>CM048656.1:50195663-51520663 GCA_026413185.1 Pueraria montana var. lobata | reverse complement strand
ATACTTTTAAAATATAATGTGAAATAGTTCAATAAATTAATACTTTTCTTAAATAATCTAATATTTTCAATCCTAACAACAACAAAAATATCATTCATACCTTCATAGAAATAAATCCCCTCTTTTTTTTTTTATATTCGGATCAGTAAATCCCCTCTAAATTAAAGAATAATTAAAATTGATATTGAATTTTATATAAAAGAGATTATAAACTTGTGGCAATTCTGAATATAAAAAAAACCTTGTGGCAATAGCAATTAATAACTTATCATAAAAACAAGCAATTAATAACTTATTAAATAACTTATCATAAAAACAAGCAATTAATAACTAATTAAATGTATACCTTGACTTTTTTACAATAGAATATAAATAACATTAAATATTGATTATATATTTTTAAAATATAATGTGAAATTAATAGTTCAATAAATTAATATTTTTCTTAAATAATCTAATATCTTTAATCCTAAAAAAAAAAAAAAAAGATATCGTTCATACCTTCATAGCAGTAAATCTCCTATAAATTAAAGAATAAACAAAACTGATATTGAATTCCTAAATAAAATTAAAGATAAAAAAAACATATATATTTATATGGCATTCAAATCATAGAAATCAAATAAATAGAAAAGCCAAAATTCAAAACTTAATAAAAAAAAACTAAATATAGAAAATGTAATTCATGCCTTTCAAATGCAAATAATATTAATTGGTTAGATATTTTTAAAAAGTGATGTAAAATAATTTTAATAAATTAAACTTTTCTTAAATAATTTAATATTTTTTAATATAACCAAAAAAAATAAAGATATCATTCATATAGTAGTAAATTCCCCATAAAAATGAAAGTTTTTTTTTGTAATAAAATTAAAGAATAAAAAAATTTATTTTCAAAGATAAATAAATAAAAATATCCATACTTATATGGAATCAAAATTATAGAAATCATTAATCAATTAAATAACAATATCAAAACCCAAACTTTAATAATAAAACCTAAATATAGAAAATGTTCTTCATACCTTCCAATGCAAAACTTAATAAAATATAAACTAAATCACCAATTTAGTCCTTGAAATTATAATAGTCAATTAAATTGGTTCCTAAAATTAATAAACTTACAAAATAGTCCTTGAAATTATATATTATCAATCAATTTAGTCTCTAAAATTGTAACGAACACTCAAATTGGTCATTGAAATAAATAAAATGACAAAATAATCCCTAAAATTATAAATTATCAAAATTTAGTTCTTAAAATTGTAATAACATGTTAAATTGGTCCCTAAAATTAAAAGGGCTTAATTGCACTATTCAAAATTTTGCAAATTATTCCCCTAATTTTTTTTTTCACATTTTGACCATAAACTTATATAATTTTGCTCATTTTGCTACCCCTAAAGTGCATTTAAGCATTTAAAAAATGATAAAAGTGTTAAATGTGGGATTTGATCCTTTGACTTATTCCTTTTCCACTGCCACCAAATCACTAAGTCATTTAGTTAGTACTTTTATAAATAAATATATATATATATATATATATATATATATATATATATATATATACTATTAATTATTGCATTTGTTAATTACACTTGATTTCCTATGTGTATGTTTATATTTGTATGAAAAATATTAAAAGATAATAAATTTATTTATTAAATATTTAAAATCAATTTACAAAATCTATTTTTTTCATTATTAATATCTCTTATTAAAATTGTGTATATATTTATGTTATATACAAATGCAAATATATTTAAAAATAATATTTTTACACATTTATATAAATTAGAATAATATAATATTTTTACAAATCTATAATTATTTTAATACATATCAATATATAGATAAAAGGAAATTTAGTTGTTGACGCAAAAAATAAGATGACATACATTCAAATATTCAACTTCCACAAATTCCTGAATTTGCACATAGAATGAGTCATACATAATTATGTACACTAACCTTTGTGTACTAACATATGATAAAATACACTTAATTGCATAATTTACCATTTAATTATTATTATTTTGTGAATTTTATCATTCAATTTTTTTTTGCGCATTCTACTATCATGTATATTTTAATTTTTGCACATTTTACTTATTCATTAAATGCGTAACAAAGTGCTTACATATTCCTAAAAAATGACGTCATTTTATCACCAATTTTTTGTAAAATGGTGTTGTTTTGTTACCAATATTATGGTAAAATATGCAAAAATTAAAAAAAAATAATGGTAAAATGCATAAAAATTGGAAAACATGATGGTAAAATGCGCGAAATAAAAAATTGGATGATAAAATGCGTGAAAATTGAAAAACATGATAGTAAAATGCGCGAAAAAAACCTGGGTGATAAAATCCACGAAATAGTGATAGTTGAGTGATAAAATGTGCAATTAAACTTAAACTATACGACAATTCAATGTTAATTTTTACATTGTTACTGAATTTATTATGGACCAAATTTACCTTTAATGTTAATTTCTCTACGAGACAATGTCGCATAACTTTATAACTCATTTTTATTTTGATAATATTAAAAAAATAAATATGACAAAATATGTTTTTGGTTTCTCTAAATATGTAAAAGTTTGATTTTAGTCTTTTTAACTATGTAAAAGTTAAATTTTAACCTATCTCTAACATATGGTGTACAATCATTAGGTCACGTCATGGTGGTCCACATAACACGACTATCATACGTCATAGTGGATGATGCGCCATTTTTTTTATTAACAAAAGTTAGGTGAGTTGGGTCTCGAGACTCATTAGGATCAGAACATATCTTAAGACTCAAATAACATTTACAGAGCTACTTACATATTGCCCTCCAACAAAGTCCTCACATAGGCGGTAGTGGAATCCAAACCCACATATCCTTGTGATATGAGTCCGATCCTTACCAACCGAACCAACCTTTGTTGGTGCGATGATGCGCCATTTTTATTCACTTGAACTAATATTATCAAAAATAGGGATAGTATTAGACACATTCTCAAAAATGGTAAAGCAAAATAAGATGCTTTAAATTTGAGAGAATAAAATTGAACTTGAACATATTTTGAGGAATTAAAATATAGTTATTCAATTTTTTTAATCCTTAAAAATTATAAAAAAAATGCACTTTTACTGATAAGAGATTAAATCGATCATATATTTTTTTAAGAGAAATGCTAGCAACACATTCTCTATCACACTTTTTTGAACACACTCTTCATAATTGGTTAAAATTATTAGAAATCATAAATTTTTATGAGTCTCACTTGTTATTTAATGACTCTCTCTCTCCTGAATTTGTAGTTTCTAACCAATGATAGAGTGTGTATTGGGAAGAGTGTGTGGTTAGTACTCCTCTTTTTTTAATGTATGGATAAACTAAAAAAACGTAGTATTTTTAAAAATTAAAAGCATATTTAAACGTATATCTATATTGAATTAGATAAACGTTTAAAAGAATTAATGTGTAATAATATAACACGAATTAATAAGAATTTTACAGGTGCTTGAAAATAAGAATTTTACATAAATATATATTAATATTAGCTAAAACATGACTAATATTAGAAACTTAAATTAATTAAATATATTTTGGGATATATTTAATTACTTTAAAAAATTGTCTCGTACCTTTTCTTTCTCCAATTTTTTCTCTCATGTGCCTTACCTCCAGCTTAAGTAAATTCAGTTTTTGTGACAGTTTTTTTTATTTTTTTTTATCACATTCTCCTACTACCTTCAAAAATCAATGCGTAATGGTTGTGCAATGGTACCAATTCAAAAATCAAAATGCCTATAAAATAACTTGCTAAAAAACATAAAAAAAAGGTTCCACCGCCAATTGAATTTTATGTAATACTACTATTATATATTAGGCATGTCTTGGACCATATATTTGATTGGTTGCATACTTTTTTGCGAGAATATTTATTTGCTAGACAGGTCCCCATTCGGGTTCTTGAAGTGATTGTTCACCTTTGTGGGCCAGAAGAATTTAGTTTATTTTAGGCATCAACCACTCATTAGATATATATCTGATTTCAGTGATTTGGAAGATGTACCAATATATATATATATATATATATATGATTTGCTGAGCTTTTAAAATTATTTCCTTTGGGGTACTAGATTCCCCCTTCCTAACATCCATTTTTATTAAAATGGTGAGACATATAAAAGCAACGTATATTTACATTTTTCTATTTAACTAAAAGTGAGTTGATAAAGTTGTTCAACCTACTCTTTAGCATTCAACAAGTGGATCTATATGTTTCAAATATTTATTTAGTTGATCTTGGATTTATAATTAAGAGAGAATTTTGATTATTTAGTTGAATAGCTGGCAAGTGGTTTATCTATTGCTTCATAACAATGAACGAATATTGAAAAGATCAACTAAAGGGGACTTAAAAGGATCAATTTTAGTTAACATAGGAACTCATAAATTGAAAAGTAGTGAAGAATAATTTCATTAAGTAAAATAGGAGTTAATATTACTTCCAAGGGTTTATCTTTTTCAACAGTCACTGCTTTATTCTTGTAAATGTTTACTAGTTTGAATGTTTCTCCTCTACCCTAATATCCTCCTATCTATAAATATATGATGGGTCTAGCCCATAACATTCCTCTAATTAACCAACCACTCAAAATTTTAAACCCTAAATGCTAAATAATAGTAATTACTCTAATTTGGCCGAGTCTTGACATTTTATGAGCCCTAGGCGAAATAATAAATAAGGGCCCTAATGCATAAATATTTTAAAGGCTTAATTATCAATTTGATCCATTTATTTATTTAAAATGTTCAATTAGGTCCATTTATTTTCAAAAACTCCAACCATGTCCTTTATTTTTTTAAAACACCTCAATGTGGTCCTTTATTTTTTAAAAATGTCTCAATGTGATCCATTCTACCAAAACTTGCAACTTAACGTCGTCAGTCTCAATTGGACAGAAAAGACCACATTGAGGCATTTTAAAAAAATAAAGGAATACATTGAGACATTTTTGTTGTTCCACTATTGTTCTCCTATTAAGCACCCCAAATGGGCAAAATCTTGTTCTTCCTTCACCTTCCCATGCAACCCATCCACATTTAATGGTAGGGTTGCTTCTATTACTATTCTTGCTCCTCCTTTATGACCCAAAACATCACCTTCGCAACCCACTTCTTAGGTTCGATCTTGCCTCTTTTCATTTTTCTCAAACATTTGATGAAGTACCACCTTTGTCTTGTCTCCTTTTATCTCAAGTTTGTTGTCATCACAATTCTTAATTTCCAAATTTCGTATTCCCTTCTCTTTTCTTGCTTCAATAATCTTCTTATCAAAGATGTGGACAATGATTCCTAGTTTGAATCTAGGTTCGTTTGGCTCAAAAAGTAGAACCAATGCATCACTACACCCTCCATGCTCTTGAATGCATATTGTAACTTATGGAATGAATGAATGTCTTGTACTCCAAAAATTTTCAACTATAACAATCCACCCAATTCAGTCTACCCCCACGAATGTTGGCAGCTCCCTTTTCTTGGTCAAAGTGCTTGCTTCACCATCTCTAACACTAGTTCTCCCTTAAGTCAGACAAATTGTTAGTAACCCAAAAATTAAAAAGAAAGAAAGAACAATTTTATTAACTAAAATAAGAGATAATTTCTCCTCCAAGGTTTTCCCTTTTACAACAAAGTCACTCCTCTATTCCCACTAAGGTTTACTAATTTAAATGTCTCCCCTCTAACCTAGTATCCTCTTATTAATAGATATGATGGGCATGACCCATTATATCCCTCTAATAAACCAACAACTCTAATTAAATCCAAAACCCTAAATGCTAAATAATTAATAATAACTACTCTAATTAAATTCCCTTTATTCTATATCCTAACATATCCACTGTTCATAGATATACCTTAGGAATTTAGCTCCTAGGTGGTATTGATCTTGGTCAACACTTTATGATTTTAGCTAATCCAACGCTTTGGGCCGAGACGACTCACTAACAGATTTGGCCTTAGGTCCAGTCCGAAATAGAAAGTAACTTCCTATATGATTTTTGGTAAATCAAGCAAATGGTATTGAATTTTTTTTCCGAAGATTTCACATAGCCATTTACCTATTATTTGAAAGAAATGATTGCATATGCAATCTAGAGTGGGGGAAGCAAGATCTATATGTTTTACATCTCTCCTTAACCAACCAAACATTAATTGTCTCTAGGAATTGGAGGATGCATTTGTCAATATACCGACTATTTAGTTTTGTTTGGTCTTGAATATAAGCTTTGTTAACTCTCATGACTCTAGCTATCTTCTGATTGTTCCTCATTTCCATTAGTATGGGAGTGGGCCATATCTATTTCCTTAGAACCTCACCTTATGTTGATTGCTCTCTTAGCTTAATGCAGGATGTTTGCATATGGCATCTGTCTCAATGAAGCCAATACCATTTGCTCCAGAGTCTTAGAAAATCTTTCCCTTTCTGACATGAAATGTGGATCCATAAGACGGTTTTACATGGAAACTCTCGAGTAAAATGCCATTCCCATCACGCTAAAAGTAGAGAACAATGATAAACACAATTCCCTCCAAAGGGTTTTTAGTTTAAAAGGTGCTGATCATGTTGAGAACAATCTTCTACCTAATTTGCTTGTCAAGTAGTCCCGTTCATATTAAAGTTCTACTAAACATGACATAGGAATGACACTGGTATCAGTAACTTCTTTCAGTTACCATATGGTCCATATCACAAAATTGAGTGCAAGTTATGAGTTTCTATCTTCCTCTTTTCATTTGAATTGATTAGGAAACTTATCAATATAACCTTAAATTTATGACATGTAAACGTAATTCTTGCAATGCAACATATAAACCATGTATTATATATCAGGGTCTAGGGTTCTAGTTTAGTTGGTTGACCAAAGTGCATGAGTTGTTATAAACCTTAATACATGTCTTCGATATTCCTATGGATAAAAAGAAATCATGTATTATATTCACAAAAATATAAATATAAACCATGTATTATTGTAAGTATTTCCAGTTATACGAAGGAAGCACCGATACCTCGAAATGGTTGTCATATTGGTGTTGGATACTTCTCGATCGGATGCCTCTGTATACTTCCAACAACGTACATCTAATTATTTTTTGAATTATTGAGGCAATACAAGTGGAACCAAACTGATTAGATAAATATTATGTTTTGTTGTGTTTACAATGACTAATGTTAACTTATAAAAAGTTTCTGCTTTCATAATGTAATCTTATTTCAATATTATATTAATTTTCTATATTTCATTAATTTGCATCTTAGTTGTGTCGTGTCTTTTAATTTTTGAAGTGTGCGGATATGTTGTTGTTTCGTGGAATCCTGTCTGGTGATAATTTGTATTCGTGCTTACTATATAAGTCATTTATCTATTTAATCATTTATTTAGATCTCATATGCTTAATTACTAGGTTAAAAGTATTAAACTACTTTTTTAGTACAGTTTATATAATTTTTCAATCAATATTTATAGAAAAAATAAAAAGGTAAAATAAATTAAAGTTGTTTTATAAGTTAAACTCCACTTATACATTTTTTTATTATTATTAAAAGTTCTTTCATCTTACTTTTTTATAAGTTGAAGTGTATATATTAATTTTAATTTATATGACAAGTTTAATGGATTTTATATCTTTATTTTTTTTTGTCATATATACGTGTCAGAAATTGATCTAAACTAGACCATCAAAACTCAGAAACTTGCCAGCCATGAGTAGATTCTATATAAAAATGACAGTAGTGAGGGACTACGACTCCATCTAGAAAGGCAGAACAAATCTTGAGCCATGTGCTTACAATCTTCATTAATTAATGTTATGTTCTAATGAAGGTTTGCTTTTCGAAAAATGATGGAGATTCCAATCTTGGGGGTTCTTTTTCTTCTTCCTTACTATTTTTTTTTTTTTTGGATAATACCCTTCCTTTTTCTATTTCCATTATTCCATCTATATATTGACAGTAGAGATCATTTGATCCTGTGTTTAACAAAGGAGATACATTTTAATGTAATATAAATTATTAGATAAATTTAATATAATATAAATTATTAATCTTTAAATTAATTTTTTGACCTTTTCAGATGTGAAATTATTTATCAAAGTTATATAATCTAGTAATTTTAACATCGATCTTATTCTCAATAGATAGTATGGCTAATTCATTTAATCTATTTTAAAGTTTTTCTTAGAATATTTTTCTATCCATTCTAAAATTCCAATATGCTTCCCGCATTAATTTTTTAATTTTTCTATTTTCTTTAATTTTTCAAAACTAGAGTCGTACTTTCTAATTAAAATTTTCTATTGCTACAAAGTATAAAGAAAAAATAAAAACAAGACAACAAAAATATATAAGTAAAATGGATGTAAAGTAAATAGAAAAAAGTGATGAAGTGAAAGAACCTAAAAATGAAGATATTTGCCCATCAATATTATGTATTGCAACAATTTGATGTCTATTATCTCTCTTGACAATATTCACTTCAAAAGAATATTAAGATAAAGAAAAAAGAAAAAAAAATGAGAGAACAAAAAATTTGATTTTGAGGAGAATGTTTTAATCTACTATATTTTCAATGATTTTGTACAAGAGATATATAGCCAACGATTATAAGAAGGAAATGCTAACTTTTAATTAATGAGCCTACAAATAAGCATATGAAATCTCCTAATTTATAGTAATTTTTTATTTTACGGAAAAGAATTCCTTAAATTAAGTACTAAATAATATCTCAACAGTTAACACAAAACAAGATGAAGAAAAAATATTGAATAAATAGATAAAAAAATAATTTACACAATAACTTTAGAAGTCGTTGTTCTAACAGCATTACAGCACAAGAGCATCTTCCCCATTTATAATGTCTGCGAATAGCCGAATAGGAATCACGGCATATTAAAAAAATATTTATTATTGTGGGTCATATACATTGAATGACTTAATGAGTACTGAAAATCCCTCTCTGCTAGCTTCGAATCAAAAGAACTTAATGCTTGACAATATTCTGGAAATGGTTGTGTTGCTAATTTACTAATCATCATTATGTTATTACATATTTCTTCCATCTATTGGATCTTTATATACATTACTGAAAAATGCCAGTGATATCTCTGTGATTGATTATAATTTATTGGAAATCACCCATTTTGATAGGTCTTGATTCTCATTTAATGATTCTTTCTTAATTTAGAAGTGAAATCTACCAAAATTGAAAATTGGTGATTTCCAATAAATTTCAACAAATTATAAAGATAAGAAAGAGTTTTAAAAAGAAAGTGTCAGAAAAAGTTTCATTATGATATTGATGTAAATATTCATCAATTTCATTAATGATTAATCTCTAAAAAAAAATCTAACTAATCACATTTTTAATAGAGTCTCTCATTAAACATTAAATTACTTATTGCAATGGGTTTAATAATTACAAATTTATTAATGATCAATGGGTAGATGAAGGTACGGCACAAGACAGTCGTCTTAATTGTCTTACTACATTTAGATGAAGGTAGAGCATAAAAAAATTTCTCATTTTCTCCACATGACTTATTTTATTTTAATTTAATTTGAAGTTATAAAACAATAAAAAATTATTAATAAATTAGAAAAGTTTCTTATTAATAAAAAAAATTGTCCTTACTAATATTTTCTATGTCTTTTTTTGTTTATTTAAAATATATTAAAGTAATAATTTTTTAACATTATAAAAATTTAAATTTCTTTCTATTTAATATTATTCACATGACTTTATTTTATTTTATTTTGAATTATAATAAAAAAACAATTAATAAACTGAAAAGTATGTTTACCCTTTGAATGATTTTCTTCAAATTTTAGGCTTAATTATATTTTTTACCCCTAACAAATTAATTTGACACATTTTATCCCAAACTTTTCAAAAAACTTGTAAATTTTATCTTTCACCATTTTACTGACATGACATTCTAAAATAATTGTACTTTTTATCCCCCAACTTTATATTTTTTAGTAAATTTTACTCCTAACTTTTTTACTTTTTAGCAAATTTTACCCCCAACTTTTTATTTTTTTGGTGAATTTTATCCTCATTTTAAGCATGTCACGTCAGCACAATAGTAGAAGGTAAATTTTGCAAGTTTTTTAAAAAGTTTGGGGTAAAATATGCCAAATTAATTTGTTGGGAGTAAAATTCGTCAAAAAATAAAAAGTTAGGGGTAAAAATGCAATTAAGCCTAAATTTTAAAGTATGTCATATTTTATATTTGATTTTTTAATTTTCTTAAAAGTATTAGTAACATATGAAAATAATCGTAATATTAGCTTGTTTTAAATCTGAATCACATTTCCGTTAATGGAATCAATTTAGCACGCCAGTGAGTAAAATTTACAGAATTAATTTTGATAGGAGTAAAATGTTTAACATTCTCCATTCTATAGAACTGAGTTACATATAAAATATACTAAGTTTCTAATAACATATTTATTTTTATGCATTAAAATTAATTTTATTTTACTCTATAAATAAAATCATTTTGTCTAAAGTCACTTTTAAAATATTATTCACAAACATAAATTAATGTTTTAACATCAAATCACAAACACTCTATACACTAATAGTATAATAAATGTTTACACAGTCATCAAATCACAAATCGATATGTACAGTAAATTAATTTGTTGAACTTTATAATAACTATTTTAAAAATTATACTAATAATAATTTATAATTAATTGATAGTGTAAAATTTTTACACTCATAGAATTAATTTTTTTCTTTAAAAATGTAATTCTTTCAAAATTAATCCCAAGAAGAAGAAAGAAAGTGAAACTTACTCCAAACCAGTTGAGCATTTAGTATAAAAAAACATGAAACGGTCACTTTGGAAGCTTGGTGTTGGTGCAAGGCAACGGCAAGTAAGAATAAGATTATTATATTTTGAAATTAAATATCGATTGTGACTGTCCTTAGTGGTTGTCCATGGTGGGTGACCGACAATTCGGCGCATCACAGAATACGGAGGAAAAGGAAGTTTCCACTTTCCTCCACTCCATCATTAACAATTTAAGATCTATATAGCTTGTAGTAATTCGCATTTCTGTAAGTAAATGTTAAAATTTACGTTAATCATTCAAAATCACCTTAAAATATTAATGAATCTAATCTAATGTAATGTAATTTTTGGCACAAAATTATATGTTTTTTGAGTAAACCCAAGGTCTCTTGTTCGGAAGCTAAGGACTACTCAAAGCATTGACATCCAATTTAAGAGATTGACCACTTCTAACAAATGTTTTTCCATACGCACAAATCAGAATTCAAACCATGATCACATGCTTAAAGGACAAAATTTTATGTTTAACATTATTTTGAGAAATTAATTATGCATACAAAAATTTGAAGCAACTTAAATAACTTTTGCATGGAAACAAATTTTTGTATTGAATTTTACTGCTAATTTATTTTTATAATAAAAAATTCATACATCACTTGATTTTAAAATCAATTTCATTCAAAATAAATTTTATAAACATTCTCTTAAATACACACCAAAATTAAATTCAAGCAATCTTTCACACCCGACGAGAAGAATTAACTAATCAAGTAAATAATCTTATTTAAGTTTTCAATTCAAGATCATTTATGTAAGATTGCACGATTATTATATGACCCTAATATGGTTAGGGATTCAATCTCTGGTCCGTGCATATGGAAAATATTTATTGTGAGAGATCAATCTCTTAAATAGATTTCAGTACTTCGAGAGATTAGTCTTAGCTTTTGCAAAAAAGCTAGAGTAAATTACACAGACCCCCCCTGAGGTTTGCTTTTATTACACCCGACACTTCTCTATTTTTTAACCATATAGAAAACCGCATAATTTTTTGACTTTCGTTACACCGACGTCCCTCTTAGGCTTAAATTGTTACATTGACCCCCCGTCAGGTTTAAAAACTATTACCTCTGGTCCTAATTATAAACAACATAGGACAAATCATCAAGACCAAGGAGAGTAGGTAAAATAGTTATTTTTAATTAATTCTACAATGAATTCAAATTTTATTCCACAAGTATCCTTCGCTTTATTGATGTGAATGCATAGAAAATAGAGTTAACAATAAAGTAAGGGTATAAAAGAAAATTTACCCTAAGTAACTTTACAAAAAGGTGATTGTTGTTTATATTTAGGACCAAATGAAAATCCAATTTGTTGCTTATAATTAGGACCAGAGGTAGTATTAAACTTACACCCCTTAGGAGTGCTCAAAATAAAGTAAAAAAATAGAAGAGTATTAAGTGTAATAAGAGTAAATCTCAGGGGATTTGTATAATTTACTCAAAAATTTATATGACCTAATATTAAGCATTAATTGCATAAATACTAGTGTTCTTTTTGGCTAGAGCCAAGAAGCTAGCTCCCTTTATTACATGCACAAGGTAAAGTAGGTGTTTGCATGATCTTGGAGACATGGACGATACAGTGCAAGTTGTACCATGCGTGATGCTTGAGAAAGGTTCTGTCTTTGGCTGCTTAGACCTTTTTGCTGGAAAAGTTTGCTTGCTGAGTTGCATTTCCTGATCATAATAACTTTGCCTCAGTGCCAAGCAAACTGTTATTATTTATTGGAATACCAAACCAAAGTTCTCCATGCTAGCTTTATCAAGGGATTAACTGAGTAACAAATTAAGCTTAGCTTAAAGGAAGAACAACACCATTAACTTTTAATATTTCGTTTGTTTTATACAAATTGGCGTGATCTCTTTTATTAGAGTCAGTGTATGTGTTTGAATTTTAGTTGAGAGTGATCAACAGTATTTTTATTCTCAGAGCAATAAATTCTTCCCTTTTCATTTTATACATTAGAATTTACAAAACTATTTTCTCAATTTTTATCCAAACATATATAACCTTAATCAATGAATTGGCTTTTTTTCAATTCACATTAATTGTTTATGAATAATATGCTATTTACATCTCGCAGCTGTATATTAGTTAATACTCGTGTCTTTATTTTTTTTTTAAGAAAAGGCGTGCATTCGTTCCAATTATATGTTGTGATTTTACTAATAAAAAGAGAGCAAGAAAGAAATATTAAAGAACAGAAATGTTCTTTAAGAATGATGTCTTTCTCACAAGCTGTCTTTTGTATATTTCTAAAATTTAATTAGAATGTATTATTTAAAATATCTTTTGATGTACTATTTTTTTTTTTTTGTCCTTAAGAATCGAATTCAAGTGCTAAGAAATTTTATAACAATTCTCACACATTACTCAACCAATTGAAGCTAAACTCCCTTAGTTTTAACACTAAGGTCTAACTCTTATATGATGACAAAAGTTGAAGAATATGTATGTAATGCAATAATTTTTTTGGTGTAACCAGAAGGTATATGCAATTTCTTATTTGACACTCAACTAATCTCCTCTCACCAGGTCAGCCTATTTTGGATAAATTGGTATATCTAGTTGTGACTCCATGCCCAAACTGGGAATTAAACCTCGGATCTTGATTAAGGGACTCAAGTACCAAACTACTTGTGTCAACAACTTTTGGCCTCCAATAATTTTTTTTATTCGAATATAATGCAATAATTTGATAACAATAACTATGATTAAGCTAACTAATTTAGGATAGGTCAAAAATGAATAATAAATATTCCAAATTCTTTCACAGATGATATAAATAAATATGCTATGATAAAATATATATATATATATATATATATATATATATATATATATATATATATATATATATATATATATATATATATGCTCTGGGACCCGAACAAGATTCGTTTCTGTCCACACATAAGGCCTATTACATTCTCCATTTTCTTCTTTATCCAAGCTTTGGTTCTTCAAATTTTGCTACCCAATTACTATATAGATCAATAGATGAATTCAGACTAAGAATGCTTTTTTTGGCTTAGCTAGATTCATGCATGTAATGTTTCTTCGAATTGAATGCTTTGATTTGTTAACACAAAATTATACAAGCTAATTAGGCCATGAAAAAAAAATGGCATTTGTGGATGGTGTTTCTATATATCTATCATGTGATCCAGGGTCGTTGTCATGTTTGGAGTATATATGTAGGTTTGTAGTCAGGTTTTCCTACTTTGGTGCGAACTCGTAGTTACTAATTAGTTTAGCCAGCCATAGACGATGACAAATGACAATGATAATGTCTTGGCACCATCATCTTGATCCATCCTTTTTCATACAAACAGTGAGCATAGGTGGTTAAACATTCAAGTTATAATTGAACATGTAAAGTTGGGAAGTGAAATAAAACCAAGTTATATATATCATTTCATCGTTTGGGATGAATATTTTTAGTCCATCTTTAAAGCGTATAGCATCCCAATTACACATATTGGTTTTGTGAAAAGTAAATTTAGGTGTAAGAATTGTTTCTTATGTATAGAATAATAAAAAAAAAAGAGTGGATTTCTCTTTTATTTTTTTAACGAGGAAAAATAAGTACCATGTCACCATTTTTTTTTTGTCATCACCATTATCATCATCGTAATTTCTACTATCACCTCACTCATTACCATCATTACTGTCACTATCACCATTGTCTATTGTCATAAGTTAACTGACACTATCATTGTTATTACTATTGTTATCACGACCATCTATGATTGTTATTCTAATATCATTTCAACAATCATCATCATTATAATTACCATCATTATCACCATCAACACAACTATCATTACCGTAGTTGCTATCACTCCTACTAATGTCATTTTTGTTTCCATCACTACAAATTTATCACCTCACCACCACTTCTTTGTTCCTACCAGCACTTCCAACTTCTTCTACTAAACAAGTTTGAATTAAGAAGTAAATAGCAATTTGTATGGTTTGTATCTAAGATTCAATATAAAAATGTAAAAATTAAAAACCGTGAAAGTTTAAAATTAAAAATCATTCCAAACGAAACTTAATCGGTCTAGTAACTTTATTTTTTGAAAAACTAACATAATAATATAACTTAACGGCTATCTTCTTTTTTTTTGGTGATTTATAATATAACGGCTATCTTAGATGAATGAAACGTTGAGGTGAAGAAAAAGAAAATTTACTTGGGAACAAACAACTACTACTAACCACTTTTTTCCATTGTGCCTTTTTAACTCATGTACGCGTCTACGACAACCAATACTTATGCACGTGAGGAACATTATTATGTTTGCCAGGCATGGATCATGGCCCATCCATGGATATGGCTGTGGGCCCAAAAGCCAGCTCAGTTGATTGACCTTGCTCCACCACCACACTAAAATATTTCAAATTTTAAATTAAAAAATAAAATAATTGCTTATTTTTGTTTTTGAATAAATTTGGCTCCTTTATAAATATTAGTTTTTTTTTATAGCTGTTACATAGTGTAACCCTCGCTTCTAACGTCACCGACTCGGTTGCCATCAGCGAGTGAGTAGTGAGTGGTCTCTCTGCAGCAACAAGGTACGGAAAAAACTTCAGATCTCACTCCTTTCTCGGTTTCCATTTCGATCCACACCATGTGATACCTATTTTCCTTTCTGGGTTTTAATCATCCATGTTTCATGTGCTGTTTTCCACTGTATCATGATAATGTTTCTAGTTAACTCATGATGTTTTATTTTATTTTTAATTTTTTGGTTATACACTTTAATTTCTGGGACATTTTTTTTTCTTGCATGCTTGTTGGGTTTATTTTCTTTTTTCATTTTGGCTAAAAAAATTAGTGGGGTTTGGCTTTTTTTACCCCCCAAGGTTAGATTTGTTAGTTTTTATTTAGTTTGGAGTGATGGGGTGTGAGTTGGATTGTGAATCTTGTTGTGGGGTGTTGTTGTTTGTGTTTTTTATGCTTGAATCGCTTAAAGCTTGCTTCTTTAGCTTTGATTTGTTGATGGGTCATTTGTTCTGAGATTTAGCATCTGATCTCCCTGGTTTTCTTATTCCATTTTGTGCCTTTAAGTGTTTTGAGTCCATGCACTTTGAGCATAGCTAGATCAGAAGGGCCTGGCCCTGGAATGGTTTTGGTTATGCTTGATCTGTGCAGAAAGAAGTGTCTATAGATGGAAATAGAAGGGATGCAATGAGATGAAATTTTGATGGCATTGTAGGATTGGAGAAATGGGACTGAGTGCCCTTTTCATCTGATCCTTTTCATTGAAGAGATATATGCAGATGAAGGAAAAGGAAAAGGAGATTTATGTTTATATGTCAAAATAAAATTGCTATATAGTTTCAAAATGTCCTGCAAATGTTCTACACAAAATGTTCATGCATAAAAAATAAATAGTAAAATAGTAATATTTATTGATCTTGGTTTTGCGACGTGAAAACCTTTTCAATCATTTTGATGACCACTATTGCATGGATTTAAATTTTGCCAATCCTCAGACTTTTCATTTCCCTATTCATTTCACAGCTGCATTTTCCATTCTGCACACTGATAAGCTTACGCATGTATGTTATTGAAAGATGGAGGCTGCATGTAATTGAAACTTCATAAATGCTCTTTATCAATGTAAAATAATCATCTGTGTGCATTAAAAACTAATCAACTTATTTACTTTGGGGTGCTTGGTAAATGCTCCAATGGTTTGAATATGGTATCCACTGTTGATAGTTGTTGCTTTTTGTTGAGTTCTGATAGCTCTTGGTTCTGTCTGCTGCATTTGAAGCTATTTGTTTTGTTATTCCGTGAATGTTGGTTGTGAAATTTCTTGTGACAAAAAATGTTATGCTGCTATATAGGTTTAGCCACACCAAACAGACAGGAAATGGGTCGTGGGGTCAGTGCTGGTGGTGGTCAGAGTTCCTTGGGTTATCTCTTTGGCAGTGGGGAGCCTGCCAGCAATGCAAACAGTCAGCCTGCAAATGGTGCTCGCACTCAAAATGCTAGTGCTCCTTCACCACCAATTGATAAGCAAAGTCCAGCACCAGCACCTGCACCAGCACCAGCACCAGCACCTGCACCAGCACCAATTGATAAGTCACCAGCACCAATTGATAAGTCAATTCCAGCTGGAATTCCTGGAAGTCTCAAAAACAATTACCATCGTGCTGATGGGCAAAACTGTGGCAACTTTCTCACTGTACTGCCCTTCTCAACTTATCTATTATGATTATTTTAATTTTAATTGTACTATGTAATTAGCTCTTGCTATTTCTGCAATTCTGCTTTGAATATACTTGTTTGTTTCCACTTACATTAGCCTAGGAAATACTAGAAAGTTTCATAGTAAAGTAGATGAGGATTGGAGTCTCCTCCTCTTGCTTACCATTTCCTAGTAATATTCAGTAAAAAGTAATGAAGTTGCAAAGTTAGTGTTCACAAGTTTTGGGCCTAAACAAACTCTAAAAGTAAAACAGGATTTTGAATTGTAATAGTGCTACATTGTGGGAGATCCTATTAGCATAAAGTTATGAATAATTCAGATCTCTTGGCTCAGCTACTTAAGCATGGTTCCTTGCCCTGTTGGTAGGAAGGAAACCATGTAAGTTCAACGAGATGTTGGAGTAACAGGAATTCCGTCTCATGTTCTTGCATATCCATAAGATATATCTTTAAGAATTAACATTTCTTTATCTCCCTCCCTAGTCCTGTTTAGAGTTATATGTACTTTGTCCTCCTTTTTCTGTCTGTAAGTGCATGAACTAAAATTGTGATATCTCATTTTGCTTGATGACATATGCTACAGAAATTGGTTCTACTCCTGTATTTTTGTAGCCTGCAATGTAGCAATTTCATATTTTGTTTTTTATGGTGGCTTCCAATAGAAATTTTCCTTATGATTTCATGCCTCATGCTTTGTTGATCATGGAAGTCTTTGTGTATCATGTTGACCTTTAATGTAAATACAGTTTGTTATTTGAGTGTTAATTGAGAGGGTGAGCCTTGGTGCGATTATAAGGTTGCTGCCTTGAGAGGGTCTTTGTTTGCAAGGGTAAGGTTGCGTACATTTGCCTTTCCGTAGACCTCACTAGGGTGAGAGCCTTGTGCACCAGATTCTCCTTTTATTTGAGTGTTAAGTGAAGTCATCAGAGGTGTTTGATGCTGCAGTGTAATTATACTTTTCAGCATAGTGAAATGATAGGAATTTGTACATGGAGAAGAAGTACTAAACAACAGCTAGCACTGCTAACTGTCTGTACCTCCCTCTTACACAATAGAATTGGTTTGATGCTTTAGGAATGAAGATTAAACATGTTAACTTTATTATAAGCTTTTGTTATGATACTGAGGAATTGTTCCTAATCATGGTTTCCCTTTGGGATTTGGGTGCAGGATCGGCCATCTACCAAGGTTCATGCTGCTCCGGGTGGCGGATCTTCCTTGGGTTACCTCTTTGGTGGTCCTCCAGGGAACTAATTCATCATTGTGATTCAAACCTACCATGTGATGTATCATGTGTAAAATAGATAGTGTTGCATTGTGTTTAGACCAGTGGACTTGTTTCTTGTGCAATTTGAACCTCTTGACAATGTTGGTGTGGCTTGATGGCCAAACTAAGCTGATTCATAGGTTTGCTGTTCTGTGCTATTATTGTGTGGGTTTCGATTAAAGAAATTTACTGTGCGAATGAGCTAAAGTGGCTCATAATCATTCTCTCCTATCTTTATTATTGTGTTCATGTCATGATGCTGACTTTATTGAAATGACTCTGGGGATCATGTATATCATTGGTAGGCATGTGATGGAATTGTTAAGTAAAGCAGCAATGAGGAAAAGTTCGTTTTCTTTGTTCCTATACATACATGTATGAGTGTTTGTCCTTGCTCATTTCCCACTTCTCAATGCACTTGCATTCTTGTTAAACTGAATTGAACTTGAATTCAAACACACCTTGAATTTTTCATAACATGAACTCAGTCCTTGGTGGTTAAGTTAGTATGTAGGTTATGGTTTGTTGTTTTTTAAATTGTGTATCAATGTCTTTAGCTTTTCTTGTTCCAATCTTGATCCTAATCTGAGTTATTTTAAATTTGATTTGATTGCTCAAAGCAACTTTAAAAAAAAAAAAAAAAAAACTTAACGGATCCAATTTCCATTCTCTTACATGTTTGTAATTGTTTCTTGAGTTGTGTTGGACAAAATATGTTGCAATGAGATAGATAATGTGACTTTATATTTAGAAAACTAGATCACTATTTATTTATATGAACTCTTCTAAATATTATTACAAGTGTATGTTATAAAAAAAATTTAAATAAACTCTTTCAAAAAGTTCTTAAAAAGTTAAGTAGTTTGTTTTTTATAAAAGAAAAGAAAAAAGATTTTTTCTTTCTTTCTTCGTCTCTTCCCTCCCTCCCTTCTCTATAAGGGTGGGTAAAATAGATTAACCAAACTGAACTGTTATAAAACTAAACTAAATTGAAAAAAGTAGTTTAGTCTAATCCAACTGCATAACAATTTAAGCGAATTGAACCGAATTATTTATTGGTTAAATGAACTGCATTATAAAAGCTCAAACCAAATTGTCCTCTGAACTTTTTTGAATTGTCAAACTATTTGAACTGATTTCAATAGACATCTTATTTTGAACTGAACTAAGGTGTCTCGTGTTTTTTTTTTTAAATCTCATAAGTTACTATTCAATTCAATTCAATTTAAGCAGTTCAAATTTTATTCAAAATAGTTCACAACTTAGTTTGGTTTGATAGTAGTTCGATTTAGTTCTTTTTTTTAACAGCCTCACTTCTCTCTCCCTCCTTGCTTTCTCTCCTTTTCCTTCTTACTCTTTTTATCTCCTCCCTTTTTGCTTATCTCTAAATGACAATTTTGATCCCTAAATGTGTAAATCGCTGACTATTTAGTCCTTGAAAGATGAAAAATTCTTATTTAGTCCCTGAATGTGTGAAAAGTGTGACAATTACGTTCCGTCGTACAACTTAATGTCAAATTGGTCATCTTGAACTTTACAACTTAATATCAATTTGGTCCTTGAACATTACAATTTAATAACAAAATGATCTCAGCAAACTTGATGACATGGCTTAATTGTCACAAATGCCAACACCAAACATCAAATGGTAGTCCAAACAAGTATAGTAAATATTAAATTATTAATTATTTGGTTTGTGTTAAAAAATAATTATAATTACTTTCTGAAAGTGTAATGAAGACTAGCATGTTATAGAGGTGGTGTTATTGAGATGTACTTAGAGACTATTTGAATAAATTTCTTCATAAAGAAAATAAAAAAGAAAAATTAAATAAACTTATACAAAAAATGATTTTTAACTTGTGCATAAAATAATTTTAACTTACAAAGAAACTAATTTCATTTTTCCCTATAAATGCTTATAGAAAAGTTTATCTCAACAAGCCCTTAAGTTCAATCAAGTCTCTTTTCAATAATTGATTCCAAAGCAGTAGAAACTTACGTCGCTTGATTCAAACCATATTCCACAATACTTACCCATACCTTATAATTCAGAAGGGACTACACATTCATACTTCATATATTTGTAAATTAGCATGCCTCAAGCACACCTACACCTTGAAGTAGCAAAATATTCAACTTGCTCAATACAACATAAATTCTCAGGCATCAGAACCATTGTCATACATACACAAGGTTACCACTTACCAGCTTCCACTCCAACTCAAGATGGAAGAGGAAAAGGTGGGTGGGCTAGTTGGGGAGGCAAAAGGGCATGTTATGGTCCAAACAAAGACAACTTAGTACACTACCTTGAGTTAAATTTCGAACAAGGTAAAAAGAGGAAGCAGAAACAAAGTCAAGTCCCCATGTAACTAAATACCCATAAAATTTATTCCGTAAAACAAAGCATGTAAAAATAACAAAAGTTAAACAGAAATCTCATAAACATAAAGTGCTAATTTCCTTCATGGTTTAAATTAATTTTTCCTCCCTCATTCATACTTTTGGTTTTGGGTATATCAATTATCAAACAATAAGGGTCAGCTTGAATTAACTATTTTTGGCATCAAGAAAGAAGAAAGTATGCTTGGAAAGGTTAACAATTTCAGTTTTTTAGAAGAAAAAAAATGTAATTTTCAGGTGCTTTCTAAAAGTGCTTCTTTATTGTGAAGAAAATGCTATTTTTGTTGGAAAAGGAAAAGTTCTTTCAATAAGGCAATAAGATGAACAACCCTTAACCTTTTGGAAACAAACATGCATAGCAGAGTTTCATACCTAAAATAAGAACAATGCTCTTGACATTAGAGTGTCTGTCTCCTAAGAAATGACTATTGTTTGGCATAACTGACTGATCGGCAAAATTTGGGGAAAGAATACATCTCAGAACGTGGCTTATTCAATCATCTCCTGGTACAAACATGATTGAACTTTCATCCCATCAATCCACAAAAACCTATTAACATAAGTGATTTTCCACAAAGCCATCAACATTGCAGAGAGCTTGAGCCAAATTTTCTCATTAGTTCTATATTTTCAGCAATTGTTGATCCAGGAGTTCCAATAAAACCAAGAGATGCACAGCTGCATACAGTCTGCTCAACATAAAGAAGTAGATCTGGTAATCTCTGACTGGAACAATACTTCTTACTAATTGTATTATCTGAATTTGAAATGAACCTCTGTCCATGACCCGCTGCCATGAGTTTTACGGCTGCTTGCCTAACCAGCTTATCATCCTCTTTCAAGAAATGTACCTTATAGTTACGTTTGTCACTTGTTAAATCACCTAAATAAGTATCAATCCAATTATCTCCAGGAAGATCAGTCATTATAAAAATATGAACGGGAAGAGGACCTTCCTTCCTCAAAGATTCTAATTTTTGCTTTAACCCCTGAAATGTAGCCTTTTGATGATTCTTAAACTGCCCATCCAACAGTCTAAGTTGTGCACAAAGAAATGGAGCCTTTATGGTTTCTTTAACAAACTGCTTTCCAGCGATCGTAATTTCTGGGACAAATGGAAGAAGTTTAATCTTCTCCATCAATGATAGAAACCTCTGACCCTGATGAGATTCATGAATATCAACATATAGTTCAGAACCTTTGTATGCGGCAGAGAAAAGGCTTCCAAATGCCAGCAGTGAGGCTGATTCAACTTCAGAACCAGGACCAAGAGTCTTAAATACATCTTTCCGTCTCCTAACATATGATATTTTCTTTTTTTGCTTCAGTTGTTCATCAGCTTGGAATGAATCTAACTTGCCATCTTCATGGCCATCTTTATGGTAAGTCCACACTGTAGTTCTGCAATCGTCATTGACAGCATATATACACTTTTCAATACTACCATGGAGCCCAGCTAGCAGAGATCCACATTGCTTTAGGCTTTTAGAAACAGAGGACTGCAACTTTGTATCTTTTATGCAAGCCAAATCTAAGCTGATGCCACACCATATTGACACAAAATCCCTAAGATCAATCACTCGAACAAGAGAGGAAGAAACTAATGATGAGACGTCTGTAATTTCAGCAATGGAGATATACCTGTGAGAAAAATGAACAAATAAATTCATACAGTTAACCAAGTGAAATGCAGCTTCAAATTTCAAAGATTCAGAAACCATGGAAGAAAGGTATTCATACCCTTAAATTTTACTTTCAAAGTTACAGCTGCTGCTATTATGATATAAAAGGAAACTTTATCAATTTATATATGAACCAAAAAGCAATATATATATATAGAAATACTTTTGCAATGTGAAAATCATGAAATAGAAAAGAGCAAAGTGGTCAGTATCTTTTTTCATTTAAAAAAAAAAAACTTAAAACAAAACCAAATTTTAATAGATCTAGTCAATCTCATATCATCTTGATCATATCGACATGTATACATCCAAAGCATTGCTTCCAGCCTTCTTCACCAGCCATTTCACAAAAACACAAATCATAAACTGACAATGAGTGACAAAACTTACTAACCTTCGACTCTGGACGAGCTCAATCACATGATCCCAAACGGAAATCCGAATATCCTTCGGATCCACAACCCGAAACTTTGGACAGCTACCTAGGGCAACGGCATGGTGATCCAGAATAGGAGGAACCACCAAAGTCCGATTCAGTATCCCCGCCATTAGAACAGCATTCTTGAACTCCGAAAGCTGGTTGCTGAACCCGCTGTGAGGCGCATACCACACGAATTTCTCCCCTAAGGCGAGGGCTTGCCCGGAGCATTGAGGGGTATTTGATATTGTTGAAGTCTTGGATAATCCAGAGAACTGGGAATCAGGTTTCACATAGTAGTAATACAAAACCAAGAAGGAGAGGCATATGACAAGGGCAGAGACAGGAATGAGTGGGATTCTGTAAAGGGGTTTTCTTTTAGACAACATTCTGGTTGGTGGGTTGGGATTCAAAGTGTTCATGGCTGTGCACTTGGGATACACATTGATACATACCCCACATTCAGGTAAGTTTGCAGAGAACAATTGAGCATCATAATAATCTGAATTTTCCTATTCCTGAAACAAATTTCGATTTTTTTTTCTAAAAAAAGGAAAAAGAAAAAAAAAGAGCCCGTAAGCAGTAAGCAACAATACCTAGGACAAGATCAAATTTTGAAACATAAACTGATGTTGTCTGTCACTAATGTAATGACTAAACTAAACTACCCAGAATTGTATTCAATGTCTAATTTTGTGTGAAATGTTACATGGTTTGTGGAGAATTTGCATTGGAAGAGAAGTAGCGAGGTTTTGAGAGAGAGGGAAACTCACTTGCTCGAATTGGGTTTCCGAGAGAAGAATGGTGTGTGGAGATTCTGTGAACGTAAGATTCAAAGCTCAAATTGAGATATCGATAAAGGGTGGTGAGATCGGATTCAGAAGAGCGAGCAGAGCAAATGGGCCACTTTCCTTACGCGAGAACCCCAAATTGGTGCATGAAATTTCACTGCTCACATTAAGCTTCAAACTATCTGTTTGCCCGACTCTCACACTGTAAATTTAAAATGTTTTACTTTAGCTTATTAAAGCATCTTTATTAAACCAAATTAATAATTTCATCAGTTTTTTTACATCAGTAGTATTAATTTTGGCTCAGGTAACAAATATTTATATAATGTAACATTTTTCTATGTCACTAAGTTATTACATATCACAAAAATTGATTAGGTGTCATTGGTTATTTTTTAAATGTGAAGTATTCTGGACTTTATCAATAATTATATTTTATTGAGAAATTTGACTAGTTATTTTTAGTAAAATTTTCCATCTCAATTATGTTTTTATCTTCATCTACAAAACTTAAACTTGAGATATTATTTAAGAGATAAGAGTCCGTTCGATGCAACATAATGTTGGAACTTTAATATATGTTTGCTCTCATAATAGAGCTATAATGTTAACTTGATGGTGTGAAAGGGGATTTAAGCCTCTGTTTGGTGGCTGCGATTTTGCGCAGACAGGCGCAGACGGACGCAAACAGAAATAGTGTTGCTAGTTTGGTTAACACGATTGAAGAGAGAGTTAACAATTGCTATGGTGGGTGGTCCCACACTTTTAACAAGTCACGTGAACAATTAATAGTACACTGTGTGGACTTTTCTACCCTTTCAAGCACATCTTTCAGGCACAAGTACGTTCATCGCTTATCAAGGGTGAATTAGTAATTTCATAGTCTATCATTTTATTACCACTCTATTTCTTACCTATTTCTTTTCAACCAAACAACTCAACATTCAATTTTATTTCTACTCCATTTATTCTTTTTCAAATGATTTCACTTCTATTTCAATTTACTCTATTTTTCTCCTCTCTACCAAACAGAGCCTAAGGGTTGAAGGGAGGAGGAGAGAAGAGGTCGTATGTTCGAATCTCTTCAATAATATTCTAACAAAAACTAACTACTAACACTGGCCGATAAAAAAAATGTTTGCTCTCAAAATGTAAAAAAATTACAAATTGTAAAATAAGTAAATTTGTTAACTTTTACCAATCTTAAAAAAAAATGATTAGTTGGTAGTATAATTTTTTCATATTTATAATGTATATAGAAATTAAATTCATTTTTTACTTTAAAAAATAATTTTAAATTAATGTTATAAAAGTTTTTTTAAAAAATAAGTTAAAGTTGTGTTGATAATTTTTAGCATAATTTAAAGTTTTATATATTAAAAGTTATAATATTAATATTTTGTGTTCAAATATAATAAAAAAAAAAAGATAATTTGCTAACAAATATTTTCTTTACATTAAATAGGAAATAAAAATTAAAAAAAATCCTCTTAGATTATAAAAACTATATAAAAATAGAATGTGTTTTTCGTTTTAATTTAATTTTTTCAAATTAATTAAAATTTATATATTAGAAAAAACTTAAGTAAATGTTTTTTTATAAACAATTTAAGTATATTTTTATTCTTTAAAACATAATGTTTTTTTCAATTGATTTTTTTTAATTTTTTTAATTATAATTGTTAAGAGTTTTATTTTTTTTACTTTTTATAAACACTTTGGTAAGAGACTAAAAATATATTATTCTAAGCTAAAAGCATTAATTAAAAAGTCATATTTTTAAAGACTAAAAAAATCTTGAATTTTAAATTAATTACAATATTAATATTTTATATTTTATAATATATATGTGTGTGTGTGTGAATAAAAAACTCATGTTAAAATTTATATTAAAAATAAAATACATAAAGAAATTAAATTATAATTTTTTAGTCAATATCCACATATATCGCACATGATAATTCTAATTAATTATTACTTATTTATATCAATATATATTTTTTTATCATAAATTATAAATAAAATAAAATAACTTAATATAATTTTATAGCAATATAAAATGTAACATAAATTATCCATCTGAATCATTATTAGTTATTAGTTATATTTTAAAATAAATGTTTATGTAATATCTAAATAAATTTAAAAATTGTAACAAAAAAGTTTAATTAAAAAATCTTATAATTTCTCATTTTTTCTAAACCATCCCCATAGCATTGCCTATTATTCTTTTTTAACGCAGAAGGGAACAAGTAGGAGTTTTGGTTGCTCACATACATCGTCTTCTTCTTCTTCTTCTTCTGTGCCGCGCGAGCTAGCTAGCTAGCTAAGGTTTCGCATTCTCGCAGTTACCGAAACCATGACGACTGTGGTGCCAACCTCCGAAGAAGACGCTGCGCTCTCCGTCGTTCGATTCGCCTCTGAACTCGCCTGGGCCGATGCCGGTCCTGAGGTTTTTTCCTTCCTCTGCCCCAAACAAACCATTCTTTGCCCTTTTTCTTAGTTCTAATTCTAAACGGTTCTGTTATTTATTTTGCTTATTTCTTGCCTTCAGTATGAGATTTTTGCTCAATTAAAATGCTTGTGGGACTTGAAATTGAATCTGAGTTTGTGAAACTCGGTGACTTTAGATGGTGCTTTCAAGTTTTGGTGTGTTTGTGGGAACTCGTTCTGTATCGTGATTTTATGTTCTAGAAGTTTCCGAGATTCGCTTCGATGTTCAGAAAATGAAAGGGAGGGAATGAAGTATAATTGTTAGATTCGTTTGGTAGGTTGGATGGAAGAGAGGATGGATGTGTGACCACATAAGAAAGGACAGGATGTGAAATGATTGTATATGGGGAGATATTGATGTGACAATGGTTGAGGAAAAGATGACAGAAAATTGGTTAAGGTAGTTTGAACACGTACATTGGATGGACCAGTGAGGAGAGTAGATTGCATGTTTTTAGTCCTATAAAAAAGGGGGTAAGGGAGATTGAGAAGGACATGGAGGAAGTTGTTGAGAGGGATATCCTAGTAAATAATATCTCTAAAGATTTACTCTTTAACTGAGCCAAATGATGTTGTGCCATTTTTGTAGCTGACCTCACCTAGTGGGATAAGGCCTTTGTTGTTATTGTTGTTGGTCTTTTTTTTTGTTGTTGTACTTTTAGGGTTTTTGGGTGCTACATTATTTTCTTCTATTCTTGCTCTGTACACTCATGCATCGTGTTATAAGTGAGCACATTGTTGTGTTCTTGTTTTGGTTTGGTGCTTGTATTATTCATGAATTTAGTGCTTCCCATATTGGTTGGTCAGGTTGCGGAGCCACAAGTTAGTAGACTCTGCATGGAGGCCGAAGAGTTCATTGTTATGGGAAAGTGGTTGGAGCTAGCATCATTGATGATTACCTCTGCTGAATTGATTTTCTCAAAGGTTTCTGAAAAAGGTATAATGCTCTTTTTTGCTTGATATTAATGATATATGCTCCTTTTGCTGTTGTATCCCTCTTGCACTATCATATGGCGTGTATGTGTTGTTCAATCATTTGAGCTGGATCCTTTCCCAACTCTGCTACTTTGTTTGGTTATGGCATTTTTTATGTGTGATATTCACTTAGCCTTTTTTGTTGATTATGGTGCATTTGTCGCTTCCATTTTTGGTGTTGCATTTCTGACTTTCTTGTTTAGAATCCAATTTGATGTTGCATAGAGACTTCTCAGGGTGATAGGATTATTCGGATGCGCCTTTAATGTTACCAGCTGAATGTGAGTGTGTTAACAAGTTCTGTTATTTCTTATACCAGATATAGAGTCCATCTTCACTATCATCTGCAATCTTGTTACAAAGACAGAGAATCCAGATGAAGTGATGGAGATTGTAAAAGTTATAACTGCAAAAATAATTCAGCAGCCAAACGAAAAGCCTGCCGTGCGATTGAAGATGTAATATCACATGCTACTTGGTTCAAGAGTTTTGGTAATGCATGCTATCGTGACTATTTATATTATTGTTTTTAAATATCTTCTCTTTTCTTTTCAGTTTGATCAATCTGTACAATCTTTTGGAGACTCCATACTGCCAGTTTTATGTCTACATGAAGGCATTGAATTTAGCTGTTGATGGGAAAGTCACAGAATACATTATACCTTCATTCAAAAAGATAGATAGCTTCTTGAAAGACTGGAAAATTGGGATACCTGAACAGAGAGAGCTCTTTCTCACTATCTCTAATATTTTGAAGGAAAATAAAAGGTATAGCAGAAGTGAATTCCTATTAAGGTTAATTTTATGTATGTTCTTCTTATCTCTCTTGGGAATGGGAGTACTACTTAAGATTCTTCCCACCAGTGCTGCCCTCCCATGAGACAGCTATCTTCTATCCAACTTCCAATCTCCATTTTATAATATAAATAATTAGTATTGCATCTCATTTCATCCCAGCATGTCAAAGGATGCTTTTAAGTTCCTGACCAATTATCTGGCGACTTTTTTGGGAGAAGATGCACATGTTTTGAGTGAAGCCAAGGAGGAGGCCGCCCGTGCAATTGCGGAATTTGTGAGAGCACCTGACATATATCAGGTACCTTGTTTAATTCTAATTATGAATTTATGATATTTGAAAGATTGTATGATCTTGCTGCTTCAGCTTCCTACATTGTTCAGTTACTGTTGCCATCTTCACTTGTTTTTTCAATTGCTTCCTTTGCTTTGAGGGTGCTTGACTTTCTGGTCCTTTTGGGCGTGTGTGTGTATAATTAGACATAGAAGCATGAAACAGTGAAACATGGTAATTTATTGCTTAGCACTAAAACCCATAAGGTGATAAGGATGCTTTCTTGTTGGTGCAGGTCATCTAATCATCGTTATTTAGAAATTCTGTTTGTCTTTTGGTTGCTTTCTATTATCTGCTCATCATTATTAATTTTACTCTTAAATATCTAAAATATCTAAGTCTACTGTTTATAATGCTATTTTTGGCCTAGATTGATATAAGTTCTGGAAGAGCGTTCACTAAGTTGATTGTCATGTTGTAGTGTGATTTACTTGACTTGCCTGCTGTTGGGCAACTGGAGAAGGATGCCAAATATGCTCTGTTATATCAGCTTCTTAAGATTTTTCTTACCCAGAGGCTAGATGCATACTTAGAATATCATGCTGCAAATTCCACCTTGTTGAAAAGCTATGGTAAACACTGTTCATGAATGATTATCATTTAATAATAGTTACATATGTAGGGCTCTGTTCTACTTTATGTTACTATCAAAATGTTTTGATGTTATGATGTTTTTAGGCCTTGTGCATGAAGAATGCATTTCCAAAATGAGGCTGATGTCATTGATGGATCTTAGCTCTGATGGTTCTGGCCAAATTCCATATGAACTTATTAGGGACACACTTCAGGTAAATTTGCATTCAATTTCTATGTTTGTGTTTGTGCTCTTCCTAGCATAATTGAAATGTTGCAATCTCCCTTTCAGATCAATGATGATGAGGTGGAACTATGGGTGGTTAGAGCAATAACTGCCAAGTTAATTGAGTGTAAGATGGACCAAATGAATCAAGTAGTAGTTGTTAGGTATTGTTCTACCTCAATTTGTTGTCCTCTCTCTGCACCCTACTAGCTTACGCCACTCTGTGGGCACATGGACCTGCACCTCTTGGCTATAGTTATTGTTTTCAGCATCATATATATCACCCATGTTGAGAATTCATTTAGCCGTTATACATGATTTAATGCAAGTGTAATTGTGCAGTCATCCTACTGATCGTGTGTTTGGTCAGCACCAATGGCAAGCACTGAGGACAAAGCTAGTGAGATGGAGGGTAAGAATTTCTGTCTATAATTTTCATAATTATAATTAGATACGTTATAATGTATGGTAATGCTTATACTATTCCTATTTTTATACAACCATTCACATAATGAGCATGATAATTGAATCCATAAATTTAATTTTAAAGGAAAAGAACTACGAAGTTAATTTCTGCTAATCAGAATTTCAATCAATAACTGCCTTGAATTTTTGACCTGTAATATGGTGACCAATATTTTGTTTTGGTACAAGTTAAATGATTTTTTGGTACAAGTATCGTGATCAATATTTGATTTTAAGACGTCAAAAGCCCGTCAATTTGAATTATGCTGCTTATTGAAAAGTATGTGACTGTTTTATTTTATAAATAAAAATATCCCTAAAGGCGCATTATTATTTCATAGAAGATCTTTTTTTTTTTTTTTTTTTTTTTCTGGAGAATGTTAGCTTATTCTGCTTATCTCCTTTTTCACAAAAGATCGTTATTATGCAATTTGTTCTAGATGATGGTTGTGCACTTGATAACATTTTGATTGTTGAGTTATTTAGATGAAATGTCATTGCTTCAACATGAGTAACAGTTTTTTGATTGGCTATGATGTTTGATTACTTGTTTCCTATTTCCAGGGAAATGTTGCAAATGTTATCAGTACCATTCAGGCCAACAAAGTAACAGAGGATGGGTCTCAGGCAGCCAAAGGTTTGGTAGTTCGGTGAGGACGTTTTCAACTGGAGCAATTCTCTGAAGTATCTAGATATTATCCAGGTGAAAATTTTTAAATCTTAAACAGAGGAAAAAATTGTAATTTTTGTTACAAATTTTCCATTTATTTTAGTTGGCAGGTGATGTACTACCCAACTTTGACATACTTTCTGTTTTGGAATCTGAAAAATCAGTGCGCGAGGATAATATTGACTTATTTTAAAGATTACATAGAAAAAGAAAAAACAAATGAAGACTTGTTGTGAGAAGGACTCTACACGGAGAACAAAATTCCAGAAATCCCTGCAGTTAATAACTTAATATATTTATTTCTCATAAACTTTCCATCTCACGTGGAATTATTCTTATTAACATTTGATAAACTTGGAGTACAATAATACACAACATATAATACAATCAACATATAATACATACAGCTTCATGTATATTATGACAACAACATAGGGAAATTAAACTACGTACTTGAGATTCATTCCATATGACAAGCTTAAAATGAGAAATGAAATAATATATCAAGATTGAAACATGTTCTTAATTAGCAACCTCTGGTGTAATCAGCACAACGTTGTCTAGGGCCACGTCGTCCATTTCTGGATGGCAAGCAGCTACGATAACCTTGTCTCTCTGGACATCTAACAGCTTTATTGTATCTATTGCCTGCTTTGCCAGACACAGATAGACTCACATCGTAGAGCATTCTGGCCACATGGGAATCAAATGATAATTCTGATTCTTCCAACTCATTGCCGATGACAACGTTGTAGTTGGCGTTGACGACAACCTTATAGTGGATCAGAATGATCAGCAACACAATGAGGAGACCCTTCTTCATTTTGTGCTGTGCCCTCTTCTTGCGAACTGTTTTCTCACGGACAAAGGAGGCTATGGTGGTTCGCTAGTTAAGCTTGCTAGGGAGTCTATTTATAAGCCTTAAAACCGCAAAAATTCTTTTTCATTTTAAACATTTTGAAAAAAATTGAATAAATAATCAATTTGGTCCCTTATGTATTATTCTCTTTCCTAAAATAATTCTTATAGTAATGAAATTATAAAAATAATTCTTAAAATATTAAATATCCATACGTTTAGTTAAGAAGTTGATATGTTTCATATTCAATTGGAGTGAGTGCATGTTTAGGTTGATATTTTTGGCTGGCTAGCTCCTTTTTTCATTAACGGGGGGCGTTGTATTTATTTCTACTTGCCAATTCACGTGTCCTCCATCCTTCAAAACTTTTGCTCCTAATGCATGTGAGGTCAGCTTTATCTCATATCAGTCTTTGATCACTTCCTATTTATTTTCTCTTGTAACCTTCTAAGTTTGATCCTCACGTGCGTCTTTTACTTGTCATGGTTAACCACTCATTTTCTAGTGTGTTTAGATATGTTATCGTCCCCTGTTACAAATGTATTTGGTGTATTTAAAAGATTTCTGAGAATGTTATCTTGAGTAGGGTTAAACCGTTCCCACCTTCATGAAAATCCAAACACCACCCCTTTCTTATGAGAATGTTTTGTTGGGAAATATAGTTGAAATAAGATAACAATCTTAACTAGTAACCACCCTCAAGAAAACTTGAACAAGATATAATAATAGGAGAAAATTGTAGAGAAAACCATTTAATTTATTTAGCTTTGATAAATTGCTCTTAGTAGCTCAAATTATGGGCAGCCTTTGAGGTTGGTAAATTTAATTGATTAAATTTTGAAACTTCTTAATTATTGTTTCTCAAATTTTCACCTGTACATATGAATCCTTATAAGTAATTTCAAATGTATCTCAAGCCGAGTCACAGGCAAATATTTAGACGGATAAGAATGTGTTCATAGAATTGGATCAACTACAAGAATTCAATAAATTGAAGCCAACTAGTTGACTATAGTTTGTGTATTCAGGTTCAAATCGAACCAAATCAATGAAATACGATCATTCTAGCTTGGATCTTAGGTTCTATGATTTGAAATCTGATAATGTTTTATTCAAACTAATCAATTAATTGATTCTTTTATTCTTTTCTTTTTCTTACATTCATGGGTTATCAACAGTTTCTCTAATACACTTTTTTAAACATACTCTTTATTATTGGTTGAAATTTATTAGAAATAATTTTTTTTTATCAGTCATACTTCTCAATTAATGATTTTTTCTTATAATTCTATAGTTTTCAATAAATTTTAACAAAATGATAGATGTGTTAAAAGATGTATTAGAAACTGTATTGCAAGCGGTGTCCTCTTTCGTTCATTGAAAGGTTTTTGTTGTTATTTTACCTAACGCTACAAAGGTTCCTGTTCTGAGAATTGCACTGTCCAAATTTCACCAAAATTAGTGTTACATGGTGTCCTTTACATTTCCTCCTTTCATTCCAATCTTTTTTCTTTAGGATCCTTGTTGAACTCATATGCTTACATAGTTGTATTATTTTCTGCTGGTTCCTTTTATATTTAGGACAACAAGTCTTTGAAGAGGATTGGGAAGAGTGAATTCAAGAATGATATCTACATCCTCCACACTTCACAAACCCCATCATTTGTTTCTTTAAAACACCGTTGCAATTCTGTTTGTAATCAGATTTCTCATTGTACCTGGCATTCAAAACTCGGACGTCTGCCATGTATAAATGTTTTGATATACTGAACAGAAAATAGAATTTTAATTGTTCTAAAATTTCCAATGCTCCTTGTTCATTATGTTGTCCTTTAGCTAAACAACATCAATTGACTTTCAATTTTAACAATCATTTTTCTACTAACATATTTGATTTGGTGCATTGTGACATTTTGGGGTTCCTATCATAAGTGGTGGCCCTGAGCACAGTCGAGGGGGGGCGGGCAATCGTTCAAGACCTCATTTTTAAAGGGACACCAATTTTTCTCTATTTAGTTTAAAAAATATTAAAATGAAATTTTATATAACTATGAAAATTATATAAAAAAATTATTATAAAAAATGAGATGATTACGAATTTTTTTAGGGAAACAATTGTTAGTAATTAGTCAACTAATATATGATGTTTCTATTTCTCAATAAAAATCTATCCACAATTTTGGAAAAATGAATCGACAATTTATGTACAATGATAAATGTAAAAAGGATAGTGTGATATATTATCTTGAACTTTTTCGGTTCATCCAGGACACCAAAAATCTCAGGGCCAAACCTACCTATCATGAGCCCAAATGTGGTAGACAATGATTTTTCTTAACACTGGTAGATGATCACAGCAGATTCACTTGGACTTTCCTCTTGCAATGCAAGTCTAAGGCAACAAAGAACATCAATGACTTCTTTTTGTTTTTGGTTGAGACTCAGTTTGGTGTTCTCATTAAAACCTTTAGATCGGATAATGCTAAGGAACTGGCATTAACAGATTTTCTTGCAATTACTTAAGGGAGCTTTTCATCAATTTTCTTAGTGTTGAATGACCACTGCAAAATTCAATCAGCAACAGACTTTCCTCCCTCATTTAGTAAATATAAAGAACAACACAATATGAAATATTAAATGTAATTTTGTCTTAGTTACAGTTCTTAGGATATATATATATTAAAAATTAAGTTTGATATAAACTAATTATGGTTCAATTTTATGGAATTGGAGTTAAAACTTGAAAGGCGATTTTAATACGTGCAACAAACAAAACAATTGAAATTAACAGGTTTGATTCCAATTTCACGACTCAAACTTATATTCACTTAGAGCAACTCCAATGCATAGTTACTTAAGTGAGTTGCTTATCTTGATTTTGTGGGACCTTCAATGTCCTATAGATTTAAGCACTTTACTTAAAAAATCACTCAAATGCAAATGTTGTTAAAGTAAGTGCTTAACATAATTTTGTGGGTCTAGAATTGACCCCACATATTAATACTTTTATTTATTTTAACTGAAAAATTATTTTATTTGTATTATAATTAAAATTAAAATATTAAAAAATTTAAAAATTTTAAACGGTAATATTTTTACAATTTGAATCCCAAATCATTAAGGAAGCGGTGATATTTTTAAAAGTTCAATCACTTCTGTATATAAAAATAATAATTCAATTCTGTATAAAAAAAAAAAAAAGTTTCAAATGGTCATTTTCGATTTTATCATTTTTTGTTTATATGCCATAATTTTTTTTAAAAGTTCAAGCAGTTAATTTTTATTTTAACAATTTTAGTTTAAGTGTCCTATTTATTTTTTTTAAAAAAAGAAAAGAGCATTCTGGAAAGTAGAAACGCTCCTTCTCTTTCTCACATTTCTCAGAAACGTTCTCTCTTCCTCAACGCTCTATTCGTCGTTTGCTCTCTCTTCTGACTCGCCGGTGCAAATTAAGTCCTCCGCCACTCCACCGTTGACACTCCTCTGCTTCTCCGCCAGTGCAGATCAAGTCATCCGCCTCTCCGCCGGTGCAGATATACTCTTCCACTGTCGGTGTGGATCGAGTCGCCGCCTCTCTCTACCGGTGTAGATCTTGTGATTTTTTATTTTTGTAATTTTTCTGATCAGGTTTGCATGCCTTTGTTGTTTCTGTAAAAATTTGTTTATTCTCTGATTGTGCAAGGGTCTCAAAACAATCTTTTATGATTTCTTTGTATGCCTTCTTTAATTTTCCGATTGTGCATGGTATTCCCTCAATGTGTCTGCATTGGCCTCTTTGTGATTTTTTTTTTTTCTCGTTGAGCAATGGTAGTTCCAAACCGATTTGTATGTGTTTGATTCTGTAAAACGGTTGAGAACAATGATCCGTTATTTTCCCGATGATTCTGGCTTGAAACTAGGCTGAAAGTACAATTTGTAATGATGAATGATGGCTAAGCAACGTTGCTTATACAAGCAACGATGCTTAATCTTAAGCAACTGGGATAAGCAACGCCGTTGGAGTTGCTCTTACCAGACTAATGACATATCCTTATAATATTGTGATTCATCTTATACCTGAAAAGTATAAAGAAATTCTTTTAATTATCTTTTACACTTTTTGCATAAAATTTATATCTGGAACAGTTAAAATACAGGGGATGAGATCATTTCAGATGCCGGTTTGAAATTCAATTATTCTTCTTCAACCATCTAAGGTTAGCACAGTTTCTTCTTCATCTCTTCCTTTTAGTTTTTCCAGATCAGTGAGAAATTCTAAAAAGAGATATATAAAGTTTGATTTGAACACAGAGCAGTATATGCAAAAATTTATCAAACATGTATGGAAAACAAAATTCCAGAAATACCTGCAGGTAGCACTATTTATTTCTCAGAAACTTCTCCATCTGACGTGGAATTATTCTTATCAACATTTAATATATAGTCTGAGAGTATAGATGATCCACAATAGGAAAATAGTGCACCCGATTTTGGGGAGGATCGAAGTGGAAGAAAGAGAAGAAATTATTACATGGTTCTGAATTATTATAATCTTAATCAATTTCTATATGAAATATAGTTGGATTTTATTAACTTTTTCTTATAAATTGAAAAAACTTAATTATGTGTCACATAAATATTGACCGAAATCGTGACTATATAATGATTTGGAGTTATGTAATAATTTTTAAGAATGAAAGATGTTGGAGTTCAAATGCGAAGGTGAAATTTCACATTGGATATAAATGGGCAAGTTGAGTAACATATAAATATAAGTGAGAAAGACGTGCAAACCTAATGTTTTGGGTTGAAGGTAATGTCAAATTCACTTATATGATTTACTTGTGACCTATTAGTGAAGAAGATCTCTCCAATATTTTATTTCTCGGTTTATTAACAAAAGATATAGATAAAATAATAAATATGATAAATAAGGCGACGGAAAAATAAGGAAGATATAAGAAGAAAATGAAATGGAAATGGATAAAAGAGGAAGTGGATGTACCTTTATAATAACCCAGAACACATAAAAATTAAACAAGTTGAGATTCCATATGAACTTTAAAATCAGAAATGAAAGTATAAAGATTGGAACATGTTCTTAGCAATTCCTGGTGTAATCACCACAACGTTGGTGAGGGCCACCTCCGTTTTTGGATGGCAAGCAGCTACGATAACCTTGGCTTTGTGGGCAATTAACAGCTTTATTGTTGCTATTGCCTGTTTTGCCAGCAAACGATTGACTCACATCTTAGAGCATTCTGGCCATATGGGAACCAAAGTAGAATTCTGATTCCAAGTCACTGCCAATGAGGCAATCCTCTGTGACACACTCCTTGTAGTTGGCACTGACAGTGACAACCTTGTAGTGGTGGATCAGAATGATCAACAACACAAAGAGGAGACCCTTCTTCATTTTTTTTTTGTTTTCTCTTACATAGGAAACTATGGTTCACTAGTGAAGCCTCTTAATTTGTCTATTTGTATCAGTTGGGTTGTTACACTATTTTCTTCCACTTCCTATTTCTCCACTTGCAAGCCTATGTTTGATGCTGATTAGGCCACTTGTGTTTATACTCGCAAGTCCACTACAAACCTAGTGCGTCTTCATGGGGGATTAACTGATTATATTGTTTCTTGGAACTTGGAAACTATCCAAAAAGCAATCCACAATGAGTCATAAGTCTTCCACCAATCCAACATTCCATGAGTGCACTGAACAAAGACAAATAAAGTCATAACACTTAAATATTTTTTTAGTATTGTTAACCTAACCTAACATGCAAATTAACATTTTATTCTAGTAATAATTTTAAACCTAAAATAGTTCTTTTAACATATTGTTTTTTTCGTCCTAACATATAGAGATATATTGTCCTAATAAAGATATGAATATCTAGTGTTTTGGTTTTATCAAGCAAACTTTATTATATATTTTTTAAGAAAAAAGTTACACTGTCAGTACATTACCATTAAACTCATATTTTTTATCTTAGTAGTTTGAAACACATATTGACAATTAAGTCTTATTCTAGTAGTTGGTTTATGGGTTATTTATGTTAGAACTCTCCACCAACTAGCTGGTACATTAATTAGCTAAAGCCCTTCCCTTGTCTGCATTTCAATCCTTACTATCCAAGATTGATGTTCGAAATCTCTTCCTCCCATCTTGAAGGGGTATTGCATGTGTCACTTGATTAGTCAGGTAGTTAGTTAGAAAACAATTCTTCTGTTTTGGCAACTATATATATTTTATGTTGGTTTGTGTATAAATAACTCGCATAACCTCTATATATTTTATGTTGGTTTGTATATAAATAACTTGCATAGCCTCAATTAATGCAAGTTGTTCATACAATCTGATTGAACTCAGTCTCAATGCCCTCCTAAAGCCTTTGTGATGCCCTCCTCTAGAGTGATAGGCAGCATTCTACTTCTAGCAATGAGTTGTGACGATCTCTAACGAGAATATTGTGACTGATAACATCAGAAAAGCTACTACTACGATGATTTTCAACAAAATGTAAGCGAGTGACTGTGATGCTTTTGGTAACTTGAGATTCGAGATTTAGGTATTTTTTCAAAATGTGATTATTGAAAGATGAAAATTTCGCTCACAATGTGGATACATTGCTTGTTATTGTTGATAAATTTATTGAGGTTTTTTTTTATGAATTTATTAAGTAAATAATGTATACATTAACATTGTATAAAGATTTTCATAATATAAAATTTTCACAATAATAATTTACAGATATTAAACTCTAATTTATTTGAATCAGTGAAAGTCTAACTTCATTTGTGTTTTGGTGCTTAGTCTATGTCGGCTTTCACTCTTTGGTCAGTAAGTTTTTTTGGGCCTAACTAGTAATATACTCCTTCCGTTCCAATTTATATGACGTTTAAGGTTTTGACATATGTATTAAAAAATACAATTAATTTATTGAATTTTTTAGAAAATATTAGGTAATTTCCTAGTATACCATTTATCTCTCTAATTAATTATTCATACTACACTATTCCCACTAAGTATTAATTAAGGGTAGTATTAGAAAAAGATATTTAATGCAGCATTAGTTTTGTAAAACGTCATCTATTTTGGAACAGATTTTTTTCTCTAAAACGTTATATAATCTCGAACGGAGGGAGTACACTAATTGAGTTGTTCCAGTGCATTATTGGAGCACGCGGGTCCAGGATTTGTGACGTTTATTGCTCGGGTTGCATTAATTTTGAGCGGGCATTACTATTGGCACACCCCCCAGGGCCCCCACATTGTTATTAAACCCATCCACTTTTCTAGAAATTTGTTTTTCGACAAAAACATTCCTGACATTTAACACCCTCACAATACATCATAAACAAATTTTCATTATGTATCTCAATAAGATTTTGTCAAGGTATACAATAAAAATATGTTTTCATTTTGCATCTCGATAAAATCTTATCTAGAATCACAACAAAAACATATTTTTGTTGTATATCTCGACAAGAATTTATACACAATGAAAAGATTTGTCTAGATAAACAATGAAAATAACCATATTATCATTGTATATCTCAACAAAATCTTATCATGATATATAATGAAAACATATTTCCATTGTAAATCTTGATAAAATATTGTCGAAATACATAGCAAAAAAATATTTTTGTTTTATATCTCAACAAGTTCTTGTCCGGATGTTCAATTTATTTCATGTTATTTCATATTTCTTTTCAATTTCTCTTAAATCAAAAACATTTATTTCTATTATATTTTTCACGTATTTCTATTTATTTTTGTTATTTTCATCTATTCTATTTATTACCTATTTCTTTTCTTCCTACCAAATCCACCCTAAAATACTTTAGCGGAAGTCGTGGCTGAAGGAGTCTAACACATACGGTGGTTCAGAGTGTCGTCGTTAACGATGATGGTCAAAAGATTAAAGTGATTGCAAGAACATGAAGAACTGACAAATGCATAGCGACAATGGTTGCTTTCGTGCCACTAAAAATCTAACACCAAACCAAACGAAGTTTCTTCACCATGAATATTTTTGTTTTGGAAAAAACGTGGCTTGAAATTTGTGTTTTGTATTGGGATAACAGATTTCTCCCTTTCAACTATAATTCAAAGAGACCTTTCAATGATTATCGTCTTAAGCTCAATGGTATCAGCATCTGAAGCATATGAACCATAAATATAATATAATGAACAATATGAAGTATTAAATTTAATTTTGTTTCAATTACAGTTCTTAGGATCTAAATTAAAAATTAAGTTTGATATTAACTAATTATTTTCAATTTTACGGAGTTGAACTTAGAATCTGAAAAGCAACTTTAAAATAGAGAAAAAATGTACAATATAAAATATTTTAGACCGTCATTAAATTACAATCCATCATATATAGTAAATTTGTTGACTTTTACAATAATTATCTTAGAAGTCATTCAAATAGTGATTTGTGATTGGATGACAGTATAAAATAATTTTATACTGTCAGTTCATAGTCATTAAACTCTTTAAAATATACACACCAAACAAAATAATTGAAATTTAAAAGGTTTGGTAACAATTTCATGACCCAAACTTAAGTTCAGATGCCAAACTAATGACACTTTAAAATATGTCCCTATAATATTGAGATTCTGTTTATACATAAAAAAAAATATGAAGATAAATTTTAATTTTCTTTTCCACTCTTTGTATAAAATATATAATATAATATATCTTGGGACAGTGAAAATACAGGGGATGAGATCATTTAAGATGCGAGTCTGAAATTCCATTGTTCTTCAACTACCCATGGTGATGGTTATGACTTATGACAGTTTCTTCTTCCTGTCTTGCTCTTAATTTCAATTTTTCCAGAACCATGGACCACTGAGCAATTCTTAAAGGTTATATAAATAGGAGTAGTTTGATTTGAACACAAATCAGGATATGCAAAATTTAATCAAACAAGTACGGAAAACCAAAAAAATCCAGAAATCTCTTCAGGCAATAATATATTATTTCCCATCTCACATGGAATTATTCTTATCCACAATTGATAAACTGAGAGTACAGATGATTACACAATAACAATACAACCACAACAAATTGTATATATATATGAACCGAAAGCATTAAATATTACATACAGACAACAACATAGGGAAATTAAATTAAATTAAACTAAACAAGTTGAGATTCCATCATATGACAACCTTAAAACAAGAAATGAAATTATCAAGACTGAAACATTTTCCAAATGTGAACCCTATGGTACCTGTCTTCGATTTCTACGGAACATGTTCTTAGCAATTGCGGGTGTAATCGGCACAACGTTGGTTAGGGCCACCTCCGTTTTTGGATGGCAAGCAGCTACGGTAACCTTTGCTTTGTGGGCAGTTAACAGCTTTGTTGTTGCTATTCCCTGTTTTGCCAGACACAGATTGGCTCACATCATAGAGCATTCTGGCCACATGGGAGCCAAAGGAGAACTCTGATTCCAAATCATTGCCGATGAGGCAATCCTCTGTGACACAGTTTTTGTTGGCGTTGACAACGTTGTTGTTGTAGTGGATCAGAAGAAGGATCAGCAGCACAAAGGAGAGACCCTTGTTCATTTTTTTGGGAACTGCTTTTTCTCACAGACAGAGAGAAAGACTATGGTTTTGGTTCAGAGTGAAGCCCCTTCTTGTCTTTTTTGTACAGTTGGGTTACACTAAATAATTGAGGAATCTTCTTCAACATCAAGTTGAGTGTGAAATTAAGGTATAGTGTACTCTTCTACTCCTCGGTCCCTTTTTTTATAACTTTTTATAAGACCTTTCAACTAAATTTTTAAGAAAAAATAATTAATTTAGTTAATCATATTGAATTTATTAATTATTTATATTATTTTTTTTAAAATTATTCTTCATTTCTCTCTTCACATAATTATTTCTCACCTACAAGTAATTAATATTTGGAGAAAATAATGTAATTAATTAAGGATACCATAGAAAAAAATAATTAATACACCAGATAATCAAAAAGGATTTTATGAAAAGGTACAAACAATAAATTGAAAAAAGATCTTATCTATAAGGATGGAAGGAGTAACTAAAAGCTTTTTAAAATAAATAAGAATTTATTTAATTTTAATTTTAGTATATTGAGATTTGACTTTAACCCTTTGTTTCTTTGGAAATGGAATGAAAGGAAATAGAAAAGAGAGAGAAGAGAAGAAAATATCAAATTTTATTACTTGTTTAAGAAGAAAAATAGAAAGGGAGGAAATTATTTTTGTGGGATTTTAAAAAATGTTTCTTCTCTAAATTTGCATAAAATGTGACAAAAAAAATTATATTTTTTTGTTTTTATTTCTTTAAAAAATAAATATTTTTTAAAACATAAAAAATAACTAATTTTATGTTAAGAAAAAATAATAAAGTAAAAAAATATTTTTTTATTAGTATAAAAATATTGTTATATAATTTATTTATTTCTTTTCATTTTTCTACTCATTCAAACAAGTAAAAAGAGATTTCTCTACTTTTTTCTTTTTTATTTCTATCCATTTAATAAACATATCTTTTTTCACTTTATTTTTCTTCTTTTTCTATCTTTCTTATTTTTTTATTTCTATTTCTTTTCTCTCTATTTTGTTCCTAATTCAAACAAAACAATAAAGTGAAAAATATGTAAAGCAAGAACACATCTACTATTAATTGAAAATAGTTAATTTTTTGGAATATTTTAATTCAAATAAGAGTAAAGAATGTATAAACATTTTTTCTCATTTTACATTTTTTAAGAGTTAAATCTGTAATCACGTACTCCACACAAAAAAAAAAAAAAAAAGAAATCTGTAATCACAATATACATTAAATTAAATTAAAAATTAATATACCTCACATATCTATTTTAGAGACATTTATTTAGTATTTTTTTTTTCAAGAAATTGAGGAGAGTAGACTTGACGCAAGCACGGGCCTATGCTTTATAATGTGGAAATACTTGTGTCCACTTAATTTCAAAGAATTTTATTACTACTATATAAATGAGTTTTTGTTTTTGATATACACCATAAATATTTTTTTACAAAAGACAATTATACTTGACTCGAATAGATAGATCACTGTGAGCGGATATAAATTAATTTCTGTTTAAACTATATTGTCCATCATGTCAATTTTTTATATTCTTTTTCATGTAAAATAAGAGATATTATTTTATTTTTATTACCCAGATTTCTGAAATCCGTCGGTGGCTTACATGTTAACTCTAGTCTAATCGAAAAAGCTTTTCACTCAAATTTGTTTGCTCTTTTTAAACATTTTTGAAAGGAATAAACTATGAAAACGAAATAACTAGGGATGTTCCGTATCATGTGTGGAATTGTGAGAGGAAAACATTGACTTATCATCGTGCGTGGTTTGGAAAAGTCTTAATAACCTAAAAAATATCTTATTCAGTTTAAAGATTTTGAAAAATAAAAATTGTGAAAAAGAAAGAGATTAGGGATTTTCTTTATAGTTTATCCGTTGGTCCTGATTTAATTGGATGGCTATTGGCTACTAAACAATACGAGTGAGAACATGTAGGGACTCGATTGTGCATTGCTCTCAAAAAAGAGGATAAGGTTCCAGCTAGGTTTTTGTTTTTATTTTTATTTTTTAAAGGAATTTAATTTGGCATTTTTCTGTGGCTCCTTCCTTTTTCTTTAACGAGCCCTTTTGTTTCTACTTTTTTTTTTTTTGGCTGCTTTTTATTTCTACTTAACAAACTTTAGCTCCTAATGCAAGTGAGGTCGACTTTATTTCAGTCTTTCACTTCCTATTTCTTTACTCACGTAAATACCTTTTATAATTCGTATTAAAAAAAGAACCGTTAGGGTTAACAATGAATATATATATCCTTTAGATTACGAATTAAAGATATTTCTGAATCAAAAAAAGAATTAAAGACATTTGATTTCAATTGAAAATTCAAGACTTACAATCAAATTTTCTGAATTAGATTTTTAAAATGGTAAATTGGACTTGAGAAAGTAACCAGATGATCGAAGGTGAAAATTGTTAGGTTTAATTAGTGATGTAATTAGGTCTTTTTTTAAGTAGAAATAAATTACACCATTTGGGTTGGGTTGAAGGATCTGACTCAGTTGGTTGAGCAGAGAGTGCGTGAGTTGTTGTAAATCCTCCGGTACCTGTATTCGATTCCTACTAATAAAAAAAAGTTATCCTTATTTTTTATTAGTTAATGTGAACCAAATCAACATGATGCCTATTAAATTAGTTCGATCGAGTAATCAAATCATAAAATAAAAATATATTTTTGAAAAAAATTGAAATAAAAATCTCTATCTTTCATTTACAAAAGAATGTTAATCCCTGATTCCAAGCCAAATGATTTAGATCATAGTCCAATACAGAATATCAAATTCAGCCAAATGATTCATGCCACATTACAAAAAATAAAAACTTCTCAGTCTCATCAGACAACATCTACACATAGCAGGACCAAACTTCATTATCAAACCAACAACCATATTGCGTTCCATCACTATCGATTGTTACCACCCTTGTAGTACAACCACCTAAAACTCCTCCAATTGAAAAAAAAGAGAGCAAACGAAAGAGAGAGCGAGAGAGAGAAGAAACAAACATAGATAGATGGAGAAAAAGGGAAAAATATTTTTCTTTTAAAGAAAGGTTGTCGTCGAAAACCGCCATGGGCCACCGCTAGGGTGATTTTCCTATTCTATATCCCTTTACATATGTACATGAACTTAATTGTCTATGCAGCCTACCCAAACCAATTACGTGAGTTTATATTGTATGCAACCTTAACTGAAAGTTTTAATTTTTGAAATTATATATATGGACCGTGCAACTAAATAAAATCATTATAATTTTAAAATTCCGGTAGTTAAATTTTAAGTGTTATTTACTTAATTTTTTTTATATTTTTTGATAAAACATTCTATACCCATTTTATATATAGTCTTTATTGAAAAGATAATTACATTTTTTTTTCTTTTTTTAGATAAAATATTTAAGTATTGTTTATTTTTCTTTTTAATGGTCTTTTTCTTTTATAATTTATTTTAAAAGTTACAAATGATTGTATTTGCATTCAATGATTTTATTAGTTTTTCCTTTGATTTGATTATAATTGATTTGAGAATTGATGTCTATTTATTAACCTTTGCAAATGGGATAAACTCACAAAATTATTTAAGAGATTTATAGCTTGAATTTTGAAATACATCAACAAATATTCTCTTCCTATTACTATTTTTTTTCTATATTCTTTATGTTTTTCTTGTCTCTCCTTTGTTCTTCTTGTTATTGTTTGTGACTAACATAATTTATTCCAAGTTATTAGAGCATCTCCAATGCTCTCAATTTAAGATACCCACTTTCTTTGGATATCTTATGTTATATTAAAATAATTTAAGTGATCTCCACAATCTCACATCACATTTAAGTAACTCAAACATAAGTTTGCTTCAATGTAAAAAAAATTAAGCAATTCACATTTTTATATTTTTATTTCCACTTAATTTTTGTTTCAAATTAAAATATTAATTCAATTTTTTAATTAATACGTATAAAAATCCTTAAGAAATTTTGAAGCTCTGTATCTTATATAATATACAGATCTTAATTTTAAGAAACTCTGTGTCACATAGACATGCTCTAATGAAAAAATAAATAAGCAATCGTGTCTTACAATAAGAAACTCGATAAGCAACTAGTATTAAAGAAGCTTTTAAATTTTTAAAATATAATTAATAAGATATTTTTTTTAATGATGTTTGATATTGATATATTTATTCGATAGGTTTTAATTTTTATAATTAAGACTTGGCCCCCCTATAATCTAAGCCTAGCTCCGCCCCTACGCTTACTAACTTTTTCTCTCTCTTATGTTAATGTATTTTCTCATGCTACTATTGCACAATAGCTCTCTTCAGCCTTTTTTTTTTTCTTCTTGTTTCTTTGTTCTTTGTCTCTTTCGTCTTCACCTGTGCCTTCCATCTTCACTCTCTCATCTCTTTCTTTTTACTTTGAAATTTCAGTATGAGTAAGAGTATTCTCCTTCCCCCTTTATTCTTTCTAATCGTTTGTGGAGTCTCCATTGTCAAGCATCGCCACGCTAGAGCCAACCACCATGAAATCGATACTACCCACCCACATCACTCGTCACTCGTCCCCCGACCAAACCGAAAGCTGAAACAGTCGGTTGTGTTTCGACATTTATGGTTGGCGATTTTGATTGGTTTCACCATTTTAGGCCTGAAACCGACCGTAACCAACTGCTACGCAACCCTAATGGTTAGGTTGATCATTTTTAATTTGAACCATCAATCCAAACCAACCTACACAAACGAGGTCAATTAAGTCAACTAGGTTTGTGGGTCGACCTGGTTTACATCCATAAGTTCAATAATGTCTCAATTTTCTAGCCCAATATACAATAATGTATGTTGGATTCCTCAGCTTAACACCTCAACTACTATGGTACCTTGCGTAACATACATTAACTACTGACCTGAACAATGCAAGTCAAAACACACATTTCTCCAGGAGCATATTTTACACTGCAAGTCACATTATTGCTTCCTTAAACAAGTGTGGTGTGTTAGGAAATTTTTTTATAAGACTTGAAAAAGGCATGCCAAATGATGATTAAACAAAAGGTTAAGTCATACATCAAGACATCTCTGGTAAAAATCTAGGCCTTTAAAGAAGGCATGCCAAATGTTGATTGAATAAAGGCAAATGATATATGGATATGTTGTTATTACTATTGAATGACGTGAAATAAAGAATGGACTATTTAATTTGAAATCAATGTTAAAGCACAACACAACAACCCTCATCGAACACTACAACGTTGACTAACTCCAAGGATAAAAGTATAACTTATTATAAGATTGTAGGTTCAATTGAATGAAGGCCAAGGGTAGATATGCCAGAACTTGAAATAATGCAATAATGGTAGAGAAATAAAGTGAATTGAAACCAGTGAAGATCCTCAATACTCTGCTAATCTCACATGCATCAATGGCAAGATACTAAGGACCAAGTTATGACATCCAATCAAGAATACAAAAGCTTGGGAATAAGATCAAGGTTTTGTATCAAAGGAAAAAGATGGAAATGATGGTGATCATGCTTCAAAGGAGATCCTTAAAGTGACTCAAAGAAGGTTCAAAGGGTGGCTCATGTAAAAAGGACATGGAGTCAGGACTTTATATCCCATTTTGTTAAAAGCATAATTGAAAGTTAAAAGTCAATAAAATTTAATCCCTTAATTGAATTGTAATAGGTGTTGCAACTTTGAACTATAGATGCAAATCCAAAGGGAGGCTAAAGTCTTAAATTGAACACCAAGATCATTTGCATCCAAGTTATGCCATTTAAACTCCTTAATATTTGATTTTGCTGACATCAATAATTGAGAAACCTTGAGCAAAATGTGTTAATAACAATTATGTGTAGTTTTGAAGGTTGTTATCATATCTTATAACTTATATACATGTGTAATCCTTTGTAACTTAGATAACTAACAAGTGGTTACCTATCTTAGTCTATAAAAGAAGGTTTGCCTAGGAATAAAGGGTTGAAAACCTAGTACTTAAACTCCCTAAAAAAATCCTACACATTTGCTCTTTGAGAAAGACAAAGGTCCAGAAGGGAAGATGTATAAACTTTCCCATAATAAAAATAAAGTCCATATTAATTTACTTTAATTTTCTTTTTCATTCTTTATATAGTTACTACTAATTTTTATTGTCATTGTTCATTCACTTTACTTTTAACTTGCCTTTATCGCATTGTTGTACTTTGTCTATGAGCTTTCTTCATTATCATCATCTAACAAGTTGTTAAGTGTTCTTAACACCATAAACCTATCAGCTAGAGCAGTCCACATAAAAATTGGGTAAACTACCTTTTTAGTACATGAAAGTATAACCCACTGTCACTTAGGTCCTTGAAAGTATGAAACTGTCAATTAGGTCTCTGAAAGTGTAATTTGTCTGCCACTTTAGTCTTTTTGATAAAAAAAACTTTCTTCAAAATTAACGTTCGTGCCTACGTAACACACTATTTGCCTACGTGACATGTTATCCACGTGTACACTGTCAATTGCCACGTAGTTAGATAGCGTGTAACATAAGTACAAACGTTAATTTTAAAGAAAGTTTTTTAACAGAAGGACTAAAGTGACAAACAAATTGCACTTTCAGGTACCTAATTGACAGTTTCATATTTCCAGGGACCTAAGTGACAGTGAATTACACTTTCGGAGAGCAAAGTGACAGTTCACCCCATAAAAATTAGATTCATGTCCTAAATTGTTCATCGAATTGAATCGAGATTGTGAAAAATCATATAGTTAAAGATAATTTGAGGAATTAAAAACATATTTAAGACTTCATTTTATGAGTAATTTGGAACTCATAATATGAGTTATTTTGTTTAAGATCTTATTATTTTTTATTTGTTAAATGACTCGGGGTTACTTTTGTTGTTCATTCCATTTACACTTGCATATTAGTTTATGTTTAATGTTGAATTTGAAAAAAAAAATTGAAATAAACCTCAATTTTACAATTATAAAATTTAAAATACTATTTAAATTAAATTCTAGCTTATTTATGATGTGATTTTAATGTGCATATAATTGTTTTTTATTGATTTAAGATAAGAAAGTATCGGTATCATCCTAATATTGAAGGTATGTATCAAAGCAATCACCTATTGAGATTATTGGATTTATCTCCTTTATCGAAAAAAGTACCTAAAGTAAGAGTACATTTATCCTTATTCAAGATAGGTTAAGTTTATGGAATATTTTAATGGATAATACTTATTATATATACACTTTCTCATCTATCTTACTTCCACCTCATTTTTCTTTCTATTTCTCTATTATTTTTCCATCACATCACCTATCATTTTTGTTAATTTCTCTCTTCCTTTTTTCTCTATCTCTCTCTTATTTCCACACCCAATCCACCCCAAAATCACTACATACTTCCATTCTTTTTTTAGTTGAAATACATTAGCAAATTGCACCAAAACTTTTGGACCAAAAACTAATCATATTTTTTGTTTTAGATACTTTTTACTAGGGACATGATAGTAATTTAGGATTTAATTTAAAAAAAAAAAAACTCATTTCTCTCACCTCTCTTTTCTCCCACTTGTTTCTCTTTTTTTCTTCTTCCCCTCATCCTCGCTACCAACCTACTACCACATTCATTAGTGGTCCCACTGGACCTGAACACAACACTCACTACCACTCACACCCTCATCCTGCATTATAAAGCTATATATAAAGGATAGACTAGTGTTATTAAAACTGGCTCGGACCGACTGATTGGACTGATCCAACCGAACGGCTTGATTCACTTATCAAATAAAATATGTCAAGGACCTGGTGATGGCATCAACCAATTGGTCTTAAATCGGAGCGAACCTGTACAAATCTGCCCAAGCCAACTGTTTAACCCACTGAAGTTGTTTGTCCATCCCAATCTATGTGCCATGTGTTATCACTTCAAGCATGCTCTGTTGTATGTACTATGAAGTCAGTGTTGCAATCACCTTATACCTATTATTTTGTTCTTCATGCTGAAATCCACATGCTAACGTCCACCTGGCTACTGCTCTGTTCTTTATGCTGAGTTGCTTGTTCAAATTTATTCATGCGCCTAAGATTTCAATTTTGCTAAAACACAAAAATAACAAAATGGTTAATTTCCTATAAGGTTAGAGCACGGGGCCTTCAACATGTATCTTGAGGCTTGCACTACCATTGACCATGACAGATTTCTTGTTCACATATGCCAAATACATAATATTATATGTTAAATTATTTACTATAATTTTTATCTATTTATGCAGTTCAACCACTGACACACCAATCCGACTATTAACCCATTAGCTTAGTACTCTCACCGAGTCATCTACCGATCTAGGTTTTATAACACTAGGATAGACAATACCTCATTCATATTTTTCTATTGAAATGCAAATGAATTTTTTTTTTCATTCTTTTAATTCATAAAAACAATCAATTATTTTAATTAAATTAATCATAATCATTATGATTTTTATGATTTAAATTGACAACACCTATATATATATATATATATATATATATATATATAATTTAAATTAAGAAATCTCACATGATTTAAAATAATATTTCAATTATTAATCAACATTCACCATTATTTTACTATACAAATATGTTAATTTTTAATTTAATTTTTCTTATATATCAATCATGTAATTTGTATTTATACAAAAAATTTCTTTCAAGTCATAAATATATCTCCACGAAACAAAAATTTATTTGATTAACTTAACTATAAATACTTATATATACGGCTTAAATGTGTTTTTGGTCCCTGAAATTTACTCGTATTTTGCATTTTATCCTTAATATTTTTTTTTGAAACTTTTTGGTCACTAATAATATTTTTATTTTGTTTTTAGTCCTCGATTGCCGTTACATTTTGTTTGTTAAGTGGTGATGTGTTAGTTAAGTTGATACGTCACTATGTTATTTGGATGGTTACATCAACTGGTAGGCCATGTCAGAATATTTGTTGGCCCCCTTAATAATAATAATAATAATAATAATAATAACAATTTGAAAGCTTTCATGATAAAACGAACGCGTTTAGGGTTTCTTTTAGAAAGCTCAAACCAAGTTCTGAGAGGGTTGTTGTAATGCATGCTTGGATAAAAATTTGCAAATTAAGTTTGGGTCAAACTTAAGTTTGCAAATTGAGTTTGCAAAAGCAATTCATGTCTTGCTTTTACAAAATTGAGTTTTCAAACACAATTTTTATGTGCAAATGTATTTTTGGGTAACCAAACATGTCATCAAAATGAATTTATTCTCCAAGTTGAGTTTGGAGCTCCCCAAACGGAAAACCAAATATAGCCGTAGTGCTACACGAGTGGGGAGTTCGAGAGAGAGTCGCGTTTAGGGTTCATGCATTTGGAGAGCTACGCATTTGTTGGTGCTTGCAGAAAGATCGTGAGCGCGATGCGTTTGTCCCAGTAGTGTGAAACTAACGTGTTTGGGTGAAGGGTTTGAAGGGATCAAGGTGTTAGGGCTGGTTCAATTGAAAATGAAATTGGGGATGAAGTTGTTGGGGGCTTGTCCAATTGTAAATGAGAGCGGTGATGAAAGTGAAACTGATAGTGATTATGGACTTGTTTGGGTAAGCTTATCCAAAAACACTTTTAGAAGAAGAAAATAAGAAGAAAAAAAATTAAATGAGCTTCTCCATAAACTCAAATTAACTTATGTACGGTTAATTTGCATAAGCTCTCTCATCTTTTAGAGATGTTATATGAGAGAGTTTCTACAAATTACTTATGCATAAGTTAATTTTAAGGAGCTGATTTCATTTTTTCTTCTTATTTTCTTCTCTTAAAAGTATTTCTGGATAAACTTATCCAAACAGGCATAGTTGTGAACATGTTGAATTTGATGATAGTGAGGAGGACCGAGCAAAAGGAATTGAGGATGGTTTTGACGAAGATGATGAACCATTGCTATGAGGTTTGTCAAAAAAAAAAAAAAAAGAAGAAGAGTGTTATTGTACTGAGGTAAGTTTATGGCATTGGTTTTTCTTGCAGGGTACTCAGAAAAGTACAACACAAAAAAGGTCACTTTCAAGCAAAGAGGACAAAGGTAATGTTGATCATGTCTATTTAACATTCTCAGTCAAGTGCCCTCAACTTTTCTGTTCACGTGCAAGTCACCGAAGTTGCTGACATAGCCAAAGGAAAATTAATTGCAAAAGGAAGTCCTTAAGTTCCATCATCTCCACCTAATGCTTATAATTCCTCTCAGTCCCACAATGAAAATGTTACAAAATGTTAGCTGTTTTGCAACTGTCTAATAAATAAATCTTTTTCATTCAGGGTAAACATAAACGTCAGTCAGTTGAAAAACTCAAAAATGTGTCATCAAAAAGGACAAAGGTACTTTAATATGAGAGTGTCAGTGATATTTGAGTTGGTAATTTGTAACTTAACTCCCTTAGTCTTTTTATATTGCAGGTGTTTGAATTTGTCACAGCTCAGAAGCGAAAATCAACAGATTATGCAGCTGTTTTAGTACGCTCAATTGCTGCAAAATCAGACCAAGGATCCTCAAAAACAACATTAGCCCTTCAAGCAAAAATTGACTCTTAAATTGAAGGAACAATATGCAAAATTGACTCCTGCTGTCAGAGTTGAATCTGCAAAGAGTAGTAAATCTCAGAAAAAGGTATATAATACACAAATTTTATTTTATGTGCCACAATCACATACCTGATAATAACAGCTGGAATTTTACTCTCTGTAGAAAACAAAATTCCAGAAATACCTGCTAGCAATATATTTCTCACAAACTTTTCCATCTCGCATGGAATTATTCTTATCAACATTTAATAACCAAGAGTACATTTTTTTTTTTAATCTATAGGAATCAAACCTAGTACCAGAGAGTTTACAATAATTAACACACCATGCTCAACCAATTTAGATAGACCCCCTTGGTAACCGAGAGTACATATGATACACAATAATACAACCACAACAAAAGTATGCATTAATTATTACACGCAGCTTCAGATTATGACAATCTGAATCTTATAATAAAACCCCATGGAAATTAAACAAGTTGAGATTCCACATGACAGCATCTTGAAATCAGAAATGAAATTATTGAGATTGAAACATGTTCTTAGCAAGTCCTGGTGTAATCACCACAACGTTGGTTAGCTCCACCTCCGTTTTGGGATGGCAAGCAGCTACGATAACCATTGCTCTGTGGACAATTAACAGCAGCATTGTTGCTATTCCCTGTTTGGCCAGACACAGATTGACTCACATCATAGAGCATTCTGGCCACATGGGAACCAAACGAGAACTCCTCTGATTCCAAATTATTATTACCGATGAGGCAATCCTCTGTGACACAGTTGTTGTTGTTGCCGTTGACCACCTTGTAGTGGATCACAAGGATCAGCAGCACAAAGGAGAGACCCTTCTTCATTTTGTGTTTGCAAATTTGTTTTCTAGAGACAATTGCTAATGTAGTTCATTAGTCAAGCTAGTTGCCATTTTGTACCAATTGTGTTGCACTAAAATAATGAACGAATCTTCAACAAGAAGTTGATGTGAAATTAATGTATAATATATTCTTCTAAGTTCTAACTGCAACCATTTTTTTTTAAAGTATATATAGAAGAATTTATTCATTTTTCGTTTTAGTATATTGAGTTTATTGGATTTAACTCTTAAGGAAAAAGTAACTAAAGTAAGAGTACATTTATCATTAATTCAAAATAGGTTAAGTTTATGGAATATTTTAATTCAGAGATATTTTTTTATTTTCCTTTTTCCAAACATTTTATCCTTTAACTAGTCACATAACATTAAATCTTAACCCTTCATATATGGTTATACGGTCCAGATTTAACCCTCTCACTCTCATATAAGATGTTTTCCTCTCATAAGATATGTCATATATATATATATATATATATATATATATATATATATATATATATATTTTAAATTTTATTTGTCTTTTTCTTTATTTGTCTTAAGATTTATGACCATTACTGCTTGAAAAGCATGTAGTAAGTGTTTTCCTTAAATGCAAAATCTCAGTCAATTTAAATATTTGACACAAAAGAAACTCACTAATAAAAACACATGTGGACAAGTAGTTGATTTTGATCTCCAAACCTCATTCCCTTGCTAGGTGTGCGTTTTGCTATACATGTAAAATCTATTTTGTTTATATTTTATTTCTTCATTTCATTATCCAGTTAACAACTTGATTTTTAAATTTACGTATTTAGTTTTTCCAAGTCAGTATTGATGTTAATTTTTCATTTCATGATACACACACTCACACATTCTGGTAGTAATTATAGAAAATTTGATTGATTTATTCTTTCTATAGGTATGTTTAAGTTACAATGTAAAAGAATCCCAAATAATTTTTTATTTTTTAATTCACAAATATGTTAAAGAGCAAATTACAATAATATCTTTAAGGTTTCGAATAATCACATAAGCATTTCCCGCTTTTTAACTTCACCTCCCTTATAGGAGGTGTTAGTGTAAGATTTGAGGGAGTGCTAGGGAATGTCAGTGTAATGTTTTCAAACATATAATGTGATGTTAGTGTAATGTTTTCAAACATAGAGAGGATTAGTGTAGAAAAATAAAAAATATTGAGTTATGTATAATTTGATAAAAACTCTAGGAATGTTACAGTAATTATATTAATTAAAGTAATTATAACTAGGATGACTTTGCAGTAAAAAAAATAACTAGTATGATTTTCGTGATTTGAACTTTCAATTTGATAACACAATTATATATTATTATTCAAATTTATAACATTCAAATTAAGATATCTTACAAGTTATGAAATACTTCCTCCGGACTAAAGTATAAGCAAAAAAAAGTTCATGTATTATGGATTAAAATATAAGCAAATTTTAACTAACTCTTTCCTATATAATGATACCATCTCTAAAATACCATTCATTTAATTAGAGTTTTATTAGCAACAGACCTTCTTTTTTTGTCCTATGCAATTAACTGTAAGGGTACTTTAAAAAACGAGTTAATTTTTTAATTGAGACTATCAAAATTAAATAATGTTAACTAATTTTCTTAAATGGTAGATTCAATTTTTTTTTGCTTATATTTAATTTCAGTCCGGTGGGAATAGTTATTTTCTAATGTCAAGTTACTTTTTTTTTTTATAGAATGTCAAGTTACTTATTTAAAAAACAAGAATTCCTCTATTCCAGGCCTTTTATCTCTTCCCATACGAAGTTGATTTTAGTATTTACTACTTTCTTCTCATATCTTTTGATGTTTAAGGTTATTGTACATGGATTAAAAAATATTTAATGGAACTAACAATTGTTATCAGGGACAGATCCAAGGGGGGCAAGCAGGGGCCTTGGCCCCCCTTCCTTAGGATCCTTTATGTATATATATATGAGAAAAAAAGAAAATTAAAATTAAAAAATATTAATAAAGAAAATGTATAAGAAAAATAGGTTTTTGAGTTGATATTTGTTTAATTTTTTTCTAGTAGTGGATCATATCTTTAGTTTTACACATAAAATTAATAATAAATATTTTTTAAACTTATTATTTATTAAATAATTATTTATTAGAAATTAAATATTTAAATAATTATGTAAAAAAAAAAAATCGGCCCCCTTTATTACACTCCTGGATTGTTATATTTAGACTAAAATGTGCTTATTTAATACCTTGATCTTTGATGCCTACTCCACTAGTAGTGAGTATTAAATAAGGGTATATTTGAGAAAAAAAAAATAGAAAGCTAAAATATAAAAAAAATGGAAAGGATGTAGTATTTTTTTAACGACCACTTATTAAGTGGGAACAACCCCACACCAGTTGATCCACATGCTTGGTGGTTATTTTTTTAACTTTTAAATTTTATAAATATAATATTAAATGATCAATCAACCATTAAAAATAAAGTAGTACCTAACCATAAAATGGTATTTCAAAGTAAGTGATTGAGTATATTTTATTTACTATTAATTAAAGTTTAGTTATTTTAAAAAAAAATTTAGTAACAAAAGCTATTAATTTTAAAAGTTGAAAATAAAAATAAAAATTTAAAATTTTTTTGGTAACTAAAAACACCATTAGTCCTTTATCTTAATATGGTAAACTGTGCTGATCAAATATTATGGTGTCCCATAAAATATATAAATAATAAATAAAATCTACTACGATGTCCTTTGAACATTTGACTGAGTCCCATTATTGTACATGTAACCGATTGTTGTATTTTTTTTTTTTTTGAAGTAACCAATTGTTGTATTATCACTTCAACTTCTAAACCAATTTGCTAGTATTTATATGTTAGAATGTCCTTGTTAGTCAACGTGTCCAAACATTACTTGTCGATTTAATTAATTAATTAAGTATAGTTGCACAAGTAATTACGTAATTAAGTTGGTGACGGGTCCCTAGCATTAAATGAAAATTGTGTTTTAGCAATGAAGACCCAAAGGTTTTATGTTGACAATGTTAATATATAATACATCTTCCCAACGTGTACGTTGGGAGCCATCTAATTGTTTTATTTTGTTATTTTTCTTTGACAGAGAAGATTGGTTCAACCGACATCATTGAACATTGTCAACAAAATGGTTGAGTTTTATTTTTGCTTATGGCATATGTAAATTGGTAAATGATATGTAAGTATCACCTTAACTGTATGTTATTAATAAATGGAACGAATTTGTAAAAATCTAAACCGATTTGTTGATTTTAAACAAGGTGTACCAGTTTGGGCCATTCAACAACATGAGCTGATTGAAAACGTTTTGCCCATAGCAATGTACGAACTAAATAGGCCGAAATTGATTTCACTATAAAACTCCCAACCAATTTTGCCCAAAGAACGGGATCTAAATATTAAAAATTCACACTAGGTAGCACCCAATTTTAGCTTGTTTAGTTGAATGAAGGCTTAAATGTATAATTCGGAAAAAAAAAAAAAGCTTAAACATATATTTAGTTCCAATAATTTGTCTAAATTTTTATTTTGGTCTTTGTAATTTTTTTAAAAAAAATTCCTAAGAGCAAACTATGTTTTTGGTCCCTAAACTTTTTCACATTTTTGGTTTTGATCCCTAAACTTTTTTAAGACCGGTCAAAGTCCTCATACATTTTCTCCGTCCATGATTTTAGTTATTTCCGTCCATTTTCAACGTTAAGTGATGACGTGACCTTCATTTTATTATTATTTTATTTTATTACGTTTTCTAGCTGTTAAAAACAGCCAGAAACTGCATGGATAAAGACAGGTTATTGGGTGGAAAGAAATTGCCACCGTTAGATTTTTTTTAAGGATGGCCCTTACCCCTTCACCCTCCCTATCCGTACCCAACCCTTCACCTTTCTCCCCCACACTCCTCACCCCAACCACCACCCTCTGCCAACTCTTCTTCACACCATCCCCGAAATGCAAGCTCCATCTCCATGCACATGCAGCAAAGCCCAAGGACCTCATCCCCATAAACCCGTCGATGACAGTAGAGAAAGGAAAGTACAGCCATAGATCTGGCCACGGAGTCCGCAAATCTGGTTGCATTGAAACTTCTTTGGCCGTGGAAGGTCCTCGATCTTGTTCTCATCCTCCCCGACGACAAAGCCAGATCCAAACCATCTTCTCCGTCGAAATCGTCGGTGCCATTCGTTCCCTCGCTCAGTTCTCCCTCATCGGCACCCAGAAGGACTACATCGTCGTTGGCTTCGACTCGGGCCGCATCGTCATCCTCAAATGGGTTGCCGCAAAATTGTTCCTCGCCATCGATCCCAAGGGTAGGGCGTTATGATTGGTGCCTGTGAGAAGCAGAAACTCGTTTATGCTTTGAATAGGGAGACTTGCGGTGTTGATTGTGGGGCTTTGAGAACCCCACTTTTGCTGCTATTGAATTGGAGCTCAGATCATTGGCCGTTATGACGCATGATGTTTTATTTGATTTGGAGTTGTGTTTTGATTTAGTTTGCTTTGAATTGAATTTGGATCTGGGAAAGCAATAGTTGCTAGTCGTAATTGAACGAGTTTGATTTTCTTAGGTTCTTAATCATTCAAGATGAAGCAATTTGTGGGGGCTAAATCAAAAAAATTATAGGGACTAAAAAAATACATATTTGCAAGAATGAGAAAATATCTAAGTCTTAAATTAAATATTAATATAAAATAAGTTCTTAAATATGAAATTAACTTATCTAAAAACTTTTATATAAAATAAGCATTACAAGTGGAAACAAGCTAAGCCAGGTTAGGCTTCAGTAGGCATAGCTTGACTGATTCATATATAATTACAAAGCTTGAGCACCTAACATTTTTACCTATTACAAATTACAAGCCAATTTTTAAACTTTGGTTTGACTTAAAAAAGCCTACTTATATGGCTTGTCGTGTTTGAAGGCTATTTCCACCCCTTATAGGCCTTCAAGTAGGCTACTCAATCAAGGTAGGCTTTTAAATGGTCATGTTGAACCTCAAAAATAGCCTATGACAGGTATTAAACCAAGAGTTGGCATTAGACTTTTTTAAACAGTAGGCTATTTAAGAATAACTTTGTTTGCTCAGTTTATTTTCACTTTTATCTACACCTTTCTTCTCCCCTCGCCTCCTCCAAGCTCTACCTCTTCCTTCTAAACTAGTTTGTTAAGAAACCCTTTAGCTAGTAACAAGTAGACTTTTAGGCTAGGTAAGTAGGTTTTAGGCCAAACTAGACCTTTAAACAAGTTAGATCAGGTCTTAAAAATTGGCCAGTAACAAGTAGTCAAGTAGACTAAAACTTTGTAGTCATGTAATGGGCTAAGGTCAAGTTATCAAAGCCTAGTTTGACTTGGCCTGTTTCCACCTTTAAATGCTTATTTCATTTAAAGTTTTTAAACAAGTTTATTTCATAATTAAGCATGTATTTTATATTAATATTTAATTTAAAACTTATATATATTTTCCTTACAAAAATGTCATTTTTTAGTTTCTATAAATTAATTTTTTTTCAATCTCTATATTTTTTATTATTAGTTCCTGTAAATTTTTATTTTATTTTTAGTCCTTACTAACGTGGGGGTGTTTAATGACACTCCATTGCTAACGTGATTCTTTTTTATGATATGTTAGTTTTGTTGATATGACATTTTCGCTAACATGACACTTAATGATAAGGGTGTAAGCAGGTTGCGTCCCAACCCACGAACTTGCCCAACCCAACCCAATTACATTTTTGCGAGTTGGGTTAGGTTGGGCTTTTTTTTTTTTTAATACACCCTAGGTTGTTGCTATATCCACTCCCCCTTTATACTAATCCACTCCCCCTTCTCCTCTTTTTTCCCAAACTACCCCACTAAAACACATTCCCCTCATCTTCTCTCCCTCTTTCGTATATAACCCTCTTCCGAAAAAAGAAAACACACTCCTCCTCAATGCCTCTACACATATAACAACACATTTGACAAATATCAATAACACCATTAATAATTTTCTCAATCTCTTCATTAATTCTTCTCAACCCAAAGAATTTGTCCAAAAATACAACTTCTGAGGATGTTTCTGTCTTTACTTTTGCAGAAATGGCGATCCCTTTACTTATGAGGATTAGTTGAAAAAAGCCATTGTTGGGGTGTCATTGACGATAGGGTGAGTTTTTCGAGGGAGAGCAATGCTTTTGTTGTCATCCTAGTAGGTGTGTTGCGGGAGGTGCCCAAGGGTGCATACTTAGGGGTATTTGAAATGTTACGGGGGCTGTTTTGAGATTATTTTGTGGTTAAGCAGTATTTGAATCATATGTGATTCTAAATACGTATTAACCACATTCACTAGCTATTTGTATTGTGATTATATGATATGACACTTCTGGTGCCTTTGAAAGTTATAAATATATTTTTGCTGATAAAAAAAGATTTATATACGAGAAAAGGAGAAGAAGATGGGGGAAGAGTGTTTTAGTGGGGTAGTTTGGAAGAAAAAAAAAGGAGAAGGGGGAGTGAATTAGTATAAAGGGGGAGTGGATATAGCAACAACCTACACCCTATTATAATTGAGTTGAGTAAGTTCATGAGTTTCAAACTCAATCAAACATGACGCAACCCTATTACATAATAAATATATATGTCGTATGTGAGAGATTGTGAGTAGTAAAAAAGTAAAAAAAAATCTCACTCTCATTCTCTCGCAAGCCGTAACAATTTATTTTAGTTTTGAAGATTGACTCAATCTAATAATTGTGAGTTGTCAAACAATTTTAATGATTTTATTGAATACTAACTATGAGTTGTAAAACAATGAAACAATAATACTAACTGTTGACTTATAAGAATTAAGAAGTAATGAAACAATACTGAATTATTGATTTTGAGGTTTTTTTTTTAAGAGTTAAAGAGGTGACAATATTTTTTTGTTTTAATTACTCAATTTAATGACCCAATCTAACCCAATTAAGGTCAAGTTGGGTAGCTAAAAAAAGGTAAACCAAATTCAACCCAACCCAATTAAGTTTAATTGGGTTGGGCTGAAAATTATACTAAATTCAACCTAACCCAGGTTACTTATACCCCTATTTAATAACCAACTAGAATAATTCCCGTGCAAAATGCACAATGGAGAAAGTTTTTAAAGAGAGAGAGAGAGAGAGAGAGAGAGAGAGAGAGAGAATGATATCCTTGCTGTATTATCATCTGTTAGGGAAAAATAAAAGGGTAAAATATGTTTTTGGTCCCTATACTTTCACTCAAAATTGGTTTTAGTCCCTATACTTTCAAATCGACTATTTTGGCCATTAAACTTTGAAAAAACACGTGAATTTAGTCCATATTCTTTATTGATGTTAGTGATGTTAAGGGACTAAATCCACATGTTTTTCAAAGTTTGTGGACTAAAATGGTCGATTTGAAAGTACAGGGACTAAAACCAATTTTTAGTAAAAGTATATGGACTAAAAACATATTTTACCCAAAATAAAATGCAATAAAGAGACAGAAAGTGCAGGGGCTGTAATATTGACACCTGTAAACAAAAATTGGAGGCTGGACAGTTTTTATAAAAGTATTGACAAGTCTTTGGTCTGAGTAGTTCTAGGTTTGATCCCTTAAACAAAATCTTGGGTTCGAGACTTGTGGATAGAAAAAAACGTGGTTGGAGAGGAGACTCAATAAAGGTGGCCAGTCAAGTTCCCGACAGATATTAGTCATCAAGCAAAGTTGGTGGATACTATGCACCAGTGTCATGATGACCCAAAAATACTCCAATTTAATGACATCATCATTTATTGATATAACACTTGATGACATCATCAATCATTAACTGCGTCAACAATTTCTAATAGCAAGAAGCCAAGAACGAACAATAAAAATATTTCAAGAACTTTTTTTAAATGTGTTTGGCATTTTTCATATCTAATAATCTTTCTAAAGTATCAATAAAAAAATGTTCAGTACTCTTTCTAAATGTGTTACTAGTTCTGTAAAAAAAAAAAATTGTGTTACTAGCATTTTTCAGATCTAATAATCTTTATTAGTATTTTAATATTTATTAGACGAATTTAATACAATTGATACGATCTTAACTCTAAGGGGGCGTTTGTTTCAAGGTATGACACTGTATTCCCAGGAATATTATTAGTGAGAATGTTATTCCATAAAATATTTAAAATTTTGTTTGGTTAGATTTTAACATTCCTGGGAATATTTTTGAAATTTAAAATAATTAAAATAAAAAATGAGTTAAAATGAAAGTTATAAGTGAGTTTAAAAAATAACTTCCCACATTCTCATGGAAATATAACTTACCCACCCCTCTCCATAGGAATAAAAATGAAGCAAATTATGTTGTAACTACTTTCCTGGAAATGAGCATGTCTAGGAATATCTTTTTTAAAACTTCAAACAAACATGCGAATACTACGTTTCCAAGTTCATAGTCCCGGGAATAAGTTTTTAGTATGTGAAACAAACACACTCTAACTTTTTTTGGGTTATTTGTCACGTTAGATATTAATTTGACTTTAACATTTTTTTTTATCTCCGTTCAAATGTTTGAAATTATGAATTTTCACTAACTAAATTCTTCGTAACTATCAACAACCTACCAAGATTGAACATTTATGTTGTTCTTTATAATTATCATGATCACGTAATCCACGCATTTGATAAAACGAAAAATCATTTCATTTTTCCTTTTTTAAGTTTACGTGATTCCAATTGAAAATAATTTACTTGATTACTTTTTTAGTCCGCATACTTATGTGTAATTCTAGTCTCCCTAATTTTAAGTACTCACATCTAGTCTTCATACTTTCCAATATTTCAAAATTTTATCTAATAATTAATAGAAATGTAGCAAGAGGTTTGATATATTATTAATTTGTATGAATTCGCATATATAAAAATAACAAAAATGACTTTCTTTACATGTTATGTATTTTATTGTTTATTTTATTTAAATCTTTTATACATTTTTTTGCAAATTTTATATAAATTAATGTTATGTTAGCTATTAGATTAAATGATATGACTTTTTTTTAGAAGAGATTAAATGTTATGATAAGGAACTTAATTTTGAATAATTGTGAAATTATGAATATTAAAATCATGCATAAGCTAAAGTATAGAGATTAAAAATGCAATTAAATTAAAATGATTTAAATTTCAATGACCGCTTTCCTCCAATTTAGAACGGGTGGAAAATGGAATTTAACTGTGAAATTTGGGGTTGAAAATTCTATGAAAATAGCTAGTTTTCAAATTGAGTGACCCCATTAATTCTAACTGCTCCAATTCAATAATGTGTAACAAAGTAAGCAGCCAACCCCCAAGGACCCATAAATAGCAAAGAATAATAGATTAGTTATACTTCGCTGTTTCAAGTAGAATTTTATTTCAGCTATTTGGTGGCATAAAAGTGAAAATACTTGATATTCATTCGTTCAAGTTCAACATAATCAATTAACCCGTTCAACTACAATTCTTATTTTTCTTAGTCAATAGTCACGGTCTTTTATTTTTTGAGAGAGATTATTGTCTCTACTTAGTTACTTCTGGTGGTGTTTTGGGAAAAGAATGCAAGGAAGTAAAGAAATCTAAAAAGATTAACTAAAGGCAAAAGCAGATTCAATATATCACACAGTAGTATTTTGAATTGTGGTTGCCATCGCATATGCCAATTGTTAATATTGCGAAAAATCGTGAATTAATGCTTTGCTTCCTAGAAATTATCTTTTCCGTTTAAAATATTGCACAACAATGCAATTCAAGGGTTATACACAAATATACAGGTTTATCTGAAGATGTTCTTTTACATTGATGTTGGTTTGTATGTTATACACAACCATGAAAGCAATTTTCCAGGTATTTTCAAATTATTCAATCTAGGTCCAGGTGTTTTACCCAAACTAACGAGAATTATTTCCTATAAAATATTCTTTCCTTTATTTACATTTAATGTTTAATGTATTTAATAATTTAAAACATACAATTACAACCTAAAAACTTTACCGAGAAGTCTAGCTCAATTGGTTGAGCATCTCCGGTACCTATTTTTAATTCTTACAGATAAAAAAAAAATAAAAAACTCAAAACTTTGTACTATGGTGTTACATACATAAATTTAATTTTATCCAAAGAAAGAAAGAAAGAAAGAATTCGCAACGAGGCTATGCACAATTCCCTCTTCAATCAGAACTTCTTGATCCAACAACTTTTTTGGCCACCACCTTCTAAGTTCTAACTTTCTTCAACTTGCAATACCTTGATCCACTGTGACAAAAACATTTGCATTCACTGCCTCATCTGATTCAATCACAACGCGATTCTGAGACACATTTCTGATAGCATGATTTGGAAAAGTGTTGCCCTTGGCACTCAAAGAGTACACAACATGCTTGATAAGGTTAGGGAAAAGCAAAACTTTGCTAAAATCAGCAGTCCATGAGGTTCCATTCCCATGCATAGACATCTTTGCAGCTGTGGCCTTTAAGTTCATACCCCTCACAACATTTCTAGCCACAAAAACTTGATCAATCTGCTTAAATGGACTATTTGATTGGTCCAACTTGACTATATCAACCCCATGGTCTAAGCCAGAGAACATGTTGTCAACAATATTGAGACCATTTACAACCCCTTTGACTGATTTCAACACAATATTGGCATCACCAAGGAAGAAACTGCTAGAGATGTGGAGTTGAACAGGGTCTTCAGCAACAATATTGGTGTAATCCATGTAAGAATTCACAATCCTGGTTTGTGTCAAACCAGGAAGTTTCAAATAAATCCCTGTGCCTCCAAAGCCAGAGGCCTTATTGTAGCAATGCACTCCAGAAAGAGTGTTGGCTTGACCAGTGACCATTATTCCTATGGCAGCAGAGAAAATCACAACATCTGTGATTGCATTGTCATTTCCCTGAAGGCTTATTCCAGTGCCTGAGAAGTCCCTTTCATGTTTGTCCCCCCCAGCAGTGATGTGCTGGCCAAGGAAGGAGTTCCTGATGTAGGTTTCATGACCACTTTGGACTAGAATTCCAGTGGAGGTGAAATGTGTAATGTAACAATTGTCTATGTTGATTCTTAGTGAGTTTTTTACTGAAATGCCCCCTCCCCTGAAGTTAGAGTCCAGCAAGAGGTCCTTGAGAGTTATGTACTCATAATTGTAGGAGTTGCTTTCTCCTGAGGTGGACAAGTCTATGAGATGTCCATCTGGTGGAAAATTATTTGAGGCTCTTATAGTTCCCCCATGTATCTGTCAACATGCAATTATAAATAAAACCAAACTCAGTTGTCAAATTTGAGGTCTCTAGGGATGACCAAAACTTCATTTATGCCTTGATTTGCTGCAACTTTGTGTTCTAAGAATTGGTGAAATTTGACAAGTCTTTTGTTGAGAAAAGAACAAAAAACCATTGACAGAAAAGGAGAAAAGATTGGAAAAGACTTTCTTTATTGTAAATATTAAATGCGTATAGTCATTCTTAAAACAATTTTTCTATTTCAAGTTTGACCAAAACCAAACATTATAAACGTAGATATTTTTTGTCATGTTCTAGATTAATGTGCCAGTAATTTACCAAAGAGACTATAATTTGACTTTAATATTTATGCACTGTCTTTGTAAGAAATTCTACACTATCAACTAATCAGAAATGATCATTAGTATTTTTAAGGTAGTTATTATAAAAATTAATTTATTATATATGACAGTTTGTAATAGAATGATACTGACACACAGACTATTTACTTTTATACTTTTCATGAAAAAATTATGCTTTTCATACCATGAGGTTTCCAACCCCGGCCAGTGGCAACTGCAGTGGTTTGCTAATTATGTACTTTCCACCCTCAAGATTAATTTGAGCGCCTCCAAGGTCTTTGATGTCCTTCATTAAGAACCCTACACTTGGACCTTTTGCTGCATCTGCTATGGCTGCAAGAAGAGCTTCAGTGCTATCTGAATTGCCTGTTGGATCTGCACCATAAGATGTCACAAGGTACACATGTGGCTTCTTGAGATCCTTCATTAACAAAAAATTAAAACTATCAAACATTATGAATGACTAAGGCCATGAGTCATGAGTGGCTTGCATTAAGGGGTTTCAATGGTAACTCAAAAGGGAAATTAAAGGGTATCTATTCATGAATGAATTACCTGTGATGGAAGAGGAGAAGGAGTAGGAGAAGGTGGTGTTGAAGCAGTGGAGTCACGCCTAGTAATTGAGGCCTTCAATGCCTTAAGTCCAAGCAATGCTTCTTTATGAGTCACACCATAAAGAGTCCTTAGAGGCATGTTCTCCCCATAAGAATAAGTCACATAGAAACAAGTTATTCCTAGAAGTATGAACCACATTGGAGACATTGCTGCCGTTGTGATTGAGATTTTTTTGACCAATTCAGGTTAGGGAGAAGCAGTTATGAAAATGGCTTTGGTTGAAAGCGCATATAAATAAGGGAGCGGAGAGGGAAAAGTGGAGGGGTTGAGCAAGACTTTATATGGAAATATTGGGGGTGACATTTTCATAGTGGATCATAGTCATACACATATAATGCACACTTCATTTGGACAATGATGTTAGTGTTAGTTTGAAGGTTTCTCTTTAAACTTTTTTAAATATATTTTTAGTCTTTGTAATTTAGTATTTTTTTGTTTTTCATTCTTGTAAAAAAAAAATTGATTTTAGTCCTTGTAAATTATGCTTGTTTTGTTTTTGTCCTTAAAGCAGTTTAGATAGTACTTTGAACAATAAAAAAAGTGTTATCTAAACCTCTTTAAAGACAAAAAACAAAACAAACATAATTTGCTATGACCAAAACAAAAAAAAATATTTTACAAGGACAAAAAATAAAAAAATCCTAAATTATAAGGACTAAAAAAATATTTAAGCCTTAAACTTTTCCTATAAAATTGCATACTTCGTTTGGACAATGATGTTAGTGTTAGTTTGAAGGTTTCTCTTTAAACTTTTCCTATAAAATTTTCAATTTCCCCTGATGTGACAGAAAAGTGAGCGGTTAACAAATTTTGGGAGCTTCACAAGTTTGACATATGGAGAGACAAAGTTTTAATATTTTTCAGGATAAAATTTATTTTCGGTTCCTCATTTTATCTTGATTTCTATTTTTAGTTCCTCGTAAATTTTTTTTCTATTTTTAGTCCTTCATAAATTGTTCTGTTCTGTTTTTAGTCTCCATAAATTATTTTGTTCTGTTTTTAGTCCCTCATAAATTGTTTTGTTTTGTTTTTAGTCCTTAACATTAATTTCAACTATTAAGTGATGACATGGCGGACATAAACTGTGTGTGTGAAAATTTTCTGATTAAGTTTCTAGTGACTTTTAACAGCTACAAATTTTTTGGCGATTAGAAATGTTTACTTTTGTAACATTTCTTGTGATTTCAGAAAATTTGGTGTTCGGGGTTTTGATTTTTTTTTTAACATTTCTGACGGTTTTAGTTTGCCAGAAAATTTGTAACAGTTAAAAATTGATAGAAACTTAAACATAATTTTTTCAAATGCAAATTCTGCTCGTCACGACATCACTTAACAGTTGAAATTGATGTCAGGGACTAAAAACAAAATGAAACAATTTTTTAGGGACTAAAAATAGAGAAATAATTTATGAGGAACTAAAAACAGAAATTTAAATAAAATGAGAGACCAAAAACATATTTTATCCTATTTTTTACAATAAATTTAGGTAAGTTAGGTATCATGAACTCTCCAACATCATGACATGTCTCAACTTTAAAGAGCGTTGGTAGAGGTATTGACAAATAGTTCACCAACGAGATCCTCATTTTACAGTAAAATGTAAAAAGGTTTTTGGAATAGGAAGCAAAGTAGCACTTCTAATGAACTAGAATTCTATGATGGAATTATTGAGCAGAAAGGGTCCACCATTTATGTCCTTTTTTTTTTTTTTATACATATATTTATGTCCTTTACTACAGGACAATGGGTTTGGCTGCTTGATCAAGGAAAATTAATCAGGAAATTTGTTTTAATGAAGAAGTTGGTCCTATATATCATGATATATCTTGGAGATGAAGATATATGAGCAGGTCAAGTTGGATCTATATTAAGGCTCCATTTGGATTATATTGTAATGGAATTAATTTTTAAAATAATTGATATTTCCATTATATTGTTATATAATTAATTTTGAAATAATTCATAACAAAACAATTGATCTAAAACAATCATGGTTATATTTGATAAATATATCTTTAGAAGGAATTCAAGAGGACTAATTTTGTTTGAATAATTAAGTAAAACCATTTTTAAAATGTTTACAAGTTCAGGAAAATTATTTATGAAAAAATAATCATTTTTAAAAATTCTATCAGAAAATTAATAAAAACAAATTATTTCTCTAAAATAAATTAAATTCCAGCATACATTAAATATTGGTTGGTTTTAAAAAAAAAATAATTCACATACCTAGGATTCATTTTATTGACCGAAAGATAAAGAAAATTTCAATTATCTGATATTTTTACTGTAGAATTAAATTTGAGAATCCAAAAGTCTAAGAGAACATGAATACCTTGATTGTTTAATGTGTAATTTTTTTTATGGACAAACTTGATTTTTGATGGAAACAAAAGGTACTAAATAGGATTGCAGGTCAGTCAAAGCTGCCATGTTTGAGGATTATAATGCTGAACAACAGGAAATTTCAGCCTTCACATCCTCCAGTGCAAACTGTTTCTCTTAGCATATGTTTAACATGTAAAATTTAATTAGAATACAATTTAATTATATAGAAAAAGACGCTAACTGAGGACAATGCATTCGGGGTCACTAATAATAAAGTGAAATATGTTAAAATCTTCAATTTTTTTTCAGATGAGCAAAAATTCCCCTTTGAATCCTTTAAAGTGATTAGAGTTGTTCATAAAATAAGTTCTTACGAACTTTTAAAATCATCTAATCTTTTTTCAAAGAAAAAATGTTGACGAGAAAATGGCAATATGCGTTACTCTTGAGCTCCCATTCTGCAGTATCAGTGTCTACAATATTATTTTTCTGTAACACTTTTAATTATCTAAATAAGTAAAAGGGATAAATTGTTTTCTTAAAAAAAAATGGATAAATTGAATAATTTTTTACCATGGTTTTATTACAAACTCTTTTTGTCATTTTTTTTTTCCCCATAAGAATGTTACTCATAGCTCGTGAAATACTTTCGTTGACTGGTTTCTTAGCTGGTGAATCCTTTCCCATTCTCAATACCAAAGGTGAATCCTGATATATATCATTTAACAAACGTGGGAATTTGGATTGTCTAAATGAAAATTGAAAAGTATGAGACGTACCCAATGAGATGATAGGGGTACGAAACAAATATTATATTGGGAGGCATGCGTTACACTCAAAGTTTATATGCAGTATTTTTTTAATTAAATTATACAATTCTTTATCCTTACACTTTTTTTTGGGTATTTAGGATAATTCCGGTTGAGAATTAGAGACTAATCTATCAAAATAGTTAGCAAATATATAGACTTAAAAATTGAATATTTTATCACATATTTAAAGGAGTACGTACATATAATTACCTGTTAATTAATAATGAGTTCCTACGTATCACATTATAAAAAATTAAAAAAAAAGATGAATTTAATGTTATACATAGGAAAGATATATTTTCATTAATAGGCCATGAGCTTACCAAACAAATGAATTTGGTGTCACATCTAATCTAAAACATTGGAAAAAAATAAGGAACCTTGAAAAAAAAAACTACTGTAATTTAAAATTTTAAGATATTAAGTGTATATCGTCATATTATTCAACTTTCCCACTCATATATATATATATATATATATATATATATATATATATGTGTGTGTGTGTGTGTGTGTGTGTGTGTGTGTGTGTGTGTAAAGTTCACTTGAAGCTTTTAGAACCGTTGGATCGAAACTTTAACTTCATAATAACCGTTAATCTCATTCAACTATATAACCTTCACTTGAACATTTTAGAGCTGTCAGATCGAAACTTTAACTTCACAGTAACCATTGATATGATTCAATATGATCTAACATTAATTGAGGATTATTAATTTTTAAAACAAATAATTTGACTATTGTTATAATTATTATCTTTTATATATTGTTATGATTATTATCTTTTATATATTTATTAGATAGAAATAGAGATTACGTAGTATTAATTTAAAAATTAAATTTTTTATTTTTAAAATAATTATTTACTTTAAAAATATTACATCTTAATAATTTAATAATACTATTTAAATGAAAATATTTATTTAAATAATCATCTTTTATATTTGTCGTGGATGACATTTTGTTTTCAGCGTTAAACAATTTATTATATCTTAAATCATAATGAGAAGATAACAAAAATATTAAGTTAAACAATTTATTACAAAAAAAGTTAAACACTTTTTTCAATCAATATTACAATTAAATTTATATCCCTAAAAATAGTAACCACATATCACTCTGTCAAAAAATAAAAATAAAATAGGATAGCAGTTTGGAGTAACGCATAGCTTATTACTCTCAGCACCAAAGAATATACTGAAACATTAAAGGTCCAATTATTTTCAGAGTGTCATTACTATTTTAATTCTAAATTTAATTCTTCAAATAATTAATGTGCCGTTTGAAAACCAAGAGACTTGCACTATTCTATAACATGCGAGATCATTTGGAGTGTCTTCCTATTATCATTCTATCTTCTACACAATTTGGAGCATGGTTTGGAGTTTCCTCTCACTTTTGATTCATGTGCAAAAATGTTACTTTTCTACATGGTGAACATTGTTTCTTCATGTTATTCTTAAATACTACTTTTCTCTTGTTTCTTCCTAAAAAATGTGACTGTTTTCTTCTACATTAATATAGGATCCAATGAATATTTTTTTAGCCATGATTTGAGTCACAAAAGCAAGTGGTACGAGTCTCCATTTCTTTAAGGTGAGCAAAGTCCTTATCTTGAACTTTATATTTCTCTAAATATTGTTCAAACATTACTGTTTTTTCAATATCAACGAACTCCACATGCTAAAATTTGAGTATTTTATTTAACTTCTACAATATAAGTATATTTTTTATAAAAAAATTGACTTTTTCTTTGTTTGCAGGTATAATTTGAGTCTTTAGAGCAAATAGTTTGAGCCTTTGTTCCCTTGAGGTGCGCAAAGGTCCTATTTTGGACTATATATTTTTCTAAAAGATGTTCTAATTTACTTATTTTTTATGAGCAACGACTTTCTCATATACTACAATTTGAGTATTTTATTTTACTTCTACAATTACATAAGTTGAAGATGAGTATATATTTTAAAAAAAAATACTCTTTTTTTTTTCAGTTGCAATTTGAGTCTTCATTCCCTTAACATAAACAAAACTATTTTTCCTTTATGTTTCTCAAAAGTTCAAATTATACTAATTTTATGAAAATAGAGATCAAAGACTTCCTCATACACTACAAAGTCCTTTGAGCTTGAAAATATGTAATGAAGATGAAATGTTATGTTGCTCAACTATACGTAAATCTAATATTTGATCATCTAAATATTTTTTAGAAAATATTTAAATCATTAAATATTAAATATTTATATTATATTTATCGTTCTTATATTGCATATAGCACCATATATTTTTTTCTTCTTTTTTTTGTAGTCTATTGCTTTTTTATGCTTTAAGTTTTATTTAATATTTATAATTTATATTATATTTAACTTTTTAAATAAACATTCTAAAATTATTTTCATCCCTTTTTGTGATAAAACTCTGTTTATTATTGAATTTTCTTATCTTTAAAAAAAAATCTTTCATACAATTAAAAATGCATAATGTGTCGAAAGTTGTTTAGTTTTTACCTAATTCAAACTAGAAGCTTTCTTCTTTTCAAATTAGAAGTTATTTTCCTTTTAAAAAATTATATATTAACTACACATTATATATGTTTTTACATTAAGTTTATGCGTTGCAATTTTAGGATGTTTATAAGTTTCAAGTTACTATTGAAGTTTATATCTCATAAATTAAAGATTTTTTTTACAACATAAATTAAAGACTTTTAATTGAAAAGTCTGCTATGGAAAATTTGGCCTTCTTAAAATAGAATTGACTATTCTGGTTATTAAAGTCATGCAAAGTTTCATATATTGTGTAATATTCAATTTTGACAGTTGGCCTTGGTAAAATTCTCTATCGGCTGAATGACATATCTAGAGGTTGATGATGGTTATGAAACTGACTACTTGCAGTGGGGTTTTCCCTTATTGAGAATAATAAAATAATAAAGATGAATGCTTCTTCTGAGTTTTGATGATAAAAAAAATGTTCTTCTTTGGTGCGTGTGTAATAGATAAAATTCTATTTAATGAATAATTAAATTGTCCATATTAATTATATAAATTATAAAATTTTGTTAATTATAATGAAGTTTTTTTATATAAATTATAATTAAGTTAATAATATATACTTATAAATCATGTTTATGCATAGTAGTTGATCAGAGCTGATATAATTTAATTGACTTAACTGTATTAAACCTCACTAATCTTAACTTTCCGCATACTCATATATATTTAATTATTAACCAAATATCCAAATAAGGTAGGAAAAAAAAAACCTAAACGATGTAGCTTAATTTTATTTCAATTTTTAATATAGAAATGTTTATAATTTATTGACCAATGATTAGTTTTCAGCCAAAATGCATTTAATGTTTAATTTTATTCAAATCTTAAATGTTATAATAATAATAATAGATAAATCTCATTGCACTAGGAGAAAGTGTTCAATTTAAGCCGTAATAAGATTAATCAATTAAAAACTAAATGTATAATTAATCTTCCTCCTCAATTTTAATGTAATTATATTTAATATGCTACTAAATATGTTAAAATTTGATAATTTTATTTATGTACATATAAAAATTGATATTAATTTTAAAACATACTAAATATAAATATAAAAATGTATAATTTAAATGAATCCGTGCATCGCACGGGTTTAAAATATAGTTTAATGTAAGATTTCTTCACTTACACTTATCACTTCAACACTTAAATAATTGTTATAATGATTACTTGTTTTGCAATACATGATTAAATTATATAATAGAAAAAATTATAGCAGATCAAAACTAAATCCTTAAAATTATGCTTAATAACTTGGTTAATACATGATTTCAAAGGGATTCATTTTTTTAGGGGACTGCTTGATATCATGATCAAACCCACTCATTTTTTTTCCTGTATACATTAATTTTAGCCTACTATATTTTTCTCTTCACTAATCAAAACTCTTTCGTAGAAAGAAAGAAAGAAAAAATCATAATTATAGTAAGAAAGAAAGAAAGAAAAATCATAGTTAACTCTTTTGGAGTATTTCTTTTAATATTTCAAAAGATAAAACACATTGTACGAAGTTTTGGGGGGAAAGAATGTATCAATTGTCCGTGTCAACTATCAATTACCACAATCTCTGGAAACCTAATTAGTCAATATATGTAAGTTGTAACTACTAACACGAGGCGACTAGTACAACACAATGGTCCTGTCTTCAAGTTATGCGTGACTCGTGTGTAGTGTGTCTAAGTTTGAGTTCAATTTGAATGCTAGAATCACAGCCACCCCAAAACCCAAACTATTGACTTTCAATTCAATCCTTTTTCTCTGTCACTTTTTTTCTCTCATGGTTCAAATTTTGAAAAAAAATTTCGTAAAATATTAATTTAAACATATTTTTGAATTCACCAAAATAAATATTTTAAAGTCTAGTATTTTTCTTTCCCAAATATCAATCTTAAGAGAATAATAATAATGAAATAAATTCTTTTATTCAATGTTGCTATGCAAGACAGATCATAGAAGTTCTTCCCCTTGGGGTGGTGTTTTCTGTTTTGTGTATGAAATTTCCAATATGGACATAACCCAAGTCTCCATCCCAATATGACACGTGCTTTGCCACTAGTCATTATTGATATTGAGCATCATAATTATGACGTTTTTCATTGTTTCAAAGTGCACGTTGCATATTAGGTAATTGAATTGAAAAACACTTGAATGTCAAATTATGAAGGCGGTGACATAATAAATAAAGCACTCAATTTAGGAAAGAAAGCTAACACAAGAAGCTAAGATTTTATGATGGTGCCTGTCTTGCCTTCAATAAAGCTATTGGATTGGATTGAGTGCTTCAGTTTGCTGCGTCATCTTAAAGGAAGATAAAAGAAACAAAATCTCCATTTGGGGAATTACTTCCAGCACCCCCCTTTTTTTGCTTCCTGCACCTCAAAAAACTCCCAAAATAGACAAAACTACCCCTCCACCAAACCACCCAACACCACCGTGACCCACCTCCACCCAACAGCACCGCTACACACAAGCACCGCCACCCAACACCGCTTTCGACAACTATGGCGCAAGGAAGAAGAGAGGTGTAAAACCTGACCTCATTCCGGAAAGGTTTTTAGTAGGGTGCAGGAAGTAAAAGCTAGAAAACAAAATTCTAATTTTTTTCCAGGATTCTAGAATGAATTTTTTTTCCAGAAAGGGTGTTTCGGAATGAGTTTTTTTTCTCAAAAGGGGATTCCGAAATGATTTTTTTTTTCAAGAAAAGGGGTTTCCAGAAGTATAAACAAAATTGACTTCCGGAAAAGCCTTTCTGCAATGAGGTCACGTTTTACACCTCTCTTCGTCCTTGACTCCATTCGCGCCTTCTTCCTTGCGCCATAGTCGTCGACAACAGTGTTGGGTGGTGGTGCTTGTGTGTAGCAGTGGTGTTGGGTGGTTGGGCAGAGGTGGGGTGTGGTGGTGTTGGGTGATTAGGTGGAGAGGTAGTTTTGTCTGTTCAGGGGTTTTGGAGGTGCAGGAAGCAAAAAAGGTGGTGCAGGAAGTAGTTCTCCTCCATTTGCTTATGTTTGACACCAACTCTAGGTAGCCTTTTGAATAGGTCCATTAAACATGTCTAGCATCTTGTTAGGTTTAGTTTAGGTTATAATGCATGTGACAAGGAATTACGTGGATTTCATCGCCAAACATTGCACATGTATTAACCCTTGGTTATCATGCATGATTAAATTTGGAAGAACATTTTTAGTAAAAATAAGTAAATATGAATAATCTAATCATCTAACAATTCAATCTTATGTTTTGTATATTTTATTGGCTATGCTTTATGAAATTCATAGCATATTAGTCAACCCTAGGCTTTACAACAAAATACAGGCCTTGGGTTCAAAGGAAGGAGGCTACAATGAGAATCCTGATTATAAACCAAACAGCTATACCATTTGATTCTATAAAAACCGACAGAAAAGTCAGACACATCAAGTGACCAATGTGAAAAACCGTCCTTTCTCATTAGGTCTAAAAACGAAACTAGAGATTATGTGCTATAATGTATATAGATAAATGTTGTTTTTTTTTTTATATATATATATACATATTTTCTTTAACATACTTTCTTTATTGGACCACGTCTCTGCTTGCCTGCTTGCTCAATAACTTAATTCAACTATAAAGAATATGTTAAAAAATTCAACAAATACATTATATATATATATTCTTGTTTGGTGAGCACATAACACCCCTCAGCACTTCAACAAACTTAAGATGTACAGTTAACTGGGGGAAATGTCCAATGGTGAGTATATGGTCTTCAAAGTAACTCACCTGTTACTGTTACGACGTGGGAGAAATTATTAAGTAGTCTTAGATTATGTGACTCTTAATTAATCATCACATGATATATAATCAAATGTTATTAAAAATAAATTGTAAATTAAAAATTTAAATATATATCATATAGAAATTTGTTAAGATAGTGATTTTTTTCCTAGAACAAATTATATTAATATCTTTGGAGATTTTTTCGAATTACACATAATTTCCTTCCTTGTTTAATATTTACAACAACCACTCTTATAGGGGTGTCAGTGTAGTACTTTTCAAACAATTAGGAAAAATTAGTGTAATATATAACGGAAAATTTAATATTTTTAAACATTATGTAGGAATAAGAAAAAAAAAGTGTTAAATGTAATTAAAAAAAAAACTCAAAAAATGCGAGTGTAATTTGCTTTTTCCTAGGCTGTGTGGATGTCACGTCCTTGTTGGTCTGGATCCACTATTGATGGATGAGGCATAGGCAGAAGCAAAGTTTTTTTTATAGATTGTTTCTATGTTAAAAAAAAAAAAAAACCTCAGTTATAAAAAAAAATGCTCAAACTATCTAAGCTACTAAAGCCTTCTTCCTATATTCTTATATTATAAATCTAAATCATTATTCTTAAATGAATGTCCTTACTATTTATTTTTACTCGCATAATTCATATGACTTATTCTATTCAATATATTCAATATTTATTTTATTTTTTTAATTTATTGCTGTCAAATATATATCTTAATTTTAATTTCAAATTCAATTTAAGTTAAACTTTAAATCTTAAATATTGTATCAGATTGAAGATAATTTTTCTTACAATTAAAATTACAATATCATAAAATTAAGTTTAAAATATTATTCAAACAATATCATTAACTCAAGAAAAACTCATGTTAATAAAATATTATTGTATTGAAATGTAAAATGAAAATTCAATTAATCAAAGAAAATCATGAATTGTGAAAATATTAAAAAATATATATTATTAATAAATATATTTCTAATAACTACTCTTATATTATAAATTAAAAGTTAGACAAAAAAATTGCTTTTCTTAACACAAAATAATCATCTCCAAGCAAAAGATTAAGTACATTCAGATAAAATACGTAAATTTTCAATTCCCTGTAAAGCAAAGAGAATTTAACATAAGATCGAGTGCTCGCAAAATCATCACTTAAATAGACCACTAGAAAAATGCATCGCATTGTCTCAACAACTTACAAATAATTCAGCCTCAAAAGAGGCCCTGTGTATGATTCTGTCCTATTTTTTTACATGGTTTCACGAGCTTACTATGGCAGCAGCCAGCAAGAGACTGCTAAATGAAACTGCTCCTACGGGTCCAAACCATGTAAGCCTCTATGGAGCCAGGTATGAAACTTATAACAGACCTTCTGCTTATGTTTAGAATCCATAAATGAATGCTAGTTAATGTACTCCTTTGTTTCTCTCACAGATCTCTTAGTGAAATCCTAAAAACCTTGATATTTTCTACTTTCTAGTGCTTTAACAGTCCATATTTCTGACCATTATAACTATAAATTCTTGCTCTGCCTTTGGCCTGCTCCACCTTCCACCCCACAAATCTAAACAGATTCAATTAATCCTGAGAAATGTTGTTAAAAGAAAACTAAACAAATAAATGATGTTTTATGGCATAATGACAATACCAGTTACCATTCACTTCGACATGAACATGTGCACATAGATGCAACCCAAAACCAGTAATATCAACTTTCAGAGGTTCTCCATCTTTTACTCCTACTCCATCATTCCATCCCAAAGGAACAGTTGAAATTTCAGTTTGAATAACAGGAGACTCGACTATAAGACCGAACTCCACAGCTGCCACCAGCTGCAATGCAAGGCCAAGCAATTGCTTCAGATGAGACACTTTGCCATAGCTCAATCCCAAAGAAATATAAGGAATCATCCATCACTCATATATATCAATAAAAGTTAATGGAATTTTGTAGCAAAATGGCCGTGGTGTACCATATGCACTTACTGTGTTGTCAATTCCAGGCGGCTTTACATGAATGATTTCTCACCTTCAAAGGCCCATATATTTATAAAATAAAGTTCTTTCTCCCCAAAAGAGAGCCATCCTTTATGGTTCACATCCAATGAACAGAATCAGTGAAAGCCAGCTAAGCAGCCACAAGTGCCACACAAAATTACATAATAACTGAAGTTTTCTTCTGTTTTCCTTAAACCAAGAACACACCTGAATAAGTTGCTGTAGAATTTTTTTTGATACTGAGCAATAGCTTAAAAATCAGTCTCAAAGTGGGAAGAGCCCAAGTTCACTGTACAGCAGCTAAAGAGATAGGTGATATCATCAGCAACATGATCAAATTGTAGCCATAAATTGAAGCAGAAAAATTGAAGAGTGATAAATAATGGACTAACCTTGAGGATCAGTTGGCCAGGAAGTGAGCATACATGATGTGCATAATATTTATTTTAATGGATACACTTTATGAAATTCTTAGCAGATTAGCCAACCCTGGGTTTTATAACAAAAAATACAGGTCCTGAGTTCAAAGGCAGGAGGCTCCAATAGGAATCTTGACTATCAACCAAACAGCTATGCCATTTGATTCTATAAGAACCTACGGGAAAGTTAGACACATCAAGTGAGCAATGTGAAAACCCCTGCCCTTTCTCATTAGGTCTAAAATCCATAAATGTCTCCACAGCCTTACTATTACCATGGCCCCTACTACGCATGACAATTCTTCTCTTGCCTGCCACACTATCCAAGACATGGCAACACAACTTCTGGTTCAGTTCAACAATTTCATCATCTTTCCAAGCTTCATATCCAGACTGTGAGTCTGGGGTTTGTTCACATGGGACATGGAAGGACGTGCTGCAATGAAGGATGCAGTGCAACTTAGTTAACTTAACCAGGACGTTTGGTGGCACATTCTTCAATTGAAGACAAATATTCAATGTTAGGTGGGAGCCTTGCGAAACAGATATATCAACCCCATTAGAGTCCTCATTGTGGACAAAAAGCTCCGACCCAATGAATGGCCTGAACAAATAATTTGCAAATAAAACATTAGCAGTTTGTCAATTATATATATATATATATATATATAGGAAACATAATAAACAAACACCAAATTGCCAACTCTTAATCATGGCTTTGATTAAAATAAGAACTAAAATGGTCCACACTAGTTTTAGATTTGCAGATAAGGCTACATCATAAAATCAGAAAGCACTAAATGCACAAGGTGCACAACAAAGAAAAGAGAGCATCTATTTAAGAAACAAAAGCAAACCAATTCACCATAAAATACTAGCAAACTAAAGATCATGATTGGGAAACCATTTCTTGGGACTCCAATACAATGTACGTAAAAGTAAACTCATAAATTCCTATCAACAAAAGTTTATAACTATAAAATTCATTTTGACATGAAAAGATAAGACATGGAAGGGACAATATTAAAGGAGAAAATAATAGTCCAAGCCAGGATCATTATAATAAAAAATACATGTAGACACAGTCTTGATGTTCTTTAGAATTTAAACTTTGATTAAAAGTTTATACGAACAGTGTATAATTAATACACATACCTTACTTTGAAGAAGTACTTGGGAATCCGAAAATGAATGTGCATCCATTTTATCAAGGTATTAGAAGTTAGTGATAAAGCGTTCTTGGTAAACTGAAGTGCAGTTTTCTCAAACAAGCCGACAGCACCAGAGACGGCATAACTACAAACATTGAGCACCTCTCTGTCTTTATAACCAATGTTCCAAGTTCGGTAACTAGGCCGTGGGGATAAACACTTCTCATTTGGGTCAAAATAATTCAACAGCGAAGAGAAACTTGCTCTGGTTTCATGATCCACACTCCAAAATAACCTCCTTAAATTTTGTATAGTCAAAGCCTGTAAATTATAAGAGGTTTTGTCACCAATAAAAATTTTATGAGAATGTTGGTCTATGTTAGACACTCCAAAAGCAGTTGCAAATGCTAATATTGAACAACTCAGACCATGAGCTGCAAGGACTGCAGAACTTTCAATGTCCATCCCAATGAAAGATGCTCTAAGTAGATCAAATTCTTCCACTAGTCTGAACAATTGTAAAGAAACTTGAGTAATATCTTGATAAGACTTCAAGCATTGAAGCTTATCACTACTCTCAATCTCTACCTGATTGAAATTCCAATCTACATCCAATGAAACTTCCCTCAAAGCTTTAAGCACACCCACTAAATTTTCCAACACTCTAGCTCTTAATGATAAAAACCACCTCTGAAAACAAAATGCTTGAGAACTTGTCACAGACGCTTCTAAAATTTTCAAGGAAGAGCAAACTTCCATATGAGACTGAGTAAGCTGATCATAGTAATCACAATCATTGATACTCCTAGCAAGTCTTGGACATGTATCACCCTTGTAATCACATGTTAAAGGAAATTTTATAGTCTCCTTCAACTCCATTGAGGTGGTTCCCTGTTTTGGTTGACTAAGAAGTTGGATTTTTCCTTCAGAATGAGCATAATGGAATAATGCTTTTAACCAGCTACAAGAAGAATCAGACTTCACTTTCTCTATTAATGTCCTGAATATATTAGTAGCTAGCAACCATTCACCCTGACACGCTGCATGAGCACCAACCTTATAAGCAGTCCAACCATTTGTTCCTGTCAAGACTTTGTTTACAAACGTTGTGCATTTAATAAGACAACTAGCTGGATGTGTTTTATCATTCTCATGGACCAAGCCATCACAAATAGGTTGACTGTGCAATAGCAGATGGTACAGTGTGTATGTATAGCAATCAATTAAACTACACTGGCACACAAGTTCAACCAAAATATTCACTTCACTGAACACTTTGGTATTGATAGCACCAACTATATAAAGATTTTCAAGGAAGGCCACCAGAAATCTGTATATCTTGAGGAGAAGTTTTAAAATAAAGGAATTTTGCTCTTCTCCTTTAAAATTTATGGCCAAAAGAGTTGATGGTACTGCACAATTAGTAGATGCAACAGTCACAACATATTCAATTACTTGTTTTAAGCTATCAAGTACCAAAGAAGCATGATTAGGGTGTCTTTCAACAATATTTAGAAGAATCTTTAGCAAACCCTGGAGCTCTTGACAAATCGTCAAATCATTTTGACAACCTTCCGACAATGGCATCAATAAAAGTTTGATATGATCTTTGATTAGGGAGATAACACGTGATGGCAAAGAAGAACAACAAAAAACATTGTCAATATCTGCTATATCGTTCGTCCTACAACACAAATCTGCCAGAATACAAATTGCCAAACAACTCTTCCTTGAGGCTGGATATTGACTTGGATTCTCAACAACAGTTAGAAGCCTGACAAATTCACGAAGTTCCATGTGAAGTGAAGAAGGTGGAATTGAAAGAAGGACCTGCCAATCATTTAATGCATGTCAAACAAGTTCATAAATCATAATGAATAAAAATGAGAGTTTCATTTTGCCAGGTACAAACCTTGTGCAAGACCCTTAGAGCTTTATATTGCATGGCCAATGAAATTTCAGGTTCCTCCATTATGGAAAATAACCCACGAATTAGACATAAATTATCTGAGTGCTCATACAATCCTCTTCTGAATAAAAAATGCAAGCATTTTAAAGCCGTGTCTTGTACATGTGAAGTTCTTTCTCGGTTGAGAAATGAAAGAAGAAAGTCCACCTGAATCCAAATGATTAAAAATAAATTACACAAGGAAAGCACCATTGTAAATATTTGAATTAGCACTATCATCTGTGCATGCTAAAGCTAGCTGTGTGGTGCTTTATTTTATCACAAGCTTTAACTGGTTTACCAACCCTTTTCAAAACTTCATTTTATGAACAACTTTAAAAGAATCACTTTGTCATTTAAAGGGATATGACAACAACATTGAGCAAATGTTCACATAAAATCTTTCAAACAAATAAAAACTAGGATGAAGTAATAAGTGGGGCTTTCATTCCTCCTACTCTACTAGGATGCTCAAAATCATATAATAGGATAAGAAGGTACATACCTGATAGGAGAAAAAAGGAATTAAAATGCAAGCCAATTTTGAGAGTGAGAATAACATGGCAACCAAAAAATCTTCATCTGAGGAATTTAGTACCAACTCCATACCTGTCTGCATTAAATCAATCACCACATCAGAAAACCAAATATGTAATTGTTCCAAATAGACAAGAAAAAGTAACAAATTTCTTTAGGTTGATTAAACATAACAATTGTTGCTATGCTATTTTACAATGCTATTAAATTTGGATACTGACCCTAAGGCACAAAGAGTGTGAGATCCATGGGGTGAGGAAAAAAAACATCAGCCTAGTACAATAAGAATTAGTTCTGTTTTTTTATCTTATTATAAAGTCAAGGTTTTTGTTTCAAACAAAAAATCAATTGTCTAACCTAATTGCTCTATGGCAACAAGGCAGCAACACACCAAAATATATTGTTCCATAATCCCCCAAGTAGTAGTCCTAGACTTTTGATTAAATTGAACTAGATAACGCATTACTAAATTAGTGGAAGAGGTATCTTCTTTGCACTTTGATGTGAGCTTAGTTTTATAATATATTACACCTGGTTGAGACACAATGTCAAGAAGTATTTATAATAAAGTGGACAAGCCAACTTCCAAAAATCAAAACTCCACTTCAACAAATAAAAAATGTTCAAGGTTTTTATTCTTTGTTCTCAATTCCTCTCTTGCCACTGTTTCCACTTTGTATCTTGTTAATTACACCCCTAGGAAAAAGAAGTGAGGGAAGACAAATATAGATATTCAGAGAAATAGAAATAATCATAGTTATAGAAGTACATGGAAACAAAATAATCTTAGTTACAACATTAGCCAGGAAGTCACCCAATAACACATAATTTAACAAAAAGAGGATATCTATTCCATGACCGGAACAGGGGGAGATACACGTTACACCACAAATTTGAATCAGAAGAGATATTTCAAGAAATGGCAAATTTATTCACTCTATCAATAATCGAGCCGGACCTGGTGTATCATAATAAGGGATCAAGTATCCAAACTCTAAAGAAAGATCATTATTTATGGGATACTGATGTAAAAAAAAAGTGTAATAAATGTCAGAATATAAAATGATCAAATACCTTGTATGCTTTATGTGCAACTGAATAAGAGGACTTGCATTTTGCCAAAACTCGAGCTGCAACCAACTTTACAGGCAAAGGTACTGAAGATGAATTCATTATATTAAATAGCATCTCCACTGAAATAGATGCAAAATCATCTGATATCTCACAAAAGCACCCAGTGGCATACAAAGATGCTCTCACCTGTAAAATCTCAACCCAATATTTCAGATGTATTGATATAGAAAATTTATCAATTAAAATATAATAAAAGTGTCTTCTAATAAGGTTAGCTAAACATGTTAGAACTTAGAATTAAAGAAAATTAGGAGAGTATTCCAAGGCAATCATCCTCCACATTTTATGAAATGCAAAGGGCAAAACGATATCCAATCAAGCAATCACTATCATGTGTCAATCCATCCATGTATAGTCAAGTAAATCAAATTAAGATTGCAGTTTCTCACTTGCAATATAACAACACAACAAATTTTTTAAACATTAGAAGCAAACGTGATTAGGTACATAGGTAGAAAATCGAAGTAAATATTTAATCGAGAGACTTTAATATCAATGAAATTAGACATCTAAAACAACAGCAACACTTAGACACTTATTTTACCTCACAGTCATGAGGAGAAACAAGGCTAGAAAATATCAAGTATCGTATCTGAGCATTGTCTTTCACAAAATCAGCCCAACAACCAAACAGAACCAAAGCCAATGCCTTCGACTTCAAATCCCCACTATCAAAAACAGATTTCACTCTCTTCAACAACTCCAAGTGATTAGCTACTCTGGCCTCTGACAGCAACCCTTTACACTGCTTTTTCTTCTCCTTATCACGGTGTTTCCGTTCAGACAAGAAAACCCTAACAACTGAAAGTTTGGTGTCTATGTCACCTCCCCTAAAGGCATCAGCAAGGCGCAAGAGGATGGTATTGGCAAATACCTTATCTTCACCTGGAACAAGACCAAACATGGCATAGGGAGCAATGCCAAATTCAGGCTCTCTACTCCATTGCTGAAGGCGAGGCTCCATTTCCAATATGGATTTGACAGGAACACCTGATAGTGATAAATTTCAATAACCAAAAAAACAAACAAACAAAACACAAAAACTAGAACAGATTTGACTATAAGGCTTTGTATGGATTAATGGTACACAGTGAAATGGAGCAGTATTTTGGTAGGTATTATTCTTTTTTTTTTATCAAAGGTAAGTATCATTCTTTGAATTGCCAAAATTCCAATGGAATAAAATGGAACACAATGACATTATGACAAAAAATAAGGAACAAATAAGAGAATTAACTAACCAGGTTTGGTAGAACGGAGACCCATTTCAAGTTGAATGCTCCATTCCATGGCATGAGCAATGGAAGTTGGTTCCATGGTAGATTATCTTCTCCCTGCAACAATACTCACTGTTTCAATCAAAGCATGGTACCAATTGCAAATATGAATTAATCATTGTTTTGAAAATTTATGTGAAAAAAATTGCAATCTATAAAATCACAATTTCCTTTGAAGTCAGTGAATTGTAGTAAATAGAGAGGAAAGCAGGGGATTGGATTGAACAAACAATTATGCTTTACAGATACAATTATAAATATTATTTGGTTCTTTATAATTATAAGGTTTGCTGACTTTGCTCGCATTTTCCCCACTTATTTTTACGTGAAAGTTCTGTTTTTTTTTTTTTTTTTACTTTATATTTTCTAAAACTGCTTTTATTTTTTTTTTAAAATCTCGAAAAATATTATTTGACTGTTGACATTCTAACACAGTATTACTATATATATACCATTATTTAACTTTTCTTATTTTTATTTAACTTTTTAATTATACCCTTACTTATTTTTTTAAATACAAGTTAAAATCATTTTTAAGTTATTCCATTCCTGTACTGAGGCTATTAACACTCCTCAGTTTTTATTTTTTAAAATTTATTCTTAGTGAACTTTTTAATAAAAATTAAAATCATTTAAGTTTACTTCCTTTGCAAAAAAAACCGACTGTATTACCGAGGGTTTAGCCCTTAGAAATTGTCCTATTTTTATTTACTTTATTTATATTTACAAAATTAACAATGCCTGGACATATTAATTAATCTCAAACATAAATAAATAATCTAACACAGTACCTGGATATAAAAAATAAGAAGGCACACGAAATTTTTCCGCTAGTTAAGGTTGATCCTCAATTGTTTGTAATGGCATGCGGTTAACTTTGATTATAACAAAACTATTTAAAAGGTCTAGTTTTTTTAAATAATGTGTAAACACATAAGTTTGATACTGGTACAGAAAACTATTGTTATAATAATTAAAGTTAAATTATTGTTCATTTCTACTAAAAACATATAGTTGGTTTTATCAAAGCAACAATCCATATTAGAGTAAACAGTCAATTTCATCCTTAAAGTATTCTTCTTTCTCCTAAATGGTCTTTAAGGGGGGGAAAAAACCCTACTTAAGTAGTTTTGAAAGTATTAGAAATCATATTAAACAACCAGTATACCAAATATTAAAATACTTTTCAAATTGATCCTTAAACTTTATTGAAATACATCAATTTAGGGATTAACTAAAGATTACATAAATATTTTTATTACTGTAAGAACCATTAGGAGATTGGGTAATAATGGTTTATTCATGAACATTATCAGCTACAGAGTACTATAATCAAGTTTGAAACAAAGTGGATAAAAGGAGGAGGCAAATAGATAATCATCCCAGATAACATTATTATACTATTTGGAGAACAAAGAACATGAAACAAATTAAAGCTATCAGATATATTTGTATAAGGGCGTAAAAATGATGTGATGTCCATACATACCTAATAATTTAAGGTGGCAGGAGCTGATTTCAAGAGGCAGCAGCAATAGATAATATTAGTGAGAGATTTTTGTTGGATGAAGACGGAAGAGGCAGAACCCTTCTTCCACTACGCAGTGAAGCAGAACGTCCCCATCGGAATGAGCCTCGCAACCTCTCTATCGCGGGGAATGTTAATTCCACCGATGATTAGGGGATAACCGGAAAGGGAACAACGGACAACCTTGGAGGGAGTGGCTGAGACTGGGTCGTTTCGCGCGGTGGCGGCAATCCGTCGAACAGAACAGCGGTAACGGTAAAGAATGCGAACAAAGAATGAATAAAAAGAGAGAGAGGGAAAGAGTTTTATACTTTTGTAGGTCTGATTTTACTTCACAATAGAAGGACTAAGCCCAATGTAATGTAATTTTTTTTTAAGAAAATTATATATAAATTAAATACATATAATTATATGGAATTATATATATGAGGAGAGATCAAATTATGTTGATGTAACTTAAACAACTATTACATCATTCAATAACTTTCAACTGGATGATATTTTCTTAAAACGCACCGTTAGATTGAAAGTTTCTTTCACATAGATCATGTATACAAAATTTCAAATTAATCCAAAACTATTTGCTACCTCATTCGTATAGATTAAAATCGACGTAATATAAACTTTTCAAAATATACTAAAATATGGATCATTTGATTACCTTCTTATTGTTGTTCAATTTTGACAAAATTTGACACAAACAATCTTGATAATATGTAGATATAATTCAACGGTTGGATCGATAAAAATTTCATTCTATATCAAATTATTAAAATGATGTAATATGATCCCTCCTATATATATATATATATATATATATATATATATATATATATATTAATTTTTAAAAAAATACATTACATTACATTGTCGACAGCTTAACCATTAACAATCTAATCACAAATTAAAATTTTCAATAAATTTTTTGTTATTTATATTTATGATGTGATTATGGATTCTAACCAAGAAGTGTTAGAGAAAATCCAACTTTTCAATTAGTCCTATAACACGTGCAAGAACTAAAAGGATGGAGTCTTTTGCTTCAATGAAAGAGAAAACAATAATGGGTTGGGTTACGTTGCTAAGTTATGAAGAAATTTGAAGAAAAGGTGTTGAAGTGTCCATACTTGGGCCCAATATGTATTTTGTGCTGAAATTGAAACATTTTGGAAGAAAACCAAAGGACAAATCTGAAGTGGTGTAGGGACTATGTTTTTGTCATAATAAACATGATGTTTTTATTACTTTTAGTGGAGCACTTTGTTTTTATTGTTATTTAATTTAATGTTACTTTGCTATTTTCTAAACCCACTGAGTTTGTCCACTACAAAGTGGACTTTTTTTTTTTTTTTTGTGAATGGCATATATTAAAGGCTTTTGATATATTTACCTACCTTAATTAATTAGTATACCTCCTTTTTTATTTTTATATATTTTTATTACTAAAATATCCTTTATTGAAAAATACTATAAACCCTATTTTTACTCCCTTTCTTCTCTATTCTTTAAACCCTATTACCCCGTCATTATAATGATTCTTTAAACTTTATTACCCCGATCATTCGTTTTTTGTCTCCGCTGATGAATCGCACCTGGTTATAAAACACGAGAAGAGCATATTTTTCAAGTGAATGTCAGGTGCTCAAACAGAAATGCATATGGGGATCCAATAATTGTTGTTAGCAAATCAAATTCTGCATTTGGCAAAATACTCAATAGTGTTATGGAAATTGGAAGGGCAATTATTATGATTGTACGTTTTTCATAGTTTTGGGGGTTATATTTATAATTGGATGTTATTAAAATTGATTTGGGGTATGTTGGAGACCGATTAAAGTATAGTGGGGAAAGCTATTGTTTTTATCACGTTGCCTATGTATTTCCTGGACTGACATTTAGGACACATCTTGTGTTCCATCTTGGCCATTTAATAAAATTTTCTTAGCCTTGAAAAAATAAAATAAAACACGAGAAGAGCCATTTTTTGGCGTAGTGCACAAGCAATTGTGAGATCCTCCAAATATCTGGCAACTAAGTTTGGAATTTGGATGTCTGCGGGCATCACACGTTTTTCCACATAGTGATGCAGTTACATGCTTTTAACAAAAATAATCCACTTGGGTCTACATAAAGCTCGCCACAAATTACCTATGTATTTCATTGCCTATTCCCCAAAACTCTCAAGAATCCTTTTCCTGCAACATCCATTTATGTATGCCGTAAAAGCAATGACTAATTTCTGTGTGACGGAGGAAGAGAGAGGTGGAGGAATTAGGGGGGAGGTCAGCAAAAAATTTTGTGTGACGGAGGAAGAGAGAGGTGGAGGAGGGGGGAGGTAAGCAGAAATGTCATAAAGGAATTTGTTTAAAAAAGGAAATAAATTAAGAAGGGCATTTAAGGAAATCTGTTATAAAAGGAAAAAAGGGGTATACTTTATTAATGTAGGGAGGTATATATATCATTTGCCTATATTAAATGAACCAAGAAACTCTAGGAAAGGCTATACAAGAAATGTCAGCCCTTAAGGCCATAACAACAAAAGAAGGAACAACATCAAAAACTTGAGACAGGTTATTAAGGGAAAGGCTAAATTTAGCAAAAGCATCTACGACTTGATTTGCTTCCCAATACACATGACCCAAACAACATGACCCTATTGTTGATACAAATATTGGATAGATTTCACCAAATTGTAGCAAGGATGTAATTGGGAGCAACCCTTTATCAAGAGATTTATCGCATTAATAAAGTCAGAGTACACCACGATATTGTGAAAACCTTGTCTTCATGTCAACTGCAACCCATGCAAAATTCCCTAGAGCTTTACTGCAAGAATTAAACATGATCTTAATTTAATAGCAAACCTAACTAGAAAATCACCTCTATGGTCATGCAAAACTCCTCCACAAACTACATTAAGACCTGCTTGAACCACAGAATCATCATTGTTTAATACAACTACCCCTCGAGGAGGAAAGGTCCATCTAATACAATTCACGTAAAACCCATTTGAAGCATGCAATTGGATGGCACTAAAAGCATATCTAGAAATAAAAACCACATAGACCAATTTGAGGGTCTTGGCCATAAGTTGGTTTGTTGTCCTCATCTTAGAATTAAAAGTGAATGCATTATGGCACCACCAGCTATAATACAACATGGCACTGAAAATCATTCTCCATTCCATACCTTGGACTTGGATTAGACTAGACAAATTCATGAAAAAACTAGTATAGGGGGCAAAGAATGGCTCGTATGGTTAGCTTACGAGCAACAACCATCTGACCTTATCCCTGGCCAAGTGTAATAATGATGGATAAAAATAGTAGGGGTCGGTTGGATGTATAGGAATCAGCAAATAAACCAAAAGGCCTGCAATGCTGCCCAACTGTTAGGATAAAATTGAGTCGGGGCAACGTTTAGCACTTTTAACACGCTCGTCGTGAATTCGCCGAAGCTGAGACAAATGTGAATTTGCCAGAAAAAGCACTCATACATAAAAAAAGAAGTGCTCCTCACTAACTCCTCGGTCAAGGAACACGTTCTCTCGTATGAAACAACTTTGAACTGTTAACAAATCTGACTCTTCTTGGTTACACAAATCAACTGAGCCAATAAAGCTCTACAACACGAAGTCGGATTGGAATTTGGAGTAGTATGCTCCAACCTCCCCCTTCATCCACGTGTACCTAGGCAAAGTAATGTCAAGGAAGTATTCTTTCGGTGGAGGTTTGCTTTGATGACATGGGGTCGAGTCCTTTTCGACTTGACCAAAAGAAGATACAATGACAACTAACTCTTGCATCATCACCGCAATATTGGTGTCATATGTAACACCCTAAATTCGGATTTACATGTATTTACATTTTAAACTCATTTTAATTTCATAAGCGTGTTACTTTATTTAATTCTAGTAAAAGAAAGAAGAGATTATTTATTTATTCATTTTACAAAACACCAAAGTTTGTTAAATTTCGTAAATCAAATGTAATTGTAAAAAGATAAGTTAGAATTTTGCCAAATTGTTAAAAAAAGTTTTATGTAAATTTTAAGTTCGAAAGTTGTGTTCCACTTAGTAATTAAAACAGGTTATTTACGTTCTCAAGAAGCTAATTGTAACGTCATTTCAAACATAAATGGGAACTAAATTTTGAATTAATAAAATAAAGAACACGAGATAATTTGGTCGATTATCAAGTATACATATATGCATAAAATAGAAAATTTCATACATCAAAATGTTTTCCGGAGCAATAGTAACATATATACATATACACATTGCTCAAGGTATATACCAAATACATAGGGTAATAGAGTATGAAAACTGAATATACATAGTAAAATCTAAAACCTAGGTCTACCCGTATTCAAATACATAAAAAGGAAAAAACCTAGTCTCAGAGCAGTCATCTCTGCATGTTAGACTAATCCAAAGAAATAGGATGGGGGAGGGCCTCTTACCAGATCCCGGAGGAGAGAATCTAGTGGTCATTATCCACAGGATCCTTCACGGAATCTTTCTCAAGGTTCTCCAATCCTCCTCAAATCCCAGGACTCACTGTTCCCTAAGTTCACGACTAGCAGCGGATCCCCCTGACTGACTCTCACCTAATTACATCTCCAATTCTTTGACGTAAGAAGGGTTCGACGAAAGGCGAGAAGCGTCGGACCAATGTGAACTCCTTGGATGGTGTGGCATCGAAAATAGTAGAGGGTATCGATGAACTCTTCAAGGACACTCAGAAGAGACAAACGATGACGAGAGCGACGAAACTGACGAGGATGATCCCCTTTTGATCTCCACAGGTACTGCCATCGGTACCTAAAACAAAAACTTAAGGGTGAACTCTTCGCTTCATCAAGCAAACACACATAACGACTTTGAAAGTCATACACACAATCCTGCTAACCACTGCGGTGTGGTTCTCTAACGTTCACACTCGGAACCTACCCGTTTCCATGACTTTTATCTGTAAATTGTAACACATTGGCCAGCTATCATTGGAACTCCCAGAACTCAGTAGTCTTACATATATTGAGTGGAATGACTGCTGGGAGTACACCATCACCCTGGTATAAGGTGGGCTCTCACCAAATGAGATTTTTTAGTGGTTATTGTTAGGTTGCGATTTGTGTGAACATAGTCACAACTCGACGCCTACCTTCCAAGGTCGTAATGCCTCACGATCATCTCTCAGGTACCAATCTGTGGTCATTCATGCTCCGAGGACTTACTCTTTGAACACTCTCTCACAGAGATTATCTTTGCTCGTCACCGTGGGTTTCCGCTGCTGGTGGTACAAGACGGATCGAATCGACGCCAAGCTCAAGACCTTGTCCTGGCTCCAACAAAATTATACCATATGAGAATATGCTCTCCATCACCTATTGGTGACCACGTCGTTCGATTGCCGTCAACATCTTTCCATCTTTCTCTCAGCCAGAATTGCCCCACGCGACTTCCTTCACAAGTCCACCGTACACGTATAATTCCTCGTTGCACAACTCTCAAGGCACATATCGCCATCACTTATCAAGATTTTTTATTACATTTTATTTGTACCTTACCCTCTCAATTTCTAAAGTTTTTAATAATTAATACTTACCGACAATTCCTCCACGCAAGGGTCCTAGAATATTTATCTAAGTCCAAAGCACAAATTAAAAAGTTCATTTATTAAGCTTATAAAATAAATAAATTCTTAAGTCTAAATTAGTTGTTCTCACTATTTATATTATTGTTATTGCCGGTAAAATTTTCTTGGATTACTAGGACAGAGTCCTAGTCCACATAAGCACTCGTGTTCGAATCTTATGCTCACAGATCACAGACACCACAAAGAAATCCAATTCATACTACAGTCCATGTGATTGTACCACAGAGCGTTTCAAAACACACAATCACACGCATAGAGATGCCCTAGGTTCACATTCCAAGGGTCTTACAATCATTTAAGGCAAGGGTAAAATTTACCCACTGCCTTACATGCACACAATTATAATTAATTTAAACATTCAAATATATCACAAACCAAATATCATATTTCAAAGGCAATTTAAAACAGAATCCCCTTTTGGCAGCACGTAATCTCTGTCCAAAATTAATTTAGCAAACAATTTTTTTTTGTGAAATTCTTATATCAAATTAAAGCCCTTAAAGCCTATTTTTAAAAAATGTATCCCACACTCTCAGATTAAATCTAAAAAAATTATAAAAATTCCTAGACATTCACAGGTCAGTATGCCCTTCACAGTGAGCATACCTCAAAGATGTGTAATTTTCTCAACCTTCCCAAATGAGATTTTAACTCAAATTGTTATGGTAAAAAGCTAACATTTATATATTTCAGAAAAGAAAAAAGCTGAATCCTAATTCCTCCTACATTTTTCTCAGTAATTTCTTTTCTAAGACATATGTCTTAGGTTCGAAATTCTGGAATCCATGCCTGAGTTCTGTTTAAACCAAATTTGTTAAATTAGTAATTGTGGATGAAAATTTTAGAAAATTATATCATTTTAAATTTCTGTTTGTCTAGTTTTAGGAACAAAAATTAGATTTCAAAAACGGTCATTACTTTGGTGTAAAAATCTCAAAAACCGAACCTTGTCTGAACCAGTTTCAACAAGCAGAACAGCTCCATTGCATGTCACGGATGAACCTTCATTTGAGTTATCTCGCAGTGGTCTCAAAAGAAAAGTTGGTGAATTTTGAGCCTAATTTAAATGAGGATAAGTTTCGTCAAAATCCAACGGCTAGATCAAAAGTTATGCACAAAAACAAGTTCAAAAATCGAACCTTGTCAGAACCAATTTCTGCAAGCAGAACATCCCCATTGCATGTCACGGATGAACCTTCATTTGAAGTTATCTCGCAATGGTCTCAAAAGAAAAGTTGGTGAATTTTGAGTGTACTTTAACTGAGAATAAGTTTCATCAAAATCCAACGGCTAGATCAAAAGTTATACACAAAAAAAGTTCAAAATCGAACCTTGTCTGAACCAGTTTCCGCAAGCAGAACAGCCCCATTGCATGTCACGGATGAATCTCAAAAGAAAAGTTGATTCATTTTGAGTCTACTTTAACTGAGGACAAGTTTTATCAAAATCCAACGGCCAGATCAAAAGTTATGCACAAAAACCTAAATACTGTCCAGGGCTTCTACAATGAGACAGCCACTACCAACACAATTTTTCGAATTTTGAAACTGCATGAGTTCTAACAAAAATTTGGCATAATCTCCTTTGTATTGGAGCCATCCCACGAATTTCAAGAAAAGAAGAAGATGAGGAGAAGGTTTTGACACAGTTACAAGCCTCTGCCAAAGGGAATTTCAAAACACAAACCCAATCACATACATACAATCACACATCTCACAAATTCAGTCAACAAGGGAGGCATTTTAGGTGAGAGTGGTTGGATCCTCCACCTCCAGCCACTTTGAATCCACCAAAGAGTCCCCTTACTTAATGGTGAGCTCGTGGGAATGAGGGGGAGGGGCTGATCACTTTCTTCCAAAGGAGGGCTAGCTTTTGATCACTCCTTCTATGACATGCAAGGGAGGAAAGAACTTGAAGAATGGTGTTGTGAGGGTGGAGGGACTCTGGCCAAAAGAAAGAAGAGAGAGGGAGGAGCAACTTTGATTTTCTTTTGGCTAAAAGTGAGGTTGAAATTTAAGTGAGAGAGTGAAGAGGGTGTTAGGCTTAGTTAGTGATTTGAGTGATGGTTGTGAGGGTGAGTGTGAGTGGCCGTGAGTTTGAGTGTGTGAGGGAGTGTTTTGCATGGATTTTTAGTGGCCAATGGTCACTTGATTAGATGGGTTAGGATTGTGTCAAGTTACACAGTGTAGAAATACACTGTGTAATTTAAACCGGAACGCGTTCTAAAAAATGAATAGATAAACATTCAATTTAAATTTTTAATTATTCTTTATAATTGAAAAACTTTTTAAATAACTTTCCTAAAATTTCTCTGTAGAGTAATCACTCACAGATTAATTTTACGAAAGATTCCTTGTCTTGCATGTCTCAGATTTTAAAAACGGTTTGAAATGGTTTTTTTTCCAGTCAATTAAGTTTCCAACAACACAGAGACACAAATTTTTATGAATAATCACAAACCATTTTTTTTTAGGCAGATGAATTCACATTCTTTTTCTCAGATATTTCAAACAGATAAATATCTATTTAATTTTATAAATCTTTATGAAATGAAAACTTTTTAATAACTCTTATAAAATTCTCTCTGTAGAGGAATTGTTCACAGGGAATTTTATAAGCGATACCTTGAAGGGCAAGTTTCAGAATTTAAAATAATTAAAACTAATTTGAAACAAATTAATTAATTAATACATAACAATAGATATATTAAAGATTTACTACTAGTAATTAATCATAGTTCAATTAATTACTAGCAGGCATAACAGATAATTACTCACAGACAAATACACAGGAAAGTAACTACCGAGAATTAATTGCAGAGAATTAATTCTAGCGAGTTACTCACAGAAGAATTTTTATTACAAGCAATTATTAATTGAATTACTCACTTAGATTTTAATTACAGAGGATATTATATCTTTAGATTTTATAAATCTTTTCCTATTTGACCATTATAACGAATTACTCATATTATTTATTTTCCTTCATTTTTCTTATCTACACAATACTAACTATATTTTAATTTCTCAGAACATATCTTTTTCTTATTTAAAACAAACAATTAAATTCTCATTAATTCCAATTAAATTTCTCACGTTCCTATTGGGTTGAAATTTTCGGGGTGTTACACCATGGGCTTGGACCTTGTTCTCGGTCATAATAGCATCATTTATCTCTTGAGCATCTAGTGGAAGATTTGCGTTGATCGATCCACTCTCTGTGAAGTATCCCTAGAAGAAGATGACAAGGTTGAATCTCCTATTGCATGGATCTCAAGTTCGAACATTCCATGACAATTGAACCTTCGAACTCCATAGAATCATTATCGGACCTCAAATCGAAATAGATAGGCAAATAAAGAGGACGTACCTAGTAAAAAGTACTCATTTTTGGTTGAAGAGAACGAAATGTGAGAACTCCGGTCGAAGAGAGAACGCGAGGAAAGAATAGTAAATATGAAAAAGAAAAGTGTGGGAAAGGAAAAGGTCGAAAATATCATATTTATATGCGCAAGGACCATGAAAGCCTAAGCGCCATGACCCTTCTCCACCGTTAGATCATCGAGATAGAGGGTTAAGATGATCCAACGTTTCGCATCCCAGACAACGTAAAGGCTGATAACGACTCTAAACGTCATAATTGCAGGCAGATGAAGAGACACGTCCTAACATACTGCCGGATGCGCCTTCTAACAACATTTATTATGAAGAAGATGAAAAGTTATCCTTCTTTAGGTTACAATGGTCACATCATCACGATAACTTTTCAACATATCCGGTCTCCTAAACCTCTTTGTCTTTAGCAAACTTGATGCTTGGGGGATGATGTAATGGTAAATAATACGAGTACCTATAAGACTGAACCCCTAACACACACCCCTCCAGTAGTCAAACCTCTTAGTCTTTAACAGACTTGAGGCTTAGAGGCTTATGTACAGAGATAGCCAAGGATCTCTCGGACACTTCCCTATGCCAGAAGGGCCTCTACCTATCTCCTCCCTCTATCAAGTATATCTAGGCCTCAACATAAATAAGGAATGTTAAGAGGACATAAAGAAGGATCATTATCTCATTTAATCCCACAATCAACAGGATTTACTACTAGGTAATCTTAGACATTGTTATCAGAATTAGACCGATCATCGACCCGGTCGAGGTACTAGGTCACTGGGTCAGTGGTCGAACCGATGGGTCACTAATTGAACCACACGAATCGATGTAACTAATAAAATAATTAAAATATATACATGTATCGTATGTGTATATATATATATATATATATATATATATATATATATATATATTAATTTTCGCATGTATTAATCAAATGATGTTAGTAGCTTAGTGGCAAGCTATTACTTAAATACTTCAAGGTTATAGGTTCAATTCCTTGATGGGTGCAATTTTTTTGGTATTTTCATTAATTTGTTATTAAGCTAAACGTACAAGCCAGCAGGAGCACCTTGGGTATTGCACACAGCAAGTATTCAACGTCAGAGTCAGCAAGTTGTTAAAAATTAGAGGAAGTATTCAACAGGTTTCCATCTGGTCTGGTCCGAGCTAATGCACCAGTTTTCTCCAATTTGTAACCGATTTGATGACGTGGCAACGGGCGAATGACATAACCGACCTAATGACTAAACCGACTTGACTATGTGCTCAATTTCCGGTTCAACCAATCGAACCGGCCAGGTCGAGCCGGGTTTAATAACACTGATCTTAGGTAATCCTTCCTTAAGTAAGAAGTAAGGTCCATGAATCTTAAGGCCCAAAAGCCTATGTATAAAAGGGATTAATTTCCCAAGGTTAGACACATTATTCACATCATTCTCTCTCATTTTTACCCATTATAACATTATGCTAACTTGAGCGTTGAATGATATCATCCTTAAACCACCATCACGCCATCACCTATGACTATCACCCAAAAAATCATAATGCCAATACCATATTGCGTTTGATTGAGCCATCCTTGGCTTAAACAAGTCTGACTTGTTTAAAAAATTTAAGCCCAAAGACTATCTAGTATTTGTCATATGGGCTACTTTTTAGGCTTAACCTGGTCATTTTCAAAGCATAGCGTAGTTTATTTGACAGTTTGCCAAGAGTCAGACCTTCAAATAGGACAAGTCACATAAGCCGGCTTTTAGGCGTAACCAGACCTTTAAACAGGTTGGGCCAAGCTTTAATGTAAGACTTAAATACCTTTTTTTTGTTGTCATTAGTGATTTCAGAAATTTTTTAAAATTTATTTAATTAAAAAAAAAAATGAAATAAGAAACGTGAAAAAATGGAATGGGGAAGTAATTATTATAGAAAATAATTTCCATTCCATAGGAATGCAAGATACCCACCTCTCATCATGGGAATAGGATGTAACACAAATATGAACATTTTATATTCTTGGGAATGTTTTATAAAACTTGTACTAAACATAAGAATGTGATATTTCCAAGTCTACATTTATGGGAATCTTTTTTGATACCTTGAAAGAAACGTCTTCTAATAAAATAAGGTAGAATAAGAGGAAAGCATAAAGTCATATTAGAAAATAACTTCCATTCTTGTGGGAATATAAAATTCCCATCATTTTTACATCAGAATAGAAAGAAGGAAAAACATGTGTAATATAGAATTTTGGAAATAAACAATTTTTATAACTTGTTTTAAATGTGAAAATGTTACATTTCCAAGCTAACATTTCTAAGAATAATTTTACATGACTTGACGGTAAGATACTTCAATAATTTATAAGTTATTTTGATTAGCTTATAAACTAGTTTGAGTGATAGATTTTGGGAGTGAAAGGGTTAAAAGGGTTTGAAGTATTATTCCTCTGCAGGACGCGGTTTTTGGTGTAGTGACACGGTTTTCTTTTTGTTTCTTACCTTTGTCTTTTGTCTCTATTATTATATGTATACGATGTTTATTCTTTGTTTACTGCCCTGAAACTTATTTTCTTGACCTTTCTGACTCTAAAAATATCACAAAACTTGTTTTTTTTGTTTCTTTGATATTATTATAATAGACAATACCTTTTGAGAAAAAGGTGATGTACTGACAGTGTAAAAGAATTTTAACCATCATTCAATCACAATTCATCATGTATAGTAAGTTTGTTGATTTTTACAAAATTATTTTAAAAGTCATATCAATAATAATTTATAATTAATTAACAATATAAAATAATTTTACACTGTCAGTGCATTACCATTAAATTCATATCTTTTTGTTTATTACTTTTTCTCCTTGTCTTTGATCTTTGAGCAAACTATCTTTGTTCATTCTTTCCTTTATCTATTCCATTATCTTTTTCATTTCCTACCTCTATCATATATGTTTAGGCCGTAAAGTTTATTTCTTTTCTTATCCCTCCTGACAGACCTCAAAATTGATATTTTTCTTAACCATTTTCTTATTTGTAATTTGTTAAGACCTACGCAATAGTAAATGAATTTGAATGTCCATGCTTTGTTACTGTTATTATTCTTTTAAGATTTTTCTTATATCTATTTTTTTTTTGTATTACATGTAAATCAATGGAGTAAACTAAAAAAAAAAAAAGATACCTCTTTGAAGATTATTCTAGACTATTTCTATTTTAAAATTTTACATTTGATTTTGCATAACGAACTGGATTATACATCCCTATAAATTTATCTATTCTGAGGAGAACTAAATATACAAACCTAATTAATGAGAAGTAATGTTTTATCGAGTAAGAACTTAATTATGACTGAAATTTATCTCATGCCTTTTCTTGAAGGTGCAATTTGGATTAATATATTCCTAAAGAGATAATTGTGCTACTACTATGGTCATTGGAAGGTATAAAAAGGGGGGATGCCTTATAGAAATTGACCTCAAGTTAGAATTGTTCATTAGATCAAAAGAGAGATTTTGACATTTTACAAAATTAAAGAGAGGGTTAAAACTTAAAAGAGAATCAATCATAATTGAACTCCAGCAGTTTATTTTTTTTGGAACACGTTATTTGATGAAAAATTAGAAAATTTTCTTCAAATTAAGAGATATGTGTGTGTTTATCTTCTCTCCTCCCTATTTCCATATATATAGAGAGAGGTTTTCCAAATATACCTCCTAATGAGGTTTTTTTTTTCTCATTTTAAAAATTAAGTGTATTCCATACTTAGATAATAATCAATTGATGTGATATACATGTGGCCATTTGGGTGTATGTTCTTCAGCATGATGTTGGGGCTGTGAAGTTGAAGACTGCGGTGAAGTTGATTGAAAACTGAAGATACGTAACAACGTAGTGGATAACTGTTTTTTTTTTTTTTTAGTAATGATATCCTATCAATCTCTCTCATTTTTCTCTGTTGGTTCACAAGCAAAAAAGAAACAGAAACTACCAAAAATACAAAGAATTATGAACTAAACCAAGAAATCCAAGAATGCACAACAACGCAGACCCAAAAGAAAGAACGTAAAAGATAAATCAAGAACACAACGCAACTACGTGGTTCAACCAATGTGGCCTGCATCCACGGGAAAGAATAGTTCCACTATGAAACCATAATCAATACAAGATACAACAGAGAATCCCTTTGATTCTGGCCTCACAAGTTCAAGAAGAACTCTCGGCAAGTACCCAAGCCTCACACTCTGTTTTTCTCTCCCCTTTGCGTACCCAGTGTTTTTGTTATTTCTTCTCTCACACCTCTGTTATTGCACACTCACATACAGTTAGTTAGTTACACTCCCACTAACAGAGATCCCATGCCCTCTATTTATAGGCTCCAAGTCACTATGACTTGTAACAGAAAAATTGTCTCATTAGACGATGCGTATCAGACTAATGAAACAGATTATCCCAACTGTCTGACCATCAGATAGTTCTTAGTCTGTACCAGACGATCCTCATCAGACCCAGTACCCATCAGACCGAACATCCATCAGACTAAACAATGATTTACAGTCACTGACAACACTCTCTATCTCTCTTTTCCTATCATATTATATTATTTATCATACTTATATTTTTCTTTTTTTATCTCTTTTATTAGGTGTTGAATAACATATGAAGTATTTTTTTTAACACTACATAGAACCTTATTATTAGTTTTGTAGATACTTTTTTTTTTTTTGTATAGGTGTTAATTACTTAAAAGAGGAGTACTGCCCATACACTCTTTTAACACACTATTTATAACACACCGTGCAAATACTCTTTTTTTTTTTTTTTTTCTCGATATAACACCATGCAAATACTCTTACTTAACATTAGAGATTGCTATATATACGATCGATGCAAAGTATGTAACTAGTGGAAACTTCGCAAGTGGAAGACATTTTCAATCGTTGGTGAACCTAACTTTATTTGACAAGACAATATGTATGCTTACGTGTGACTAAGACTTGTCCTTCCAAACCTTTACTTTTTTAAAAAAAAAAAAATTCATAACTAAAAGCATTTTGAGTGCAAAAATTAAAATAAAATATTCTTTGAACCTTAAGTTTACCTTAACGATAGTAAATCTTCGAAGCCTAACTTATCTAAACCTTTTAGTATTAATTTTTTTTTAAAGGTAACGAAATTCAGCTTTTTGAAGAAATACATGGTTCATGGTTGGCTGTAAATAATTTTTTTAGTGCAAAATTAAACTTATAAGCTAACACATGTCAGCTTTGAAGAAGTAAACAGTTTAGCAAAATGATAGTTTAGGACCAAATTTAACTGATCTAGTCATTGTTCAATTGAATTGGTCGTTAAAGTATTTTAAGTTTTTGTTTGGTGATTTTTTTATATAAATTAAGCAATTAATTCTTACTTTGAGTCAATTTAGATTCATCTAATTTAAACTCGATCTTAATTGAACAAGTAAATTATTAAGTTTCTTTGAGCCTAGATCAACTTGAGTCCACAATTGTGGATGCGATCATAACTTAAAATCAGGTAATTAAAAATGGTAAATATAACTTGTCTCTATCCAGCTCATGACCACTGTTTAGTAACTCTGCTGATAACATTTTGCTATTCTACTTAACTGTCACAATTACATACACTGTCACAATTACAGTAATACATCCAAAGATTTTCTATATAGTAAAAGTTATTCAACTTTATTGACAATTTTTCATGACTAGCAAGTTTTAAAAAAATAATTCTTAAATTGGCACTCTTTATCAATTATTTTCATGACTAACAACTTTTACTGGGCACACTGTGAAATCGGGTTTGGGAGTCCCAATTTCACACTTCCCTTTTTTATTTTTTCTTTTCTTTTTGTAGCTTAAAAATCAGGTTTGACACCTCCGATTTTTCACCTGCTATTTTTTTTTTTGAAATTCATTTTTAAAACCTTCATTTTAATTTTGCTATTAAGAAATCGGGTCTGACACCCTCGATTTCTGACCCGTTTTTTAATTTTTTTTTCTTTTGCCGTTATGAAATTGGGTTTGACACCCATGATTTCTGACCTTTTTTATTTTTTTTTAAAGTTTATTTTTAATAATTAAGTTTAATAATAATAGTTTTTAATGTACAAAATTTATATATTAAAAATATATATATTAAAAAATAGATTTATCTAAATAATTTCTGAAAATAATGTAATTTTTTTTAATTGTTAAATAAATAAAGAATAATAAAATTAATTTGTTTACATTTAAATTTATTATAAAGTCAATTTAATTTAATTATATTTTTCTAACTATAACTAAAATCCAAATTAGTACATTTGAATATAGTTAGCTAATTACGAGTTAATAAATATTTTTAAATAATAAATGTTAATGTAAACTAAAATTACTAATATTTTGGAAAAAAACATTACACTCAACTTAAATTACAGTGCACATGATTAATAAAAAAAACAAAGATAGAGAAAATCATAATCTACAAACAACAAACATTAATGAGAAGAAGCAACAAACATATTTTTTATGTTCAAACTACGTATATCAACATAATAAAAATAATATATCTTCAAATTCATGTTGAGTAGACCGACAATCACAATGACCTTTACATAAAATCAAAATTATAATGAGAATTTCATATCTGTAATTTCACTGCACTTTGTATAAAAAAAAACACATTATTTTGTAATTTAACTATAGACTAATTTTTATTATTCTACCAATAATAAAATAACCAAAAATTTCTAAGAAAATTATTTATTATCAATCAAAATTTGAAGATTATAAAAAATATATATATAAATAAAAAATATTTACCTATTAAATTTAAATATGATACATTTTTAGTTAATTGTATATATAATAAAATATTATTTTTTAGTTTAATAATAATAAATTAATTCACCAAAGCAAATAAAAGAATTTTGGAAAAAAAAAAAATAACAGATGAGAAATCGGGGATACCAAACTCCATTTCTAAATTGTAAAAAGAATAAAAAATAAAAAAAGGAAGTGTGAAATCAGACTTTCAAATCCGATTTCATGCTATGCACAATAAAAATTGTTAGTCATGAAAATAATTGGTAAATACTGTCAATTGAAATTTTTTTTTTAAAACATGCTAGTCATATTGTCCAACCTTACACTCTGATTTTTACCAATTTTTCAGATGGTGCATTTAATTTGGTCTACACCTGGCCAGATATATAGGAATATAAATTTAAGAAGTTTTGTCATGTATATGCAATGGTCAAATTCAGCTATCAGTTGCCTTTTCACTATCAGATTACAAAATGATTTAATAATGCTTACTTCTTTCACATGCTTGTTTTGTTTAGAAACATTCATATGGTCGCTGGACTAAAAATTTGCGAAAACTTTTAATTAGTTTAAAAATCTTGGAGAAGTGATATGATTAAGAAAATGGATTCGTTTAATACGGTGAAGAACAGTAAGTTAGTAAAGTCCATATTTCAATAGAATATTCAATTATTGTTTTTTTTTTTTTTTTGGAACAAATATGAGTGCCACTATCGCTAGAGAACAAGACCGTCCAAAAAAGATAAGCACCTTACACCCCTCATTTAGTCACGAGAAGATAAGTATTACAAGACAAAAAGATGATGTTACCACTTACCACACACAATTGTTTATTTACAATCTCAATTGTAATTTTTAATTTCTCAAGCTAAATATTAGTGCAATCGATCGAGAATAATCTAAAATTTATAATTGAAATTAGTCGACCAAAAAATAAATAAAATTTACAGCATAGCTATTCAATACTAACAACGTCGGCACGGATTTCACGAAATGAAATCTGGAATGCCGTGATTAGTATGATTTTGACGAAAACAAAAAAAACAAAAAAAATGAAATTTGACAGAAATTCAGATTAATGTGATTTTGACGAAAATCTAAAATTGAATAGTCCTGATCAAAAGTAATAACCTCACCCTCAGGTAATAATAATAATAATAATATATATAAAAAAAAAAAAATTCAAAGAGGGAGAAGCAGATTATTGAGAATTCTTTTTGAGCATGCGAACAACAGAGTGCTAATTGTGCAGACAAGACAAAGCTCAAACAATCATGGCCAAAATCTTGTTTGATTTTTCTCCATTTTTTTAAACAACAAGGGTACAAGATATTTCCAATCTTTGCATAGCCAAACCATTGGCCTTTGTGTATCGTGTCTGATTTCTATACTATGGTCCTCCTTTTGAACAAGTCAAAAAGAAGCAGATAACAGCAAGAAAGGTCCGTATTTGGGCACTTGAGTCGTCGCAATCGTCTTCCACTGACACTATTATTAACAAACACCTCTGAACCTTCCTCTCTCCCGTGCTTCCTGGCAACTACTTCAAGCTACCTATGACCATGATAATTAATAAGTCTTCTCAAATTCACTGACTTGAAGAGTTGTTGTAGTCTGTCACCGCAAACCATGAGGCTTCTCAGTATCACCACCTCGTTAACACTGTTACTCTTTTTCCACCTCTCCATACACATCCAAGCGTACACCCCAGAGGAAACTTTCACCATCAGTTGCGGCACCACTGGGAATTCCTCCGACGAAGAAAGGACATGGATGGGGGACGAAGACTCAAAGCTCTTATCTCGTCAAGACGGCACCGTTTCCACTGCAGCAACAACACAATCTCCTTCTGTCAAACAAGTTCCCTACACCTCAGCACGCTTGTCCCGTTCCCAATTCAACTACTCCTTCCCCGTCTCCTCAGGCCCCAAATTCGTTCGCCTCTTCTTCTACCCTGCTGACTACCCTTCCTTTCCCCGCAACGACGCATCCTTCACTGTCCAATCCAACGGATTCACCCTCCTCAACGGCTTCAACGCCTCTATAAACGCCGACGCAGAAAAAACGGAAACTATCTTCAGAGAATACGTGGTCAACGTGAAGGATGGTGAGATGCTCAACCTCGCCTTCACGCCGTCGCAACCAAACTCCTACGCTTTCATCAACGGAATCGAAGTATTGTCCATGCCAAGCGATTTGTATTACACGCCACCAAATGACGTGGGATTCAAGTTCGTGGGAAGTAGTACGATGTACAACCTTGGAACCAACTTAGCACTGCAGACAGAGTATAGAATCAAAATGGGAGGGCAAGAAATCTCACCACGAAACGACACCGGTATGTTCAGGAACTGGGCCGGTGACGAAGAAGATTATTTAATTAAACAAAATCCACAGAATACTGATCTACCAGCTAACACGGATGGTAAGATGAACATAACCGTGAACCCAGATTACGTGGCACCCAAGGAACTGTACAGAACAGCGCGTGACATGGGCACAAACACCACTCTGAACAAAATCAGCAACCTGACTTGGCAGTTCCCTGTTGATTCTGGCTTCACTTACATGCTCAGGCTCCATTTTTGTGAACTTGACCCCAATATTATTGACGTTGGTTACAGGGTGTTCTACATTTACATAGCAAGCCAGGTGGCTGACGACCACGCTGATGTTATGAAATGGACCCAGAGACAGAGAGGTGTCGCTGTGCACAGAAACTACGCCGTTATGATTCCGAAGAGTAATGCTCATAAAAAGGCTAATCTCTCGCTTCAGATGCATCCTTATGGAAGAAGGTGGGAAACGATATACAGCGACGCGTTCTTAAATGGTCTCGAGATATTCAAAATCAGTGAGACCGGATCAAACAACCTCGCCGGACCAAACCCGGTTCAGACTCCACATAGTAACAATCCCGTCCCAACGGGAAAGAGCAGCAGCGGAAGCGGAACGACGATAATTGGCATCGTCGCGGGGGTGGTATCCGGCGTCGTTCTAATCTCGCTCGTCGTTTTCCTCGTCATCTTCTTCCGACGCAAGAGAATCACGAAGCCCATGGATTACAACAAGTCCAAGTCGTCCGCGACTTCCAAGTGGGGTCCACTCTCCTTCGCAACGACCAAGTCAACCACCACGAACTCCTCCCTACCGTCTGATCTCTGCCGCCACTTCTCCCTCGCCGAGATCAAATCCGCCACCAACAACTTCGATGACGTCTTCATCGTCGGCGTCGGGGGATTCGGCCACGTGTACAAGGGCTACATCGACAACGGTTCCACACCGGTCGCGATCAAGCGCCTCAAACCGGGTTCACAGCAAGGGGCCCACGAGTTCATGAACGAGATCGAGATGCTCTCGCAGCTCCGCCACCTCCATCTCGTGTCCCTCATCGGATACTGCAACGAGAACAACGAGATGATACTCATCTACGACTTCATGGCGCGTGGCACGCTACGCGATCATCTCTACAACACGGATAACCCTCCTCTGACGTGGAAGCAGCGCTTGCAAATTTGCATTGGCGCCGCGCGTGGGCTGCATTATCTCCATACAGGCGCGAAGCACACGATTATCCACCGTGATGTGAAAACGACCAACATCCTGTTGGATGATAAGTGGGTGGCTAAGGTTTCGGACTTCGGGCTTTCCAGAATTGGGCCCACGGGCATGTCCAAGGCGCACGTCAGCACTGTGGTGAAGGGCAGCATTGGGTATTTAGACCCGGAGTATTACAAACGGCAGCGTTTGACGGAGAAGTCCGACGTGTACTCTTTCGGTGTGGTGTTGTTTGAGTTACTCTGCGCTCGTCCGCCTCTGATCCGAACTGCAGAGAAGAAACAGGTGTCGCTTGCTGATTGGGCCAGGCTCTGTTACCAAAGTGGGACCATCGGCCAGATTGTGGACCCCACTTTAAAGGGAAGGATCGCCCCCGAGTGCTTGAGGAAGTTCTGCGAGATTGGGGTGAGTTGTTTGTTGGACGATGGGACGCTGAGGCCGTCGATGAACGACGTCGTTTGGATGCTGGAGTTTGCGTTGCAGTTGCAAGAGAGTGCGGAGCAGCGTGAAAATGCTAATGTTGTTCTTATCGAGGGGGTTGATGAAAGAAGAGAGGAAGCCAGTGACGATTTGTTTAGTAGTGGGACCAGTGTGGGCCAGGTTTCGGATTTTAACAGGAGTAGTGGTGTGGTGAGTGTGAGTACAGATAGCGAAGAGCTTAGTAGCTATAAAGAGAGTGATAAGTTGATGTCTGGGACTGTTTTCTCTGAGATTGTGGACCCAAAGCCACGTTGAGAGAGGAATCAAATTGATCTGAAGGGTTCACAATTTGTGTTTAGTTTCATAAAATTGTAATATTACAAGGTCTGTGTACAGGAATTAAGTTGCTTCTATCTCCTGTGAATGTAGACAAGTGCAAGGTTACTTGGTAAGTTATCAATTTCATACATTTTTGTAATCATCCTATGTGTTAGGTGTTCAATTGTTGCAACACTTTTCTGTCCAAAAACTTTAGTATAGCTTTCTTGCAAAACATGACTCAATAAGTTTTGCACGTATTGGCATAATTGTTATTATAATATAGTTTTTTATACACTGTTTATGTTATTTATCTGACTTTGGTAGCAGGTGCTTTTATTTGTTTGGGATGACATTTTTCTCCCATGATCACTAAAGCTACAAAGGATTTCAATACATAATTTGAAACTGATAATACCGATAATTTTTTGGGGAGTCATGTTACACCTAATTTCGTTATATTTGTCTCAAACTAGTATAGTCTTGAATCTCAAAACACTTTCCAATCTGCCAAAAACAAGTACCTTCATCTAGAAACACTGAATGTTTCCTATAATTGTAACTTAAAACATTTAAACATATTCTGGTAACTATAGCTGACAAGTTTGTAGTTGTGAAATGTGAATCAAACATAATCTGGTAACACTGTGGCTGCATAAAATAGTATTTGTATGATTATAGCGAATTAGGAAGCGTGGGATATATAAAGGCAAGCAGTTACAGTTAAAACGACTCAACTTTTCCAGGAGCTTGTTGCTATGTTTTCTGTACTGAGCAAGCTTGTGAAATAGATCCAGGCTGAAAATGGAAGAATCAAAATTTAATTATTGGTCAGTTATATTCTAATTTTGTGTTTTAAGAAGGAAGAGTGAATATTTCTTTACCACGCGTGCATGGACATCATGACAACCGCACAAGAGCTTCCCATTGAAAGTGTCCACGGCTTGAAATGATCCTCCTCTGCAGAACAATCCCCAAATGAATGAGTCCAAAGTTTATGCTTTAGCACCAAAAGTTTGAAGCAGAAAAGAAAATATGCCTAAGTCCTACCTTGTAATAATCAACAGCAACATAATTCGCCCCATGACAGGTTTGTAGCATGTCAATTAGACCACCAGAATTATCTACACATGTAATTGGCTTAAGTGGAGCATATAGAAAAGAGTTTACCAACAATAAGGACTTGCTGTTGTTATCAAGAGGAGAAGATTCTGCTCAATATGGACAGCTTCTTGCTTTCCTTCCTCCACCCCGTCTGCAAAATTTTAGATTAGCAAAATTAAAATTCACAAAGAAAGAATAAATATATACCATAACTCACACTCTACGTGAGTTATTTTTTTAATATAACCAATTAGTTTTTCAGTTCCCCTTTTTTCAGTTGAGAAGAGTTATTCAAATGTCAAAAACCCCAACGTTTGTGTTAAAGAATTAAAGAGCTTTAATGGTTGGTGTTTTAAACTGATTTTCAACCATGTAATTCCATGACATGCAATGCCTTCACTTTGTTCCTCAGACCTATCTGAAGTGAACACTAGTAATCTTTGGTTTTTAGCACCATATCATTCACTGTAGGCCAATCTCCACCTTTTTTCAGCTTGCTAGTCACAGGAAACCAAAACTTCATCAAACCAGCGACAGTGAAGACTTTTGCCATTCCTTTTGGTGTTTTAACATAATCTTCCAATATGAGTGTGACAATTTCTGTCGGATTGGCTGCTGATACAAAAGCTGCAATTTCCTTCAGTGTATCTATAGCTGGCTCCTACTTGTGGATTACAAAGTAAGGGCTTTGTGTATGTGTAGTGGTACTCGTTAGTCGTTAGTATTTGCAAAAAGAAAAGTTAGGAAAGTGTAAGCAAAAAAGAATCAGAACTGGAAGATGATTTTTACATACAAAAGCTATGAAGTCATATAGCACTGGCCATAAAATGAATAGCATAACCACACATCTCCATTAAAATAGTATGTATCAAGCATTAGTCCACAAACTCCATCCTACAAATGAAACACTGATGGAGGAAAATAGTGACCATAAACATCCATGTAAGAAACAGAACATCAGAAAAGTCAGCAGAAGCTAAGCTTAGTAGTAATGAATGGCATCATAATTTTAGCTGCTGTGTTACACTGTCTTCTTGGTTAGTTATGTTAGCTCAAGGCACTCCAGTGTGAGATAGTTCTCCATCTATGGCATAAGAGTTGTGCGTTGTGAAAAATGCATACTTGTTGAATGGTAGAGTTATTTCTAACCAGAATAAACGACCGATGACAGATCAAAGTAGAGAGGGAGTTGTCCAATACAAAAAATGATACAGGTAAACAAGTAGCAGCATATATGGGATAAACAGCCAATTTCAGTTCGTCTTCAATGATAAAGAAATGCACTGCACAGAATGAGACTAAGATGCTATAGATGTGAAGAGTGTAGTAAATCCTTTTCTTAGATTAGAATTGAGACACGACTATTGCAATAAATAAAACGAGGGCAATGACAAAGAAGCAAAGTTCAACAAGTGATGGTATAGTGAAGAGGTTGAAACTTGAAAGCAGGTCTTCCTTGTCACAATGGTATACCTGTATTAACGAAGAGCTGCTTTACTGTCTTCCCGTTCTTATTGTGGCGCTCACAGAAATATGGTGGTGTCGACAGATCTATGTAAAGCACTGGGGGGCCTTTTCTATTCTAAATCCTTTTACATATATATGAACTTATAACTTATCTATGCAGCCTTGTCAGATTGAATACATGAGCTAATATATTTTTTATCCCTAGAAATCATATACTGATAGCTATTAGTTTACAACAACTCACGTTTTCTCCATCCAACACTTGTTTAAGGAGACCGAGTACTTGTTGGTTGATTATAATTTGAAAATTAATGATTATTTATTAACTTTTGCAAATAATTTTTTTGATCCGTCTTTTGCAAATATGATAACCTTACAAAAATATTTGAGATTAATATGTTGAATTTTAAAATACAGTAACAAATATTCTCATCCTTTTACTTTTTGTTTTCTATATTTTTCTTTTGTTTTTCTTGTCTTGCCTTTTTTTTTTTTATGAAATTCTTGTTTTGCCTTTGTTATTTTTGTTTGTGACAAACATAATTTATTCTAATTTATTAGATTTTTAGAACATAATCTAAGTATCTTATCTAAAAAACAAACCTCCTGACTAAACACTTGTCACTCTCTTATGAAAAACATTTCCCTCCCAACTTTTATCCTCCTTTCTCTCTTTCTTTCTCTTTTTTCATGTCTTTTTCTTTTGTTCTTTTTACTTATACACAGTTTTTTATTATAATTATAATTATATTATTATTTATATTAAATGGATGATAAATTATATAATTACTTATTAAACTAATTATAATTTAATTAAATAAATTTGCTTTTACATAAAAATCATATAAAATCATTTTAAATAATTTCATAAATAAATATTTTGTTGATTAATATTTAAGTCATGGGGTTGAAATTTTTATACAAAAAATTAACTTAAAATGATATTTACTATAAAATAATATTTTGGCTCTACATTTAATAATTTCATATACAAAAATTTTGTTGACTAATATTTATATCAAAATGTTAAATTTGTACATAACATACAATAATATATTAAATTAAAATTTTAAATATATTTTTATTACAAAATAATTTTAAATTACTTCAATAGTATCATAAATTAGATATTTTGTAAAAAAAAATTTGTGGTAGAGACCACGGTTGAGAGATAATCTTGCTCCAGTTAAGTAGAACAACTATGAATAACAAATCTTTCTCTCTAATTATATTATATTACTGTTTTATGTATTTTATTTATAAAAGTTTATATTTTATAATTTATATAAGCATATATAATCATAGGAAATATATCTAGTGAGGGGACTTATCTTATATGAGAGTGAGAGGAACAAATATTGACCATTAGATCTTGTTTGAATGATCAAGATTAAAACACACTAGGTCATGTGAGTTTTTTAACAAGTCACATAACTTTTTTTAAGTAGTCACATAACATTAAATATTGACCCTCCATGTATGGTTATACGGTCCAGATTTAACCCTCTCACTCTCATATAAGATATTTTCCTCTCATAAGATATGTCTTCTATAATCATAAAAATAAAGAATCATTGTGTTTGTCTACGTGATATTTAATTTTCCTTGAAATATTTAATATAATGATATGCTTAATATTATATAAAAATATGTGATTATTTATATTAAATGGATGATAAAGTATATGATTACTTATTACTTATTTAAATTAATTATAATTTAATTAACTAAATTTATTTTTACTAAAAAATTATATAAGCTCATTTTAAATAATTTCATAAATAAATATTCTATTGTTTGATATTTAAATTATGAGATTGAAATTTTTATACTAAAAATTAATTTAAATCTAATTATTAAATATATTTACAATAAAATGATGTTTTAATTCTATGTTTAATAATTGAGCAAATTACACTCGCACTTCCTGAGCTTTTTTCAAATTACACACAACACTGCTTTTTTTTCTTCTATTCCTACACTAATAATCCCCTTAATGTTTGAAAACATTACTTTGACATCCCTTATATATTACACTAACTGCGCTTAATGCTTACACTTATACTCCCTTATATTACACTAACACCCCCTATAAAAGAAGTTGTTGTAAACATTAAACAAGGGTATTGTGTGTAATTTGAAATACAAAATTTTTGTTGACTAATATTTATATGATAATGTTAAATATTTACATAAATATATAATAAATATATTAAATTTATTTTTTAAAATATATTTTTATCACAAAATAGTTTTAAATTACTTCTTCAATAATATTATAAATTAGAATTTTTTTTTAAAATTCTTTTTTTAAGGTAGAGACCACGATTATGAGACAATCATGCTCGAGTCAGGTAGGATAACTATGAACGACAAATCTCTCTCTTCGAGTATTTAACGTAGCTGCATACTTAGAACTCCAGAATATTTTTTTTTAAAATTCTTTATACATTTATAAAAAAAACCTCAACAATATTTTCATATTTACATTGTTAGGGTTTAAGTTTTACATGAAAATATAATTATCTTTACATATTATTGAAAATAATTTAAAATAATATATTTTTTTTGTCTGGACCATATGTATCTTGTTTAAGCCAGGTAGGATTACTAGTTGAAACAATCCCACGCCAGTTAATCCAGGCGCTCGGTGGTTAAAAGAATATTTTTTTGTTATATGATAGTGTTAAAAATTTTACATAAATATATGATAAATATATTAAATTTATTATTTTTAAATATATTTTTATTACAAAATAATTTTAAATTACTTCTTCAATAATATTATAAATAAGACATTTTTAAATTCTTTTTTATGATAGAGACCAAGGGCGGGAGAAAATTATGCTCAAGTCAGGTAGAACAATTGTGAATGACAAAGCTCTTTGTTCAAGTATTTAACGTAATTGCATATTTAGAACTTAAAAATATTTTTTAAATTCTTTATGCATTTATAAATACACCTCAACAATATCTTTCATATTTACATTGTTACTGTTCAAGTTTTACATGAAAATATAATTATTTTTATATATCATTGGAAAAAATCAATATAATCTTTTTGGTTATTTGACAAGGTATTCCTATAAGCATAATTAAGAAACTATTCTTTAAGTTAGGGATGGTTAGAATTGAGAAAGTGAAATTATTCTCATAAGAAAACTTTTTGAATTCCTAATATTTAAAGTAAATATCATATAAAGTCGTAGTTACTTTCATTCCAATTAAACACCATTAGGAGATAATATAATAACAATAATTAATATATAATATTTATTATAAAAAATGTTTTTACAAATATTTTTAAATTTAAACACACATAAATTTTAATAAGATATCTTCTTCGCATAATATTTTCAATAAGATATTTTATTTTTTAAAGTTATATGAGTAAATTGATTTTTAATACAAAATATTTTTAAGTTATTTATTTGCTAACATCATAAATTGATTATGTTATGTTTGGAATCTTTTGATAACATAATCGATTTCGTTTTAATAAATTGTGTTATAAGGTTATAATGTTGTAAGGATTAAAGAGTATTTTTATTAAAAATCTATCTCTCTTCTTTTTCTTCCTTTTTTTTTTGGTTACTTGGCTTGTTAATTTGAAAATCAGTTGGTACAGAAGAGATATTTCAATAAAATGAAACTTTAAAAATCAAAGGCCGAAGTAAGTTTCAACCAAACTATTAAGTAATTTTTTTTGAACCAAACTAATTATTAAAAATTATTATTTGCCCATGAATAAACAAACGGTTTTATTATTTAAATATCAAATAATTATTTATATTTTTGTCTTTTGGATATACATGCATAGAATACATTTTCTCTGAGACCATTACTAATTTGTGAAGATTTTCTAAATTTTTTGGGAGAAGTGATAGGAAGAATGTTTACTTTATGTCACTTGTATTCCCATTGCATTTTCTAACGTGTAATATACTTGCATGAGTAGAATGTTGAAAAAAAAAAAACACAGCAAACAGAAACGCGGAAACATGACAGATGCCAATCAAAAAGTGCTCTTGCCTCTCTTTTTTGCATAATCCTAAATAAATTTGCTCTCAAACTACTTTGTAAAATAATCTGTGTGACAATTTCGGACTAAAATATTGTAGATGCAATGCGAGAGGAGATTACCTAATATCTAACAAAAACATAAACAAAGAAGAAAACAATAAATTAGACAGTCTAGGGAGTTTTTGGGCATGAGTATGAAAGACTAAATGGGTCAAGCAACTAGTCAGCGGGACCAAATCAAAGACAATAAAAGAGATCCATGTAAAAGTAAAACAATGACACAAAAAATCTCGAGTACTTTTTTTTTTTTTTTTGAGTGTGAGAATATCTCCAGATTACTCCGAAATAAAATGCCAAAAAAACTATTGATAAACAAGACAAGGTTGTGGAAATTTGAAATATGTAGAAATCTTTTTTCCCACCACCCGACAAAGAACTTACGAATTAATATGTATGCTTAGAAAAATAAACCATCAACTTCATATACTTGCCACTTGCCTCGTCGCAATCGAGTCTTTAACTAACAAACACTCAGAACGTTCAATCATCTTTCACTAACAAACACTCTGAATGTTCATATCTCCCGGTCTTCGTAGCAACTACGAGCTAGCAATGATATTAACAATGAGGTTCAACAGTGTCACCTCCTTCGGACTCACCATTCTCATCCTCTCCATACACCTCCAAGCATACAAACCAGTGGACCATTTCACCATCAGTTGCGGCACCACCGGAAACTCTTTCGATGGGGAAAGGACATGGACGGGAGACACAGACTCAAAGCTCTTATTTCGTCAAGATGGCACTGTTTCCGCTAATGCAACAACACAATCTTCTTCCGCCAATCAAGTCCCCTTCACCACAGCACGCTTGTCACGTTCCCAATTCAATTACTCCTTTCCCGTCACTGCAGGTCCTAAATTTGTTCGCCTCTTTTTCTACCCTGCTTCTTACCCTTCCTTTCCTCGCACTGATGCCTCTTTCACTGTTCAATCCAACCAATTCACCCTCCTCAACGGTTTCAACGCCTCTCTAAACGCCGACGATGAGAACATGGAAACCATTTTCAAAGAATACGTCGTCTGCGTGGATGACGGTCAGAGGCTTAACCTCAGCTTTACTCCATCACAACCAAACTCCTATGCCTTCATCAACGGAATTGAGGTCTTGTCCATGCCAAGTGATCTGTATTACACGTCAGAAAATGACACGGGATTCAAGCTCGTGGGAAGTGACTCGCTATACAGCGTTGGAACCAGCTTTGCACTGCAGACAGAGTATAGAATCAGAGTTGGATGGGAAGGAATCTCGCCTGGAAATGACACCGGTTTGCTCAGGAACTGGGCTGGTCATGATGAAGATTATTTAATGACACAAAATCTACGGGATAGTCTACCTGGTGACATGAGTGGTAAGTTGAACATAACTGTGAATCCTGATTACGTGGCTCCCAAGGAACTTTACAGAACAGCGCGTGACATGGGCCCAAATGCCACCCTAAACAAAATTAGCAACTTGACTTGGGAGTTTCCTGTTGACTCTGGTTTCACTTACATGCTCAGGCTCCACTTTTGCGAGCTTCTCCCCGTTGTTACTGACATTAGTGACAGAGTATTCTTCATTTACATAGCGAGCCAATTGGCTGACGGTCGTGCTGATGTTATGAGATGGACCCAGAAACAGAAAGGTCTCGCTGTGTACAAAGACTACGCTGTTTGGATTCCTGAGGATAGTACTCAGATAAAGGTTAATCTCTCGCTCCAAATGCATCCTCGTGAAAGTGGTTGGGATACGAGATACAGTGACCCGTTCTTGAACGGCCTGGAGATATTCAAAATCAGCGAGGCCGGGTCTAACAATCTCGCTTACCTGGTTCAAACTCCACAGAGCAAAATACCCATCCCAAAGGGAAAGAGCAGCAGCAGAAGCCGAAGAATGATAATTGGTGTCATCGCAGGGGTGGCATCTGGCGTCGTTTTTATCTCCTTTGTTGTTTTCTTTGTCTTTTTGTCTTCGACTTCCAAGTGCAGTCAACTCTTGTTCTCAATGACCAAGTCAAGCAACACACAGAATTTTTCACTGCCATCGGATCTTTGCCGCCGCTTCTCCCTCGTCGAGATCATAGCCGCCACCCAAAACTTCGATGACGTCTTCATTGTCGGTTTCGGGGGATTTGGCCATGTCTACAAGGGCTACATTGACGACAGTTCCACCCCTGTGGCTATCAAGCGCCTCAAACCAGGTTCACAACAGGGGGCTCGTGAGTTTCTGAATGAAATTGAGATGCTCTCGCAACTCCGCCACCTCCACCTCGTATCTCTCATCGGCTACTGCAACGATAATAAGGAAATGATCCTTGTCTACGATTTCATGACACGTGGCAACCTCCGCGACCATCTTTACAACACCGATAACCCCCCTCTACCGTGGAAGCAACGCTTGCAGATTTGCATTGGTGCGGCACGTGGGCTGCATTATCTTCACACAGGCGTGAAGCACATGATCATCCACCGGGACGTGAAAACCAGCAACATCTTGTTGGATGACAAATGGGTGGCCAAGGTTTCGGACTTTGGGTTATCTAGAATTGGGCCCACGGGCACGTCCAAGTCCCATGTCAGCACCAATGTGAAAGGCAGCTTTGGATATTTAGACCCCGAGTATTATAAACGGTACCGTTTTACGGAGAAGTCTGATGTGTACTCTTTCGGAGTAGTGCTGTTTGAGATACTATGCGCTCGGCCGCCTTTGATCCGCAATGCGGAGACGGAACAGGTGTCGCTTGCCAATTGGGCCAGGCGCTGTTATCAAAATGGGACCATGGCACAGATTGTGGACCCCACATTGAAGGGGACGATTGCACCTAAATGCTTCAAGAAGTTTTGTGAGATTGGGGTGAGTTGTTTGTTAGAAGATGGGACGCAGAGGCCGTCGATAAACGACGTCGTTTGGTTGCTTGAGTTTGCGCTGCAGCTGCAAGAGAGTGCAGAGCAGCGCGAAAATGCTGGTATTGTTACCGATGAAGTCAACGGAAAAAAAGAGGAAATTAGTGACTGTATGTTTAGTAATGGAGAGCATAACTATGGTTGCAAGGATAGTGATACATTGCTTGTGTGAGACTGCTTTCTCCGAAATTATATTTATGGACCTAAAGCTCTGGAAATGCAGACAAAACAATTAAATTCGAAGACCTCCTACTAGTTATATCCTCACAATTTTTGTGCTTACTTTCATAACATAATATATAATGTCTGTGTACGGGAATCAAGTTGCTTCTATCACTTGCGAATGAAGACAAGTGCAAGGTTACTTGGTAAGTCTTAAATTTCAACATTTTTGTTAACACCCTATATGTTACGTGTTCAATTATTGTAACATTTTTCTGTCTAATGAAGCAATGGTTTTGTTTTAGTTTTCTTGCAAAACATGACTCAATAGTCTTTCCACGTAATGGCATTATTATGATTATTGTATAATTTCTTTTCTTATGATCTGTTAATGTTATTTATCAGACATTTGGAACTGCACACCATGCAGCTCCATTCTTAATTGCTGAAAAATCCCAATAATTTCATGGGGAGTAAGTAGCAACTAATCTGACAAAAACTAGTATTTTAATCTTGAAATTTACTGTAATTTTCACTTACACATTTAAATATATACAAATAACTATAGCCAACACATATTTAGTTGTGAATTAAACATAATCTGGTAAAACCTGTGGCTGCATAAAATAGTATTTGTATGATCATATATTTATATCAGAATCAGGAAGCCTTGGATAAAGGCAAGCAATTACAGTTTAAAACGCTAATAAACATTTCCAGAAGCTTGTTGTGCTTGTCGCTATGCTTTCTATGCTGAGCAAGCTTTTGCAGTAGATCCAGACGGAAAATGGAAGAATCAAAATTTAATTATTGATTATATACTAACTTTGTGTTTCTAGAAAGAGTGAAAAATACTTTACCACATTACGACCGCACAAGAGCTTCCCATTGAGAGTGTCCATGGCATGAAACAATACTCCTCCTTCACTTCTCAGCACAATGATCCCCATATTATAATATTGGCATGGAAGAGTCCAATGTTCAATCTTTAGCAACAAATGTTAGAAGGAAAAAAAAAAAGAAAAATATGGCTAAGTGGTACCTTGTAATAGTCAACAACAACATAATTAGCCCACCTGTTGCCAGCAGCACCGTGACAGGTTTGTAGCATGTCAATGAGACCTCCAGAGTTGTCTTTACAAGAGATTGGCTTAACAGGAACAGTATGAAAATAGTTTACCAACACTAAGGACTTGCTCTTGTCATCAAGAGGAGAAGATTCTTTTCTATTTGGAAAGCTTCCTTCTGAGTGCTTTCCTTCCTCTATTCCCAACTGCAGAATTCAAGATTAATAAAATGAAAAATTGACGAAGGAAGAATAAATGTTTGTGTTAGAGAATAAAAGAGCTCTAATGGTTGGTGTTTTCTTACACTGATTTTCAACCATGTAATTCCACTGGTATCCAATGCCTTCACTTTATTCCTTAGAACTGACTGAAGTGAACACCAGCAATCTTTGATTTTTAGCAACCATATCACTCACTATAGGCCAATCTCCACCTTTTTTCAGCATGCTAGTCATAGGAAATCAAAACTTCATCAAACCAGCATCAGTGAAGAATTTTGTCAATCCTTTTGATGTTTTAACATAATCTTCCAATGAGTGTGACAATTTCTGTCGGATTGGCTGATAGAAAAGCTGCAATTTCATTCAGTGAATCTATAGCTGGTTTCTACTTGTTGTCTATGTATAGAGGTACTTGTTAGTCATTGGTGTTTGCAAAGAAACAAGTTAGAAAAGTGTAGGCCAAAACAAAACAGAACTGGGAAGATGATTTTTACATACAAAAGCTATGAAGTCATAGTACTTGCCTTAAAATGAATAGCATAACCACACATCTCCATTAAAATAGTATGTATCAAGCATTAGACTCCAAACTCCATTCTACAAATGAAACATTGATGGAGGAAAATAGTGACCATAAACATCCTTGTAAGAAACAGAACATCAAAAAGGTCAGCAGAAGCTCTGCTTAGTAGTTATGAATGATATACTTTGAGCTGCTGTGTTACACTGTCTTCTTGGTTAGTTATTGTAGCTCAAGGCACGCCAGGGTGAGATGGCTCTCCATCAATGGCATAAACGTTGTATGTTGTCAAAAATGCATATTTGTTGAATGGTAGAGTTATTCTAACCAGAAGAAACAACCAACAACAGATCCAAGTAAATTGGGAGTTGATCAATGCAAAAACTGATACAGGTAAACACATAGCAGCATATATCGGATACACTTCCTATTTCAGCTAGTCTTGGAATCGAGATGTGAGTAGCATTTTTGTTATCACCATGTGTTACACTTCCCGAGTCATAAATTTCAACATTTTTGTTATCACCTTATGTGTTACATGTTCAATTATTATAGCATCTTTTTGTCCAATAACTTTATTATAGCTTTCTTGCAAAACATGACTCAATATGGCATTGTTGTTATTATAATAGTTTCTTATAAGCTGTTTTTGTTATTTATCAGACTTTGCTAGCCGGTGCTTTTTTTGTTTGGATGACATTTTCCTCACATGATAACAACTATAAAGGATTTCAATGCATAACTTAGAACTGCACACCATGCAACTCCATTCTTAATTGCTGAAAAATATCGATAATTTTATGGGGAGTCATGTTACACCTAATTTCGTCATCTTTATCTCAAACTAGTAGTCTTGAATCTTAAAACACTTTTCAATCGGCCAAAAACAAGTTTCTTCATCTTGAAACACTGAAGGTTTCTTACAATTTTCACTTACACATATAAACATATACTGGTCTATAGCTAACGAATTTGAAGTTGTGAAATGTGAATATATCAAACATAGTCTGGTAACACTGGCTGCATAGAAGAGTATTTGTATGATTATCGGAATCAAGAAACGTAGGATATATAAAGGCAAGCAATTATAGTTAACAAGACTTAAACATTAATTTCCAGGAGTTTGTTGCTATGTTTTCTGCGCTGAGCAAGCTTGTGAAGTAGATCCAGGCTGAAAATGGAAGAATCAATATTTAATTGTTGGGCAGTTAAATACTAATTTTGTGTTTTAGAAAGCAATAGTGAAAATTTCTTTGCCATACATGCATGGACATCATTACAACCGCACAAGAGCTTCCCATTGAGAATGTCCACAGCTTGGATCGATCCTCCTCCGCTACTCTTCCACACAATTCACCAAGGTACAACTTTACTGCTACGCCATGGCTTGCCCTCCACATAATAATACCCAAATTATAATATAAGGATGAATGAGTCCAGTGTTTAAGCTTTAGCAACAAAAGTTAGAAGGGAAAAAGAAAATATGTCCAACTCATACCTTCTAATAGTCAACAGCAACATAATTAGCGTACTTGTTGCCAGCAGTACCGACTACTGAGACAGGTTTGTAGCATGTCAATGAGACCTCCAGAATTATCTACACATGTGATTGGCTGAAATTATTTTCCTATACAGAATAGATATATAATAGAATATAAAAATAAGAATAATTAAAGAAAAAGCTGAAAAAAAGGACAAAAAGAAAGAGAAAGAGATTTTGGAGAGAATTATTTTTCTCAAAATAATATGTAATGAGAAAATTATCATATATAAATTTGTGATTAATTTAAAAATATATTTAATAATTCAGTTATTCAAATAATTTCTAAAATAGAAATGTTAATATAATTATTTCACATAAATAATTATTTATTGTTATATTTATAATATTTTTAATAATATTGTATATTATTTATATATAATATTACAACAACAATATAATGATAGTAAAAATATATATTTATATATAAAATAACTTTATTATTATATCATAATAATATAATAAACTATAAAAAAATATAAAAATAAAAAAGTAAAAAAATATAAAATAAAAAATCTTAATAAAAATTCTACACAAAATAAAATATTTAATATAATACATAAATAACATAAAATATTATAACAAAATGAAATTTAATATAATAATAATTATAATGATGATGATGATGATGATGATGATTTTCGGCCTATAGAATAATAGAGATTTTTTGTTTTCTTAATTTGTCAAGAAATGAAGTCCTATAATAATAATAATAATAATAATAATAATAATAATAATAATATTAGAGATTTTCGGCCTATAGAATAATAGAGATTTTTTGTTTTCTTAATTTGTCAAGAAATGAAGTCCTATAAGTATAAACATAAAATATGAAAAAAGATAAAATGAATAAAACTAAAAAAGTAGAAGAAAAATTGGGAGGAAAAAAAGTAAATTTGCTTAAGTATAAATATGAAGTAGAGAGAGAGAAAAATGATAAAAAAAAAAATGAAGTAGAAAAAAGGAAAACGGATAAAAAGAAAAAAAATTGAAAAGGTAGAAAGAGAAATTTGGGAGGGAAAAAAAAGTAAACTTGCTCATATGATGACATGTGTATTTGGAGGACAAAATAGTAAATTTACGGGTCATTGTTTTTTCTGTAGGAGTTTACATGTGGTTGAAGAGGGTAAAACAACTTAAAAGACAAAAAAATCCCAACTTATGACAGGTGTCAATAAATTATAAAGGGTTAATTAGTCTTTTTGCTAGCCTAAAAAATTCCTATATAGAAAGTAGATAGCACATTTACGCGTACAATCGTACGGGTTGTATACTTGTATCGGTATCTTTTTTTGGTGTGATACTTGTATTGGTATCTATGCTTATATTAGAATGACTATTAGACGTAGATGAAAAAGCTACCAAATTTTATTTGAAAAAAATTAATAATTTTAACATTTAAAAATAAAGAAAACAATTATATGCACAACTAATTACATGTTTATAAAATATAAATACTATTAGAGAAAATAACATAAATAAATTTAAAAAATAAGTCTAGCTAAATTTGATTTAACATATGCCAATATCTATATATTATATATGTAAAGTTCACTTGAAGCTTTTAGAGTCGTCAGATCAAAACTTTAACTTCATAATAATTGTTGATCTGATTCAACTATGTAACCTTCACTTGAACATTTTAGAGCTGTCAGATCGAAACTTTAACTTCACAATAGCCATTGATATGATTCAATATGATCTAAAATTAATTGATGATTATTAATTTTTAAAACAAATAATTTGACTATTGTTATAATTATTATCTTTTATATATTTATTAGATAGAAATAGAGACTGCGTAGTATTAATTTAAAAATTAAAAATTTTATTTTTGAAATAATTATTTACTTTAAAAATATGTATTTTTAAAAATTAATAATTTAATAATACTATTTAAATGAAAATATTTATTTAAATAATCATCTTTTATATTTGTCGTAGATAACATTTTGTTTTCAGCGTTAAACAATTTATTACATCTTAAATCATAATGAGAAGATAACAAAATATTAAGTTAAACAGCTTATTACAAAAAAAAGTTAAACACTTTTTTCAGTCAATATTACAATTAAATTTATATACCTAAAAATAGTAACCACGTATCACTCTGTCAAAAAATAAAAATAAAATAGAATAGCAATATGGAGTAACGCATGGCTTATTACTCTCAGCACTAAAGAATATGACAACTAAAACATTAATGGTCCAATTATTTTCAGAGTGTCAGTTACGATAAAAAATTTAATTCTAATTTTAATTCTTCAAATAATCAATGTGCCGTTTGAAAACCAAGAGACTTGCACTATTCTATAACATGTGAGATCATTTGGTGTGTCTTCCTATTATCATTCTATCTTCTACACAATTTGGAGCACGGTTTGGAGTTTCCTCCCACTATTGGTTGATGTGCAAAAACGCTACTTTTCTACACGGTGAACATTGTTTCTTCATGTTGTTCTTAAATACTACTTTTCTCCTGTTTCTTTCTAAAAATTGTGACTATTTTCTTCTACATTAATATAGGATCCAATGTATTTTTTAGCCATGATTTGAGTCTCAAAAGCAAGTGGTACGAGTCTCCATTTCTTTAAGGTGAGCAAAGTCCCTATCTTGAACTTTATATTTCTCTAAATATTGTTCAAAATTTACTGTTTTTTCAATATCAACGACCTCCACATGCTAAAATTTGAGTATTTTATTTAACTTCTACAATATAAGTATATTTTTTTTAAAAAAAAAATTGACTTTTTCTTTGTTTTCAGGTATAATTTGAGTCTTTAGAGCAAATAGTTTGAGTCTTTGTTCCCTTGAGGTGCTCAAAGGTCCTATTTTGGACTTTATATTTTTCTAAAAGATGTTCTAATTTTACTTATTTTTTAAGCGCAACGACTTTCTCATATGCTACAATTTGAGTATTTTATTTTACTTCTACAATTACATAAGTTGAAGATGAGTATATATTTTAAAAAAAAAAATACTCTTTTTTTTTTCAGCCGCAATTTAAGTCTTCATCCCCTTAACATAAACAAGACTATTTTTCCTTTATGTTTCTCGAAAGTCCAAATTATGCTAATTTATGAAAATAGATATCAACGACTTCCTCATACACTACACAGTCATTTGAGCTTGAAAATACGTAATAAAGATGAAATGTTTTGTTGCTCAGCTATACATAAATCTAATATTTGACCATCTAAATATTTTTTAGAAAATATTTAAATATTTAAATCATTAAATATTAAATATTTATATTATATTTATCGTTCTTATATTGCATATAGCACCATATATATATATATATATATATATATATATATATATATTTGTAGTCTATTGCTTTTTTATGCTTTAAGTTTTATTTAATATTTATAATTTGTATTATATTTAAATTTTTAAATAAACATTCTATAATTATTTCATCCCTTTTTGTCATAAAACTTTGTTTATTATGGAATTTTCTTATCTTTAAAAACAATCTTTCATACAATTAAAAAATGCATAATGTGTCGAATGTTGTTTAGTTTTTACCTAATTCAAACTAGAAGCTTTCTTCTTTTCAAATTAGAAGTTATTTTCGTTTTAAAAAATTTATATATTAACTACACATTATATATGTTTTTACATTAACTTTATGCTTTGCAATTTTAGGATGTTTATAAGTTTTAAGTTACTATTTAAGTTTAAATCTCATAAATTAAAGAATTTTTTGTACAACATAAATTAAACACTTTCAATTGAAAAGTCTGCTATGGAAAATTTGGCCTTCTTAAAATAGGATTGATTATTCTGGTTATTAAAGTCATGCAAAATTTCATATATTGTGTAATATTCAATTTTGATAGTTGGCCTTGGTAAAATTCTCTATCGGTTGAATGGCATATTAAGAGGCTGATGATGGTTATGAAATTGACTACTTGGGAGGCGTTTGTTTCAAGTTATCAAGAAAGATTTTTGGGAATGTGGACTCGAGAATATCTCATTCCCATGTTGGCTACAAGTTTTATAAAAATATTCCCAATGAATGGTTGATTCACAGGAATGTAAAATACACATGTTTTTGTTACTCCTTATTCCCATGCTAAGAGATGGGTATCTTGCATTTCCATGGGAATAGAAGTTATTCTCTACAATAACTACCCACCCCTACTTCTTTCTTCACATTGCTTATTTCACTTTTTTTTTAATTTTTAATTAAATAAATTTTATTTTATTTTCTAAAATTTCTAATGACAACCAAACATGTTCATGGGAATAATATTATCAGGCATAACATTCCTAGGAATATAATTTCCGGGAATATAATTTTAAAACTTGAAACAAACTCCTCCTTGCAGTAGGATTTTCCCTTATTGAGAATAATAAAATAATAAAGTTGAATGCTTCTTTTGAGTTTTGATGATAAAAAAATGTTCTTCTTTGGTGCGTGTGTAATGGACAAAATTCTATTTAATGAATAATTAAATTGTCCATATTAATTATATAAATTATAAAATTTTGTTAATTATAATTAATTTTTGAGATAAATTATAATTAAGTTAATATATATATTTATAAATTATGTTTATGCATAGTAGTTTATCATAGCTGATATGATTTAATTGACTTAATTGTATTAAACCTCACTAATCTTAACTTTCCACATACTCATATATATTTAATTATTAACCAAATATCCAAATAAGGTAGAAAAAAAAAACCTAAACGATGTAGCTTAATTTTATTTCAATTTTTAATATAGAAATGTTTATAATTTATTTTAATTTATTGACCAATGATTAGTTTTAAGCCAAAATGCATTTAATGTTTAATTTTATTCAAATAATAATAATAATAATAATAATAATAATAATAATAATAATAATAATAATAATAATAATAATAATAATAATAATAATAATAATAATAATAATAGTAGTAGTAGATAAATCTCATTGCACTTGGAGAAAGTGTTCAATTTAAGCCATAATAAGACTAATCAATTAAAAACTAAATGTATAATTAATCTTCTTCCTCAATTTTAATGTAATTATATTTAATATGCTATTAAATATGTTAAAATTTTATAATTTTATTTATGTACATATAAAATTGATATTAATTTTAAAAAAATACTAAACATAAATATAAAAATGTATAATTTAAATGATGCACGGGTTTAAATTTAAAATCTAGTGTAAAAGTAAACAATACTCCCTCCAAACTGAAATACAAGCAAAAAAAAAAAATTATGCTAATTAAGAAAATGAGTTAACATCATTTAATTTTGATTATCTCAATAAAAAAATGAATTCATTTCTTCTTTACATTTAATTGCATAGGAAAAAAAGGTAGTTGAAAATAAAACTCTAATTAAATGAAGGTTATTTTGAAGATGGTATAATTAAATAAGAGAAAGTTAGTTAAAATTTACTTATATTTTAATCCATCACACATATTTTTTTTTACTTATATTTTAGTCCGGAGGGAGTACAGATTATCTCACATTTTATGTTATAATTGCAAATAGTTCTTCAACCTATTTAATTATTATTAACACAGGAGATGTAATTATATTATAATTAATACTTTCTGTTAATCCTACACAAATATTATTTAATTTTGTGCGAGTATTGTACTCGATTAGTGAGTTTAGTAACTGTGGTCGTTATTAAGTGAGTGAGTTAGTTAGTTATCCAGCTGTCAAATGACAGCTGGCAATAACTGTCAGAGAAACTTGGTGTGCAAGTTTCTTCTGCTTGTATATAAGCTTGGTTGTAACTGTTTTAGAGTGAAATGAAAATAATAATAGTTAGATCTCAAAATACACACACTCTCTCTCTCTCTCTCTCTCTCTCTCTTTCTCTTTTTTTTTTTTTGAGATCTAACTATTATTATTTCATTCCACTTTAAAACAGTTACAACCAAGCTTATATACAAGCAGAAGAAACTTGCACACCAAGTTTCTCTGACAGTTATTGCTAGCTATCATTTGACAGCTGCATAACTAACTAACTCACTCACTTAATAACGACTACAGTTCCTAAACTCACTAACCGAGTACAATACTCGCACATATGACAATATAATAATATATATTTTTCATATATTCATTCTAATTTCATATATAATTATATGAATTAAAATTTTAGTTTAATGTAAAAATAAAGTTAGATCTAAAGAAACATGAGTATATTTATTTGAGTGTATTTATTTGCTAAATAATATGTCAGAACGTTTTGAGTCATGGGTTAAATTGTACATGTGATATAAGTTACATATAAATATATAAATATTATATATATTTTATTTGTCTGGCATTTAATTAAATTTAACGTGGCTTTGCTTTCTCAGGTAAGAAGTTAGAACTTAGAAGTTCTATTTCTTTCTTGACAACATCTATTATGGACCACTTATTTAAGTGGTTCACCGAGGGACAGTTTTTTAGTGGTCGTTGGATATAAGAATTAAGTATTCAAAGGTTGAGATGTTAAGTTGAATTTTTTAAAAGCCAATTTTTTAATTGCATTAGGAAATTTGGATTTTATATGTAGTTTACGATATTGCCCTCTGTTAAAAATTAGGAATTTTAGTACTAGCATTCTCCGGTGACATTTCAATTAGTGGTTCTTCGACGAGAGTATTTGGGTTGAAGTTTGATTTGGATTCAAGTTCGAGTATTTTGGTATTTGAATTAGGGATTCTTCTGCGTTTGGATGAATTCCAATGTCAGATTGGTGGGATATTTGGATTAGTGGTTTTCCTGCATGAGTATTTGGGTTGATGTTGGATTTGGGTTAAACTTCAAGTGTTTTGGTATTTGGATTAGGGATAGATATCCATGGATGGACTCTGGCGTTTGCAGTGTTTGTGTTGAAGATCAATGTTGGTTGAAGCTCCAGTGTTAGGAGATTTGGATTTGGATTAGGGTTTGTGTTGCGTTTGGAAGATTGGGGTTGAAGTTCGAATGTTTGTATATTTGAATAATTGATTGATTGGCGTTTGGCAGATTGGGGTTGAAATTGTTTTTCGGTGGCAAGAGCAATATTGTTGCATTTTTGATGAAGAAGATGTTGTTAACAGGAAGAGGCGTCAGATAGGTGTGAAATGTTTTGTAGTTACTGGTAATCGTTGATGATGGTTGGAGGTTGGAAGTGTGGTTGTTACAATGATTATTATGGTTTTCTTTGTTTGGTGTCGTAAATGGTGGGTATTGTTAGATGGAATATATTTTTGGAGTTTTCATGTTTTCCTGTTTGAATGGTTTGTTGTTTTTGGATGTTTTCCGTGTTGTTGAGAGGTTGGCAATTAGATTAAGGTTGGTAAATTGGAATGAATAATGAGTATTTTTTGTTAGACGAAACCTCCAAGTTGTTGTGGCAATGACTAGTAAGCATTTATTTTGCTTCATTCGACCATTTACATGTTGAAGGATGTATTGTCAAGGTTTGCATCCGGTGAGAATGGCTGCACAATTAGGTTCTGTTGTTGAACCGTAACATCATGAAGTACAATAGTGATTTGGTTTTTGGAAAATTTATAGTCACTGCGTGGAGCTCATTATGTGACATTGGTGTATAAGAATTTGATTATGAATTGTTCTACTTGTATGGTAGAGTAAACCTTTTGCAAGCAATGGATTTAATTTAATTTTTTTTAGCAGAATCAAGTATGTTGATGGTTGCAAAGCAGTTTAATGCTGAGAAGGCTCCCAGTGTTGAGGCATCGAGGATGATGAATTCACATGAATACTTGGCATAATGCCACCTGATTCCTATAGGTGGTGGATGGGAATCGATGTTGTTGTTGTGTATAGATTTGCAAAGTGTAAATGCAGTGGCCCATTGTGTGAAAAAAAAAAACATTTAGAGGTCGTTGTTATTGAGAATGGTCATAGGTGCACATGCATGCCAAATTTTTTTGGTTGTTATGCTTTTTTTTTTGGGTGTTATGATTCGCGATTCCGTTGTACAAATTTGTTTCACCCCCTTGCACAACAGAATCACGATTCCATTGTATACTTTTCAAAGGAATCGTGATTCCGCTGTGTAACACCCTCACTTTTATTATTCTTTCTACACAATATTTTATGGAAATGTGTTGAAGAATCTCAATAATGTGAACACGCCATTGTGTTTAGAACATTGAGATTCATTTAGTGTAGATTTTTTTTCTAGTTTGGAGCTCGGGAAATAGTAAAATGACCGTTTGGTTCCTAAAACGAGAATAAAGGAAAAATAATAAATAATAAATACATAAGACTGTTTAAAATTTATCTTTATGCTATAAATATGCTTAGAATAATTAAATACATTTTTTTTAGAATTTTTAGAATTAATAAGAAATTATAAAGGTAAAATGACAAAAATACCCTTGGTTGACTGTATGGGCCAACCAGAAAACCTGTAATCCCAAAATAATAAATAAATAAATTAAAATTAATTATAATAAGCCACTTTAAATTAAAAAAAAATTATTATTTGAAGGTAAGAATCTTAAGTATCACATAAATGAAATTTATTTAGAATAAATTATAATTATTAAGTAATTAATTAATTTTCTACGTAAAAATAAGATAAAATAAAAATAAAAATAAAATTTATGTAACAAATGAAAGGATTCTGGACAATATTAGAATGATTATAGATTGGACAAGATAGCCAATGGAGCCCAACGAATTATTTTACAAGCCCATATTAAAATTTGCCTAATTAAATAATAATTAATTAAACTTTTACAAACAAATAAAAAATTCTTGGAGAATGAGTTGTCTTATCTCCCAACCGACTTAGTAAGTCGGCAACTCTAGAATGATCTTATATTATCCAGCTGTTTTATCTTTAGAATTTATTAAAAATAATAATAATAATAATAATATAGTAATATGTTTTAAATTCACTTCCTTATAAAGATTAACTTTCACCATCTAACACTACAACATTTTCACCCGAATAGTTTCTTTTTTTTCTCCTCTGGCTGAACTGTTCCTTCCTTCTACTTCACTTCTTATAAATATTTTTTTCATTAGCAAAAACATTCCAAAACACCTCCACAAATGTAAAAGAAAATCAAGACAAGCTTACTTGGTTTTTCAAGATCAACAACATCAAGCTTTTCCTTTCTTCTCCAAGTTTTATCAAAGGTAAGGGGGGAGTGGGGAATAGCCTTAATACATCATTGATCAATAGGTTGTGGGAGGGATTTGCCCCTAAATCTCTATTTATTTTAATTAACCACTATACTTATATTTTAATTCCTTATATGTTGTGTTATTTTTTTCTGTTTTAAATTTTTATGGTCTGCTTCTAATTATTTTTAATTACTTTTCAATGTTTTGTGTTTAATCTTGGATGTTATTGGTTTGATTATGCTTAGAATGGATGTTCATGTTGTTAGTGAATATTTTACGGTAAAGATGATTTTGTTTGGAAAAAAAAAATGATTGGTATTAGTATTTTGGTTTCCAGAGGATTCGGTCCTCTTCCAAACTTATATATATATATATATATATATATATATATATATATATATATATATATATATATATATATATATATATAATTTTGGTACTTGACTTAGTAAAAAGTAAAAACATGAGTAGTAATTATTTTATAAAAGAATATCAAGAAGCAAAAAGCTTAAGATCAAGATGTGTACGTACGTAGCTTGCGGTTCAGTAAAATAAAGGCAACCAACTATTTAGCTAATAAGACAATTTTTAGTAATAAAAAAAATTTATATATTTATAAGAATTCAAGTGAAATAGGAAACAAGGGTATTTGTACGTAGCTTGAGTTCACTTGGTTTGAAGGGATAATCTATTTAGTAAAATTAAGTTATTTAGTAGTAAATTATATTTGTATATGTTAGTATCTTCTATACCATATATAAATATAAATTTTAACTTAAATAAAATTACTAATTAGGATTATAGATATAAATGGACTTCTACCTACAGGCACACGTAAGCAATATTTTAATTTAAACAAATTGATAATTAGAATAAATTGATAACCGTCTATAACTAGTATAGTTAAATGGAAATTATTTCAGGTAAATTTGCTTAACTAAGTTACTATTACGCGTATTTTTTTAACTAATAAGTAGATAAATAAATAAATAAATAAATAAATAAATAAAGGAGATAAAGATTAATTAATATGTACATTCAGTTATGGTCTAAATATATATATATATATATATATATATATATATAATAATAATAATAATAATAATAATAATAATAATAATAATAATAATAGTTTTTGTAAGCATTGAAATATATAAGATAACCATACGGCTATTACTATTATTATTATTTTATTATTATTATTATTGTGATTGAAAGCAGAGATAAGTGTATCTCTGTGACTAAGTAATTGAGGAAACTCTGCCAAGAGTATCCAGAGGGTATATAACGAAAACCAATGTCTGAGAGGTCTTATCTGGACTATGTTGTGAGAACATATGTTCCAGTGTGTAAAGATCATGCTTTTGAAGCATGAGTGTTTGTGTCAGGGAAGACACAGCTTGGTACACTACGGGATGAAAGGCAGGGACCTTTGATAGGGTCTAAGGGGTTTGGCATCGAGTAAGTGAGTATACTAATGGTCGAGGGTCGCGTCCTCGAACCGGGCACTCATGATCCCAGCTTGAGCACCCCGATACCTGCTCAGCATCACCAAGATTGGTGTAGTGTATACCTCTATTTAGGGTTGTGACCCTGAGCTGAAAGATTGCTCGTTTCTCGAGAAGATAAAGTCAAAGTCGGGATGTTAGTACCATTATTTTTTAGGAGAGGTATACGAGCTCCCAATCACTTCCCAAGTTCCTGATGATTGAGGAGAATCATCGGAAATAGGTATGGATCCATACGTGTGAAAACGGTCTGTGGCTGAGTCATAACAATTTAGGTTACACCTTAGATTCCCTTATATTTGTTTGACTAACACTTGTGTGCTTTAAGTTATAGATTAGACTTATGAACCTATTGAGAAAATGATTGAGGTTATATAAATCCTCACTCCTTGTTTTGTGTTTTCTGTATTGTATTATGTGATCGCGGTACGAGCAGACGATGGACCCGTTCCATGGGATGGTGAACGTTCACGTCAGTTATAGCCCATTAGGACGTTGGGATTATGACGTAGTCACTGGAATTAATACATTCCAGGGACTCGTCACCTATACTTTTATGTCTCCTATTCCTGGCGTATGGTTACCTATAGCTCAGCTTACTATCCCTATGACTCTATCTTCTTCGACTGTTCCGCCTGGATATGTTAGAGTTGCCCGACCACCACCTCCTCCACCTGATCTTTACATGGAGGTTGCACCTATTCCTGCTCCTGATCTAGCTGTTATACCTGCTCCTTTTATCCAGTATTATATGCCTCCAGTTCAACTCCCTTTGGACGAGTCCCCACCATACTATGAGCCAGGCATGGACAATGGCTGGCTATCTGCTTCATCTTCTTCATCTTCCAGTAGTTCAGGACTACAGATGGCAGGAGGACATCTGCCTAATGGATATGCACATGATGAGGATTCCGAGATGGAGGATTCTGAGGATACACAGTGAGGATGCTGACTTAGGATGGATCATATTTTTTTGGGAACCCTTAGTGGTTTTAGGGTATTACATAGATAGGTTACTGCTCTGACATAGGCCTTTATTTTGTTGTACATATGGGGCGGGCAGTTACAGTTGACTTTCTGATGTATTTTTTGTTGTGTATATGACTCTAATCATTGATGATGATGTACATTAAACTTGATGCATATATATATATATATGACGCCAGGATGTTTAGTTTGAGATCATGGTTATTTTTGTAAAATAATTTCGCCGTATAATGATCTTGAAATATTAATAATAATAAAAAAATAATATAAGGAAAAAAAGAAAATAGTCCTTTTACTAAAATATTCAATAAAAATTAAATAAATAACTTAAAATTTTAGTGGGTGTTACACGCTGTACACTTGTACAACGGAATCACGATTCCGTTGTGCAAGTGTACAACGGAATCCTGATTCTGTTGTACAAGGGTACAACGTTGTACAATAGAATCACGATTCCGTTGCACATTTTTTTTTAATTTATTCTAATTTTGTGTAAGTTTTTTATTTTTTATATTTTTTATATTGAGTAATATTTTTTGAAATGTATAAATTTAGGTTTTAAAGACTTGGCCAAAATAAATATACCAATTTAATGCACATTGGTTGATGTATGTTATAGGATTCATATAGAGAGTTGGTTTGAAATAGTTGGCAAAAATCCTATATTTTGTTGGTGCTATGATGTTGCACATTGTTGTTGTTGTTGTTGTTGTTGTTGTTATTGTTGTTTGTTCTATAATTTTAATAGAGAAATCGTTCGTTCTTTCATTATATTAGCAGGCACGCGCGTGTTGTTTATAGAGTTTACAAAGAAAAATGTAATAAACTGAAAACATCAACATCATTTATATAATAAAATGTATATACAAAATAAAAGTTTATACAAATATAAAAAAAATACATTAAAAATCAACCCCCTCTGCGGCCACCGCCCTCGGTCCTCCTCCTCTGTTTGCGTTGGTTGCTGCACCTAGCACCTAAGCAACCCTATGCAATGTGCAATAGCCGCTGCACCAACTCATGGTCATGCGTGCCCTCAGGAATGGCTCTGGTATGCAACAACCTTTCTGCAATTATAGACATCATCCGGTACCGATCCTACATAAACAAAAATTAAAATTAATAATTTCAAATCGAAAAAAATGTAAACAATTATGGAAAAAGTGTTTGCATTACATTACCTCCCACGAGTAATCTACACCATCCAGAAACTCTGGCAGAGGGTCACCAGCTGAGGCTGAGGCTGAGGCTGAGGAATGGGGTCGGGCATACGCACTGGGCTCCGTGCTGCCTCTCCTTCCTCTGGCGGAATCACATATGGATGTGAATGCTCATAATACCATGCCAGGTAGTCGGAGGTGCAAGCCCATGGAGCATCCTCTGGCACATGCTTGCCCAGCTGCACTCTATGCTGCTCCCACTTGGCCCACGTCTAAATAGCTGTCTCAAATGGAGAACGAGGAGGTGGTGATGGAGGGATCCCCTGTATGTAGCCGAACTGACTCAAAACCCTCTCTGGCAGATAGGGTCGCATGTCTGTGTCACACCTTATGTGGCTAGAATAATATGTTTCCTCCAAGAAGGGTTTCTCAGCGACAGCTCTATATCCATCATCATATGGGGACCAGACGACGTCCTCCATCTGTAACATATCCAGCAACCGCCTGGTCCCCCAATCCTTGCCGGTACCTCTGGTTGTCTTCCATCTGGTAGCAAAGGGAAATGCGGGGTCACAAGCGACTGGCTACCATCCGCCAACTAATGGCAGATGTACAAACGTCCATGCCTGTAAAATAAAGAAAACAAATTATGTTAACATTTATATTAAAAATTACACACACAAATAAATATGTAACCAACAACTAAATAATTTCTTACCATCACTAATGTCATACAACCTCCACACTGCTTGCTCTCCCGCAAGCTCGCATAGGAGAGATGGCCGTAAAGATACGTCAATGCAGATACTCCCCAAGCGTACTACGAGTAGGTGGATAGATCTCTGATGTAGAAGAGGTAGAAAATGTTTACATGTGTGGAGCTCTTGTCGGCGAAAATGGTACAGCCGAGTAAGTGCAACAAGTACGCCCGTTCGGCCCACACATATGAACCAGACTGCACATACCTCTCATATAGCTCCCTCAGCCATGTGAGACGGACCCTAGCTCCTGCCGTCGTAGCAGCATCAACCTCCTCGTCAGACAGCAGGCCTAGTATGATCCTCAGCAACATCCTAATCTCAGCCTTCAAAAAGGCGGTGGCCTGGCCAGCAATCTGCAAGCCTATAATAGGCAACTGCAACAAACATGACACATCATCTAGAGTGATGGTCATCTCTCCAATAGGCAGGTGGAAGGTGCATGTCTCCTGATGCCACCTCTCAATAAAGGCATTGACGAAGCCTTTATTCGCGATATATTGCGCATGATAAAGGCCTGTCAAGCCAGACTGATCCATGTATGCACGGACCTGTGGCTGGGTAGGGTAGGGAATCAACTTCCCAGTGTGGCTGACCACCTTTAGCTCCTCCCGAGGCTGATCTATCCAAATATGTCCAGCCACATGGTCCTTGTAGGATCCCAACAGTGTATCAACTGCAGGACCACCAGGAAATGGCGGTCCAATGATCCGGTCAGCAAACGGGATCACTGCGCCTGCTGGCTGTGGCACGTCTGCCTCAGGCTGTGGCTCGTCGTGCTGTACTGCTCCAACAACACGAGTATCCTCTGCCCGATGACGGCAAGCAAATGCTGTCATACAGTGCTGGTCTGCCCTGGATGGCTGGGCAAGCTGACCAGCATCTGCAACAACATCTTCCTCCAAAGTGGAGGGATCCTGTCGGTGATCGTACGAAACATATTTCGTCCGAGCCATAATAAATCTGCAAAAAAATATACGTAAACTTAGAACTCGATAAACAATAAATAAAGTCAAATACTATATAACTAAATAAACAAATAAATAAACAAATTTACAATGTAAATATAACACATTTAAAAATATAAATTTCTTATTTTCATATTTTTTTTAATTCAAAAAATATTTATTCAATTAAATTATTATTTTACTTTAAAAATTAAATATTAAAAATAATATTGTAAATATATAATACAAATATAATTAAATTTTTTTGTTTTAAAAATTTACTTTACAAATTCAAATTTTTTTTAAAAAAATCAAATAACACAACGGAATCACGATTAAGTTGTGTTGCTTTTTTTAAAACAGTACAACGAAATCGTGATTTCGTTGTACTGCGTCAAATTGAAAAAAAAAATAAAGGGCTGTTACCAACCTCAGGGAGGCAATGTGAGGAAGGCGTGGGTGATGGAGAGACGCGAGGGAGACACGCGACGGTCAGGGAGAGATGAGGGTTAATGAGGGAGAGAGACGTGAGTAGGGAAGGGGTGAGAAGAAATACAAGCAGGGAAGGTGAGGGGGTGAGGGGAAGAGGGAGGGGGTGGGGGTTGCAGAGGGAGGGGTAGGGGTAATTTCAAACAGCTGCGTGGTGAGAATAGCAAAATGGGGGGTGAGAATAGCAAAACCCTTTTTTTTGTGATTAGAGACCCGTTGTAGTTCTTTTTGGAAGGTTTCATGACAACACTTGGGCTTAAGAATTGGATTCTTGTCCAAGCTGGTTGTTTCACATAATTAATGGGCTGATTGAACATTTTAGTTATTAAATTAACAATTTTGGTCAATTTTTTTTTAAAATGAGTTAATTTTAGTTTGTTGATATGTTGAATGTAGACGAATTACGTGATGGTTATATGGATTAGTGATGTCAAAAAGTAACTTATTATATAGAAAATACTATAAAAGAGGTATACATAAGACTTAATTTAACCACTCAAAGCACTAAACAATTTGACTTACTTGAATTATATTGTAAATACTATTATATATATTTTCTTATACATATAAATGAATAAGTTTATATGTGCTTATTGCTCCACTCTCCCCAATCTCCATGACATTCACCATTCAATTTAAGAGTCTAACTACACACAACAAATAGTAAGAAATTAGTCGCACTATACCTTGAATTAATTGTATAAATTTAAATAACTTTAAAATATCAGTCTTTTTATTTAATTAAATGAATTGCAGAAATATGAAAAAATTCTTTTTATTTTTAACTTTAGTTTTTTTTCTTCTTTTAATTTATTTTTCATTTTACTTTTCCTTTGATTATTTTTCGTGTTTATTGCAGTAACCTTGTTCCTGGGTGTAGTGTATACTTTGATCAACACTTAGGTTCTATAGGGCCGAGGTATCTTGTTGAATGGATTATGCCTTCCAGTGTAGAACATAAATTAATTAAAAAAAAATTAAAATATCATTTTTTAGATGATTAGTTAAAAAGAAAAAAAATATTAATCTTATTTAACATAAAAACTTATAAAATGTGTCACAAAATAAAAAACACATGTAATAAAAAAGAATACATATTAAAATTGTTTAATTTAGAGAATAAAGAATTGAATTTATAATAAAGTGCATTTTTCAGATTTTAAAGATTTAAGCTGGGGAGAATTGGTTTATAAAATTATTAAAACATGTTGATATAAAATGTGGGTCACACTCAGGTTAAAAACCCGGTACTCACTCAACACTTGTCATGGTAGTCATAAAGGCCATAGAAGGTTTTCAACTGTCATTGGAATTAAAGACCAATTAAGGCCCATTTTCCTTACAATCGTGAATAGAGCTGTCAAATGGGCTGGGCTGGCCTGACCCATCAGGCCAATTGGTGAAAATGGGCCGGCCTGGCCTGGCCCAAATCTCTAATAGGCCATATTTTTCGTGGGGGCGGCTTGGCCCGTTTGGCTCGATAGGCCGGGCCAAATTGCCCCACTTATTTTTTTTATTTACACTAATTTTAAAAGGAAAAAATAAAAAATAATTTCGGGCCAAATAGGCCCGAAAGTGTTTAGGCCAAAAATTTATGGCCCGGCCTGGCCCGTTTGGCTGGGCCAAATTGGCCTGATTCCTTTTAGACCAGCTTTTTTACAGCTTGGCTCGGCCTAGCCTGATGGGCCATCGGGCCAGGCCAATTTTGACACCTCTAATTGTGAAACCATTGTTCCCCATCTTGGATGTTGACATTACCCCTGACCTTGACATTTTGTTAGTTCTTAATTTGCACTTATATTAACCAATTCGATAAAGCGTAATTAAACATCGAAATGATAACTGTCAATGTTCCATGCAAAAGAGGTCCAGCAAATGACAAATAAAATATTGATGAAGTGTGTGTCTTTCAGACATCAATGGATCTTTCAAACCCAAATTATGTAGAAACTTCAATGCTCCACTGGCATATGAAAATTGTCCCTTTCTTTGACGAGCAAGTTGATTATAAATATCTTTCATCCGATAACGAACCTTCTCATACTCGCAAGAAGTGCTAACAAATGACCCAAGAATTTGAGGCGGTCTTATCCCTGCATTTCTAAAATGCTCCGTTTGCAATATATCTGACTGAGTCATCTTCCTATGAGCTGGTAACATCCTGCAGTATTCTTCTTCCAGAAACTCATGATTGTGTTCATCAAAAAACACAGTTATATGCCATTTCCCACTTACTTTAACATGAACACGAAATCTTGCATCACAATCACACCTAGTTTCATTTATGGGCTCCCATTTACGTGACTGTGGTCTATCTCCCCTATCTTCTTTATGACCTTGCCTAGAACAAACAAATATCTGCTGAGTTTTTTCACCCTTTTTGTTTTTAAGAACCTTACTTCTATGCACAATAAAGCCATTAATTCTACCAACCAATAGTAGAACAGGTATGCCACCTCAAGATCACAAAAATCAAACCTACAAACATCATTACTCAGTATATTCTTCATGCCAATGTTCAATACATCAGCCAAGTTATTTATGTATATTTTATTACCTACTTCATCAATATCATCTTCCAAACCAAAACCATGGTCAATGTCAACACCACCATCAACACCACCATCGTCAGCCTCAGTATCATCTTCTCCATCCATATCTTCATCCTCACCTAAATCATGCCTTTTCTCATCGGATCCCTGCACAAAACAAAACTTTACATATTACAAACACAATATTTTCTTTAACATACAACTCAAATAATAAACACAAATATCTTCATTCTACTACTTACTTCAAAATGTCTTGCACTTTCCCCATCTACAACAGTCGCATCGTCCATTTCTTCAACAATTTTCATACCTATATAACAATTTAATTTTAAAAAATTGACTAAACACAGACAACATTAAATAAAAAAGGCTTATTCACACATCAAACATCAAACGACAAACCCATTACACAAAATGAAAACTCTGCATATGCCACTGCATTCAACTGACAATAATGCTAATGTAGATCTGAAGTCTTATATCTAATGTTCATCAAATAGTTGCCAGTCAGGTCACAGTGGATCACCAGCACACAAATCATCAACACATTTAAACAAAAAAAGTAAAAATGTCACCATTTGAAGCAGAAATTTCTCACACTAGCGATTTTTACATCCAACTTGTAAATCTTCGATCTGCCTATACTTAATCCAACACTACTCAACGTTGCTACAATAAAAAAAATTACTACCTAAAATAATCAAAATAACAAAAAATTTGAATGCAAACAAACCTCCGAAGACAACTATGTCTCCTCTTATAAGCGCTCCAAACAGAACCGACTAACACAAAGTTCCAATTACTGTTTCTTAGCCACACCACCGACAACGATTCAGAAACAACCTTTTCGCACCCCTGTAAACGATTGTCAACAAATCCCCTGTCGTCGGTGAAGGCAATCCCGATTCATCACTCAAGACCAAGGTGGGTTATACAGCATTGAAACAAGACATTTACTTTCACAAAGGTAAACCCCACCTATTGTTCATTAATGAAGGACATAAGTGGAATTTCATATTTTAAAAACTATATTTTCACTTTTTTATAAAAAAAAACTCAACAAATTACTAAAACAATATTAGATACGATTAAAAAATTGGTCCTCCGTGGACCAATTGAATCAGTAGTCCACCATATATGTCGCCTTCTTTCTTTTAGTGAATTTTTTATTTTTATTTTCGCTCAACTTTTTAAGGGAGTAGTGTGTATCAGAAAGCGGCAGCAGAGAAGTGCGGGAAAGTTTGCCAATTGTGCGGGAATTAAATCAATAAAAATGTGCCACGTGGCCCAATCAGAACCTTTTTTTATTAAATAGTAAATAGATAGATAGACTACACACATCTTGGGAAACTATCATAAGACTATGCGAATTGCAATTCTACCAAGTCTCAAGGGTGTCATGTTCAAAATAAATGATGCAACTTTATGAAGTTTTCCTATATTTCCTTGGTGGTATTATATTTTTGAATTAGTCAATTAACACGTATTAATTATACCTCATGCCAAGTCTTTCAACTTTGAAGAAGTTGCAGGATATCCCCGCAATATTAATGACATCAAAAGTAACACATAAAAAATTTATCCAAGTTACAAAATCATTTTAGGCAAGAATTATGAAACGGCCAGGTTCATCACAATTGGATACCAAAAATTAATGATATTTGATTCCTGATGAGAAAGAGATAAAATAGAGAAAAATATAAATATGATGGAAGATATGATGTGATAAAGAGTAAAAAAAATAAAAGAAAATAAAGAATATTAATTAAGTGTTTGAAAAATTAAAATAATAAAAAAATCATTACTCTTGCATTCAAAGAAAAATCATTACTCTTTGAGGCAAGAATTGTGAAAGAGGACTCTTCAACGCAATTTTGAAAGCAATCATTACCATCATTTACTATAACCACCAGGACTTCTAATTGCATCTGAGATCAATATGGAAATAGAAGAATGACTTATTTTTTCATGCTACCTGCATAAAATAATAGTCTTATTAATTTTTTTAAAATCCTCTCTTTTTTCTTCTATATTTTATTTTTATTTTCTTCTATAAAAAAATATATATGAGGAAGCTCCCAGAGTTTTGCCACTTGACTCGTCGCAAAGTCTTTCACTAACAAACACTGAACGTTACTTTCTCTCGGGCATCCTAGCAACTACAAGCTAGCAATGATAATAAGTTTTTACCACTGCATGACATGATGTTGCAAAAACACAACAATGGGGAAACATGACAGTTGCCACTTATACAGTGCTCTTTCCTCTCTTTTCCTATTTTGGGGTATACGGGTGAAAAGAAGAGAGATAGAAAAAATAAATAAAAATAGAGATAAAAGATGAAGTATGTCTTAAATGTTTGGTTTAATTATAATTTTTATCTGTAACTTTTTAATTTTTGGTGGATTTTATCCCCAACAAATTAATTTGGCGTATTTTATCTCTAATTTTTTTAAAAAAATTACAAATTTTATCCTCCACAGTTTTGATGACGTGGCCCTGACATAAGCATAAAAATGGGGGTAAAATTTATCAAAAAATAAAAAGTTGGGTAAAATTTGCCAAAAATAAAAAAGTTAAGAGTAAAATTTGTCAAAAAATAAAAAGTTGGGAATTAAAAATACAACTATTTTAGTATGCCACGTTATCAAAACTGTGGAGGCCTGAAGGGTAAAATTTACAATTTTTTAAAAAAGTTAGGGATAAAATACGTCAAATTAATTTATTGGAGATAAAATCCGTAAAAAATTAAAAGTTCAAGATAAAAATTACAATTAAGCCTAAATGTTTTTCTCTCTTTTCTGCCTGGTCCTAAAATAAATTTGCTCTCAAACATAGATACTTTGTATAGTAATCATTGACCAAGATATTATAGATACAATAAATGCAAATAAAAGAGATCCAAGCAAGAATAAAACAAGAAAGTCAAAGTAGGATACCAAATAGATTTATCTGAATCTACTAACAAGACCAACAACCACTAGTGTAAGAGTACATTTTTGGTTAATATGTAAATAAAACAGACAAGGTTGTGGAAATTTGAAATACGTAGAAATCTTTTTGCTCACCACCTGACAAAGAACTTGTGAATTAATATGTAAGCTTAGACAAATAAACCATCAACTACATATACTTGCCACTTGACTCGTGGCAATCGAGTCTTCCACTAGAAAACACTCTGAATGTTCAATCACCCTTCATTAACAAACACTCTAAACGTTGAATCATCTTTAAATAACAGAGACTCTGAATGTTCATTTCTCCCAGGCTTCATAGCAACTAAGAGCTAGCAATGATATTAACCGTGAGGTTCAACACTGTCTTACCACTAACCATGAGATTCAACAGTGTCACCTCCTTTGTACTCACCATTCTCTTTCTCTCCATACACCTCCAAGCATACAAACCAGTGGACCATTTCACCATCAGTTGCGGCACCACCGGAAACTCTTTCGATGGGGAAAGGACATGGACGGGAGACATAGAATCAAAGCTCTTATTTCGTCAAGATGGCACTGTTTTCGCTAATGCAACAACACAATCTTCTTCCGCCAATCAAGTCCCCTTCACCACAGCACGCTTGTCACGTTCCCAATTCAATTACTCCTTTCCCGTCACTGCAGGTCCTAAATTTGTTCGCCTCTTTTTCTACCCTGCTTCTTACACTTCCTTTCCTCGCACAGATTCCTCCTTCACCCTTCAATCCAATCAATTCACCCTCCTCAACGGTTTCAACGCCTCTCTAAATGCTGACGATGAGAACACGGAAACCATTTTCAAAGAATACGTCATCTGGGTGGACAATGGACAGAGGCTTAACCTTAGCTTTACTCCGTCACAACCAAACTCCTATGCTTTCATCAATGGAATTGAAGTCTTGTCCATGCCAAGCGATCTGTATTACACGTCAGAAAATGATGTGGGATTCAAGCTAGTGGGAACTGACTCGCTATACAGCGTTGGAACCAGCTTTGCGCTGCAGACAGAGTATAGAATCAACGTTGGATGGGAAGGAATCTCGCCTGGAGATGACACCGGTTTGTTCAGGAACTGGGCTGGTCATGATGAAGATTATTTAATGACACAAAATCCAGTGCGTGTAATAGGTGCCGTGGCGGATTGTATCAACATAACCGTGAATCCTGATTACATGGCTCCCGAAGAACTTTACAAAACAGCACGTCACATGGGCACAAACATGACTCTGAACAAAAGTCTCAACCTGACTTGGGAGTTCCCTGTTGACTCTGGTTTCAGTTACATGCTCAGGCTCCACTTTTGTGAGTTTGTCCCTGGTATTACTGACATCAGTGACAGAGTATTCTTCATTTACATAGCGACCCAGTTGGCTGATGATCGCGCTGATGTTTTAAGATGGACCCAGAAACAGAGAGGTCTTGCCGTGTACAAAGACTACGCCGTTTTGATTCCCGAGAATAGTACTCAGAAAAAGGTTAATCTCTCACTCCAAATGCATCCTCGTGGAAGTGGTTGGGATACAAGATACAGTGATCCATTCTTGAACGGCCTCGAGATATTCAAAATCAGCGAGGCCGGGTCTAACAACCTTGCCTACCTGGTTCAAACTCCACAGAGCAAAATACCCGTTCCCAAGGGAAAGAGCAGCAGCAGCAGAAGCCGAACGACGATAATTGGTGTCATCGCGGGGGTGGCATCCGGTGTCATTTTGATCTCCTTTGTCATTTTCTTCGTCTTTTTGCCTGCTACTTCCAAGTGCTCAACCACCAAGACCAAGTCAACCAACATGCAGAATTTTTCACTGCCGTCGGATCTTTGCCGCCGCTTCTCCCTCGTCGAGATCATAGCCGCCACCCAAAACTTTGATGACGTCTTTATCGTCGGTGTCGGGGGATTTGGCCACGTCTACAAGGGCTACACCGATGATGGTTCCACCCCTGTGGCTATCAAGCGCCTCAAACGGGATTCGCAACAGGGGGCTAGCGAGTTTCTGAATGAAATTGAGATGCTCTCGCAACTCCGCCACCTCCACCTCGTATCTCTCATCGGCTACTGCAATGATAATAAGGAAAAGATCCTGGTCTATGATTTTCATGACACGTGGCAACCTCCGTGACCATCTCTACAACACTGATAACCCCCCTCTACCATGGAAGCAACGCTTGCAGATTTGCATTGGTGTGGCGCGTGGGCTACATTATCTTCACACAGGCGCCAAGCACATGATCATCCACCGTGACGTGAAAACCACCAACATCTTGTTGGATGACAAGTGGGTGGCTAAGGTTTCGGACTTTGGGTTATCTAGAATTGGGCCAACGGGCACGTCCAAGTCCCATGTCAGCACCAATGTGAAAGGCAGCTTTGGGTATTTAGACCCGGAGTATTATAAACGGTACCGTTTGACGGAGAAATCTGACGTGTATTCTTTTGGAGTAGTGCTATTTGAGATACTATGCGCTCGGCCACCTCTGATCCACAATGCGGAGACGGAACAGGTGTCGCTTGCCAATTGGGCCAGGCACTGTTATCAAAATGGGACCATGGCACAGATTGTGGATCCCACGTTGAAGGGGACGATCGCACCTGAATGCTTCAAGAAGTTTTGTGAGATTGGCGTGAGTTGTTTGTTAGAAGATGGAATGCAGAGGCCGTCAATAAATGACATTGTTTGGTTGCTTGAGTTTGTGCTGCAGCTGCAAGAGAGTGCAGAGCAGTGCGAAAATGCTGGTATTGTTACCGATGAAATCAATAAAAAAAAAGACGAAATTAGTGACTGTATATTTGGTAATGGAGAGCATAACTATGGTTACAAGGATAGTGATACATTGCTTGTGTGAGACTGCTTTCTCCGAAATTATGGACCCAAAGCTCTGGAAATGCAGGCAAAACAATTAAATTCGAAGACCTGCTACTAGTTATATCCTCACAATTTTTGTGTTTACTTTCATATTCATAATATATAATGTCTGTGTACGGGAATCAAGTTGCTTCTATCACTTACGAATGAAGACAAGTGCAAGGTTACTTGGTAAGTCTTAAATTTCAACATTTTTGTTAACACCCTATATGTTACGTCTTCAATTATTGTAACATTTTTCTGTCCAATGAAGCAATGGTTTTGTTATAGTTTTCTTGCAAAACATGACTCAATAGTCTCTCCACGTAATGGCATTATTATTATTGTTGTATAGTTTCTTTTCTTATGCTCTGTTAATGTTATTTATCAGACATTTGGAAATGCACACCATGCAGCTCCATTCTTAATTGCTGAAAAATCCCAATAATTTTATGGGGAGTAAGTTGCAACTAATCTGACAAAAACTAGTATTTTAATCTTGAAATTTACTGTAATTTTCACTTACACATTTAAATATATACTAATAACTATAGCCAACACATATTTTGTTGTGAATTAAACATAATCTGGCAAAACCTGTGGCTGCATAAAATAGTATTTGTATGATTATATATTTATATCAGAATCAGGAAGCCATGGATAAAGGCAACCAATTACAGTTTAAAACGCTAATAAACATTTCCAGAAGCTTGTTGCGCTTGTCGCTACGCTTTCTATGCTGAGCAAGCTTTTGCAGTAGATCCAGATGGAAAATGGAAGAATCAAAATTTAATTATTGATTATATACTAACTTTGTGTTTCTAGAAAGAGTGAAAAGTACTTTCCACACATGCATGGACATCATTACAACCGCACAAGAGCTTCCCATTGAGAGTGTCCATGGCATGAAACAATCCTCCTCCTTCACTTCTCAGCACAATGATCCACATATTATATAGTATTGGCATGAAAGAGTCCAATGTTTATGCTTTAGCAACAAAAGTTAGAAGAAAAAAAGAAAAATATGGCTAAGTGGTACCTTGTAATAGTCAACAGCAACATAATTAGCCCACCTGTTGCCAGCAGCACTGTGACAGGTTTGTAGCATGTCAATGAGACCTCCAGAGTTGTCTTCACATGAGATTGGCTTAACAGGAACAGTGTGAAAATAGTTTACCAACACTAAGGACTTGCTCTTGTCATCAAGAGGAGAAGATTCTTTTCTATTTGAACAGCTTCCTTCTTTGAGTGCTTTCCTTCCTCTATTCCCAACTGCAGAATTCAAGATCACCAAAATGAAAAATTGACGAAGGAAGAATAAATGTTTGTGTTAGAGAATAAAAGAGCTCTAATGGTTGGTGTTTTCTTACACTGATTTTCAACCGTGTAACTCCACTGGTATCCAATGCCATCACTCTATTCCTTAGAACTGAGTGAAGTGAACACTAGCAATCTTTGCTTTTTAGCAACCATATCACTCACTAGAGGCCAATCTCCATCATTTTTTGGCATTCTAGTCACAGGACCAGAACTTCATGAATCCAGCATCACTGAAGACTTTTGTCAATTCTTTTGGTGTTTCAACGTGATCTTCCAATACGAGTGTGACAATTTCTGTTGGGTTGGCTGATAGAAAAGCTGTACTTTCCTTCAGTGTATCTATAGCTGGTTCCTACTTGTTGATTGCACAGTTAGGGTCTTTGTGTATGTGTGTATAGGTACTCGTTGGTCATTAGAGTTTGCAACGAAACAAGTTAGGAAAAGAGTAGGCCAAAAAGAAACAGGGGTGGGAAGATGATTTTTACATACAAAAGCTGTGAAGTCATGGCAGTGGCCCCAATATGAATGGCATAACCAACGTTTTAAATTGCAGTTGCGGTCATGGTCGCGGTCGCGTTAAGGTTTTCGCGATTACGAGTATTGTAGATTCTTTGATGCGGATTGCGGTCGTTACGGCATGAATGCCTCACAACATGTTGCGCTCCATTGCGGCCGCAACACCATTCCATTGCAATCGTTATCTATAATTTTCAACCTCACCGTGATTTCGGTCTGTATTGGTATCGTCCAGGTCCGATACCGTGTTGTTGCAGACGATATTGCCGATATAAAGCGATATTTAAAACCTTGCAGCATAACCACACATCTTTTATGGGGAGTCATGCTACACCTAATTTTGTCTTCTTTATCTCAAACTAGTAATCTTGAATCTTAAAACATTTTCCAAAGAACAAAAACAGGTATCTTCATCTTGAAACAATGAAGGTTTTCTACAATTTTCACTTAGATGTTCAAACATATTCCGTTAACTTAGCTAACAAATTTGCAGTTGTGAAATGTGAATAAAAAATAATCTGGTAACAGAGGCTGCATATAATAGTATTTTTATGATTATATTGAAACCAGGAAGCGTGGGATAAAGGCAAGCAGTTAGTTAGAAAGACTCAAACATTTCAAGAAGTTTGTTGCTATGCTTTCTGTGCCGAGCTATGAAGCCTAGATACGGGATACGACACGGGTACGACACGACACGGATACGGGGATACGGCAAATTTTTTGAAATTAAGGATACGACACGTCTTGGATACGTTAATAAAAAAATATAAAAAATTATATATGGATGCAAATGTGAACATTCTGTTTTCTGGACAGCAATTCAGCCATGCTTTTCATTGCAACTAGTATAAAACCCCAATACTTTGATCATTTGTCAATTTCATTAATTCATAACTATAATAATGATCACAATTTACAAAAAAACATACTTGTGATCAAAAACAAAAAAATACAGTTTCTGCTAATATCATATTTAGTCTTGCAAACTGTATCAATAAAACTATAAAAGCATCTTTGGTATATCTCTAAACAAGTATTGGCTTTATACAATTGCCTATTCAAAAGCATCATTACTAGTTAGTAGTTACTAAATTACTGTCTAACTCTAACTGTATCATTTTCTTCTCCTCCATTGCCATCATCCAAAAAAAGCATAGCTTCTAACTCCGGTTCATCAAGAGACAAATCTGCCATTTCAAGAACTCCAGCACCATCATCAAGTGGATCATGTACATCTCCACTAATGTCCCACAATCTTGTCTCTCCTTTTTTATACCCTTCATCTTTCCTAGACAAAAGCCGAAGATTGGAGTGCACATAAACCAAATCTTCAGCCCTTTTTGGATCCATTTTGTTTCTCTTCAAGGAATGAATAAATGAGTATGTACTCCAATTCCTCTCACAGCACGAGGAAGAACATGGCTGCACATGAAGCTTTAAGGCAAGCTTTTGGAGTAAAGGTGTAGAGGATCCATGCATCACCCACCAAGTTTTTGGATCTAATTCCCATCTATCCTCAATTGAATCAAATGAAGCAAAGTCACCCGCACAAGATGAGAATTTAGAGAATTCTTCATAGGCTTTTTTTCTATCCTCAACATGTGGAAAATATCTCTTTAGACACTTATTCCTCTCTCTAGAAACTTCATCATCTTGATGAGGAGGAACCCTATTTGGAGCCTCACTAAGCCATGCTTCACTATAATACCTATAAATAATAAAAAAAATAAAAAGTCATACTATGGTTGAGAATGAGCTAAGCTAAGCCATACTTTATCATTGACAAATTGACATAAAAAAATTACCTTGCATTTAGAGAGTGAGCTAAGCAATGAAGTGGAGTACAACTCTTGCTCCACCTATAATTGAGTATTTCATGAACAACATTATAGAAACTAGAAACTTCATGTGCTTGCTTTTCTTCATGCCTATAGATGGTTGCCTTCACCTTTTCTATCATAGAATCCCACATTTCATACACCAAATGAAGAGTGGAAGCATCGGTGTCACATATCCTAATCATGCTATATATAGGATCCATGAAAGAAAGAATGTAATCTACTTTATCCCACCATATATCATTCAAAATAATTTCTTTAACATGTGCAGCTTTTCTAACATCATCTTCTCTATAACTATTCCATTGATCACTAATGACCATATTTTGCAAACCACGTTTCAATAATTTCAATCTTTTCAGCATGACTATCATGGAGGCAAAACGAGTTTCAGCAACTGAAAGCAATTTAAGAGAAGAAAACTCATTAAAAATAGCTAATCTCATTGAATGAGTCATGATGAAAGTCTTGACAAAAGAAGCATCATCAATTACTTCAATAATCCACCCACATTCATTGAAAACATTCTCATTACCATCAACATTCTTCGCAGCACATATGTTTTTCACTGCAAGATTCAAAGTATGAACCACACAAGGGGTCCAAAAAATATGAGGGAAATCAGCTTCTATTAATAACCCGGCTGCCTTACAAACAGGAGCATTATCTGTTATGATTTGGACCACGTTTTGTGGTCCTACCTCCTTGATTACATCTTTTATTATGCTTGCCATGTAATGTTTGTCCTTATACTCCTTTGACCCATCAATAGCCTTTAAGAATATAGGTCCTTCTTCACATATGGCCATGAAGTTTATCAAAGGCCTTCTTTGAGCATCTGTCCAACCATCGGCAACCAACGTAACTCCTTTTAAAGGCCATAATGATTTGATAGGCTGAAGTAACCTCTCAATATGAGACCTCTCTTGCTGCAAAAGGCTAGTTCTTAACGCATTATAACTAGGAGGAACAAAGCCACTAAGATTCTTGCTAGCAGTAAATGCATAAGAACTAACAAAATATGGATTCCTAGCAAGATGAAATGATAGGCCAGCAGAATAAAACATTCTTGCTATCTCAGCTCTAAGTTTATTCCTATCATCAACATTGAAACAGTCCTTTAAATTGCCAGCATCAATGCTAGTGCCCATTTTTCTTCTTTTTGGTGGCAATGTTGGTGCCATTGGAGTCCTTTTGTCAGTAGGAAGTGGAACATTTTTGGGCTTTAATCTATTTTCAGCCTCTTCACAAATTCTTTTCAAATCAGCTAAATGTTCAGCACTGACTTTAGGACAAACAGAAACTCCTTGACCTGAAATTCTAAAAAGATGTGCTTTAACCCTAGAGTATGAACTTTTGACAGATTTTTCACAAAAATTACATGTCCAACACTTATTGCCACCCCCCTCTCCTCCCTTGCCGCTGATTGTAACAAATGCCCATAGCGGTGCATAATCATCTACAATTTCTGAGGAAGCAAATTTACGGGTAACACTAGAACTAGCCCTAGCATTTGAACCCTCTCCCCCAACTGGTGTAGACATCTTTTCAAGCAAGAAAACTACACAAGTAATAACAAGATAATGTAACAATGTCAGAGAACAGAACCTTAGAAGTGGGAACCGTGAACACCAGAACTGAGAACACTAAAAACAGAGACAACGAACCTGGAAAAGGTGACCCAGTGCTATCAAAGAGAATAAATGAACCACAGATGTAGTGGAGATGTTGCTTTGCCGGAAGGAAAGACCCCGTCGCTGGAAAACGCACAGAACCACCACGGAAAATGCACAGAACCACTGCGTGTAGGGAGACACCCACTTGCCATAAAATGAACTCGCCCCACTCGTGCAGGGGACGACGTCCAAAATCGCCGTGGTCGGAGAACCAGCTCGCCGGAAAAAAACGCAGAACCACCACAGAAAACGCGCAAAACCACTGCGTGTAGGGAGACACCCACTCACCGGAAAATGAACTTGCCCCACTCTTGCACGGGACGACGTCCAGAACCGCTGTGGTCGGAGAAGCCCCTTGTCGGAAAACGCGCAGAACCACCGCGTGTAGGGAGACACCCACTTGCCGAAAAAAGAACTCGCCCCACTCGTGCAGGGGACGACGTCTCGAACAGCCGTGGCCGGAGAACCCACTCGCAGCTGTGGTCGGAGAACAGCCGTGGTCGCTGGAAGAACCACGAAGGTTGTCGACGTCGCGTGGTTGGCTTGTTTGCTCTGAGAAGAGAGGGAAAGAGTACTGTACTGTACTCTCACGTTTTTACAGCTTTCTTATCTTAAAACCATTTTAAAATTCATAAATTTAAAATATTAAAATTAAAATTATAAAATATTTAAAAATTCAAAAACGGCTCAAGCCGTATTGAAGCCGTGTCCCAAAACAGCTTGAGCCGTATCCCTTCACTTTAAGCCGTATCGAAGCCGTATCGAAGCCGTATCCTGATTTTTTTTTTAAAAAAAAAATAAAAAATAATTGGATACTTTTTCGATACGTATCCGTACGTATCGGGGCAGTATCGGTGTCCGACACGGGTACGACACCGATACTTTTGCCATTTTGGAGTATCCGGGCTTCACAGGTGCCGAGCAAACATGGGAAATAGATCCAGGCTGAAAATTGAAGAATCAAAATTTACAGTTATATATTTACTGACTTTGTGTTTCTAGAAAGCAAGTGAAAATTTCTTTACCACACATGCATGAACATCATTACCTCACAGGAGCTTCCCATTCAGAGTGTCCATGGCTTAAAATAACCCTGCTCCTTCACTCCTCAGCACAATGATCCCCTAATTTTAATATTAGCATGAATGAGTCCAAAAGTTTATGCTTTATCAACAAAAATTAGAAGGAGAAAAGAAAATATGCCCAAGTCCTACCTTGAAATAGTCAACAGCAACATAATTGGACACCTGTTGCGAGCAGCACCGTGACAGGTTTGTAGCATGTCAATGAGACTACCAATTAATTATCTACACGTGATTGGCATAAGTGGAGCAGATTGAAAATAGTTTACCAACATTAAGGGTGTGTTCTTGTCATCAGGAGGAGAAGATTCTGCTCTATGTGGACAGCTTCTTGCTTTCCTTCCTCCATCCCCATCTGCAAAATTTAAGATCACCAAAATTAAAATTAACAAAGGAAGGAAGAAATATATACCTTAACTTGCACTCTACCTTTGTGTTTCTCTTTTAATTTAACCAATTAGGATTACAGAAGTTTTTCAGTTCCCATTTTCAGTTGAGAGGAGATATTCAAATGTCAAAGACCACAATATTTTGTGAGAGCTTTAATGGTTGGTGTTTTCTTACACTGATTTTCAACCATGTAATTCAACTGGTATGTGTTTGGCGGAAATGATGGATTTCCGCTCCGATTCGGTGGATCTGGTGGATTTATGAATGATCCTCAGTGAGAGTGGAAGAATAGCTCGTGGTTCATGGTGAAAGTGTTTCAGATCTAGAGTGAGGTCCCTTCTCCGTGGTGAACCAGAGTTTATATAGATCTCGTTTGGCGGGAAATTCTGTTGGGGGTTATGACCACGTGTACTATGTGACATGCCAGCTGGCAGTTATATTCCGGGTTGCCTTGGTTCATGCAGCCAAACAAAAATATCTCGGAATCGGCTTATGATGTCGGGGTTGGTTCGAGACGTTGGGCCTGTTATAATTTCAAAGTGTCCTATCTTGAGATAGATCCCTAACAGTATGCAATGCCTTCACTTTGTTCCTTAGACCTGTCTGAAGTGAACACTAGTAATCTTTGATTTTTAGCAACCATATCACTCACTATAGGCCAATCTCCACCTTTTTTCACATGCTAGTCATAGGAAACCAAAACTTCATCAAACCAGCGTCAGTGAAGAATTTTGTCAATCCTTTTGGTGTTTTAACATAATCTTCCAATGAGTGTGACAATTTCTGTTGGATTGGCTGATAGAAAAGCTGCAATTTCCTTCAGTGAATCTATAGCTGGTTCCTACTTGTTGTGTATGTATAGAGGTACTTGTTAGTCATTGGTGTTTGCAAAGAAACAAGTTAGAAAAGTGTAGGCCAAAGCGAAACAGAACTAGGGAGATGATTTTTACATACAAAAGCTATGAAGTCATAGCACTGGCTTTAAAATGAATAGCATAACCACACATCTCCATTAAAATAGTATGTATCAAGCATTAGTTCCCAAACTCCATTCTACAAATGAAACATTGATGAAGGAAAATAGTGACCATTAACATCCTTGTAAGAAACAGAACATCAGAAAAGTCAGCAGAAGCTCCGCTTAGTAGTTATGAATACCATACTTTGAGCTGCTGTGTTACACTGTCTTCTTGGTTAGTTAGTGTAGCTCAAGGCAGTCCAGTGTGAGATGGCTCTCCATCAATGGCATAAATGTTGTGCGTTGTCAAAAATGCATATTTGTTGAATGGTAGAGTTATTCTAACCAAAAAAAACAACCAACAACAGATCCAAGTAAATAGGGAGTTGATCAATGCAAAAACTGATACAGGTAAACACGTAGCAGCATATATGGGATACACTTCCTATTTCAGCTAGTCTTTATTCTAATGATAATGTATGCTTATATAATTCAAAGAATATATGTTTTTATAAAAAAAAGATATAAAGCAATAATATAATAATAATATAAAAATATAAATATATAAAAAGCATAGAAATGTACATGCTCTATAATAGTGACAGTAGTAAGTAAAAAAACAAAAGAAAAAGAAAACAAAATAAAAATACAGAAAGGATCGAAAGCGAATGAGAGGAATTTTTTTTCACCAAATTATAACACATGTCCGGTCAGAGAGTTTCTTCTCCTATATTATATAAATTACCATATCATTTATCATATTTACATATCTATCCATTTTATCTCACTTGCTATCAAGTAGTTGATGAGTAGCCTATAATAGAGCATAGATAATTAATTAGCTTGGAATTACTTATTAAGCTTATTAGTAAATAAAACTAGTAGTGAAATTTTAAACATCTTATAGTGTCGGACCACTACCTTCAAACTGTTTTTCATTGTGTTAAATTATGCTATAGGTATGTTCTCTTTGTAAGTTGGCGTTCTTTCTATATCTGGTATCCTAAAACAGAAGTATGCATTTAACACCCTTAGCATGAATGAATTGCTCGATTAAGTTGTTAGTTTCATTTTGGGTTTAGAAATATTTCCTAATATAAATTTATCACAAGTGAAACAAAGATAGTTTTATTCCAAGAATCCAAGGTCAATTAACGTGTAATTGGTCAGTGTTAAAACTTTAAACAACTTTCCCTGAGTTTTTCACCCATTAGTCAACTGGGAAGGGAAGATAGATTTTCCACAAGTGAAACATGAAAATTTTTGCACTCTTACATTTATATATTAGCCTAGTTACATCATTATTTTCACTATGATATCACGACCAACCAAAACAAGGATTAGAAGGACTCTCAAGCTGCTAGTTGTATTACATGTATTCCACTTAATCCAGCTCATCAACAGATTCAACCTCCTCCTCTGGTAGTTTAAATGCATCAATTTTTCTTTAAAGTAGGCGTTCTGTTTTTCGATAAAATCTTGCAGCTGGGTATCCTTGAACACATATTGTTCATAAAAGACACACATGTTTCTGAAAAGTCGGCAAATAAGATCAAACACTTCAGTGAAATATCCATTAAGAACCATATAGAATTTAATGATAGTTCGTGTAAACTACTCTAATGATTAAACACATGTTACAGCTTATGGGAACTGTGGCTTAGGATTGATGTTCTGCACAATCAGCAATTTATGTGCTCTAATTTGCTTGCCTGGGATAAATTCACTTTTGTCCCATTCCATAGCCATTTCCATTTGATGATTGCTACTTTGTGGTGGTCTTGGAGATGGCGTAATAACATGCTCTTTGCTGAGGAGAAGTGGCAGGTTCAATTTGTTTGTGGCATGATACATGTTACAGCTGTTGAAATTTCAGTCATTTTACCCGAAATCTGATCCACAAACAACTAGTCAAGCAAATCTTCATTGGTCAGTGTGAAGCTAATTAAATGTTGACCGGAGTTGGATACCTTCTATTGAATATTTGAATTGGTAGGATGGGAGTTGGTGGTGTTATTAAATGTTTCACCAACAAATATTCTAAGGTCTAAAGTCTGAAACCTTCCTCTCTCCGGCACTTCCTAGCAACTACTACAAGCTACCAATGATATAATAAGTCTTCACAACTGCACTTCACAGTTAACCATGAGGTTCAACAGTGTCACCTCCTTAGCACTCACCCTTCTCTTCCTCTCCATTCACCTCCAAGCATATAACTCGGTGGACCGTTTCACCATCAGTTGTGGCACCATCGGAAAATCTTCTGATGGCGAAAGGACATGGACGGGGGATACAGACTCAAGCCTCTTACTTGGTCAAGATGGCACTGTTTCCACTAATGCAACAATACAAACTCTTTCTACCAATCAAGTTCCCTACACCACAGCACGCTTGTCCCGTTCCGAATTCAGCTACTCCTTCCCCGTCACCCCAGGCCCCAAATTCCTCCGCCTCTTCTTCTACCCCGCTGAATACCCTTCATTTCCCCGCACCGACACTTCCTTCACCGTTCAGTTCAATCAATTCACCCTCCTCTACAGTTTCAATGCTTCTCTAAACGCCAACGAAGAAGACACAAAAACCATATTCAGAGATTATGTCGTCAACGTTTACAACGGTGAGAGGCTGAATCTCAGCTTCACTCCAGAGCAGAAACTCCTACGCTTTCATAAATGGAATTGAGGTATTTTCCATGCCAAACGATCTATATTACACCTCAGCAAATAACGTGGTAACAACCGACACGGTGCTGGAGACAGAGTATAGAATAAAAGTTGGAGGGCAAGCAATCTCGCCACGAAACGACACCGATTTGTTCAGGAACTGGGCAGGTCAAGATGAAGATTATTTAATTAAACAAAAAGATCCACAGAATAATGATCTACCAGGTAACACAGATGGTAAGATGAACATAACGGTGAATCCTGATTACATGGCATCCAAGGAACTGTACAGAACAGCTCGTGACATGGGAACGAACACCACTCTGAACAAAATCTTCAACTTGACTTGGGAGTTCTCCGTTGACTCTCGCTTCTACTACTTGATGACTCGTATTCTATAAGTGAGCAGTTTGGGCTTGGACCACTTATTGTTGGGTTACGAAATAAGTGGGTTGGGGGTGCGGAGGTTTTAGCCCCGTAGTACGGTACAAGGGTAATATTGTAAGTCTGTATCGTGGCTTATTTTATATAAACTGATGTAACCCTATTGGCCATATAACAATAATAGAAATAGCCGCTCTGCTCCCGAGGACGTAGGCACACTTGGCGAACCTCGTTAAATCCTTGTGTTTGTGTGTGTGCGTGTGATTACTTTGATCTTTAGAATTCCGGTTGCTATTGCTACCAATTGGTATTAGAGCGCGCTTAACCCTAGTGCGAAATTCAAAGTGGGGAAGTTCGATGGAACTGGGAATTTTGCAGTGTGGCAGAGGAGGGTTAAGGATAAGTTGGCACAACAAGGTTTTCAAAAGGCGTTGCGCGCAATGAAACCTACAGACATGGAGGATGCGGATTGGGAGGAGTTGAAGGAGAGGGCTGTGGCAACCATACGGTTATGTTTGGCAGACGAGGTCGTGTACCACATTATGGACCTGACATCTCCGGGGGAAGTATGGACAAAATTGGAGAGTCAGTATATGTCTAAGTCCCTGACAAACAAGCTGTACATGAAGCAAAAATTGTACGGGCTAAAGATGCAGGAGGGTTCTGATTTGCAACAGCATATCAATGTCTTTAATCAGATTATCAGTTATTTACCGAGGCTTGATGTGAAGATTGAGGACGAGGATAAGGCAATAATTTTGTTGTGTTCTTTGCCTAATGCCTATGAGCATTTAGTGACCACCTTAATGTACAGGAAAGACACCATTAGTCTGGAGGAGATCACGACTGCACTTATGTCCCACTATCAACGAAAACAGAATGCAGGGGAGTGTTCTCAAGGTGAGGGTCTGTATGCGAAGGGGAATAAAGAACGTGGGAGGACGCAAGGCAAATGGGGTTTTGGGAAGATGAATAAGTCCAAAACCAGACACGGCAAACCAGTTTTGTGCTACAATTGCATACAACAAGGGCATTTTGTAACGACTCATCTTCGTTACAGATTTATTATACTAACTTATAAAAACTACTTATAAATATTTATTTTTTTCTCACTTAACATACACATATATATCTACTTTCATACACATAATATCTATCATCACATCCTATAAGTGTAATATATAGATTTACAAATTAAAATACGTAAGTACATATAATATCAAAAGAAGGGTCCCCCTTTATAGAGGACATTCACAACAATCTAAGTATTTATACATAAGTCCTAAGCTGGTCCCCAAAACTATGTACTTCTATACAAAACATAATCAAAAGAACATGATGATCGTCCAATCTTCAAGATTTATACCGACTTCAATCGTGAATAGCATGAGAGCCTGCACCACCACTGCTACCTGCTCCCGTGCCAACCACATGATCATTGCAGTAATACAATACAAACATAGATTGCAAGGGTAAGCTTACTTATAAAAAGAATGATAGGATATACTCAAAGTACAATTAACATCATTCAACAATAAACATTCAGTTCACTTCATACATCACTCCATACATCAATTTCATTATGCAATGTTATGCTGACTCGACTCCATGGAGATTCCTACGCCTTTTCGGTGATCCCTCATAGGCCCCATCCCCTACCATTAGTCACGCCTCTGACCATTCAGGGAGTCCCTTGAGCTGATCCTGTGGAGGAAGTATGGTTTTATCGAATATAGACAAGTGTGGGTAATGGCTTACCTCTGTCAGGTTTGCAAAACCTTCCATCTAGAGGAGTTCGCCCACTTATCTATTCTATAGGCCCGCTTGTAGCCACCACGAAAACCTCCGGCACTAGGTTGAGAGCCTTTCCAGCACCCTTAACTTACGTGCCTACCCACATGCAATGTTATGCAACAAGCCAAACAATTTCAATTGCCACACATTCCCTCTATGTTATAATTCACCAAAATTTCTCAAATAACACTGATGAACCCATCTAGCAGTTCAATCAGCTCAAGTAAGGTATTCTCTGTTAGGTTCTAAGACCTTGGACGATGTCCAACCCCTCGAATTTCGGTTTTGATGATAATAACTAAAGGATAAATTTTGAAGTATCTAATGATCTAGTTTGAGTGTTATAGGATCTACATCGTCCAATCCCGCAATGGTATTGTATCTCTCAAACCTGGACTGTATGTTTTATAAAGAAAGCGTCCAAATATATATTATAAGAAACTTACAGGCAGCGTCCAATGCTCCTGTGAGAGCAAGCATCCAATGCTTGAATAACACTCACTGTGGTTACTATCTTGAAAATACGTTTTCTATGATATAAGGCAACGTTCACTCTCTCATATTTTAACATGCCATTCTATTTTGATCTTTTCGAATAGTACTGAACAAGGAAAGAAGAAGCTTCTCCCTGCAGAAAAAGTACAAGTAGGAGAGAGGCGCTACAAGTACGGCTGTCACTTCCATCAGTTCACTCTAAGTCAAAATGTGACAACGGCCATATGCTACAGAAAGAATCGCTCTTGGAAAAGGAACAGATTCCTCAACGGATATCTTTCAACAAGCTTCCTATATATAGAAGAATGAGCTCACATATCGAATGATGAAAATTGAAAAAGAGCTGAATCCCTGTCAAAACGACTGGACGATCATAAGCGAAAAGAGCATTCATCTTAGCTTTGCTAAGCGAGTCTATATACTCATTCTTATTGTAATATCCTCTCAGTGAGAGTTAAATTTTACTTACAATATCAAACAATTCTGTTTGGAAAGCCAGAAGTGGCTTAGTGTTAAAGAATACTTAGGTTTTGTGTTTAATCTCAAGGGGAGATTAAGGGTGTGCCAGAAGTGGCCTAGAGAATACTTGTAGCCAGAAGTGGCAAGGTTAGAATACTTGAGAGTAATCAGATTTTGATTAGTAGAACCCTTCAAAAGTTTTGAAGGAGAACTGGACGTAGCTCAGTTGAGTGAACCAGTATAAAACTAAGTATTCTATTCTCTCGCTCTCTAGCTTACTTGCATTTCTTTTAAACTATCTCTTCAACATATTACGAAAAGGTTTCTATACACCTTTTATCTAAGTTTATCTATTACATGTATTTAAACGAAAAAGAAGAAGAGTAGTTTCTTTGGACTGTTGTTTTTTAATCGGCTGGACGATAGCTTGTTTTTTCTGTTTTACTAAGTTTATGTAAAACGTAAAGATACACTATCTTCACATTAGCTAAAGTTTTCCAAAGAATTTTTAAATACACTATTCAACCCCCCTTCTAGTGTATTTCTCTACATTTTAATTGGTATCAGAGCTCTACCTCTTGGGTTGAGTTCTTAACAGTACAGAGGAAAGATCCTGAGAAAGATGGAAAACGAAGGACAAGCTGTGAACAGACCACCACTCTTCAAGGGTGTCAAATATGACTACTGGAAACAAAGAATGATAGCATTCTTTGAATCTAGCCATATTGACATGTGGGAAGTTGTGGAGATGGGCGATTATATTCCACTTGATGCAAGCCTCAACGAAATCCCAAAGGCTAGATGGACGGAAGAGCAAAAATAAAGATTTTATCTCAACTCCAGAGCCAAAAACATCATCATGTGTGCACTGAGCGAACAAGAATATAACAAGGTGCACAGTCTCAAAAGCGCAAAACAAATATGGGACACTCTTGCATTAACATATGAGGGTTCCACTCAGGTAAAACGTAACAAACTCAGTCTCCTTACTCGTCAATATGAGTTGTTTAGTATGGAAGAAAATGAGGACATACAAAGTATGTTTGGACGGTTTCAAACCATACTAAATGAACTTAGAGCACATGGTAAAGATTATAATAACTATGAACATATTGATAAAATTCTAAGAAGTTTGCCTAGGAAATGGAGACCACAGGTTACAGCTTTGAGAACAAAGAAGGAACTGGACGATATGTCCTTAGAAGAACTCGTGGGAACCCTCAAGGTGCATGAACTAGAACTGCATCAAGATAGTGATGGTAAGAAAAATAAGTCTCTGGCGCTCAGCGTCCAGAAGCCAAGGAAAGCATCATCGTCCAAAGCCATGCAAGCTGAAACATCATCAGACGAACAATATGAAGATGATGACTCAGACGAGAATGATGAACTATCCTTTATATCCAAAAGGATACATGCTATGTGGAAAAAGAAAGGTGGATCCAGATGGAGAAACCTGAAGAGGAAAGACTTCAAAGAAAAGAAGGAGAAGAGTCCAATTATATGCTACGAATGCAAAAAGCTAGGACACTTCAAATCAGAGTGCCCAGATCTTGACAAAAGCAAGGACAAGAAGAAGAAATTCTTCAGCAAAGGAAAGGGCAAGAAAGTTCTGATGTCCACATGGGAAGACCTGGACGATGACTCATCATCGGACGAGGGAGAAGAGGAGGAAGCACACATATGTCTGATGGCGGACACCTCAACTGATTCCTCTGAGCCAGAAGAAGAAGATGAGGTAGATTTTAATGACTTAGATTCAATTCAAGAAGCTTATCATGAACTACTTTCAAACTCTTCTATCTTGTCAAAGGCCTATAGAACTTTAAAGAAATCATCCAAATCACTTTCAAAAGAAAAAGAAGCTTTAGAAGAAAACGTTAGACAACTGGAAAGTGAAAAGGAGGATTTACAGAAAATGTTTACAGAGCTCTCAAGGTAAAATGAAACTACAAATATGGAGAGGCGAACTCTCTAGAATGATGCTGCTCAAGCCCATAAATCCTATAAGGATTCAAGGGATAGAGAAAGAAATCTTTCCATAGAGATTCGAAATCTCAACGCAGAAAACAAAAGGCTAGTTGAGAAGCTTCTGAAAGTTGAAGCAGATACTTCCTTAAGAGGTCAACCACATGATGTTGTAAAACTTCATGAAGAAATTGACAGCCTAAAGAAGGATCTGTCAAACTTTGTCAAGGGCTCTGACAACCTCAAAAAACTTTTAAAATATGAAGGTTGTAAGAGACCAAATGACAGGTCAGGACATGGATACAAGGGAAAGAAATATATTCATGATGAGGAAATAGATGTTTGCTACTTCTGTGGGAAACCCGGACATATAACGTCCAAATGCAGACACCTGCCTAAGAGGAGAGCATTCAATACCCTTCGAGCTAACAAAAAAGGACCCAAGTCAATCTGGGTACCTAAGGATAAAATTGTTCCTGTTGCAGACATGCTTAACAGCAGGAAAGAAACTCCAATCATGGTACCTGGACAGTGGGTGCTCACATCACATGATGGGAGAAAGGTGTATGTTCCAAAGCCTCCTACCCAAGACTGGTGGGACAGTCACTTTTGGAGGGAATCAGAAAGGGATGATAGCTGGCGTAGGTAAGATTGGTATACCACCCTATCCTTGTATTGATAAAGTTCTTTATGTTAAAGGTCTTAAACATAATCTACTTAGCATAAGTCAATTATGTGACAGTGGATATGATGTTGCCTTTAACAAAGGTGAATGTACAGTCAAAAACTCTGATGGGTCCCTTCTCTTTACTGCAAAGAGGCAAGGCAATCTGTATAAGATTAAACTTGGGGAACTATCAAGTCAAAATGTATCATGTCTAGTTTCTGTACAAGAAAATCATTGGTTATGGCATAAAAGACTTGGTCATGCAAGCTTGAGGTTAATCTCAAAGCTGAACAGGCACAACCTCGTAAGAGGACTACCAAGTATGTCATATAAAGATGATCTTCTTTGTAAAGCTTGTCAGAAAGGGAAACAAGTGAAAAGTTCTTTTCAAAGTAAAAACATTGTTTCCACTTCTAGACCTCTAGAGCTGTTACATATTGATCTGTTTGGACCCACAAGAACAGCCTCGGTAAGTGGTAAAAGATATGGATTAGTTATAGTGGACGACTATACTAGATGGACATGGGTCTTATTCCTATCCCACAAAGATGAGTCCTTTAAGGCTTTTTATAATCTCTGCAAAAGAGTTCAAAATGAAAGAGGAGTATGCATTACTTCGATTAGAAGTGATCATGGGGGTGAATTCGAAAACGAAAGTTTTCAAAGGTTCTGTGAGGATAATGGTATCCTTCACAACTTCTCAACACCAAGAACACCACAACAGAATGGTGTAGTTGAGAGGAAAAACAGGTCACTTCAGGAGATGGCCAGAACCATGTTAAATGATAATTCAACCCCTAAACACTTCTGGGCTGAAGCAGTGAATACTGCCTGTTATTTACAAAACAGAATCTATATAAGGCCGATATTGAAAAAGACTCCATATGAATTGTGGAAGGGTAGAAGACCCAACATATCCTACTTCCATCCATTTGGATGTCAATGTTTCATTCTGAACACTAAGGATAACCTGGGAAAATTTGATTCTAAGTGTGATGAAGGAACATTGCTTGGATATTCTGAAACTTCAAAGGCATACAGAGTCTATAACTCTAGAACCTTAGTTGTTGAAGAAGCTATCCATGTGAAGTTTAATGACAACAAGCCTAATAAGGAATTATCAGAGCTGGATAAATCATTTGCAGATATCAGATTGGACGATGCAAGTAAGTCATCAGACTCGTCCAACCATGATGTCTCAGTTGAAGAATCAAATGCACTACTGGACCGTCCAGTCGCATAACAAAGAGAACCAACTGGACGTAACTGGCAAATGAAGAAACATCATCCACAGGAGCAAATAATTGGGGATCCAAAAGACAGAGTCAAAACCAGATCTTCACTCCAACGACAGCAAGTTCACGCAGCACTCATATCTCAAATAGAACCTAAGACTGTGGACGATGCCTTAGAAGATGAAGGCTGGGTCAAAGCAATGCAAGAAGAACTTGACCAATTTCAAAAGAACAATGTCTGGAAACTAGTAGAACTCCCCAACGACAAAGAAGCTGTAGGAGCAAAGTGGGTGTTCAGAAACAAGCTGGACGAAGCAGGTAATGTTGTGAGAAACAAAGCAAGGTTGGTAGCAAAAGGTTACTCACAACAAGAAGGTATAGATTATACTGAAACTTATGCTCCCATTGCACGTCTGGAGGCAATCCGCATTTTACTGTCATTTGCAGCTCATAGCAATATGAAGCTATACCAAATGGACGTAAAAAGTGCATTCCTCAACGGACTTATAAAAGAAGAAGTCTATGTGGAACAACCCCCAGGATTTGAAAGTGATGCTTTTCCAAACCATGTTTTTAAACTTAACAAAGCATTATATGGATTGAAACAAGCTCCTAGAGCTTGGTATGAAAAACTCAGCACATTTCTGTCAGAAAATGGTTTTTCAAGAGGAAAAGTAGACACTACGTTATTTCGCAAAGACTACTCTTCTGATTTTATCATTGCACAAATATATGTTGATGATATCATATTTGGTGCCACTAATGAATCTCTCTGTGAAGATTTTGCCAAATTAATGCAAACAGAATTCGAGATGAGCATGATGGGTGAGCTGAAATTCTTCCTTGGACTCCAAATCAAACAAACTGAAAAGGGAATATATATACATCAGACTAAGTATGTCAAAGAGCTGCTAAAGAAGTACAAGTTGGACGATGCAAAACCAATGAAAACTCCTATGCATCCAACAACAGTTCTTGGACTGGACGACAACTCAAAGAAAGTAGATAATACTCTATACAGAGGTATGATAGGATCACTCCTGTACCTCACAGCGTCCAGACCTGACACCATGTTCAGCATATGCTTATGTGGAAGATTTCAATCTGACCCAAGGGAAGTTCACTTAACTGCTGTTAAAAGAATCTTTCGATATCTTGCTGGAACCAATAACCTTGGGTTATATTTCAAAAGGCAGAAAGATTTCAGGCTAATAGGATATTGTGATGCTGATTATGCTGGAGATCGCATTGAAAGAAAAAGCACCAGTGGAGGATGTCACTTCATCGGTGGTAATCTAGTCTCCTGGACATGCAAGAAGCAAGGAACTATTGCTCTGTCCACTGCTGAAGCAGAGTATATTTCAGCTGCAAAATGCTGTTCTCAAATCTTGTGGATCAAACATCAACTTGAGGACTACAACATATATGAGTGTAACATTCCTATCTTCTGTGATAGTAAAGCTGCCATAAATCTTTCTAAAAATCCCATATTGCATTCAAGGGCCAAACATATAGAGATTAAACATCACTTTATAAGAGACCATGTTCAAAAGGGAACTATGGAATTACACTTTGTAACCACAGATAATCAGCTTGCTGATATATTCACTAAACCCCTTACTGAAGACAAGTTAATCCTTCTTAGGGACAAACTTGGCATGAACTCTGTAAAGGAATGATTAACATCTACATAATGCGTCCAATAAAATCATATCGTCCAAAGGACATGTCGTCCAAGGAACACTAGAGTCATGCACATGCATTACATACATTTCACTTAAGTCCAATATATGGATGATGTCTTTTTATCTTAGTCTTTTCTTCTGATTCAAATTAACAAAACGGATCATTTTAAGGATAAGTATGAGCTAATACTCTATGCTGATTCACCAAAATGGCGGTAACCGTACACAATTACCCACATCCTCTGCACGTCTCATCATGGCGGGTTTTATGGCGTCAGTTTCTTTTCAAATATTCAAAAAAAAAAAACAAAAACATCAAAACCGCTTCATATCCTTCAAACAAAACCCAAGTAAACACTTATCAAATCCTCACCGGAAAAACACCACCATATCATCAAACCTAAACACTCTCTCTCTCTCTCTCTCAGAAACCCCAAAACCCTCTCAGAAAAACCTAAAAAAATCCAAACTTTACAAGAATGGCAATCTCTACAAACTCAAGCAACTCAGAACTCGACGTCCTCACCTACCCTGAAACTACAGTTGTGTGCCAAGGAGCTGCTACAGTGCACATTGAGCACTTCTTTGACATTGAAGAGCTTGAAAAGCTGGGACTAAACCTGAACGAGAGCCTACTGAAGTGTGGAATCAGAGGCTACTTCAATGAGAACCAGAAAATATTTCCCGAGTTGATCAGAATGTTCTGGAGGAATGCCAAGTTCCAGAGCTCAAGGAAACTCGTGGCCACGATTCTTGGACGAGAAGTGACTCTGTCCATCGAGGCCATAGCAAAGGTAACTGGTTGCATCAGGGAGTAGAACCAGTACAGAACCAACTGGGCCAAGCAGTACGGCGATCACGTTGCGACTGTGCTTTGCAAGTCCAAAACCCCTGAGTCGATGAAGATTGAATACAAGAATCTGTGCGAGGAAGCTAAAATATGGCAGCAGGTGTGCAACAAGAGTATCCTGCACAAAGCTGGGTCTAAGGACTCAGTCACAGACTTACACAAGTTTGTGATATTCCATCTGATGGAAGGCATTCCCTTCAATCTCCCTCACATCATCTACGTCAATATCGTGAGGATGATGAAGTCTGTGGGTGGGAATGATGACATTTTCTACGCCGCCCTGATGAACAGGATCTTCTGGGATCAGAAGATTTATAAACGCTTCTTTGATGAATTGGATGAAGAAGCCCACGAAGCCATAGTGAAGAAAGGGCCAATAGTGGCAACACAACAGTTGTTTGGTGAGCCCAACATAAGGCCAATGAAGATCAAGCTAACAGCCAAGGTCTTAAGGGACTTGGACGAGGACACCATCAATAAGCAAAGGCATGAACATAGCAAGATCATCTCTAATGATGAAGAAGAAGAGATTGATCTTCTGGGCATTGGTAGAAAAATCAAAAGGCTGATGGAAGAACAGCAGGGCAGAAAGATCACACGCCAAGCAACTCAGATGCATGAGGAAGACGCGGAGAAGGAAAGAAGAACCAAGAAAAGGCATGCTGAGACATCTGTTACTCAGTCACCAGCAGGGAAGCGTCCAAGGACTGAAACGTCCAAACCTGTTCAAGAGGAGACGCGTCCAAAGGTAGCTCCAGTAAAGGTTGCCCCAGAAAAGCAAAAGGTACGAAAGCTTCAATTACTGGACGACTCTGATGATGATGACCAGATCCCAATTGGTCAGATCATGAAGGAGATAGAAGGTCCTCAGCAAAAGAAGCAAAAGGCACAACCTGCTAAAACACTTCCTTTTCTTGCTAATGTGCCACGAAGAGTGAAGACTCAGGCAATAAGGTCAAAAAGGATTGCAGTGCTACCATCCTCCTCTCAAGACACCGACAATGTATCCACCAGCACCCTTCTACCAGCAACATCAGGTGCTCCATCCACATCAGCAAGCCAGCAACCACCTCTTCGCTTGGACCTGTCCAAGTTTGTGCGTCCAAGAGATGCATGGAGGGATACATGGTCCCCATGGACTATACCCCCCAAGAAGAAAACAAAAGAAGAGAAAGACAGAGAATGCTTCCCGGTTGCATTCCTCACATGCAATGAGCAGAATTTCTGTAAAGAAGGTGATATGATCCAGAGGCCTCTGCAAGAGCCTCTGAAGCGGCATTATACAACTGCCTCAGCACCTGAGTGGACGAGGTATGTTTGCACTGAATCTTTGTCAGCTGCTTATTATGCTATGCCCAAAGGAACGACCATCAGCAATCCTCTGCCCAATTGGACGAGAGAAGTGTACCCACACTTAGTACGCATGCCTTATCCTTACATCTGTCCAACTGGAACTCAGCAGAGAGTGCGTCCAGCAGCGGAAAATCTGCAGAAGCCAGAGGTGGAAGTTGCCTCTCGTTTCACAAAGACGGTTGCGGAGCAGAAAGGGAAGGCTCCAAGGAAAAAAGAAGGCACCGTCCAAGAAGTCTTCTGCTAACAAAGATATTGAGCTGGATGCAGAATTGCAATTGGCAATTAAAGAAAGTCTGGACCCGTCAGTAATGCAGCAGCGTCCAGACGCAGGGTGGGTCAGGGATGTTCAAATATGGACTCCAATCACAAAGTTCCTGCCTCTACCAGCTGGAACTCCAGTGCTAAACTTCCAGTCAGGCGACTATGATGATCTTGGAAAGCTTCTGCAACAGATGTACATTCCAAACCAAGCCATCGCCTACCCACCAAACATGCACATAAGCCGCGCGACGGAAATAAAGTTCGTACCAGACAGAGTATGTCCTAGACTACCTGTATATGATGCTGGTCGCAAGAAAGGCTTCAAATTCTACGACATTGAGATGCCCAGCAGGGAGGAGAAAGTTGAAACCCTGCAAAAATCTTCTCACACCTGGGGTCATTTATTTGATAAGTCTGGTAAGCTCACGCGTGAACTTGGAACCTTTGATTCCATAACCTTTTGGCGCCAGATATTATGGAACGATTCCCAGCAAGCCTCATCCTCAGGCAGTTCCAAGGATGACTTTGTTCATCCCCCTCATGGTATAGAAGTGCTGCGTCCAGTCAAGACTCACCATTTCTCAGACACATTTGCCTGCTTTCTGAAGGATTCAGATGATTATCTGGAGTTGATGAAGACTTTGCCAACAATCAGAAGCAACAAAGTGTTTGACCTCAGAACACTGGATCGCACGGAGTTTATGGAGGAACTCCAAACTCTACATGAGGAGTACCAAGCAGAAGAAGCCGCCGCAGCAGTAGAACAAGCTCGTCTTGAGCAGCTGGCTTTTGAGGAAGCTGAGACCGCAACCATGGAAAAGGAAGATACGGTTGCTAAGTCAAAGGCTACATAGGCAGAACTGGATGAAGCATCTGCCAAAGTGACAAAGGTGCTAGCTCATCTTGACCTGGACTCATCAGTACCAGTGGACGTAGAACACTTTGTCACGTCACATGAAGAACCTACCGTCCAGTCTGATAGGTCCGAGGATGATAGAGAGCTCGTTGTTGAAGCGTCCAAGCCAATGGAAGCCTCTGCAACACAGCCTATTGCTGAAGAAATCACAAGCCTCCCCATTGTTGATGCATCCACTGAAGCACATTCAGGCACACATCAACTGGTTCCAACTGGATCTTCAAGTCCAAGGGGCATTAATCCCCTGCGATTTGTTGAACCACAAGGAGTCTCAGAAGATCGTGTTCACGAAATAGTACAATAGGCTCTGAGGCAGCAACAGCTGGAGACTGAGGCCACGTTTCAAGCTTTTCAGCAAAGACAACAGGCTGAAGCTGATCAACATCGTCTAATGCTGCAAAATGCAATCACTGAGCAGTTCATGAGTCTCTCCCAGACGCTTGTGAACCAGATTCAAAATACCACAGCCACCTTACTTGGTCACGTTGCTCATACAGTTCCACCAGTCCAACCTCAACCTCCACAACCAGCACCACCAATTCAAGCACCACCAGAACAACCACCACCACCACCACCTCATGAACCACCTCCACAGCCATAAGGTGACCATGATGGCCACATCATTTTTTTCCATCTTTCAAACCTTTTTGTTAATGACAAAGGGGGGGAAATTGGAATTTTGATGAGAATAAATAGCTAAACAATCTGTATTCAAATATTTTTTGAATATATATATATATTGGTTCCTTTATCAAAACATGAGGTGTTTATTTTCATATATTCCGCATCCATATCATTGATATGTTTTTCACTCTGATATCTGTTATACATGATTTATACTTGCCTTTATATCTATCTGTTATTAGATGCATAAGAAATGTTGAACTCAGGGGGAGTACTTCATTTCACTTCTATACTCTGGCATAACATAATCATCTCTGACTTGACTCATTGTATTCTTATATGATTATGTGTCTGTTAACATCAAAATTTACCATTATTTGTCATCATCAAAAAGGGGGAGATTGTTAGGTTCTAAGACATTGGACGATGTCCAACCCCTCGAATTTCGGTTTTGATGATAATAACTAAAGGATAAATTTTGAAGTATCTAATGATCTAGTTTGAGTGTTATAGGATCTACATCGTCCAATCCCGCAATGGTATTGTATCTCTCAAACCTGGACTGTATGTTTTATAAAGAAAGCGTCCAAATATATATTATAAGAAACTTACAGGCAGCGTCCAATGCTCCTGTGAGAGCAAGCGTCCAATGCTTGAATAACACTCACTGTGGTTACTATCTTGAAAATACGTTTTCTATGATATAAGGCAACGTTCACTCTCTCATATTTTAACATGCCATTCTATTTTGATCTTTTCGAATAGTACTGAACAGGGAAAGAAGAAGCTTCTCCCTGCAGAAAAAGTACAAGTAGGAGAGAGGCGCTACAAGTACGGCTGTCACTTCCATCAGTTCACTCTAAGTCAAAATGTGACAACGGCCATATGCTACAGAAAGAATCGCTCTTGGAAAAGGAACAGATTCCTCAACGGATATCTTTCAACAAGCTTCCTATATATAGAAGAATGAGCTCACATATCGAATGATGAAAATTGAAAAAGAGTTGAATCCCTGTCAAAACGACTGGACGATCATAAGCGAAAAGAGCATTCATCTTAGCTTTGCTAAGCGAGTCTATATACTCATTCTTATTGTAATATCCTCTCAGTGAGAGTTAAATTTTACTTACAATATCAAACAATTCTGTTTGGAAAGCCAGAAGTGGCTTAGTGTTAAAGAATACTTAGGTTTTGTGTTTAATCTCAAGGGGAGATTAAGGGTGTGCCAGAAGTGGCCTAGAGAATACTTGTAGCCAGAAGTGGCAAGGTTAGAATACTTGAGAGTAATCAGATTTTGATTAGTAGAACCCTTCAAAAGTTTTGAAGGAGAACTGGACGTAGCTCAGTTGAGTGAACCAGTATAAAACTAAGTATTCTATTCTCTCGCTCTCTAGCTTACTTGCATTTCTTTTAAACTATCTCTTCAACATATTACGAAAAGGTTTCTATACACCTTTTATCTAAGTTTATCTATTACGTGTATTTAAACGAAAAAGAAGAAGAGTAGTTTCTTTGGACTGTTGTTTTTTAATCGGCTGGACGATAGCTTGTTTTTTCTGTTTTACTAAGTTTCTGTAAAACGTAAAGATACAATATCTTCACATTAGCTAAAGTTTTCCAAAGAATTTTTAAATACACTATTCAACCCCCCTTCTAGTGTATTTCTCTACATTTCATTCTCACGCCTTGAATCCTTACTTACAACACAACACCAACTTTATCAAAATGTGAATTATTAACATAGTTTTTGAACCAAAGTTGTGGCTTATCCATCATCATCATTCATAACAAAACTAGGTTATGGTCTCCAGCTAAACAAAAACGTCAGAATTTCTGTAACACTGTCATTGGACGCTAGATTTCACTAAACATAGGGTGTCATTGGACGCTAGATTTCACTCTGCACTAGGTCACTGGACGCTGGGTCTCACTTTGCACTAGGTCAATGGACCCTGGGTCTCACTGAATGTTGGGTTTTCCCTGGATGATGCTCTCCTACACACCACTGTTCACTAGATGATGGTTTTACTACACACTAGTATTCACTGAAAGATGGTTTTACTACACACTAGTATATATTGGACGATGGTTTTTCCTACACACTAGTATGCACTGGACGATGGTTTTTCCTTGTAGGACAGTCATTGGACAATGGTTTTCTTTGGATGAGGGATCTTTTGCAGAACCCAGAACCTCTCAAAACAAATTACAAACACATGCCTCAAAGATTTAGAAACCATTTCCAACACTTGCAATATCATTCCAAAGCAAAACAACATATTCAGCTCAAATCATCAAAAACATAAAGAGAGCAAAAGTCATCACATCATAATAACAAATCTTTAAAACATCCAAACAGAGACAGAATTCCAAACATAAACCACCACCAGATCATTTCAAACAATTATGAAGCTCCCCTTACCTAAAGCTCTTGACTCAAATCGTGAAGAAAACTATAGAGGAGAGCTTTGGGGTTCTCGAGTAATCTGTCCCCAAGTTTTTGTTACAGAATCAACTAGGAAGAACCTAAACCAACATCAAAATAAGTTCCAAATTAAGATTTCTCTCATCTCTGAAAATCTAACCAAGATCCATTTCTCATGTTTCTTGGAAGGAGATGAGAACGATACTAAGACATCGAAATACAGAGGGATTGGACTTACCAACTTAGAATCGACCAAGAAAGTTCTAGGGAGGAAGAAATCAAACTTCAATATGGTGTAGAATTTCAACTTCCATTCACAGGAAGAAGATATTCAGAGAAGAAAGAAGATAAGAACAAGAGACTTAGAGAGGAATAAAGATAAGAATGAAGGTAATAGAAGAAACAGGAAACAGGACACGTTAATATATAAGATTTGCATGAATTTATGATATTTACCACTATCATTCCTTTCAGGACACCCTTTTTTTTTAATATTATTATTATTATTATTATTATTATTATTATTATTATTATTATTATTATTATTATTATTAATTCTTTAAATTTAATTTTCTCTTGCATTACTAATCAAACACTTATATAAAAAAAAAATCACAACGTCACACATTTCAGAAAGTATTGTCCAAAGTTGAAGCAATCTGGTGAAGGGGCATCCCGCTCTGCGAATGTGGTAGAGACTGATGACTCAGACTACTACAGTGAGAGAGATGTTCTCTCAGTTTCATGTAGTCAACTTACATATGCATGGATTCTTGATTCTGGATGTTCTTACCATATGACTCCCAATAGGGAGTGGTTCACCACATACAGGCCAGGCAATTTTGGCAGTGTCTATTTGTGTGACGACAAAGCTTGTGCTGTTGTTGGAATGGGACAAGTACAGATTGCTATGGATGATGGTGGAGTGAGAACGTTGTGTGATGTCCGACATATCCCTGAGTTGAGGAAGAATCTGATCTCACTTGGTACTTTACAGGCCAATGGTTTCAGTTGCAGGACTGATGGAGATCGGGATACCCTCAGAGTGTGTAAGGGTGCGTTGACTGTGATGAAAGCACAATGGACTGTAGGCAATATTTACAGACTGTTGGGGAGCACAGTTGTAGGCCGCTTTGCATCTGTTGAGTCTGATGATGATGCTACCAGATTATGGCACATGCGTTTGGGCCATCTTAGTGAGCATAGGATGGTGGAGCTTCATAAGAGAGGACTTTTGAAGGGAGTTCGAAGCTGCAAGTTAGACTTGTGTGAGTATTGTGTGCTTGGGAAACAGTCCAAAGTACAGTTTAAAGCTGCGAAGCATACCACCAAGGGGATCCTAGACTATGTGCATATTGATGTGTGGGGTCCTACTAGAGATCCGTCCTTGGGTGGTTCCCATTATTTTGTCACCTTCATTGACGATTTTTCTCGCAAGGTCTAGGTGTACTTCATGAAATAGAAATCTGAAGTCTTTGAGAAGTTCAAGCTTTGGAAGGCTGAGGTGGAAAACAGACAGGCAGAAAAGTCAGGTACTTGAGGTCTGATAATGGCAGGGAGTACACAGACTCACGGTTTCAGAAATTCAATGAGGAACATGGCATTCAGAGACACTTCTTAGTGCGGAAAACACCATAATAGAATGGTGTTGCAGAGAGGATGAATAGGTCCCTTATTGAAAGGGCCCGGTGTCTGAGGTTGAATGCTAGCCTTTCCAAAGGCTTTTGGGCAGAGGGGGTGAACATGGCATGTTATCTGCTCAACCGATCACCACGAGCTTCATTGGATGGGAAAGTTGCAGAGGAAGTTTGGACAGGTAACCCGGTTGATTTTAATAATTTAAGAATATTTGGGTGTCTTTCTTTTGTGCATATATCTAGTGATGAAAGATCTAAACTTGATCCAAAGTCAAAAAAGTGTGTTTTCGTAGGTTATTCCAAAGGTGTGAAGGGGTTCAAGTTTTGGGATCGAGCTTCCAAGAAGATGGTGATCAGCAGGGATGCAGTGTTCGATGAGCAGTCCATGATGCCACAGACAGTTGAGACACATGAGCCAGTGCCAGATGGAGCTTCCCCTAGCTCTGTGGAGGTTCAGGTGGACTTTGAGCATCTGCCAGTGATTCCTGAGAGGGCAGAACCTTGCAGTCCAAAACTGGAGGCCACACCTGCACCTGAGCCTAGACTAGATAGTCCAGCAGGACTGCATGAGTACACTCTTGTCAGAGATAGAGAACGTTGCACTATTAAACCTATTGCCCGATATGGGTTTGAAGAGTTGGCTTCTTTTGCACTTCTCACCAGTTCAGGAGACCCGTCTATCTTTCAAGAGGCTATGAACAACTAGGAGAAAGACAGATGGATGGGTGCTATGGTGGAGGAGATGGAGTCTTTGCGGAAGAATCAGACATGGGAGCTAGTTGAGCTTCCTCTAGGCAAGAGAGCCATAGGATGCAAATCAGTGTACAAGAGGAAACCTCCAGTATCAGAAAAAGAAGGGGAAAAGTTCAAGGCTCGCCTAGTAGCAAAAGGATATTCACAGCAGAAGGGGATTAACTATGATGAGGTTTTCTCCCCAGTCGTTAGGCATACTTCTATCAGGGCAGTGTTAGCCTTGGTAGCCAGTCGAGATATGCACTTGGAGCAGATGGATGTGAAGACAGCTTTTCTTCACGGTGATCTAGAGGAGCAGATTTACATGGGGCAGCCAGAGGGGTTCAGTAAAAATGGACCGGGTCGGCTAGTTTGTAAGTTAAAGAGGTCTCTGTATGGATTGAAGCAGTCTCCAAGGCAGTGGTACAAGAGTTTTGATTCTTACATGCTTCAGATTGGCTATAGGTGATGTGAGTATGACTGTTGTGTTTATGTGAGGAGCCTTGATGATGGTTCTTTTATTTTTCTGCTACTTTATGTGGGTGATATGTTGATTGCTGGTAACCATTTGCTTGATGTGAATGAGTTGAAATCCATGTTGGGCAACGAGTTTAACATAAAGGACTTGGGTCCTGCCAAGAAGATTCTTGGGATAGAGATTCACAGGGACAGGAGGTCCAGAAGACTATGGCTCTCACAGTAGGGCTATGTTGAGAAGGTCCTGAACAAGTTTAGCATGAGTAATGCTAAGTCAGTGAGTACCCCACTTGCAAACCACTTCAAGCTTTCTGTAGATCAGTGCCCAAAGACAAATGAAGAGGTAAAATACATGTCAAAAGTTCCTTATGCCAATGTAGTTGGTTGCTTGATGTATGCTATAGTTTGCACTAGACCAGATTTGGCACATGCTGTAAGCCAAGTCTGTAAGTTTATGTCGAAGCCAGGGAAGCGACATTGGGAAACAATGAAGTGGATCTTCAGGTACCTAAAGGGTACAACAGGGCATGGTATCATGTTTGGTAGTCAACAGGGTGATCCTTCATTTGTGGGTTATGTGGATTCTGACTATGCTGGTGATTTGGATGACAGGAGGTCTACAACAGGGTATGTTTTTACTCTTGCAGGTGGGCCTATTTGTTGGAAGTCCATTGTTCAGTCTACTGTGGCAATGTCAACAACTGAAGCAGAGTACATGGCAGTAGCAGAGGCTAGTAAAGAAGTTGTGTGGCTCATAAGGCTAGCAAAGGAGCTGGGCATTGAGCAAGGTGGAGTTCAGTTGCATTGTGATAGTCAGAGTGCTATGGATTTGGCAAAGAATCCGGTGTATTATGCTAGAACCAAGCATATTGATGTGAGGTTCCATAAGATCAGGGAGTTGATGGCATCTGGTCAGATTTTGCTCAGGAAGGTTCACACTTTAGAGAATGCAGCTGATATGTTAACCAAGGCGGTCACAGCTGACAAGTTCAAGCATTGCTTGGACTTGTTGAATGTTGCTCGGTGCTAAATGTGATTAGACTCCCCAACCCAAGAGACATATGAGGATATGAGGTGGACTTGTTGTTATCTTCCACAGGGATGAATATTCCCCAAGGTGGAGATTGTTGTGCATGACTCATATTCTATAAGTGAGCAGTTTGGGCTTGGGCCACTTGTTGTTGGGTTACGAAATAAGTGGGTTGGGGGTGCGGGGGTTTAGCCCCGCGGTACGGTACAAGGATAATATTGTAAGTCTGTATCGTGGTTTATTCTATATAAACTGATGTAACCCTATTGGCCATATAACAATAATAGAAACACCCACTTTGCTCCCAAGGACATAGGCACACTTGCCGAACCTCGTTAAATCCTTGTGTCTGTGTGTATGCGTGTGATTACTCTGATCTTTAGAATTTCGGTTGCTATTGCTACCAACTATTGTTGGAATACAAGTGTCAAGGTGAAGTCCCACATTGGGTAGAAATGGGGAAGTTGAGTAACATATAAGTGAGGAAAACCCACAAACCTGATGCCTTAAGGTTTTGGGTTGAAGGTGGTGTTAAGCTTGCTTATGTGGGGTGCTCGTGGCCCATTGGTGCAGATCTCCCCGAAGTTTAATCCCCTTATGTGCACAACAACTGGCTCCACTTTTGCAAACTTGACCCAAATATTACTAACGTCGGTGACAGGGTGTTCTCAATTTACATAGGGAGCAAGTTGGTTGAGAACCAGGTTGGTGTTATGAGTTGGAGCCAGAAACAGAAAGGTGTCGCTGTGTACAAAGATTACACCATTTTAATCCCCAAGAATGATACTCAGAAAAAGGTTAATCTCTCACTTCAAATGCATCCTTATGAAAGTTTCATAAGTAGTAAGGATAAAAAATACAGCCCATTCTTGAACGGTCTCGAGATCTTCAAAATCAGCTGGTCAAACAACCTCGCCGAACCTAACCTGGACCCGGTTCAGACTCGACACAACAACATACCCGCCCCAGAGGGAAAGAACATAAGTGGAACCCGACCGATCATAATTAGTGTCTTCATGGGGGTGGTATTTGCTGTTAGTTTGACGTTGCTTATCGTTTACCCCTTCTTCTCAACGACTAAGTCTACCAATACGCAGAATTCCTCGCAGCTGCCTAATATTTACTACTGCTTCTCCCTCTTCGAGATCACAACCGCCACTAACAACTTTGACGACGTCTTCATCATCGACGTTGGAGGATTTGGGCATGTTTATAAGGGCTACATCGATGGCAGTTCCACCCCTATGGCTATCAAGCGCCTCAAACCCGATTCTCAGGAAGGGGCTCGCGAGTTCAAGAATGAGATCGAGATGCTCTCGCAGCTCAACCACCTCCATCTGGTCTCCCTCATAGGTTACTGCAACGATGACAACAAGATGATCTTGGTCTATGATTTCATGACACGTGGCAACCTTCGTGACCATCTCTACAACACTGATAACCCCCCTCTGCCATGGAAGCAACGCTTGCAGATTTCTATTGGTGCTGCACATGAGTTGCATTTTCTTCACACAGGCACAAAGCACAAGATCATCCATCGCGACGTGAAAACCACCAACATCTTGTTGGATGAGAAGTGGGTTGCCAAGGTTTCGGACTTTGGGCTATCCAGGATTGGACCCACTGGCATATCCAAGACCCATGTTAGCACCGATGTGAAGGGCAACTTTGAGTATTTAGACCCAGATTATTATACATGCCATCATTTAACAGAGAAGTATGATGTGTATTCTTTTAGGGTACTGTTGTTTGAAATACTGTGCGCTCGGCCACCTTTCATCCATACTGCGGAGGCACAACAAGTGTCGCTTGCTAATTGGGCTAGGCACAATTACCAAAGTGGGACCATGTCACAGATTGTAGACCCCACGTTGAATGGGAGGATCACACCTAAGTGCTTCAAGAAGTTTTGCAAGATTGGGGTGAGTTGTTTGTTTGTTAGAGGATAGAAAGCAGAGGCCTTCGATAAAGGACGTCGTTTGGATGCTAGAGTATGTAATGCGGCTGCAAGAGAGTGCGGAGCAGCGCGAAAGTGCTACTGCTATTGTCACCAAGTGAATTGGTAAGTCATAAATTTCAACATTTTTGTTTCTGTTCTCGCTTATCAGAATAAATTTTACGTGTTCAATTATTGAAGCATTTTTTTGTCCAATGACTTCGTTATAATTTTCTTGCAAAACATGACTTGGTATTTTTTCCATGTAACGACAATATTATTATTCTATTATTGTATAGTTTCTTATAATCTTTTATTGTTATTTATCAGACATTGGTCGTCGGTGCTTTTTTGTTGGGATGACATTTTGTTTATCGCACAGCTATAAAGGATTTCAGAAGATGCCTTGTCAATAATCGACACAGGTCGTCGTCTTTTTCTAGACCTTGTTATGCTTCAGCCATGTCTTAATATATAGTGAAAATTTCATTTCTTTCATATGTACTTGAACTATTATGTTTAAGAAGAGTCTAAGGATCCAAATTTCTAAAATATGTGTTTTCATCCTTTCAATGATTGTTTTAGTTCATATCTTTGTAAATTAAAAGGTTTATTCTAAAGTTTCTGTCTTTATGACTAAGAACCAAGTACATTGTAAGTTAAGGGAAGACTAGTCAGTGGTATTCCACCTGGCCGGCTAGAGTTAATAGACTGAATAACCAGGAGAAGAATTACCTTGATTATGCCAATAAGAAGATAAAGCCAACTCGAAGTTTGAGAAGAAAAGAAATGTTAGATTAGGGTCGGTGTTCATATCTTTTCCTAGATAAGCGAAATTTTGAGGACGAATTTTTTCTTGTTGGGAAGAATTATAATACCGACTTTTTCTACTTTGTGAATTATAAAATTGATTGAAATAATTATAGTATACAATTAAATTTAATTTCATTAAAAAATTAATTAATAAACGTGTGATTTTTCGATGAAAGTTTCAATAAATTTTTTTACTGAAACTGGGATTGCTTGCACATTGACAGTGTAAGAATATACTGCAAAAGTGAACAAATAGTCAAGAAAAGTGAAGGATTTAATTACCATTAGTCTCTAATAATTATAATTAGAACTATGTAAATTTTTTATTTTATTTCGTTATCGTGGATTAAAATAATAACATTTTAAGGTGATTCAAAGAGTGCGATTTTAGGAACTTTTCGGGAGTTAGAAAAATTCTCCGAGACATTTTAAATTTCTTAGATGTCCTAAATTAAAATTAGAGAGTCATATATTCATTAATTTATGATTAACAATTGATTTATCATTTGTTATCTTTCTTGTTAAAATTTTTAACCTAACTTAATAGTACGCCTACTTCCAAATACCTACACACTCTTTGGCAAAATTTTCAAAGATCACCCTTAATTTATGCTGACCTATGGTTTGAACTCGGAGACCAATCTACACATTTTTTTCAACTTGGCCAAAACTTCAAAAGACAATGAATCCTTAATTTTTTTGATGACAGAGGCACGCGTGATCAAGTTGAAAGAAAGGCTCTCACATTTCCTTCATTTTAGTCATATAGCCAAAAATTTCAAAGGCCATCATTAATTTATGTTGACCCAACAAAAATTAGAAGGAGAAAAGAAAATATGCCCAAGTCCTACCTTGTAATAGTCAACAACAACATAGTTCGGCAACTGTTGTGAGCAGCTCTGTGACAGGTTTGTAGCATGTCAATGAGATTACCAATTAATTATCTACATGTGATTGGCATAAGTGGAGCAGATTCAAAATAGTTTACCAACATTAAGGATGTGTTCTTGTCATCAGGAGGAGAAGATTCTGCTCTATGTGGACAGCTTCTTGCTTTCCTTCCTCCATCCCCATCTACAAAATTTAAGATCACCAAAATTAAAATTGACAAAGGAAGGAAGAAATATATACCTCAACTTGCACTCTACCTTTGTGTTTCTCTTTTAATTTAACCAATTAGGATTACAGAAGTTTTTCAGTTCCCATTTTCAGTTGAGAGGAGATATTCAAATGTCAATGACCACAATGTTTTGTGTTAAAGAATGAAAGAGCTTTAATGGTTGGTGTTTTCTTACACTAATTTTCATCCATGTAATTCCACAGGTATGCAATACCTTCACGTTGTTCCTTAGACCTGTCTGAAGTGAACACTAGTAATCTTTGATTTTTAGCAACCATATCACTCACTATAGGTCAATCTCCACCTTTTTTCAGCATGCTAGTCATAGGAAACCAAAACATCATCAAACCAGTGTCAGTGAAGAATTTTGTCAATCCTTTTGGTGTTTTAACATAATCTTCCAATGAGTGTGACAATTTTTGTCGGATTGGCGCTGATAGAAAATCTGCAATTTCCTTCAGTGAATCTATAGCTGGTTCCTACATGTTGATTACAAAGTTAGTGCTTCAAATGTGAATTGCTCGATTAAGTTGTTAGTTTCATTTTGGGTTTAGAAATATTTCCTAATATAAATTTATCACAAGTGAAACAACATAGTTTTCCAAAAATCCAAGGTCAATTGACGTGTAATTGGTCAGTGTTAAAACTTAAAGCAACTTTCCCTGAGTTTTTCACCCTTTAGTCAACTGGGAAGGGAAGATAGATTTTCCACAAGTGAAACAAGAAAATTTTTGCACTCTTACATTTATTTATTAGCCTAGTTACATCTTTATTTTCACTATGATATCACGACCAACCAAAGCAAGGATTAGATGGACTCTCAAGCTGCTAGTTGTATTACATGTATTCCACTTAATCCAGCTCATCAACAGATTCAACCTCCTCTTCTGGTAGTTTAAATGCATCAATTTTTCTTTAAAGTAGGCCTTCTGTTTTTCGATAAAATCTTGCAGCTGGATATAAAACACATATTGTTCATAAAAGACACAACATGTTATTTCTGAAAAGTTAGCAAATATGATCAAACACTTCAGTGAAATATCCATTAAGATCCATATAGAATTTAATTATAGTTCGTGTAAACTACTATAATGATTAAACACATGTTACAGCTTATGGGAACTGTGGCTTAGGATTGATGTTCTTCACAATCAGCAATTTATGTGCTCAAATTTGCTTGCCTGGGATAAATTCACTTTTGTCCCATCCCATAGCCATTTCCATTTGATGATTGCTACTTTGAGGTGGTCTTGGAGATGGCGTAATAACATGCTCTTTGCTGAGGAGAAGTGCCAGGTTCAATTTGTTTGTGGCATGATTCATGTTACAGCTGTTGAATTTCAGTCATTTTACCCGAAATCTGATCCACAAACAACTAGTCAAGCAAATCTTCATTGGTCCCCTCTTGGGTTTTCTATATGTTTCATGTGGTGCTGGCGATGCCCTTCTTGCAGAGATTCTTGCTTTGGAAGAGGGTTTAAATCAAACGTGGCATCTAGGATATCATAATGTAATATGTGAGAGTGATTGATTGCCTTGAAGTGGTCCAAATTTTGTCTAATTGGTGTGAAGAGAGGGTCTGCATGCATGTCTATGCCTATCAGTAGCATATTATTAATTCATGCAATTTTGCAACGTTTGCTGGTAATCATTCCTATAAATATTATCATACATTTACTTTTTCTTTCATCTTCTTTTCTATTTCATTTTTCTTCCTATCTCTCTCTTCTTTTCCATACATTCCAAATTTAAGATGTATGAATATCACTATTCTAATCACTCATATTCCACGAGAAGTGAATAGGGTAGCAGATTGCTTGGCTGGTTCGGGTACAAGTTCACCTCATGGGTACAAGTTCACTCATATAGTTTTGCACTTTGCGGTTTAATTATCACTCTGTACCCAAAAAAAAAAAAAACACATAAGAAAATATATCAAATAATGGTTCGGAAAGTAAGAAACAGTTATGGTTAATATAGTATTATTAAGCTTGAATTAGATTTGGCCTGACAAAAATATACCTATTATATGATGCAACCATTGCAACACAAGTGATATCAGCAGCGTTAGCTTTTAATGTCAGCCATCAGATGCATCGAACGGTATATAAGGATGCTGGAAAGAGGCGGCAGATTGCGGGGGGGATCCAAACGTGTAAGGTACGAGTTTTGCCATTTTCTTATTATTGAGCAGAGTTTTCCCACTTTTCTTGTCGCAAAGTCTTCCAGTTTCACCAACAAATACTTTGAAGTCTGAAGTCTGAAGTTTGAAACCTTCCTCTCTCCAGCAATTCCTAGCAACTACTACTAGCTACCAATGATATAATAATAAGTCTTCACAACTTCACAGATCACACAGTGTCTCACCGTTAACCATGAGGTTCAACAGTGTCACCTCCTTAGCACTCACCCTTCTCTTCCTCTCCATTCACCTCCAAGCATATAACCCAGTGGACCGTTTCACCATCAGTTGCGGCACCATCAGAAAATCTTCTGACGGCGAAAGGACATGGACGGGGGATACAGATTCAAGCCTCTTATTTGGTCAAGATGGCACCGTTTCCACTAATGCAACAATACAAACTCCTTCTACCAATCAAGTTCCCTACACCACAGCATGCTTGTCCCGTTCCCAATTCAGCTACTCCTTCCCCGTCACCCCAGGCCCCAAATTCCTCCGCCTCTTCTTCTACCCTGCTGAATACCCTTCATAATTTCCCCGCACCAACGCTTCCTTCACCGTTCAATCCAACCAATTCACCCTCCTCTACAGTTTCAATGCTTCTCTAAACACCGATGCAGAAGACACAAAAACAATATTCAGAGAATATGTCATCAATGTTTACGATGGTGAGAGGCTGAACCTCAGCTTCAGTCCATCGCAGCCAAACTCCTATGCTTTCACAAACGGAATCGAGGTATTTTCCATGCCAAGCGATCTGTATTACATGTCAGCAAATGACATGCTAACAACCGACACTGTGCTGGAGACAGAGTATAGAATAAAAGTTGGAGGGCAAGCAATCTCGCCACGAAACGACACCGGTTTGTTCAGGAACTGGGCTGGTCAAGATGAAGATTATTTAATTAAACAGAAAGATCCACAGAATAAAAATCTACGAGGTTACACAGATGGTAAGATGAACATAACGGTGAATCCTGATTACGTGGCACCAAAGGAACTGTACAGAACAGCTCGTGACATGGGCACCAACACCACTCTGAACAAAATCTTCAACTTGACTTAGGAGTTCCCCGTTAACTCAGGCTTTTACTACTTGGTCAGGCTCCACTTTTGCGAACTTGACCCGAATATTCCTAACATCGGTGATCGGGTGTTCTTAATTTACATAGGGAGTGAGTTGGCTTAGGAACATGCTGATGTTATGAGATGGACCAAGAAACAAAAAGGTCTTGCTGTTGACGGATTGACAAGCGTACCAAATCGCACAAGTAGTAAAATGGATAAGTCCAAGTATCGTTTTCCCAAGGGACTCACGTAATATAGGCAATGTTCACACAGATATTAGTTAAGCCAAACAGATTTCACAAGAAAGCAGTAAAAACACAAACTTTAGTTGGTTTTGTGGAACTTCAAAGCAAATCTAATGCATAACAGAAAATAAAATGATATTTTTTATGGTTTTATAATAGAACACAGCAGTAAACAGAGGTTAAAACATATATATAAAGATGTTGCAGGGGTTAGACTTAGATCTCACAAAACTCTACTCTTTTCTTGCATTAACGCATAATACATATTCCATTTGCATTTAGATGTTAAAATCAGCCAATAAAAACGTTCTCAATCCTAATCTCTTAGGTGCAGAGAGTCTTAGTTCCTTCCCTAAGCCTTGATTCCTCAACAACTTAACAAAGCAGCTAGCTTTAAGTCTAGTGACCACAAGATAACCCATGAACTAAGCTACATTCCTAGACACAAAGTTCATGAGGTATATTGCTTCAGATCTAGACAATAAAAGTGTTTCCCAACAACAATCATGTCCAAATATCATGCTATGGGTGGCCATTCCACAACAAGCTTTAAGTAAAGAAGCAAAATACTAACATTAAACACAAATTTGCGGAATATATGTAAAAATATCAAAAGATACAAGAGAGTCTGAGTATGATTACATCTAACCCCTTACAACTGAGGAACTCAACCACTCATGGACATGAGCAGCTGCAAAATACACATGGAGGGGAAGGAGATGAAGAAGAACACCAAGAACAAAGGAGAGAGCTTTTCTCTCCAATGGATCAGTACAAAACGAAATTACAGAACAGAATGGGAGTGAGTCCTAAGACTACTGTCATACATGAGGGTCAGCCCTTTATATACATGTGCAGAATGTCTTCAAGTGACAAATCGCTCAGCCAAGAAATTTGGCTTGGCTGATTGGCAAATTCTGCTACTGCATCAGAATGCTACTGCAGATGACCCTTCAATGCTTCAAAAACATCATAATGCAGCTCCAAAATGTGTTCTACATTTTCAATCTACTCTTTCTACAAAAAGTGGGGTAAATTACTAAGATATAACCATAAAATTAGAAAATTAAACTAATATTAACTAAATTACGAAATTAAAGCAAATTGAGTAAAACATCACTCCAAATAAGAGAAAAGGATAGATAATTGCCTTAAAAACTAAAAAGTAAGTAATTATAGCAACTAACAACTCCCCCAAACTTGGAGTTTTGTTTGTCCTTAAGCAAAAGATAAAGACAGCAACTAAATATTTAACTAAACTGAAAATAACTACCACTAAAATAGAAATCATGGATCAAGATCAATCCCATCCTAACAAATCCAAAACAAGCTTCTATCTAAGAATAGAAAAGGACCAAACCAATGATTTAAATTTGAAACATGGTGCCTTAAACCGAAACCATAACAAGGATGCAAGTACCTAATTTCTCAAGAAATGAACCAAGCATAACAATCAAAATTTGACAAAATCCAAGAATGTTTGATTCTTTTCACTCAAGTGTCTCACTCAAGCACCAATTGATTTAGGTGCTGAAATCTCTCACAGTCAACACACAATGGAAACCACAAATCAGTTTTGTTTTCCTTCTCAATGTAACAAAATTATGCACATAAATTAAGATCACAAGGACTTGATCAAGGTCTGAAATGTGGCTAGGCTTGAAGGGAAATTGGTTTTTCTAGATAGACAAAACACCATGAGATAAAGAGAGCAATCAATGAATTTTTTTTCTTCAGATTTTACCCATTCCCTCTTATTTTCTCACAATGGCAAAGATACCAAAACCTAAAATTTCTCAAATTTAAGCTCACAAGCATGCCACTATAATCACAACAAGTATCACAGCTTTTATTTCTTTTTATTTTCCTTGATCTTCTTTTTCTTTTCTTTTCTCATATTTTATTTTTTTTACACACTTTACAAAATCATAAGACAGCCACAGCTGTGACACTTCTTTTAATTGAATGAAAGTGACCCATAATTGTTCCCAAGTTGTTCCTTACATGCAAAAAAAAATTCCCCCAAACTCATTCACAACCCAACAAATGCAATTGCTCTCCTATCCAATGGTAAGGAAAGTGAATTGTTTTTCTTTTAGGCTCTTTGGGTTATCATGATAGAAATTTATTTCAATTAAGGCTCAAAGGGGCTGCACAAGGGATAACAATAACAAGGGAAGGCTTTTTGGTTCTAGGATTCACAATCATCAAACAAAATTTGCCTTGCTCATTTCTTTATTAACATGCAAAAATCATCACAAGAGAATTGTTCAAAACCAAGTGTGGTGCCAAAGGTGGCACTCATTATCATTTGAGACATCACACAACTCACAAGAATCATTTCTCAAACATTCTCAAACAGTCCTCAAAATCAAATCATGCTTGAAACTTTTCTCAAAAACATACATGCATCGAAGCTATGCTAATGAAACGCGCAGCCACAAAAATCATTCAAATCATGGTTTCGTAAACACATTTTTCTTTAAACAGCGCGAGAAGCAAGCAAGGATAACGCACGATGGGATTTTTCTAAGGCCATGAACAACTGCAATAATAAAATTAAAATTGCAAACATAAACACAGGTACCAAGTTCAGAAAATGATTGAGCCTTGGCCAACATTACCAAAATAACAACTAAACTAACAGCAAACAAGATAAAACCATGTAATGAAATTAAAATACTGAAACTGTAAAAGCAGAAAATTAAATTGCCCTGATAAAACGGGGATTAAACACACAAATCCCCCATCAAACATCATCATCCTCTTCGGCCTCAGAATTGTCGAACTCCTCCTCCTCTTCTTCAGTTCCTTCCTCCTCTACTTCGTTTTCCTCCTCTGCCACGGCTTCATCTCCCACTGCAGCTCCTTGGTCTTCAGCCTCAGCAGCAACATCGTTTCTAGCAGCACCAGCACCCCCCAAAAAGAGAGGTCTGTCCCTAGGCCATGCAATCATAGTTGTAAACTCGAAAGGGGTTGGCCAATGGTGTCGTCCATGAGGTCTCGGTGCTACAGGAGCCATGCTGAAAACAGAAAAGAAACAAAACAAAAATAAAACAGGAGACACAAGAAATGAAATAAGTTAGTACAAAAAATAAGAAACAAGAAACAGAAAATAATTAGAAAGAAAAGTTACAAAACATAATTGAAACACAACACATAAGAAAAGAAAAGAAAAATAGAACAATAAAATAAAAGGATAACTAAGAATCCACAAAACAGCAAGGAAATTTCGTCACACACAAGTGCAGGAACAGAATATGCACACAACAATGTGCAGGGAATTTGGCTTAGCATCCACAGGATGGCTTTGCCAAATTCCACTAATCTGGTACTTCTAAAATTTTGCAGAAAGATATTGTTCCAGCACTTGTGGTTGACGAATTAAACAAGAAAGCAAAAGTGGTCCCAGATCTCAGGTAATGAAAAACACAAGTGCAAACAAGAAGAAAAACAAAAAGAAAAAGAAAAAGACAAAGGGGTGCTTTTTGGGTAAAACAGAGAATTCACAAAGGACCATGTGCTCCCTTTTTAGCACACAATAGTTGCAGAAAAGTAAATAAAAAAAATACACAGCACAGGGACGAAAATGTGATCTCAGAACACACAAACAAGAAGAACCTTTGAAGAATATTAAGAAAAACCAGTACTTGAACCATCAGTGGTCCCAAAAACAACGAAAAGGACAAGATCCATACAGATCCAAACATTAAAAACAAGAACAGAACTAAAAAGGTAAAAACATAAGGAATAAAGGTAGGTTTCCCAAAAGATGAACAACAAACACAAAAGGAAAAAGGGAAAATAAACACGTGACTACCTCCAACAGGGAAAGATATCCCAATACAGCACAAACAAAAGAAAAACACACAAAGTTTGCACTTTTTCAACAAACAAAGGTAGAAAAAGACATACCCACTCAAGGGAAGCTTCAGAACAACAGAAAGAAAAGAAGGTTCTAGCAAAAGCTTTGACCTTTGTCAGTGAAAAAGGGGAGAAAGCAGAAACCCAAACACAAAAGGTTAAAACTTTAACAATAAAATAACAAGAACAGAAAAAAAAAATTTAAACAAGCACATGCTTCAAGAACTGAATCGAAAATCAAAACGAAAAAGAAAAAGAAAAATGACAGTGCAGAGATGCAAATGGTGCATACCCTAAAACTCTCTATAGACATAGAATAGAAAAGAAAAATAGAAGAACCCTAGGATCTTTTTCTAAAAAGAGATGGGAGTGGTAAACTGAAAAGGAAAAGGGAATGACAGAAGCAACACTTACAAGTGGGCAAAGTAAGGTAGTGCTCGAGGTGGAGATGGACGAGTAGATGGAGAGTAGGCTGAGAGGGAAGGGTCACAGTCTAGATGATGTGGGTGAGTTGAAGGATGAAGAAAGTTGTAGTTCAGAAGTATGATGGGAATGAAAAAGTAGAAATGAGCGGGTAGTAGAAGGGGTGGCAGCCTAGGGAAAGACATAAAGGTGTGGAGAAAAGGTAGGAAAAGGTGAAAGAAAAAATCTGATTGGTGGAAAGGAGGGGTGAATAGGAAACGTACAGTGGTGGGTATAGGGAAACGAGACTGAAAAAGGTGATTGGGACTGAGTGGAGACGTTATGGGTAAAAGTCAAAGGTCTTGGGAGGTGGGAAAATTCGAAAAAGATCTGAGGGTTTGAAAAAGTGGACTTTGGCTCAACCATGGTACGTGGCTTGACTAAAAAATGCAAGGAAATGAAATTGTTGCTTCCAGTGGTTTTGGCTTGGAGCCAGTATCAGTGGCTTGAGCCAAAAGTCACTTAAGAGCAATAATTGAACAGACATAACCAAAATGCGAATTATGCAGAATTGAGCCTAAGTACTGCAATGTAACAGACAAATGGAACATATGCAACTGTAGAATGATGCTTTTAAATGATCACATTACAAAGAAACAAAATTCACACAAACAACACACAAAATTCACACAAGGATCAAACACATGAACTCTAAATGATCAAAACACATAACTAACTAAATTTAACAATTCAAAATGCAGAATGCAGAAGTAAAAGGGTAAGAAAACTGGGTTGCCTCCAGGTAGCGCTCTTTTAATGTCATTAGCTTGACATTTGGTGACCTCAAGGGTCACTTAGATGCAGAATTGTGGTCAGCCTATCAATTTCACCCCTCAAAAACGTCTTAAATCTCTGTCCATTGACAGTTCAACTTCTTCCTGATGAAGGGTCCTCCTCCAAGTCAACAACACCATAGGATTTGACTTCCTTCATGATGAAAGGACCTGACCATTTGAATTTCAGCGTGCCTTCTGCTTATGATACTTGGAGTACTCATATGCATCAATCCCTATTTTCTCTAACTCATGCAATTGTTGAAGCTTTTTCTCTCCATAAACCATTTGGAAGGAAGACAAGTCAATTGGTGCTTTGAATGCAGTCCAGTGAGTCCATGAAGTATCATATGGCTTCGTTTCCTCCGCCTTCTCCTCCTTCTTCAAGTCTTTAATTTTAACTTCATGTGTAGGGACCTCCTTTAGAACATTGGGACTTTGGAAAATTTCTTCAATTTCCTTTTCTTCCTCCTCATCGAGGGCTTCAATTGCATCATTAAGAGGCTTTTCAAGGGAAGAGGAGATATGCAACTGTTTCCTACTGTCAACAAAATCTTCATCAAGCATATTCAATTGAAAACACATACTTTCATCATCATAAGATGGCATTTGTTCAGCAGCTTCAGAGAAAGGAACCTTGATTTGCAACTTCTTGCATGTCTCTAGGAACCGTGTAAATTGCCTCTCTTTGTTCTTCCTTGTTGGAGCATGAGGATAAGGAAGGTTCTTGGTGGGAGGGATTCTTAAGGCATTCTTCTCTTCTCTTGCAATTTGGCTCTTAGTTTTCTTCTGCTCTTCTCTATTTTTCACCACCAACTTCTCACCCTCACCACCATTTTTCTTTTCACTATTCTCATCTCTCTCAATATTTTTATCAATGTTATTCTCATTCTTATATTTTCTCTCATCAACAACATTTTCACTCTCATTTTTCTCTTTACTCACTTCACCCGTTGCAAGGATGGCATTAAAGTGCTTCGTGGGACTAGTTTCTACGTTGGCTACAAATGATCCACTTTGTTGCTCCGCCAATTGCTTTGCTAATTGTCCCACTTGTACCTCAAGGTTCTTGTTTGAAGCATCGGTGTTCTTTTGGTTAGTGATAGAGACTTGCATGAATTGATTGAGAGTCTCTTTCAACATAGAAGTATGGTCTTGATGAAAAGGTTGATGTTGTTGGTTTTGGTGAGGTGATCCACTTGAAGAATCGACATCTTGTTCCCATCCGAAATTGTTATTGTTCCTCCACCCTTGATTGAAAGAATTCGAGTAGAGAATGCTGCCATAATTGCCTTGCTAGTTTTGATTCCCCATATAATTTATCTTGTCTTGGGAACCTAATGGCAAGATGCATTGACCACTTTGATGACCACCGCCACATAACTCACAACTTAAGACTTGTTGCGGTCCTAATGAAGTGGCTTGCAAGCTTTGAAGTTGTTGTGGAATCCTTGAGATTTGCTTGCTGAGTGCTTCTAAATGTTGAGTGAGGAGCTTGTTTTGAGCAAAGAGTACATCTTGGGAATTCATCTCTAGGACACCTCTTCTTTGCACCATAGCTTTATCATGTTGGACCTCATAATCATTTGAAGCCATATTCTCAATGATCTCTCTAGCTTCATCGGGTGTCTTCCCCATAATCTTGCTACCAGCTGCAACATTAAGAAAGAGCTTAGTTTGAGGCCTTAACCCCACCAAGAAAGTATTGATTTGTGCTCCTTTATCAAGACCATGAGGTGGGCATTTTCTCAACAAGCTATTGAATCGTTCCCAAGCTTCACACAATGGCTCATCCCATCCTTGTACAAAGGTAGAAATTGCCACCTTCCTTTGATTGATCTTTGATTGAGGGAAGAATCGATTCAAAAACTTGTCTACTAGCTCATCCCAACTCATAACACTATTCGGAGGAAATGATCGGAACCAATCTTTGGCCTTCCCATTAAGAGAAAATGGAAAGAGACCAATTTGGATGACATCATCATGCACTTGAAAGATCTTCACCGTGTTGCAAATTTCCACAAAAGTGGTCAAGTGAGCATATGGGTCTTCATGATCAAGTCCCAAAAATTGGTTGTTTTGCACCAAGTGAATAAGAGCTGGATTTATCTCCACATTGTTAGCTTTCACTTCAGGTCTTGCAATGGTAGTGAAATACCTTGGATGCGTGTCAGCAGCATAATCACTAAGAGTCCTCCTTGGTTGATGAATTTCTTCCTCTTTTGCCATGATTTCTTCTTCTTTTTGGATAGGTGGCAAAAGAGTTATGGACAAAGTTGCTTCTTGACTTTCATGCTCATCTAATGTCTTTCTCTTCCTTGCTGTACTACTGCAAAAAAAAAAAAAAAAACTCAAAGAACTAGAATGTACAGGTGAGTACAAGAAAAAAAAACTTAACAAAATAAAAACATAACAAACGAAAAGATAAAAGAACAAAGCTTAACATAATAAAAGCGTGAAATTGCCTAATATTGAGATGCAAGTCCTCGGCAACGGCGCCAAAAACTTGTTGACGGATTGGCAAGCGTACCAAATCGCACAAGTAGTAAAATGGATAAGTCCAAGTATCATTTTCCCAAGGGACTCACGTAATATAGGCAATGTTCACACATATATTAGCTAAGCCAAACAGATTTCACAAGAAAGCAGTAAAAACACAAACTTTAGTTGGTTTTGTGGAACTTTAAAGCAAATCTAATGCATAACAGAAAATAAAATAATATTTTTTATGGTTTTATAATAGAACACAGCAATAAACAGAGGTTAAAACATATATATATAAAGATGTTGCAGGGGTTAGACTTAGATCTCACCAAACTCTACTCTCTTCTTGCATTAACGCATAATACATATTCCATTTGCATTTAGATGTTAAAATCAGCCAATAAAAACGTTCTCAGCCTAATCCCTTAGGTGCAGAGAGTCTTAGTTCCTTCCCTAAGCCTTGATTCCTCAACAACTTAACAAAGCAACTAGCTTTAAGTCTAGTGACCACAAGATAACCCATGAACTAAGCTACATTCCTAGACACAAAGTTCATTAGGTATATTGCTTCAGAGCTAGACAATAAAAGTATTTCTCAACAACAATCATGTCCAAAGATCATGCTATGGGTGGTCATTCCACAACAAGCTTTAAGTAAAGAAGCAAAATACTAACATTAAACACAAATTTGCAGAATATATGTAAAAATATCAAAAGATACAAGAGAGTCTGAGTATGATTACATCTAACCCCTTACAACTGAGGAACTCAACCACTCATGGACATGAGCAGCTGCAAAATACACATGGAGGGGAAGGAGATGAAGAAGAACACCAAGAACAAAGGAGAAAGCTTTTCTCTCCAATAGATCAGTATAAAACGAAATTACAGAACAGAATGGGAGTGAGTCCTAAGACTACTATCATACATGAGGGTCAGCCCTTTATATACATATGCAGAATGTCTTCAAGTGACAAATCGCTCAGCCAAGAAATTTGGCTTGGCTGATTGGCAAATTCTGCTACTGCATCAGAATGCTACTGCAGATGACCCTTCAATGCTTCAAAAACATCATAATGCAGCTCCAAAATGTGTTCTACATCTTCAATCTCCTCTTTCTACAAAAAATGGGGTAAATTACTAAGATATAACCATAAAATTAGAAAATTAAACTAATATTAACTAAATTACGAAATTAAAGCAAATTGAGTAAAACATCACTCCAAATAAAAGAAAAGGATAGATAATTACCTTAAAAACTACTTGAAAAGTAAGTAATTATAGCAACTAACACTTGCTATGCACAAAGACTACGCCGTTAAGATTCCCAAGGATAATGCTCATAAAAAGGTTAATCTCTCGCTTCAAATGCATCCTAATGAAAGTCATCCTTATGAAAGTCATCCAGTCAAAAGTAGTAAGGATACAAAATACATCCCATTCTTGAATGGTCTCGAGATCTTCAAAATCAGCCAGTCAAACTACTTCGCCGGACCTAACCCAAACCCCGTTCAGACTCCACACAACAACATACACGCCCCAAAGGGAAAGAACAAAAGCGGAAGCCAGCCGACCGTAATTGGTGTCATCTTAGGGGTGGTATTTGGTGTCGTTTTGATCTCGCTTGTCGTTTCCTTTGTCTTCTCAAAGACCAAGTCTACCAGTAAGCAAAATTCCTTGCAACCGTTCAATCTCTGTTGCCGCTTCTCCCTCGTCGAGATCACAGCCGCCACTAACAACTTCGACGATGTCTTCATTGTCGGCGTCGGAGGATTCAGCCACGTCTATAAGGGCTACATCGACGACAGTTCCACCCTTGTGGCCATCAAGCGCCTCAGACCCGATTCACAACAGGGGGCTCGCGAGTTCAAGAACAAGATTGAGATGCTCTCACAGCTCCGCCACCTCCATCTTGTCTCTCTCATCGGCTACTACAACGATGACAATGAGATGATCTTGGTCTACGATTTCATGATACGTGGCAACCTTCGCAATCATCTCTACAACACCAATAACCCCCCTATGTCGTGGAAGCAACGCTTGCAAATTTGTATTGGTGCTGCGCGTGGGCTGCATTATCTTCACGCAGGCACGAAGCACGTGATCATCCACCGTGATGTGAAAACCACAAACATCTTGTTGGATGACAAGTGGGTGGCCAAGGTTTCGGACTTTGGGCTGTCCAGGATTGGGCCCACGGGCATATCCAAGACCCATGTCAGCACCTATGTGAAGGGCAGCTTTGGGTATTTAGACCCAGATTATTATACAAGCAACTGTTTAACAGAGAAGTCTGATGTGTACTCTTTCGGGGTAGTACTGTTTGAAATACTGTGTGCTCAGCCACCTCTCATCCATACTGCAGAGACGCAACAAGTGTCGCTAGCTAACTGGGCCAGGCACAATTACCAAAGTGGGACCATGTCACAAATTGTAGACCCCACGTTGAAGAGGAGGATGCGCCTGAGTGCTTCAAGAAGTTTTGCGAGATTGGGATGAGTTGTTTGTTAGAGGATAGAAAACAAAGGCTTTCGATAGATGACGTCGTTTGAATGCTAGAGTTTGCAATGCAATTGCAAGAGAGTGCGGAGCAGCGCGAAAATGCTGCTGCTATTGTTATCGAGTGAATTGGTAAGTCATAAATTTCAACATTTTTGTTTCTGTTATAGCTTATCAGAATAAATTTTATGTGTTCAATTATTGAAGCATTTTTTTGTCCAATGACTTCGTTATAATTTTCCTGCAAAACACGACTCAATATTTTTTCCTCGTAACAACATTATTATTATTCTCTTATTTTATAGTTTCTTTATCCTCTTTTATTGTTATTTATCAGACATTGGTAGCTGGTGCTTTTTTTTAGGGATGGCATTCTGTTTATCGCACAACTATAAAGGATTTCAGAAAATGCCTTGTCAGTAGTTGACTACAGGTCATCGTCTTTTTCTAGACCTTGTTATGCTTCAGCCATGTCTTAATATATAGTGAAAATTTTGTTTCTTTCATATATACTTAAACTATTCTTTTTAAGATGAGTCTAAGGATCCAAATTTCTAAAATATTTGTTTTCATCCTTTCTATGATTATTTCAGTTCATATCTTTGTAAATTAAAAGGTTTATTCTAAAGTTTCTATCTTTATGACTATGAACCAAGTACAGTGCAATTAAGGGAAGACTAGTTAGTGGTATTCCAGCTGGGCAGGGCAGGGCAGGGCCAGAGTTAATTAAGAGACTGAATAACAAGGAGAAGAATCACCTTGATTATGCCAATAAGAAGATAAAGCCAGCTCTAGAAGTTCGAGAAGAAAAGAAATGTTAGATTAGGGTGGGTGTTAATATCTTTTCTCATATAAGCGAAATTTTGAGGACCGATTTTTTCTATTTTGGGAATTATAAAATTGATTGAAATAATTATAAGATATAATTAAATTTATTTTCATGAAAAATTTAATTAATAAACATGTGAGATTTTTCAGTAAAAGTTTGAATAGAAAATTCTACTGAAATTGGGATTGCGTTGCACATTGACAATGTAAGAATACACTGTGAAAGTGAATAAATAGTCAAGAAAAATGAAGGATTTAACTATCATTAGTCTCTAATAATTATAATTAGGATCCTGTAAAAATTTTAATTCATTTCGTTACCGTTGATTAAAATAATTATATTTTAAAGCGATTTAAAGAGTGCGATTTAGGAACTTTCCGGGAGTTGAAAAAATTCTCCAAGACATTTTAAATTTTCTTAGATATCCTAAATTAAAACTAGAGTCATGTTTTCATTAATTTATGATTAACAATTGATTTATCATTTGTTATCTTTCTCGTTAAAAAATTTAACCTAAGTTAATAGTACACCTACTTCCAACTACCTACCTACTATTTGGCAAATTTTTCAAAGATCACCCTTAATTTATGCTGAACTATGGTTTGAACTTGGAGACCAATCTACACATTTTTTTCAACTTGGCCAAAACTTCAAAAGACAATGAATCCTTACTTTTTTTTATGACAGAGGCACATGTGATCAAGTTGAAAGAAAGCCTCTCAGGTTTCCTTCATTTCAGTCATATAGCCAAAAAATTCAAAGGCCATCATTAATTTATGTTGACCCAAAGCATGATGCGTAAAATATGTTTGCTAATGACAAACGTACCTACGCAGTAGTTACAGTGGACCTAAGTCCGAATATTGTTGTAACACTCTAAATCCAAATTTACATATATTTGCATTTTAAACTCATTTTAATTTCATAGGCGTGTTACTTTATTTAATTCTCGTAAAAGAAAGAAGAGATTATTTATTTATTCATTTTACAAAGCGCCAAAGTTTGTTAAATTTTACAAATCAAATGTAATTGTAAAAAGGTAAGTTGGAATTTTGCCAAATTGTTAAAACAAAGTTTTATGTAAATTATAAGTTCGAAAGTTGTGTTCTACTTAGTAATTAAAACGGGCTATTTACGTTCGCAAGAAGCTAATTGTAACGTCATTTCAAACATAAGTGGGCACTTAATTTAGAATTAATAAAATAAAGAATATGAGATAATTTGGTTGGTTATCAAGTATACACATATGCATAAAATAGAGAATTTTATACATCAAAATGTTTTCCGGAGCAATAGTAACATATATACATATACACATTGCTCAAGGTATATACCAAATACATAGGGTAATAGAGTATGAAAACTGAATATATATAGTAAAATCTGAAACCTAGGTCTACCCATATTCAAATGCATAAAAGGGAAATACCTAGTCTTAGAGCAGTTATCTCTAAACCCAACTCTACATGTTAGACTAATCCGAAGAAATGGGATGGCGGAGGGCCTCTGACAAGACCCCCAAGGAGAGAATCTGTAACACCCAAATTTACTATTAAGGAATTTCTACTTATTTTTATTATTAGTGAAATTGATACAATTTATAATTTATAACCTATCCTTCCCAAAATACGTGGAAAATTTGTTCTCTTTTTTTTTTTTCCTTCTTTGTACCTCAAAAACTTATTACTTTTAATTCTAAAAAGAGGATCATCCTTGTTAACCAATCATTCATTTAAAAGCGTCCTTGAATGAAATATCTTCTTAGTAAAACAAACTCCATTTATAAAACATTAGATCCACAATGAACAATTTAAAACACAATAAAACTTTATTTACACATCCTTGATTCCATCACTAACCAATTTTATTACACAAATATGAATGTACTTTTACATTCTTGAAAATAATTACACTTTACATTTGAGTCACATACAAGAGGATGATACATCATAAAATTAAAGACTAGTCTACCCTCTTTTATATAAGAAAAGACTGAAACTCAAAGTAGTGACTTAAAAAGCAATCCGGCCCTTATATACCCTCTTTAACCTATGAGACATCCTTAGGGAAATCTTCTGTTTCCTTGAACCAGTCTATCCACATCCTTAGCACTTGCCATAGTCATTCCATTCCATCTCCGACGATTGGACAAAATCATTTGTCTCCATTTGAAAATAAGGTGTATGGAGTGAGTCTCCCGCCTCTAAGCCACAAACAAACGACCTCACGATCGCATACACATAACCGAACCACACAATAGGGTTCTCTCACGGTCTCACTCGTGACCCTAATCACGCTTGTTGACTAATTCTTAATTCATCAACCTCGGGCCTGCTGCCACTGGAACTCCTAGAACTCAGTGGTCTTACACATTTAAGTTGGATGGCTATTGGGAGTACACCCTCGTCACAGTACGATAGCGGGGCTCTCACCAACATGATAATGGCTCGCATTTAGTCGAGGTTGCCAAGTCGGTTATGTGACCCAAAGTAACAACTAGGCCCTTACCCCCAAGGTCGGTCACGTCTGCGATCATTTCCCAGGTACCACTTTGTGGTCATCCAAACTTTGAGGACTGACTCCTCAATGACTCTCCCTTCTGGGATTGTCCTTACAGGTTTGTGTGGACTCCTCTGTTAAAGGTACTAGACGGCGATCAATTTAATATCATGAGCTCATCCTGTATCACACAAAGATCCCGTCCTTCACAAACGACACAAGTCACAGTCGAAGCTCCCCACACAACCTCTCCAAGTTTGCTTCCACATCTAACCATCATGAAGAATCACGTTCCATGAACATCGCATCGCCTATATCGCCATTACATCGTACTAAACGACCTCACCACGTTGGGAGTGGAAAAGGTTCCTCCTTCTCCTCCCATTCACATCGCAAACAAACAACACATACAAGAGTAGATGCACTATGTACTACTTGTAACATCCTCATTTTTAATTGGTCTATTTTCTTTTTATTAATAATTTAATATTGATTCATACTATTGTGATCAAAATTTCCTGTTCTACTTAATCGTGAATTTTCAATAATTATTTCGAACCAAAGTCCGGAAAATTATTAAAACAACGATTGAGTATATAATTATTTGTATTTATGGTATATGAGGAAAAGTCTCAAATAATTACGAAATAATTATTTGAACTTGAAATCAGGTTTTATAAGTTTAAATATGTTTTATAGGTGTGAATACCCAAGCAGTTGAATTTTATTCAATTGAAACACTGATGCAAAATCAACAAAAATGATATAAACAGTAAAAACATAGGTGCAAAAAGTAATCCAAGGAGTGAACAGTGCCTACTTCAATCAGGGAAAGATGTGAATAGTATCGTAAAATGCTTAAAGTTTATTGTTGATAAGTCAGTTAGTATAGGATTAATATCAAAACTTGATGAAACTAATAAAGTCAGTTCATTTTTAAGTCACACATATAAAAATATAATTTCTAGTAATGTTTGAAAATTTATAGATCTAAATCAAAATTACTGTGAATTATTTGAAAATAATTATAAAAATTTAATTTTTAGTTATGATAATTAATAATGGACATAAATTAAGTTTACTAAAAAGTTTCAATTAAAAATAAAATTGTTTGATCAAAAAGTTAAAAATTTAAGCGTATAAATTTATACTGGCAGTATAAGAAAATGTAAAACTTTATTCCTCTCGTGTAGATGGAGCTACCCTCTCACGTGCCCATTTCACCTACTCAAGTCACTGTTAAAAAAAAAATCTTACGAACCTCTATAAAAGGAGGCTGGTCCTTCACGGCTTCACCCCATCTCACGATCTCACTCTGGTGCTTTCTCTTGTTCTTTTTCAATTCTTATTCAATTTTGCTTATCACACCCCCAAAACTACCTTCTTTCACCATCAAGAAGCAATCTTGTTTCCTCTTCCTCTCCTCTTTGCTGTGAACGAAACTCACTTCCTAGGTAAGGGGGGAGTGAGACCTTGATTCTCTTGTTACTCTTTCTTATTTTCGTACTTTATATTTTATAAGTTTTACCTTTGATTATTTTTCTGCACCACTTTAAATTCTTATTTACTCTTTCTGTTATATTTCCATTATTTATGAATTTTCTTGTTATTGGAACTGTTACAAGTGTCCCTCTTTTAGAGGAGACCCTGCCCAATTTTTGTTATAATTTTCCTTCTTATTGTTCTTTCTAGTACACGTTCCTATTCTTATAATAAGAAGGAACAAACATAAACTGACACAGAACAAAGCAATGTATAACTATGTTCCAGCGTTTTGACCCGGACACCAGTCACTATTTTATGAATATCTCAAGTTATACTTAACGAAATTGTGTGAAACCAATTCTAAATGAAAATAGACTTAAAAATATACAACTTTGCTTTTGGACTTACTACAACATATGATAAAATGAATTATATATTCAAGTTACAAGTTGACCCACCTGTTCTGAATTTTCTGAAAATTTCCATTATGTTGGAAATTACTGGGACAAATCTGGACTGTTTTCTGGAAAAATAAAAATATCATGATGTTTATACATATCTTATATATCTACCACAAAAATTTCATAAGAAAATAAGTTCGTTTACTATTTTTATAAAATCGACAAAGCCTACTAGATGGTTCAAAGTTTTCTGGAAATTTTAAAAAATTTATCTCTTCAACTTTTGATTTCATTGGAAACGAGAATATAGAACAAATTTAGAAAAAATTATATATATGTTGTAAGATTATGATGAGAATTTATTTTCTTTGTATTAAACTGAGTTTTTAAAATTAGTAGAGTAAGATCCGAAGTATGTTCTGTGGTTGCAGTTTCATCTGATCTTCCACGCCAGAAAAATGATTTTTTTTCTTACTACTAAGTTTTTGAACATAGTCTATGGAAATTCTAAGTATGCTCCGTGGTGGTGGTATAATCTGATCTTCCACACCAGAAAGAAATTTCTAAATATTAAAAATCTATTTATGCTTGTACCAGAAATACTTATAGTAAGTTAGAAAGTTGTTTCTCTTTACAATTTAAATTAAGGGATTAGACAAAGAAAAAGATAAAGCAAATAAATTTAACTTGATAAGTTTTAAATAAGATTTTAATACAAATAATGATTAGTTAAATATTAGTTAATTATTAGATTAATGATTAGAAAAGTATCTACTGTCTTGCTTAAATACCTTGTGATATTACATAAATATTTATATACTTAATATGTGATAAGATGCTTTGATGTATTGACATGACATGATGATTGTACTCTGACAATGTTATTTATCTGTCTGTAAGACTTGTGTTGTTACTCTGACTGGTGCTCAGTGAATGAGACCAGTGATATTAGATGTGATATAGTGAATGGTGATGTATACTAGTTATATACTGTTTATCTGTCTGAGGGACAGAGATGTTATGTCAAATGATGATGAGTAAAGTGACTTGTGAGTACTCTAGTGTGAGTACTGTTAAAAGAGGAACATGCAACGACATGTTGCCTATAGTGGAAGACACAACCTGGCAAGCTGAGGAGTGAAAGGCAAGGACTCACTAACGAAAGTCTAGGGGGTACGGTGTCGAGTGATGAAGTAACTAAAGGCCAGGAGAGCACCCTGTGTCGGGGACTTCATCTGACCAAGCTTGGCAACCCCAACAACTGCTCAGCATTCAATTGATTGGTGCGAGAGTACGCCTGAGTTATATAGGACTGTTGATGTCCTAAATTGAGATAATTTGAGTTCATCTAGGGAAGATGAAGGTTTTTGCCATAGGGTTGAGGCGTATGTACTCCCAATCACTTCCAATCGGGGAGTATGGATCCATACTGCGTCTAGAGGTTTGAGTTGTTAATAGTTGGGACGTTATGACTAGATAAATATTAGGTTCCCCCGCTATTATTAAATGACGGTAGTTTATACCGTCAGTAATACATATAAATATATATATATAATATATATATATATATATATATATATATATATATATATATATATTAAAATCAAGTCCCACTCCTCTTTCTTTCTTTTCTGTATGTACTTGCTGATTGGATGCTTAAAGATGATGGTCAAGCCTAGTGATCACGTTCCTTGTTGACGTGGTCATTTCAGAGATTGCAAAGACTAAGAAGAGATACTAGAAGATACAAAATCTGAAGGCTAGTGTTATTTACGTTTATGTTTTGGGTTAGGGTAGAACTTGTTCACTGCTCTGACTAGGATATTACATGTATGGGTTAGGAATAACTAATACTCGATTTTCCTGTATCTGTTAAACTCTGTGCTTATCTCCGTATTATGAACTAATGTTGAATTTCAGATGGTAATGGTTCTTTATATAATATTTACGCTTTTATTAATTCATTTTATTCTAAATATGTTTAATAAAAAAAGAAATTCCCTTATTTTCTTGAAGATATTGGTCAGCTCCCTAAGCTTCCTTCACTTGCCTCAAAAACTCACTAGTTATCTGAAGCATTCCAAAACATATACTTTTTGGCTTCACAACTATGGCCAAGTTCAAATCTCTTAGCTTCTCAACTAAGGGAAAATTTTCTTTTATTAAACATATTTAGAATAAAACAAATTAATAAAATCGTAAATATTATATAAATAATCATTACCATCTGAAATTCAACATCAGTTCATAATACGGAGATAAGCACAGAGTTTAACAGATACAGGAAAATAGAGTATTAGTTGTTCCTAACCCATACATGTAATATCCTAGTCAGAGTAGTGAACAAGTTCTACCCTAACCCAAAACATAAACGTAAATAACACTAGCCTTCAGATTTAGTATCTTCTAGTATCTCTTCTTAGTCTTCGCAATCTCTGAAATGACCACGTCAACAAGGAACTTGATCACTAGGCTTGACCATCATCTTTAAGTATCAAATCAGCAAGTACATACAGAAAAGAAAGAAAGAAGAGTGAGACTTGATTTTAATATATATATATATATATATATATATATATATATATATGTATTACTAACGGTATAAACTACCGTCATTTAATAATAGCGGGGGAACCTAATATTTATCTAGTCATAACGTCCCAACTACTAACAACTCAAACCTCTAGACGCAGTATGGATCCATACTCCCCGATTGGAAGTGATTGGGAGTACATACGCCTCAACCTTATGGCAAAAACCTTCATCTTCCCTAAATTATCTCAATTTAGGACATCCACAGTCCTATATAACTCAGGCGTACTCTCACACCAATCAATGGAATGCTGAGCAGTTGTTGGGGTTGCCAAGCTTGGTCAGATGAAGTCCCCGACACACGGTGCACTCCTGGCCTTTAGTTACTTCATCACTCGACACCGTACCCCCTAGACTTCCGTCAGTGAGTCCCTGCCTTTCACTCCTCAGCTTGCCAGGCTGTGTCTTCCACTATAGGCAACATGTCGTTGCATGTTCCTCTTTTAATAGTACTCACACTAGAGTACTCACAAGTCACTTTACTCATCATCATTTGACATAACATCTCTGTCTCTCAGACAGATAAACAATATATAACTAGTATACATCACCATTCATTATATCACATCTAATATCACTGGTCTCATTCACTGAGCACCAGTACAGAGTAACAACACAAGTCTTACAGACAGATAAATAACATTGTCAGAGTACAATCATCATGTCATGTCAATACATCAAAGCATCTTATCACATATTAAGTATATAAAGATTTATGTAATATCACAAGGTATTTAAGCAAGACAGTAGATACTTTTCTAATCATTAATCTAATAATTAACTAATATTTAACTAATCATTATTTGTTATAAAATCTTATTTAAAACTTATCAAGTTAAATTTACGTGTTTTATCTTTTTCTTTGTCTAATCCCTTAATTTAAATTGTAAAGAGAAACAACTTTCTAACTTACTATAAGTATTTCTGGTACAAGCATAAATAGATTTTTAATATTTAGAAATTCCTTTCTGGTGTGGAAGATCAGATTATACCGCAACCACAGAGCATACTTAGAATTTCCATAGACTATGTTCAAAAACTTAGTAGTAAGAAAAAAAATCCTTTTTTCTGGTGTGGAAGATCAGATGAAACTGCAACCACAGAGCATACTTCGGGTCTTACTCTACTAATTTTAAAAACTCAATTTAATACAAAGAAAATAAATTCTCATCATAATCTTACAACATATATATAATTTTTTTCTAAATTTTTTCTATATTCTCGTTTCCAGTGAAATCAAAAGTTGAAGAGATAAACTTTTTTAAAATTTCCAGAAAACTTTGAACCATCTAGTAGACTTTGTCGATTTTATAAAAATAGTAAACGAACTTATTTTGTTATGAAATTTTTATGGTAGATATATAAGACATGTATAAACATCATGATATTTTTATTTTTTCAGAAAAAAGTCCAGATTTGTCCCAGTAATTTCCAACATAATGGAAATTTTCAGAAAATTCAGAACAGGTGGGTCAACTTGTAACTTGAATATATAATTCATTTTATCATATTTTGTAGTAAGTCCAAAAGCAAAGTTGTAGATTTTTAAGTTTATTTTCATTTAAAACTGGTTTCACACGATTTCGTTAAGTATAACTTGAGATATTCATAAAATAGTGAATGGTGTCCGGGTCAAAACACTGGAACATAGTTATACATTGCTTTGTTCTGTGTCAGTTTATGTTTGTTCCTTCTTATTATAAGAATATGAATGTGTACTGGAAAGAACAATAAGAAGGAAAATTATAACAAAAATTGGGCAGGGTCTCCTCTAAAAGAGAGATACTTGTAACAGTTCCAATAACAAGAAAATTAACAAATAATGGAAATATAGCAGAAAGAGTAAATAAGAATTTAAAGTGGTGCAGAAAAATAATCAAAGGTAAAACTTATAAAATATGAAGTACGAAAATAAGAAAGAGTAACAAGAGAATCAAGGTCTCACTCCCCCCTTACCTAGGAAGTGAGTTTCGTTCACAGCAAAGAGGAGAGGAAGAGGAAACAAGATTGCTTCTTGATGGTGAAAGAAGGTAGTTTTGGGAGTGTGATAAGCAAAATTGAATAAGAATTGAAAAAGAACAAGAGAAAGCAGCAGAGTGAGATCGTGAGATGGGGTGAAGCAGTGAAGGACCAACCTCCTTCTATAGAGGTTTGTAATATTTTTTTTTAACAGTGACTTGAGTAGGTGAAATGGGCACATGAGAGGGTAGCTCCACCTACACGAGAGGAATAAAATTTACATTTTCTTATACTGCCAGTATAAATTTATACGCTTAAATTTTTAACTTTTTGATCAAACAATTTTATTTTTAATTGAAACTTTTTAGTAAACTTAATTTATGTCCATTATTAATTATCATAACTAAAAATTAAATGTTTATAATTATTTTCAATAGTAAACTTAATTTATGTCCATTATTAATTATCATAACTAAAAATTAAATATTTATAATTATTTTCAAATAATTCACAGTAATTTTGATTTAGATCTATAAACTTTCAAACCTTACTAGAAATTATATTTTTATATGTGTGACTTAAAAATGAACTGACTTTATCAGTTTCATCAAGTTTTGATATTAATCATATACTAACTGACTTATCAATAGTACACTTTAAGCATTTTATGATACTATTCACATCTTTCCTTGATTGAAGTAGGCACTGTTCACTCCTTGAATTACTTTTTGCACCTATGTTTTTACTGTTTACATCATTTTTGTTGATTTTGCATCAGTGTTTCAATTGAATAAAAATTCAACTGCTTGGGTATTCACACCTATAAAACATATTTAAACTTATAAAACATGATTTCAAGTTCAAATAATTATTTCGTAATTACTTGAGACTTTTTCTCATATATACCATAAATACAAACAATTATATACTCAATTGTTGTTTTAATAATTTTTCGGACTTTGGTTCGAAATAATTATTAAAAATTCACGATTAAGTAGAACAGGAAATTTTGATCACAATAGTATGAATCAATATTAAATTATTAATAAAAAGAAAATAGACCAATTAAAAATGAGGATGTTACAATTCACCCTACCTTTTAGGAATTTTGTCCCCAAAATTCACTCATCCTGAAAAAGATGGGGGTATTGTTCTCTAATCTTTCCTTCTAATTCCCAGGTAGCATCTCCACTATCTTGGCTCCAAATAACTTTCACTAAAGGTATCTCCTTTCCACGAAGTTGCTTTATCCTCCGATCATCAATTCGGAGCGGAGATACATCATAAGTAAGGTTATCCTTTATCTGTACTATATCAGGCTCAATGATGTGTGAAGGAACATGGATATATTTACGAAGCTGAGAAACATGAAAAACATTGTGGAGTTTTGAAAGAATAGGAGGAAGGGCTATTTGATATGCCACAAGGCCAATTTTCTTAAGGATTTGATAAGGACCAATGAATTTAGGTGTCAATTTTTGAGATTTCAGTGCCCTGCCAACCCTAGTTACTGGTGTAACTTTCAGGAATACATGCTCTCCTTCTTGAAATTCGAGGGATTTTCTTCTTTTGTCATGGTAACTCTTTTGTCTATCTTGTGACACTTTCATTTTCTCCCGAATCAATTTCACCTTTTCTGTTGTTTCCTGAAACATCTCAGGTCCAATCACAGAGGATTCTCCAGTCTCAAACCAACACAAAGGGGTTCTACACTTTCTCCCATACAAAGCCTCAAAAGGTGCCATTCCAATACTAGAATGGAAACTATTGTTGTAAGTAAACTCAATCAGTGGTAGAAATTGATCCCAGTTACCTTTCCACTCTAAGATACATGCTCTAAGCAAATCTTCTAAAGATTGGATAGTTCTTTCAGACTGTCCATCTGTTTGTGGGTGATATGCTGAGCTAAGCCTAAGCTTTGTTCCTAAGGCTTGTTGCAAACTCTGCCAGAACCTAGAGGTGAAACGAGGATCCCTATCAGAGACTATGCTAGAAGGTACTCCGTGTAACCTAACCACTTCTCTGATATACAAACTTGTTAGCTTATCCAAAGAGTATCTAATGTTTATGGGTATAAAATGAGCAGAATTTGTTAGTCTATCTACTATAACCCATATAGCATCACATCCCGAAGTTGTCCAGGGAAAGTTTGTCACAAAATCCATTGATATGCCATCCCATTTCCATTCTGGGATATCTAGAGGTTGTAATTCTCCAAAAGGCTTTCTGTGTTCAATCTTAGCTTTTTGGCATACCAAACAAGAAGCAACAAATTCTGCTACTACCTTTTTCATTCCAGGCCACCAAAACAACTTCTTGAAGTCCTGATACATCTTAGTGGAACTTGGATGAATACTCATCTTGCTTTTGTGTGCTTCATCAAGAATCATTTTCCTTAGATCAGTTTCTACTGGTATACAAATCTTCCCTTGAATATGATAATTCCATATTCATCTTTCACAAAATCTGGATCGTTGCCTTCATTTCCTTCTGCTATCTTTTCTTGAAGATATTGGTCAGCTCCCTGAGCTTCCTTCACTTGCCTCAAAAACTCACTAGTTATCTGAAGCATTCCAAAACATATACTTTTTGGCTTCACAACTATGGCCAAGTTCAAATCTCTTAGCTTCTTAACCAATTCCAATTCTTTGACCATCATCCATGAAGCATGCAGGGATTTTCGGCTTAACGCATCTGCTACAACATTTGCTTTACCAGGGTGGTAATGCAGCTCGAAGTCATAATCCTTTAAGAACTCCATCCATATGCATTGCCTCATGTTTAATTCCTTTTGATCAAACAAATACTTCAAACTTTTATGATCACTGAACACTTCAAACTTGGCACCATATAGATAGTGCCTCCAAATTTTCAGAGCAAAAACCATAGCTGCTAATTCCAAATCATGAGTTGGATAATTGACTTCATGTGGTCTAAGCTGTCTAGAAGAGTAAGCAGCTACTCTCCCATCTTGCATCAAAACACAACCTAAGCCTTGACCTGATGCGTCACAGTAAACTTCAAACTTTCCTGTTGCGTCAGGTAGGATCAACACTGGTGTAGATGTCAACCTTTTCTTCAGCTCCTGAAAACTGACTTCACATTCTTCAGTCCACATGAAGGGTTGTCCTTTCCTAGTTAACCTAGTCAATGGCAAGGCCATCTTCGAAAATCCTTCAATGAACTTTCGATAATAACCTGCCAAGCCTAAGAAACTACAAATCTCTGTTACCGTTGTTGGTTGCTCCCAACGTAAAACAGCTTCAACCTTTGCCGGATCTACGGATATTCCTTCCTTTGATATCACCTGGCCCAAAAAACTGACTTCCTCTAGCCAAAACTCGCACTTCGAGAGTTTGGCATAAAGTTGCCTTTCTCTTAAGATTTGCAACACAATCTTAAGATGTTCTTCATGCTCTTGACTATTCTTTGAATAAATTAGGATGCCATCTATAAAAACGACCACAAATTTATCCAAATAATCATGAAAAATCCTATTTATGTAATCCATAAAGATTGCTGGAGCATTTGTCATGCCAAAAGGCATCACCAAATACTCATAATGTCCATATCTTGTTCTGAATGCAGTCTTGGTTATATCCTCAGTCTTGATCCTAATCTGATGATAACCAGACTTCAAGTCAATCTTTCAAAAAACACCGCAGCTCCTCTGAGTTGATCCATCAAGTCATCAATCCTTGGCAAAGGGTACTTGTTCTTGATAGTGATCTTGTTAAGTTGACGATAGTCAACACACAACCTCATACTCCCGTCCTTCTTTTTTACCAAAAGCACAGGTGCTCCCCACGGGGACACACTTGGCCTTATAAACTGCTTTTCCAAGAGTTCCTCTAGCTGCTTTTTAAGTTCAAAAAGCTCTAAAGGTGACATTCTATAAGGTGCTATAGAAACGGGTCCTGATCCTGGTATCGAATCTATGGTAAATTCTATCTCTCTCTCAGGAGGTAACCCAGGAATGTCATCGGGAAAAACATCAGGAAAGTCACACATTATAGGCAAATTTGTCTAATCTAAATCTCCCTCAGTCTTCATAGAAGAAATAATCACATACACCTGAGCATCCTTTTCCTTAGGAACTAATCGATGGTTGGCAGGTACCATTTCCAATCTCATTGAACTTTCGGGCTTGGTTCCAAACACTAAGATTTTATCATGGCAGTTAAGAAGAACATGGTTGGAAGATAACCAGTCCATTCCTAACACAATGTCTAATTTAGACAAGGGTAAACAGATCAAATTCACAAGGAAAGTTCTACCTTCTATGATGATAGAACAGTTCAAACAAGTTTTAGATGTAACAACAGGCTTATTTGTAGGTGTGGACACAACTAAATCAAATGGCAGGATAGAAACAGGTAATTTTAAATGTCTCACACAATCATAAGAAATAAATGAATGAGATGCACCTGAATCATATAGTACGTTTAGAAGGTTATTACTTATGATGCACTTACCCTGAATGAGATCTTTAGAATTAGCAGCCTCGCTTCCACTCATGGTGAACACTCTTCCATTAGTCTTTGGTCTTCCAACAGGTGGCTTGCTGTCACCGCCTTGTTCCTTCTTGGGCTCTGGACAAACACTGCTGTAGTGGCCGAGCTTTCCGCAGTTGAAACATGTCACCGTTGGTCGAGGGCAATCATTTTGCAGGTGAGGTCCTCCACATTTGTAGCATCTGATGGGCTTAGGTCTTCCGGAGGAAACAATAGATGGTCTTCTCTGGAAAGAGTTCCCAGTTGGCTTAGATGGTCTTACATACGACTTCTTCTGCTTGTTGGGAAAATGCCTTGGTTGATGCCTCTGAGGCTTCCCAATCTTCCACTGTGCGTGCCTCGCCTTAGTGTCATCTTCATAAATACGACAACGATTAACCAACGTCGAAAAGTCTCCAATCTGTAGGTATCCAATGGCTTGTTTGATGTCAGGCCTCAGTCCATTCTCGAACTTAGAACAACGAGATCTTTCATCTACTCCATTTTGAAAGTAGGGACAATATTTGGACAATTCCTCAAACTTTGTAGTGTATTCTCCCATAGACATATAGCCTTGCTTCAGATTCAGGAACTCGATCTCTTTTCTTCTTCTAAGATCTTCTGGAAAATATTTTTCCAAAAACCTATGACGGAATACAGCCCAAGTAACTTGAATCCCTCCGCCTTCCTGTTGTTGACGAGCATATTTCCACCATCCTTCAGCTTCTCCAGTTAGCATAAAAGTAGCAAAAGTGACCTTATGTGCATCAACGCACATCATTGCGGTGAAAATCTTTTCTATCTCTGCTAACCATTGTTGAGCACCGTCAGGGTCATAATCTCCTTTGAAAGTAGGAGGATCATTCTTCCTAAAAGTTGTCAATCCCCTATATTCAGCAGGTTCAGCATTCGCTTGAGTCATGTTTTCTAGAACCACAGTCATCCTTTCTAGGATCTGTTGAGTGTAGTCAGGTATTGGTCCTCGTTCAGCCATTATCTGAAACATAGAAGAAACTCCATTAATTCCTTGTCTTGAAATAAACCTTCATGTCAGAAGCGAATAAAGTAATTAGCAACTTTAGTACACCGGATAGCTTTCCAGGAAAGAGAGGTGTGTCACAATGGACTGCTTAAATACCAAGTCTTTCCTTAGCCAGAACCTACCCAGACGTGTACTTAGTCACTTCTTACTAACTCAAAACTAACAACAGGCTAATTCTTAAGCAAGGTCTTCAAATGCGTGCGCAAACCATTTCTTTAAATTCTAGCTTCTCAGGTAAGTCTTCCTTTTGTAAGTTTGAAATCTGTATATGCATCGTTCTAACTTATCTTATACTTCTGTTTCTCAACAGAGAGTATAAGAACACACAGAGTATCTTACATCATTGTTTCTCAACAATGAATATAAGAGCACAACAAAAGAATGTCAAGTCCATAACCCTGGTCTTGACAGGACTAACTGCTCTGATACCATTAAATGTAATTAGACACAATCCACACTAATATTTGTATTTGTTTTAAGTAATTATAAAAATAAGGGAATTTTTTTTTATTAAACATATTTAGAATAAAACGAATTAATAAAAGCGTAAATATTATATAAAGAACCATTACCATCTAAAATTCAACATCAGTTCATAATACGGAGATAAGCACAGAGTTTAACATATACAGGGAAATCGAGTATTAGTTATTCCTAACCCATACATGTAATATCCTAGTCAGAGCAGTGAACAAGTTCTACCCTAACCCAAAACATAAACGTAAATAACACTAGCCTTCAGATTTTGTATCTTCTAGTATCTCTTCTTAGTCTTCGCAATCTCTGAAATGACCACGTCAACAAGGAACTTGATCACTAGGCTTGACCATCATCTTTAAGTATCCAATCAGCAAGTACATACAGAAAAGAAAGAAAGAGGAGTGAGACTTGATTTTAATATATATATATATATATATATATATATATATATATATGTATTATTGACTGTATAAACTACCGTCATTTAATAATAGTGGGGGAACCTAATATTTATCTAGTCATAACGTCCCAACTACTAACAACTCAAACCTCTAGACGCAGTATGGATCCATACTCCCCGATTGGAAGTGATTGGGAGTACATACGCCTCAACCCTATGGTAAAAACCTTCATCTTCCCTAGATGAACTCAAATTATCTCAATTTAGGACATCCACAGTCCTATATAACTCAGGCGCACTCTCGCACCAATCAATGGAATGCTGAGTAGTTGTTGGGGTTGCCAAGCTTGGTCAGATGAAGTCCCCGACACAGGGTGCTCTCCTGGCCTTTAGTTACTTCATCACTCGATACCGTACCCCCTAGACTTCCGTCAGTGAGTCCCTGCCTTTCACTCCTCAGCTTGCCAGGCTGTGTCTTCCACTATAGGCAACATGCCGTTGCATGTTCCTCTTTTAACAGTACTCACACTAGAGTACTCACAAGTCACTTTACTCATCATCATTTGACATAACATCTCTGTCTCTCAGACAGATAAACAATATATAACTAGTATACATCACCATTCACTATATCACATCTAATATCATTTGTCTCATTCACTGAGCACCAGTACAGAGTAACAACACAAGTCTTACAGACAGATAAATAACATTGTCAGAGTACAATCATCATGTCATGTCAATACATCAAAGCATCTTATCACATATTAAGTATATAAAGATTTATGTAATATCACAAGGTATTTAAGCAAGACAGTAGATACTTTTCTAATCATTAATCTAATAATTAACTAATATTTAACTAATCATTATTTGTATTAAAATCTTATTTAAAAATTATCAAGTTAAATTTATTTGCTTTATCTTTTTCTTTGTCTAATCCCTTAATTTAAATTGTAAAGAGAAACAACTTTCTAACTTACTATAAGTATTTCTGGTACAAGCATAAATAGTTTTTTAATATTTAGAAATTCCTTTATGGTGTGGAAGATCAGATTATACTGCAACCACAGAGCATACTTAGAATTTCCATAGACTATGTTCAAAAACTTAATAGTAAGAAAAAAAATCATTTTTCTGATGTGGAAGATCAGATGAAACTGCAACCACAGAGCATACTTCGGGTCTTACTCTACTAATTTTAAAAACTCAGTTTAATACAAAGAAAATAAATTCTCATCATAATCTTACAACATATATATAATGTTTTCTAAATTTGTTCTATATTCTCGTTTCCAGTGAAATCAAAAGTTGAAGAGATAAACTTTTTAAAATTTCCAGAAAACTTTGAACCATCTAGTAGACTTTGTCGATTTTATAAAAATAGTAAAAGAACTTATTTTGTTATGAAATTTTTATGGTAGATATATAAGACATGTATAAACATCATGATATTTTTATTTTTCCAGAAAACAGTCCAGATTTGTCCCAGTAATTTCCAACATAATGGAAATTTTCAGAAAATTCAGAACAGGTGGGTCAACTTGTAACTTGAATATATAATTCATTTTATCATATTTTGTAGTAAGTCCAAAATCAAAGTTGTATATTTTTAAGTCTATTTTCATTTAAAACTGGTTTCACACGATTTCGTTAAGTATAACTTGAGATATTCATAAAATAGTGACTGGTGTCCGGGTCAAAACGCTGGAACATAGTTATACATTGCTTTGTTCTGTGTCAGTTTATGTTTGTTCCTTCTTATTATAAGAATAGGAACGTGTACTGGAAAGAACAATAAGAAGGAAAATTATAACAAAAATTGGGCAAGGTTTCCTCTAAAAGAGGGACACTTGTAACAGTTCCAATAACAAGAAAATTAACAAATAATGGAAATATAGCAGAAAGAGTAAATAAGAATTTAAAGTGGTGCAGAAAAATAATCAAAGGTAAAACTTATAAAATGTAAAGTACAAAAATAAGAAAAAGTAACAAGAGAATCAAGGTCTCACTCCTCCCTTACCTAGGAAGTGAGTTTCGTTCACAGTAAAAAGGAGAGGAAGAGGAAACAAGATTGCTTCTTGATGGTGAAAGAAGGTAGTTTTGGGGGTGTGATAAGCAAAATTGAATAAGAATTGAAAAAGAACGAGAGAAAGCAGCAGAGTGAGATCGTGAGATAGGGTGAAGCAGTGAAGGACCAGCCTCCTTTTATAGAGGTTCGTAAGATTTTTTTTTTTTAATAGTGACTTGAGTTGGTGAAATGGGTACGTGAGAGGGTAGCTCCACCTACACAAGAGGAATAAAGTTTTACATTTTCTTATACTGTCAGTATAAATTTATACGCTTAAATTTTTAACTTTTTGATCAAACAATTTTATTTTTAATTGAAACTTTTTAGTAAACTTAATTTATGTCCATTATTAATTATCATAACTAAAAATTAAATTTTTATAATTATTTTCAAATAATTCACAGTAATTTTGATTTAGATCTATAAATTTTCAAACCTTACTAGAAATTATATTTTTATATGTGTGACTTAAAAATGAACTGACTTTATCAGTTTCATCAAGTTTTGATATTAATCCTATACTAACTGACTTATCAACAATACACTTTAAGCATTTTACGATACTATTCACATCTTTCCGTGATTGAAGTAGGCACTGTTCACTCCTTGAATTACTTTTTGCACCTATGTTTTTACTGTTTACATCATTTTTGTTGATTTTGCATCAGTGTTTCAATTGAATAAAAATTCAACTGCTTGGGTATTCACACCTATAAAACATATTTAAACTTATAAAACATGATTTCAAGTTCAAATAATTATTTCGTAATTATTTGCGACTTTTCCTCATATATACCATAAATACAAACAATTATATACTCAATTGTTGTTTTAATAATTTTTCGGACTTTGGTTCGAAATAATTATTAAAAATTCACGATTAAGTAGAACAGGAAATTTTGATCACGATAGTATGAATCAATATTAAATTATTAATAAAAAGAAAATAGAGCAATTAAAAATGAGGATGTTACAAATCCCATCCTGAACCTATTCACGATTCTAAAAAACTTTTTACTAAATTTTATGTAAATCCTTACCCTCTCCCAAGTATTATGCTAAATTTTATTCTTTAGTCCATGACGTCGAGCAAAGGTCCTAATTTGTTTTCTAAGTCCAAGTTTAAGAATTGAAGCCCACATGTCAAGGTACCTAAAATTTACTAAGTCCAAATAATTATAATTATTTACTCTTTTTCTTTAAAAGTTTATTTATTGTTTTCACAATAAATCAAAGTTAAATGCTAGAATCCATTTTCTAGCATACAGATGCACTATCACATAGAGTCCATTTGTCTCATTCCCACAATCACATATCATTCAATACACACAATACATCATGCACAATCAAATTCCAGCGCATAGATTGCCCGAGGATCACATTCTTTCCGGTCTCCAATTCAAGTCAAGTAAATACAATGAATAAAACAAGAATAAAAATTAAATTCGCAAGTAATCAAATATAAAAATGATAAAGTGCAGAGGTATTCCCTTTGGGATAAAACCACTCATTCATAGTCCAAAACAATTAAATGACATACTTAAAACAATTAATTTAACCAAACTCTAATATTCTACATAGACCAATTTTTAAACTCTAATAATTATTTGACATATCATTTCAATTCAGAATAGTATAGAAATTTGCAGAGACATTATTCATCATGCAAATAGTCAAACAAAAATTTAGCTACGCAAATAATTTTTAATTTATTTTCCAAATCTGGCTGCACACTGAAAAACAGAGTATAGGAATTTAGAAAATAGTAAAACTCATTATTAATTAGTAAAAATTTACAGGGACTATCTAAAAAAAGTAAATTACAATATATATTTTTCCCAGAATTTAATTCCCATCCCAAATATCATTTTTCCATTTATTTTCCCCTGTTGTCAGAAATCCGTTTTTGCAATTGTAAATCATCTATGAATAGTAAAACCACTTCATAAATTCCGAGAAAATTCAGTATACTCTACAGAGGTAACTTATCATCATATATTTTTCCTACAAGAAATTTCTCACTAAAAATAATTTTCCCCTATTTAAAAGTGACCATACAGATTTTCTAGAAACAAAAAGAAAATTTATTTATAAATAATAAATATACCCATTAAAATCTGAAAAAATTCAGGAACATCACACATACCTAGTATCAAGGTTTTGTGGTCTTACTTTGTGAAAATATCACTCCAAAATAGATCAAATACTCGAAACAGTGTGCTGAACAGATTCAGAGCATTCACAAAATAATTCTATCAAAAATACTAAATCAACTCAATAAATTCCAAAAAAATTTGTATGCATTCCAGAGTCATAAAAACAGTTAGTCACAGTCTCAACTACTCACAAGGGACCACTAAAATATTAAAATAAATTCCAAACAGTCAGTAGCTACCATGAACAAAATGGTGCATTTAATCAAAGTTTAAGGGGAAAACTCCTCCATACCTCAATGTAGCTCAAGAAAATGGATTAGATGAAAAGAATGAACCTTAAGAGAGTCCTTCAGTCCCTAAGTATCAAAATTAAAATTTTAAACCTTACACTTGTAGAGCTTGAAATTCTAAACACTTGTATGGAATCAAAATTAAATTTTGATAAAAATTACCTAAGCTTTGGAGGTGAGGAACAATGGAGAGCAAGAGAGAGTTGAGAGAATTTTTTTTTTCTTCTCCCTTGGCTGTGTTGTTCGGTCAGCAGAGGAGAGTGAGGGAGAGAGTTGATTTTTTTTAAATTAATAGATGGGTTAGAGAGGTTTATGAACCAAAGGATAAATGGGGTTTTAATCTCCCTAAAATTAAGGCTTTTGATGAGTGACTTGGAGGGTGGTTTAAGCAAGGAAAATGGGGAAGAACCAGCCCCATATTTTCGGCCAGCAGAAGCCCCATAAGTGGGTTGTTTTGCTTTTCAAATTTTAGCTTAAAATAGTTAAAGTGAGATTAAGCAAAAATGGTAATTTTACTTTTACCAAAAATAGTTAATTTCTAGCTAATTAACATAGAGTATTGTGCTAATTACCTAGAACATTGCGTAATTCAAATTAATCCTACTTAGTATTAATTTACACAGTGTACATTTATACAGGCTAATTTTACACAATATAATTTCACATAGTGTAAAAATTATATTTTAATTATGGTTTAAATATGTTTTTAGTCCTTGAAATTTAGTGTTTTTTTGCTTTTCGTCCTTGCAAATTTTTGTTTTTGGTTTTGGTCTTTGCAAATTATGTTTGTTTTATTTTTTGTCCTTAAAGCAGTTTAGATAGCGCATTGAACAGTAAAAAAATGCTATCTAAACCACTTTAAGGACGAAAAACAAAACAAACATAATTTGCAGGGACCAAAACCATTTTTTTTGCAAGGACAAAAAGCAAAAAAGCTCTAAATTGTAAGGACTAAAAAAGTATTTAAGTCTTTAATTAATTTCTAATTTCACTAAATTCTGTAACATGAAATAACATACATATAATCTAATTTTTCTTAATCAATTAAATTAAATTTCCACTTGTGAATAATTATCTTATGGAAATGTGTAATTGAATTATCTCTACACAGTATAAATTTACACAGTGCAATCATGCACAGTATAATTAAATTTTAATGTACTTAGAATTTTACCGAAATTTGCCACATAAAATCATACAAAGTTTTTAGATCTTTCTTTATTAGCTAAATCAAATTTTTAATTGTAATTAATCTCAATATCTATTTAGTTATCATAATATACACTAACACAGTATCTACTATATCCTTAGTTGCAAGTTTTTAGGGTGTTACAAAATCTAGTGGTCATTGTCCATCGGATCCTTCACGGAATCTTTCTCAAGATTCTAGTCTTCCTCAAAATCCTAGGACTCACTGTTCCCTAAGTTCACGACTAGCGGCGGATCCCCTGACTGACTCCCACCCAATTACATCTCCAATTCTTTGACGTAAGAAGGGTTCGGCGAAAGGCGGGAAGCGTCGGATCAACGTGAACTCCTCAGATGGTGTGGCATCAGAAACAGTAGCGGGTATCGATGAACTCTTGAAGGACACTCCGAAGAGATGAATGATGACGAGAGCGACGAAACTAATGAGGATAGCACCCTTACGATCTCCACAGGTACTGCCATCGGCTCCTAAAATAAAAACGTAAGGGTGAACTCTTCACTTTATCAAGCAAACCACACAGAACGACTTTGAAAGTCATACACACAATCCTGCTAACCACTACGGTGTGGTTATCTAACATTCCCACTCGGAACCTACTCGTTTCCATGACTTTTAACTATAAACTGTAACACACTGGCCAACTGCTACTGGAACTCCCAGAACTCAGTGGTTTTACATATATTGAGGAGAATGACTACTGGGAGTACACCATCACCCTGGTATAAGGTGGGCTCTCACCAACTGAGATTTTTTGTGGTTATTGTCAGGGTCGCCAAGTCGGTTTGTGTGAAGGTAGTCACAATTTGACGCCTACCCTCCAAGGTCGTAATGCCTCATGATTATCTCCCAGGTACCAATCTGTGGTCATTCATACTCCGAGGACTTACTCCTCGCACACTCTCTCACGGAGATTATCTTTGCTTGTCACCGTGGGTTTTTGCTGTTAGTGGTACAAGACGGGTCGAATCAACGCCGAGCTCAAGACCTTGTCCTGGCTCCAACAAAAATTATACCATATGAGAATATTCTCTCCATCACCCATTAGTGACCACGTCGTTCGATCTCCGCCAACATCTTTTCATTTTTCTCCCAATCGGAATTGCCTCATGCGACTTCCTTCACAAGTCTACCGTACACACGCATTCCCTCGTTGCACGACTCTCAAGGCGTACAACGCCTTCGCATATCAAGATTCTTTATGACATTTTATTTGTGCCTTACCCTCTCAATTTCTAAAGTTTTAATAATTAATACTTACCAACGATTCCTCCACGCAAGGGTCCTAGAATATTTATCTAAGTGCAAAGCACAAATTCAAGAGTTCATTTATCAAGCTTATAAAATAAATAAATTCTTAAGTCTAAATTAATTGTTCTCACTGTTGGAATTTATATTATTATTATTATTATCGATAAAATTTACCTGGATTACTAGGACAGAGTCCTAGTCCACATAAACACTCTCGTTCGAGTCTTCTGCTCACAAAACACAGACATCATAGAGAAATACAATTCATACTATAGTCCATGTGACTGTACCACAGAGCGTTTTAAAACGTACAAATCACACGCACAGAGATGCCTTAGGTTCACATTCCGAGGGTCTTACAATCATTTAAGACAATGGTAGAGTTTACCCACTGCCTTACATGCACACAATTATAATTAATTTAAACATTCAAATATATCACAAACCAAATATCCTATTTCAAGACAATTTAAAACAGAATTCCCTTTTAGTAGCACCTAATCTCTGTCCAAAATTAATTTAGCAAAAGATTTTTGTTTTGTGAAATTCTTATATCAAATTAAAGCCCTTAAAACCTATTTTTCAAAAATGTATTCCACACTCTCAGATTAAATCTACAAAAATTATAAAAATTCCTAAAAGTTCGTAGGTCAGTATGCCCCTCACAGTGAGCATATCTCAAAGATGTGTAATTTTCTCAAACTTACCAAATGAGATTTTAACTCAAATTTTTATGGTAGAAAGCTAACATTCATATCTTTCAGAAAAGGTAAAACTTGAATCCTAATTCCTCCTACATTTTTTCCAGTAATTTCTTTTCTAAGACTTATGTCTCAGGTTCGAAATTCTGGAATCCATGCATGAGTTATGTTTAAACCAAATTTGTTAAATTAGTAATTGTGGATGAAAATTTTTGAAACTTATATCATTTTAAATCTCTACTTGTCTAGTTTTAGGAACAAAAATTAGATTTCAAAAATGGTCATTTCTTTGGTGTAACAAGCTCAAAAACCGAGGTTATCTCGCAATGGTATCAAAAGAAAAGTTTGTGCATTTTGAGTCTACTTTAATTGAGGACAAGTTTCATAAAAAATCCAACGGCTAGATCAAAAGTTATGCACAGAAAAAAAAACTCAAAAACCGAACCTTGTCCGAACCAGTTTCCACAAGCAGAACAACCCCATTGCATGTCACGGATGAACCTTCATTTGAGGTTATCTCGCAAATGGTCTCAAAAGAAAAGTTGGTGCATTTTGAGTCTACTTTAACTGAGGACAAATTTCATCAAAATGCAACGGCTAGATCAAAAGTTATGTACAAAAATGTAAGCACTGTCCAGGGCTTCTACGTGAGACAACCACTACTAGCACCAATTTTTGAGTTTTGAAAATGCATGAGGGTTTTGGAAATGAGTTCTAACAAAATTTGGGCATGGTCTCCTTTGTATTGGAGCCATCCCACGAATTTTTGAAAAGGAAAAAGATGAAGAGAGATTTGGACACAGCCACAATGTCACTGCCAAAAAGGTTTTTCATAAACAACACACAACACACACATGCAAGCACACTTTTCCCACTTTCAATCAACAAGGGAGGCATTTAGGCAAAGAGTGGATGGATCCTCCACCTCCAGCCACTTTAGAATCCACAAAAGAGTCCCCTTACTTGGTGGTGAGCTCGTGTGAAAAAGGAGGAAGAGCTTATCACTTTCTTCCAAAGGAGTGTTGGCTTTTGCCCACTCTAGCTATGGCATGCAAGGGAGGAGAAGAGGTTAAGAATGGTGTTTGCAGGGGTGGAGGGAGTCTGGCCAGAAGAAAGAAGAGAGAGGGAGGAGCAACTTTCATTTTCTTTTGGCTGGAAGTGAGGCTGAAATTAAGTGAGAGACTTAACTGAGTGTTAGTCTTAAGTTGTGATTTAAGTGATGGTTGTGAGGGTGGGTGTGAGTGGCCGTGAGTTTGAGTGTGTGGGAGTGTTTTGCATGAATTCCTATTGGCTGTAGGGAGGGGGATTTGATGGCTTGAGTGTGGGTTTAGTCTACACAGTGTAGAATTACACTGTGTAGTCGGAAAGAAATGCAAAATTTAATTTTCAAAACTAAACTTTTTAAACATCAAATAATTTTTATAAATCCTATCAAATAAAACTTTTTAATAACTTTTATAAAATTTTCTCTATAGAGTTATAACTCAGATGAATTTTATGAAAGGTAACTTGATGGGCAAGCTTCAGAATTTAAAATAATTAAAATAGTTAAAACCAATTTGAAATCAATTAATTAATTAATGCATAGCAATAGATATATTAAATATTTACTACTAGTAATTAATCATAGTTCAATTAATTACTAGCAGGCATAATAGATAATCACTCACAGACAAATACATAGGAAAGTAACTACCGAGAATTAATTACGGAGAATTAATTCCAGTGAGTTACTCATAGAGGACTTTTTATTACAAACAATTGTTTTAATTATATTACTCACTTAGATTTTAATTATAGAGGATATTATATCTTTTGATTTTATAAATCTTTTCCTATTTGACCATTATAACGAATTACTCATATTATTTATTTTCCTTCGTATTTCCTATTTACTCAATTAATTACTAATTGTATTTAATTACTCCAAGTATATGCTTTTCTTATTTAAAACAAAAGTCCCCATTAATTTCAAATTAATCTCTCATGTTCCTACTTACTGAGTTTGTTGTAGAAGCCCTGGACAGTGCTTACGTTTTTGTGTATAACTTTTGATCTAGCCGTTGGATTTTGATGAAATTTGTTCTCAGTTAAAGTAGACTCAAAATACACCAACTTTTCTTTTGAAATCACTGCGAGATAACCTCAAATGAAGGTTCATCCGTGACATGAAATTGGGCTGTTCTGCTTGTGGAAACTGGTTTGGACAATGTTCGGTTTTTGACTTTTTTCTTTTCTTTTCTATGTGCATAACTTTTGATCTAGCTGTTGGATTTTGATGAAACTTGTCATCAGTTAAAGTAGACTCAAAATGCACCAACTTTGCTTTTGAGATCATTGCGAGATAACCTCAAATGAAGGTTCATCTGTGACATGCAATTGGGCTATTCTGCTTGTGGAAACTCGTTTGGACAATGTTCAGTTTTTGAGTTTTTTTTTCTTTTCTGTGTGCATAACTTTTGATCTAGCTGTTGGATTTTGATGAAACTTGTCATCAGTTAAAGTAGACTCAAAATGCACCAACTTTTCTTTTGAGATCATTTCAAGGCAATTTAAAACAGAATTCCATTTTGGCAGCACCTAATCTCTGTCCAAAATTAATTTAGCAAACAATTTTTGTTTTGTGAAATTATTATATTAAATTAAAGCCCTTAAAACCTATTTTTCAAAAATGTATCCCACACTCTCAGATTAAATCTACAAAAATTATAAAAATTAATAGAAGTTCGTAGGTCAGTTTGCCCCTCACAGTGAGCATACCTCAAAGATGTGTAATTTTCTCAAACTTACCAAATGAGATTTTAACTCAAATTTTTATGGTAAAAGCTAACATTCATATCTTTCAGAAAAGGTAAAACTTGAATCCTAATTCCTCCTACATTTTTTCCAGTAATTTCTTTTCTAAGACTTATGTCTCAGGTTCGAAATTCTGGAATCCATGCATGAGTTATGTTTAAACCAAATTTGTTAAATTAGTAATTGTGGATGAAAATTTTTGAAACTTATATCATTTTAAATCTCTACTTGTCTAGTTTTAGGAACAAAAATTAGATTTAAAAAACGGTCATTTCTTTGGTGTAACAAGCTCAAAAATCGAAGCCTGGGATAAAGGCAATCAATTTACAGTTTAAAAAACTAATAAACATTTCCAGAAGCTTGTCGCGCTTGTCGCTATGTTTTATATTCTGAGCAAGCTTTTGCAGTAGATCCAGGCTGAAAATGGAAGAATCAAAATTTAATTATTGGTCAGTTATATACTAACTTTGTATTTCTAGAAAGAGTGAAAAGTTCTTTACGACATATGCATGGACATCATTACAACCACACAAGAGCTTCCCATTGAGAGTGTCCACGTCTTGGAACTATCCTCCTCCTCCACTCCTCTGCACAATGATCCCCAAATTATAATATTATCATGAAAGAGTCCAATGTTTAAGCTTTAGCAACAAAATTTAGAAGGAAAAAAGAAAAATATGGCCAAGTCGTACCTTGTAATAGTCAACTTATAAAGAGAGTGATAAGTTGATGTCTGGGACAGTTTTCTCCGAGGTTGTGGACCCAAAGCCACGTTGAGGGAATCAAATAGATTTGAAGACCTACTACCACTGCTAGCTAGAGGCTCACAATTTATGTGTCTGGTTTCATAGTTGTAATATTACAATGTCTGTGTACAGGAATCAAGTTGCTTCTATCTCTTGCGATTGTAGACAAGTGCAAGGTTATTTGGTAAGTCATAAATTTCACATTTTTGTAAGCAGCCTCTGTGGTACGTGTTCAATTATTGTAACATTTTTTCTGTCCAATAACTTTATCATAGATGTTTTCAGAAAAAAAAAAAAAAAAAAAAGCTTTATCATAGCTTTTCTGCAAAACATTGACTCAATAATATTTGCATGTAATGGCATAAGTGTTATTCTAATATAGTTTCTTATACTCTGTTTTTGGTATTTATTGTTATTAGGTGTTTTTGTTTTGTTTGGGATGACATTTTTCTAGCATGTCACAAAACTATAAAGAATTTCAATACATAATTTGGAACTGCAGATCATTGCAGCTCCATTCTTAATTGCTGAAAATTATATACCGATAATTTTATGGGCAGAAATGTTACACCTAAATTCGTTATGTTTGTCTCAAATTAGTAGTCTTGAATCTTAAAACACTTTCCAATCTGCCAAAAACAAGTATCTTCATCTTTGGAACACTGATGGTTTCCTACAATTTTCACTTACACGTTAAACATATTCTGTAACTTAGCTAACGAATTTGTAGTTGTGAAATGTGAATCAAACAAAGTCTGGTAACACTGGCTGCATAAAATAGTATTTGTATGATTATATCGGAACCACGAACATGGGATAAAGACTTGTTGCTATGCTTTCCATGCTGAGCAGTAGATCCAGGCTGAAAATAGAAGAATCAAAATTTTCAGTTATATATACTAACTGTGTTTCTAGAAAGCAAGTGAAAATTTCTTTACCAAACATGCATGAACATCATTACAGCACAAGAGCTTCGCATTGAGAGTGTCCAACTGTCCATGGCTTAAAACAACCCTGCTCATTCTCTCCTCAGCACGATGATCCCCAATTTGCATGAATGAGTCCAAAAGTTTATGCTTTATCAACAGAAGTTAGAAGGAGAAAGGAAATATGCGCAAGTCCTACCTTGTAATAGTCAACAGCAACATAATTGGACACCTGTTGGGAGTAGCACTGTGATAGGTTTGTAGCATGTCAATGATACTACCAATTATCTACACGTGATTGGCTTAAGTGGAGCACATTGAAAATAGTTTACCAACATTAATGATATGTTCTTTTCATAAGGAGGAGAAGATTCTACATTTCTACTCTATGTGGACAGCTTCTTGCTTTCCTTCCTCCATCCCCATCTGCAAAATTTAAAATCACCAAAATTAAAATTGACAAAGGAAAGAAGAAATATATACCGTAACTTGCACTCTACCTTTGTGTGTTTCTCTTTTAATTTAACCAATTAGGATTACACAAGTTTTTCAGTTCCCATTTTTCAGTTGAGAGGAGATATTCAAATGTCAAAAACCACAATGTTTTGTGTTAAAGAATAAAAGAGCTTTAATGGTTGGTATTTTCTTACACTGATTTTCAACCATGTAATTCCACTGGCATGCAATGCCTTAACTCTGTTCCTTAGACCTGTCTGAAGTGAACACTAATAATCTTTGATTTTTAGCAACCATATCACTCACTATAGGCCAATCTCCACCTTTTTTTAGCATACTAGTCACAGGAAACAAAAAACTTCATCAAACCAGTGTCACTGAAGACTTCTGCCAATCCTTTTGGTGTTTAAACATAATCTTCCAATATGAGTGTGACAATTTCTGTCAGATTGGCTGATACAAAAGCTGCAATTTCCTTCAGTGTATGTGTATCTATAGCTAGTTCCTATACTAATGTCCAATATGACTGGCCTTAAAATGAATAACATAACCACACATCTCCATTAAAATAGTATGTATCAAGCATTAGTCCCTGAACTCCATTCTACAAATGAAACATTGATGGAAGAAAATAGTGACCATAAACATCCTTGTACGAAACAGAACATCAGAAAGTCAGCAGAAGCTAAGCTTAGTAGTAATGAATGGCATACTTCAAGCTGCTGTGTTACACTGTCTTCTTGGTTAGTTGTTGTAGCTCAAGGCACTCCTGTGTGAGATGGTTCTCCATGAATGGCATGAACGTTGTGCTTGTGAGAGATTTTCAAAATTAATAAAAGGTTGTATTCTTTCATGAAGTTATGTGTCTATTCATATAAAGGTGTAAATATGAATAGATACGACTCTTCTTCAAGAGACATGAGATGAGACTCTTTGTCAAGAGTCATGAGATGTGACTCTTCACCAAGGGTCATGAGATGTGACTCTTCACCAAGGGTCATGAGATGTGACTCTTCACCAAGAGTCATGAGATGTGTCTCTTTGAAAGATCAAATCTCTTCACCAAAAGACATGAGATGGTCTATAAATAGAATCAATCTATATGCAGAAAAACATAACAACAAACATAGAAATCACCAGATTCTCTGTATCCAAATCATTTCCTTTCTTCACTTGTGCGCAGAGAGAATTAATGAAACTATTATTCTGTAAACTGTCATTGACGATACGCTTGATTTGTGGGTGTGCAAACCATATCAAGGGCTCCATTGTATCCTGAAGGGGATTCGCCAAGACACTCTATTGCATCCAATTTCTATAGAGGTTGGTGGGGGCGAATCGAACCTAAAGGTTAGTGTTTACACACGCCTTGGAGATTTGCGCCTTCTCTCTTCTTTGTTGCAGAACCATCAAGACAACCAACAGTGCTTTGTCAAAAATGCATATTTGTTGAATGGTAGAGTTATTCTAACCAGAAAAAAAACAACCAAGGACAGATCAAAGTAAAGACTAAAGAAGTAGTTGGACAAATGCAAAAAATGATACAAGTAAACACGTAGCAGCATATGTGGGATAAACTGCCAATTTTAGTTTGTCTTCAGTGATAAAGAAATGCCTTGCACAGAATGAGAACAAGAAAGATGTTATAGATGTTAAGAGTGTAGTAAATCCCAGAAGAAGCTTTCTTGGTATGTCCATAGCAAAATCCTTTTTTGGAAGTTGGAACCGACATGTGAGTATTGAAGGAAATAAAACGAGGGCAATAACAAAGGAGCAAAGTGCAACAGGCAGAGATGTTTGGATAAAAAATGAAACTAAAAATCATTGGCCAAAGTAAAAAAATATTCTTAAAAATAATTTTTAATAAAATATTATATATTAATTATTGTTATTATATTATATCCCCAATAGTATCTAATTGTAATGAAAGTGAACCATGACTTTATATAATATTTACTTTTAACATTAAAAATTCAAAAATTGTTACAATGAGAATAACTTTATTTCCTCACCATCCTTAACTCAGAGAATAGTTTCTTAATGATGCTTGTAGGAATACATTGTCAAATAACCAAAAATATTACATTGATTTTTTTCCCCCAATGATACACAAATATAATTATATTTTCATCTAAAACTTAAACTCTAACAATGTAAATGTAAAAAATATCGTTGAGGTGGTGTATTATAAATGCAAAAAGAATTTAAAAATATTATTGAGTCTTGAGTATGCAATTGTTTTAAATACTTGAAGAAATAGCATAATTTGAGGTCCGTAATAGTCCTATAACTTGTGCAAAATTACCTCTCATGAAAGATACTTATAGTCTATACTATATAAAAAGAATTTTAAAAATATTTAATTATGATATTAATAACGAAGTAACTTACAACAATTTTGTAATAAAAATGTGTTTAATAAATTAATTTTAATATATTTATCATGTATTTATGTAATTTTTTTAACATTACGATATAAATATTAATCAACAAAATCTTCATATATATATATATATAAAGTTATTAAACATAGAGTCAAAATATTATTTTGTAGTAAATATACTAATTAATTTTTAGTATAAAATTTCAACTTCATAATTTAAATATTAATTAACAAAATATTTATTTATGAAATTATTTCATATGATGTTATATGATTTTTAAGTAAAAATGGTTTTATAGGACAATATAGTGACAGTAGTAAGTAAAAATAACAAAAGAAAAAGAAATGAAAATTAAAAAAAATAGAAAGGAACCGAAGCGAATGAGAGGAATTTTTTTTTTAATCAAATTGTAACACATGTCTAGTCTGAGAGTTTCTTTTCCAATATTATATAAATTATCATATCATTGATCATATTACAGCTGAGAAGTGGCAGGTTCAATTTGTTTTTGGCATGATACATGTTACAGCAGCTGTTGAATTTCAGTCATTTTACCCGAAATCTGATCCACAAACAACTAGTCAAGCAAATCTTCATTGGTCCCCTCTTGGGTTTTCTATATATTTCATGTGGTGCTGGCGATGCCCTTCTTGCAGAGATTCTTGCTTTGGAAGAGGGTTTAAATCAAACGTGGCATCTAGGATATCATAATGTAATATGTGAGAGTGATTGCCTTGAAGTGGTCCAAATTTTGTCTAATTGGTGTGAAGAGAGGGTCTGCATGCATGTCTATGCCTATCAGTAGCATATTATTTATTCATGCAATTTTGCAACGTTTGCTGGTAATCACTCCAATAAATATTATCATACATTTACTTTTTCTTTCATCTTCTTTTCTATTTCATTTTTCTTCCTATCTCTCTCTTCTTTTCCATACTTTCCAAATTTAAAATGTATGAATATCACTATTCTAATCATTCATATTCCACGAGAAGTGAATAGGGTAGCAGATTGCTTGGCAGGTTTGGGTACAAGTTCACCTCATGGGTACAAGTTCACTCATATAGTTTTGCACTTTGCTGTTTAATTATCACTCTGTACCAAAAATAATAACACATAAGAAAATATATCAAATAATGGTTCGGAAAGTAAGAAACAGTTATGGTTAATATAGTATTATTAAGCTTGAATTAGATTTGGCCTGACAAAAACATACCTATTATATGACGCAACCATTGTAACACAAGTGATATCAGCAACGTTAGCTTTTAATGTCAGCCATCAGATGCATCGAACGGTATATAAGGATGCTGGAAAGAGGCGGCAGATTGCGGGGGGATCCAAACGTGTAAGGTACGAGTTTTGCCATTTTCTTATTATTGAGCAGAGTTTTCCACTTTTCTTGTCGCAAAGTCTTCCAGTTTCACCAACAAATACTTTGAAGTCTGAAGTCTGAAGTTTGAAACCTTCCTCTCTCCAGCACTTCCTAGCAACTACTACTAGCTACCAATGATATAATAATAAGTCTTCACAACTTCACCAACTCCATTAACCATGAGGTTCAACAGTGTCACCTCCTTTTCACTCACACTTCTGTTCCTCTTCATACACCTCCAAGCATATAACCTGGTGGAGTGTTTCACCATCAGTTGTGGCACCATCGGAAAATCTTCTGACGGCCAAAGGACATGGACGGGGGATGTTAGTTTGTCTTCAGTGATAAAGAAATGCCTTGCACAGAATGAGAACAAGAAAGATGCTATAGATGTTAAGAGTGTAGTCAATCCCACAACAAAATCCCGTTTTTGGAAGTTGGAAACTTGGAACCGACATGAGTATTGAAGGAAATAAAACGAGGGCAATGACAAATTAAGGAGCAAAGTGCAACACACAGAGATGTTTGGATAAAATGAAACTATAAAAATCAATGGCCAAAGTAAGTTTCAACCAAACCATTAACTGAATTATTATTTGCCCGTGAAAAAACAAAAACAGTTTTATTATTTAAATATCAAATAACTATTTCTATTTCTATTTCTTTGTTTATTTTTTTTCTTCTTATTGATATATATGCATATAATACATTTTCTGTTAAGACCATTGCTAATTTAAGAAGATTTTTTAAAATTGTTGGGAGAGATAGGATGAATGTTTACCTTATATCACTTGTATCCCTACTGTATTTGCATTGCAGCACTAGGGACACGTAAGGCTTATGACTCAGCTAAAGGTACAATGCATTGATGACATGTTACCAGTAGAGAGAGGAAAATGATAAGTATGACGCTGTGTTTGTTTCCGATTATTGGAAATAATATTGAAAAGATAGAAATGAGTGTTATTGATTTGGTAAAAATGATAAAGATAAAAATGATAAGAATAAAAAATAAGTTTAAAAATAGCAAGATTATTTATATTATTTTTTATATATTTTTACTTTTTTTTTTTATTTCTTTTTAACCAAACAATTTTATTTATTATTTTATTTTTCATCTATTTCTACTCTCTCTCTTTTATTTATCTATTCTATTTCTCTCTTCTCTATCAAACATAGCCTAAGAGTGTTTAGAGGGAAGATATATCTTCCAAACTATTATTCTTTTTGAAAAGGCTTTACATATTTGTGAAAAAAATTAATATTCAGTTTATTTTTAGTTAAAATAAATTAAAATAATGGCAAGTGGACACCTTTTTACTATAAACACTCTATTAACGCTCATTATTATTATTATTATTATTATTATTATTATTATTATCTTTCTTTTTTTTTTACAACATTTTATCTTTCTCTTATTAGTTCTTATCATATTATTTATCATATTTACATTTCTATTTATTTTTTTTCTTTATCTCACTTGCTATCAAGTAGCCTATGAGTAATACATCTCATAGATAATTAATTAGTTTGGAATTACTTATTAATTTTAGGCTTAAATAATCTTTTGATCCCTATAAAATAGGATGTTTTTTATTTGAGTTCTTTAAAGTTTTTTATAGTCCTTTAAATAATTAATTTTTTTTGTTTTAGTCTCTGCTATCAAGTAACAGCATTAATCGATGATATAACAATAACATTAGCAGCTCATTGACTTGTCACATCATTAAGAGTCTATATGACAGAACAGTCACATGTAATTATTTTTGGTAAATTGTGTTTTTAAATCCCTCATCAACTAATTTGACGTAATCAACCGTTTTGAATAGACAAGGATTTAAAAACATACTTTACAACAACAACAAAAAGTGATTGTTTTGTCAGATTCCTCATTGATAACGTAGCAAGTCAATGAGCTGTTAACGTGGTGGTTACATTATCATTTAACATGGTTACTTGACAACCAGGACTAAAAAAATTAAAGGACTAAAAAAGACTATTTTATAAGGACCAAAATATTATTTAAGTCTTAAGTAAATAAAACTAGTAGTGAAATTTTAAACTCATACACTTCATTTGGTTGAAGTGAAAATGGAGGAAAGAGAAAAGGGGAGGAAAGAAAAGTTGAAATACGAGAATAAAGAAAAATTTTGGTGGGATCTACTATAAATTTGGTTCATCTCAAATTGAGAGAAAAGAATACAAAGAAACTTTTTTTATTATAAAACTAGACATTTATTCGTACATTTGCACGATCGCGCTCATCTTTTCACATGTTATAAAATGATTTATGTATATAATTATTTGTTTAAAAATAAATAATAGAACAGTGCGAGAGAAATCTACTTATATTTACAAATATCATAATTAATGTGTCTGTCCTGTGATGTCAAAAACTTTTTTGTTGTTATATTTAAAATATAAAAATTAATGTAATATAAAACGAAAATATTTTTAAAGTAAAATTATACATGTTAAAATAAATGATGATATGATAGAAAATTATCTCAGTTTTAAATTTTTAAACATTTTTATTTTTCTAAATTAATTTAAAATATTTAAAATTACATTTATAAATAAAAAATTTAAAACTTAATTATAAAAAGTAATACATTGAAAATTGAAAAGAATCAATCGGGGTGAATATGTTACATGTAAATGCTTTATAATGAATTTAAACAATGTCTTATTAAATATAAACATATTTTTATTATTAAATATACTATATGGTTTAATAATTATATAATATTGAAATGGTAAGCTCGTTTAAAATTATATAAAATTTATATTATATACAATTAATAAAAAATTTAGGTGTATGATATAATTTTCACTATATATTATGAAATATATTATATTTTAATGATTGAAATAAATGAAAAATATTTATTTTATATCATTTTTTAAAATTAAAAAGTAAGTTTATTAAGTTCATTTACTACTACAATTACACATATTATGTTATATTATTATTTTCATTAAAATATATAGTTTTACTACTAACCAAAAATTCCGACTTCATTTTGAATTTATTTTTATTTTATGTTATGTCAATTTTAATATACTTATGACATATAATATCATTATAAAGCCTACTTAAAATATTTGGATAAAAATATCACTCTTTTAAATATTCATTACAACTAATATATTTTATGATTAGCTGATATTGGAACATTATATTAAGGAGAAAGAAAATACCTACATCAAATAACTTAATTGTTAGTAAATTTTCTTCTCACAAGTAAAGGATAATACTAAACACCTATAACAATTCATCTTATATAATTGCTAATGAAATATAAATGGTCTATTAGAAATTAAGATAATAATTAATTTATTTTAATTAATATTTGACTTTAATATTTTTCATCTGATTTAATTAATATTATATTTTAAATTATTCAACTATATTTTTTATAAACTTTAAATATTATAAAATTTATAAAATTTATTTATATTTACAATATAATATAAAATAATTAGACTATTTTATTATTTCATATTTTAAAATTAAAAAAAGTTTAAATATAAAATTTTAAAAAAATCAACATAAATTTGTTATACAACTTTATAAATACTTTAAATAAAAAATATGAGTTTATAACCAATGAAATGTCTCGTGCATAACACAAATTAAACACTAGTATTTTAAATTACAGTAAAGTTACATATTTAAAGAAACATACATAAAATATAAAAGTATACTTCTCTTGCTTTAATCAACTTATTTTGTATTTTTCTCTTATTTTCTTATAATTTTTATATAAAATATTGGAACTAATACAATTTATCATCTATATATTGAAAAACAAAGGATGTTAGTGTTTACTATATACACACACACTTCTTTTTTTTGAAAAAAAATCACATCTATTTTCATTGTTTTGTTTTTTATGAGAGTTTACACAATATCGATATATAAAATAAATAAAAAAACATGGTATATATATATATATATATATATATATAAAAGCTATATGTGAATATACAGTCAATTATATTTCGACTCAAGAATTATCAATTTGCTTTGAAAAAATACAACTTTAGTTATTAAAAAATAGACTTAAGGTTTAACCACTTCTTATTCACAAAAATTAATTTTCACATTGGACATATTTTCCTTTTCATCCTTCTTAACCAATTATAAACATTTAATAATGGGCCAGTTTGTTTAAACTTAAAAAAGTGATTTTTAAAAAAGTGTTTTTTTAAGAAGCAGATAGGATTTGTTTCATAAAAAAATAGAAAACTACTTTATTTAAAGAAAAACAGTTTAGGCAAATACATCAAAAAAGTAGACAACTGCTTATTTTATTAAAATAAAGCATTTTTTTAAATAAGCTTAAACAAATGGGTCCAATATCTTTAAATTTCGTATAATGACTTCACCACCATTTACATTGTCTATTTTAGTGCTACTATCTTCAACATGTACATCATAGTGATTAAGAACAGTTCTTTAAATACTAAACTATGCTACTTCCTGTAGACCCTCAACTTCACCGTTTATTCCAAATTTAAATTGTAATTGGTTTTTATTATACTGGTGAGGTTCTTAACATAATTATTCAGTACCTTTTTTATACCAAAATTGCAAAAATCAGAAGATTTATGATTAAAAATAACAGATTTTAAATAAATAAACAACATATTCCTTCAACATTCCAAACAATTAATGGTTTATTACAAATTAAATTTCAACCACATATAATACATTTACAAAAAAAAAATGTATACATTATGATAATCATTTAACTCTAAGTCCCCTTATTTGTTCTTAGTAATAGAAAACATGCTTGGAAAAGGCCATTCAAATTGGGTAAATAAAAAAAAAAAAAAATTTGGTGATTTTTTATGCAGATCCCATATGGCAGAAAGAATTAATTCATAAGAATGTATAAATGTTCAACACACATGTAAAGAAGCATGCTAGATAACATGCTTTTATTAAAATCTTTTGACATTTTGTTTTCCAGGCTCTCATGGTAATTTACACATATTTCCTTGTATATAACTGAATAAAAATCTCAAAGAGATTATACAACTATTACTAAAAAAAAAAAGTAAACATACTTTCTTCAAAATATATATTTGTTGAAAAAGGACTACTTATAAAATTATAAAATCCGGCTTTTCAATGTTTTAGGAGACCACTGCATAATTAAAAAAAAACTTACGAAATTCAATTCAATTTTAATATACATGTAATAGATTGTTAAGAATAAAGTTATAGAATAAAAAGAAATAATTGTTATCAACTCTACATTTGCACTAATCTCATGATATGGCCGGTAGATTTCTTATTACAATAACTTTTATACTTAATTTAAATAATAAGTAAAAATAAATATACTAATATTTTTAACTGGAAATATGTATTTATATATATTTAAAATATAATTATATTCTTATAATAATATAACATTTTTTATTAGTATTTTTTGTATTCTTATAAACATTTATTATGTATTAAAAATTATATATACTGAATATAAATATATTATAGTAACTAAAATATTTTTTTATAATTAAATAAAAGTAATGTTAATAATCCTAATACCACTTCATGAAACATACATTTTAAAAATATATATTGTAATAATCTTTGTATACAAAGAAAAAAGAAAGTTGTTGAATTTAATATCAGTGACTTTCAAATAAAATAATAATTTATTATTATTGAATTTTATTTAAATAAATTATTTATTATCTTCTAAAAATATTATTGAATATTAATATAAAAGTTTATAAATATTTTTTATTATTTTAAATTAAAATTAAATTATTTTTTCTTAATTAAATAACTTTTACATATCACATAGTAATAAGAAGAAGAAAGAAGAAAAAAAGATATACCAAAAGTGAAACAACCTTGGGGTGGGTTTACTACTTAGATGCTCCACACTTGGCTACCTATCATTTACCGTGGGCACGATAACTGGCACACCAGAGGTGCGTCTTTCCCGATCCTCTCGTACTAGGAAAATGTCCTCTCAATGCTCTAACGCCCACACCGGATATGGACTGAACTGTCTCACAACGTTTTGAACCTAGCTCACGTATTGCTTTAATGGGCGAACGGGTTATTTCAACAGAATGGGTATCCATCAAAATTAATTGGTAAAATTTTGGTGATTTATTCAGAGATTTTGAAATAGAATTTATTAAAGAAAAAATAATTTTATTTCTGATTTTTTAACCCGTGAATTTTTGCAGGGTAACAATCTTTGTAATTGATTTTTATCTTTTATTTCATCAGGAAATTTTGAAGCAAATTCAATGCTTCTAGTAATGGGGATGATTTTTCCTTGATATATTTCATGGTCGGATTTACTAATAATAGAGTAGTTTCATATGTAAGAGTCGTCATTAATGCTCCTGGGGCTAATATATATATATATATATATATATATATATATATATATATATATATATATATATATATATATATATATAACTTCTTTATTAGTGACTTTCAAACAAAATAATAATTTAATATTATTAAATTTTATTTAAACAAATTATTTTTTATCTTCTAAAAATATTATTGTATATTAATATAGAAGTTTAGAAATATTTTTTTTATTGTAAATTGAACCTTAAAATTATTTTTTCTTAATCAAATAACTTTTAGATGTCATAATAAGGAGAAAAAAGAAATAAAAATAAGTGAAACATCAATATATGTTCATATCATTGATTTTTTTTTATTAGTGACTTCCAAACAAAATAATAATCTAATATTATTAAAAAAATTAAATGAATTATTTTTTATCTTAAAAAAAATATTATCGTATAATAATATAGAAGTTTATAAATATTTTTTATTATTGTAAATTAAACATTAAAATTATTTTTCTTAATTAAATAACTTTTAGATGTCATATAGTAATAACAAAATAATAATCTAATATTATTAAAAAAATTAAATGAATTATTTTTTATCTTAAAAAAAATATTATCGTATAATAATATAGAAGTTTATAAATATTTTTTATTATTGTAAATTAAACATTAAAATTATTTTTCTTAATTAAATAACTTTTAGATGTCATATAGTAATAAGAAGAAATAAGGAAAAAGGAAATAAAAAAAGGAAAAAGAAATATAGAGAAAAGTGGGAGGAATTTTTTTTTTCACATGTTGACACATGTAAAGTTGAGGCTAAAAAAGAAAATATGTTAGTAGTTCTTATACAATTACTGTCCGTTTGGAATGCACGAATCCTAGCAGAACGGAATGGCATGGGCGGAAAGAAAGCAAAAGTCAATATGTTCCTCCATTTGGAATGCTTGTAGTACAGAAGGAAAGTAAAAAAAATAAGTGGGCCCCAGTAATTTTGCAATCACTCCGATTTGGAAAGAAAGAGGAAGAAAACTGCTCTTCCTTGTCCAAAATACTAAATTGTCCATATTTTTATATTTTTTTTTATTTTATTAGGAATATTTACGTCATTTTATATACATATTTTTTCTTTCCTTTCACTTTCTACTCAATTAAACAAAAGAAAAATTTTTTTTTTTCTTTCTTTCTTTTCACTTTCTCTTATACCAAATAACAAAAAAATCATTTCATTTTCTCTTCTTTTTTCTTCTTTTCTTTTTCATCCCTTTCATTTTCTTTTTTTTCACTTTCTTTCTCAAATCAAACAAAGCCTTAAAATAACAAAAGACTGGAATGACATTGTCTTTTATCATGATCCTCTTTTTTTAAGTCGTTTTCAGTATAACTTTTTTTATTTATTTATTTACACATTTTAAACTTTTTTATTTTTATTTTCTCTCGTCAAATAACCCCAAAAATCATGTAACTTTCCTTTCCATTGTTTTTCTTCCTTTGTATATATGGATGCTGGAGCGAAGGCGCGGAGGGAAATTGAAGGAAGGTCCAAACTCCAGACACTTAAGTTACGTGTTTTGCCAATTTTTTTTTCTTATTGAGCAGAGTTTTGTTACTTCACTTCGCAATTGCCTTCCAATTTCCCTAATAAATACTCTGAACCTTCCTCTCTCCGTGCTTCCTAGCATCTACTACAAGCTACCAATACAAAAAATAATAAATAAGTCTTCACAACTTCACCCACACCGTTAACCATGATGTTCAACAGTGCCACCTCCTTAGCACTCACACTTCTCTTCCTCTCCATACACCTCCATGCATATAACCCAGTGGACCGTTTCACCATCAGTTGCGGCACCATCGGAAAATCTTCCGACGGCGAAAGGACATGGACGGGGGATACAGACTCAAGCCTCTTATCTCGTCAAGATGGCACCGTTTCCACTAATGCAACAACACGAACTCCTCCTGCCAATCAAGTTCCCTACACCACAGCACGCTTGTCCCGTTCCCAGTTCCACTACTCATTCGCTGTCAACCCTGGCCCCAAATTCCTTCGCCTCTTCTTCTACCCTGCTGAATACCCTTCGTTTCCCCGTACCGAAGCTTCCTTCACCGTTCACTGCAACCAATTCACCCTCCTCTACAGTTTCAACGCCTCTCTAAACGCTGAAGCTGAAAACATGACAACCATCTTCAGAGAATATGTTGTCAATGTGGATAACGGTGAGAGGCTGAATCTCACCTTCACTCCGTCGCAGCCAAACTCCTACGCTTTCATCAACGGAATCGAGGTACTTTCCATGCCAAGAGATCTTTATTACACATCAGCAAATGACATGGGTTTCAAGCTTGTGGGAGCTGACACACAGTTCAGCATAAGAACCAACACTGCACTGGAGACAGAGTATAGAATCACAGTCGGAGGGCAAGGAATATCTCCACGAAACGACACCGGTTTGTTCAGGAACTGGGCTGGTCACGATGAAGATTATTTAATTAAACAAAAAAATCCACAGAATAATGATCTACCAGGTAACACGGATGGTAAGATGAACATAACAGTAAATCCTGATTACGTGGCACCCAAGGAACTCTACAGAACAGCTCGTGACATGGGTCTGAACAAGAGCCTCAAGTTGACTTGGGACTTCCCCGTTGACTCTGGTTTCACTTACATGGTCAGGCTCCACTTTTGCGAGCTTGACCCGAATATTACTAACATCGGAGACAGGGTGTTCTTAATTTACATAGGGAGCGAGTTGGCTGAGGACCACGTTGATGTTATGAGATGGAGCCAGAACCAGAAAGGACTTGCTGTGTACAAAGACTACGCCGTTTCAATCCCCAAGAATGATACTCAGAAGCAGGTTAATCTCTCGCTCCAAATGAATCCTTATGAAAGTGCCAATGATACCAAATACAGCGATCCGTTTTTGAACGGTCTCGAGATCTTCAAAATCAGCGAGTCTAACAACCTCGCTGGAACTAACCCGCAGAACAACATGCCCGTCCAAAAAGGAAAGAACAGCAGCAGAACACTGAAAATTGTCGTGGCAGGGGTGGTATCCGGCGTTGTTGTTTTCTTTGTCTTTTTGTGGGGGAGTTCCAAGTTCGGTCCACTCTTGCTCTCAACCAACACGCAGGAACACGAGGTGTCAACCAACAAGCAGAATTACAGGGAGAGGTGGCCGTTCGGTCTCCTCTACCAGCGTTTCTCCCTTGTGGAGATCAAAGACGCCACCAACAACTTCGATAATGCCTCCCTCGTCGGCATTGGAGGATTCGGCCATGTGTACAAGGGCAACATCAATGGCATTTCCATTCCCGTGGCTATCAAACGCCTGAAACGGGGTTCGAAGCAGGGGGCTGACGAGTTCCTGAACGAGATTGAGATGCTCTCGCAGCTCCGCCACCGCCATCTCGTCCCTCTCATTGGCTACTGCAACGATAACAAGGAGATGATTCTGGTCTATGATTTCATGACACATGGCAATCTCCGCGACCATCTCTACAACACCGACAAATCCCCTTTACCGTGGAAACAACGCTTGCAGATTTGTATTGATGCCGCGAACGGGTTGTATTATCTTCACAAATGCGCAAGGACGTACACGATCATCCACAGTGATGTGAAAACCACCAACATCCTGTTGGATGACGAGTGGGTGGCCAAGGTTTCGGACTTTGGGCTGTCCAGAATTGGGCCCGTGGACTCGTCCCAGGCCCATGTCAGCACCACCGCTGTGAAGGGCAGCTTTGGGTATTTAGACCCGGAGTATTATAAACGGCATCATTTGACGGAGAAGTCTGATGTGTACGCTTTCGGGGTAGTGTTGTTTGAGGTACTGTGTGCTCGTCCGCCTCTGATCCACACCGCGGAGCCCAAACAGGTGTCGCTTGCTAAGTGGGTCAGGTACTGTTACCAAAGTGGGACCATGGAGCAGATTGTGGACCCCACGTTGAAAGGGAGGATCGCGCCTGAATGCTTTTGGAGGTTTTGCAAGATTGGGGTGAGTTGTTTGTCAGAGGTTGGGACGCAGAGGCCATCCATGAACGACATCATTTTGGAGCTGGAGTTTGCGCTGCAGCTGCAAGAGGGAACGGAGAATGGAAACAGAGAGGAAATTAGTGAGAATATGTTTAGTAGTGAGTTGAGTATGACTGCCACTAGCAGTGAGTATAGTGGGGTGTTATAAGGAACCCAAAGCCTCATTGAGCGAATCGAATTAACGCAACGCTGGCAAAACAATTAGCTCTACATGCTCACAATTTATGTGTCTATTTTCATAATCGTTAGATTACAATGTCTTTGTACAGAAATCAACTTGCTTCTATCTCTAGTGAAAGAAGACAAGTGCAAGGCTGTTTTTGTAAGTCACAAATTTCAACACATCTGTTATCAGCCTATATGTTACGTGTTGATTTATTTGTAACATTTTCCCATCCAATGACTTCATTATAGCTTTCTTGCAAAATACGACTTGATAATTTTTCCATGTAATGACACTATTAGTCTATTATATGGTTTCTTATACTCTGTTATTGTTATTTATCAGAGACAGGATTTCAACAACAAATACATAATTTGGGACTGCTAACCATGCAGCTCCATTCTTAATTGCTAAAAAAATCCCAATAATTCTATGGGAAGTCATGTTGCACGCAATTCGGTCGTAATCTGACAAAAATGAAGTATGTCCATCTTGAAATTTCCTACAATTTTCACTTACACGTTTAAACATATTCTGGTAACTATAACGAACACATTTGTAGTTTAGAATCAAACATAATTTGATAGGAGATGTAATGTGCCCACACAGCATAGAGTTCAAAGAACAAAAGAGGAGTACCACAAGCAATTCATTGTATTGATTGATTTGAAAAAGATGCTGAAACATTACAAGATACAATTATTTATACTAGTATTATGTACCTAACTTGCTAACTGCATGAATAAATCTCAAACCTTGATAACTTCCTAATTATTGTGTACCGTTGAAGACTCTGGTAAACTGAGTGATGCTTAAAATAGTATTGCCAACACATTTCTAGTTGTGAATCAAACATAATCTGGTAACACTGGCTGCACAAAATAGTATTTGTTGGGATAAAGGCAAGCAATGACAGTTTAAGAAACATTTCCAGAAGCTTGTTGCTATGCTTTCTATGCTGAGCAACCTTTTGCAGTAGATCCAAGCTGAAAATGGAAGAATCAAAATTTAATTATTGGTCAGTTATATACTAGGTTTGTATTTCTAGAAAGAGTGAAAAGTTATTTACCACCTTTTGCCAGTTTTTCATGGGTATTAATGAAGAGCTGCTTTGCTGTCTGCCTGTTCTTATTATAGCTCTCACAGAAATTTAGTGGCATGAAGTTCTTAACAAGCTGAAAAGAAAAAAAAAAAGTTATGAGGAAAGGCAAATTATACTTAACTATCTATAATTTAATCTGGTGAAAATGAAATCTACTTTACGGTTTTGGAAGTTCTACTTCACATTTTCTTACTAAATCCTAAATCCTTAAGTTGAGTCCATAGAATGTGCTGTCTATTTCCCACTTCCATCCAAATTGACATAAAGTATTAAAAAATCCAAAAATCTTGTCCCATTAAAACCAATTTTGCAGAATTGCATTGGAAGTCTAAACTTTTTATTTTGTTACTTGGCTTGTTAATTTGAAAATCAGTGGGTAACCGACAGAGATGTTTCAATAAAATGAAACTTAAAAAATCAAATGCCAAAGTAAGTTAAAATCAAACTATTAGGTAACCTACAGCCACAAAATGAATTAATTAAAGAAGAGGAACAAATTGTTCTGAAGAGAAGGAAATAAAAAGCTAGAAAAACTTCAATAAAAATTTAATTTGAAATACATTAAAATAGATGCATATATATTTGGTCATCCGAATTCTGAAATGTCTACAACATATAACAAAATGTCTACTTTAACTTAATTCCTTTTCCAACAGATCCTGGCCCACCTGTCACATGCAGTCACACTTACCACATTTTTTTTCATAGGTATCCTTCTTAGGACCTGAATCCTCTCCAACCCAAATTCTCTCCAGCTCTCTTCCGTTCTGTTCGGTACCGCGGAGAGAGTTAATATACCGCGGACGAAAATGAAACATATGCGTTTGGTACCAATTAATTTGAAGAGAGTTAAAATATAAATTTTTATTTTCTCAAAAATCATTTTAAACAGTAAAAATTAATTATTCTACTCAAATAATTGATTTTTTTTTATCAATTTAATCAATTATTTGTACATAATAATCGATTTTAAGGGTTACATCATAAAAAAAATCGATTATTTGTGGCAAATAATTGATTATTTGCATATTTTAATCGATTATTTGTGCATCATAATCGATTTTTTTGGATCTATTTCTCACCAATTTCTCTTAAAACAAACAACACAACATACAATTTTATTTCTATTCTATTTCTTCTTTTTCAAATTATCTCTCTTCTATTTCCATCTATCCTATTTCTCTCTTCTAAATCAAACACAGCATTCAGCCCTTGTATCTCTCTGTACTTTCTTCTCATTTCTCCATCATCTATTTTCTTTTTTTTTATTTTTCTGTGTGCTTCTGTTTTTAATTTTCTTTGCTGGAGAAGCTGGAGAGGCAGAAGGGATCTAATTTCATCCTTCTTCATAGGCAATCCTCGAAATCCTATTCGAGACATGGTCAAATAGACAAATACTAAATGTGGACACTTTTTTTCAACAGGAATTTGAACCTTAGTTCACCACATTGTGAATGTGAAGGACTAATCTCTTCCACTAGGTCCAACCCCGTTGGTTCCAAGTTGCTTATTTGGAGCAAAGTCAAAGTAGGATGCCAAATACAATTCTATTAGATTAATAACAAGACCACCAGTGCAACAATACATTTTTTTAATATGTAAATAAAACAACAGATAAGGTTGTTGAAATTTGAAATATATAGAAATCTTTTTACAAATCACCTGACAAAGAGAAATAAACCATCAACCTCATATATTTATGAGTATGCATACTCATGCTTATAACATTAGAAATAAAACTACACATCTTACGAAACTATGATAAGAGGATGCAAATTGCAATTCTGTCAAGTCTCGAGGGTGCCCCATTTTGTTCCCCTTAACAAATAAGGTAAACTAAATGTCAAGAGAGGAAATAAGAGCACAACATTGAGGTAAGGAATGCATTGAATTAATTAATCAAACCTAAAGCAATGGTGTTCTTCTGGCACGTCGTCTTTCCTCTTGTTGCTCTTTTATCAATTTTTGAGCTATAAGTGACCCCTCTTGTTCCTTCTCTTTCTGCACTTTTTGCCAAACCATTCATAGGTAGTCCTCCGCCATTCTCTTCCGTGCCAATATGTCAGTCTCTCATTGGAGTTAGCATCACTTCATTGTCATCATCAACTTTGTCATTAGGTTTACGTCATTTTTGAGAATCATAGCAGAGAATGGTTTCAATTTACAAAACAGAGAATGTTAGTAAGGTTTTTTAAAAATTAGACAAAGAGACACGTATTTTTTTAAAAAGGCTAGCTATACATATCTTATAGAAACAAATTAGTATTTAGTTTAATTTTAGTCGGGAAAAGAAATAGAGTATGATATATATAAACACCTCTCCACTGGAAACAGTCTGTTAACACTGAAAGTTTCTCTTTCTTTTTTTTTTTTATAAAAGTTTTTCTTTTTACTTTTTTTTTTTATAAAGTTTTTCTTTTAACTTTATAAAAATATAAAGAATACCATAAAATATGACTTGTCTTTTCATGCTACCCATTATAAAAAAGTGTAGTTCTTCTTTTATAGAATTCTCTCTTTATTTTTTTCCGTCTATTATTCTATTCTATATTATATCTGTTTACTGGAAAAAAGATACATAACAGTAGGGCCCCGAGTTTTGCCACTATACTCGTCACAATTGTCTTTCACTAACACTCTGAACCTCCCTCCCTCCTGTGCTCCTTAGCAACTACTATAAGCAACCAATGATCATAATAACAAGTGTTACAAGTCTCAACAACTTCACTCACGCTGACTCATGTTTGGTTCGAATTCAGCTACGCGGTTGGAAGCAGCATCTATGTCTTAAGTGAAATTGACGCGAAAACATGAGTGTCCTTTCTGCAAATCCAACACCTTAGTCCCTCACCCTTAACCATGAGGTTCAACAGTATCACCTCCATAAAACTCATCCTCCTTCTCCACCTCTTTACACACCTCCAAGCGTACACTCCAGTGGACAACTTCACCATCAGTTGCGGCACCACTGGAAAGTCCTACGACGGGGAAAGGACGTGGACGGGGGACATAGGTTCAAGGTTCTTATCTCATCAAGACGGCACCATTTCCGCTAATGCAACAACACAATCTCCTTCTACCAATCAAGTGCCCTACACCACAGCACGCTTGTCCCGTTCCCAATTCAATTACTCCTTCCCCGTCACTGCAGGCCCCAAATTCCTTCGCCTCTTCTTCTACCCAGCTTCCTACCCTTCGTTTCTACGCACCGACGCATCCTTCACTGTTCAATCTAACAAATTCACCCTCCTCTACTGTTTCAACGCCTCTCTAAATGCTGACGCTGAAAACACGGAAACCATCTTCAGAGAATACGTCGTCAATGTGGACTACGGTGAGAAGCTGAACCTGAGCTTCACTCCGTCGCAGCCAAACTCCTGCGCTTTCATCAACGGCATCGAGGTTCTTTCCATGCCAAGCAATCTGTATTACACGTCAGCAAATGACGTGGGTTTCAAGCTCGTGGGAACTGACATGCTGTATGGTGTAAGAACCAACACTGCACTGGAGACAGAGTATAGAATCAAAGTGGGAGGGCAAGGAATCTCGCCACGAAACGACACCGGTTTGTTCAGGAACTGGGCTGGTCATGATGAAGATTATTTAATTAAACAAAAAAATCCACAGAATAACGATCTACCAGCTAACACGGATGGTAAGATAAACATAACGGTGAATCCTGATTACGTGGCACCCAAGGAACTCTACAAAACAGCTTGTGACATGGGTCTGAACAAGAGTCTCGAGTTGACTTGGGAGTTCACCGTTGACTCTGGTTTCACTTACATGCTCAGGCTCCACTTTTGCGAGCTTGACCCGAATATTACTAACATCGGAGATAGGGTGTTCTTCATTTACATAGGGAGCGAGTTGGCTGAGGGCCATGCTGATGTTATGAGTTGGAGCCAGAAACAGAGAGGTCTTGCTGTGTACAAAGACTTCGCCGTTTTGATTCCAAAGAATGATGCTCAGAAAAAGGTTAATCTCTCACTCCAAATGCATCCTTATCAAAGTGCCAATGATCCATTCTTGAACGGTCTTGAGATCTTCAAAATCAGCGAGTCTAACAATCTCGCCTCGCATAACCCGCAGAACAACATGCCCATCCAAAAGGGAAAGAACAACAGTGGAAAACTGAAAATTGTCGTAGCATGGGTGGTATCCGGCGTCGTTTTGATCTCGCTTGTTGTTTTATTCGTCATTTGGTGGGTGAGCTCCAAGTTCGGTTTACTCTCGTTCTCAACCAACACGCAGGATTACAGGCTGCCAACCAACACGCAGGATTACAGGGAAAATCGATGGCCGTACGATCGCCTCTGCCAGCACTTCTCCATCGTCGAGATCAAAGCCGCCACCAACAACTTCGACAACGCCTCCATTGTTGGCATCGGAGGATTCGGCCACGTTTATAAGGGCTACATCGACGGCATTTCCGTCCCCGTAGCTATCAAGCGTCTCAAACAGGGTTCGAAGCAAGGGTTTGAAGAGTTCCTGACCGAGATCGGGATGCTCTCGCAGCTCCGCCACCGCCATCTCGTTCCTCTCATCGGCTACTGCAATAAAAACAAGGAGATGATCGTGGTCTACAATTTCATGACACATGGCAACCTCCGTGACCATCTCTACAAAACCGATAAACCACCTTTATCATGGAAGCAACGCTTACAGATTTGTATTGACGTGGCACACGGGCTGCATTATCTTCACAAATTAGCCGCGACGTACACGATCATCCACGGCGACGTGAAAACCACCAACATCTTGTTGGATGAGGACTGGGTGGCGAAGGTTTCAGACTTTGGGCTTTCCAAAACTGGGCCCATGGGCGCGTCCAAGGCCCATGTCAGCACCACCGCTGTGAAGGGCAGCTTTGGGTATATAGACCCGGAGTATTATAAACGCCAGCATTTGACGGAAAAGTCTGACGTGTACTCTTTTGGAGTAGTGTTGTTTGAGATACTGTGCGCTCGTCCAGCTGTAATCCGCACTGCGGAGCCGAAGCAAGAGAATCTTGCTCATTGGGTCAAATACTGTTACCAAAGTGGGACCATGGAGCAGATTGTGGACCCCACGTTGAAGGGGAGGATCGCCCCCGAGTGCTTCGTGAAGTTTTGTGAGATTGGGATGAGTTGTTTGTCACAGGTTGGGACGCAGAGGCCATCCATGAACGACGTCATTTGGATGCTACAGTTTGCGCTGCAGCAGCAAGAGAGAGCAGAATGCGAAAATGCTGGTATTATTATCGATATTTAGTAGCCAAGACTTCTTCATCCAAGATTATGGACCCAAAGCCGCGTTGGGGGAATCGAATTAACCCAATGCTTTGGAAATGCTGACAAAACAATTACATTTGAAAGACCTACTACTAGCTAGATGCTCACAATTTTTGTGTCTATTTTCACAATGTACAGCAATCAAGTTGTTCTATAACTTGCACATGAAGACAAGTACAAGCTTACTTGGTAAGTCATAAATTTCAACATTTCTATTACCAGCCTAAATGTTATGTGTTCAATTATTACAACATTTTCCCGTGCAATAACTTTAATTATAGCTTTCTGGCAAAACACCACTCAATAGTTTTCCCACATAATGTCATTATTATTATTGTATAGTTTCTTATGCTCTGTTAATGTTATTTATTAGACATTGGTAGCCGGTGCTATTTTGTAGGGATGAAGGCTCCGTGCAGTTCCATTCTTGTTATAGTTATTTATTGTAAAGAATTTCAAATTTTCAATGCATAATTTAGTACTGCACAACATGCAGCACCACTCTTAATTGCTGAAAAATCCAAATAATTTTATGGGGAGTCATGTTGCACTCAATCTGGTCGTAATCTGACAAAACAAAGTATCTTCATCTTGAAATTTCCTACAATTTTCACTTACACGTTTAAACATATTCTGCTAACTATAACCAACACATTTGTAGTTGTGAATCAAACATAATCTGATAACACTGTGGCTGCATAAAATAGTATTTGTATGATTATATATTTATATCAGAACCCGGAAGCCTGGGATAAAGGCAAGCAAGCAATTACAGTTTAAAACATTAATAAACATCTCCAGAAGCTTGTTGCAGTTGTTGCTATGCTTTCTATGCTGAGCAAGCTTGTGAAGTAGATCCAGGCTGAAAATGGAAGAATCAAAATTTAATTATTGGGCTGTTTATATACTAAGTTTGGGTTTTCAGAAAGGAAGAGTGAAAATTTCTTTACCACACACGCCTGGACATCATTACAACCGCACAAGAGCTTCCCATTGAGAGTGTCCACTGCTTGAAACGATCCTCCTCCTTCACTCCTCTGCACAATAATCCCCAAATTAGAATAAATTAGAATTAAAGAGTCCAATGTTTAAGCTTTACAACAAAAGTTAGAAGGAAAAAAGAAAAATATTTCCTAGTCCTACCTTGTAATAGTCAACAGCAACATAATTAGCCCACCTGTTGCCAGCAGCACCGTGACAGGTTTGTAGCATTTCAACGAGACCTCCAGAGTTATCTTCACATGAGATTGGCTTAACAGGAATAGTGCGAAAATAGTTTACCAACACTAAGGACTTGCTCTTGTCATCAAGAGGAGAAGATTCTTTTCTATTTGGACAGCTTCCTTCTTTGAGTGCTTTCCTTCCTCTATCCCCAACTGCAGAATTCATAATCACCAAAATGAAAAACTGACAAAGGAAGGAAGAATATATGTTTGTGTTAAAGAATAAAAGAGCTTTAATGGTTGGCGCTTTCTTACACTGATTTTCAACCATGTAATTCCACTGGTATGCAATGCCTTCACTTTGTTCCTTAGAACTGACTGAAGTGAACACTAGCAATCTTTGATTTTTAGCAACCATATCACTCACTAGCGGCCAATCTCCGCTGTTTTTTGGCATTCTAGTAACAGGAAACCAAAACTTCATCAATCCAGCATCAGTGAAGACTTTTGTCAATCCTTTTGGTGTTTCAACATAATCTTCCAGTATGAGTGTGACAATTTCTTTTGGGTTGGCAGATAGAAAAGCTGCAATTTCCTTCAGTGTATCTATAGCTGGTTCCTACTTGTTGATTACAAAGTTAGGGTCATTGTGTAGAGGTACTCATTAGTCATAAGTGTTTGTAGAGAAACGAGTTAGGAAAAGCCTAGGCCAGAAAGAAACATATGTGGGAAGATGATATTTTACATACAAAAGCTGTGAAGTCATGGCAGTGGCCTAGAAATGAATGGCATAACCACACATCTCCTCGAAAATCATATGTATCTAGCATTAGTCCCCGAACTCCATTCTACAAATGAAACATTGATGGAAGGAAATAGTGACCTTAAACATCCTTGTAAGTTGTAAGAAACAGAACACCATAAAAATTAGCAGAAGCTAAGCTTAGTAGTAATGAATGGCATACTTTTAGCTGTTGGGTTACACTGTCTTCTTGGTTAGTGATGGTAGCTCGACGCTCTCCTGTGTGAGATGGTTCTCCACGAATGGCAAAAGCGTTGTGTGTTGTCAAAAATGCATATTTGTTGAATGGCAGAGAATTATTCTACCCAGAAAACAACCAATTAACAACATATTAAGATGAAACACCCCTGAATTTCCTTCCCCGCCTCCCCCCCCCCCCCCCCCCCCCCCCCTCTCGAAAGAGACTGTGCAGTTCAAATATCATACTATAACTTATATTTCTCTTTTGGTATCCAAAAATAATAAGAAGAAGAATACAAAGCCATGAAAGTTTTTCATAATTTTCCCAAAGTAGTTTATAGTCAGATAATGTAAAATGATGGAAGTAGTTTCTGGCCTATCACACCAGAATGAAAACCCCGCCAAAGTGTCCAACCACACTAAATTTTGAGACTTGATGATGGTATGTTGAAAAGTTTGACACAAATGAATTGGGAGGGTTGTCATCTATGCATGTGTTGTGACTGTTTCTTGTGAAATAAGGCAAAGACTAAAGAGAAATGGGAATCTTACTATGAGTTTGAACTGATCTGTGATGGAAGATCTCACACACCTAGAGCCTGAAAAGCCAGGTGGGCATGAGAAACAATAGAGCCCGGCTCCACAATCACCATTAGACGAGCACTCATCATTTAGCTGATCAAAGATTGAAAAACGTATGATACAAAGTCAGAAACGGAAAAGTTAAAGGCATGTTTCAAAGCAGAGGTGGCAGGGTATACAAACCTTGCAGTTTCCATTAGAGCAAGCAGCAACAACACAATAACACAACGGAAGAATAATAACCAAAAGCAAGAGCAACCGAGAACCCATTTTTACAATGACTAAGTTGGATTAGTGGGGTGTCTAAAGGGAAGTGAATAAGAGGAGAGAAAGAAAAGAGAATCACAAAAAGAGGTCTAGTTTATGTTAAAAATGCAATGATGAAAGGAACTCTTGGAGTTCTCAACTCTCATATAGGCCAGTTTTAACGTTGTAATATACCAGTAGAGCTGAAGGGGAAGCGGTTATGTTGCATTAATTATTGGAAACGAATGCAATTGAAAATAATACTACTTGACTAACGAGAGTCTGAAAGGTTTCCAACTTTTTCATACTTATCGCCTGAACGCAGTGCTTCTGTAAAGTACAAGTGTACAACACCGAGGGTTGAAGTGATGTTTTGGATTTTTATTGATTAATCTGGAGGACATAAAATATACGACATTCTGGTAAACATAGATTACTTCGTGCTCTAGGCTGGTGGTTCGATACATTTATATATGCGTTGGTTTTGACAATATAAGATTGTGGTTCATCAACCATTGTCGATGCTGGTATAATTAATTTAATGGACAAGTATATTACGAGAGAAGAACAAAAAATATAAATTTACCTGTATATCTATGTTTTTTTGACAGCAACCTTTATATCTATGTTTTTTTTTTAAAAGATATCTATCTTAAAAACAGAAACCCATAAAATATTATGTTTATTAAAATATAATGGATGTAATATATATATATATATATATATATATATATATATATATATATATATATATATATATCTTTTAATTTCAATGCTTAATATTTTGACTTATAATATATTATAAGTAAAATTGATTGGTGAATAATTTAGAAAATACAGTATTTAAAATTATTCACCAATCAATTTTACTTATAATATACTAATTTTTTATTTATTAAATATAATATATTTATAAAATTTAATAAATGTTTTAATAAATTAAAAAATTCTTATTTTTGTATTGTTTAGAAGAATTAGTTGATAAACATATTTTAAAATATCAAAATTTAAATATATATTAATATAATATATAAAATAATTTATCTCTTAATTTCTATCCTTAATAATTTGATAGTCAAATTGACTACATATTACATTTAATCAACATTTTATTTAATGTTTGGACAATCAATTTAATATTATATTTAGTCAAATTGACTACATATAATTTATTATTTAATATATTTTATGATCACTTTTGTATTTCATATATTTTTTATCCCTTTTTCTTCTCATGTTTTATGACATCACTAATTCGAATTCATATAATTTATTTTAAATATTATAACATTATAATTTTAAAATTTTATAACATAAATATTATAATATTAAAATAAATTATATAAATTAGTGATGTGGTAAAAAAAAATAGAAAAAAATAGGATAAAATATGAAATTCAAAAGTGATTTGTATGAAAAAAAATTAAATAATAAATAATATAGTTTAATTTGATTAGATATCATATTGATAAATATAGTATTTAATGATATAAGAAAGTCAAATTTACTTAAAATATTTTAACATTATGATATTTATTAAATCTAATATATATATATATATATATATATAGAGAGAGAGAGAGAGAGAGAGAGAGAGAGAGAGAGAGATGAGGGTCCCTAAGTGTCGTAATCTTCCCCTCTTTTTGTAGTGCTTCAAGGGTAATTCTTTTAGAATTATTTGTTATCCTCATCATTATTTTTTTAAAATCTAATAATTAAGATTGATTATATATATATATGTGTGTGTGTGTGTGTGTGTGTGTGTGTGTGTATGTGAACTTTTAAATGAATTTAGGGTAAATACTCATATTGGTCCCTGAAAGATGAAAAATTTGAATTTAGTCCCCGAATGTGCAAAAAGTGCAACAAATTAGTCCTGCCGTTAACTCATCTTCATTAACATTAACGAATGTGCCTATGTGGCACATCTAGTGATGACGTGGCAGCTGACGGTTGCCACGTGTCATCCACGTGTCTAAAAGTTGAACTTAACAACTTGTTGTCATTTTAGTCTCTGAACTTAATCACTTATTGTTATTTTGGTAACTGAATTAACCACATACTGTCATTTTGGTCCGTAAAAGTATTTTTGAGTATTTACTTAAGTCTCACGCTGCACGTAAATTATTAGCATAGTCATCACCATATCCCCTTACTTCCATTCCATTCCCTCATATTTTTCACCTTCCTCTTCCACACTGTGTAGTTCATCTTGACTTTCACCTCCATCATTTGCATGCAAAGTTCGTCATTTATTCAACTGAAACATCAATTCAAATAGGAAAATAACACAAAAATATCTTAAAAAACTATTTAATTTTTTTGCTTAACAAACATTGTCTAGCTTCCTTAAGAAGTTACATTCTATTCAATTAAAAATTTTCAAATAGCAACAATCTCAAGTAACCACTACATTTAAAATTCTTTGATGTCTATATATACCTTGTGGTAGTAGTTCATGAAAACCATAGCTTTCATTGTTTACATTTTCTGATATGTTTGATCCTTCACTTTGATCCTCGATCATGTGCCAAACGATCGCATGAATCCTATGTCACCCCTCCCACCTACACCTCCTTCATCCTCAAATTTTTTCACTCTTTACACTCCAAACGTGATCAAAAGAATGAAAAATGACACGTGCTTTGCGTGCCACTAAAGGGTCATGTCCACTCAATTCCTCTAATAACCTTTGAACAACAATGTGAAAACTACAAAGACTGAAAAAATCATGGGCAAGATGTATTACACTTGCCCATCGAAAGGGTATGTAAGCAAATGATTCTAACACTTTCATTTTTCTCCATTTCGTGATTCTCACAAAATAGATTAATGTTTTTCCACAAATTAATTAAATAATTAATCTAACATTCTACCCATATTAATAGCATATAAGATAACAGCTTGATTTAAGTAGAATATATGGTTTGGAACCTTATAGAAACTTGTTAGCAATGTCCTGGATTTAGCCACTAACTACTACTATGTGATCACTCATAAATTAGTTTCATATTTATAGTATAATTTAAATTGCATAATTGGTAAGAGAAAGGTGAAAAATATGAGGGATAAAGAATGGAAGTGAGAGAATATGGTAATGTCTATGCTAACAATTTACATGCAACATGAAACTTAATTGAAAATTTGAAAGTGCTTTTGGTAGACGGATTGGCAAGCGCACCAGTCGCACAAGTAGTAAATGGATAAGTCCAAGTATCGTTTTCCCAAGGGATTTGCTTGATATAGGCAATGTTCACATAAATACTAGCTAGGCTGAACCGATTTTCACAAAAAAGGGATAAAAACGTAAACTTTGGTTGGTTTTGTGAAAGATTATAACAGAACTAATGCAGAACAGAAATTAAAAAGATGTTTTTGTGATTTTTAAGTAAGACACAGCAGTAAACAGAGGTTAAAACAGATAAATGAAGATGTTGCAGGGGTTAGATCTCACCATTCTCTACTCTCTTCTTGCATGCACACAATATACATTCTATTTGCATTTAAATGTTAAAATCAGTCAATAAAAACATTCTCAGCCCTAATTCCTTAGGTGCAGAGAGTCTTAGATTACTCCCCCAAGCCAAGCCTTGATTCCTCAACAACTTAACGAAGCAACTAGCTTTAAGTCTAGAGACCACAAGATAACCCATGAACTAAGCTCCATTCCTAGACACGAAGTTCATGAGGTATATTGCTTCAGTTCTAGACAACGAAAGTGTTTCCCAACAACAGTCATGTCCAAGGATCATGCTATGGGTGATCAAGCCACAACAAGCTTTAAGAAAAGAAGCAAAATACTAACTTTAAACACAAATATGCAGAATATATATAGATAATATCAAAAGATACAAGAGAGTTTTGAGAATGGTTACATCTAACCCCTAACAACTAAAGAAATCAGCCACTCATGGGTATGAGCAGCTGGAAAATACACATGGAGGGAAAGGAGATGAAGAGAAAACTAAGAACTAAAGAGAGAGCTTTTCTCTCTTACTAACAGTACAAAACGAGCTACAGAAACTGCTACTGAGAAATGTCCAAGCTCCTGAACTTCTGAGGGTCAGTCCTTTATATACATGTGCAGAATTTCTTCAAAGTGACATTTGGCTCAGCCAGGGATTTTGGCTTTGCTGATTTGAAAATTCTGTACTTCAACAGATTTCTCTTGCAAAGGACCTTCCACTGCTTCCAAAGCTCAGAATGTAGCTCCCCAACGTGTTCTTCAACTTCAATCTCTAATTCCTACAAAAAGTGGGGCAAAACACTAAGACATAACCATAAAACTAGAAAAACTAAGGAAATTCTAACTAAATTGCAATATTAACAGAAATTGAGTAAAACAACACTCCAAATGAGAGAGAAAGATAGATAATTGCCTTAAAAACTACTTGAAAAGTAAGTAATTATAGCGACTAACAACTCCCCCAAACTTGGAGTTTTGCTTGTCCTCAAGCAAAAGACAACAACTAACTAACTAACTAAACTGAAAATAACTACCACTAAAACAGAAATCATGGATCAAGATCAATCCCATCCTAAAAAATTCAAAACAAGCTTCCATCTAAGAATTGAAAAGGACCAAACCAATGATTTGAATTTGAAACATGGTGCCTTAAACCGAAACCATAACAAGGATGCAATTACCTAATTTCTCAAGAAATGAACCAAGCATAACAATAAACATTTGACAAAATCCAAGAATGTTTGATTCTTTTCACTCAAGTGTCTCACTCAAGCACCAATTGATTTAGGTGCTGAATTCTCTCACAGTCAACACACAATGGAAATCACAAATCAGTTTTGCTTTCCTTCTCAATGCAATGAAATTATGCACACAAATTAAGATCACAAGGACTTGATCAAGGTCTGAAACGTGGCTAGGCTTGAAAGGAAATTGGTTTTTCTAGATAAACAAACACCATGAGATAAAGAGAGCAACCAATGCATTTTTTTTTTCAAATTTTACCCAATCCCTCTTATTTCTCACAATCACAAAGATACCAAAACCTTACATTCTCACATTTAAGCTCAAGAAAATGCCACCATAATCACAACAAGTATCACAACTTTTATTTCTTTTTGTTTTCCTTGATCTTTTTTTTTTTTTTTTACACAGAACAAAAGATAAGCACAGCTGTGACACTTCTTAAATTTCAATGACAGTGACCCATAATTGTTCCCAAGTTCTTCATTTCATGAAAGATTTCCCCCAAACTTATTCTAAACCCAACACATGCAATTGCTCTCCTATCCAATGGTAAGGTTAGTGAATTGTTTTTCATTTAGGCTCTTGGGTTATCATGACAGGAATTAATTCAATTAAAGCTCAAAGGGGCTGCACAAAAAGGAATGACAGAAACAGGGAAGGCTTTTTGGCTCTAGGATTCACAATCATCAAACAAAATTTGCCTTGATCATTTCTTTGTTAACGTGCAAGAATTATCACAAGAGAATTATTCAAAACCAACTGTGGTGCCAAAGGTGGCACTCATAATCATTTGAGACAACACACAACTCACAAGAATCATTTCTCAAACATTCTCAAATTTGTCCTCAAAATTAAATCATGCTTGAAACTTTTCTCAAAAACATACATGCATCCAAGCTATGCTAACGAAACGCGCAGCCACAAAAATCATTCAAATCATGGTTTCGCAAACACATTTTTCTTTAAACAGCATGAGAAGCAAGCAAGGATAACGCACGATGGGATTTTTCAAAGGCCATGAACAACCACAACATTAAAATTAAACTTGCAACCAACAAACTACTAAACATGCACTGAATTGAAAACTAAAATACTAAAAGCTGTAAATGTAGAAAATTAAATTGTCCTGAAAGCATGGGGATAAAACAAACAAATCCCCCCATCAAACATCATCATCCTCTTTGGCATCAGAATTGCCGAACTCCTCTTCTTCTTCTTCAGTTCCTTCTTCCTCCACTTCACTTTCTTCCTCTGCCACAACTTCATCTACCGCTGCAGCTCCTTGGTCTCCAGCCTCAGCAGCAGCATCATTTCTAGCAACAGCATCAGCAGCAGCTGCACCCCCCAAAAAGAGAGGTCTGTCCCCAGACCATGTAGTAATAGCTTCAAACTTGAAAGGGTATGGCCAATGGAGATGTCCATGAGGTCTTGAGAGGAGCCCGAGAGGAAGAACCTCTCCTTGCAATTCTTTGTTTCTTGGCAGAGGGGGTTGAGGCTTCAACAGGGAGCTTTTGCTTAGGAGCCATGCTATAAAACAGAACAGAAACAAAACAAAAATAGAACAGAAGGCACAAGAAATTAAATGAGTCAATGACACAAATAAGAAACACGAACCAGAAAAATAAGTTAAGACAGAAATCACAACATAATTGAAACACAACACGTACAAAAGAAAAGAAAAACAGAAAAAGAAATTAATGAAAGACTAAAGGGAGAACTGAGAATCCACAGAACAGCAAGGAACTTTCGTCACAAACAAGTGCAGGAACAGAATATGCACTCGGCAATGTGCAGCAGTTTTGGCTAAGCATTCGCAGGGTGGCTTCGCCAAATTCCACTAATCTGGTGCTTCTAAAATTTTGCAGAAAGATGAGGTTCCAGCACTTTTGGTTGACCAATCCAACAAGAAAGACAGAGTGGTCCCAGTTCTTAGGTAGTGAAATACACATGTGCAAACAAGAAGAAAAACAAAAAGAAAAAGAAAAAGACAAAGGGGTGCTTTTTGGGTAAAAACAGGGATTTCACAAAAGGTCATGTGCTCCCCTTTAGCACACAGAAGCAGCAGTACACAGAAGAAATTTAAACACGATACAACAACATAGGGACCCAAAACGTGGTCCCAAAACACAGAGAAAATAAGAACCTTCGAAGGATATTCAGAAAACCAGCACTTGAACCATCAGTGGTCCCGAAAATAATGAAAAAGATAAGATCTACACATATCCAAACATTAAAAACAAGAACAGAAACTGAAAAAGGAAAAACATAAAGAATAAAGGTAGATTTTCCAAAAGATGAACAACAAACACAAAAGGAAAAAGAGAAAACAAACACGTGACTACCTCCAATAGGGAAAGATATCCCAAAAAGGCACAAACAACAGAAAACACACAAAAAGTTTGCACTTTTTCAACAACCAAAGGTAGAAAAAGACATACCACTCAAGGGAAATTTCAAAACTACAGAAAGAAAAGAAGGTTCTAACAAAAGCTTTGACCTTTGTCAACGAAAAGGGAAGAGAACAGAAAACTCACACACAAAAGGTCAAAGTTTTAACATGAAAACACAAACATAAACAAACAATGCATATGCTTCCAAAAGTTGCAACAGAGAAAAATAAAAAGAAAAATAACAGAAAAACACATTCATGAAAAACAAAGGACCCTAGGATCTTTTCCAGAAAAGAGATGAAAATGACAATAGACAAGGGAGCAGAAATCGCGGAAGAAACACTCACGCGTGGACAGAAATGGCGGTGCTCGAGGTGGAGATGGGGAGTAGACCGAGAGGGAGGAGTCACAGTCCTAGTGATGGATGATGAGTTTAGGGATGAAGCAAGTTGTAAGCTTAGAGGTATGATGGGATTGTAAGAGTAGGAATGAGTGGAAAGTTGAAGGGTTGGGAGTCTAGGGGCAGACGTAAGGGTGTGGAGAAAAGTTAAGTCTGATTTGGGGAAGGGTTGAAGGTAGGTAGCTGTAATAAAGTGTCAAAAAATTCTGATTGGAAGGGAAAATGGGTGAGGCGACGTGATTGGAGGACAAGAGAGGTGAATAGGGAAAGGCAACAGTAGTTCTATAGGGAAACGTGACTGGGAAAGGTGGAGACGTTATGGGATAAATCAAAGGTCTTGGAATGCGGAAAAATATTTTAAAAAGATCAGAGGGTCTGAATAAGTGGAAAACGGCTTGGCCATGAGGCATGGCTTGGCAGAAAGCTCGAATTTGGAAAGAGATCACAAAGTGGCTTTTGGCTTAACCATGGAACGTGGCTAGACTAAAAAATGCATGGGAATGAAATTATTGCTTCCAGTGGTTTTGGCTTGGAGCCAGTATCAGTGGCTTGAGCCAAAAGTCACTTAAGAGCAACTTTTGAACAAACATAACCAAAATGCGAATTATGCAGAAAAGAGCCTAAGTACTGCAATGTAACAGGCAATTGGGGTGTATGCAACTACAGAATGATGCTTCTAAATGATCACATTACAAAGAAACAAAATTAACACAAACAGCACACAAAATTCACACAAGGATAAAACACATGAACTCTAAATGATCAAAACACATAACTAACTAAATTGACACTTCAAAATGCAGAATGCAGAAGTAAAATGGTAAGAAAACTGGGTTGCCTCCCAGGTAGCGCTCTTTTAATGTCATTAGCTTAACATTTGGTGACCTCAAGGGTCACTTAGATGCAAGATTGTGGTCAGCCTCTCAATTTCACCCCCCAAATAGGGCTTTAATCTCTGACCATTGACTGTCCAGTTTCTTCCTGTTGAAGGATCCTCCAAAATAACAGCACCATGAGGCTTCACCTCCTTAATGATGAAAGGGCCAGACCATTTGGACTTAAGCTTGCCTGGAAATAATTTCAGCCTTGAATTGAACAACAAAACTTTTTGTTAGGCCGCAAGTTTCTCTTCACAAGCTTTTTGTCATGATAGGCCTTGACTTTCTGTTTGTAGTGCCTTGAAGAATCATATGCATTGAGTCTCATCTCCTCTAACTCATGAAGTTAGATCTTCCTCTTCTCACCAGCCAAGGACTGATCAAAATTAAGGAATTTAAGAGCCCAATAAGCTTTGTGCTCCAATTCCATAGGGAGACGACAAGCTTTGCCATAGACCATTTGGAATGGAGATAGGCCAATTGGAGTCTTGAATGCAGTCCTATATGCCCATAGAGCATCATCAAGCTTTATAGCCCAATCCTTTCTTGAAGAAGCAACTGTCTTCTCAAGGATCCTCTTGATTTCTCTATTTGAAACCTCAGCTTGACCATTGGTTTGAGGATGGTAAGGAGAAGCTACTTTATGTTTGACTCCATAATGCTCCAAGACTTTCTTCAATTGTGCATTGCAAAAATGGGAGCCTCCATCACTGATTAAAACTCTAGGAACACCAAACCGAGAGAAGATATTCTTCTTGAGAAATTTAATGACTGTTTTGGAGTCACTTTTGGGGCAAGCAACAACTTCTACCCACTTTGAAACATAGTCAACAGCCACCAAAATGTATTCATTGGAGAAGGATGAAGGTAAGGGGCCAACAAAATCTATACCCCAACAATCAAAGACCTCCACTTCAAGAATGTTTTGAAGTGGCATCTCATTCCTTCTTGATATCCCTCCGGTTCTTTGGCATTTATCACAGCTTTGCACATGCTCATGAGCATCTTTAAAAATTGTAGGCCAAAAGAATCCAGACTGGAGGACCTTTGCAGCAGTCATCTCTCCACTGTAGTGCCCTCTATAAGGTGAATTGTGGCAGTGCCACAAAATGTTCCTTGCTTCCTCCTTAGCAACACACCTTCTAAGTAAATTGTCAGCTCCAATTTTGAATAAATGAGGATCATCCCACACATAGAAGCGAGAATCCTTGAAAAATTCTTCCTTTGGTGCCAATTCATGTCTGCTGGAATGATTCCACCAGCTTTATAGTTAGCCATATCCGTAAACCATGGCCTTTCTTACACCACAAGCAATTTCTCATCAGGAAACTCATCCAGAATTTCTTTCTCAAGAGTGGTCACCTCATCATTCACAAGCTGTGACAAGTGATCGGCAACTTGGTTTTCACTTCCTTTCTTGTCCCTAATTTCAAGATCAAATTCCTGCAGCAACAAAACCCAACGAATGAGTCTAGGCTTGGAATCGGGTTTGGACAGCAAGTATTTAATTGCAGCATGATCAGTGTACACAACTACTTTGGAACCAATTAAATAAGAACGAAAATTTTCCAAAGCATACACTATTGCTAGCAACTCTTTTTCAGTTGTTGCATAATTCACTTGGTGTTCATTGAGCACCTTGCTAGCATAATGTATGGGATGAAAAATTTTATTCTTTCTTTGGCCTAGGACAACCCCTACTGCATAATCACTAGCATCACACATGAGTTCAAAATCAATTTTCCAATTAGGTGCAGTGAGTATAGGAGCAGAGACTAAACTAGACTTCAAAAATTTAAAAGCATTTAAACATTCAGCATCAAAATTAAATGGTGTGTCCTTATTCAGCAGATTGCTCAATGGTTTGGCAATTTTGGAGAAATCTTTGATGAAGCGCCTATAGAATCCAGCATGCCCAAGGAAGCTTCGAATTCCTTTCACATTTGCTGGTGGTGGGAGCTTTTCAATTACATCTACTTTGGCTTTGTCAACTTCAATTCCTCTTGCTGAAATTTTGTGGCCAAGAACAATTCCTTCGGTCACCATGAAATGGCATTTCTCCCAATTAAGGATGAGATTTGTCTCAGCACACCTCTTCAAAACAATTTCCAAGTTTGACAAGCACAATTCAAATGATCCACCAAAAACAGAAAAGTCATCCATGAAGACTTCTATGCATTTCTCCACCAAATCCGAGAAGATAGCTAGCATACACCTTTGGAAAGTGGTAGGTGCATTGCATAGCCCAAATGGCATCTTCCTATATGCGAAGACTCCAAAAGGACAGGTGAATGCTGTCTTCTCTTGGTCTTGAGGATCCACAACAATTTGATTATAGCCTGAGTAACCATCCAAAAAGCAATAGAAAGCTTGGCCAGCTAATCTTTCCAACATTTGATCCATGAAAGGAAGGGGAAAATGATCCTTCCGTGTTGCTTTGTTGAGCTTTCTATAGTCTATGCACATCCTCCATCCCGTGACAGTTCTTGTAGGAATTAATTTATTGTTCTCATTGCGGATAACTGTCATGCCCCCTTTTTAGGAACAACTTGCACAGGGCTCACCCATGCACTATCGGATATAAGGTAGATCAATCCAGCTTCCAAGAGCTTTAAGACTTCCTTTCTCACTTCTTCCTTCATCAGAGGATTGAGTCTTCTTTGAGGTTGAGCCACAGGTTTAAAATCATCTTCCATGAAGATCCGATGCATACAATAAGAAGGACTTATCCCTTTGAGATCAGAGATAGACCATCCAATGGCTCCTTTGTTAGCTTTCAGAACCTCAATCAGTTTTTCTTCCTCTGCAGCAGATAAGGAATTGCTAATGATGACTGGTTTGCCACCATTTTCTTCAAGGAACACATACTTTAAATGTGGAGGCAGCACCTTCAATTCAGGCTTGGTTTCCTCCACCTTCTCATCTTTCTTCAAATCTTCAACAATTTCTTCATTTGGAGGAATTTCCTTCAAAGTATCAAGGCTCTTCAAGCATTCCTCAATTTCCCTCTCTTCCTCCTCATTGAGTAACTCAAATGCATCAATTAAAGCTTTCTCAAGAGGAGAGGAACTAGGTACTTGCTTTCTAGAGGTGGTGTAGATTTCATCAAGAATATCCACTCTAAAGCATGATTTATCTAAAGCATGATTTATCTTCACTAGGGTGCTGCATAGCTTCAAACACATTGAAAGTGACTTCTTCATCTTGCTCCCTCATCTTGAATTTGCCATCACTAACATCAATCAAGGCACGGGCTGTCATCATGAATGGCCTCCCCAAAATGAGAGGAACTTCAGCATCCTCTTCCATATCCATAATTACAAAGTCAGTTGGGAATATAAATTTGTCCACCTTCACTAGCAAATCTTCAACAACTCCATATGGAAGCTTAATGGTACAGTCTGCTAGTTGAAGTGCCATCCTTGTAGGTTTGATTTCTACATCCCTCACTTTGCTAAGCATGGACAGTGGCATAAGATTGATGCTTGCTCCCAAATCTAACAAAGCTTTTCCAATGGACAGATTTCCAATGGTGAAGGGAATGGTAAAACTACCAGGATCTTTGTGCTTGAAAGGTAATGGCTTTTGAATTATAGCACTACATCCAGCTTCTAATTCAATTGTATCTTTCTCAATATACTTTTTCTTCTTGGTGAGGAGTTCCTTCATGAACTTGGCATAAGTTGGAATCTGCTCAAGTGCATCCGAGAAAGGTAGATTGATTTGCAATCTCTTGAAGATGTCTAAGAAACGTGCAAACTGCCTTTCTCTGTCCTTCCTTGTTGGCACATGAGGATAGGGTAATCCTTGTGGAGGAACAGAATTTGACTCCTTCTTCTTCTTCTCTTCTCTCACCCTCTGGTGTTTAGTCATTTTTGGCTCAGCTGCCTCACTGATGTCACTTTTTTCTACATTTTTCTCACTGATTTTCTCACTCTCACTCAATTCTTTTTCACTCAGCTCATTTTTTTCTTCCTCATCATCTTTTACATCCTCCACAACTACCTCTTGCTCACTTTTCTCTCTACTCAAATCTCCCACAATTGTACCTCTCCTTGTAGTTATAGCCTTGCATTGCTCCTTGGGATTTGCTTGAGTGTTGGCTGTAAATGCTCCACTTTTAAGTTCTGCCAAATCTTTAGCAAATTGTCCCATCTACACTTCAATATTTTTGATAGAAGAATCCGTGTTCTTTTGGTTGGTTAGAGAGACTTGCATGAATTGATTGAGAGTATCCTCCAACTTAGAAACACGGTCTTGATGAAGAGGTTGGTATTGTTGATGACTTTGGTAAGGAGATATGTTCGAAGGGCCAACTTCTTGCTTCCAACCAGCATTGTTGTTTCTCCAACCTTGATTAAAAGGTTGAGCATAAGAATTGCCTTGCTGGTTTTGGTTCCCCATATAATTGATTTCTTCTTGGGAACTTGGTGGCATGATGCATTGGCCACTTGAATGACCACCTCCACAAAGTTCACAGCAAAGAACTTGTTGAGTGTTGGACTGAATAGCTTGTAAGCCTTGGAGTTGTTGAGGCATCTTAGCAAGTTGCTTGGTGAGTGCATCAAGTTGCTGCGTGAGAAGCTTAGTTTGAGCTAGGAGGGCATCCTGAGAATTTAATTCCAGAACTCCTCTCTTCTGCACTTGCACGAGAGTTCTGTCATGCTGCACCTCATAGTCATTAGAGGCCATATTTTCAATAATTTCCTTAGCCTCATCCGGTGTCTTGTACATGATTTTGCTTCCAGTTGAAGCATCAAGCATAAGCTTGGTTTGAGGTCTAAGTCCAGCTAAGAAGGTGTTGATTTGAGCTGCCTCATTGAAACCATGAGCTGGACATTTCCTTATCAGGCCATTGAATCTCTCCCATGCTTCACACAAGGGTTCATCAGCTCCTTGAGTGAAAGTGGAGATAGTTGTCTTCCTCTGGTTGATCTAAGATTGAGCAAAGAAACGGTTCAAAAATCTGTCAACCAGCTCGTCCCAAGTCAAGGGAGTGTTAGGAGGAATGGCTCTGTACCAATCATTTGCCTTTCCATCAAGAGAGAATGGAAAGAGACTGATCCGGATATAATCATCATTAACTTGATGTAGCTTCACAGTGTTGCAGATATCAACAAAAGTAGTCAAATGAGCATAAGGGTCTTCATGGTCAAGACCATGGAACATGTTTTGCTGAATCAAGTGGATGAGAGATGCCTTCATTTCAACATTGTGAGCCTGCACCTCTGGTCTGGCAATGGTGTTGAAGAATCTCGGCCCTGTGTTGGCACAATAATCGTTCAAAGTACTCCTTGGTTGATTCACTTCCCCTTCTTCTGCCATAACGAAGTCTGCTTCTTCAGGAATGGATGTCAAAGACAGATCTGGTGAAATAGGAGATAGTGGTTCTTGGCTAGCAAGTCTTTCTAGAGCCTTCCTCTTCCTCGTCCAGCTGTTGGTAAGTCTTGTTGTCCTCTCAATCTCCGGGTCGAAATACAAAGGATCAGCTGAACTTCTTGTGTGCATAAACAGAGAAAAAGAAAACAGAACACTAGAACAGAAAGTTAGCACAAGAAAATAACAACCACAACAGAAATAAAAATGCAAAGAATAAAAGAATAAAGAATAAAGCCTAGGATAATATAAATGTGAAGTTGCCTAATATTTAGATGCAGATCCCCGGCAACGGCGCCAAAAACTTGGTAGACGGATTGGCAAGCGCACCAGTCACACAAGTAGTAAATGGATAAGTCCAAGTATCGTTTTCCCAAGGGATTTGCTTGATATAGGCAATGTTCACATAAATACTAGCTAGGCTGAACTAGTTTTCATAAAAAATGATAAAAACGTAAACTTTGGTTGGTTTTGTGAAAGATTATAACAGAACTAATGCAGAACAGAAATTAAAAAGATGTTTTTGTGATTTTTAAGTAAGACACAGCAGTAGACAGAGGTTAAAACAGATAAATGAAGATGTTGCAGGGGTTAGATCTCACCATTCTCTACTCTCTTCTTGCATGCACATAATATACATTCTATTTGCATTTAAATGTTAAAATCAGTCAATAAAAACATTCTCAGCCCTAATTCCTTAGATGCAGAGAGTCTTAGATTACTCCCCCAAGCCTTGATTCCTCAACAACTTAACGAAGCAACTAGCTTTAAGTCTAGAGACCACAAGATAACCCATGAACTAAGCTCCATTCCTAGACACGAAGTTCATAAGGTATATTGCTTCAGTTCTAGACAACGAAAGTGTTTTCCAACAACAGTCATGTCCAAGGATCATGCTATGGGTGATCAAGCCACAACAAGCTTTAAGAAAAGAAGCAAAATACTAACTTTAAACACAAATATGCATAATATATATAGATAATATCAAAAGATACAAGAGAGTTTTGAGAATGGTTACATCTAACCCCTAACAACTAAAGAAATCAGCCACTCATGGGTATGAGCAGCTGGAAAATACACATGGATGGAAAGGAGATGAAGAGAAAACTAAGAACTAAAGAGAGAGATTTTCTCTCTTACTAACAGTACAAAACGAGCTACAGAAACTGCTACTGAGAAATGTCCAAACTCCTGAACTTCTGAGGGTCAGTCCTTTATATACATGTGCAGAATTTCTTCAAAGTGACATTTGGCTCAGCCAGGGATTTTGGCTTTGCTGATTTGAAAATTCTGCACTTCAACAGATTTCTCTTGCAAAGGACCTTCCACTGCTTCCAAAGCTCAGAATGTAGCTCCCCAACGTGTTCTTCAACTTCAATCTCTAATTCCTACAAAAAGTGGGGCAAAACACTAAGACATAACCATAAAACTAGAAAAAACTAAGGAAATTCTAACTAAATTGCAATATTAACATAAATTGAGTAAAACAACACTCCAAATGAGAGAAAAAGATAGATAATTGCCTTAAAAACTACTTGAAAAGTAAGTAATTATAGCAACTAACAGCTTTCTAGGACCAAAATTATAGTACGTGGTTAACTTCAGAGACCAAAATGACAATAAGTGATTAAGTTCAGGGACTAAAATGACAAGTTGTTAAATTTAACTTTTAAACACGTGGCAGCCACGTGGATGACACGTGGCAACCACGTGGATGGCACATGGCAACCATATGGATGACATGTGGCAACCGTCAGCTGCCACATCATCCCCAGAGGTGCCACGTAGCCTCATCCATTAAGGTTAATGGAGATGAGTTAACGGCAGGACCAGTTTGTCGCACTCTTTGCACATTCGGATTTGATGGCGCGTTCCGATTTGGTGACAGAGGTGGGTTGGCAGCGTGGATTTGGAGGAAGAAAGTGGTGGCTATGGTGTTTGGGTTGGTGGCTATGGTGTTTAGGGAAGAAGAAAGGTTAGGGAGGAAAGAGGTGGTGGCTATCGTGTTTAGGGAATAAGAAAGTTAGGGAGAAAGAAGAACAATTGGGTGTCCAAGGATGATGCAGGGTGTGCAAAGTCTCTAACTTTGGAATTCCAATTTGTGCAAAAATTTAGAGTTTTAGCCAGTGCAAATGCACAGGTGTGCGCTCAGATTGCATAGGTGTGCAAATTCTCTGCCTTAAAATTCTAAATTGCGCTAAATATTAGAGTTTTGACCAGCACAAATGCATAGGTGTGCACCCAAATTGCATAGGTGTGCATTTTCTTTGTTTTCTCCACCATTTTTTTAAGAGGGTGCTTTCGTTGTATCTTCATATTATGCATATCAACCTGAAACATCACAAAAGAAACACCAAAACATAAAATAGAACAAGAAGAAATAAAGAAAAAGAAGCCAGAATAAAGACAAAATTAAGAGAGAAAGCTGGGTTGCCTCCCAGTAAGCGCTTTTTTAACGTCACTAGCTTGACGGATGAGTGACCTCTAGGGTCACTAAGATGAATGGTTGAGGTCAACCCCAACCCCCTGGGGGGCTCACAGCGTCAAAGACATTGAAAGTCACCTCTTCATCTTGCACTTTAAGCTTAAACTCTCTTTTGCCAACATCAATTAGAGCATTAGCGGTCTTTATAAAAGGTCGTCCCAAGATGATGGGAATCTGTGAATCCTCCGCCATATCCATGACAATGAAATCAACGAGAAATGTGAGTTTGTTGACCTTCACCAGCATGTTTTCCACCACCCCATGGGGGTATATGTAACACCCCAAGTTTCAGGTACTAGGAATATACCTTAAGGAGAACCCTTATTATGACCCTTTTGTTATATGTTTTGTAAATTCTTGTTATTATTACTTATATATTATTGGTTTTGTCCTAAGCATGTACCTATGTTGTGATAGTGTTTGTGCTTTTCTATGCACATGTGTCATATGTGTTTTATTGTTGTTGTTGTTATTTGTGATCTTATTGGTGTGGATGTTAGATTATTATAATTATCTTTATTATATTATATTATGTTAGTGTTATAGTTATGATATTTGGTGTTAGAGGAGTGTTAGATTAAGTTCTTATAATTAGAATGCTTGAAAAATGTTTTAGTGATGAGCTTTATGATGAAAACCCTAGAAAGACCACGTCATATCTTGAGTTGTACTTGTCCATTTGAGGTGTCGTTTGTGTCGTTAGAAAGCTTGCTGGAAAAAGCTACAATTTATCCCTACACCTTAGAAACCAAAATCGGCTTCCATCTTAGAGAAAATCGTCTCTGAAGTAGGTCACTTGATTATGAAAAACCCTTTAAGTCCCACATTGGGCAAAATAATTTCATAAATCCCTTCCTTCCTATATATATAGAGGAGATCACCAAGCCTTAGGAGCACCAAAGAATAAAGTGGGCTTAGCGTTAAGCGCGGAGCCCCTTATAGTTAACATTTTTATCTTCCCCTTAGAGTTTCCAAACTCGGGGCATATAGGCGGCTTGGGATTGTGTTTTTCTCACACTCAAGTTTTAGCCATAGTAAGAGTCGTTACGGTGGTCATGATGGACAACGCCACCAAGGTCTCCTAGGTCGGTCAGAGATCATCTTCGTGCTTCCCAAGTGAGTGTTTTTCCCTACCCTTTGCTTTTATATTTTAATTGGACAGGTTGTGAATACCCCAAATCATTATGTTTTCTTTAATGGGATGATAAATTTATTATGTTCAAATTGTAGATATTTAAGTATCTTAACCTATCTCAGGAACTAGATATCTTATCATAGTTTAGAAGAATGATATGGAAATCAAGAGATGTGAATATAATAACCATGAACGTGATTTTAATGTGAAAAACGAGTTACTAAGATGACCTAATTAGGCTTAGGTGTATTCATAAGAAATGTAGCCCTAGATGTTAGCTAACTAATGGATTTGGTTTCATGGTAATCGGAATTCTAGAACTCTAGATATCAACGAATTAGTGAGAAAAGGTCAAGCTGCCAGGATTCTACGATAAATTGGTGTTGTTCTTAATTTTAGGCATATAATATTATAAAACTAGATTTTGAGGCCAACATAGAAGTGCAACATATAATTTTAGGCATATAATAGTATAACTCTAGATATAATGTTTATACCTCACAAAGGTCATAGAAGCGCAACATAAAATGATAAAAGCAATACTCAAAACTTCATGAATATTATATCAATCATAATACAAAGTAGATAGATGCTATAATTGATGTATGACATAGGGTTAAGATGTATTTCAGGTACTTGACTTGATTGAATAATGATATTGAATACATGTGTGTTGATGTTATAACTTGAATGGTGATTTGTGAGTGTTGTGCAATCATTGAATGTTTTACATTATCCCTAAAGTGTGAATTGTGATGTATGAGTATTAAGTGTCTTTGACTTTGAGTTAAGAGGTGATGTTAGATGCCATTGAGATGGGTGACCTAGCCTATGTGGGGTGAGAATGGACCTAGGTGATATTTTGACCGTGAGTGACCTAGCCCATGTGGGGCGAGAATGGGCTCACTATGTTTGATGTGGGGTTTAATGAAGCCATGAACATCTATGTGAATCATGCATCATAACATGATATATATGTGTTTTCGAAAGTTGTTTATGAACCTAACTGGGGAGGTCGTGAAGAACTCGATGAGTTCTGACCTTGGGAGTGTTATCTGATTTGGAATCTCCTTTAAACTCATGCTGATCCCATGGGTTGGAGTATCCTTACAAGACTGGGTAACCTTGACGAGCCGCTAGGGGTATCATCCTGGTTGAGACTGTTAGTGTCGGATGCCCATGGTGTGGCTATTCGTCGACTCGCACATACTCCCAGGCTACTTTCACAAGAGTATTTTACTGGTACCACATGTATATGAGAAAAGAGAATGGAACATCGCATTGCATACATGCATTATTGTAAGTTTTGTCTGGCTTGTGTGGTTTATGAAGTGGATGCCATGTATACCTTGTGTTGTACTTATGTGATGTGTGAATGATTCTATCCATAATCGTAATATGCTGTGAATGTATATGTATCTAGACTTGTAATGGAATGGGATAGGATGTGACTCTTTATGGGCATAGAGAGAGATGTACCTAGAACGACACTATGTGAGTATAGGTCATGATGCATTTTGGTATTAAGAAATAGATTGATGCAAAGAAAGTGTTAGATAGTAGAATACGAGCATGGAAAGTGAAGTTAACGTGAGAGGGAGTAATGAAGTTGCTAGTTAAAGAATAAATACTAAGATATCGATGATAGTGAACCAGCGTAGTAGAGTGAGTACGAGAGATGTGTTTATGATCAATGGATGTAGACCAACTATAGAAATAATAGAGTTTGATAGAGGCTCGGAGAGGGTAAATCCATAAAGACTAATAGATGAATTGTTCGGGTATAAGGGTTTAACCCAGCTGTAGAGTTTTAAAGCACTCACTGAAACCTTATGTCTCACCCCTTTAAGTTCCTTCCTTTCAGGAAATAGGTGATGGCGCGTGTCATTAGAGCATGGAGCCTCGTCATGGAAGATGTAGCTTAGTTATTTTATATTTCTATGTAATTTTCTTATATGTTGTATGATGTAAATGTTACAAGAAATAAGTTGTAATTATTAAATCAAGTTGTAATTTATATGTTTATATGTTAGCTTCTGCATGAGTTTGTTGTGTAAATGTTTTTAATTTTTGCGTCTTTAGAAATATTAAGCGTAGTTACGGTAATACCCTTAGGGTGTTATAGTATATAATGGAGCAATCAAGCTGTAATGTAGTACGAGATGGCTTTACCTCCACATCTCCAACTCTCTTTAGCATAAATAGGGTTATCAGGTTGATGCTTGCCCCCAAATCAAGCAGCACTCTGTCAACAGAAAGGTTCCCAATGGTGATGGGAATAGTGAAGCTCACAGGATCCTTATGTTTGGCCGGCAATGCCTTCTAAATGATAGCACTACACCCCACCTTTAACTCAATGGTGTCCTCCTCAATGAACTTTCTCTTCTTCGTTATAAGCTCCTTCATGAATTTAACATAAGTAGGCATATACTCTAAGGCTTCCAAGAATGAAATGTTAATCTGAAGCCTCTTGAAGATATCAAGGAAGCGAGCAAATTGCCTCTCTTTATCCTTCTTAGTTGGATTCTTCGGATAAGGAAGGTTAGTAGCAATGGGGGCTTTGGCTTTCAACTTTTCTTCCTTAGTACTCCGAGTTCTAGCCTACTTTAACTTTGAGTCTCCAATTGTGCTTCGAACTTTAACCTTCTTCACTTCAACTTCCTCTACTACTTTATCCTCTTCATTCACCATATCACACTCTGACCCACTCATGGTAAATATTGCACTACAGTTACCCATGGGATTGGTCTGAGTGTTGGCTGAGAAGCCACTCTTAGTATGCTTTGACAGTTCTGCCACCTATTTTGCAAGTTGCCCCACTTGAGTCTCCAAATATTTTAAAGAGGCATCAGTTCTCTTCTGATTAAAAATAGAAACTTGCATAAACTCTGTAAGAGTGTCTTCTAACTTCGTTGTGTGATCATATAGATTTGGCTTTTGTTGAGGAGGCATATCAGAAGCATACTGACATTGCTCCACTGTGTGATCACCCCCATATATAGCACAACTCAACATATTATGGTGTAGTTGAAAGGAAGCTTTGATCAGCTGTTGGGGAAGATTAGCCATTTGCACCTTAAGTTCCTCCACCTGTGCCAATATCACATCCTGAGAATTTAACTCCATTACTCCTCTGCATAGAGCTCTATCATGTTGAGCTTCAAAGTCATTGGCTGCCATATTCTCAGTCAGCTTTATTACCTCTTCCAGTGTTTTATTCTTTATCACTCCTCCACCAACTGCAGCATCAAGCATCACCTTAGTTTGCCCTTTCAAACCCCCAAGGAAGATGTAAAGTTGATCAACATCTGCAATTCCATGATTGGGACACTTTATCAAGAGATTCTTGTATCTTTCCCAAGCTTCATATAGTGGCTCATCACTTCTTTGGCGGAAGCCTAATATATCAGTTTTGGCTTGGCTTCTTTTTGTCTCTGGGAAGAAACGAGCTAAGGACTTGCTTTCAATGTCCCCTAAAGTTGTAACACTTTGAGATGGAAGAGAAGTAAGCCACGTCAGTGCATTTCCTATGAGAGAGAAATGAAAGACTCTCATATAAAGACTCTCTTCTTCATTTTGGGGTACCCCTATTGTGCTACATATATCATAGAATGTAGCCAAGTGGCTATAGGGGTCTTCGTTGTCTAGGCTGACAAAGGTATGAACACCAATGAGAGTGAGTAGGCCCGACTTTATCTCCATCGTGTGATTGTTAGCCCTTGGCCTAACAATACTGGAGAAGTGATGCGGACCATTATTTGTGATCCAGTCAGCTAGAGTTCTCCTAGATGGTGGTTCTTCTACCATTATTTGCCCAATTACTGAGACACAAGTCCATGGCAACGGCGCCAAAAACTTGTTTGGATTTTGGCAAGTGTACCAAATTGTGCAAGTAACAAAGTAGTGAGAAAGGATATTCGTCTCCACATGGACTTGTGCGATAATTAGGTAATTAATAGCAAAATTAAGTAGACTACGAAGTTTAAGAATTGAAGTAACCAAAATTAAAAGACAATTGCATAAAGTAAAAGAGTGAAAGAAGAGAATTTGGATTTTTGAGAATTTTATCGAACACTTTGTAAGCATAGAAAATGAGGTTTGTATCAATAGTGGAAATTGTCGGGGATTTGACTTCATTAAATCAACCTAATATGCATTCCTAGTCATTCCTATTCAATTAGGCATATGTTATCATCAACCCACAAATTATTCTAACCTTGATCCCTTAAGTGAGAGAACCTAAGTCCCTTAGTCACACTATCAATCCCTGGAATTAATGTAATTAATTGACTTGCATTAAGAACAAGGGTTTTAACGATGACCAATAACCTTTACCCTATCCCTGGGCGTAAAGTTTATTGGTTGTTCTCTTTGGTTCGCAAATCAATTGAATTTCTCAATTACAATCAATTAAAAGAGTCATGCACTTGGGTGATTAAGCCAAAAACAAGCAATAAGTATAGAAGAGAAACAATAATGATGCTTAATTAAATAGAAATAGTGTAGTAATTACATGAAAAGCGATCCAATTACATCAAACCCTAACAAAGGATGAACTTAGCTACTCATAGCCATGGGGGAAGAAGCAATAGATGGAGAAACAATGGAAGACCAATCCAAACGCATTAAGCCCACGTCTCGGATCTCTTGTCTCTTTCACGTACAAAGTTTCGGAACCCTATGTTAGAACAGAAAATCCCTATTTAAAGGTATGGGCCAATAAAGGTTCAAGTCCAAAAGAGAACAAAATAGAAAAAAAAAAAATTCTTCTCGAGGTAGATGCACAGGTGTGCACCCAAAGTGCACAGGTGTGCAAACTCTGACTTAAAATTTCAGAAATTTTAAAACCTTGCACAGGTATGTGATTTGGTTTGCATAGGTGTGCAAAGCTATCAGGACTTCTAAAAATCTTCTTTTGCCTACGCAAGACTTCAAAAGCTCTAAACTTCAACCCAAATGATCTTCAACGCATCAAATCTCTCTTGGAACATCTCCAATGCTTACTCCAAGCTTCAACAAAGTTCCTAAAAATACAAGAAAATAACCCAAGATCAAGCATAAAAGGGTAAAAACTAGAAATTCCTCACTAAACTAAACTTTTATTAAAACTCAACTTAAATGAAGATAAATAAAGCTCAAAAGCATGAAAGATATCAAATAATTGCCTTTAAACTAGTACAAAATGTAGAAATATAAGGCAATTATCAGTAACACACGCTAAGGCTTTGTTTGGTATGTGTGAAAGAGAGGAATGAAAGTGAAAAGAGATGAAAAGAGATGAAAAGAGATGAAAGTGTAAAAGTATGTGTGTTTGGAAGAGATGAAAGAGAGTGTAAAGTTTTAAAAAAATGGTAGATCCCACAACATAGTATTTTTACCCCAAAATGAGAAGAAAAGAATTGAAAGTGCACCCAAAACAAAAAACAATGGCGCAAAGCTTTTTTTTTTAACACGAATCACATACCCCTCATGGCCATAATCGGTTATAAATTTTGCATAACCGATTATGGCCATTTGTTTTTGGCTGAGAAAGATGACATCCTTTGGATATTGGATATTGTTCATACATTATTATAATATTTTTCTGTGCAGATACATTTTAATAATATAATAACTAATAATAATAATAATAATAATAATAAATAATATTTATAAAAATAAATAATAATACTAACAATAATAATATATTTTGTTTAATATTAAATATTTTGTTTTATTTTCTTACTTATCAAATCATTTTAATTTAAATATTTCATTTTTTTTCAACTTTCTTTCATCTCAATCAAACAATATTATTTTCCACTCTGTTTCTACTATCTTTCATCTCTTTTCATTCTTCACACTTCCATTCTTTTTTTTACCTCTCTAATAAACACTAGCTAAGGTTGAGGGAAAGAAGAGAGGAGGAGGAGGAAAGACAAGAAATAGAAGGAAAATAAGAAATTTATAGTGATTTGGTTGAGTAGTAGAGAGAAGAAATTAAAAATAAATAAATAAATAAAAAAAAAAAAAAAAGCCATGCGCCCACACTTAAAAACTTCCGCACAAAACAGAGAAGTGCGCGGAAATGCCTCTATATCCGTGTACTGCTGCTGTGCTTCCTGCAAGTAGTGTCTCCTCCCTTCTAATAATGCCACACATCTCATCTCTTCTAATGAATAATAATAATAAATTATTTTTTTCTTTTTTACTTATTAAATAATTTTAATTTAAATATTTCATCTTTATTTTACTCTATTTTTCTTTACTTGAATAATTTTTAAATAATTTTAATTCAAATATTTGCTCTAGCTTTTATCACTTCCACCACTGCCTGCGTATCCAATTACAAAATAAAGTAACGATTAATGTGCCTCCATGGCTCCATCCTACATGCCACCCATTGCCCGTTAAGATCATCAGTGCCCCACGCTACCATAGTAGCAGTAGAAAGTAGAAACCTCCAACACCGTGTCTGATAATTGATGCTTCAAATGACACATCAAATTTAGTTGGGATCAGGTAATCAATCTCAGACCATATACTATGAGCATGTTCGGATTTCAGGTAGGAGGATTAAAAAGTATGTTTGAGAGTAAAATCAATTTAAAAACATATTTGATTATCTTTTAAAAGTATGTTTGAGAATAAAATTTTGCCTGTAAACTTAATTTTAGAAAAATAAGGCTTGGAATACTTTTGTAAAATTCAGTTTACAAACTTAAATTTAATCTAAACTTAAATTTGTAAACTTTAATCTAAACAATGCATTAATTTGTTGAAGTGAGAAAAAGGAAAGACAGAAACACCAGAAATAGTAGAGAGAAAAAATTATAAGTAATCAATTTATTGAAGTGGAAAGAGAACAGAAAAAAAAGAGACTAACATATAAGAAAAAGCGGAAAAAAATTAATATTAATATAACAATAAATAAAAAGAGATCTAAAATAAAAGAGAAATAACATTTCAACATCCAATCATAATGATATATATATATATATATATATATATATATATATATATATAAAAGCATCCAATCATTCTTGTTTGGTTGGATGTTTGTCTGAAAAAAAAATATTTGGCCTAGAATTATTATTTTTTATTCTTTAATTTTTAAAATTAATATAATTTTAAAAAAAAAATGGGCCAAATTTTCTTGGCTCGATGGGCCAACGTTGGCCAAGCCATATCAACAAAAATATATACCACATTATTACTTACCATCAAATACATGCATCAATTAATAAGAGATTGTTGTTTGAGTTATTGATTTATAGTTATGTTAAATACTTATTTAAAAAATACTTATGGTTTCTAAAAAAACAATTCACTTATCATTTTTTTTTTTGTCTATCTTTCTTCTTAATCACGTCAAATCACATGTTATACATATAACTTTTTTTTTGTTTAATCTCTTTCGGTTGGAAGATAAAATGAGTTTATGACGCTAATTTACATATTTTAAACTCACACCACGCATATAATACAAGTCTTCAACTGGTTATCTTATCCCTTAATCTCCAAGTCTAAGCCATGACGCAACCACCAGCAACTGCAGCTTTCAAAGTAATCCAAGTTTGTTCGGTGGCACCATTTGAGGGACCAACAACCCCTTCCACAGTTGTTCCAACCTCTCTTCAACTAACCTTCTTCGACCTCTTATGGCTACGCTTCCCACCCGTTGAGCGTCTCTTCTTCTATTCCTTCCCACACCCCACCTCTTCATTTCTTCACTCCCTCAAACACTCTCTTTCCCTCACTCTCCAACACTTTCTCCCTTTCGCGGGCACCCTCACATGGCCCTCTCACTCTTCCAAACCCATCATCAACTACGTCCCCGGTGACACTGTCTCCTTCACCGTTGCCGAGTCAAACCAAAACTTCAACAATCTCACTTCTCATCTCTGTGAAGCAGCGCAACGACACCGTTTGATACCCCACTTGACGACTTCCCATGATCAAGCATCTGTGCTGGCACTGCAAGTAACTGTGTTCCCAGACGCTGGCTTTTGCATTGGAATAAGCGCACACCATGCAGCTTTCGACGGAAAATCTTCAACCATGTTCTTCAAATCATGGGCTTATATATGCTCTAACCTTCAAAACCCTACACCAACACCATCCCTATCGTTACCTCAGCATCTCACACCTTTCTATGACAGATCAGTGATAAGAGACCCTTCTGGAATCGCTGAAGCGTACGTGGAAGCGTGGCAGAAGAACGGTGGACAAAACAGTAGAAGTCTCAAGGTGTGGGAATTCCCCAGTGCGAGTGATGGACTCAAAGGTTTGTTTGAAATAACCCCTTCACAGATTCAAAAGCTCAAGCAACATGCAAAGTCTAAGATGAAAATGAAGGATCTTCAGTTATCAACGTTTGCTGTTACGTGTGCTTACGTGTTGGCGTGCTTGGTCAAAGCAGAACAACCAAAGGAAGAGAGTGTAGGTTTCATATTTGCTGTGGATTGTAGACCCCGCTTGGACCCTCCAATTCCTGCCACGTATTTTGGAAACTGCATTGTGGGAAAAAAGTTTATGGCTTTGACCAAGGACATAGCAGGAAGCGATGGATTCATTACTGCTTTGGAGGGGATAAGTGAGGGTTTGAATAGAGTGAAGGATGGAGTGCTAAGTGGAGCAGAAACTTGGCTTTCAGTATTGCATAAAAGAACGGAGGGTAGGTTATTCTCTATTACTGGATCTCCAAGGTTTGAGGTTTATAGTATTGATTTTGGGTGGGGAAGGCCAAAGAAGGTGGATATGACTTCCACAGACAGAACAGGAGCATTTTCTCTCAGTGAAAGTAAGGATAACAGTGGAGGAATTGAGATTGGATTGACGTTAAGTCAACGTGAGATGGAAACTTTTACTACCCTTTTTGTTGGAGAACTTGAATCCTTTTAAAGTTTAAAACTTTGCTATTTTCAGGGAAGTATAATAATTCCCTGAATGTGTTTCAGCCGGGTTTTGTTTGTTTGGATTGAACGCTTTTCCTAGTGCCAAGACCATATATATCAGGTTTGTTTAACTTGTGTGGCATTTGTGGGATGAATAAATGAAAGTTGTGTGCATTATCTTTTTTTTTTTTCTGTCACGAAAATTGGTACCATCATATATGCAAGCATCTAGTGATTCTGCTTTGCCAGTACCCTCTGGGAGATGCATGTTTTATTTACTGGTTTACAATTTGTCCCATTTGGATTCCTTGGATTGTTGTTTTAGGTCTGCATTTAATGTACTGTGTACTTTTCCTCTGTCTGTATTTTAATGGAACTGAGATTTGTTTAAGGAGACAAAATCCTTAGAATCACTGCCTTTTTGTTGCTGAATAGTAGTTTAGACTTTTGGTAAATTAAAGGAAAATTCAAAAGAGATGCAAGTGTTTTGCGTTTATTAAACAATACGAATATCAAGGAATTTAAGGCAATGTAAATTGATTGGATCAACAAGTAATATGATTCCTTGATTATTGTTTTAGGTCCCCTTTCCTTAATGTATTGTATACGTTTGTATTCTGTCTATATTTTAATGGAACTTTGATTTGTTAAGGAGAAAAAATCCTGAGAATCATTGCCTCTTTGTGGCTGATTAGTTAAAACTATTGCCAAATTTAAAGGAAGATTAAAACAAGTTGTGAGCGTGGAGACAAATCTAGTAAAGTTTATTACAATCAGAGAGCTATATGAAATGTGAAGGAATTAAAAGGATCTAGCAATATGATCTATGATGGTCTGTGTGCTGCTAACCTGATTCAAAAGAACTTCTTACTGTCCCATTTTAGTGTTATGTGGAGCACTTGCTCCAAGTACAGGCAATTTATTTGTAGGCTTGTAGCTTAATACTTAAATATGGGAAATTGGGAACTGAAGAGCTTTACAAGAAGTATGGAATTACAGAAATTGAATTGAAACTTGGAAAATACATCAATAATTAGTATTCTTTTGCTTATGTTTCCCTTCCACAATGTCATTGCCACTTATCTATTGACAAACATAAAAGCAAAATAAATTTAAGATTTAATTCAATATAACAAATTTATAATAATAATAATAATAATAATTACAACAACAATGAATATTTATTTATATTTTTTTAAAATAGACTAATCTATTATGCTTAAAGACTTTTTGAATGGTCTAGAGTATTATTTTTTAATTAAACAGACTTTAATAAAAGTCTTTGTCTGATTTATTTTTTGGAATAATCTAACCTAGTTTAGGCCTAATTTAGGCTAGACCATAAGTCATAGACCCTTATCGAGTGAGTTCACCTATCTCCACCCCTACCAGAGGAGGTGGATATGACTTCCATCAACATAATAGAAGAATTTTCTCTTTCTAAAAATAGGGATAATACAGGAGGAATTGAGATTCGATTGATGTTAAGTCAATGTTAGATGGAAGCTTTTACTACCCTTTTTGTTCGAGAACTTGATTCCATTTAATGTTAGCAAAATCGACTTACGTTTTTTTTTTTTAAAAAAAAGAATAATAACGGAACAATGTGTTAAGAGTAAAAGGGTATTTTTATTAAAAATTTATTCTTTTTTTTTTACCTATTAAGCAATTTTAATTCAAACGATTCTTCTCTATTGCACTATATTTCTCCTCAACTTAACAATATCTATTTTCACCTTATTTCTCTTCTTTTTCTTTTCTTACCTACCTACTTTCTCTCTCTTTATTTCTTCTCCCTCTACCAAATAAAGTGTTAGTGAAAGAGACAAAAAAGAAAAATATATAAATATAATAAGTGATATAATACAATAAAAAGAGAAAATAAAAAAATAACGACTATTAATTAGTTATTTAAAAAAAAAAAACTAAGGTGTTGAAAAATATTACCGATAATTAGGAGTATAAATGAGTTAAGTTATTCATAAACTATTCGAATGCGACTTGTTAAATACTCAATCAAGTTCATTTATTTAATTAAATAAATAAACTCATACTTGAGACTATGCTTGATTATTTAAATAAGTTTAAGTTTTACAAACATGACTCCTGTTTAGTATATCTAAGTGTTCTCCTGTCAAGTCTAAGTCTAAGTGTTCTCACGACATTAAATTATGTTTACATATTATCAAGATTGTCTGTGTCAAAATTGAACAACAATAAGAAGGTAATCAAATGATCCATATTTTAGTATATTTTGAAAAGTTTATATTATATCGATTTTAATCTATATGAATGAGGTAATAAATAATTTTGGATTAACATAAAATTTTGTATATATAATCTATGTGAAAGAAATTTTCAATCCAATAATGGATTTTAAGAAAACATTATACAATTGAATGGTATAATAATTGATCAAAATTATACAGATGTAATATATATATATATATATATATATATATATATATATATATATATATATATATTCACAATATCATACCACATATCTAACATATTTTTATTAGTAGATTATTATTTAGTATTAAAATATTTTATTAAATACTAAATTGATAAAAAAAAAATTCATAAATAAAAATAATTAAATTATAAATAAGTCAAACAAGTTAAATTTTAATTTTAATTTATTTAAAGAATCAAGTTCAAGCTTTTAAGTTTTAATTAAATTTATTTAAATAACTGAGTCAAATTTAAATCACGCATTTTCTTACATATCAAATTTAAATTTAAGCTGGACTGGGCTCGACTATTTTAGAGTCTTACCAATAACCACCTTATCACTTCCATCACCACCTGCGTACCCAATCACAAAATAAAGTAAGGATTAATGTGCCTCCATCCTAGACGACACCCAGGGCCCGTTAATAACATTTGTGCCCCACGCTACCATAGTAGCAGAGTAGGGACGGATGTAGAGCCGCAGGCGCATCAGTCACCTCAGGATTTTTTTTTGGCTTAATTATGTATTTTACCATCCAATTTTCATAATTTTACAAATTTTATCATTAAAATTTTTTTTTTTTGTGAATTTTACTACTCAACTTTCATAATTTTATGAATTTTACCACATAAGTTTTTTTTTGTGAATTTTACCACTCAACTTTCATAATTTTGCGAATTTTACCACATAAGTTTTTTTTTTACAAATTTTACCATCAAACTTTCATTATTTTACGAATTTTATCACCTAAATTTTCAATTTTTACGCATTTTACCACCATGATGTTTGACAAATTTTTTTTTTAATTCTTTAACTTTTTTTTTTGGTAAAATATCAGAGTGGTAAAATGTGTAAAAATTGAAAACTTGGGTGGTAAAATTTGTAAAATTAAAACTTGTATGGTAAAATTCACAAAATTATAAAAGTTGGGTGGTAAAATTTGAAATTAAGCCTTTTTTTTTACATAAATATATATTTTAAAATTAATTAATATAAAATTGTGTAAAATTAATTATATAAATTATTATAATAATACTAATTAAAGTTAATTAATATAAAATTAATTATATTTTTTTGTTATTATTGTAATAATTAAGATAATAATTAGTATAAAATTATGTAAAATTAATTGTATATTTATTGTTATTATGATAATTGTTAAAGTTATTATTATTTAAAATAAAAAAATAATTTCAAATTTATATGTAAAAATAATAAATATTTTTAAAAATTATTATTTATTAAAAGTTAAAAATTTAAATAATTATAAAAAAAGAAAAAAAATCAGCCTCACTTTTAATAAGTTTTGGGATCCGTTCCGGTAGGAGTAGAAAAAACCTCCAAGACACGTTAATACTTTGCAATTTGCAATGTCGTACTCTGCAAATGTCACGTCAAAATTAGGGAACATGTAACCAATCTAAGAGCATATACTTTTTTTTTTTTTTTTAAAGAGTTAATTAAATTTTTAGTTTTTAATTTTTTTTAAAATTTGATTTTTAATTTTTAAATTTTAGTTTGACTATCAAGGTTTTTAAATTTTTTAAAAATTTGATTTTTAGTCTCTAAATTCTAGTTTAATCGGTTAAGGTTTCTAAACTTTTTAAATATTCAATTTTTAGTTCTTAAATTTTTTAAAAATTTGATTTTTAGTTCCTGAAATTTCATTAATTCAGGGACTAAAAATTAAATTTTTAAAAATTTAAGGGACTAAAAACTTAATTAATCATTTTTTTAAAGTGAAAAAAGGAAAGATTAAAATAAAAGATAAAATTAAAAAAAATAATAAATATAATAAGTGATACAATAAAAATTAGAAAAAAAAATAAAAAAGTAAAAATAAAAATAAATATAAAATAAGAGATTAATAATATTTAAACATTTTATCTTTCTCTATAGCTAATTAATACTTACAATAAATAAAAAACATAGATTAATTGGTATAAAGTTGTTCTAATTAATTAATGGTTTCAAGTTTAATTATATTTTTTAATATATATATATATATATATAATTAATTAACACTTATTTTCTTCTATTTTGAATATAAAAAAAATGTCTTGAGTGTTGATTTTAAATATAAATAAATCTTTATTAATTTTATCTCATTTAATGACACAATCTCAAAAATACTCTTTATTTAATGAGTTTTAATTTCAATAGCTCTTTCTTGATATCAAATCTTAACTAATTTAGGAAGTAATTTGTTTTTAATTGAAATTAGTATAATTAAACGTTATTAAGAAACTTTCTTGATTAACATGAATAAGTGTTTATATTCGAAATCAAAAGGAGGAGTGTTTATCTTTGTTTCTCTTTTTTTTTTTTTTTGATTAATTCTTTGTTTCTCTTCTTATCACATTATATGACATATTTTACCTACTTTTTCTTATCTCTTTATTTTGTTAAATAGGTTTTAACGGTAATATTTGGACACTCAAAATTTACAAATATTTCATTAATACCTCTCAATTTTTTTTCTACTATCATATTATATTATTAATCTCAGAGAAAAAGGACTATGCACTGATATTATTAAACCATTTTACATAATCATTCAATCATAAATAATTATTGATGATAAATTTATTCATTTTTATAAAATTATCTTAAAAGTCATACAAATAATAATTTATATATAATTGGATGACTTCACTACCAGTAACCTCTTTGTTTCAGTGAACCATTAAACTCTTAATCTTATTAATAATTATAATTTATCTTTTTCCTGTTCATATCATATCTTTCTCAATATATATATACACTTTTTTAGATGTCCAATAATCATTTCCAATATTGGATATACAACAATCAATTTTGAAGATAAAATTTCTCAATATATATACACTTTTTAGATGTCCAATAATCATTTCCAATATTGGATATACAACAATCATTTTTGAAGACAAAATGGGTGTCCAAATCTCAGAGTCAAAGATCTCTTTCATATTTTTAACTCACGCCACTGACATATACAAGTCTTCAGCTGGTTATCCCTTCCAAGTCTAAGCCATGACGCAACCAGAAGCTACAACACCTTTCAAAGTAATCCAAGTTTGTTCAGTGGCCCCGTTTCATGAACCAACCCCTTCCACCGTTGTTCCAACTTCTCTCACACTAACCTTCTTCGACCTCTTATGGCTACGCTTCCCACCCGTTGAGCGTCTCTTCTTCTATTCCTTCCCACACCCACCTCTTCATTTCTTCACTCCCTCAAACACTCTCTTTCCCTCACTCTCCAACACTTTCTCCCTTTCGCTGGCAGTCTAGGGATGACAAAAAAATCCACGCCCGCGGATATCCACGGATAAAATCCGTCGCGGATAGATAGAAGATGGATAGTATAAACGGATACCCGCAGGTAACGGGTACAGGATTTTTATTTACCAGCTCATTAACGGGCGGATACGGGTATCATACTATCCGTGCCTGCGGATACCCGTTACCTGTAAAATTACTAAATTACCCTCATATATATATATATAATTTAAAATCACTAATTTTTGATCTTGATACTAGTAAATATTATGTTTAGAGATTCAAAATCACATTATAAGATTCTTATTTCTTTAATTTTTTTTAATTAAAGACTTGTAATTTTCACATAAAAATTCAATTAACTACACATTTGATTCTTTATTCTTCTTGTAGGAAATAATATGATTTTATTTCCAAATTTTATTGCACACAAAGGATCTATTTCTTAGTATTTTTTCTAAAAAAAATCACCTTCTTTTTTTTTAAAAAAAATATTTTTTTTAATATAAAATATCTATGGGTATCCACGGATATCTGCGGATATAAGAAAAATCCGTTGATTTTTATCAAAATGGATATCCGGCGGATAACGGGACAGGTAACAGGACGGATTTTATCCGACGGATCGAATAGCGGATAACCACTATCCGTGCCCGACCCGACCCGTTGCCATCCCTAGCTGGCACCCTCACATGGCCCTCTCACTCTTCCAAACCCATCATCAACTACGTCCCCGGTGACACTGTCTCCTTCACTATTGCCGAGTCCAACGAAAATTTCAATGATCTTTGTTCCCATCTCTGTGAAGCAGCGAAACGACACCGTTTGATACCCCACTTAACCACTTCCCATGATCAAGCATCTGTGTTGGCACTGCAAGTAACTGTGTTCCCAAACGCTGGCTTTTGCATTGGAATAACCACACACCATGCTGCTTTTGATGGAAAATCTTCAACCATGTTCATCAAATCATGGGCCTATATATGCTCCAACCTTCAAAACAATACACCAACACCATCCCTATCGTTACCTCAGCATCTCACACCTTTCTATGACAGATCAGTGATAAGAGACCCTTCTGGAATCGCTGAAGCGTACGTGGACGCGTGGCAGAAGAACGGTGGACAAAACAGTAGAAGTCTCAAGGTGTGGGAATTCCCCAGTGCGAGTGATGGACTCAAAGGTTTGTTTGAATTAACCCCTTCACAGATTCAAAAGCTCAAGCAACATGCAAAGTCAAAGATGAAAATGAAGGATCTTCAGTTATCAACGTTTGCTGTTACGTGTGCTTACGTGTTGACGTGCTTGGTCAAAGCAGAACAACCAAAGGAAGAGAGCGTAGGTTTCATATTTGCTGTGGATTGTAGATCCCGCTTGGACCCTCCAATTCCTGCCACGTATTTTGGAAACTGCGTTGCGGGGCAAAAGTTTATGGCTGTGACAAAGAACTTAGCAGGAAGCGATGGATTCATCAGTGCTTTGGAGGGGATGAGTGAGGGTTTGAATAGAGTGAAGGATGGAGTGCTAAGTGGAGCAGAAACTTGGCTTTCGGAATTGCATAAAAGAGGGGAGGGTAGGATATTCACTACTGCTGGATCTCCATGGTTTGAGGTTTATAGTACTGATTTTGGGTGGGGAAGGCCAAGGAAGGTGGATATGACTTCCACAGACAGAACAGGAGCATTTTCTCTTGGTGAAAGTAGGGACAACAGTGGAGGAATTGAGATTGGATTGATGTTAAGTCAACGTGAGATGGAAGATTTTACTGCCCTTTTTGTTCAAGGACTTGAATCCTTTTGAAGTTTAAAACTTTACTATTTTCAGGGAAGTATAATAATTCCTAAGGGCATATCGGTTGAAGTAGATTCTTCTTTTTGATCAATCAAAATCTCTTCCCAAACTGTACAAGCTTCTTACAAAGCATACGGCTTTCCGGATGTAAATGATGATATCTATACAGATGGATCTTATCGTACCCTTTGGGAGACACATGTTTTATTTGATGGTTCTAATTCCTCTGTATGAAGTTGTCTTTTGTTATCTACAATTTGTCTCATTTGGATTTCCTTGAATTGTTGTTTTAGGTCTGCATTTCCTTGATGTACTGTGTACGTTTTCTTCTGTCTTATTTTAATGGAACTTCTATTAGTTTAAGGAGACAAAATCTTTAGAATCAGTGCCTTTTTGTTGCTGATTAGTTTAGACTTTTGGTAAATCAAAGGAAGATTCGAAAAAGATTCAAGTGTTCTGCGTTTATTAATTGTTACAATCTGAACAATACAAATATCAAGGAATTTAAGACAATGTAAATTGGATCAAGCAATATGATTCCTAGAATTGTTGTTTTAGGTCCGCCTTTTCCTTAATGTATTTTGTGCGTTTGTGTTCTGTACTTCTGTCTATATTTTAATGGAACTTTGATTTGTTGAGGAGAAAAAATCCTGAGAATCATTGCCTTTTTGTTGCTGATTAGTTAACACTATTGGCAAATTTAAAGGAAAATTAAAGAAAGTTGTGAGCGTGGAGACAAATCTAGTAAAGTTTATTACAATCAGAGAGCTATATGAAATGTGCAGGAATTAAAAGGATCAAGCAATATGATCTATGATGGTTTTTGTGCTGCTAACTTGTTTCAAAGGAACTTTTTACTTTCTCATTTTACAGTGTTATGTCATATGTGGAGCACTTGCTCCAAGTACAGACAATTTATTTGTAGCTTAACACTTAAATATGGGAAATTTGGGAACTGAAGAGCTTTACAAGAAGTATGAAATTACAGAAATTGAATTGAAACCTGGAAAATATAATAATAATTAGTATTCTTTTTGCTTATGTTTCCCTTCCACAATGTCATTGCCACTTAGCTATTGACATTTATATCCCATCACACTTCACAGCATCTGCTCTCTCTTGCAACAGCAATGCATTTTCAAGAACCACCTCCACTTCACCCATCATTGGCCTCTCTTCAACTGAAGCCAGACATCTCTGAACGATCTCAATGAACATTTCCCAACAAGCAGGTTCTATTTTTCCAATGAGAGATGGATCAACAATCTTCTCAGGAACCCCCTTCCTTTCATCATCAAAGGCCCATTTGACAAGATACTCACAATCTCTAGATTCTCTACCTGGGGTCAAAATACACGCTTCCTTCCTGCACAAAACCTCCAACATAACCACACCAAAAGAGTACACATCAGATTTATGTGATAACCTTCCAGTAATACTATACTCTGGCTCCACATATTCCAAACTAAGCTCCAAGTTCTCCCTCAACTCAACTCTTGGTGGTTTTGGCCTTGACTCCCCTTCGGGTTGCTTCTTGCAGAGTCCAAAATCTGCCACTTTAGGCACTAAATTATGGTCCAAAAGAATGTTGCTTGATGTCACTGCACGGTGCATGATAGGTATCTTGGTTCCAAAATGAATGTAGTGTAGTCCACGAGCCACACCAATGCAGATGTGAAGTCTTTGCTTCCATGACAAGGGAACAACAACATTGTCATTGTTGGTGCCATGCAAACAATCATAGAGGCTTCCATTAGGGACATAATCATACACAACGAACTTGTCAATTTTGTGCTCACAGAAACCAATCAAAGGAACAACGTTTGGGTGGTGTAGTTGACACAGAATCTTGACTTCGACCCTGAATTCTATTTCCCCAGCTGGGCTTCTAGTCTTGAAGTGCTTGATGGCGACGTCTCCTTGGGCTTTGAGGTGGGCTTTGTAGACCTGGCATGGGCCTTCTCCACCAACAATTAAACTTGGGTTGAACCCGTTTGTGGCTGCTTTAAGCTGTGCAAGGGAGAAGCGGTGACAGAGTTGTTCTATTGGGATGGAGTGGTTTGTGGTGTTGGATTTTGTGGTGGAGAAGCATGGTAGACAGGGAAAAGGAACCATTTTGGAGTGGAGTGAAATGGAATGCTATGTGAGTGAAGCTTAAATCATTGCCAATGAGAAGATGACTCTTGTTCAATGGATGGATGGGTTGATTCACACTGTGGTCAAATTTGTGGGCTTGACTTGAAGACTCATGATCATGAATATGATTGCTGTTGAATTGCTGAAATTTTAGACCATTTACCCTCGCCAGAATTATCATGCACAAATGTCAACTTTTGTTTTTTTTTTTTTTCTGTAGTAATCTTCACTAATTTTGCAATTTGGAGATACAAAATGTTCAGTTGTCAAAAAATTGATCTCATACGAAAAATATACTTGGACACTCAAAATGATATTTAACACCTAATAAGAGGGAAAAAAAATTAAAAAAATAAAGATATGATACGTGATATGCTAACTAGTTTCTTAAGGGTATTGGTTAAGAAAGTAAAAGGAAAAAATATTTTATTGGGATGCACAAAAATGCGTTCTCATATGATTTTTAAATGTGCTCCCATGTGATTTTCAATAAAAACTTTCCTCTCTTAATTCATTAACTAGTGCCCTTAGCAAGACCCATAAATGAGATGTGCTAATTGATGCGTAAAATGTGTTCGCAAAAGGGTAAGTGTACCCTATGCAGGAGTATCAATGGACTCTAAGAGTCTGGATATCGAACCCAAAAGATCAGTCGTGTTCCCAAATAATTAATTTCGTAAATAATCAAACAATCCAGAATTTAAAACCAAATTGAGAGAGGAATAGTGTTCAATTATTCTTTTAAAAAGAAAGAAAATCAGAACAGAAAGATTGATGTGAGAATAATTATAATAAAGAAGCCTAGGATTGTGATTTCACATGTACCCCCTTTTTCCCCCAATTCTAATCTCAATAAAATCCCTAAATGCATTACTTGCCGGTGACCTCTTAAATTTGTTAATTAACAATTGATTATAGTTAATAACGCTATTTTCCCTAATTTAATTTCCAATTGATCATAGGTGAATTAATTTAGGGCAAATGATAAATCTCGGAGAGGTTGATTAACAGGGTTAATCTACTGGAAATTCATACAATAGGTTTGATCATGCAAATTATACGAATCCAATCACTTCACAGTTCAATTAATCGCAAGCAATTGATCATAGACAAGAGATTAATTTTATGTTTAGACTTATGAGTCCTAAAAAGCAATAAAAGCATTGAAGAGATACAAATAACTGAATAACATTGAGGATTTATTAAAATAGAACCAGGGTATAAAGGTATAGTTACATCATAATCTGGGGTTAAGAGAAACTAGTCACTCATGTTCATGATTAAGCCAAAAAACTCAAAAGAAGACATAAAGATTACAAAAGGGAAGAAACTTTACAATATGATCCCGCAGCTCAAAGTCTATCACAGGACCTCTTTCTCACTCAGAACCCTCCATTTTTAAAATAGAACAAAAGATAAAAATAAAAAGGTTTCTCAGCCCCTATTTATAAAAATTCAATATTCAAATTGACAGCGCAACTTACCACGACCCTGGTAAAATGACCACAACTGTGGTCCTTGCGTTACTTCAATTGTGGCCTTTTTTTCTTGGTCTTCGAGACAGTGGCATTTTTACTCCAAAAAGTGCAATCTCCAACTCTTTTCCTCTTTTCCTCATGAAGTCTCTTGAGTATCTGTCTTACATTAACTAACACCAAACAATGAGTTTTGCCAATAAATATATTTGAAATGTGTGAAAATGGCATCCAAACTCACATCAAAATACAATCAAAATCCGGTTTATCACTAATGGGATGTTTAAAATCATAGGGTGTCCAAATATCATTACTATAATATATATTTGGCTTAATTTCACTTTTATCCCTTAATTATCATAATTGTGCGAGTTTGGTTTTCTAGATTCTAATTGCACGAATTCGGTCCTTTAGATATCGTAATTGTACAATTTTGATCCCTTTTTTAGTCTTTCATTAAATCTTTGAAAATTTTTGTTGACGTGATATTGGGATGATAATGTAATTAGGGGTGTAAATGGCCTGAGTTGGGTTGAATTTAGCCAATCTTTCAACCTAATCCAATTAAAATTATTTGGATTGGGTTGGGTTAATCTTTTTTTTTTCCAACCCAACCCAATTTTAATTGGGTTGAGTTCGGGTTGAGCCATCGGGTCGAGTCATTAAAAAAATTGTCACTTCTTTAACTCTTGAAAAAAATTAAAAAATACATCAAACTAAAAATTAAAAAATAGTAAGAGATATTTTCAAAATTAGCATTGTTTAAGTAAATCATACACCTGCAACTTGTTTAAATAACTCATTCATAATGATAAAACATAAACATGTAACCTGAACAACTCACAATATTTATAAATCATAATATTGTTTTAAACTCATAATACTTAAGTCAATAGTAAGGCATAAAAACATAAATCATTAAAATAGTAATCATAAACATGGTCTCAAATAACATAATACTTAATACATGTTCAATTTTCATGAGTATGAGACTAATTGGGGTATGAGAGTTTACTTTAGGCCTTTAGAGTTTTCTATATTAGTAGACACTAGACAAACAATTAGTATTTTTGTTATATGTTACTATATATTTGGGTTGGGTTGGGTTTGATCGGGTCTAAAACTCCAAACTCGTTACCCAATCCAATTTTAATTGGATTCACTAAAATAAACCCAACCCAATCCAATGACCCAACCCAACCCACAAAAATCTAATTGGGTTGGGTTGGATTGGGTGAGTTCATGGGTTGAGTGTGACCCACTTACACCCATAAATGTAATAATGACGTGACAATTGAAGTGTTGTCTGACATGAGTAATGATAGACATACACCTCATTATTTTAAACACCCTATCAACATCTCTCATTTCTTTCTATCTCTCTCTTCCTATCACATCATAAACCCTATCATACCTATATTTTTCTCTCTTTTCTCTCTCTCTCACTAAGTGTCTAATAGATTTTTGGGTGTTTATGTAACTTTTTTTTTCTGACATATATATTGACATGGCTTAATTATACTTTTGGTTCCTTTGGTATTTCAACCGTAGGAACCAAATGTGTAATTAAGTCTTGTCAGCATATGTGTCAAGCAAGTAGCAACATGTCAGTTATCACGTCATCATCTACCATCATGTCAGCTAAAATTGCTAAATATTACAAAAGACTAATAGAGGGATCAAAATAACACAATTGCGATATGGGGGACCCAATTTGCACAATTAAAACTCAAAGACCAAAATTGCACAATTGCAATATCTATTGGACAAAAATTGAAATTAAGCCTAAATATTTTAGTTATTAAAAATGAATAATTTATCATATTAAATAGAAATAAGTTAAAGAAATAAAGGTTTTAGAATTAAAGAGAAAATTATTAAAATATATTATTTAAATCAAAACACATTATCTTTATTAATAGGCTTAAATGCAATTTTGGTCCCCCTATTTTACACAATTAGTAATTTTAGTCCCCCTATTTTAAAATAAAGACATTTAGTCCATCTATTTTGCACAATCCGCAATTTTGGTCCCTCTATTTTAAAATAGAGACATTTAGTCCCCCAATTTTGTAAAATCCGTAATTTTGGTCCTTCCATCAAATGAAAAGCATTGATTGTTAAAAGATTAACGTCAACCTTGACGTGGTCCAAATATAGTGATGTGATACAAAATTATTTGTTTATTTTTTAATTATTCTAAATACGGAGTAGAATAATTGATGAAAAATATATTTAAAAAAAAGGTAAAACCATTTATTTTAATGGTCGAGAGTAGTCGTAAGTCCTAATATGAAAATCACGAGTCTTAATAATTTATTTTAATCAAATTCCACGCCATTGAAGCACATATCACGTCGTAATCAACTTTAATCTCTTAATGATCAACGTTTTTAATTTGACGGAAGGACAAAAATCACGAATTTTACAAAATTGAGATATTAAATGTCTTTATTTTAAAATATGGGGATTAAAATTGTGAATTGTACAAAATAGAGGGACTAAATATCTATATTTTAAAATAGGAGGACTAAAATTGTGGATTGTGCAAAATAGAGGGATTAAATGTCTCTATTTTAAAATAGAGGGACTAAAATTGCTGATTGTATAAAATAGAGGGACCAAAATTACATTTAAGCCTTATTAATATAACAAGTCAAAATATAAATTTAAAAATTAAATTTAAATTAAGATTGATTAAGATTTAATAATCTTAAATTTTAATTTATCTAAAAAAAGATATCTTTAATTTAATAAGTGTATCGACATTTAAAATATAAATCAAATTAAAATTAACTAATAATGTTTAAAATATATAAATAAAAATAATACTATTAAGAGTAAATTACAACTACTCCCCTTAAAATTTGCTTTAATTACACTTAACACCCCTCCATTTTTTAACATTCTTTTTAACCCCCTATTCAAATCCGTCAAACTTTTGTTAAGTTATCCATATTATAATAAAATCTCGTTAGATATAGTACAGTATTCCTGCGCACTCAATGTTTTTTTTTTTTTACTTTCTTTTTCTTTCTTTGTCTTTTTTCTGAAAATCTCTTCTATTCTTCAACATTCGTACTAGCTTTTTATTTTTTATTTTTTTCTATTCCTATTTTTTTTTTTATTTCTTCAACGCCCGCACTGTTTTTTTTTCTTTTTCTTTTTTACGTTTCTTTCTTCTTTTCTATGTTTTTTCTTTTATGTTTCTTTTTTCTTTTTTTCTTTTTCTGAATGCATTATGAAAATACATTTCAACAGTTGTTTTAGATTTACATTACGGGGGTTGTAGGTTAAAAATATAATTATTTTTCAATATATTAAGGAAAAACTTCAACATTTAATAAGTTGTTTAGTTAGGACCATTGAGCATGTGAATCAATTGGTGTGAAGTTGTTTTAGCTTAACAAATAGTCTTGAATTTGAGTCGTGTACATAGTTATCTTAAATAACCCAGAGAGAGTTTCGATGCTCAGAGGGGTCTTTCTCAGCTCAATCAAGGTTTCCTAAAGAGTATTCATTGAATCAGATTGGCATGATGAACTTGACAATCCAAACCAAACCAAACCAACTAAACTAAACTAAATTGGTTCGAGTAATTTTTCAATTTGAACCAACCCGGTGAATGACCTGATCAATTATTTTTAATTTAAGATTAATATATTATTTTGTACTTAAAGTTTTCTTTTAGTTTTGCCTTTTTTTTCTTTTATTTATTTTATTCTTCTTATGATCTTATATACTATTATCAAATCTCTTAAGTTGGTTTGAGTGGTGCTGGGCTCAGTCCCTTTAAGCTAAGTCTCGGATTCGAGTCTTGTGGATGGAAAAAAAACGTGGTTGGGAGGGGAGACACACTAAAGGTTGCCAGTTAGATTCCCTAACGGAGATTAGTTATCGGCAAAGTCGGTGGATACTCCGTACCAACCAATAACATGGTAAAAAAAAAAATCTCTTAATTTGGTCATATTTATTGCATATATATTTTTTTATCATATTTTGTGTAAAGAAATTAATGAGACATATATAATGAGAATTATGGAAAGAATGAAATATTAAATATTTTTTACCTTATATTAATATAATTTTTATGTTTTTTTTCTTTAAGCTTTTTCTTTCTTTTTTTATTGACATTTTTTTGCTATCATTATATATCTATCTATCTATCTATCTATCTATATCTTTCTGTACATATAGTAAAGTTCACTTCAAGATTTCTAACCATTAGATCGATCATTCAACTTTATAATAGCTGTCGGATGTAATTGAATTTAATGCTCCAAATAGAGTTCAGACCACAAAGTAATAAATATTTATTACGTATAATAAATATAAAATAGTTGTAAAGTATGCAAAATAGTATAATCTATCTATCTATAGTTGCATATGAAAAATAACATGTAATAATATTAAAAAATAGTGACACATATCAATTTAATAAACACATAAAAATAATAAAAAAATCTCATTGCATTGATAGAAAGTGTTCAATTTAAGTCGTAATAAGGTTAACCAATTCAAAACTTCAACAATATTACATAATTAAAACTAATATCTTCAAAATGGTTAAAATATCATTTTAAAATAAAATTTTAATTTTTACAATAAAAATATTTAAATATTATTAATTATAAACACACAAAATTCAAGTACAATAACAAAAATGAATACTCAAATTTAAATAATTATAAAATTATATTTAATATATTTTTTAATTTATACATTTCATATAGGTATTACATCACTATTATTATTTTAAAAAAAGAACAAATCAAAATAAATTTCAACAAGCTTAATATTTATTTTAAAACAACATTTCCTCAATTAAAAATATAATTAGTTATCTTCCTTAATTTTAATACAACTATATTTAATATACTACTAAATATTTTAAAATTAATTTTATTAATATACATTTATTTTTTTGAATTTAATAGTGATGCACTGACAGTGTAAAATAATTTTACATTGTCATCCAATCACAAATCACCGTTAATATGACTTTTAAGATAATTTTGTAAAAGTCAACAAACTTACCATACATGGTGGATTGTGATTGGATGACTATATAAAACTATTTTATACTGTCAGTGCATAGCTCATTTTCTCTATTTTTTTTTTACATAAATACTAGATATAAATATAAAAATATATTTATAATTTAATGGAACCCGTGCATCGCATGGGTTTTAAATCTAGTTACTTTTATTTTTTGTTATACCCAATTTGCCCTTCTCATTTGGTAGCCTTGGATTAGGTTTATAGGTGGGGAGGTGCAGCCTCATTCTCCTCACTGCTTGCATCGCGTCGCTTCTTCAGCCACACCCACACTCACGACGCCTTTCTCTACAACTCCATGATCTCCACTCACTTCGCCACTCACCAGTTCTCGAAGCCCTTCACCCTCTTTTGAGAACTTCATTGCTCACCACTCACCTCCGAACAGGTACACTTTCACCGCGCCCGTGAAGGGTTGCGCGGCGCGTGTGGCCACAGGGGAGGGTTCATAGCCTGTTTGCTTTCCCATTTTTCAAAACCCCATGAAGCTGTGATTCCAACAGTGCCACACGCATGGTGAAAAATGGGGTTTGCTTTCCCTCTTTTCCGGTTCCAATGGTGGCGCAAATCCTCTTTGTCAGTGGCGCGTGTGACCACCACCGCAAATCGTTTATGTCGGCAGTGCTCACGGTGGTTCCAACATGGATTTTTTTTATTATTATCATTTTTTGTCCCGCTTTCCCTCTTCTGGTTCAATTGTAAGCTGTTTCAATTGGAAGGTCTTGAGTTTTTCTAGACTGAATATGCATATATTTTGTTTGTTTTCTTTTGGTCCTCGAGCACACCAATCAAAAGGGTAACTAGCTGCAGGTCCAATTTCAAATTAAAACTTGGGGATTTTGATCTTCTTATACAGAGAGGGATTTTCTTGATCAGTGACACTAGTTGCAGGTCCAATTTCATATTGAAACTTGGGGACAAAAAACATAGCAATGGAAATCCTTTCCTTCATGGAATTTACTGTTGCCGTGTTCAACTTTTTTATATAACCCATTGCTCGTAATTTGCAAATTCAAGCATTATATAGTATTGCAAATCTATAAGCAAGCAATATAATAATAAATAAGTATTATGATGTTTAGCATAAACAAGTCTCATTTTTATTTTTGGTATTTTTCTTTGTTTATTTTCATTTTAGTCAATGGCACTAATATTCATCCTTGAGATTTTTTTTTTCCGAGTTCATCTATTATAGTCTATCTCCAGCTATCAAATGCCTTGCCCACAAAACTTCCCCCTTTTTCCAGTGTACGTGAGCTTAACAAAGGGGATGGGGGCTTTTTGGGAAGAAATTTTTATTAAAAGTCATGTGCACGTCACATGCATTGATTCCGTTAAATGTTTAAACGCCGTTTGAGCTTTAGGGGTGTAACAGATTCTCAACAATTAGGGAGGTTTTTGTAGGGACAAAAGAGAGAGAGAGGGAGGGGGGGGGGGGTCGGTGTAATTAAGACAAACCTCATGGGGGATCATTGTAATTTACTCTACTATTAAATGTTTAATATAACAAGTTTTTACAAACTTAAGAAAAATAAAAATAACTTCTTGTTCAAAAAAGATGAGATATACATTATGAGTTTAATTGTTATACATTGGTAGTGTGAAGTTTTTTTTACACTGACAACCAATCACAATAAATGGTTTGTGTGACTTTTAAGGTAGTTAAGATGATATTCAAACTTTTAAAAAATGTGGCATTTTGTAATTGATTTACTATGTAAATTTTTTTTCATAACGTCAATGCATACCATTAAATCCATACATTATTTGCACTTATTTAAAGTTAGTGGAGGATAATGTTGAACAGCTATAAAACATCAACCAATATATATAAATTTTGGTGGCAACGACGACGTTGAGCGACACATGACAACAGACTTGATGAGTGGTGGCGAAAGAGTAGAGATGTTCTTTTCGTAGGAAGCGCGATAGCGCCGACTACGAAGTTGGTGCCATCGCGGCTAAAAAGGAATGACTTTGAGCATTTTTACTTTTTATTAATATTCAAACAATTTTTTTTTTTAATTTCAGAAAACTTAAATCTATTTTTGAAAGAAATAAATAAAAATCTAGTAGGCTCGACCTATTGGACGGGGGTTGAAGTAGATGCATGAGGACTTAGTTCAATCTTCACTGCTGTCATTGTACATAGAGCTAGGTATATGGGTTGCGGTCTACAGGCTGGCCCGTTTAACTCGCGGCACACGCGGGTCAGAACTTGATTTTTTTGGGTCATATAAATGCGCGCCTACACAGGTTTATCTATTTAGCCTACAAATTAAACAGGTTTGATCTGCGGGTTTGCGGACCAACCTGTGTAACCTACTTAATAAATTTTTTAATTTAAATTATTATTTATTTAGTAAAACCATTTGATGTTTGTTAATTAATATGTATTAGTTGATGTTAAAATTATGTTCGTATATAATATTTGAGCTCTTTTAACTTGCTTTATTTAATTTTTATATAAAAATAAAAAATATATTAAAACCATTTAATGTATATATTTTTTTATTTTTATATGAAATTAAATAAATTAAAAATATATTTTATGCAAACAAGAATAATATCACATTAATTAATGATGTTAATAAGTAAATAAATTAGTCTTCAGTTTTTTATTTATTATAATAATAGTTTAAAAATTAGTTTTAGTTTTTTTAAGATTTTTTTTTCTTGAAAATTTTAACTTCGCCCACGGACCAACCCACTGACTAATAACGTACCAATGTAGATCAACTATTACACTAGCTTGTTTATTTTGCGGGCTTGCCCAGTCCAGCTTGTTTACATGTTGGCTTATGAGGACCGAGTTGACATGTATATCCAATTCTATTTGTAACAAAAAAAAAAAAAAGGAATAATTAGACATGCCTTGACTTTGTTTTTTTTTTTTTTAAAACAATAATGTTTTAATGTTGTTAAATACATGTCACGTGATATTTTCGGTAAACTTTTAATTATTTCGCCAACATAAAAGCCTAAAAGGAATAGGATTTTGTACACATGTGATGTATGGTAGCCACTTGTCTTGAAGCCTAATCTATATGTAGCCCAAAGTTGAAGAAGGATGTTAGATTGTAATAAATTTACCCAATTTAGAATTGGCTTGCAAATTTTATCACACAGTTTTTTTTTTTTTTTTTTTGTAAATTTTACCACCTAAGTTTTCAATTTTTGGATATTTTATCACTATGATATTTCACAAAAAAAAAAGTTAAAGAATTTAAAACTTTTTTTTTTGGTGAAACATCATGGTGGTAAAATGCGCAAAAATTGAAAAACTTAGATGATAAAATTAGTAAAACGATGAAAGTTGGATGATAAAATTTGTGAAAAAATAACTTGAATGGTAAAATTTGTAAAATAATGAAAGTTGGGTGATAAAATTCACAAAAAAAAAACTTGGATGGTAAAATTCACAAAATAATTAAAGTTGAATGGTAAAATCTGAAATTAAGCCTTTAGAATTTGGATGCATTAATTCTTTTTAATTTTTGGTGCGGTTTTCTTTGGGCTTATGTAATTTGTTAGGTACATATTCATTTGTGGAGGTAAGCTATAAATTATGCATGGGAACTGTACACAGAGGATTGAATACTATATCTTCATTAGTGGAGGTAAGCTATAAACTATGCATGGGCACTATACATAGAGGTTTTGAATTCCTTCTCTCTTGTAAATATATATATAGTGGAGAGGTAGCAATGATGATCACATCTCTAGTGATGCTGAAATGCAGCCCACACTGGATAGGGGCTGCAATCTATTAATACGAAATAGCGAAGTCAACCACCAATAAAGGAGAGTATGGTATAGATCTTAGATCGATTTTGGTGGAAAATGAATAAGGACTCAATAGTCAAATATTTTTTTTATCGGTTTGTGATTTTTTGTTTTTTTTGGATTAATTTGGATTTAAACACTCCTAATTTTTAGAAGAGAATATTTTTAGGAATTTTTTTTCATTAAGTCACATAACTTTTTCTGTATTAAATATTTTGTTTTATTATTTTTATTTACCTCAAATACAATTACTTAAATTTAGTTTATCCCAATTTGCAGTACCAAAATTTTTTTTTTTATCCTAATTTAATTTTGAATTGAATTTCAAATTCTAAATCTTCACATAATATATTAAATAGAATATATTTTCTTTAATTTTAATTGTTCACACACCATATCAAATTAATAAACCAGAAGATGATTTTTTATTTAATTAATTTATTTTCATAATTTCTTTGTTAATTTAAAAAATTATTTTCTTAAAAATTATTTATATCTTATAAAATAGAATATTCATGATAGATAATAAAAACGTTTACTATTAAACTTTCGATATGCAATTGCATATATTATTAAATAATAATGATATTTTATTTAATACGTAAAAAACTTGCTAATTATGAAAGATTAGAAGTTCAAAGAATATGCCATCCAAGATTTATTATTCGAATCCTTCTTTTTCTGTTATTAACTAATTATAGTTGAAATATTTGTTTTTTCCTGGAAGACGACGAATCCCAAAGAATATGCTTCGCTTTTTAGTTATGGTTCATCCTTTTTTTTGTTGTTGTTGTTGTTGTTGTACAGATATGGATCATCCATGAATCTTGAATTGATGAATAGGAATATGATTGTTGCATCATTAATTATTAATTATTCTTTACATAAGTGAGAACTCAAACGAATAGACAAGACAACAAGCTTATTTAATTATTATTATTTATTCATAAGCGAATCTTGGTTTTTGACATATACAGGTAAATTTTATGTACAAGTTATAAAATAATCTTTTATCCATCTCTGTTTTGGACATACATATACAGCCAGGTAAATTTATATTTTTTGTTTTTTTCTCTCGTTCTATAGTTGTCCATTAAATTAATTAGACCAGCATCGACAATGGTTGATGAACCACAGTCTTATGTTGTCAAAACCAACGCATACATAAATGTATCCAACCACCAGCCTAGAGCACGAAGTAATTTATGTTTACCAGAAATGTCGTATACTATTTTATGTCCTCCAAAATAATTAATAAAAATCCAAAACAGCACTTCAACCCGTCGGTGTTGGAAGCACTTAGTTCGGCGATAGGTGTGAAAAGTTGGAAACTTTTCACACTCTTGTTAGTCAAGTACAACTATAATTTTGAATTGCTTTCGTTTCCAATAATTAATGCAACATAACATAACCGCTTTCCCTTTTGGCTGTACTTGAGAATTGAGAACTCCACGAGTTCCTTTCTTTTTTTCCTCAGCCAAAACAGAAAACCTATCATTGCTTTTTGATATAAATTGTGATTCTCTTCCCTTTCACTTCTGTTATTCACTTCCTTTTAGACACCCCACTAGTCCAAATTAGCCATTGTACAAATGGGTTCTCTGTTCTTGCTTTTGGTTATTGTTCTTCCATTGTGTTATTGTGTTGATGCTGCTTGCTCTAATGGAAACTGCAAGGTTCGTAATTTGTATACCCTACCTACCATCTCTGCTTTGAATCATGCCTTTAAAATTTCCATTTTTAACTTTGTATCATATTGTTTTCTAATCTTTGATCAGCTTAATGAAGAGTGCTCGTCTAATGGTGATTGTGGAGCCGGGCTCTATTGTTTCTCATGCCCACTTGAGTTTTCAGGCTCTAGGTGTGTGAGATCTTCCATCACTGACCAATTCAAGCTCATAGTAAGATACCCATTTCTCTTTAGTCTTTGCCTATTTTCACAAGAAATTGTCACAACACACGCATAGATGACAACCCACCCAATTCTTAAATGTCAAACTTTTTAACATGCTATCATCAAGTGACAAGTGGTTGGACACTTGGGTTGGTTCTGGTTCTGGTGGGGTAGGCCAGAAACTACTTCCATCATTAACTGCTTCTTTGGGGAAAAAATTAATATTCATGAAAAACTTTCAGGCCATTGTATTTTTTTTTTTTTTTAGTTTTGGATACCAAAAGAGAAAATAAGTTATATAATATATGCACAATCTCTTTTAGAGGGAGAAAATGGGGGAAAAAAAGGAAATTTAGGGGTGTTTCATCTTAATCTGTTGTTAATTGGTTGTTTGTTCTGAGTAGAATAACTCTCTGCCATTCAACAAATATGCATTTTTGACAACGCACAATGCATTTGCCATTGATGGAGAACCATCTCGCACAGGAGTGCCTCGAGCTACCATCACTAACCAAGAAGACAGTGTAACACAGCAGCTCAAAGTATGTCATTCATTATCACTAATACTAAGCTTAGCTTCTGCTAATTTTTCTGATGTTCTGTTTTTTACAAGCATGTTTAAGGTCACTGTTTTCTTCCATCAATGTTTCATTTGTAGAATGGAGTTCGGGGACTAATGCTAGATACATATGATTTTCGTGGAGATGTGTGGTTATGTCATTCATTTCAAGGCCAGTGCTATGACTTCACAGCTTTTGTATGTAAACATCATCTTCCCAGTTTTTGTTTCTTTTTGGCCCACGCTTTCCTAACTTGTTTCTTTACAAACACTAATGATCAATGAGTACCTTTACACAAAGACCCTAACTTTGTAATCAACAAGTAGGAACCAGCTATAGATACACTGAAGGAAATTGCAGCTTTTCTATCAGCCAACCCAACAGAAATTGTCACACTCATTTTGGAAGATTATGTTAAAACACCAAAAGGATTGACAAAGGTCTTCACGGATGCTGGTTTGATGAAGTTTTGGTTTCCTGTGACTAGAATGCCAAAAAGAGGAGGAGATTGGCCTCTAGTGAATGATATGGTTGCTAAAAATCAAAGATTACTAGTGTTCACTTCAGTCAGGTCTAAGGAACAAAGTGAAGGCATTGCATACCAGTGGAATTACATGGTTGAAAATCAGTGTAAGAAAACACCAACCATTACAGCTCTTCTATTCTTTATTGTGTAGTAGTACACATTTTTTAAATTAAAAGAGAAACACACTAGAGAAGGTAGAGTGTGAATTATGGTATACATTTATTCTTTCTTTGTTAATTTTCATTTTGGTGATCTTAAATTCTGCAGATGGGGATGGAGGAAGGAAAGCAGGAAGCTGTCCAAATAGAGCAGAATCTTCTCATCTTGATGACAAGAGCAAGTCCTTAGTGTTGGTAAATTATTTTCGCTCTACTCCATTTAAGCCAATCGCATGTGAAGATAACTCTGGAGGTCTCATTGACATGCTACAAACCTGTCACGGTGCTGCTGGCAACAGGTGGGCTAATTATGTTGCTGTTGATTATTACAAGGTAGGACTTTGAGCTTAATTTATTTTCTTTTCCCCTTCTAACTTTTGTTGCTAAAGCATAAACATTGGACTCATTCACTCTAAAATTATAATTTGGGAATCATTGTGCAGAGGAGTGAAGGAGGGGGTTCGTTTCAAGCCGTGGACACTCTCAATGGGAAGCTCCTGTGCGGTTGTAATGATGTCCATGCATGTGTGGTAAAGAAATTTTCACTCTTGCTTTCTGAATACAAAGTTAGTATATGACTGCCCAATAATTGACTTTTGATTCTGCCATTTTCAGCCTGGATCCACTTCACAAGCTTGCTCAGTACAGAAAGCATAGCAACAAGCTTCTTGAGATATGAGTCTTTTTAACTGTAATTGCTCGCCTTCATCCCACGTTTCCTGGTTCTGATATAATCATATAAATACTATATTTTATGCAGCCACAGGGTTACCAGAATATGTTTGATTCACAACTACAAATGTGTTAGTTATAGTTACCAGAATATGTTTAAATGTGTAAGCGAAAGTTGTAGGAAACTTTCAGTGTTTCAAGGTGGAGATACTTGTTTGTCAGATTACGACCAAATTAGGTGCAAATTTACTCCCTGTAAAATTATTTGGATTTTTTCAGCAATTGAGAATGGAGCTGCATGGTGAGAAGTTCCAAATTATGTATTCGTTGTTGGAATTCTGTCTGATAAATAACAATAACAGATTATAAGAAACTATATAATACACTAATAGTGGTCAAATGGTCATTACATGGAAAAGTTATTTATTGTTTTGCAGGAAAGCTATAATAAAATTATTGGACTGGAAAATGTTACAACAATTGAATACGTAACAATTAACATATATGCTGATAACAAAAATGTTGAAATTTATGGCATACCAATTAACCAAGGCTTTTAAATTCGATTTGTGACTTTAATTTCAGCGGTAATGTTAAGGTTTTTCGAGTTTCTGTAACTGCATCATGATTGCATCATTCACATTTATCTGCAATTTCATACAATATTAATGATTACGATGAAACTGTCATTGTAATTTAAAACTTTGCAAGTAACCTTGCACTTGTCTTCATTCGCAAGAGATAGAAGCAACTTGATTCTTGTACACAGACATTGTAATGTTACAATTATGAAAATAGACACATAAAGTTGTGAGCATCTAGCTAGTAGTTGTTAGATAAGAATTTAGCAAATCCAGAACAGCAAACACAACAGATGTATTTTATATAGAACCAAAATACATAACACTTCTTATGGCAATTGAATGGTACAAAAAATAAATATAACAAAAAACAGTTTAGAAAGAGTCTAGGTTGAAGCGCACAATGCGCTATCCTTAGAGAGAAAACACCCCACTGCACTGGTATTTGCAGAGAAGGATCCCCGAACCAAACACACCAATGCTCCAAAATAAGTAGAATATAAGAAAGAGAGAAAAGTTTTTATTCTCTGGGTACGTGTTTTACTTTGTGACTTGTGTGCTGTTACTATCTCAAGAGAAGAGATATATATAGAGGAGAAAATACCCAATGTGCAGCACCGGTAGAACAGAATCTGAGAACTAAAAACAGTCACTTTTTAGAACGTTGCATTATGAATGTGCAGATAAAGAAAAATACCCAGTCAATACAATCTCTAAAAACAAGGAACTAACTTATTAGAAAAGATATAGTGGGTGAAATATCTTTTAAGGAAAACTGATTTAGAAAAAAGATATATTAACTTTAAATTTTAAATTATAAAGAAAATATTTTCCAACAATCCCCCACTAATTTAAAATTTAAAGAAATAAAACAATATAATAATATAATAATGTAAAATACCGAAAAACAATTTTTAATGGAGAATATGATATTATATTGCCTTACACCTAGTGCATGAACTTCCACTTAAGGAAAATGTAGTGACTAGATTGTCTTGAACTACATCCCCTTTAACCAAGCTTTAGAACACAACACAATATAATATAGGTGTTTATTTGAGTTCTAATCAGTGGGTGCGCGTTACGGCCTTGCGCATATATCTTGTTTCGAGAGTGTCACTTAGAGATTAGCCTATATCTCACAGTGGCGGCCCTACCACCACACTCACTAGGTGAACCCTCAAAGAGTGATCTATGACTACCACCCCCACAATTAATTGTCGTTGGGTTCATTAAGAGGTATTTAAATATGATCTTTTCATAAAAATATGTATACCTCAACCTTATAATTGCCACATTTTACAGTACACCTCGCCATAGGAATGGGAATCGGAACAGCTCCGCAAAAATAATAATTTTGGTGTACTTTAGTCAACAAAACAACTTCGTTGTTACCCGTTGAACTCCATTCATGGGATCGCCAATCACATGGAGACGGGTGTCCATTGTTGTGACTAATTGATGGGCTTTAGTCCCATTCCCCTCGACGACTTAAGTATATGCTGACATGTTAGTCTATGTTTTAAAAGCGAATTCGCAAGATTTCTTTCAGATCTGCCAAAATCAAGAGAAATAACACCATGAGATATCAAATCTCTAATAGACTATTGTCTTACTCTGAGGTGTCATCTTTTCTCATTAAAACATTGCCAGTAACTTTGGCAATAGCAACTTGGCTATCACAATGCATAGAGATAGGATGTATCATTTGACACAACCAAAAGGAAAGCTTGTTGCATTGGTTTGAAACACATAAGTACTGCTTGACCAACTTTAGTATTATACCATACGATGTACAACTGCTTTTGAGTACAATGACATATATTGTATCATGCTTCCAACCTGTGGATCCTGCAACACATATTGTGTTTTGAGAGATTTAGCTTGCACTAGATATTACAAAGTCTACCCAATCGTAATAATACATCAATTTATCCCACATATTTGAGCATAATACAACCATGCAATTGGCATAGATAAATAATTTGACGAAAGCATAGCTTGAAGCACATGTTTATATCTATTAACAAGTATATTTATCCTCTTTTATAATAGTTGAAAGATCCAACTGATAATATAAAAGAACTATTATCATAATATGTTCAAAGAGCATGATAAACTTATATATCAATAAAGTCACCTTCAAGTCTATACTCAAGACAGCTTTATAAACATTCCATAAGATACGAATTTGTGAGCACATCAAATAAAAATATTCATCTATGACTGCTTCATATGTGACTAATAGTCTAAAACACATGTAGGAAACATGCACATATTTAAATCTCCAAGAAATTAAATTGAGATAAATTCATAATCAAAACAATAAGATTGGAAGTCATAAATCAATCCAAAAAAAAAAAAAAAACTTAAAGTAACATCATGAGTTTATGAGCATGGCTGGTAACGAGGGTTGTGGGAGCGTACCGTCAAACAACCCAATGAATGCATGTTACATGAATTTCAAAGTCAATCAACAACGAGAAACTAAAGCAAAAGCTTTCAAAAAAAACCTCACAGTATAGCATAGGTTAGTTCATACATATTTATGTCTAATTGGTTTAAGTTCTTCGGCTAAACTGCAATAATTATACTTGTCTATATAGAGGGGTTCATATTTCATAAGCCAATGTAAGCCATCACGTTTTCTACTGACACACTGCTCATGTATAACATGCTTCAAAATATATACTTCAGTATAAGGAATAAGGGAAAAGCTATGAATTTAAATACTTTAAACACAAAATAATATTCATCATCAAATACATTGAAGTGCATGTATTAATAAAAGAAATATATAAACACATTTCTCACCAGTAAATCTATGGCATCATATTGTCAACAGAAAGAAAAAGTTTTTTTATTTATTTATTTTTCTCTCTAAGATTGTTAGATAAGAATTTAGCAAATCCAGAACAGCAAACACAGCAGATGTATTTTATATAGAATCAAAATACATAACACTTCTTATGGCAATCAAATGGTGCAAAAAATAAATATAACAAAAAACAGTTTAGAAAGAGCCTGGGTTGAAGCACACAATGCGCTATCCTTAGAGAGAAAACGTCCCACTGCACTGGTATTTGAAATTGGTGCACTCCTCTCCCAAGATATGACAACCCGTTAGATCAATCTTGTGCAAAGAAGGATCACCGAACCATACACACCAATGCTCCAAAATAAGTAGAATATAAGAAAGAGAGAAAAGTTTTTATTCTCTGGGTATGTGTTTTACTTTGTGACTTGTGTGCTGTTACTATCTTAAGAGAAGAGATATATATAGAGGAGAAAATACCCAACGTGTAGCACCAGTAAAACAGAATCTGAGAACTAAAAACAGTCACTTTTTAGAACGTTGCATTATGAACGTGCAAATAAAGAAAAATACCCGGTCAATACAATCTCTAAAAACAAGGAACTAACTTATTAGGAAAGATATAGTGGGTGAAATATCTTTTAAGGAAAACTGATTTAGAAAAAAGATATATTAACTTTAAATTTTAAATTATAAAGAAAATATTTTCCAACAGTAGTATAGTACTCTAATTTGTGTGTCTGCATTTGTAGAGTGTTAGGTTAATTCAATTCGCTCAATGCAGCTTTGACTCCATAATCTCTCGAAAAAATGTCCAAGACATCAACCTAATTCTGATAAACATATCGTCATTAATTTCCTCTTTTTTCATTTACTTCTTGATGTTTGAGATTAATACACGTAACTCAAGAAACATTTAATTAATACTATTCACAAACAATATTTTAGTTTAAAATACCCTAAATATTTATGATAGAAGTAGTTGTAAAAATCTAGGTCATGTTAAATAAGGATATATGTGAAAAAAAATAAACTTTAAATTTATAAAACATCAAAAGTTTTAAAAAAAAAAAAAAAACTAAAACATCAAGAATTTTGGTCCGAAGAGAAGAACTCAATCACTCAGTAACTATAGTAGCATTTTCGCACTGCTCCACACTCTCTTGCAGGTGCAGCACAAACTCCAACATGGAAACGACATCGTTCATCGATGGCCTCTGAGTCCCATCTTCTAACAAACAACTCACCCCAATCTCACAAAACCTCCTAAAGCACTCAGGCGCAATCCTCCCCTTCAACGTTTGGTCCATAATCTGCTCCATGGTCCCACTTTTGTAACAGTGCCTAGCCCAATTAGCAAGTGACAATTCATCAGTCTCCGCGGTGTGGATCAGAGGTGGCCGAGCACACAATATCTCAAAAAGTACTACTCCAAAAGAGTACCCGTCAGACTTCTCCGTTAAACGCTGTCGATTATAATACTCCGGATCCAAATACCCAAAGCCGCCTTTCACAGCGCTGCTGATATGGGCCTTGCACTTGCCCGTAGGCCCAATTCTGGAAAGCCCAAAGTCAGAAACCTTCGCCACCCAATTGTTATCCAACAAGATGTTGGTGTTTTACGTCGCGATGGATGATCATGTGCTTCGCGCCTGTGTGAAGATAATGCAGCCCGCGTGCCGCGCCGATGCAAATATGCAAGCGTTGCTTCCACGGGAGAGGGGGTTTATTGGTGTTGTAGAGATGATCGCGGAGGTTGCCATGTGCCATGAAATCATAGACCAGGATCATCTCCTTGTTATCAGTGCAATAGCCAATGAGCGAGACGAGATGGAGGTGGCGGAGCTGGGAAAGCATCTCGATCTCATTCTTGAACTCGCGAGCCCCCTGCTGCGATCCTGGTTTGAGACGCTTGATGGCCACACGGGTGGAAACACCGTTGATATAGCCCTTGTACACGTGGCCAAATCCCCCAACACCGACGATGAAGGCCTCATTGAAGTTTTTGGAAGCGGCTTTGATCTCAACGAGGGAGAAGCGGCGACTGTGGTCGGACGGCTGGTAGGAATTCCGAGTGGTGGTCATTGAGAACAAGAGTCGACCGCACCTGGAAGTCGCCCACAAGAAGACGAAGAAACCGCCAATGGAGATCAACATGACAACGGATACCACCCCCGCGACAACTCCACTTATCTTTGTTCCGCTTCTGCTTCTGTATGTAGCTCTGGCTCTGTGGAATCACAATAGGTTCCCATATTTTGTGTTGCTGTATTTTGAAGATCTCCAGACCGTTTAAGAAAGGGTTGCTGTATTTCATTTCCCTATCACTTCCAGAAGGATGCAGCTGAAGCGAGAGATTAACCTTTCTTTGAGTATTATTCTTGGGAATGGAAATGGTGTAGTCTCTTTGCACAGCGACACCTTTTTCTTTCTTGCTCCATGTCATTTCCTCAGCCAAGTTGCTCGCTATGTAAATGAAGAACACCCTATCACCGATGTCATTAATATTGGGGTCAAGCTCGCCTGACCATGTACGTGAAGCCAGAATCAACGGGAAATTCCCAAGTCAAGTTGAGGCTTTTGTTTAGAGTGGCGTTTCGGCCCATGTCACGCGCTGTTCTGTACAGTTCCTTGGGTGCCATGTAATCTGGACTCACGGTTATGTTCCTACCACCATCGTTAAGTGGTAGATTATTCTTTAGATTTTGTGTCATTAAATAATCTTCATCGTGACCAGCCCAGACCCTGAACAAACCAGTGTCGTTTCGCGGCGAGATTTCTTGCCCTCCTACATTGATTCTATATTCCGTCTCCAGGGCAGAGCCAACGTCAATGAAAGACGTGTAATACAGATCAGTTGGCATGGAAAGTATCTCGATTCCGTTGATGAAGGCATAGGAGTTTGGTTGCGACGGAGTGAAGCTGAGGTCCAGCCTCCCGCCGTTGACCGGTACCACGTATTCTCTGAAAATGGTTTCCGTGCTTTCCGCATCAGCGGTTAGAGAGGCGTTGAAAAAGTTGAGGAACGTGAATTCGTTGAATTGTACGGTGAAGGATGAGTCGGTCTGGGGAAAGGAAGGGTACGAAGCAGGGTGGAAGAAGAGGCGAATAAACTTGGGGCCAGCGGTGACGGGGAAGGAGTACTTGAATTGGGAACGGGACAAGCGTGCTGTGGTGAAGGGCACTTGATTGGTGGAAGGAGATTGTGTTGTTGCTGTAGCGGAAACGGTGCTGTCTTGACCAGATAAGAACATTGAGTCAGTGTCCCCTGTCCATGTCCTTTCCCCATCTGAGAATTTACCGATGGATCCGCAACTGATGGTGAAACGGTCCACTGGGTTGTACGCTTGGACGTGTGTGGAGAGGTGGAAAAGGAAGAAGAGTGTTAAGGAGGTGATACTGTTGAAGCTCATGATTAGCGTGAGAGACTACAACTCTACAAGTCAGTGATGTTGTGAAGACTTATTATCAATGCCAGCTCGTAGTTGCTAGGAAGCCAGGGAAGACTTTTCATGCAGAGTGTTTGTTGGTGTAAGTTGACTGCCACCAACTGCGACGAGTCAAGCGAAAAATATATGTAGTTGATATTTTTGTCAGGTACTTGGAAAAAAGATTTCTACGTGTTTCAAATTTCCACAACCTTGTATGCTGTAATTATATACATATTAACAAAAAATGTAGTATTGCATGGGTGGTCTTGTTAGCAGTCTCATTGCTGCGCCCGATCAGGTAATTCTTCAAATCAATTTCTTTTTCCCTTTTGAACAAAAGAAAATCATTAAAATTTTGCACATCCTTCTGTGAAGGCACTTAGGGGTTTTTATTTCTTGTTTATCAGTAGTTTATTGGGATTTCATTTGGAGTATTCACGTTATATACTCACACTCAACAAGAAGTACTGGAGATTTTGTTGTATCATTGTTGTTTTATTTTTGCTAGAATCTCTTTTATTGCCTTTGATTTGGTTGGCTGACTTTAGTTCCTTGGACCGGTTAGTCCTTCATACTCATGCCCAAAATCTCCTCATGCATTGCGTCAATAATATTTTAGTCCAAAATTGTCACACAGATTACTATACAACGTATCTTTGCTTGAGAGCAAACTTTTTTAGGACTACGCTAAAAAGAGAGGAAATACCACCTTATGAATATTGGCAACTGTCATGTTTCCCCCATTTATGTTTGTTATTTTATTTGCAACATCCTACTCATGCAAATTGTTGTTCTCTTGGCCACAGAGAATAGGCAACCTCATGTTTACAACCTGTTGAATAAAAGGAGTTTAATTAAGGATAGTACATTTGAAGAAATTAACAAAATCATTTAAAGACAAAAGCATTTAAACAAAGACAGAGAAAAAGAGAAAGTATAGAAAATTTAGTCAAAAGTAGGAAAAGAAAGATCAGTTTGATGCAATATCAAGATGGAAAATATGTGACTAAATATTACAATACTTTTTCCTCCGTGATTTATGGCAAACCACAACTTGATTGGCTACTCAATTTTAATTAAATCATTCGTGCATTTTGTGCTATTAGGATATAGCAGTGCTCAAAATCTAATATCTTATTCCTCAAAAAAGAAAAATCTAATATCTTATCGATCATTTAGAAAATAGGGAGGGGAGGGGGATAAAAATTAAACAAACTTTGAAATATGTAACATCCCAAAAATTTCAATCCAGTGAGTAGGAACGTGCATGGTTAATTAGGAATTAATCGAGATTTATTTGTTTATATATATATATATATATATATATATATATATATATATATATATATATATATATATATATGAGGAGTGATCAAATTACACCAGTGTAACTCTAAAAGAGTTACACCATTTTAATAATTTAATATAGAATGAAATTTTTATCGATCCAACCGTTGAATTATATCTATATAGTACCAAGATTGTTTGTGTCAAATTTAATATTTACTTTTAGAGAAAAAGGGTCATGCATTGACACTGTAAAATTATTTTACACTGTCATCCAATCACAACCCACCTTATATGGTAAGTTTGTTGACTTTTACAAAATCATCTTAAAAGTCATATCAACTTGATTTGTGATTGGATGAATTGTAAAATTATTTTACACGATGAGTGCATCACTATTAAACTCTTACTTTTATAGTATAAAAATATATCATATATTATTTATAATATTCATTATAAGAAATAAATTAAAAAAACACTTCAAATGCTTTGGAGGAATTAGCACGTGATTTTCCTTTCATTTTTTTAGTTTGTTGTGTTTTTTTCCCCCTTATTGTATCCCAAAAAATCATTTTTTGTGTTTGAGTTTTTTAATTTCAATTATATTATTTATGTTAGTACCAAAATATTTTTCCATTAAAAAAGTAATATTACTTTTATAGCTCCACCTACTCTTCACCTAATATTCTCTCAACAAATATTAATATAATAATTTTGTCAACAATCTCTACAATGAATAGTAAAAATAACATCATGGATTGTATTTTTTATAGATTACTCAAAACATATTATTTTATATATAGGAGAGATCAAATTACACCAGTGTAACTTAAACAACTATTACACGTGATTACCTTTTTATTGTTGTTCAATTTTGACAAAATTTAACACAAACAATCTTGGTAATATGTATATATAATTCAACGGTTGGATCGATAAAAAATTCATTATATATCAAGTTATTAAAATGGTGTAATTCTTTTAGAGTTAGACTGGTGTAATTTGATCCCTCCTCTTATAAGAGAAGAGATCAAATTACACTAGTGTAACTTAAACAACTATTACACCATTCAATAACTTTCAACTGGATGATGTTTTCTTAAAACCCACCATTGGATTAAAAGTTCCTTTCACATAGATCATGTATACAAAATTTTAAATTAATCCCAAATTATTTGCTACCTCATTCATATAGATTAAAATCGACGTAATATAAACTTTTCAAAATATACTAAAATATGGATCATTTGATTACCGTCTTATTGTTGTTCAATTTTGACAAAATTTGACACAAACAATCTTGGTAATATGTAGATATAATTCAACGGTTTGATCGATAAAAATTTTATTCTATATCAAGTTATTAAAATGGTGTAACTCTTTTAGAATTACACGGGTGTAATTTGATTCTTCCTCTATATATAAAAGTAGTTATTTTGGGATCTAAAAAAGGAAATAATTTTTTGTCCAAAATAGGATCATTTTTGTATTTTTCGTTGGGATCTCAAATAGGAAATATTTTCCTGCCCAACATAAGGGAATTTTTGTATTTTATTTTATTGGAATCTCAAAAAAGAAATATTTTCTCGCTTAAAACAGGAGTATTTTTGTATTTTTTTATGTCAATTACATTAAAAAATTCATTATTCACGTTTTAGATATACACAAAATTCAGTGTAATATTCACTGGAAGTATATTAGATTTGGTATAAAAATAATATTTACACTTATAATAAAAGTAGTTGTTTTGGGATCTCAAAAAGAAAATATTTTTCTGCCCAAAATAGGGGTATTTTTGTATTTTTTTGTTGGGATCTCAAATATGAAATATTTTTCGTCCTAACATAAGGACATTTTTGTATTTTTTTGTTGGAATCTCAAAAAGAAAATATTTTTTCACTCAAAACAGGAGCATTTTTGTATTTTTTTATGTCAATTACATTAAAAAGTATTAATTATTTGCGTTTTAAATATACATAGAAATTAAATAAATATTCACTGCTATTAAATTTGATTTGGTATAAAAATAATATTTACATTATAATACTATTTTACTAAAGATTTTTGTCCAATCAAAGTTAGAATTTCATTTACATAATTAATATATATTTAATTACATAACAAAATCAAACTAAAGTAATCATAATCAATATTATTTTCTCCATGAAAAATTAGTGTCTAAAATTAATTATTAACCAAATTATTATTCATTTTTTATTTATTATCTTCTCAATTAAATAAATGATTCAAGATTTTCTTTTACTTGGACAAATTTTAATTTTCTTTTATACATTAATACGTATATGCAAATATATTAAAATGAAAGATATATATAAACAAAAACACATAGGGATGAATATTTTTTTATAAAAGCAAGTAGAAAATTTCCACTTAATTCACGAAATGAACAATTTACCTGAAATCACATTAATATCTAAATTATTATGGTAAAATTATATTTGCTTATGTTCAACTTTTATGGTTATTATTATTATATTAATTTCTACAATAGTATTTAAGATTTGAATAAAATTAAACTAAAAATCAATGTATACTAAATTGTATTTTATAAAAGCAAGTAGAAAATTTCCACTTAATTCACGAAATGAACAATTTACCTGAAATCACATTAATATCTAAATTATTATGGTAAAATTATATTTGCTTATGTTCAAATTTTATGGTTATTGTTATTATATTAATTTCTACAATAGTATTTAAGATTTGAATAAAATTAAACTAAAAATCAATGTATACTAAATTGTAAAATCTACATTTTAAATATCTATAATAGTATTTAAGATTTGAATAAATTTAAATTAAAAAACAAAGTATACTAAATTATAACATCTAAATTATATCACAAAAATTGTAAAAACATAAATTTATTTAAAATATTATCATAAAAATAATTTAGATATGTGCATAAATTATATAATAAAGAGCCTTAATATGAGCCATTTAATCCTTCATTAATGTTAAATTTGAACAAATCAAATCAATGACTATTGTGAAGTTAAAAATTTGATCAATGGCTATAAATTCTTCAAGTGAAGTTAGATTTATTTTAAGCAAATACAACTCAAAGTTTCTCTATTTGAAATACAATTTTTTTATATTATTTTATAATTTCTTAATTTTCAACTATTGATATAACACAAAAGATTTAAAGAAGAAGTTTTACAAAAGAAGATATGTTGAAATTAATATAGGCATTAACCATTAATATTTTTACTTGATTTTATTTAACCATGTTGATTTTTTTTCTCAAAGTTTTAATTGTTTTTTTATATAGATTTTAAGATTTTAATTTGTAGATATAACTTTAAATATTTTCATTTAATTTTAAAAAATATGAAAAATAAAATTTACTCCATAAAATCTTATTGACTTAAATCTAAAATATTATTATTCATATTTGAAACTAAGATTATTTTATATTATATTATATTATGTTATATTATTTTATATTATATATATATATATATATATATATATATATATATATTATACTATGATTTTAAAATGTTTTACTTTAAAATTTATTTTATTTTTATCTCATTAAAATTTGTAATATTTATACGAGGGGTCAGAAACATCTTTAGTTTTAAAATGTGCTTAGTATTACATGATTGAGTTTCCCATATTTAAAATAAATCAATTATATATTGGATCAATTTGTTTAAACTTATTTTTTAAAAGTATTTTTTAATAAAATAAATATTTTTTGCTTTTTTATGTGTTTATCTAAATTGATATTTTTTAGAAAAAGAAAAAGCAAAAAATTGGTTTTTAAGAAATAAATCCTATCGTGTTCTTAAAAATTCACTTTTTTAAAAAATACTTTTTTTAAAAGTATTATTTTAAATTTAAACAAATTGACCATTACTTATGCATTTATCAATAGAGAAATGTTATCTTCTCATAATCATATTACTAATATATTTTCAAACACAAACAAATGATTGGTGCAAAAAAAAAAAAAAAACACAAACAAATTTGAAACCCGTGCAACTAGTTGAATACAATTAGTAATTAATTGAGTAAATAAGAAAAATGAAGAAAAATAAATAATGAGTAATTCGTTATAATGGTCAAATAAGAAAATATTTATAAAATAAAAAGATATAATATCCTCTGTAATTAAAATCTAAGTGAGTAATCTAATTAAAACAATTGCTTGTAACAAAAAGTCTTTTGTGAGTAACTCGCTGGAATTAATTCTCTGCAATTAATTCTTTATAGTTACTTTTCTGTGTTATTTTATTTGAGTTAAGGATGTGCAGTGTGATAAGTATTTAAGATTTAAATACTTAAATTTATTGTGGATTGAATGTTTGAGGTATCGAAAAATGAAATTTCATGCAGTCTACTCCCTTTTCTCTCTCTCCTCCCACGACCAACCCACACCCCCACCTCACATCAATCACTTCTGACTTAATCACTCAAATCACTAACACCTCACACTTCACACTCACCACTTAGCCCTTAGAAACAAAAATAAGGAAAACACTATCCTCTCTTTCTTCCCTAAACAACTAGTTGAACACCACCATAGCCCAAAGACTCCATTTTTGCTTCATCTTCCAAGGCTTGCATGTCATAGCTAGAGGAATCAAAAGCGCCAACACTCCTTTAGAGAAAAGTGACCAGCTCTTCTTCCTTTTTCACGCGAGCTCATCACTATGGTAAGGGGACTCTTTTGTGGATTCTAAAGTGGCTGGAGGTTGGAGGATCTAGTCACTCTTGCATAAATGACTACCTTGTTGATTGAAATTGTGAAAAATGTGTTTGCATGTGTGTGTTGAGTTTGTGTTCTGAAAATCTTCTATGGCAGTAGCTTGTGGTTGCATTCAAATCTTCTCTTCATCTTTTTCCTTTTCAGAAATTCATGGGATGGCTCCAATACAAAGGAGAGCATGCCCAATTTTCGTTAGAACCCATTTCTAAACCTCATCATTTTCCAAAACTCAAAAATTGGTGTTGGCAATGGTTGTCTCACGTAGAAGCCCTGATAGTACTTACATTTTTGTGTATAACTTTTGATCTATCCGTTGGATTTTCATGAAACTTGTTTTCAGTAAAACTAGACTCAAAATGCACCTACTTTTCTTTTGAGACCATTGTGAGATAATCTCAAATGAGGGTTCATCCGTGACATGCAATGAGACTATTCTGCTTGTGGAAACTGGTTTGGACAAGGTTTGGATTTTGAGCTTTTTATTGTGCATAACTTTTGATCTAGTTGTTGGATTTTGATCAAACTTGTCCTTAGTTAAAGTAGACTCAAAATGAACCAACTTTTATTTTGAGACCATTGCTAGATAACCTCAAATGAAGGTTCATCCGTGACATGCAATGAGGCTATTCTGCTTTTGAGAACTGGTTCAGACAAGATTCGGTTTTTGAGATTTTTTTGTGCATAACTTTTGATCTAGCCGTTGGATTTGGATGAAACTTGTTCTCAGTTAAATTAGACTCAAAATGAACCAACTTTTCTTTTGAGACCATTGTGAGATAACCTCAAATGAGGGTTCATTCGTGACATGTAATGGGGCTATTCTGCTTGTGGAAACTGGTTCAGACAAGGTTCGGTTTTTGAGCTTTTTTTTAGTGTATAACTTTTGATCTAGCCGTTGGATTTTGATGAAACTTATCCTCAATTAAAGTAGACTCAAAATACACCAAATTTTATTTTGAGACCATTGCGAGATAACATCAAATGTAGGTTCATCCATGACATGTAATAGGGTCGTTCTGCTTGTGGAAACTGGTTCGGACAAGGTTTGGTTTTTGAGCTTTTTTTGTGCATAACTTTTGATCTAGCTGATGGATTTTGATGAAACTTGTCTTATGTTAAATTAGACTCAAAATGAACCAACTTTGGTTTTGAGACCATTGCAAGATAACCTCAAATGAAGGTTCATCTGTGACATACAATGGAACTGTTCTGCTTGTGAAAACTGATTTGGACAAGGTTCGGTTTTTGAGTTTTTTACACCAAAGTAATGATCGTTTTTGAAATATAATTTTTGTTCCTAAGACTAGACAAACGGAGATTTAAAATGATATAAGTTTCAAAAAATTTCATCCATAATTTCTAATTTAACAAATTTGGGTTAAACACAATACATGTATGGATCCCAGATTTGGAACCTGAGACATAGGTCTTAGAAAAGAAATTATTGGGAAAAATATAGGAGGAATTAGGATTCAAGTTTTACCTTTTTTGAAAGATATGAATGTTATATTTTTACCATAAAAATTTAAGTTAAAATCTTATTAGGGAAGTTTGAGAAAATTACACATCTTTGAGGTATGCTCACTATGAAGGACATACTGACCTGCAAACTTCTAGGAATTTTAATAATTTTTGTAGATTTAATCTGAGAGTGTGGTATACCTTTTTGAAAAATAGGTTTTAAGGGCTTTAATTTGATATAAGAATTTTATAGAACAAAAATCGTTTGCTAAATTAACTTTGAACAGAAATTAGGTGCTGTCAAAAAGGGATTCTATGTTAAATTGCCTTTGAAATATGATATTTGTTTTTGTGATATTTTTTAATGTTTAAATTAAGGCTTAAATAGCTTTTTAGTCCTTGCAATTTAGTATTTTTTTGCTTTTTGTTCTTGCAATTTTTTTTTGGTTTTAGTCCTTGCAAATTATGTTTGTTTTACTTTTTGTTCTTAAAGTGCCTTAGATAGCACTTTAAACAGTGAAAAAGTGTTTTGAACAGTAAAAAAATGCTATCTAAACAGCTTTATGGACGAAAAAAAAAAAACATAATTTGTAAGGACTAAAACAAATTTTTTTTTGCAAGGACGAAAAGTAAAAAAACGTTAAATTGCAATGACTAAAAATGTATTTAAACCTTAAATTAATTATAATTGTCTGTATGTAAGGCAGTAGGTAAATTTTACCCTTGCCTTAAATGATTGTAAGACCCTTGGAATGTGAACTCAGGGCATCTCTGTGTGTGTGATTTGTGCGTTTTGAAACGCTCAGTGATACAATCACGTGGACTGTAGTATGAATTGTATTTCTCTGTGATGTCTGTGTTCTGTGGGCATAAGACTCAAATGGGAGTGCTTATGTGGACTAGGAGTCTGTCCTAGTAATTCGGGCAATTTTGCCGACAATAATAATAATATAAATTCCAACAATGAGAATAATTAATTTAGACTTAAGAGTTTATTTATTTTATAAGCTTAATAAATAAACTCTTTAATTTGTGCTTTGGACTTAGATAAATATTCTAGGACCCTTGCGTGGAGAAATTGTCGGTAAGTATTAATTATTAAAAACTTTAGAAATTGAGAGGGTAAGACACAAATAAAATATCATAAAGAATCTCGATACGCGATGACGATGTACGCCTTAAGAGTTGTGCAACGAGGGAATGCGTGTGTGCGACAGACTAGTGAAGGAAGTCGCATGGGGCAATTCCGACTGAGAGAAAGATGCAAAGATGTTAGCGGAGATCGAACGATGTGGTCACCAATAGGTGATGGAGAGCATATTCTCGTATGGTATAATTTTTGTCAGAGCCAGGACAAGGTCTTGAGCTCGGCGTCGATTCGATCTGTCGTGTACCACCAGCAGCGGAAACCCACGGTGACGAGCAAAGATAATCTCCGTGTGAGAGTGTGCGAGGAGTAAGTCCTCGGAGTATGAATGACCACAGATTGGTACCTGAGAGATGATCATGAGGCATTACGGCCTTGGAGGGTAGGTGTAACCCCTAAATCTGGGTTTACATGTATTTGCATTTTAAACTCATTTTAATTTCATAGGCGTGTTACTTTATTTAATTCTCATAAAAGAAAGAAGAGATTATTTTTTTATTTTTATTTTACAAAGCGCCAAAGGTTGTTTAATTTTGCAAATCAAATGTAATTGTAAAAAGGTAAGTTGGAATTTTGCCAAGTTGTTAAAAAAAAAGTTTTATCTAAATTTTAAGTTCGAAAGTTGTGTTCCACTTAGTAATTAAAACGGGTTATTTACGTTCGCAATAAGTTAATTGTAACGTCACTCAAACATAAATGGACACTTAATTTTGAATTAATAAAATAAAGAATACGAGATAATTTAGTTGGTTATCAAGTATACACGTATGCGTAAAATAGAGAATTTCATACATCAAAATGTTTTCCGGAGCAATAGTAACATATATACATATACACAATGCTCAAGGTATATACCAAATACATAGGGTAATAGAGTATGAAAACTGAATATACATAGTAAAATCTGAAACCTAGGTCTACCCGTATTCAAATACATAAAAGGAAAAAACCTAGTCTTAGAGCAGTCATCTCTAAATCCAACCCTGCATGTTAGACTAATCCAAAGAAATGAGATGGCCGAGGGCCTCTGACAAGATCCCTGAGGAGAGAATCTAGTGGTCATTACCCACCGGATCCTTCACGGAATCTTTCTCAAGGTACTCCAATCCTCCTCAAAATCCTAGGACTCACTGTTCCCTAAGTTCACAACTAGCGGCGGATTCCCCTGACTGACTCTCATCCAATTACGTCTCCAATTCTTTGACGTAAGAGGGGTTCGGCGAAAGGTGGGAAGCTTCAGACCAATGTGAACTCCTCGGATGGTGTGGCATCGAAAACAGTAGCGGGTATCGATGAACTCTTCAAGGACACTCTGAAGAGACGGATGATGACGAGAGCGACGAAACTGATGAGGATAGTCCCCTCGTGATCTCCACAAGTACTACCATTGGCTCCTAAAAAAAAACGTAAGGGTGAACTCTTCGCTTCATCAAGCAAACCACACAAAATGACTTTGAAAGTCATACACATAATCCTGCTAACCACTGCGGTGTGGTTCTCTAACGTTCACACTCGAAACCTACCCGTTTCCATGACTTTTATCTTTAAATTGTAACATACTGGCCAGCTGCCACTGGAACTTCCAGAACTCAGTGGTCTTACATATATTGAGTGGAATGACTGTTGGGAGTATACCATCACCCTGGTATGAGGTGGGTTCTTACCAACTGAGATTTTCTAGTGGTTATTGTCAGGGTCGCCAAGTCGATTTGCGTGAACGTAGTCACAACTTGACGCCTACTCTCCAAGCTCGTAATGCCTCACGATCATCTTCCGGGTACCAATCTGTGGTCATTCATACTCCGAGGACTTACTCCTTGCACAATCTCTAACGAAGATTATCTTTGCTCGTCACCGTGGGTTTCTGTTGCTGGTGGTACAAGATAGGTCGAATCGATGCTGAGCTTAAGACCTTGTCCTGGCTCCAACAAAAATTATACCTTAGGAGAATATGCTCTCCATCACCCATTGGTGACCACGTTGTTCGATCTCCGCAAACATCTATGCATTTTTCTTCCAGTCGGAATTGCCCCACGCGACTTCCTTCACAAGTCTGCCGTACACGCGTTTTTCCTTGTTACATGACTCTCAAGGAGCATATCGCCATCACGTATTAGGATTCTTGATTACATTTTATTTGTGCCTTACCTTCTCAATTTCTAAAGTTTTTAATAATTAATACTTACCGACGATTCCTCCACGCAAGGGTCCTAGAATATTTATCTAAGTCCAAAACACGAATCAAATAGTTCATTTATTAAGCCTTTAAAATAAATAAATTGTTAAGTCTAAATTAGTTGTTCTCACTATTGGAATTTATATTATTATTATTGCCGGTAAAATTTTCCCGGATTACTAGGACAGTGTCCTAGTCCACATAAGCACTCACGTTCGAGTCTTATGCTTACAGATCACAGACATCACAGAGAATTACAATTCATACTATAGTCCATGTGACTATACCATAGAGCGTTTCAAAAAGCACAATCACACGCACAGAGATGCCATATGTTCACATTCCAAGGGTCTTACAATCATTTAAGGCAAGGGTCAAATTTAACCACTGCCTTGCATGCACACATTTATAATTAATTTACACATTCAAATATATCACAATTCAAATATCATATATCAAGGCAATTTAAAATAGAATCCCTCTCTGGCAGCACCTCATCTCTGTCCAAAATTAATTTAGCAAACGATTTTTGTTTTGTGAAATTCTTATATCAAATTAAATCCCTTAAAACCTATTTTTCAAAAAGGTAATCCACACTCTCATATTAAATCTACAAAAATTATGAAAATTCCTAGAAGTTCACAAGTCAGTATGCTCCTCACAGTGAGCATACCTCAAAGATGTGCAATTTTCTCAACCTTCCCAAATGATATTTTTACTCAAATTTTTATGGTAAAAATCTAACATTTGTACCTTTCAAAAAAAGTAAAACTTGAATCCTAATTCCTCCTACATTTTTCCCAGTAATTTCTTTTGTAAGACCAATGTCTCAGGTTCAAAATTTGGGATCCATGCATGAGTTCTGTCTAAACCAAATTAGTTAAATTAGTAATTGTGGATGAAATTTTTTGAAACTTATATCATTTTAAATATTTGTTTGTCTAGTTTTATGAACAAAAATTATATTTCAAAAATGGTCATTACTTTGGTTTAAAAAGCTCAAAAATCGAACCTTGCCCGAACTAGCTTTCACAAGCAAAATGGTCCCATTGTATGTCAAAGATGAACCTTCATTTGAGGTTATCTCACAATGGTCTCAAAAGAAAAATTGGTGAATTTTGAGTCTACTTTAATTGGGACAAGTTTCATCAAAATCCAACGACTAGATCAAAAGTTATACACAAAAACGTAAGCACTATCCAGGGCTTCTACATGAGACAACCATTGCCAACACCATTTTTTCGAGTTTGAAAATGCATGAGAGTTTTGGAAATGAGTTTTAATAAAAAAAAATTGGGCATGGTCTCCTTTGTATTAGAGCCATCTCACGAATTTTAGAAAAAGAAGAAGATGAGGAGAAAGTTTGAACACAACCACAGCCACTGCCAAAGGAGATTTCAAAACACAAACATCAATCACATACATGCAATCACACTCTTCACCACTTCAGCCAACAAGGGAGGCATTTTAGACAAGAGTGGTTGGATCCTCCACCTCCAGCCACTTTGAATCCACAAAAGAGTCCCCTTACAGTGATGGTGAGCTTGCTGGGAAGAGGAGAAGGAGCTGGTTGTTTTCTTCCAAAGGAGTGCAGCTTTTTGGTCCCTCTAGCTAGGACATGCAAAGGAAGGAAGTTGAAAAAAAAATGGTGTTGTGAGGGTGGGGGGTGGTCTGGCCAAAAGAAAGAAGAGAGAGGGAGGAGCAAACTTTGATTCTCTTGGGCTGAAGATGAGTGAGCTGAAGTTAATTGAGAGGTGATGAGTGTTGTTCTAATTGGGCAGTAGTTAAATTGATTTGAGTGATGTGAGTGTGTATTGACTGTGGGAGTTAGAGGGAGAATGAGGGTGTTGGTGCATGAATTTTAATTGGCTGTAGGAAAATGATCTGATGGCTTAGGTGCTAAGTTAATCTACACAGTGTAGAATTGTACTGTGTAGTCGGAACAAAACGCGATTTTAAAATTTCAAAACTAAACTTTTAAACATCTATTTTTTTTTAATTTTTATAAAACTTATGAAATGAAACTTTTTAATAACTTTCATAAAATTTTCTCTATAGAGTAATAGCTCACAGATGAATTTTACGAAAGGTAACTTGTCATGCAAGTTTCAGAGTTCAAAAACACTCAAAACGGTTTTTCAGTCAAATAAACAATTAATTCACATCAACAAACATTTTTATTAATTATTACTAAAAAAATTAATCACAGATAGATTAATTTACTTTTAGATATCTCAAGTAGTCAATTCACATATAAATTTTTACAAAGGATAACTTGCCGCGCAAGTCACTATAATTTTAAAAAAATTAAAATAGTTAAAATAATTAAAACCCATTTGCACCCAATTGATTAATTAGTACATAACAATAGATATTTTAAATATTTGCTACTAGTAATTAATCTCAGCTCAATTAATTACTAGCAGGCATACCAGATCATCACTCACAGACAAATTTTGAATACTTGGATATTGAGTACATTTTACACTGCACATAAGAAAGAAGAAAAAAAAATCAACCCAAACAATTTAATTACAGAGAATTTTATATCTTTGATTTTATAAACATTCCTACTTGACCATTATAAAGAAATACCTATATTATTTACTTTCCTTCATTTTTCTCCATTACTTAATTAATTACTAACTATATTTTAATTACTCACAATCTATCTTTTTCTCATTTTAAAACAAACAAATTAATTTCAATTAATTTCTAATTAAACCGCTCACGTCCCTACTTACTGGTTTGAAATTTTTGGGGTGTTACAATAGGCGTCAAGGTGTGACTTTGTTCACACAAACCGACTTGGCGACCCTGACAATAACCATGAGAAATTCTCAGTTGGTGAGAGCCCATCTTATACCAGGGTGATGGTGTACTCCCAGCAGTCATTCTCCTCAATATATCTAAGACCATTGAGTTATGAGAGTTTGATAGATGCTTTATATGCTTACATATCTTAGCATTTATCTTACATTTTTCATGACTTAGAACTTTGTTTTAATCAATTTTAGGCTAATTTAACTATTATTTAGAAGCAGTGTTAATATTGCTAATCCTTTAGGAGTTTTACTAGCTTTTGATATTTTGTTGTAGGAATAGAAGAAGACTTAAAGAATTTGGAGCATGAGTCATTGGAAGTTCAAGCCAACATCTTTGGAAGCATATTTTGAAAGCCAAAAGTCGACATCTTCCTTTTATCTTGCTGAGGCCGGGCTTGAGTGATTTGAGGTTGGGCCTGAGAATGAAGAAATTTCCCTTTGCTTGTTGTCAACCTGAGGCTGGGCGTAAGAATGCTGAGGCTGGGCGTGAGGACCTTCGAGTTCCACCCCTGATTCCTTTTCTGAAGCTGAGCGTGGGAAGACTTGAGGCTGGGCGTGAGACTGCTAAGGTGGCGTTAATGAGCCTGAAACAAAAGGATAAAAGGCCTAATTGAAGGGGAATTCGACAGATTTGTGTGGGGGAGCTATCTAGGGCATAGTGAGGGGCTGGGAAGCTCTCACTTGTTCTCCATGGTTTCCCTACCAAGTTTCATCATTTTGTGCATCCTTTTCTCTTCTTCTTCTTGTAGCTAGGTAATTAGGTTCACCCTTGTTGGGGTTGATGTAACTGAACCATCTTCATGTATGCATTCTAGTTATTAATCTATGTTTATTGTTCATTATTAAGTGTTCTCTTCTGTGCTTAATGCTTACCTTGGCTTGATCACCCTTTGATTGATTTTGTGGTTTGAATCCGATTGGAAAATGTTTTTAAACCTAGAAATGGAGAAGAACACATAATGGGTCTTGTTGCTAGAAATAGATCAAAGCTTGTTAGTCATCTTTTAACTCTTGTTCTTAAAGCAAGTTACTTGGCTAAACTAATTCAAGGGATTGATAGTTTGGTTAAGGGACTTAGGCTCTTTCCATCCAAGGAATTGGGGTTTTAGTATTTTGTGAGTTGATAATAATAAATGAACCTTAAACTAGATGAGTGACCTTTGTAGGCATGAGGAGATGGTTTGGTGAAGTCAATCCCAACGCTTTTATTCATTGTTATTTTATCCTTTTTTATCGCATTCCAAGTGTTTGTAAAAATTCCCCAAAAAGATTTCCTATTACTTTACTCTTTAGTTTTATGTTTATTTAAGTTCTTGCTATTTACATTATTGCATTCCAATTAAAATAATTATTTTTGATAGCCATAGTTAGTGAACGTTGCTATTTTGCCAAATATTGAACAAGTCCTTATGGATACGATACTTGGACTTCCATTTTATACTACTTGTACGACTTGGTTCACTTGTCAAGGAGTTATCAAGTTTCTGGCACCGTTTCCAGGGACTTGTGTCTCAATACTAAGCAATTGTGCATCGTTTGCTATCTTAGGCTTTTTTTCCTTTCATCCTTTTATTTTTAGTTTTCTGCATTTGTTATTTTCAATCTTTGGCTAACTTAGTTGCTCTAGTGTTTTTGTGTTTTCTTTGTATGCAAGGTGTTGTCCCAGTCGAACAACTAATCTTCAGCCTATCAAGCTAGTGTATTGAGAGGAAACCAATCATTTTTAAGCTTATCTTTTTAATTTTATGTAATTTGAGTTAGTTCAACTGTTAATTGCTTTGTGTTGTTTGAATTTTCTGTTATGTTTTTGTTTTGGAGTGATAATTGCTCATGATCACTTAGCATCTTTGGTGCACATGTTGAATAAGTGCTAAACAAGTCTTTCCTTGGTAGTTCTTGCTCATTTTGTTGAAGAAAATTATGCAGAAAAAAAAAATTATGCAACTGAGTTTTTATAGCTTGAACTAATATGGAAAAGCTTGATTTGTCTCAGCAAGTGAAATCGTGGGTGCAAAGTGTTTGAGTGTTGATTTAGTAAGTTGCTTTGTGTTTATTTTATTTGTTCATGCTGAGAAAGATTTGAGAGAGTTGGTTGAAAGGCTTGACTCATGTGAAAAACAATTTAAAAAGTTGCATCTTTTTGTTATTAACTGAGTCAAAATTTATCTGTCAATTTCAAGCTAAGTGTGGAAATGTTTCATAATTGCTGCCATTTAGATACTTAGCTTTGTCCATTCTCAAGCCTAATGTGGCAAATTCAAGTCCCTGGAGCCATTAATTTGTGTGAGCTTATTGCCAAATTGATGCCATGCGTCACATGTTAGGCAGCCAAGCGTGGCTTTTATATTTGATCCAGGAATCATTCAATTGAATTGTAATTTTTACAATTGGCCACTGCCATATTGACGCCCAGCATCATTAGTCCCAAGCCCAACGTGAGCAATTGGAATTGAAGTGCAAATTTTGCAATTATTCTTTGCCAATTTGAGGCCGGCCTCAATTTTACCAAGCTGGGCTTGAGCTTTGCTTATGCACCTGAAATTTTTTTTTTTTTACACTTCATTTCACTCTCTCCAACTTAACTCTTTCTCCAGCTTTCTTCTTTTTTCTTTCGAACCACACGCACAACACATTCTTCACGCCATTTTCTTCTCTTCTTTTTCATATCATTTCAAGCTTGATCATTGTGAGTTCATTTCTTCTTTCTCTATTTTGTTTCATCCTGGTGCATTTCTCTCATCCCATTTCTCTTGTTTTTACTTTGTTCTTAGGTTGTAACATGTTATTCTTTATTTATTTATTTGAATGTTGTTGCTTGTGTTTTTCTTTGAATGTGTCATTAGTTGCTTTTCTTAGTGTTTCTTGTTGATTTCTGCTATTGGATTGTTCTCTTTCTTTGTTTTTCAAATTTGTGGTTTTACACATGTTCTAGTTCTTCTTTTTCCTTTTTTTTAAGTGTGCCTTTTAAGTGTTTGGTGAAATGTCTAAGTGAAAATTTCTTGTGATTTCTCACTTGTTCTATGATCCTTAGGCTTAACTTCACTTTCTCTTGACTTAGTGTGTTTAGGGTTAGTTTTATTTTGTTGAATCTTGTTGTGTTTTGCTACTTTCTTTCTTAGTTATGTTTTTCTTTCTTTATTTCATTTGTGTTCTTAGTTGTTTCCTTTTTCTGTAGTTACTTTTTCTTCTTTAATGTTAGCTTGTGTTGATGTTAGAACTTGTTTCTTGTCGTTTAAATTAAGTTTGGGGTTTCTTATTTTTCAGTTGTTGAGTTTTCTTATTGTTGTGTTCTTTTGTGTATTTGCTTTAGGATGGCTACTCCTCAAACCAAGGTTTACAAGAGTAAAAAATCCACTGAGACCCAATGCTCCCACCCTTCTAGGCAAGCACTACCTCTGGATTTTGATGATGAAACTTTTGTTTCTAAATCTCATGAAGATATCTATCCTGGCGGTTGCTGAATTCTCTTCCCATGTGGATTGGTCACAATATCTTGGGGACCAAGATAATCCCCAGGGAGGAGGAGGGTCTGTTGCTGCTGCTGATGGGGATGTTGATGCACACTTGGAAGAGGAAGGAGTGGAGGAAGGCTAATCTCTTAGCCTGATGTTGAGGGAGTCATATTGTGTTTTATGTTTTTTGTCTTTTGTTTATGTTGTGTTTAGTTGTTATTGTTTAACTTGTGTGATGTGCTAGATTTTAATTTCCAGTTAATGTGTTTTTAGATTGAACATGTGTTAAGTGTGTGGTTTGAGATTTTGGCACAATTTCAGTTCATCCATTGCATGAGTTCTTGATGATGTTAAATTCCATTGTGATATGATTATGTGCTTGTGGTTGTACTCCGATATTCATAATTGGATGCTTTGTAGTATTTCGTGCGATTAATAAGTTTGGCATGATGTTGTTGAAAATCATTGAGTGCTTGTTTTAACCGTGTGAGTATTTGAGCTTCCATTGATTTATTTGATTTAATGCCACCATTGGAATGTGTACAATTGATTTTGCTTGAATCTCTGTTACCTTGAATTGCATTTGCTTGTTGAGAAGTGATCAAGGCATTTTATTCTTGTGAAAATTTTAACCACTGGACCAAATAACTAACCTAACAATTTGTTGTCCTTTGCATGACCCCCTTTGAGCTAAACACATTTTTTATTCTTGAATCCTTGAGCCTAAAAGAAAGACAATTGCTTCCCACACCTTAGGGATAGGAGAGCAAGTATTTTTTTATAGTGGATTGCAAGGGTTTAAGTTTGGGGTTTTTTGTGTGATTACCAAGAAAGGATAGCAATGTTGGGAATTTTTATGTGGTTTCTTGTTTGCAAGCCACCCTTGTGTCATGTAAAAAAAAAAATTCAAATTTTAGAAAATGAAAAAAAAAGAGAAAAGAAAAAAAAAAGTTTGAAAAGTAAACAAGGTGGCTCAATAATTCTTGTTTTGATGTTGGTCAAGGTTGCTTCTAGCATTGGGATGTATTGAATGAAGGTTTTCATTGAACTTGAGAAGTTGGAGTTGTTGAATGAATTGTGATCATAGAAGATGCTCTCCTATTCTCTTGTGGTGTAATTTTGCTTATCCGGAAAAACCAATATTCTTTGTAGCCCAACCAAGATTCAACCTAATAAAAGACCTTTGTGATCTTTGCATGCATGTGTGGTTTTATGGTTTCTTTTGAGATGAAAAGCAAAATTGAATTGTGTGGTTTCAATGTATGTGATTGAGAGATACACTTGCCCGGATACACTTGTGTGCTTGAGAGAAACACCTTTTTTGTGAGGGAACAAGTGCTCTTTGGTTTTTCAATTTCAGTCATTGCCATGCTTGTTAGTCTCTTAAGGAATTATTTACATTTGTATCTTGCTGTGAAATTTTATGAGCGCACCACAAGGTATGGTTATTCATTTTGGAAATTCTTGCTCAAAGACTTGAGTTGAAAGCATGTGTGGATGGATGTGATGTGGTGCTTGATTTTCAAACCATGTTATTTATGCATAATTTCATGTTTATGTTGATGTTAGGTAGGTTGCTTATGTTTAGTTGTGTAGCTTAGTTTTATTTTGCTTGAGGACAAGCAAAGCTCTAAGTTTGGGGTGTTTTGATAGATGTTTTATATGCTTACATATCTTAGCATTTATCTTACATTTTTCATGACTTAGAACTTTGTTTTAATCAATTTTAGGCTAATTTAACTATTATTTAGAAGTAGTGTTAATATTGCTAATCCTTTAGGAGTTTTACTAGCTTTTGATATTTTGTTGTAGGAATAGAAGATGAATTAAAGAATTTGGAGCATGAGTAATTGGAAGTTCAAGCCAACATCTTTGGAAGCATATTTTGAAAGCCAAAAGCCAACATCTTCCTTTTATCTTGCTGAGGCCGGGCTTGAGAGATTTGAGGTTGGGCCTGAGAATGAAGAAATTTCCCTTTGCTTGCTGTCAACCTGAGGCTAGGCGTGAGAATGTTGAGGCTGGGCGTGAGGACCTTCGAGTTCCACCCCTGATGCCTTTTCCTTGAGGCTGGGCGTGAGACTGCTGAGGTGGCGTTAATGAGCCTGAAACAAAAGGATAAAAGGCCTAATTGAAGGGGAATTCGACAGATTTGTGGGGGGGAGCTATCTAGGGCATAGTGAGGGGCTGGGAAGCTCTCACTTGTTCTCCATGGTTTCCCTACCAAGTCTCATCATTTTGTGCATCCTTTTCTCTTCTTCTTCTTGTAGCTAGGTAGTTAGGTTCATCCTTGTTGGGGTTGATGTAACTGAACCATCTTCATGTATGCATTCTAGTTATTAATCTATGTTTATTGTTCATTATTAAGTGTTCTCTTCTGTGCTTAATGCTTTCCTTGGCTTGATCACCCTTTGCTTGATTTTTTGGTTTGAATCCGATTAGAAAATATTTTTAAACCTAGAAATGGAGAAGAACACCTAATGAGTCTTGTTGCTAGGAATAGATCAAAGCTTGTTAGTCATCTTTTAACTCTTATTCTTAAAGCAAGTTACCTGGCTAAACTAATTCAAGGGATTGATAGTTTGGTTAAGGGACTTAGGCTCTTTCCATCCAAGGAATTGGGGTTTTAGTATTTTGTGAGTTGATGATAATAAATGAACCTTAAACTAGATGAGTGACCTTTGTAGGCATGAGGAGATGGTTTGGTGAAGTCAATCCCAACATTTTTATTCATTGTTATTTTATCCTTTTTTATCGCATTCCAAGTGTTTGTAAAAATTCCCCAAAAAGATTTCCTGTTACTTTACTCTTTAGTTTTATGTTTATTTAAGTTCTTGCTATTTACATTATTGCATTCCAATTAAAATAATTGTTTTTGATAGCCATAGTTAGTGAATGTTGCTATTTTGCCAAATATTGAACAAGTCCTTATGGATACAATACTTGGACTTCCATTTTATACTACTTGTACGACTTGGTTCACTTACCAGGGAGTTATCAGAGTTCTAGTGGTAGCTGGCCAGTGTGTTATAGTTTACAGATAAAAGTCATGGAAACGGGTAGGTTCCAAGTGTGAACGTTAGAGAACTACACCGCAGTGGTTAGTAGGATTGTGTGTATGACTTTCAAAGTCGTTATGTGTGGTTTGTTTGATGAAGCGAAGAGTCACCCTTACGTTTTTGTTTTAGGAACTGATGGCAGTACCTGTGGAGATCACAAGGGGGCTATCCTCATCAGTTTCGTTGCTCTCGTCATCATATGTCTCTTCAGAGTGTCCTTGAAGAGTTCATCGATACCCGCTACTGTTTCGATGCCACACCATCCGAGGAGTTTACGTTGGTCCGACGCTCCCCGCCTTTCGCCGAACCCCTCTTACGTCAAAGAATTGGAGATGTAATTGGGTGAGAGTCAGTCAGGGGGATCCACCGCTAGTCGTGAACTTAGGGAATAGTGAGTCCTAGGATTTTGAGGAGGATTGGAGAATCTTGAGAAAGATTCCGTGAAGGATCCTGTGGACAATGACCACTAGATTCTCTCCTCATGGATCTTGTAAGAGGTCCTCCGCCATCCCATTTCTTTGAATTAGTCTAACATGCAGGGTTGGGTTTAGAGATGACTGCTCTGAGACTAGGTTTTTTCCTTTTTATGTATTTGAATACAGGTAGACCTAGGTTTCATATTTTACTATGTATATTCAGTTTTCATACTCTATTACCCTATGTATTTGGTATATACCTTGAGTAATGTGTATATGTATATATGTTACTATTGCTCTGGAAAACATTTTGATGTATGAAATTACCTATTTTATGCATATGTGTATACTTGATAACCAACCAAATTATCTCATGTTCTTTATTTTATTAATTCAAAATTAAGTGCCCATTTATGTTTGAAATGATGTTACAATTAGCTTCCTGCGAACGTAAATAACCCGTTTTAATTACTAAGTGGAACACAACTTTCGGACTTAAAATTTACATAATTTTTTTTTTAACAATTTGGCAAAATTCTAACTTACCTTTTTACAATTACATTTGATTTGCGAAATTTAACAAACTTTGGCGCTTTGTAAAATGAATAAATAAATAATCTCTTCTTTCTTTTACGAGAATTAAATAAAGTAACACGCCTATGAAATTACAATGAGTTTAAAATGCAAATACATGTAAACCTGAATTTAGGATGTTACAAAATATATCAACAGGTTTTCAATAAATCGTATAAATATTTTTAGATTTAGATAAAAATTAAAAAAAGAGAAAAAAAAAGGCTATACATTGACAGTGTAAAACTATCATCTAATAACAAATCACCATGTATGGTAAGTTTTTTGACTTTTGCAAAATTATCTTATAAGTCATATCAACAGTGATTTGTGATTGAATAACAGTGTAAAATTATTTTATACTGTCAGTGTATCACCATTCAACTCATTAAAAAAATATAAAAATATCACCATAATTAAATAATTAATAAAAAAATAGTATAATAAGATATGTCTTTTGTTTAGAATGAATATGTTATTCTATCATATATATATATATATATATATATATATATATATAGGAATAAATTAAAACAAAAGGTTATTGAAATTTATTAAAAAAACAATTCACCAAAAAATAAATTAATTTTTTTGATACAATGATAAAATAACATTATTCTTAAATTGAAAAATCTAATTTATTGTACAAGAAACAATTTTTAATAGGTTAAATTAATTTACAGATCCCTGAACTATTTGATAATTTTTAATTAAATTCTTGAACTATTTTTTTTTTCAATTAAAAAAATAATTTAAGGACTTATTTAAAAATGACAAATAGTTTAGAAACCTAATTAAAAATTATTAGTCTCTACATGTCAGCCTTCTCATCTCTACACCTAGTATTCTCACCTCAGCAGGTTGAGAATACTAAGGTTGAAGCATAAAGTTTTGGACTCATTCATGCTAATATTATTTATAATTTGGTGATCATGGTGTAGAGGAGTGAAGGGGGAGGGTCGTTTCAAGCCATGGACATTCTCAATGGGAAGCTCCTACGTGGTTGTAATGATGTTCGTGCATGTGTGGTAAAGAAATTTTCACTCTTGCTTTGTAGAACACAAAGTATATGACTGCCCATTAATTAAATTTTGATTCTGCCGTTTTCAACTTGGATCTACTTCACAAGCTTGCTCAGCACAGAAAAGCATAGCAACAAGCAGCTTTTGGAAAAGTTTGAGTCTTTTTAACTGTAGTTGCTTGTCGCCATCCCACAAATTCTTGGTTCGCTATAATCATACAAATACCATTTTATGCAGCCCGTGTTACCAGATTATATGTTAGATTCACAACTACAAATGTGTTAACTATAGTTATACCAGAATGTGCAAACGTGCAAGTGAAAATTGTAAGAAACCTTTGGTGTTTCAAGATGAAGATACTTGTTTTTGGCAGATTGTAAAATGTTTTAAGATTCGCAGTGAACGTAAAATATTAATTAAACCCTTATTACATGTCATTGCTCTACTTTTCAACCTCCAAGGCTCCTCCTACAATGATACAAAGGGCCTATTTGAATAAGCTTATCCAGAAAGACTTTTAGAATAATAAAATAAAAAATAAAATAAAATGAGTTTATCCATAAGTTAAAATTAACTTATGTATAAGTTAATTTGTAAAAGCTCTCTCATATAGTTTCTCTAAAAGATGAGAGAACTTCGACAAATTAGCTTGTGTATATAAGTTAATTTGAGTTTATGGAGAAACTCATTTAATTTTTTCTTCTTCTTATTTTCTTCTCTTAGAAGTCCTTCTGGATAAGCTTATCCAAACGGGTCAAAATTCTATTTTTTGTTGCCATAACCCTAACATATTCAATTAAAGTCACTAACTCAGGACTATTGATTTGAGAAAAAGATGACCAAATTAGGTGTAACATGTAGAGTTTCCTTCTTTTTTTAATTTAATCGACAACTAACCAATCATCACTAATTTCCTTTTTTTTTCATTAATTCACTCGGTAGGGTAACAATACCAACATTTTCACATTGCTCCACACTAGGCATGGCAATCAAATTCAAACCTGTAGATACCGATTGACCCATTTTTGACGGGAAAAACCTATTTTGATTGGGTCAGGTTTGAATTTTTCGGACTTATGAAAGCGGAATCGGGGTCGAATTAAGATATATAAACTCAATATTTTTTATTTATTAATCTTTATATATTGTTTGCATTAAAATTTAATTACAATTTTAATATACAATTAATTTTAAAAATACATAAGTAAATAATTTTTTTTAAAAAGTTAATCAGATTCCTCGTAAATTTCTCTAAACTCGATAAAATTAGATAAAAATGAAGATGAACTTACTTTCTTTAAACCCGCCTCTAATAAACCTTCCTCCTCGAACCCGCTTCATCTTTCATGGAATGGAAGAGCCAAACCCTGCCCCTGCACTGCCTACTATGCGTTCTCTTGTAGCTGTAGTGCAAACTCAAGCTCCAAAACGACATCGTTCATCGATGGCCTCTGCGTCCCATCCTCTAACAAACAACTCACCCCAATCTCGCAAAACTTTCTCAAGCACTCGGGTGCGATACTCCCATGCAAGGTGGGGTCCACAATTTGTGCCATTGTCCCACATTGATAACAATGCCTAACCCAATTAGCAAGTGACACCTGTTCTATTTGCGCGGTGTGGATCAAAGGTGGCCGAGCGCACAGTATCTCAAAAAGTACTACCCCAAAAGAGTACACGTCAGACTTCTCCGTCAAACGTTGCCGATTACAATACTCTGGGTCTAAATACCCAAAGCTACCCTTCACAACAGTGCTAATATTGGACATGTCGGTAGGCCCAATACTCGATAGCCCAAAGTCGGAAACCTTGGCCACCCACTTGTCATCCAACAAGATGTTGGTGGTTTTCACGTCGTGGTGGATGATCATCTGCTTCGTGGCTGTATGGAGATAATGCAGCCCTCGCGCGGTGCCAATGCAAATCTGTAAGCGTTGCTTCCATAGTAAAGGGGGGTTATCGGTGTTGTAGAGATGGTCGCGGAGGTTTCCACGTGCCATGAAATCGTAGACAATGATCATTTCCGCGTTATCATTGCAGTAGCCGACGAGAGTGGCGAGATGAAGGTGGCGGAGCTGGGAGAGCATGTCAATCTCGTTCGTGAACTCGTGCGCACCCTGCTTGGAACCCGTTTTGAGGCGCTTGATGGCAACTGTGGTGGAACCGCCGTCGATGTAGCCCTTGTACACATGGCCGAATCCCCCGACGCCGATGATGAAGGCGTCATTGAAGTTGTTGGTGGCGGCTTTGATTTCGATGAGGGAGAAGCGGCGGTAGAGATTGGATGGTTGCCAGGAATTGTGTGCATTGGTTGAATTGGTCGTTGAGAACGAGATAGGATCGGAAATCGTCCACATGTAGATCAAGAAAACGACATAGGAGATGGAAATGACGCCGGCTAACCCCAACGCGATGAAATCAGATATCTCAGTTTTGTCTTCGCTGCTTCTCTTTCTCTCCAAGACGATGTGCTGTGGGTTACTGATTTTGAAGATCTCAAGGCCGTTCAAGAATGGGTCGCTATGTTTCGTATCATTATGACTTTCATAAGGGAAAATTTGGAGCGAGAGATTAACCTTTTTCTGAGCATCATTCATAGGAAGTAAACTGACGTAGTCTTTGTGTACAGCGAGACCTTTTTGTTTCTGACTCCATCTCATAACATCAACCCTCTCATTTCTTATGTAAATTAAGAACTCCCTGTCACCGATATTAGTAATATTGAGGTCAAGTTTGCAAAAGTGGAGCCTTATCATGTAATAGAAGCCAGAGTCAACGGGGAACTCCCAAGACAACTTGAAGATTTTGTTCAGAGTGGTATTTGTGCCCATGTCACGCGCTGTTCTGTAAAGTTCCTTGGGTGCCACGTAATCTGGATTCACTATTATGTTCCTATCACCATCGTCAAGTGGTAGATTATCCTTTAGATTTTGTGTCATTAAATAATTTTCATCGTGACCAGCCCAGACCCTGAACAAACCAGTGTCGTTTCGTGCTGAGATTTCTTTCCCTCCTACGTTGATTCTATACTCCATCTCCAGGGCAGAGCTGGGGTCGACGAAAGTCAATCCCACTTCATTTGCTGATGTGTAATACAAATTTTTTGGCATAGAAAGTATCTCGATTCCGTTGACAAAAGCGTAGGAGTTTGGTTGCGACGGAGTGAAGCTGAGGTTGAGCCTCTCTCCGTCATTCACATGGATCACGTATTCTCTGAAGATGGTTTCCGTGTTTTCCGCATCGGCCTTTAGAGAGGCTTTGAAACCAGTGAGGAAGGTGAATTCGTTGGATTGGAAGGTGAAGGATGCGTCATTGCGGGAAAAGGAAGGGTAGTTAGCAGGGTAGAAGAAGAGGCGAAGGAATTTGGGGCCTGCAGTGACGGGAAAGGAGTAGTTGAATTGGGAACGAGACAAGCGTGCTGTGGTGAAGGGGACTTGATTGGTGGAACGGGGTTGTGTTGTTGCCTTAGCTGAAACGGTGCCGTCTGGATGAGATAAGTACTTTGTGTCTTCGTCCCCTGTCCATGTCCTTTCGCCATCGGAGGAGTTCCCGGTGGTACCACAACTGATGGTGAAATGGTCCACTGGGGTGTACGCTTGGAGGTGCATGGAGAGGTGGAGAAGGAGTAAGAGTGTTATGGAGGTGGTATTGAGGAACCTCATGGTTAGTGATAAGACCCTTCAAGTCAGTGCAGTTGTGAAGACTTATCTTCATTGCTAGGTCGTAGTTGCTTGGAAGCCCGGGAGAAAGGAACGTTCAGTGTTTGTTAGTGAATGATTATTTGAGACGGGTCAAGGGGCAAGAGTCGGGATCGATCTATAGCTATCTTGTTTTCATGGGAGCAAATAATAATAAAATATATATAGAAGATAGTGATCATAATGACTACGACTACGAGGAAGGTTGTTTGGATGATGAGTTTGGCGTTGAGCTTGGAGAGTGTGTGAGGTGGGCATGGTGGTTAAAAGTAGAGTTAGCTTAGGCAGTGCATGGTGGAGGGCAACACGGAAACATGAAAACCAAATCAAACAAATATAACAATTGATGGCTTGACTAAACCACTCACGCGGTTCTAACTAAATTGAGTAATTTAGGGTACGTAATTGACTAAGATTTATGTTCGCAATCTCAGTAAGAATACATAAAATGATATGATACTTACCTGGAAAATCGTTCACAAAAAAACAAAATCTGGAAAATCCTTAATGCACGTCACCCATGCCCACCTTACAGATACGTGACAAAACCAATATAATACAAAAATAAAGTTAGAATTAACTATAACATCGTTTTACTGCAAAACTCAACCACAACATAATTCGCTAGTGGCTAATTCAAGTCAAAATATCATGAAAAACTGTTAGCGCGTGCGTGTTTGGATGCCCGGAAAGAACGTTCAGAGTGTTTGTTAGTGAAAGATAAATGCGACGAGTTGAGAGAAAAATTTACAAATCATACTTTTGACTTGTTCTATCTCGATGAAAAAACAGTCTAGCAGTAAGCTTATTTCAGTCAAAGGTTCTAAAGCTTGACAGTAACTTGTCCAAACACTACAAGAATTTTTAAATTTTGCTATTATAATTTTATTTACCAATGAAATTATAGTAGCTAATTCTAAACTAATCAATTAACTATCTATTAGTGGATAGTCCTCTAAAAAAAAAATCTATTAGTGGATAATGAAGTGAGTTAATTTCAATGTAAACGGGATCTTAAAGAAATTATTAGGAGTAGTTCTGGACCACCATCTATTTATGATTCCAAACAATCTCCATATAACATATATTTAAGCTTTTAAATTTAAAAAATACTAATAATCAATAACACTTAATTACGTGTCATGTAGAGATTGATCTAGACTATAGACCATGTGGTGGTCCAAGATCACTTAATAATTTCTCAAACCCTATTTAGTGGCTGATAAATATAAATGTGAACTAATTATGTATGTTTTGATTCTTGTTGAAGATTTGATCTTCCATGCAATACAAAAAGCCCTGGTAGGTATGGTAAATGATGGCAATGGTTGCTTTCAAAATTTGTGATAAACCTGGCTGTTTTTTTTATTTATTCAGAAACCTGGCTGTTTCACAATTCATGCCTAATATGATTTTGTAACTTGGATAAAAAAAAAATTGTGTTGATACTTTTGATGCCACTGGAGGGATATATATCCTGCAACTTCTGGAAGATGAAAGGCTTGCCACGAGGTATAATGTATGCTAATTCAGAGCTATTATAACTTGATTGAGTTGAATTAATCATGTGTTTTTGGACATGCATGGCAACTTTGGTAGAGTCTCAAGGTCAACAACTCAATAACACAGTCACGTGGCACAGACTAGTTCTTTTGTAAGAAGAGACACAAAGTAACTTCAGTAGGCTAGAGAGTAGAGAGTATAAAAAGAGTTCCAGGAAGTGGACATGGTATGCTATACTTCTTATTATTGTCCTCATTGTGCTCCTACTAGTTGCTCAGCCGTGTAACGCATGAATAATTTTACATAACTTTTTGTTTTAAAATTTAAACAATATATTATATCGAATTATTTAAAATAACAAATTTATTAAAAACAAAAATCACTACATATATCTATTTTTATACTAAAATATCAATATAGATGTCAAATTTTTTATCAACTAAATAAAAATTATATGAGTATAACATATATCCGATCTCTTTCACATAATATAATGTTAATTATAAATTAGATGAAATTCAATATCCTTTATTACTATTAATATTTTTAACTTTATATTAACAAATAAATAAACACACTTCAACTAAGCAATTAAATTACATTGTTTAACCATTTAATTACACACAATATTATGAAATTTACACCTTTATTTTGATTTATCAATTAATACCTTTTAATTGGATAAGTAACCGCAATTCAGTTTTAATCAAGGGGTTTATAGCAACTCACACACCCTACTCAACTAACTAGCTAGACCCTCTTGGTGCAATTAGGCAATTATAACCGAAAGAAAAATTTAACATATCCAAAGTATTTTATTTCTTTCATTACTTCAAAAATTATTTGAGAGCTATGATTTCATAATATCTGAATATTTATTAATATTCAGATAACATGGAGTTTGTAATTTTACCTCATTTAACTTCAAGACTAAAATTCAACAACAATGATAAGTTCTTTTTCATCGTAGATTAAAGAAACATTACTAATTTAGTAATTCACAAATCTTGACACATCAGTTATCTTTGATAAACTTTTAAAACATAAATACATAGATGTATTTATAGTATTAACAAAAGAAAATATAAAACATCCATTCTGGTAATAAAATGCTATCAACTATTCACTCAACTAAAAAAACAATTGTGTCTACTATAGGCATTTCTTAAATCTTTTTTACTAAAGAATTTTGTCCAATCAAAATTAAAATTTTTATTACATAATTAATATATATTTAATTACATACAAAAATCAGATTAAATCAATATAATCACTATTATTTTCTCCAAGCAAAATTAGTGTCTAAAATTAATTTTTAAGCAAATAATTATTCATTTTTATTTATTATCATGTCACTTAAATAAATAATTCAAGATTTCTTCTACCTGGAAAAAAAATTATTTTCTTTTATAAATTGATATGTATATGTCAATATATTAAAATAAAAATTATATATAAAAAATAACACACAAGGATGAATATTTATTTTTTTATAAAAGCAAGTATAAAATTTTTACTTAATTAATTGGAATGAACAAATTACTTGAAATCACATTAATATCTAAGTTATTATGGTAAAATGATATTTTTTTATTATAATAATTTTAATTTAAATGTATTTTTATGACTATCTCTTTCCTGACTCAAAGTATGAAAAATATAACAAATGGGGATGAACATTTTTCAAGAAACTATGAAGAGAAATTTAAACTTAACTTACTGTATTAGATATATAAAATATAACACACATGGATGGACTTTTATTTATTAAAATAAGTAGAAAAATTTTACATTGAATTCATGGGGATAAAATTTTTTACTAAAGATTTTTGTCTAATCAAAATTACGATTTTTTTATATGTTTAATATATATTCAATTACATAACAAAAATAAAATTAAATCAACAATATTATTTCTCTATGCAAAATTATTGTCTAAAATTAATTTTTAAGCAAATAATTATTCATTTTTATTTATTATATCCTCACTTAAATAAGTTATTAATGATTATCTTCTACCTGGACAAATTTTATTTTACTTTTATACATTGATATGTATATGCCGATATATTAAAATAAAAATTATATATAAAATATAACACATAGGAATGAATATTTTGTTTTATGAAAGCAAGTAGAAAATTCTTACTACATTCATGGGATAAATAAATTACTTGAAATTACATTAATATCTAAATTTGATAGTGAAATAATATTTTTTATTATAATAATTTTAATTTAAATGTATTTTTTTTGGCTGTCTCTTTCCTAACTTAAATAATTTATTGAATGATTTATTTTACAAACATCCAAGTATGGAAAAATATAACAAATGGAGATGAACATTTGTCAAGAAATTGTGAAGAGGAATTTAGACTTAACTTACCATATTAGATATATAAATTATAACACATCAAGATAAACATATTTTTTCATATAAAAACAAGTAGAAAAATTTACACTGAATTCACGGGAAAAAACTTTTTTATTAAAAGTTTTTGTTCAATCAAAATTAAAATTTCTATTATATATTTAATTACATGAAAAAAATAAAATTAAATCAACATAATCACTATTATTTTCTCTATACAAAATTAGTATCTAAAATTAATTTTAAGAAAATATTTATTTATTTTTTATTTATTATATTCTCACTTAAATAAATTATTCAAAATTTCTTCTTCCTAGAGAAAATTTTATTTTCTTTTATACATTGATATGTAGATGCCAATATATTAAAATAAAAAATATATAAAATATAACATATAGGGATGAATATTTTTTTATAAAAGCAAGTAGAAAATTTTCACTTAATTTACAGGAATGAACAATTTCCTTAAAAGCACATTAATATGTAAATTATTATCGTCAAATTGTAATTTTTATAAAAAAATATTTTTTATCCATTTGTTTTACGAATATATAAAATATACCACACGCGAATGAATATATTTTTTTTATAAAAATAAGTAGGAAAATTTACATTGAATTCACGGGGATAAAATTTTTTTACTAAATATTTTTGTCCAATCAAAATTATAATTTATTTTACATAATTAATATATATTTAATTACATAACAAAAATCAAATTAAATCAACATAATCACTATTATTTTCTCCATGTAACATTAGTGTCTAAAATTAATTTCTAAGCAAATAATTAATTTTTTTATTTATTATCTTCTTACTTAAATAAATAATTCATAATTTTTTGCTACCTGGACAAATTTGAATTTTCTTATATATATATATATATATTAAAATAAAAATTACATATTAAATATAACACATAGGGATGAATGTTTTTTTTAAAAGCAAGTTGCAAATTTCTACTTAATTCATAGGGATGAATAATTTACCTTAAATCACATTAATATGTAAAATATTATGGTGAAATTATATAATTTTATTATAATAATTTTATTTTAAATATATCTTTTTTATGGCTTTCTCTTTTGTGGTTTAAATAATTTATTAAATGTTTTATTTAATGAACATAGAAAGTATGAAAAAAAATATAATACTTAAATATGAATTTTTTTTCCGAAATTATGAAGAGAAAAATACAATAATATAATAAATTATATTACATATAATATAAAATCTAAATAAAAAATTTAAAACATTTTGTTTATCTTGTGCAACGCACGGGTCAAAATCTAGTTTCATTAAATTGAAAAGCAATTATTCTTTTTGTCCATAAGGATTACGATGTTCGATATCAATCAATATAAAATACACGTAAGAAAAGTGCTTAAATAATAATAAAATCTTTTATATAATTCAAATTCAAATTATAATTAATATAAAAATTATTTGAGAGCTACGATTTCATAAAAACAATATATATTAATATTCATATAGCATGGAGTTTGCAATTTTACCTCATTTTCAAGACTAAAATTCAACAACAACAATTGGTTCTTTTTCATCATATAACAGGAAAGTACTTTACAAAATCTAAAATTTTTAACATTTTAGAAAGTATTTTCTAGAATGTAAATTTTTTAACACTTTCACTTTTGGAATGTATTTTCTAAAATGTTAAAATTTTTAAACTTTTGGAAAATACTTTCTGTAATGTGTTAAAATTTTAACATTCTAAAAAGTACTTTTAGAAGCCAATTTCCAGAAGAAAAAAAAAATAGGACACCAATTGCCTTTAAGTTGCTCTGCGTTTACTATGCGTTGATATACACACTTTCTCAATTTCTTTAAAAGAAACCCTGGCAAAAAAAATGTAATTATGAGATTCTAGATGCGTCGCAGGAATATGAATCCCATGGGATTCATTTCCATGGTTTGAATTCACCAAAAAAAGAATATGAATCCCATGGATGCATTGACACTCCAATCATGGTGATGACAAATCTTCCAAGTGAAGTAATCACCGATATCATGTCTCGTTTGTCGATGAAGTCGCTCCTCCTGTTAAGAAGTAAAATTTTCATGATGGCGAGATGCACAACCTAGCGCCTAGGTTATTTGCGACTACAACATCACCATCATGAACTATCCTAAATAGTGTAAAGGTTGTCCCTTTAAAGGCAATTTGGTGTCCTATTTCCCCCCAAAAAATTGGCTTCCAGAAAGTATTTTCCATAATGTTAAAGTTTTAACGCTTCTAGAAAGTATTTTCTGGAATGTGTTAAATTTTTTACACTTCCAGAAAGTACCTTCCAGAATGTTAATTTTTTTTTACTTCCAGAAAGTACTTTTTGGAATGTGGTAAAATTTTAATATTACGGAAAGTACTTTCTAGAAAAAAGATTATTTTTGGAAAAAAAAAATATAAAAGGAAGATATATTAATAAAGTTGGAAGGTGTAAATAACAATTGCCACAAAAAATTCCGATATTAGAACCCCATCACATAATCCATGGATATTGGGTCAATTAACAAACTTAGATAAATCAACCCACACAAAGAAAAATAATATACAATTCAAGGGCAATTTTGAAAATGCACTGTACAAACAATTGTAACATTTTCTCTTTTAAGCAACTCTTCCTTTGTTAAGTTATAGATTTCATCTTACATCACTTTTACCTCATATAAAGGCTTAATGGTTTACATGAGTTATTAGTTGTATCATAATAGAAAAGGACTAAGATATGTTGATCATGGACAGAAGCAGGCTGGATTCTTGATTATTTCAAAACTTCCATGTTTTGCCTTCAAACTCAAATATAAACAATTAATAGTGGGACGAAATTGAACAAAATTAATAAATAGTGGGACCCAAAAAGTAATTAAGCTTTTTTAAAATAAAAAAGAAAAAGTGAGAATGAAAACAACTCTAAACTGTTTCCATTTTACTCTTTTTAAAAAGACTAAAATACACTTTTAGTCCTTTACCTTTTTTTATTATTATATTTAGTTTGGTCCTTTATCTTTCAAAAAATTCAATTTAGTCCATTATGATTTTAAAGTGGGTCAAAATGTTTTCGATTTTGGGATACAAAATTTTGAATCCTTTTTTGACTAATTCAAGACATGAAAGTTATTCCATTAGATTCACGTACATAAAAATCATCAAACCAACTGATGTTCGAACCAAAAAGGGCTATGGTGAAAATCATGTGAAAAGTGAATTGAACGAACAATGAAAGATTAAAAAATGTAATATCAAATTCTTTTTCGATTGGCTTAAATATGTTTTAGGTCCATGATAAATTAACGAATTTTTTTTTTGGTCCCTAATAAATTTTTTCTTTGAGTCTCTAATAAAACAATTTTTTTTGTCCTTGTTATTTTGTTTTAGTCCTTCTAATATATCTATTTTTTCGTGTTTGTCCCTAAAATATGTAGATCATTTGTTATTAGTCCTTATCAAATATTTTTTAAAGGGACTAATAAAAAATGAACAGAATATTATAAGGACTAAAATGAAAAAATAGATATATTAAAAGAACTAAAACAAAATAATAAGGACTAAAAATAAAATTTGTTTTATTAGGGACTCAACGCCAAATGTTTTTATTAGGAACCAAAAACAAAATTCGCTAGTTTATCATGAACCTAAAACATATATAAGCCTTTTCGATTGCTCATGAGACTTATTTTTCATGCGATTTTCAACATGTTTATGGACCTTTTTGGTTTGAAGTTGAGTCCCATAGTTTTCATGTGTGTGAATCTAATGGGACAAGTTTCGTCTCAAATTAGTTAAAAAATGGTTCAAAACCGTGTTCCAAAATTGAGAACGATCATTGTTTCAGAAGGAACATTTTGACTTACTTTAAAAACCTGAATATAATAAAAAACATAAAAAACTAAAAGTGTATTTTAGCCTTTTAAAAACCATAAAACAACAATAATTTTGGAAATTTTTTATAAAATAGTTCAAGCAAACAAGTATTGCACTTTTTAAATTATGAAAAACATAAATATGTTTTTAAAAATGTAAACAAACACACCCTAACTAATTGTCACTAATTTCCTCTATTTTCATTAATTCACTTGGTAAGGTAACAATAACAGCATTCTCCCATTGCTCTGCACTCTGTTGCAGTTGTAACGCAAACTCCAGCTTCGAAATGACATCATTCATGGACGGCCGCTGAGTCCCATCCTCTAACAAACAACTCACCCAATCTCGCAGAACTTCCTGAAACACTTAGGCACAATTTTCCCCTTCAACGTGGGGTCCACAATTTGGGCCATATTCCCACTTTGGTAACAGCATCTGGCCCAATTAGCAAGCGACACTTGTTGAATCTCTGCGGTGTGGATCAAAGACGGTCGAGCACATAGTATCTCAAATAGCACTACCCCAAAAGAGTACACATCAGACTTTTCCGTCAAGTGGTTGTGTATATAATACTCTAGATCTACATACCCAAAACTGCCTTTCACAACGGTGCTGACATGGGCCTCGGACATGCCCGTGGACCCATGGGACTTGGACATTCCCGTGGGCCCAATACTTGATAGCCCAAAGTCGGAAACCTTGGCCATCCATTTATCATCCAACAAGAAGTTGGTGGTTTTCACATCGTGGTGGATGATCATGTGCTTGGCACCTGTGTGGAGATAATGCAGCCCACGCGCTGCCCCAATGCAGATCTGCAAGCGTTGCTTCCACGAGAGAGGGGGTTATCGGTGTTGTAGAGATGGTCGCGGAGGTTGCCATGTGCCATGAACTCGTAGACGATGATCATTTCCATGTTATCGTTGCAGTAGGCGACAAGAGTGGCTAGATGATGGTGGCGGAGCTACGAGAGCGTCTCGATCTCATTCTTGAATTCTCGAGCCCCCTGCTGGGAACCCGGTTTGAGGCGCTTGATGGCAACGGGAGTGGAACCACCGTTGATGTAGCCCTTGTACACATGGCCAAATCCCCCGACACCGACGATGAAGGATTCGTCGAAGTTATTGGTGGCGGCTTTGATCTTGACAAGGGAGAAATGGTGACAAAGATGGGACGGTTGCCAGGAATTGTGCATGTTGGTTGTCTTGGTGGTTGAGAAGGAGAGTAGACCACACTTGGAAGTTGGCCTCAAGAAGATGAATAAAATGACAAAAGAGATCAAAACGAGGCCAAAGGATACCCACGTGATGAGACAAATTATTGTTATGCTTTTGCCCTCTGGGGCGGGTTTGAAGCTCTGTGGTTTTGAAGATATCGGGGTTGTGTTGAAAGTGTTGTCACCGTAAAAAACGTCGTGACTAATGATTTTGAAAATCTCGAGACCGTTCAAGAACGGGTCACTGTATTTCTTATCCTTAGCACTTTCATAAGATTGCAGTTGAAGCAATATATTAACCTTTTTTTGAATATTATTCATGGGAGTCACAGTGGCATAGTCTCTGTGCACAACTAGACCTTTCTGTTTCTGACTCCATCTCATAACATCAGTGTGTTCGTTTCCTATGTAAATGATGAACATCCTCTCACTGATGTCATTAACATTTGTGTCGAGTTCGCAAAAGTGGAGCCTGACCATGTAAACGGAACCAAAATCAACAGGGAATTCCCAAGCCAGGTTGAGGCTTTTGTTCAGAGTGGTGTTCCTGCCCATGCCACGAGATGTTCTGTAAAGTTCCTTGGGTGCCACGTAATCTGGATTCACGGTTATTTTCATCTTACCAACCATGTCACCCATTAGATTGTCCCGTAGACTTTGTGTCACTAAATAATCTTCATCGTGACCAGCCCAGTTCCTAAACAAACCCCTGTCATTTTGTGGCGAGATTCCTTGCCCTCCAACTTGGAGTTTATGCTCTGTCTGGAGCACAGCACCGCTTTCGCTGAGCAAGCTCAATGAGAAGTTGGAGTAACAGGTGTATATTGCTGTGTAATACAATCACTTGGCATGGATAATACCTCGATTCCGTTGATGAAAGTGTAGGAGTTTGGTTGTGATGGAGTGAAGCTGAGGTTCAGCAGACTCTCACCGTAATTCACCCCTACCATGTATTCTCTGAAGATGGTTTCTATGTTTTCCGCTTCAGCAGTTAGAGAGGCGTTGAAAAAGTTAAGGAGTGTGAATTCGTTGAATTGAACAGTGAAGGATGAGTCACTACGGGGAAAGGAAGGGTAAGAAGCAGGGTAGAAGAAGAGGCGAATGAATTTAGGTCCAGAGGTTATGGGGAAGTAATTGAATTGGGAACAGGACAAGCGTGCTGTGGTGTAGGGGACTTGATTGGTGGAAGGAGATTGTATAGTTGGTTTGGCAGAAAAGGTGCCATCTTGAAGGGATAAGAGCTTTGAGCCTATGTCCCATGTCCATGTCCTTTCGCCATCAAACGATGTTCCGGTTGTGCCGCAACTGATGGTGAAATGGTCGAGTAGGTTGTATTTGTATGCTTGGAGGCGTATGGAGAGGAAGAGAATGGTGAGTGCTAAGGAGGTGACACTGTTGAACCTCATGGTTAGTGGCAAGACCCTTCAAGTCAGAGTAGTTTTGAAGACTTGTTATAATTGCTAGCTCGTAGTTGCTAGGAAGTCCGAGAGAAAGGAACCTTTAGAGTGTTTGTTGGTAAAAGAGTGAAAGACGGTTTGGAAGAGTCAAGTGGCATGTATACGTAGTTGACGGTTTATTTTTCTAAATTTACATATTAATTTGTGAGTTCTTTGTCAACGGTTGGCAAAAAGATTTCTACATATTTCAAATTTCCACATCCTTGTGTTTTATTACGTTAAGAAAAAAAATGTATAGTTACACTGGTGATCTTGTTAGCAGTCTAGTCTCAGAATTTAATTTGGCTTCCTAACTTGACTTTGCTCCAATTGTACATGTGACAGGTGGGCCAGGACCTGCTGGGAGAGGAATAAAGTTAAAGTAGATAATTTAATTTGGTTATATTATATGTTATGGACTTTATTGTCTTTGGCTGATATATGTCGTACTGATGACCAAAACCATATGTATATATTTTGATGTATTTCAATTAAAATATAGATTGAAGAATTTCTGGATTTTTATTTTCTTCACAATAATTCGTTCCTCTTTCATTAATTAAATTCATTTTCTGACTACAGGTTAAACAAAGAGCCACCAAATCCGACTTTTAGGAATAAAGGTGGGATCAATCTCACCTCAACTGCCACCAACACACATCTGGATCTTGAGACTGTGAAAACACTATGTAGTGAATACAGAATTCACAACGCGGATATTTACTCTCTGGTATGATGCCACTACCGATGACCTTATAGATGTCACTGTAGGCATTAAAGTGCATATGTTGTGAACAAGATTTATCATAACTGTTCCTGTCTTGGGATACTGGGGTCTTCGGCTGCTGTTTTGTGTTCCGAGATCCTTTATATTTTCCCGGAAGGTGGGGGGGGGGGGGGTACCTGCAAAAGGCACTCCAACGCTCAAGTTAGGTTTCGGCTCAGAACATTTAATGTACGTAATAAATGAGGATTCAGAACCCCTTACCTCGGGGGGCGGATCCCCTTTTTATACTTATCTTATTGGGCTTGGGCCCTCATGGGCCATGGCCTCTTCTTAATCACAGGTCTGTGGTAATTAAGGGTACTTAATTACTTTTCAACCTTAGGTTTATGTTGCCATGAGTCGCTAATGGTGTTTATACCTCTACTGGTGTTCAGCCCTGGTGGTGCCGAATACTATTATTAAGACCTCTGGGGTGAGGGGTTAAGGGTGTTCGGCTTTATAGATGCTGGGGGTGTTCAGCTATACTGTAGACACCGAACACCTGTCTATTTACGAGAAAGTTCTGAATACTGTCGGGGGGTACTCGGTTATATGTGTTGCCGAATACCCCAATTAGTACACATGCCCCCCAGCTTCGAGTGAGGGAGGGTAACGAAGAGGCTTTGCCTTGGGACTGGTGCTTTATTGTTGTGTCGTTTAAAATTACTGCCATTTATGGCAGAAAAAAGCCGTTAGGTTGGAGGGGATCGAAGTGTTGCGCTATGTGGACCGTTAGATCTTAGTGGATCTAACGGTTGACAATGTTCAGGAGTTTTTGGACCGTTATGGGCCTGGGCCCTATAAATAGGGTGAAAGATGTCATCTTCGCATCTCGTATTTACGATTTCGCAAAAATCTTCTTCTTTTGCTCTCGGCCGAATAGTTACTTCTAGCTTCATTTTTCTCGTCTTAACCAAGGTACGAGAGTTCGACTATTTCTTTTTCTTTCTATTATTATGAGTTCGGCTGACCGTGAGCTTTCTGGGGGAACCGAGGTAGTTGACATTCCGTCCGCTTCCTCGACTAGTAGGGACTCTAGTGAGGGGTCTTCGACTGCCTCGTCGTCTTCATCTTTTCTTTCTTCCTCTTAAGTGTCCCCTTCTTCGTCCCCTGTCCGAGAAGGGGTGGGTGAGAGTGTTATGGGTCTTTCGGCCCCTTCAGCCTCTTCAGCGGGGGAGGCATCTGGTACAAGACCGAAGCGTAAACCCTGGGTTACCCGAGCGAAAAGGGAATTTTCGCCGATTACCCTGGAAGGGTATACCTGGGTTGTTGGAGAGGTTGGGGCCTATTGGTCTCGGTATGACGATAAACGTAGCGTGTTGAACTTTGTAAACTATGTAGATGTGTCTTCCATTGCTGAAGAAGAGTTTTGTCCTGTAGGGTTACAGTGTTGTCGGCGAGAGTCGAATCCTGAATTCATTTTCATGGGGAAAGGTGACTCGACAAAGGGACTTCTTTTACATGTATGATTGCGTATTTCGTGATCTACATGTAAAGGTTCCTTTTGACGACTTCACTATGGGGGTGCTTCGGGTTTTAAACGTGGCACCCTCGCAGTTGCATCCGAATGGGTGGGCTGCTATCCAAGCCTTCCGAGCTCTCTGTATTTTTAACTTTATAGAGCCTTCGGTGAGTGTCTTTTTGTATTACTTTTGTATTAGGCCCAAGGATGGTTTATGGGTTTCCTTGATAAGGAAACTGAAGAGGCCTCTTTTCCAGTCATTTACTACCTCTTACAAAAATTTCAAAACCGGTTTCTTTAATGTAGTTGTTAGGCCGAACATAGGGACTAACCATCTTTACGATATGAGTGGAAAGTCCCTATTTCCGTTCTATTGGGAGCAAAACCCTCGGCGTTATGACAAGTTTTCGAAATCCATGATGATCGAAACAGAACGCGAGGATCTCCTATTTCTTGAGTCTCTCCCCCGAATGCTCCAAGCTAGGCAGCTTGTGGCTTTGTTAAATTCTTCCACTGTTTTAGCTGACATGTGTGGTAAGATTTTTGTTCTTTCTTTCCTGGTGTTTCAATGTTTAGCTTTTGTCACTGACTAAGTGTTTTATGTAGGTATCATGGCTGATGCTGGAGGAAATGTGCTTTCATTCCGAAATGCTAGGAGGAATCGGGCTCAGGCTGCGGGAAACAAATATGGTATCGCTTCAGTGCCCCCCTTTCCCAGGCAACCGACCCCTCGGCCAACCCTGGTAGATACTGTGCCCCCCCGGCGGGAGAAAAGAGAAGTAAAGACAAAGATCACAAGAAAAGGCACCGGAGCCGTGAGGCTTCGGAAGAAGAAAGGGCTAAGAAGCTGAAACAACAGACTTTAGGTTTTTCGGCTTCGGTGTCTTTATCTTCCATCAACGCCTTGACCGTCGAGGGCTTTTTTGCCAAAGATTTTCGACCGAAGAAGATGGTGAGCTCCAGCGACATCTCAGATACTGGGAAGGCCATCCTTAACAAGGCCGATGCTGCTGCCAACTGGTCGGCTTACTACGAGTTTCAGGCAAGGGCCTTGGCCATTGGGTATCATATGTTCGCAAATCCTCTAAGGGAGGCTGAGAAGTTGAAGGAGCACTCGGGAGGGAAACCATTTTGAAGAAGATCCGAATGGTGCATCCTTAGCCGAGTGGGAGCACTCGAGAGGGAAACCATTTTGAAGAAGATTCGAATGGTGCCTCCTTAGCCGAGTGGCAGCACTCGGGAGGGAAACCATTTTGAAGAAGATCCGAATGGTGCATCCTTAGCCGAGTGGGAGGACTTGGGAGGGAAACCATTTTGAAGAAGAGACATTATGCTGCACTTAAATAATGATAGCGAAGCTTAGGACGTTCTTATCAGAATTCATTTGAGGTATGCCTCATTAAAACCTTATCCGATAAAAACCCTTTTACATTCTTGTAGGGATGAAAGACCGAATGAGGGAAAAGAGTACAACACTCGAATACATAGTGAAATGATACATTAACTAAAGTAAAATTTGAGATGAGTGGAATTCCAGGTTCTCGGTATTATTCTTCCTGACAGTTCTTCCAACCTGTAGGCCCCATTGTTGAGGTTTTGCCGAACTCTGAATGGGCCGTCCCAATTGGCTGCAGTTTTCCTTCCTTGGAGTCTCTTCGGGCGTCGCCTTGCACCCTTAGGACTAGGTCTCCTTCTTTAAAGTCTCGCGGCTTCAGCTTTGAGTTGAATCTCTGGGTCATTCTCTGTCTGCATGCTTCGGCATTGAGGCGTGCTCAGTTGCGTATTTCTTCAACCAAGTCTAGTTCGCATCTCATGGAGCTTTCATTTTCGAGAGTCTCGAAGTTTTGTCTTCGGAATGAGGGTTCTCCTACTTCGACCGGGATCATTGCTTCGGTCCCATAAACCATTCTGAAGGGTGTTTCTTTGATGGTTGATTATGGGGTCCACCTGTACGCCCATAATATTTCGGGTATCTCCTCGGCCCACGCCCCTTTGGCTGTTCCTAACCTTCTCTTCAGTTCTCCCAAGATGACTTTGTTTGCAGCCTCTGCTTGTCAGTTCGTTTGGGGGTGTTCGACCGAGGTCACTTTATACTTTATTCCCAAGCCTTCGAGGAAAGTGTTTAACTTATTGTCCGTGAATTGTAGACCGTTGTCGGTGACGATTGCATAGGGAATGCCGAATCGAGTGATAACATTTTTCCACAAAAATTTCTATACGTTCTGAGCCGAGATGATTACCAAGGGCTCGGCCTCTATCCATTTTGTGAAGTAGTCGACAGCTACTAACAAGAACTTGTGTTGTCCTTTGGCTATAGGGAAAGGACCCAAGATGTCGGTTCCCCATACAGCAAAAGGCCAAGGTGACGAGATGGAGTGCAGTTCGTCCGCTGGTTGGTGGATAAGGTTGGCATGTTTTTGGCACTGGCTACATCTTTTGGTGTATTCGGCACAGTCAATTTTGAGGGTCGGCCAGTAATATCCAGCTTGCAAAACCTGAGTTGCCATCGTTCGTGCACCCGAGTGCATGCCACAGATTCCTTCGTGCAGCTCCTTCATCACGTATTCTGCTTGCTCTTTCTCTAGACACTTTAGTAAGGGTGTGGAAAATCCCCTTTTGTATAACTCTTCAGCTATCACAATGTACCTTGCAGCATTGATTCACAACCTTTTGGCTTTTTCCTTATCCTCCGGAAGGGTTCCCTGTGTCAAATACTGTTATATTTCGATTATCCACATACTTCTGGCTACCGAAAGCTGCATGCATTCCTCGATAGTTTCACTTGGTTTGGGCAACGTCTCTTGGATGAATGTTCTCAACTGTCCGGGTTTTTGGGTGGTAGCTAATTTAGCGAGTCGATTTGCCCTGTCATTGTGTTCTCGGGCTAAATGATTTACCTGAATTTCCTCGAATTCTTGTTTCAGCTGCATGAAAGCATGATAGTACTTCAGCAACTGTGGGTCTTTGACTTGGAAACCACCGTTGATCTGTTCAGCTGCTACTTGCGAATCACTCCAACATTGCACTTTTCGGGCTCCCATCTCTCTTGCCAATTTGAGCCCAGCTAGTAAGGCCTCGTACTCGGCCTGATTGTTGGATGCTTTGAAACCGAACTGTAGGGACTGTTCTAACCGTATTTGGTTGGGTCCCTCCAGTATGATACCTGCCCCGCTTCCCCTTCGGTTTGATAAGCCATCGACATGTACTACCCACCAGTCTTCTTCAAAGGTTTCAGCAGGGCGTAGCTCATTGACAAAATCTGCTAGACACTGTGCCTTGACGGGACCCCTCGACTCGTACTTTAAGTCAAACTCAGAGAGTTCTACTGACCATGCCATCATTCTCCTTGCTAGTTCTGGTTTCCTTAATACCTTTGCAATTGGGCAATCAGTTTTTACAATCACCCAGTGTCCTTGAAAGTATTGTCTCAGCATCTTGCAGCATTCACTAGTGCTAGAGACGCCTTCTCAATTGTCTGGTACCTGGTCTCGATTTCTTGTAGTACTCGGCTGGTGAAGTATATGGGTGCTTGGCCTTCTTCATGTTCTTGCACTAACACCGCACTTATGGCTGCTTGAGAAACCGAGATGTAAAGCACTAGATCCTTTGTAGGTTCCGATTTCTTGAGTATGGGCGGGGCCGAGAGGGTCTTTTTGAGTTCTTGAAAAGCCTCTTCACATTGTTGGTTCCATGAGAAGTTCTTGGCTGTTTTTAGCAAACGCATGATGGGTTTTGCCTTCTCGGCGATTCTTGGCAGGAATCGTGATAGAGAGGTAATTCTCCCTGTGAGTCTCTGGACATCCTTTAGGGTTCTCGGGATTTTCATATAAATAACCGCTTCGTATTTATCGGGGTTGGCTTCTATGCCTCGGTATGTTAATGTGAAGCCCAAGAATTTTCCCCCCTGGACGTCGAAGACACATTTTTCGGGGTTTAGGCGCATGTTGTGTTTCCTGAGTTCGGCGAAGATCTCTTCGAGGTCCCTTGCGTGTTTGTTAGGCTTGGAAGACTTAACAACCATGTCGTCGACATACACTTCCAGGTTTCGTCCTAGCTGTTTTTGGAAAACTTTGTCCATCAACCTTTGATAGGTGGCTCCTGCGTTTTTTAGGCCGAAGGGCATTACTTGGTAGCAAAAATTGGCTGATTCGGTTATGAAAGTGGTCTTGTCTTCATCGGGAGGGTGCATTCGAATTTGGTTGTATCCTGAATAAGCATCCAAAAAACTAAGACAAAGATGTCCAGCTGCCGCATCGACCAATCTGTCAATGTTTGGTAGCGGGTAGACATCTTTTGGGCAAGCCTTGTTCAAATCCGTGTAGTCTGTACACATCCTCCATTTTCCATTTGCCTTCTTTACCATGACCACATTGGCTAACCAAGTGGAATATTTGACCTCTCGGATAAAGCTGACGGCTAGCAACTTGGACACTTCTTCTTCTACTGCTCTCCTCCTATCCTCCCCCATCTTCCTTTTCTTTTTCGAAATTGGTCTTGCCTCTCGGCATATTGCCAATTTGTGACAATGGAATTTTGGGTCGATGCCAGGCATGTCTGCGGCCTTCCAGGCAAAGAGATTGGCGTTTCGTTTTACTACTCTTTGAATTCGAAGCCTGCCTTCTTCAGATAGGTTGCTTCCGAGGTATGTAGTTTGAGTTTTCTCTTCGCCAATTTGAAATGCATGGATCTCCTCATTCAGTTTTACCCGCTTGTCCTCCTCGATTTTGGGATCGAGATCCAAAGTTTGGTTCTCAGCCGCCGAGACCATGTATACCGACTTGCATTCGTCTTCTTTCAGTTGAATAACCTTGAGGCTGGCTAAGTAGCATTCTCTGGCTGCCTTTTGGTCCGCGTGAACCATAACGATCGTGCCTCGGTTTGATGGAAATTTCATGGCCAGATGTGGAGTGGAGACTACGGCTCCGAGAGTGTTCAACGATGGTCGACCGAGTAGTATATTATACGAGGTGTTGGCGTGCACTACAATGTATCTCACTCTTATGGTCTTGTACTCCTTTCCCTCATACCCGAAGGTCGTGTCTAACTCTATACATCCCCTGGTGTTAACCCTCTCGCCAGAGAATCCAACCAAGGGTTCGTCATACAGCATGAACTTCTTCTCTGGTATGTCCAGTTGTTTGAAGGTGTTCCAGTATAGGATGTCGGTTGAGCTTCCTTGATCTATCAGGGTCTTCCGGACTGTGCAGTCGGCTACATCTACACTAATGACCATTGGATCGTCTTGCATTGGGTCAGACCCCTGAAAGTCCGCATCGGTGAAAGTGATGGGTTGCATTTTGAACTTATTTACAGTCGACGTCATGTTGACTGACCGGACTAACCAGAGGTGCTTCTTTCGGGCCGACGAAGTGTTTCCTCCTCCCGCAAATCCCCCGGCAATCGTGTTGATGACTTTCCGAGGATTGGAGGGTTTTATGTCTTGCCGCTCCCTGGACCTGCTTCTTTGTCTTTCGGCCCTCCTGCTGTGGTTAAAGTCCGTTCTATAGGTTCTGTCATTGTCTTTATTTTTCAAAAATTGAGACCTTTCGGTCCTTGGATCATGGACAAAGTCTCTGAGATGCCCCATTTTGATAAGGTCCTCGATCTTGTCTTTAAGTGCGGTGCATTCTTCAGTGGAATGGCCTTTATTGCGGTGGTATCAGCATTGTTTGCTGTAGTCAGCCTTAGGAGGAGTATTGGCCCTCTTCGGCATGGCCAATATTTCTGTAGCCAGGGCCTGTTTGAGTATTCGGGATCGGCTAGCATTAAGCGGTGTGTAAATCACATACCTGGAGCTCGGTACTCCTTTTCCTTGTTGATCTTATCTTTTCCCTTTCCTTGATAATCCTTTTCTTGTTCCCTCTTCCTTGGGTTGGCCTCTGCTTGGACCTGGTTCCTGTATTCGGATAATTCTTCCATTTACATGTATTTTGCTGCTCGTCGGAGGAGGTCGTCCATGTCGAGAGCCGGCTTTTTGCAGAGACTGTTGACGAAGGCTCCTGGCCTAAGAACCGTCACTAACTGATGCATGGCCACCGCCGAGTCTAGGTTTCGGATGTTTAAGGCAGTTCTGCCGAACCTTTCCATGAACACTCTTTGAGATTCTCCTTTTTCCTGCCGAATATTCACTAGTGCCACTGAAGTTAGATGATGAGGTCTGCTAGTTGCGAATTGATTGCCGAATCTAGTTACCAACGTCTCGAAACTGTCAATGGAGTTAGGTGGTAGGCGAGTAAACCAACTAAGGGCGTGTCCCTTGAGGGAGGTGGGGAACCCCCTACATAAGATGGCATCTTCTGCGGCGTATAGACTGATTTGGGTTACATATACATCTACATGTTCATCCGGATCTGTGCTACCATCGTATCGGTCCAGACTGAGGCTCTTCCAATTTGGAGGAAGGGGAGTTTCCATAATCCCGGAGACAAAAGGGTGCCTACAGGGGTGTGACTGAGTGTTGACGGTAAAAAGGAAAGGCCGATTCGTCGTACCCTGCACGCTAAGGTTGATGGCCGACTCGTCTTCGTGATGTTTGTCTGGTTGCTGATTCTCAGGTCTCCTGGATCGGTTCAAGTCTCTCAACTCGGCGTTCTCTTGGCGGAGGGCTGATAACTCCTGAGCGTGCTGCCGCCTTATTGCCGATATGTCGGCTCGCAACTGTCTTAGTTCTGACGAAAGATTTGTCTGATCTTCCACCAAGTTTTCGTCGACGAGACGTTGTTCTTCCATATGTGCGTGACTTCGAGTAGTAACCATTCCTTATGGGGCTGCGGGGAAAGTTTTACCGAGCCCCACGGTGGGCGCCAAAATGTTCCTGTCTTGGGATACTGGGGTCTTCGACTGCTGTTTTGTGTTCCCAGATCTTTTATATTTGCTCGGAAGGTGGGGGGGGGCTACCTGCAAAAGGCACTCCAACGCTCAAGTCAGGTTTCGGCTCAGAACATTTAATGTACGTAATAAATGAGGATTCAGAACCCCTTACCTTGGGAGGCGGATCCCCTTTTTATACTTATCTTATTGGGCTTGGGCCCTCATGGGCCATGGCCTCTTCTTAATCACAGGTCTGTGGTGATTAAGGGTACTTAATTACTTTTTAACCTTAGGTTTATGTTGCCATGACTCGCTAATGGTGTTTATACCTCTACTGGTGTTCGGCCCTGGTGGTGCCGAATACTATTATTAAGACCTCTGGGGTGAGGGGTTAAGGGTGTTCGGCTTTATAGATGCCGAATACTCCTGTTCGGCTATACTGTAGACACCGAACACCTATCTATTTACGAGAAAGTTCTGAATACTATCGGGGGATACTCGGTTATATGTGTTGCCGAATACCCCAATTAGTACAATAACTATGTTGTGAACAATTGATCATATCACACTTGAGGAACTGTAGATCTTGGATAAGCTATCTCATTACTGCCCGATCAGGTAATTCTTTGAATCAAATCCTTTTTCCCTTTGAAACAAAACAAAATCATAAAAAAATTGTACGTCCTTGTGTGAAGGCACTTAGAGGTTATTATGTCTTGATTATCAGTATTTTTTTGGGATTTGATTTTAGAGTATTCTCGGGATATTCTCACACTAACAAAAAGTCAAGAAGTACGGGAGATTTTTGCTGTATCATTGTTGTTATTTTTGCTAGGATCTCTTTTATTCCATTTATTTTTTGTTCTTATCTCTAAATGTACCATGAATTTGTGATGTCTTCTGCAGTCATCAAAACATATGGCCAAAGTTCTTATAATTATATGGAATGTTTAATCCGCAAGTTTCATCATGTACCTTGTTGGTGCCAGAGCTAATAAAAATTAAGGTAAGTGCAAGGGACATAGGGTAATAAAATTAAGAGTAAATTACAATGATACCTCCTCAGTTTTACTCTAATTATAGATACACCTCCCTCTTTTTTTTGGCCCTACAGAAAATCCCCTAACTTTTTGCTATTTGTTACACTGGCACCTCCTAATTCCTTAACACTATCATTCCGTTAACTCCAACAGATCATGTGCCCAGCACATGTCTTTTAATGAACTTTTTTGTCCAAAATGTCCTTATCTTCTTTGTGGGCACTCTAAAAAAAACTCTCCACCGTCAACATATGGGGAGGGAAGAGAAGAAGAGTTGGCTACAACAACGATGATGCACAGCACTGGCGGAGTGATCCAAGGAGGAAGTGGTACGCGTGTGGATCCAAAGACCTCGACCCAATATGCGAAGCGGGCCCAAGTGTCAGCAAAGCAGCTGCCGAAGACGTAGATCTTGCTAGCGGGCGAGGATGACGGCTACAGCAGACTCGCGGACAACACGCATACGGTGCCAGGGAGCCAGTAGTGGAAGCGGTAGTAGAAGCTCCAATCTCGCACCTTCCAATTCTAAAGCACCAACACTGGAAGCCCCATACAACACACTCATTGTGTTGTTCCGTAATAGAAGCGACCGAAGAAGTTTGGGTTCGTGAGGGACACACGATCAATCGTGGTCACATTCAAGGAAGAATTCGATGAAACACTATGATTATTTGCATTAACCTGGTTGATTTCAATTGAATTTGGGGGCTCCCACGCACAACACGATAGATACAAAAACAAGCCAAACGAACAATATGGCAACAAAGGCAACCAAAGTGTACACCAGACATTTTTCTTTGTTGAATATGTACACCAAACATTTGCTGCTTTGTTTTTCTTCTTTGCGTGATGGGAACATGGGGATCACTTCCTCTGTTATCATGTTGTATTTTTTTGGAACAGGACTTGACAAGGACTTTGGCATTATTTCAGCCATTTCTTTTCTTCTTTCAGAATAAGCTCTTTGTTACAAGTCTATGGGTAATTTTGGGTTTCACTAAAAATGAATAGGATATATATGTAATTTACTTTAAATATTTAACGGAAGTTAACACTGTTAATTAGTGAGAGGGGGTTCCAAACAAATATCTAAAATAGGAGGAGGTACATGTGTAATTAAAGTAAAACTGAAGGGGTGTCATTGTAATTTGCTCTAAAATTAAACATACTAATAATAAAGTATTAGGATAATAATAGAAAATAAGGTATTTAATCATTGGAAAATTAAGGTATTAAAAATACCAATATCAACTCTTAAAAAAATTACCAATATGAAAACATTTGATTATTTTTTCTTCTGTATCTATATTCTAAATTATGCAGAATCACAAGAATTACTTTTACTGATGACTAACTTTGTTGAATATTAATTAATGTACCTAATTACACAAATGTTATAAATGATTTAATTATTTGAGATTGATAGAAGTAAGTTATCAATCAACATTCTTAGCTTGATCTTATGGTATGCTTACCTGCTATCATCATAAGTTATCAATTATAAAAGGAAATCAACGCACAAAAGATGAAAAATGATGAGTAATATCGAATATCATGAAATAAGATATTACTATATGGGATAAATATCATACATTAAATTTCAAATCAAATGTTTGATTATATACAAATGATTAAATATCTCGTGTAAAATCTATTTTTTACAATTTGTTATTTGTTACAATTTGTTTTGGCCAATGCCCCTCAACCAAGCAAGTACTCACATTCACATGCACTAATTGCACTACTACTCTTGTTAATACTAAAACATATCATCACTAATTTCCTCTCTTCTTTCATTAACTTATTCGGTAACAATACCAGCATTTTCACGTTGCTCTGCACTCTCCTGTAGCTGCAGTGCAAACTCCAGCATCCAAACGAGGTCATTCATTGACGGCCTCTGCATCCCATCCTCTAACAAACAACTCATCCCAGTCTTGCAAAACTTCTTAAAGCACTCAGGTGCAATCCTCCCCTTCAATGTGGGGTCCACAATCCTTGCCACAGTCCCACTTTGGTAACAACGTCTAACCCAATTAGCAAGTGATACCTGTTTAACCTGTGCGATGTGGATCAGAGGCGGGCGAGTGCACAGTATCTCAAACAACACTACCCCAAAAGAGTACACATTAGACTTATCCATCAAACGGTAATGTTTGTAATATTCTGGGTCTAAATACCCGAAGCTACCCTTCACAACAGTACTGACATGGGACTTGTCCACGCTCATGGGCCCAATTCTAGAATGCCCAAAGTCTGAAACCTTGGCCAGACACTTATCATCCAACAAGATGTTGGTGGTCTTCACGTTGCGGTGAATGATCATGTGCTTCGCGCTTGTGTGAAGATAATGCAGCCCACGTGTGGCGCCAATGCAAATCTGCAAGCTTTGCTTCCACGAGAGAGGGGGTTATCGGTGTTGTAGAGATGGTCGCGTAGGTTGCTATCATGAAATCGTAGATATACAGGGGGTATTCGGACTGCCGAATAGCCGAATACCTGAAGGTACTTTGGTCTGAGGGTACATCAGGATAAGGTCCCAAATACTTGGATGACCGAATGGCCGAACACATAGCCAAGGATATTCGGACTGCCGAATAACCGAATACCTGAAGGTACTTTAGCAAGAGTGATCATTAGGATAAGGTCCCAGACACTCAGATGGTCGAATGGCCGAACACATATTCGGATGGGCGAATACGTAAGAATGCCTCAACCCATGACAGATCAATAATAAGGATTATCCATACAAATGTTGTTATAATAATAATTAAATCTAGATTAACCACAATGGTAATCATGAACAAGGCCCATGGATCCAGAAGCCTATTAAGGTATGTATAAATAGGGGTTAAATTCTCAAGGTGAGAGGACGGTTGATTCTCATTTACTACTTTCATTAAATGCTCTGAGCCGAAAGCTGAGTTGAGCGTTGGAGTGCCTTTTGCAGGTATCCCACCCCTTTTCATCTTGGAGGATTCGACACCTAAAGGAGATATCGGAATGAAGATATCAGCAAGCAAGGAGAAAATTACCTTATCACCCTCAGGCAGGAACATTTTGGCGCCCACCTGGGGCCCGGTAAAATTTTTCCCGGCCACACATATCAAACAAAGTCTAATCCAAGAAGTGTAGGAAGATCCGACGAACATTTTCATATTCACAGATCACTTGCAGGCACACATGAGCTCCACCACAGTTCTCAGCATGCGAGATGATCTTACTATCAAGCTACCATTTTACCGCTTGTGCTTTGCTTTTCCATAATTATGCGTGATGTCGCGACAACGAGCAAGCACTCTGTGTTTCCGACATACACCAAGTCCGAACACACTAGGTGTTGCTTATCTTTCTTTTGTCCACCATGATGAAGACTAATTAAGTTGTTCCTTATCTCGGCATCAAGAGGCAATGAACCATGTACACTTCGACACGAGAGTAATCAAGTCACTTCAATCTCGTGTTCCCATCGCCAGCATCGTATTCGGCATGTTGTTTGCAACTTCATATGCACTCACTCGTCACTATCTTTGAGTTACTCCAACTTGGTGTTGTTCCAGTTTCGGCAAGGAACACCAAGCATATTTGGCTTCGACATGTACCCACAGCTGTATAGGTCCCCACGAGTTACACATGTTGGCATGGGATTTCACGTACTCGGCCAAAGCACTCCCACTAGGTCACTTAGTCAAAACACTCAGTACTCGGCAAGCTCAAAAATTCTGTTGGTTGGGGCCGAATACTGCACATGTCAAAGTTCAATCCAAAATGGGTTAGAGGCCGAACACTACACATCCTTGATTCATCATAGTTTAGTTGCGATCCGCAATGGACAACCTCGAACACGCACGGAGCATGCAGTATCATCATTAACTTTTCAAGAAGTGACAATTCAACAATGGGTGGCATATCTACATTCGAAATAGGCTACAAAGTTAAATGCCTTAACACCTGCTCGTCCGGTGGTCCTTTAATTGCAGGGTCATTGTTTTCTTGCATCAACGGGATTGCCTTCTCGGTGACACTGGCAAGCCGAAATCCTTTGTACAATCAATATGCCTAAGATGTGAAAGCGTACTATCCGCCTTTGTATATCCAAACACCGCCGAAGTCTTCCCAACTGTAACTTATGCACTAACATTCAAACCAAAACAACACTGGTATGCCGATATGCGTAACCCAACATAAAATGCTCCAACGCACATGAGATTCACTTGGGACATCAAACATATCAGCATGAGACTCACTCGGACATCTCGGCACGAGACTTCACTCAGACATCTCAAAATGAGACATCTCCACATTCTTTTTGTAATCTCATAATGCGACTTCTCCACATACATGGCGGACAGGTTGTGATGATTCATCCAAACCTTTTGCAACACTACTTGCATTCTCTTTGGCTGTCATATGCTCCATATTGACTCTCCTAGTACGACATAGTTGTTATTCTTAGCAAGTATTCAAGTGGTTTATTCTCGGATGTTTTAATATAATACAAAAAGATTAGAGTTGTCGACATGGTCCTCTTGGCACACGAATGGAAGAGTATTGCATGTGGGAATAAAGTGATATGGTCCTTCAGAGACTTGCAAAGAGCAAGTTAGCATTACTTCTTTTTTGTTCAAAAAGAAAACAGCATGGGTGACATATATACGAAATAAAAACACAACGCAAGTCGGATTAAGCAAGATCTCCAGAGAATCCTTGCCGATATACTGAAACAAGTTATAATGGGAAGATAAATTTGTCGCCGCTGCCAGAAATCCATCTTCTCTAATGCGTATCTACCAATCACCTCCGATTCGCCGAAACGAATTACGTCTATGGCGCTAAAGCCGAAATTGACTGTGTAGGACAGGTTGCAATCATGCTCTCTTCTACGTGCAGCTTACGATAGTTTTGACCGAGGTTGGTACTCGGTCGTGAATGTAAAGTCTGACATCTTATATAGCTTACAGGGACACAAAGCATTCAACAGACATGTTTTTCATGCATTTACTTGGTTTGTTGCAAGCACTCTGGACCACAAGAGGTAAAGCTGACATCTTCAAGCCAATAACACTAACACCGATAAGTTTACCAAAGCACATGTTGGCTTTAACGGCCGACATCTGCACGTTTTGCCATCTCGGCATATATGACGAGCTGCACAAAACCTCTTTCTTAATGAACAAAGTCCACCCAAGGAAGGTACAAGTCTTATCAATATGATAAATAAGTATGTAATGTTTCGACTTTGATCACGTGTTGGACTCATTGCATTTATTTTGGATATTAGAATATCATTATACTATAATATGCCATCATATGATATATCATAAATATTGTATCAAATGTTGCATCATACATATACCATCATTGTACATGGTGATAAATGGTGAAAATCCCACGCATGTCGAAAGCTTAGATGGCCTTTTCATGATATCATGATATAAAGATAAAAGTTCATCCTTATGCTCTTTGTCAGTGCACTTTATGAATGCTAAAGTACTAGGATAAAACTTTCAGCCTATATAATAAGCTCACATATAAAGCTTTTGCTAGCCTACATTATATCAAGACATTATTGCATAAATATAGTAAATGCCTACATCTAAAGCACCGTATCCATTTCTTTTTATATGCTATCAAATTCGAAGGTCACAATTCTGAGTATCCAATATCATGATAAATTATATCATGGCAATAATGTTTCAATTGGTAGAGGATGCACGTACACCTATTATCTTCTACTACTATTTTTTTTCCTATTGTTATTATAATAACAACAGACGATGGCATGGCAATTCTGTGTCCAAAGATATCATGCATCTAATATTTCTGTCTTTTTTTTTGAATTCAAATGCTATAACTTATACTATGGCCCACGGAAAGCAAAACCATGTACATGCAATTTCTCTTCGAGTTATGCATATGGACAAATGTGCTGATATAAATTGTCACCAACATTGCTTATTTATGTGAAAAGTTCTACATGCCATGAAAATAGCTAAGTGATCAATATTATATTGTCGGCAAGCAAAAATGAAAAACCCAGAAGTTTCAATGCAAAAACTGCCATGGGTGACAAGTGACATATAAAGATAACTTATTATCGGCAATGGTACCTCTCGGCAAGTGCTGAAATTCCCAAGGCACAAAGCATCTTTTAGTAAATACATCATATTGACACTTCACCAATCATAAGTAACTTTGCTACAAATTCATTATCCACATGCTTTCGATTGCAAGTTGACTTATGTTTGACTTCTCACCAACCTACACTTGAAGGACTATCATATGGCCAAATCCTACAACATAATTAACTAGACTACCTCAACCTTAACTATCTAACACTCGGCTAGCTTGTATGGAGTATCCTTAGCTCGGCCTTGATCCTTGAGCATCTACAGTTCGGTCTTTCATGCCTTGAGTATTTGGCTTGACCTCTAGCACTTTGAACATCTAAAGCTCAGCTTCGTGCCTTGAGCACTCCCCTCGGCCTTGTGCCTCCAACATCTTTCAGCTCAACGTTGACTATCGTCAAAAGTTTTTAAGGGTTTCCCTCCTGAGTACCTACACTCTGCTAAGGATGCACCTTCGATTTTTCTTGAAAATGGTTTCCCTCCCGATTACTCCTACTTGGCTAAGGATGCACCATTCGGACCTTACTTCAAATGGTTTCCCTCCCGAGTACTCCTACTCAGCTAAGGATGCACCATTCGATCTTCACCTCAAATGGTTTCCCTCCTGAGTACTCCAACTCGGCTAAGGATGCACCATTCGGACCTTACTTCAAATGGTTTCCCTCCCGAGTACTCTTACTCGGCCAAGGATGCACCATTCGGTCTTCACCTCAAATGGTTTCCCTCCTGAGTACTCCAACTCGGCTAAGGATGCACCATTCGGACCTTACTTCAAATGGTTTTCCTCCCGAGTACTCTTACTCGGCCAAGGATGCACCATTCGGTCTTCACCTCAAATGGTTTCCCTCCTGAGTACTCCTACTTGGCTAAGGATGCACCATTCAGACCTTACTTCAAATGGTTTCCCTCCTAAGTACTCCTACTCGGCTAAGGATGCACCATTCGATCTTCATCTCAAATGGTTTCCCTCCTAAGCACTCCTACTCAGCTAAGGATGCACTATTCGGACCTTACTTCAAATGGTTTCCCTCCTGAGTACTCCTACTAAGCTAAGGATGCATCATTCGAACCTTACTTCAAATGGTTTCCCTCCCGAGTACTCCTACTAGGCTAAGGATGCACCATTCGGACCTTACTTCAAATGGTTTCCCTCCCGAGTACTCCTACTTGGCTAAGGATGCACCATTCGATTTTCACCTCAAATGGTTTCCCTCCTGAGTACTCCTACTCAGCTAAGGATGCACCATTCGGACCTTACTTCAAATGGTTTCCCTCCTGAGTACTCCTACTCGGCTAAGGATGCATCATTCAGTCTTTACTTCAAATGGTTTCCCTCCTGAGTACTCCTACTCGGCTAAGGATGCACCATTCGGTCTTCACCTCAAATGATTTCCCTCCTGAGTACTCCTACTCGACTAAGGATGCACCAGTCGGACCTTACTTCAAATGGTTTCCCTCCCTAGTACTCCTACTCGGATAAGGATGCACCATTCGGTCTTTACTTTAAATGGTTTCCCTCCTGAGTACTCCTACTCGGCTAAGGATGCACCATTCGAATCTTACTTCAAATGGTTTCCCTCACGAGTCTAAGGATGCACCATTCGGTCTTTACTTCAAATGGTTTCCCTCCCGAGTACTCCTACTCGGCTAAGGATGCACCATTCGGTCTTTACTTCAAATGGTTTCCCTTTTGAGTACTCCTACTCGTCTAAGGATACACCATTCGGATCTTACTTCAAATGGTTTCCTTCTCGAGTACTCCTACTCGGCTAAGGATGCACCATTCGGTCTTTACTTCAAATGGTTTCCCTATTGAGTACTCATACTCGGCTAAGGATGCACCATTCAGACCTTACTTCAAATGGTTTCCCTACCGAGTACTCATACTCGGCTAAGGATGCACCATTCGGACCTTACTTCAAATGGTTTCCCTCCCGAGTACTCCTACTCGGCTAAGGATGCATCATTCAGTCTTCACCTCAAAGGGTTTCCCTCCCGAGTACCTACATTCGGCTAAGGATGCACCCTTCAATTTTTCTTGAAAAGGGTTTCCCTCCCGAGTACCTACACTCAGCTAAGGATGCACCCTTCAGATTTTCTCAAAAGGATTCTCTCCCGAATACCCTAACTCGGCCAAAGATGTTTCTTTTGGAAATTTTTTCTTCTCGGGCCAAAACATACATGAAATTGAACCAACTTGTTAAGCCTTTTCGTCCCCAAGCAGACTCAAGGCTTGGGGGGTTGATGTAGGAAGAAATTTAAGTACCCATCAGACTTGGAGTAACTTCTCGGCCACTCGGCCAGTCAACCTCAATTAAATACTTGGCTTCAAGTAATATTTCGGCCACTTGGTCCCAAGAACTTTGTCTTGATGAACTCAACCTCGATTGTCTTCTCGACTAGTCAGCCATTCGGCCTCAAGTAATTTTTTGACCATTCGGCCTCAAGCAAACCTTGTCCAGATGAACTTGATCTCGACTATCTTCTTGACAGGTCGGCTACTCGACATTAAGTATCTTACACTCGACCTTGGTCATTTTATGCTCAACCACTTTGGTGTAAAGTAAAGCCTAGGACAATTTGGCATGAAGAACTTTTCGGCCACCTCCCTCAAGCGAAGAATGGCCTAACGCGTTTCGACCATCTCCCGCCAAGGATGGCCTAAACACCTTTCAGCCTTAACAAAAACTCTACGAAAGTTGAAACACTTTAAGCCATAACCATTACGAGTAGAGCCAAAACCCTTTGGTAAGACAAGAGACAAGACTCGCTAACCCTCTTCGTCCTCTTAAGGACTCAAGGCTTGGGGGGCATGTATACCAGGGGTATTCAGATTGCCGAATAGCCGAATACCTGAAGGTACTTTGGTATGAGAATACATCAGGATAAGGTCCCAAATACTCGGATGACCGAATAGCCGAACACATAGCCAAGGATATTCGGACTGCCGAATAGCCGAATACCTTAAGGTACTTTAGCAAAAATGATCATCAGGATAAGGTCCCAGACACTCAGATGGTCGAATGGCAGAACACATATTCGGATGGGCGAATACGTGAGAATGCCTCAACCCATGACAGATCAATTATAAGGATTATCCATACAACTGTTGTTATAATAATAATTAAATCTAGATTAACCACAATGGTAATCATGAACAAGGCCCATGGATCCAGAAGCCCATTAAGGTATGTATAAATAGGGGTTAAATTCTCAAGGTGAGAGGACGGTTGATTCTCATTTACTACTCTCATTAAATGCTCTGAGCCGAAAGCTAACTTGAGCGTTTGAGTACCTTTTGCAGGTATCCCACCCCTTTTCATCTGGGAGGATTCGGCACCTAAAGGAGATCTCAGAATGAAGATATCAGCAAGCAAGGAGAAAATTACCTTATCACCCTTAGGCAGGAACAGTAGACAAGGATCATTTCCTTGTTATTTGTTGAAGTAGCCAATGAGCGACCAGATAGAGGTGGCGGAGTTGCGAGGGCATCTCAATTTCATTCAGAAACTCACGAGTCCCCTGCTGTTAACCCAGTTTGAGCCACTTGATGGCGACAGGGGTAGAACTGTCGTCGATGTAGCCCTTGTAGACGTGGCCAAATCCTCCAACGCTGATGATGAAGACGTCGGCAAAGTTTTGGGTGGCGGCTTTGATCTCTACGCTGGAGAAGCGGTGGCAGAGATCGGATGGCAGCAAGTAATTTTGCTTGTTGGTTGAGTTATCCTTGGTCTTCAAATCAGTGGTTGTCTTGTGCTGCAAAAATACAACGAAATAAATGACAACGAAGATCAAAACAACCCCGGATACCATCCATGCGACAACACCAATTATGGTCATTTGCATTCCCCTGCGGCTTTTTCCGTTTTGAACAGGTATGTTGCTCGTTGGTGTCTTAATCGGGTCCAGGTTAGGTCCGACAAGGTTGTAAGACCCGGCCTCGCTTATTTTGAAAATCTCAAGACGGTTCAAGAATGGGTCGCTGTATGTTGTTTTATCACTAGTTTCATAAGGATGCATTTGGAGCGAGAGATTAACCTTTTTTTAGTATTATTCTTTGGAATCAAAACGGCGTAGTTTCTGTGCACACCAACACCTTTCTATTTCTGGCTCCATTCCATAACATCAGCGTTGTCCTCAGCCAACTGGGTTGCTATGTAAATTAAGAACACCCTGTCCTTGATGTCATTAATATTTGGGTCAAGCTCGCAAAAGTGGAGCCTGATCATGTAAGTGAAACCAGAGTCAACGGGGAACTCCCAAGTCAGGTTGAGGATTTAGTTCAGAGTGGCGTTTGTGCTCATGTCACGCGCTGTTCTGTAAAGTTCTTTGGGTGCCAACTGCCACTTAATCAGGATTCACGGTTATGTTCATCTTACCATCCATGTCAGCTGGTAGATCATTGTTCTGTGGATTTTGTTTAATTAAATAATCTTATTCGTCACCAGCCCAATTCCTGAACCAATCGGTGTAGTTTGGTGCCGAGATTTCTTGCCCTCCGATTTTGATTCTATACTCTGTCTGCAGCACAAAGCTGGTTCCGAGGGTGTATAACGTGTTTCTTCCCACGAACGTGAATCCCACGTTTTACTGCAAAAACTCAACCAAAATATCATTCGCTAGAGGCTGATTCACGTCAAAATATCTTGCAAAACTGTTAGTGCATGTTTGGATTCCCGGAGAAAAGAATGGTCAGAGTGTTGTTTGTTAGTAAAAAATGAATGCGACGAGTTAAGAGTGACTTGTGAGAAATATTTACAAATCATATTTTAAACTTGTTCTATCTTGATGAAAAACGGTTCAGAAATAAACTTATTTCAGTCTAAGGTCCCAAAGCTTGATGGTAACTTGTCCAAACACTATAAGAAATTTAAATTTTGTTACTAACTTTAATTATGAATAAAATTAGTAGCTAATTCTAAGTTAATTAACTAACTATCTATTAGTGGATAGTAAGTGAGTTGGTTTGAATATAAACAGGATCTTACATGGTGATTGATAAAGTGAAATATGAACTAATTATTTGTGTGCTTTGATTCTTCTTTTTACAGATTTGATCTTTGATGCAAAACAAAAGCTCTGGTGGTTATAGCAAATGCTGGCACTGATTACTTTCGAATTTATGATGAATCTGACCGTTTCACATTTCCTGCCTAATATGATTTTGTAACTTGGATAACTTTTTTTGTGTTTTGGTACTTTTGATGTCACTGCAGGGATATCCTGCAACTTCTGGGAAGTCGAAAGGCTTGGCATGAGATATAAAACATGATAATTCAGATGTATAATACCACCAAGGAAATATAGGAAAACTTGATTGAGTTGAAATAATCATGTGTTTTTGGACACGACAACTTTGGTAGAGTCTCAAGGCCAACAACTCAATAACACAGAGTCATGTGGCACATGCTAGAGATTATAAAAAGAGTTCAAGGAAGTGGACATTCTATGCTATGCTATACTTGTTATTGTTCTCATTGTTATGCTCCTATTTCCTCAGATCGGACATCACTTTTACCCCCATTAGTTAAGGTGACCATAAGGGGACACACTTGAGACTTAGTTGAACTGATATCACTTACCTCATTTAATGGTTTATGTATGTTATTAGTACTGTTATAATTTATTACTAGTTATATCAAAATATAATTTATTACCACCCAATTCTTAATCTTTTTAACATGCTATCATCAAGTGACAAAATTTAGAGTGGTTGGACACTTGGGGTGGTTCTGGTTCTGGTGAGGTAGGTCAGAAACTACTTCCATCATTTTACATTATCTGAACATTAACTGCTTCTTTGGGAAAAAAAATGATAAACTTTCAGGCCACTGTATTTTTTTTTTCTTTCTAGTTTTGGATACCAAAAGAGAAAACTAAGTTATAATATAACATATTAATATATGCACACTTTAGAGAGAGAAAAGGGGGAAAAATTAAATTTCATCCTAGTATAATATATGCACTTTCTCTTTTAGCGGTATTTCATCTAAATCATAATCTGTTATTAATTGGTTGTTTTTCTGGTTAGAATAACTCTCTACCATTCAACAAATATGCGTTTCTGACAACGCACAATGCATTTGCCATTGATGGAGAACCATCTTGCACAGGAGCTACCACCACTAACCAAGAAGACAGTGTAACGCAGCAGATCAAAGTATGTCATTCATTATTACTATGCTTAGCTTCTGCTAATTTTATGATCTGTTTTTTACAAGCATGTTTAAGGTCACTATTTTCTTCCATCAATGTTTCATTTGTAGAATGGAGTTTGGGGACTAATGCTAGATACATATGATTTTGATGGAGAGGTGTGGTTATGTCATTCATTTCAGGGCCAGTGCTATGACTTCACAGCTGTTGTATGTAAAAATCATCTTCCCACTTCTGTTTCTTTTCAGCCTATACTTTCCTAACCTGTTTCCTTGCAAACACTAATGACCAATGAGTACCTCTACACAAAGACCCTAACTTTGTAATAAATGAGTAGGAACCAGCTATAGATACTGAAGGAAATTGCAGCTTTTCTGTCAGCCTACCCCACAGAAATTGTGACACTCATATTGGAAGATTATGTTAAAACACCAAAAGGATTAACCAAAGTCTTCACGGATGCTGGTTTGATGAAGTTTTGGTTTCCTGTGACTGGAATGCCAAAAAGAGGAAGAGATTGACCTCTAGTGAGTGAATGGTTGCTAAAAATCAAAGATTACTAGTGTTCACTTCTGTCAGGTCTAAGGAACAAATTGAAGGCATTGGATACCAGTGGAATTACATGGTTGAAAATCAGTGTAAGAAAACACCATCTATTAAAGCTCTTTTTATTCTTTATTTTGTAGTACACATTTTTTAAATTACAAGAGAAACACACTAGAGAAGGTAGAGTGTGAATTATGGTATGCATTTATTCTTTCTTCCATTGTTAATTTTCATTTTGGTGATCTTAAATCCTGCAGATGGGGATGGGGGAAGGAAAGCAGGAAGCTGCCCAAATAGAGCAGAATCTTCTCTTGATGACAAGAGCAAGTCCTTAGTGTTGGTAAACTATTTTCGCTCTACTCCATTTAAGCCAATCGCCTGTGAAGATAACTCTGGAGGTCTCATTGACATGCTACAAACCTGCCACGGTGCTGCTGGCAACAGGTGGGCTAATTATGTTGCTGTTGACTATTACAAGGTACGACTTGGCCATATTTTCCTTTTTCCTACTAACTTTTGTTGCTGAAGCATAAAGTTTTGGATTCATTCATGCTAATATTATTTATAATTTGTTGATCATTGTGTAGAGGAGTGAAGGGGGAGGATCGTTTCAAGCCATGGACACTCTCAATGGGAAGCTCTCTTTTGCGGCTGTAATGATGTTCATGCATGTGTGGTAAAGAAATTTTCACTCTTGCTTTCTAGAAACACAAAGTTAGTATATAAATGCCCAACAATTGAATTTTGATTCTTTCATTTTCAGCCTGGATCTACTTCACAAGCTTGCTCAGCACAGAAAGCATAGCAACATGCTTCTTGAAATGTTTGAGTCATTTTAACTGTAATTGCTTGACTTCACTCCCACGATTCCTAGCTGATATAATCCTATAAATACTATTTTATGTAGTCAGTGTTACCAGAATATATGTTTGATTCACAACTAAAAATGCATTGGTTATTGTCAGAACAATATGTTTAAACATGTAAGCGCAAATTGTAGGATACCTTCAGTGTTTATATATGAAGATACTTCTTTTTAGTAGATTGTGTAACACCATAAATCCGGGTTTACATGTATTTGCATTTTAAACTCATTTTAATTTCATAGGCGTGTTACTTTATTTAATTCTCGTAAAAGAAAGAAGAGATTATTTATTTATTCATTTTACAAAGCGCCAAAGTTTGTTTAATTTCACAAATCAAATATAATTGTAAAAAGGTAAGTTGGATTTTTTCCAAATTGTTAAAAAAAAGTTTTATGTAAATTTTAAGTTCGAAAGTTGTGCGTCACTTAGTAATTAAAATAGGTTATTTAGGTTCGCAAGAAACTAATTGTAACGTCATTTCAAACATAAATGGACACTTAATTTTGAATTAATAAAATAAAGAATACGAGATAATTTGGTTGGTTATCAAGTATACACATATGCATAAAATAGAGAATTTCATACATCAAAATGTTTTCCGGAGCAATATATACATATACACATTGCTCAAGGTATATACCAAATACATAGGGTAATAGAGTATGAAAACTAAATATACATAGTAAAATTTGAAACCTAGGTCTACCCGTATTCAAATACATAAAAGGAAAAAACCTAGTCTCATAGCAGTCATCTCTAAATCGAACCCTGCATGTTAGACTAATCCAAAGAAATGGGATGGCGGAGGGCCTCTGACAAGATCCCTGAGGAGAGAATCTAGTGGTAATTGTCCACAGGATCCTTCACGGAATCTTTCTCAAGGTTCTCCAATCCTCCTCAAATTTCTAGGACTCACTGTTCCCTAAGTTCACGACTAGCAACAGATCCCCCTGACTGAGTCTCACCCAATTACGTCTCCAATTCTTTGACGTAATAGGGGTTCGGCAAAAGGCGGGAAGCGTCGGACCAACATGAACTCCTTGGATGGTGTGACATCGAGAATAGTAGTGGGTATTGATGAACTCTTCAAGGACACTCCGAAGAGACGGATGATGATGAGAGCGACGAAACTGATGAGGATGGCCCCTTGTGATCTCCACAGGTATTGCCATCGGCTCCTAAAACAAAACATAAGGGTGAATCTCTTCACTTCATCAAGCAAATCACACATAAATGAATTTAAAAGTTACACACAATGCTGCTAACCACTGCGGGGTAGTTCTCTAACGTTTATACTCGGAACTTACTCATTTCCATGACTATTTATGTAAATTGTAACACACTGGCCAACTGCCACTGGAACTCCCAGAACTCAGTGGTCTTACATATATTGAGTAGAATGACTACTGGGAGTACACCATCACCCTGGTATAAGGTGGGCTTTCACCAGCTTAGAAGTTCTCGTGGTTATTATCAAGGTCGCCAAGTCGGTTTGTGTGAAACTTGACAACTACCCTCCAAGGTCGTAATGCCTCACGATTATCTCTCAGGTACCAATCTGTGGTCATTCATACTCCGAGGACTTACTCCTCGCACACTCTCACACGGAGGTTATCTTTGCTCGTCACCGTGGGTTTCTGCTGTTGGTGGTACAAGATAGATCAAATCGTCGCCGAGCTCAAGATGTTGTCCTGGCTCCAAATAAAATTATACTATATGAGAATATGCCCTCCATCACCTATTGGTGACCACGTCGTTCGATCTCTGCCAACATCTTTGCATCTTTCTCTTAGCCAGAATTGTCCCACACTACTTTCTTCACAAGTCCGTTGTACACGCGTATTTCCTCTTTGCACGACTCTCAAGGCGTATATCGCCATCGTGTATCAAGATTCTTTATTACATTTTATTTGTGCCTTACCCTCTCAATTTCTAAAGTTTTTAATAGTTAATACTTACCGATAATTCCTCCACGCAAGGGTCCTAGAATGTTTATCTAAGTCCAAAGCACAAATTAAAGAGTTAATTTATTAAGCTTATAAAATAAATAAATTCTTAAGTCTAAATTAATTGTTCTCACTGTTGGAGTTTATATTATTTATTATAGCCGGCAAAATTGCCCGAAATACTAGGACAAAGTCCTAGTCTACATAAACACTCGCGTTCGAGTCTTATGCCCATAGAACACAGACATCAGAGAAATACAATTCATATTACAGTCCACGTGACTGTACCACAGAGCATTTCAAAATGCACAAATCACACGCATAAAGATGCCCTAGGTTCACATTCCAAAGGTCTTGCAATCATTTAAGGCAAGGGTAAAATTTACCTACTGCCTTACATACACACAATTATAATTAATTTAAACTTTCAAATATCTCACAAACCAAATATCATATTTCAAAGGCAATTTAAGACAGAATTCCTTTTTGGCAGCACCTAATCTCTGTTCAAAATTAATTTAGCAAACAATTTTTGTTCTATGAAATTCTTATTTCAAATCAAAGCGCTTAAAACCTATTTTTCAAGAAGGTATCCCACACTCTCAGATTAAATCTACAAAAATTATTAAAATTTCCTAGAAGTTTGCAGGTTAGTATGTCCTTCACAATGAGCATACCTCAAAGATGTGTAATTTTCTCAAACTTACCAAATGAGATTTTAACTCAAATTTTTTTGGTAAAATGTTAACATTCATATCTTTCAGAAAAGGTAAAACTTAAATCCTAATTCCTCCTACATTTTCCCCAGTAATTTCTTTTCTAAGACCTATGTCTCAGGTTTGAAATATGAAATCCATGCATGTGTTCAATTTAAACCAATTTTTTTTAAATTAGTAATTACGGATCAAAATTTTTGAAACTTATATAATTTTAAAGTTCTGTTTGTATAGTTTTAGGAAAAAAAATTAGATTTAAAAAATGATCATTACTTTGGTGTAACAAGCTCAAAAATCGAACCTTGTCCGAACCAGTTTCCACAAGCAGAACAGCCCCATTGCATGTCACGGATGAACCTTCATTTGAGGTTATCTCGCAATGGTCTAAAAATGAAAGTTGGTGAATTTTGAGTCTAATTTAACTGAGGACAAGTTTCATCAAAATCCAACAGCTAATCAAAAGTTATGCACAAAAAAATCTTAAAAACCGAACCTTGTCCGAACCAGTTTCCATAAGCAGAACAACCCTATTGCATGTCACGGATGAACTTTCATTTGAGGTTATCTCGTAATGGTCTTAAAACTAAAGTTGGTTCATTTTGAGTCTTCTTTAACTGAGGATAAGTTTCATCAAAATCCAATGGCTAGATCAAAAGTTATACACAAAAAAAAGCTCAAAAACCAAATCTTGTCCGAACCAGTTTCCACAAGCAGAACAGCCCCATTGCATCTCACTGATGAACCTTCAATTGAGTTTATCTCACAATGGTCTCAAAATAAAAGTTAGTGCATTTTGAGTCTACTTTAACTGAGGATAAGTTTCATCAAAATCCAATGGCTAGATCAAAAGTTATGCACAAAAACATAAGTACTGTCCAGGGCTTCTACTTGAGATAGCCACTACGAACACCAATTTTCAAGTTTTGGAAAATGCATGAAGGTTTAGAAATGGGTTCTAACGAAAATTGGCCATGGTCTCCTTTGTATTGGAGCCATCCCATGAATTTCTGAAAAGGAAAAAAGATGAAGAGAAGATTTGAACACAGCCACAAGCTACTACCAAAGGAGATTTTCAGAACACAAACCCAACACACACATGCAAACACATTTTTCACAATTCCAGTCAACAATAAAGGCATTTATGCAAGAGTGGCTGGATCATCCAACCTCCTGCCACTTTAGAATCCACAAAAGAGTCACCTTACCTTTTTAAGAGGTTCATGTGAAAGAGGAGAAGAAGAAGAGAGGAAAATGTGAAGGAAGGTTGGTGAGATAGGCACTCTAGGCCTTGCATGCAAAGCTCCAAAGAGCTTCAACAATGGCTGCCTTCTCCTTTGAGTGCCACAGCCAGCAGCTGGGAAGAGAGAGGTTGGAGCTTTCTTGAGGGCAACTTAGTGGCTAAAGTTGTGGTTTGTGAGGAAAAGAGAGAGTGAGTGATTTGAGTGATTATAAATAAAAGAGTGATGTGAGTTGTGTGTGTGTGTATGGTCGTGGGTCATAGAGAGAGAGAGAAGTGGGTGGCTGCATGAAATTCTATAGGTTGTAGGGAAGAAGGATTTGATAGCTTGAGTGCCAAATTAATCTACACAGTGTAGAATTACACTGTGTAGTCAGAACGAAACGTGATTTTAATTTTCAAAACAAAAATTTTTAAACATCAAATAATTTTTATAAATCTTATGAAATAAAACTTTTTATTAACTTTCATAAAATTTTCTCTATAGAGTGATAGCGTACAAATGAATTTTACGAAAGGTAACTTAACGTGCAAGTTTTAGAGTTCAAAAACGCTTAAAACGGTTTTTCAGTCAAATAAACAATTAATTCACAACAACAAACATTTTTATTAATTCTTACTAACAATTATCCACAGACATATGAATTTCTTTTCGAGATATCTCTGGCAGTCAAATCACATAAGTATTTAATTTTTTTAAAATACTTATCACACTGCACATTCTCAACTCAAATAAAATAACACAAGTTATTTTATTTAAACAGAAACTATAATCAATCCTACAGGCAATTATACAAAAAAGCAACTATAGAGAATTAATTTCGGAGAATTAATTAGTGTCAGTTACTTACAGAGAAATTTTTATTACGGGAAATTAGTTTCAATAAATTAATAACATAAATTTTAATTACAGAGGATATATATATCTTTTTTTTAAACGTTTTTCCTATTTAACCATTATAAAGAAATATCTATATTATTTACTTTCCTTCATTTTTCTTATTTACACAGTTAATTACTAACTATATTTTAATTTCTCAGAACATATCTTTTTCTTATTTAAAACAAACAATTAAATTTTCATTAATTCCAATTAAATCTCTCACATTTTTACTTACTAGGTTGTAATTTTCGGAGTGTTACATATTGCAACAAAATTAGGTGCAATTTGACTCCCCATAAAATTATTGGGACTTTTCAGCACTTAAGAAAGGAGCTGCATGGTGAGCAGTTCCAAATTATGTATTCGTTGTTGAAATCCTGTCTGATATATAACAATAACAAACAAAGTATAAGAAACTATGTAATAATGGCCATTACTTGGAAAATTATTGAGTCGTGTTTTGCGGGAAAGCTGTAATAAAGTTATTGGATGGGAAAATGTTGCAATAATTGAACACGTGAAATAAAGGCTGATAACAGAAATGAAATGTATCTAAGGTTTTAAAAAATAGTATGTGATTGTGATATCAGCCACAACATTCAAGTTTTTAGAGTGGAGTGACCGGGAATGAATTTTCTCCATTGAAAATTAACATGAGAGAGTAAAGTGCTTTCATCTCATCGATTAATAAATTTTAAACACAACTTTATAATATTTTTTATAAAATAAATTAAATAATTTTAGTGGTTGAGATCTCATATAGTGAAAATGTGACTGCAAAGGATCCCAACCCATGAGTGACCACATTGCAATTGCATTTACTATCTGCGTGTGATTTACCAACTTGTGTAGCATATACCTGCATCAATTCAGGTCTAACACAAAAGCTACTCTTTCTTGCTTATAAATTCTATACGTACGTTTGATGGTGTAGACGCAAAACCAAACAGGCATTATATTTATCTGCAAGTTTCTATAATATCAAAGATTGCAACAGAAACTGCGACTGTAGCCATCACTGTAAACTTTGCAAGTAACCCTGCACCTGTCTTCATTTGCAAGAGACAGAAGCAACTTGATTCCTGTACGCAGACATTGTCATTTTATGATTACGAAAATGGAAAAATATATATCGACATCCCAAATGCTAATTGACACCTAGAAAGAGAGAAAACAAAAGATAGAAAAGTATAACTATGATAGGTAATATGATACAATAAAAAAAGAGAAATAGAGAGAAATGAGAAGCGTTAATGTGATGTTCAAAATAATAGTGTGTTCAAATATCATTACTCTATGAAAATAGACACAAATTGAAAATAATATGATTCCAAAGCGTTGGGTTAATTTGATTCGCTCAACACGGGTTTGCGTCCATAATCTCGGTAGTCACACTCACCCCATTAATAATTTTTCCACTAATAAATATATTGTCATTAATTTCCTCTCCTTTTTCATTTAATTCACTCAGTAATAATGCCAGCCTTTTCGCGCTTCTCCGCACTCTCTTGCAGCTGCAACACAAACTCCAGCATCAAAATGACGTTGTTCATTGACGGCCTTTGCGCCCCATCCTCTAACAAACAACTCACCCCAATCTCGCAAAACTTCCTAAAGCACTCGGGCGCGATCCTCCCCTTCAATGTGGGGTCCACAATCTTTTCCAGGGTTCCACTTTTGTTACAGTGCCTGGCCCAATTAGCAAGCGATAACGGTTCGGTCTCCGCTGTGTGGATCAGAGGCAGTCAAGCACACAGTATCTGGAAAAGGACTACCCCAAAAGAGTACACGTCAGACTTCTCCGTCAAACGCTGCCAATTATAATACTCCGGGTCTAAATACCCAAAGCTTCCTTTCATAGCAGAGCTGACATGGTCTTTAGACATGTCTGTGGGCCCAATTCTGGATAGGCTGAAATCTGAAACCTTGGCCACCCACTTGTCATTCAACAAGATGTTTGTGGTTTTCACGTCTCGGTGGATGATCACATGCATCGCACCTGTATGAAGATAATGCAGCCCACGTGCGGCGCCAATGCTAATATGCAAGTGTTGCTTCCACGAGAGAGGGGGTTTATCGGTGTCATAGAGATGGTCACGGAGGTTACCACGTGCCATGAAGTCGTAGACCAGGATCATCTCGTTGTTATCGTTGCAATGGCCGATGAGCGGGACGAGATGACGGTGACGAAGCTGTGAGAGCATCTCGATCTCATTCTTGAACTCGCGAGCCCCCTGCTGTGAATCGGATTTCAGGCGCTTGACAGCAATGGGGGTGGAACCTCCATGAATGTAGCCCTTGTAAACGTGGCCGAATCCATCGGCGCCGACAATGAAGACATCATCAAAGTTGTTGGTGGCGGCTTTCATCTCGACGAGAGAGAAGTTACGGCAGTGATCAGACGACAGGGAAGAATTCTGCGTGTTGGTCCTTGAGAACAAGAGTGGATTGGACTCGAAAGTGACTGACAAAAAAGACGAAGAAACCAACAAGTGAGTTCACAATGAGAATGGAGATCAACACGACGCTGGATACCACCGCTGCAACAACACCAATTATCATCGTTCCGCTTCCTCTGTTGCTCTTTCCCTTTGAGACGGGTATTTGAGGTTCGACAAGGTTGTTAGACTTGCCCTGACTGACTTTGAATATCTCAAGACCGTTCAAGACCGGGTCACTGTATTTCATTTCCCTACCACTTCTACAAGGATGCAGCTGAAGCGAAAGATTAACCTTTTTCTGAGTTTTATTCTTCGGAATCAAAACAGCGTAGTCTCTTTGCACAGCGACACCTTTTTGTTTCTTGCTCCATCTCAGAACATCAGCGTGCTCCTCAGCCAAGTAGCTCGCTATGTAAATGAAGAACACTCTGTCACTGATGTTATTAATACGGGGATCAAGCTCACAAAAGTGGAGCCTAAGCATGTAAGTGAAGCTATAATCAACGGGGAACTCCCAAGTCAAGTTGAGGCTTTTATTCAGGGTCCCGTTTAGCCCCATGTCACGCGGTGTTCTGTAAAGTTCCTTGGGTGCCACGTATTTAGGATACACAGTTATGTTAATCTTATCATCCATGTCACCTATTAGATTGTCCCTTAGATTTTGTGTCACTAAATAATCTTCATCGTGACCAGCCCAGATCCTGAACAAACCGGTGTCGTTTGGTGGCAAGATTCCTTGTCCTCCAACTTTGATTCTATACTGTGTCTCCAGCAAAGCACTGGTTCCAACTCTGTACAGCGTGTCATTTCCCACGAACATGAATCCTGTGTCATTTGCTGTCGTGTAATACAGATCACTTGGCATGGAAAATACTTCAATTCCGTTGATGAAAGCATAGCAGTTTGGTTGTGATGGGTTGAAGGTGAGATTGAGCCTTTCGCCATCGTCCACGTTGACCATGTATTCTTTGAAAATGGTTTCTGTGTTTTCCACGTCAGCCGTTAGAGAGGTGTTGAAACCATTGAGGAGGGTGAATTGGTTGGATTGAACGGTGAAGGATGTGTCGGTACAGGGAAAGGAAGGGTAAGAAGCAGGGTGGAAGAAGAGGCGAAGAAACTTCGGGCCAGCGCTGACAGGGAAGGAGTAGTTGAATTGGGAACGGGACAAGCGTGCTGTGATGAAGGGCACTTGATTGGTGGAAGGAGATTGTGTTGTTGCTGTAGCGGAAATGGTGCTCTCTTGACCAAATAAGAACATTGAGTCAGTGTCCCCTGTCCATGTCCTTTTTCCGTCTGAGAATTTACCAGTGGAGCCGCAACTGATTGTAAAATTGTCCACTGGGTTGTACGCTTGGAGGTGTGTGGAGAGGTGGAACAGGACGAAGAATGTTAAGGAGATGATACTGTTGAAGCTCATGGTTAGCGTGAGAGACTACAACTCTACAAGGCAGTGATGTTGTGAAGACTTATTATCAATGCCAGCTCGTAGTTGCTAGGAAGCCAGGGAAGACTTTTCATGCAGAGTGTTTGTTAGTGTTGTTGGAGTTTTAATAAACCTTATAAAATACCAAATGAGCACCAAAACACATTACGTCAGATTATCAAGAGGTTTTAAGGAATATTTGGATCCATAGAGCTTGATCAACACGCAGCGGAATCTAACAGCGGTCACGAACAATTGGTTTAATGACCTTCCTCAACCAAATCACCTTCTTCCTTTGGGACCTTCGTTTTTCTCTTCAGATGGGGAGAGGAGAAACTGTTTCTTGATTTGGTGTATTGGGGACCATAACCATGCCTTAGGTTTTAACCTATTAGGGTTCCCATTATCCCCTAATGGGCCAAAGTGGTTTTCGCTCATTAAGCCCATATCAATTTTCTGTTGGCAGTCTAATGGGCTCACTGAATTAGATCACTTTATATTGAACCCATCTAAATGTAAATAACTAATATAAATGTTATAATATAATATGTAGCCCATATTAATTAATTAGGAATTATAAAATTCCTAACAATCTCCCACTTGGGCTTCATATTAACCTTAGACATTTATATCACAAAATTCTTTAGGCACGCAACCGTACGTTATTTACTTTTAGAATCCTTTTATACAATCTGGTCCATCTCATATAGCAACATGAAACCACTGCAATTTTCATCACAATTCAGCGTGACTAAGCCACAATGATCACCACTATTACTCATACTCGATGACATAGATCAAATATGGATAAGCAGCATGGAAATTACATACAATGTGATCTTAATCATGTTTATTTCCAACTAGTCCAAACTTTATTCTTTATAGAGATCAATCCAAAATGCAATACAAATATTGCACACAAAACAAGCTCAGAATAGAATGATAAACATCAACTTTATTTATGCAGAAAATCCAAACAATACAAATATTTGGAAAACATAAGATATAAAACATAAATGGGACTCCCACTAAACTAAGGTACTGTTGGGAACTACACCCATATGAGAAGTGTGCTCATGAAAAACTCTAGGTACCAAACCTTTAGTAAGTGGGTCAGCTAGCATGGAATCAGTCCCTATATGTTCTATGGAAATCTGCCTATTCTGAACTCTTTCCTTCACAACCAGAAACTTGATGTCAATGAATTTTAACTTGGTTGTACTCCTATTGTTGTTGGAGTAAAGAACTACAGAGTTATTGTCACAATAAATTTTCAATGGTCTTTCAATGCCATCGACCACACGCAAACTAGTGACAAAGTTTCGCAGCCATATCCCGTGATTAGATGCCTCAAAATAAGCAATGAACTTCGCAGCCATGGTTGAAGAAGCTACAAGAGTCTGTTTAGCAGACTTCCAAGAGATAGCTCCTCCAGCCAACATATATATGTATCCAGAAGTGGAGCGTTTGCTGTCTTGACATCCAGCAAAATCAGAGTCTGAGTACCCGATGATCTCCAAATTGTCAGACTTCTGATAAGTGAGCATGTAGCCTTTTGTTCTCTTCAAGTAACGCATTACGTGTTTCACTGCCTTCCAATGCTGCAATCCAGGATTACTCAAGTATCTGCCCAGAACTCCTACGACAAATGCTATGTCGGGACGAGTACAAACTTGAGCATACATCATACTTCCTACTGCTGACGCATAGGGAATCTTCTGCATCTCAGTTCTTTCAAGGTCATTATTGGGGCATTGTTTGAGACTGAATTTGTCTCCTTTAGCTATTGGGGTATCTCCTGGTTTACTATCTTTCATGCCGAATCTATCAAGTACTTTATCGATATAGCTCTCTTGTGACAACCTTAGGATACCTTGAGAGCAATCTCGTAGTATCTTAATACCTAACACAAAAGAAGCTTCCCCAAGATCTTTCATTTCGAAATTTTTCGTTAGAAATCTCTTGGTCTCCTGTAAGAAGCCTATATCTCTGCTAGCAAGCAGTATATCATCGACATATAATACCAAGAATATGTATTTACTCCCACTGAACTTATGATATACACAATCATCAACTACATTTGCCTCGAAACCGTATGAGGTAATGACTTGATGGAACTTGTAATACCATTGACGGGAAGCCTGTTTGAGACCATAGATGGATTTCTTTAGTTTGCATACCATGGACTTTGAGTCACCTAACACAAAGTTTTCTGGTTGCACCATATAAATCGTTTCTTCAATGTCACCATTTAGAAACGCAGTCTTGACATCCATCTGATGTAGCTCTAAGTCAAAATGAGCTACCAGTGCCATTATAGTTCTAAAAGAATCCTTTGAAGATACTGGAGAAAAGGTTTCTTTATAGTCAATGCCTTCCTTCTGAGTAAATCCTTTAGCAACTAGACGAGCCTTATATCTCTCGATATTACCCTTTGAATCCTTCTTGGTTTTAAATATCCATTTACAACCAATAGGTTTCACACCTTCAGGCAATTCGACTAGATCCCAAACTTCATTGTCTTTCATAGACTTCATCTCATCCTTCATGGCGTCAATCCATTTTTGAGAGTTAGAACTGCGCATAGCTTGACAGAAGTTGATTGGATCATCCTCTATTAAACCAACGCCATCCTCTTGTTCTTGGAGAAATATAATATAATCATTTGAGATTGCACTTCTCCTCTCTCTAATGGATCTCCTTAATGGCACTTCTTGAGGTTGTTGAGGTTGCTCTAAAGGTATTTGAGGGAGAACCTCATTGTTGTCTTATTCTGGAACAATGTCAATAGTTTGAACATTGTCTTCTATTACTGGAGTTATGTCTTGAACAGTAATAGGTACGAGGACTTGATCACTGTAAATAACAGGTTCTTCCTCAAAGACAACATTCCTTATGTTCTCTTCCTTCCCAAACTCAACTTCCTCAAGAAATCTCGCATTTCCCGTCTCGAAAAAGGATCTTAAGGTGGGATTGTAAAATTTATAGCCCCGAGAACGTTCAGCATAGCCAACAAAATAGCAGCTAATCGTTCTTGAGTCCAGCTTTCTTTCATGTGGCCTATAAGGCCGTGCCTCAGCTGGACAACCCCAAATGTGCAAATGTTTAATGCTTGGCCTTTTACTAGTCCAAAGTTCATAAGGGGTTTTGTTAACTACTTTACTTGGCACCCTATTAAGGATGTAAACTGCGGTCTTTAAGGCTTCTCCCCAAAGTGACTCTGGCAAAGAAGAATGACTAATCATACTTCTCACCATATCCTTAAGAGTTTGGTTTCTTCGTTCTGCTACACCATTCATGCTAGGTTTGCCCGGCATAGTGTATTGCGGAACAATTCCACACTCTTTGAGGAAAAGCGCAAAAGGTCCTGGACGTTGTTCTCCTGATCCATCATATCTGCCATAGTACTCACCACCACGGTCAGATTTGACAGCCTTAATTTTCTTTCCAAGTTGAAGTTCAACCTCAGCCTTGAAAGTCTTAAAAACGTCTAGGGATTGGGACTTCTCATGTATCAAATATAGGTAACCGTATCTAGAGTAGTCATCTATGAACGTAATGAAATATTGTTGTCCATTCCAAGAAGTTGTAGGAAAAGGACCACAAATGTCTGTATGCACTAGTTCTAAGATGTCTTTAGCTCTTTCGGCACCTAATTTCCTTATGTTTGTTCGTTTTCCCTTTATGCATTCAACACATACCTCAAAGTCCGATAAATCCAAAGGGTCAAGAATTTCATCCAACATAAGTCTCTGAATTCTCTGTTTAGAGATATGGCCTAAACGCTTGTGCCATAAGGTGGCTGAATTCTCATTCAATTTTTGTTTTGTACCACGTGAACTTATTTGCAGTATTTCATTATAGGAACTAACAACATCAAGCATGTAAAGATTATCAATTAAAGAACCAGAACCAACGATATTTGAATTTTGGTAGAGACTAACTTTATTATTTCCAAATGAACAAGAAAATCCAAATTTGTCCAAACTAGAAATAGAAATCAAATTCCGTCTAAAAGACGGTACAACAAAAGTCTCAAATAAATCCAGATAAAATCCAGTTTTTAACTGTAATCTAAAAGTTCCAATAGCCTCCACTGCAACCTTCTTGCCATCACCCACAAAGATGAATCTTTCATCATCACTTGGCGGTTGGCTCCACAGGCAACCCTGCATAGTCATACTTATGTGAGTAGTAGCACCAGAATCTACCCACCAAGTATCTTTAGGTACAAAAGCCAAATTAACTTCAGAACAAACTAGAGTAAGAAATTTACCTTTCTTCACACGCCATGCGGCATACTTGGGACACTCTTTCTTCATGTGTCCCGACTTCTTGCAGAAGTAACAGGTAAATTCCTCATCCTTCTTTTCTTTCTTTTGCTGAGAAGTCCCTTCCGCAGCACCCTTAGTCTTCTTCCTTTTCTTATTCTGAGAGGTCGAAGTCAAGTGAGCACTTTCAGTCCTATCTCTCTGCAGCCTCTCCTCCTCTTGCACACAGTGAGATATAAGCTCATTGAGGGACCATTTGTCCTTCTGAGTGTTATAGCTCACTTTGAATTGCCCAAAGTGTGCAGGAAGCGAGATCAAAACCAAGTGCACGAGCAGGTCTTCACCAAGCTCTAACTTAAGTGACTTGAGTTTCGATGCGAGATTGGACATCTCCATAATGTACTCCCTTATGTTCCCTTTGCCTTTATACTTCATGGAGATGAGTTTAGCCAAAAGTTACTCGTCTCCGCTTTTTCATTTTTGGCAAAGTATTACTCAATTTCCTTAAGGAATTTCTTTGCACTTTGACCCTCAGAAATAGAGCCCTGAAACGCCTCTGGAATAGAGCGTTTCATGATCATAAGGCACATTCGGTTGGACCGATCCCCCTTCTCAATTTTTGCCTCATTAAAGGTTTCTGGAGTGGAAATGGGTCGTTCCGTCCTCAGTGCCAAGTCCAAATCCATACAGCCAAGAACAATTTCTACGGCTTCCTTCTAGACCTTAAAATTTGTCCCATTCAGCATTGGGATAGAATTCACTTGGGCAGTAACATTTGCAGCACTAGCAATATTAACTAAAGAGAGAACAAAAATTAATAACATGTTCACAAATAATCAAGCAAGTCATATAAAGTATATATAACAAGACATGCAAATATTTCCCATAACAGATCCATCACAAGATACCCAGCACAACATTAATTCTAGTATTTGGACAGAGAAATTAATTTGTAATTGGTACTCTCAATGCAATGATCAAATATTGACAATTAGTTCTGTCAAATAATAGCCTTTCTTTGGACCGACTATTATTCACATGAAAAAAAAACTTTATAATTGTCACATATTTATCATCGCAGGTATGTTATTATTTGGCCAAATTGTGTCTTCCTTTGGGCCGAGCACAATTCGCATAAATAATTCCATACTAGCATCCATGCAATTTAATTAAATCAATTTACACAATAGAGGTTACTTTAGCAACATAATGGTTCAATCAATTTAATTAAAAATTACCGGACACGCAAATAAATGGAAAGGATCTGTAACGGTTAAATTTGCACCCAATTATGATAGCAGTAAATATTTGAAAACAACATCATGATAAACTAATTACACATCCGAAACGAACATACCACAGTACTATCACAAATTTATTCTAACATCGCTGATTCATGAAAGGAAATCACCGATTCGTAAATATACTATTCGTAAATAAAGGATGCAATGCACAAACTTTATTTTCTCAACAAAAGCTAACAAGTTTTCCAACTCCAGCAAATCTCTTTTATAAAAGATTTAACATACATAACGCTGGATCCATATAAACAATATATATAATATATAAAAAAAAATGCCATGTACATAACAACATGATAACGGCATCCAAAGATTTACAAATTGCTAATAATAACCTTATATAAAGGTATAGGCCGCTGTGGCTTTGCACTCAACGTAAAAAAAAAAAAAAAAAACTTTTGAAACTTTTTTTTTTTTTATAATAAAAAAAAAAACTTTACAAAGCCAATTGCATTACACAATCAGGGACTATAGCCAATATACCTTACGTTGCAACAGTAAGCAAATATGCTTTCATGTAATTGCGATGCCGAAGAAAAAAAACCATTGAATCAAAACCAAATATCGAGCATCACAATTTCTGAATTTATCAATGATTAATATGTAATGTCCCAAAATAAAATTAGGGTTCATATAACCCAAACGATCCAAGTATAATGCAAATCAAACAACTTTAAATCCCAATAATCTAACAGTAATGGTGGCTCTGATACCACTTCTTGGAGTTTTAATAAACCTTATAAAATACCAAATGAGCACCAAAACACATTACGTCAGATTATCAAGAGGTTTTAAGAAATACCTGGATCCATAGAGCTTGATCAACACGCAGCGGAATCTAACAGCGGTCACGAACAATTGGTTTAATGACCTTCCTCAACCAAATCACCTTCTTCCTTTGGGACCTTCGTTTTCTCTTCAGATGGGGAGAGGAGAAACTGTTTCTTGATTTGGTGTATTGGGAACCATAACCATGCCTTAGGTTTTAACCTATTAGGGTTCCCATTATCCCCTAATGGGCCAAATTGGTTTCCGCTCATTAAGCCCATATCAATTTTTTGTTGGCAGTCTAATGGGCTCACTGAATTAGATCACTTTATATTGAACCCATCTAAATGTAAATAACTAATATAAATGTTATAATATAATATGTAGCCCATATTAATTAATTATGAATTATAAAATTCCTAACAAGTGTAAGACGACTGCGACGAGTCAAGCGAAAAATATATGTAGTTGATGGTTTATTTTTGTCAGGTACTTGGGAAAAAGATTCCTACGCAATGTGAAGATGGGAAATAATATGAAGATGTAATGTGAAGATGGAAAATACTAAATGTTAAGAAATTTCTATTGTACGAACCAACACGAAAATATGTGACTAAATATTACAATACTTTTTCCTCGGTGATTTATGGAAAACCACAACTTGATTGACTACTCAATTTTAATTAAATCATTCGTGCATTTTGTGCTATTAGAATATAGCAGTGCTCAAAATCTAAGGGGCGATTGTTTCATGGATTATTTGTTTATTTCCGGGAATATGGGGTTGGAAAAATTTATTATCACATTTGTTATGAGATAATAAAATAATTAATTTTTGGATGTATCACACATTTTTTTTTAAATACTCAGGAATAACATTTTCATGTTATATTCCTAGGAAAAATTATTTTCAGGATTAAAGAAATAATCTATTAAACAAACGTCCTATAATATCTTATTGATCATTTAGAAAATAGGGAGGGGAGGGGGATAAAAATTAAACAAACTTTGAAATATATCAACGGGTTTTCAATACATCTTATAGATATTTTTAGCTTTAGATAAAAATTAAAAAGAGAAAAAAAAAGGTTATGCACTAACTGTAAAATAAGTTTCCACTATCATCTAATTACAAACTATCATGTATGGTAATTTTTTACTTTTACAAAATTATCTTAAAAGTCATATTAATAGTGATTTGCGATTGAATGACAGTATAAAATAATTTTACACTATCAGTGCAATACCATTCAATTCATTAAAAAAATATATAAAGATCACCATAATTAAATAATTAATAAAAAAAATATGTATAATAAGATATGTTATTTTTTTAGGATAAAATAAGATATGTCTTTTGTTTAAAATGAAGATTTTATTCTATCATATATTAGGAATAAATTAAAACAAAATGTTATTGAAATTTATTAAAAAAACAATTCACCAAAAAAAGAGTTAAAAAAGTAATAAATTATTTTTTTAATACAATGATAAAATAACATTGTTCTTAAACTGAAAACTCTAGTTTATTGTACACAGGGCCGGTCCTATTTTATGGGCCCAAGGTGAAATAGTAGATAGGGGCCCCTTTATAAACATATATTCAATTAAAAAATTGACATGTTATTTCATTAAAAATCATACATTTTAAGCTTAAATATGGTTTTAGTCCCTGAAAAATTTATGAATTTTACATTTGGTTCCTAATAAATTTTTTCTTAACTTTTTAGTCCCTGAAAGATTTTTTATTTTGTATTTGGTTTTTGTCATTATAGTAACTCTGTTAACTTGAGACGTCACCATCTGAGGAAAAAACACACCCGCAATTGTGGTAAAAAAAAGTTTCAAGGACCAAAAGAAAAACTCAAATATTTTAGGGACTACTTAATAGAGCCAACGTAATGGCAGAGAGTGTAACACCCCAAAAATTACAACTCAGTAAGTAAAAAACATGAGAGATTAATTAGAAATTAATGGGGATTTAATTGCTTATTTTAAATAAGAAAAGAATATACTTGGAGCAATTAAATACAGTTAGTAATTAATTGAGTAAATAAAAAAAAAGAAGGAAAATAAATAATATGAGTAATTCGTTATAATGGACAAATAGGAAAAGATTTATAAAATCAAAAGATATAATACCCTCTGTAATTAAAATCTAATTGAGTAATCTAATTAAAACAATTGCTTGTAATAAAAATTCCTCTGTGCGTAACTCGCTGGAATTAATTCCCTGTAATTAATTCTCGGTAGTTACTTTCCTTTGTTTTTGTCTGTGAGTGATTATTAGTTATGTCTGCTAGTAATTAATTGAACTATGATTAATCACTAGTAGTACAAATTTAATATATCTATTGCCATGTATTAATTAATTAATTGATTGGAGATATAAGGTTGGCTTGGTGGTTGGGAAGGGAGGGCTAAGGGAGAAGGGAGAAGGGAGAAGGGGGGAGGGAGAGGTCGTGGGTTCGAATCCCTCCCACTGACATTTCTAACAAAACTAACAAACTAACATTTGCCGAGCAAAAAAAAATTTAATTAATTGATTGATTTCAAAATAGTTTTAATTATTTTAAATTCTGAAACTTGCCTGTCAAGTTATCACTTATAAAATTCATTTGTGAGCAATTCCTCTACAGAGAGAATTTTATAAGTGTTATTAAAAAGTTTTCATTTCATAAAGATTTATAAAATTAAATAGATATTTATCTGTTTGAAATATTTGAGAAAAAAAAAAGAATGCGAATTCATCTGTCTGTTGTAACTGTTAAAAATAAATAATAAAGATATCTAGAAATAAATTCCTTTGTCTGTGATTAGTTGTTAGTAAAAAATAATAAAAATATTTGTTGCTGTGTAGTAATTATTTATTTCACTGAAAAATTGTTCTGATCGTTTTTGAACTCTGAAACTTGCACGTCAAGTTACCTTTTGTAAAATTCATCTGTGAGCTATGACTCTACAGAAAAAATTTTATGAAAGTTATTAAAAAAATTTATTTCATAGGATTTATAAAAATTATTTAATGTTTAAAAGTTTAGTTTTGAAAATTTAAATCGCGTTTCGTTCCGACTACACAGTGTATTTCTACACTGTGTAGATTAACTTGTCACCCAAGCCATCAAATCAAATTTCCCTACAGCCTATAGAAATTCATGCAAACCCCATTTCCCTCTCTCTATGTCTAAGCCATACACAAACACACACACTTCACATCACTCATTTCACACTTAATCACCAAGTCACTTAAACACCTAGTCACTAATCACTCTACACACTCACCACTCAGCCAAAGAAAGAAAGAAAACTCTCCTCCCTCTCTCTTCTCTAACCAGCTGAACCACACCACAACAACCAAGCCTCCATTGTTGTTTCAATGCAAGCTTTGCATGCCCAACCTAGAGGGCCCAAAATCACAAGCTCATTTGGAGACTTCTCATCCCCTTCTCTTCCTCTTTCACGTGGACTGCTTTGTGTGGTATGGGGACTCTTTTGTGAATTCTAAAGTGGCTAGAGGTGGAGGATCCAGCCACTCTTTGTCTAAATGCTTCCCTTGTTGACTGAAAGTGGGAAAAGTGTGCTTGCATGTGTGTGTTGTGTGTTGCTTCTGAAAAACCTTTTCGGCAGTGGCATTGTGGTTGTGTCCAAATCTCTCTTCATCTTTTTTCTTTTCAAAAGTTCATGGGATGACTCCAATACAAAGGAGACCATGCCAAATTTTGTTAGAGCTCATTCCCAAAACCCTCATGCACTTTCAAAACTAAAAAATTGGTGTTGGCAGTGGCTGTCTCACTTAGAAGCACTGGACAATGCTTACATTTTTTTGCATAACTTTTGATCTAGCTGTTGGATTTTAATGAAACTTGTCATCAGTTAAAGTAGAATCAAATGTACCAACTTTTCTTTTGAGACCATTTCGAGATAACCACAAATGAAGGTTCATCCGTGACATGCAATGGGGCTATTATGCTTGAGGAAACTGGTTCGAACATGGTTCGGTTTTTGAATTTTTTTGTGCATAAATTTTGATCTAGCCGTTGGATTTTGATGAAACTTGTCCTCAATTAAAGTAGACTCAAAATTCACCAACTTTTCTTTTGAAGGATTTTGATGAAACTTGTCTTCAGTAAAAGTAGACTCAAAATACACCAACTTTGCTTTTGAGACCATTGTGAGATAACCTCAAATGAAGGTTCATCCGTGACATGTAATGGGGCTATTCTGCTTGCGAAAATTGGTTCGCACAAGGTTCGATTTTTGAACTTTTTTGTGCATAACGTTTGATCAAGCCGTTGGATTTTGATGAAACTTGTCCTTAGTTAAAGTAGACTCAAAATGCACCAACTTTTCTTTTAAGACCATTCCGAGATATTCTCAAATGAAGGTTCATCCGTGACATGCAATGGGGCCGTTCTGCTTGTGGAAATTGGTTCTGGCAAGGTTCGCTTTTTGAGATTTTTAAACCAAAGTCATGACCTTTTTTTAAATATAATTTTTGTTTCTAAAACTAGACAAACAAAGCTTTAAAATGATATAAGTTTTAAAAAATTTCATCCATAATTACTAATTTAAAAAATTTGTTTTAAACAGAACACATGCATGGGTTCCAGATTTTGAATATGAGACATAGGTCTTAGAAAAGAAATTACTGGGAGAAATGAAGAAGGAATTAGGATTCAAGGTTTACCTTTTCTAAAAGATGTTAATGTTAGCTTTTTACCATAAAATTTGAGTTAAAATCTCATCTAGGAAGTTTGAGAAAATTACACATCTTTGAGGTATGCTCATTGTGCAGGACATACTGACCTGTGAACTTCTAGTAATTTTAATAACTTTTGTAGATTTAATCTGAGAGTGTGGGATACCTTTTTAAAAAATAGGTTTTAAGGAATTTAATTTGATATAAGAATTTCACAAAATAAAAATCGTTTGCTAAACTAATTTTGGACAAAGATTAGGTGTTGCCAAAAAGGGGATTCTATTTTAAATTGCCTAGAAATATGATATTTGGTTTGTGATATATTTGAATGTTTTAAATTAATTATAATTGTGTGCATGTAAGGCAGTAGGTAAATTTTATCCCTGCCTTAAATGATTGTAAGACCCTTGGAATGTGAACCTAGGGCATCTCTGTGTGTGTGATTGTGCGTTTTAAAACGCTCTGTGGTATAGTCACGTGGACTGTTGTATGAATTGTATTTCCCTGTGATGTTTGTGATCTGTGAGCATAAGACTCGAATGCGAGTGCTTATGTGGACTAGGACTCTGTCCTAGTAATCTAGGCAATTTTGCTAGCAATAATAATAATAATATAAATTTTAACAGTGAGAACAATTAATTTAGTTAAGAATTTATTTATTTTATAAGCTTAATAAATGAACTCTTTAATTTGTGCTTTGGACTTAGATAAATATTCTAGGACCCTTGCGTGGAGGAATCGTCAGTAAGTATTAATTATTAAAAACTTTAGAAATTGAAAGGGTAAGGCACAAATAAAATGTAATAAAGAATCTTGATACGTGATGGCGGTATGCGCCTTGAGAGTCGTGCAACAAGGAAATATGCGTGTACGGCGGATTTGTGAAGGAAGTCGCGTAGGGCAATTCTTGTTGAAAGAAAGATGCAAAGATGTTGGCCGAAATCGAATGACGTGGTCACCTATAGGTGATGGAGAGCATATTCTCAAATGGTATAATTTTGTTGGAGCTAGGACAAGGTCTTGAGCTTGGCATCAATTCGATACGTCTTGTACCACCAGTAGCGAAAACCCACAATGATGAGCAAAGATAATCTCTGTGAGAGAGTGTGCGAGGAGTAAGTCCTCGGAGTATGAATGACCATAGATTGGTACCTGGGAGATAATCGTGAGGCATTACGACCTTGGAGGGTAGGCGTTGAGTTGTGACTATGTTCACACTGACAATAACCACGAAAAAATCTCAGTTGATGAGAGCCCACCTAATACCATAGTGATGGTGTACTCCCAGCAGTCATTCCACTCAATATATGTAAGACCACTGGGTTTTGGGAGTTCTGGTGGCAGCTAGCCAGTGTGTTACAGTTTACAGATAAAAGTCATGGAAACGAGTAGGTTCCGAGTGCGCAGTGGTTAGTAGGATTGTGTGTAACTTTTAAAGTCATTTTTGTGTGATTTGCTTGATGAAGCGAAGAGTTCACCCTTACGTTTTTGTTTTAGGAGCCGATGGCAGTAACTGTGAAGATCACAAGGGGGCTATCCTCATCAGTCTCGTTGCTCTCGTCATCATCTGTCTCTTCGGAGTGTCCTTGAAGAGTTCATCGATCCTTACTATTGTTTTCGATGCTACACCATCCGAGGAGTTCACGTTGGTCCGACGTTTCTCGCCTTTTGCCGAACCCCTCTTACGTCAAAGAATTGGAGATGTAATTGGGTGGGAGTCAGTCAGGGGGGGATTCACCGCTAATCGTGAACTTAGGGAACAATGAGTCATAGAATTTTTAGGAGGATTGGAGAACCTTGAGAAAGATTCTGTGAAGGATCCGGTGGACATTGACCACTAGATTCTCTCCTCAGGAATCTTGTCAGAGGCCCTCTGCCATCCCGTTTCTTTGGATTAGTCTAACATGCAGGGTTGGATTTAGAGATGACTGGTCTAAGATTAGGTTTTTCCATTTTATGTATTTGAATATGGGTAGACCTAGGTTTCATATTTTACTATGTATATTCAGTTTTCATACTCTATTACCCTATGTATTTGGTATATACCTTGAGCAATGTGTATATGTATATATGTTACTATTGCTCCGGAAAATATTTTGATGCATTAAATTCTCTATTTTATGCATATGTGTATACTTGATAACCAACCGAATTATCTCGTGTTCTTTATTTTATTAATTCAAAATTAAGTGCCCATTTATGTTTGAAATGACGTTACAATTAGTTTCTTACAAACATAAATAACCCATTTTAATTACTAAGTGGAACACAACTTTCGAACTTAAAATATACATAAACTTTTTTTTACAATTTGGCAAAATTCCAACTTACCTTTTTACAATTACATTTGATTTGCGAAATTAAACAAACTTTAGCTCTTTGTAAAATGAATAAATAAATAATCTCTTCTTTCTTTTACGAGAATTAAATACAGTAACACACCTATGAAATTAAAATGAGTTTAAAATGTAAATACATGCAAACCCGGATTTAGGGTGTTACAGAGAGGAAATACATTTTTTTTTCAAAAACTAAATGCACAATCAGTAAATGTTTTGAGGATCAGAAGTCAATAAAAAATTTATTAGGGACCAAATGCAAAATTCGTAAATTTTTTAGGGACCAAAAATATATTTAAGCCTACATTTTGTTGCATACAAAATATTTTCTCTATTCATAAATACGTACAAATGCAAAATGACAATGTAGAAATTAAAATTTTATTAGTGTTTTTTTTACCAACAATATTCTCCAACCTATAGTCAAAGTCTAACTTTTTTCAAGACATAGAGATCACTAAATAGATTTTGCCTCTCCCAACAAAACAAATTTTATACTTAGTAATGCTTGGGTAAATTAAAATTTAAGAATTGAATGAATTTTGAAAACACCAATGAAATGAAGTTGTTGCCAAAAAAATAATTTTTTTCTTCTCACATTAAAATTATTTGAAAATTTTTTTGGGCCCCCTCCAACCATGGGCCCTGGGCGGTCGCACCAGGAAATAACCCCCAAGGTTGACACTGATTGTACAAGAAACAATTTTTAATAGGTTAAATGAATTTGCAGATCCTTGAACTATTTAATAATTTTTAATTAGGTCTTTGAACTACTTTTTTTTCAATTGAAAAAAAAAAATTACGGACTTATTTAAAAATGTCAAATAGTTCAAAACCTAATTAAAAATTGTTAGTCTCTATATGTCAGTCTTCTCATCTCTGCACGCTAGTATTCTTACCTTTGCAGGTTGAGAATACTAAGGTTGAAGCATAAAGTTTTGGACTCATTCATGCTAATATTATTTATAATTTGGTGATCATTGTTTTGAGGAGTGAAGGGGGAGGGTCATTTCAAGCCGTGGACACTCTCAATGGGAAGCTCCTATGTGGTTGTAATGATGTTTATGCATGTGTGGTAACGAAATTTTCAATCTTGCTTTGTAGAACACAAAGTATATGAGTCTATGACTGCCCAATAATTAAATTTTTATTATGTCATTTTCAGCCTGGATCTACTTCACAAGCTTGCTCAGCACATAAAGCATAGCAACAAGCAGCTTCTGGAAATGTTTGAGTCTTTTTAATTAGGCTTAAATATGTTTTTCATAGCTGTAAAATAGCCCTTTTTGATTTTACTACCTAAACTTCAATTTTTTCGATTTTAGTACCTGACATTTTTTATGTTTGATTTTACTACCTGTCGTTAACATGGATCCGTTAACTGAGACGGAATGCCACATCATCAATGTTTGCTGAAATGTTTCAACTTTGTTTCAACTCCTTCGTCAGTGTTACCAACCTCACTCTCGTCAAAGACGCACGTGTCGATGCCTCCGTCATCCGTATGAACAACGACTCCAACCAATACTCTTATAGCCGCACCTTCTACCCCATGAAAATCCCCATGACAAAAAACTCTTCCAATTCCTCTTTTGTTTCTTCGTTCTCCACCTCTTTTGTCTTCTCCATCTTGCCTCAGATCTCTACCAACCCCAGCTTCGGCCTCGTCTTCGTCCTCTGCAACACCACCGACCCTCGCCAGCCAGTACTTTGGCTTATTCACCAACGCAACCTCCCCCTCTGTTTTCCCCCTCGTCGCCGTTGAGTTCGACACCGGCCAGAACCCCGAGTTCAACGACATCAACGACAACCACATCGGAATTGACCTCAACAACATCGAATCCATAAACGCAACCACCGTCGGCTACTACAACTCCTCCGGCGCCTTTGTCCCGGTGCGCACGCGCACCGGCCAAAATATCCACGCCTGGATCAATTTCAATGGTGAGATTCTCGAATTCAACATAACGGTCGCCCCAATAGGCATTTTGCGCCTAACGAAGCCCATGCTTAGTTATCTTAATCCCACCATAGCTAACTACGTGTCTGCTGAGATGTTCATCGGGATTTCCGCTTCGAAAACGAACTGGATCGAGGCGCAGAGAGTTCTCACGTGGAGCTTCAGCGATTTGGGGCCAGCGTTGATGATGTGTAGATGATGACATGGCATTTTGTCTGCCACACCATTAGTTAACGGATCCATGTTAACGGCAGGTAGTAAAATCAAACATAAAAAAATGTCAGGTACTAAAATCGAAAAAATTGAAGTTTGGGTAGTAAAATCAAAATGGGCTATTTTACAGGTATGAAAAACATATTTAAGCCTTTTAATTATAGTTGCTTGTCGCCATCCCACAAATTCCCGGTTCGCTATAATCATACAAATACCATTTTATGCATCCCGTGTTACCAGATTATATGTTAGATTCACAACTACAAATGTGTTAGCTATAGTTACCATAATGTGCAAACATGCAAGTGATAATTGTAAAGTGTTTTAAGATTCGCAGTGAACGTAAAATATTAATTAAACCCTTATTAAACATCATTGCTCTACTTTTCAACCTCCAAGGCTCCACCTACAAGGATACAAAGGGCCTATTTGGATAAGCTTATCCAGAATGACTTCTAGGAAAAGAAAATAAGAAGAAAAAAAATAAAATAAGCTTCTCCATAAGTTAAAATTAGCTTATGCATAAACTAATTTGTAAAACCTCTCTCATAACGTCTCTAAAAGATGATAGAACTTCTGCAAATTAGCTTGTGCATAAGTTAATTTGAGCTTATGGAAAAGCTCATTTAATTTTTTTTTCTTCTTATTTTCTTCTTTTAGAAGTCCTTCTGGATAAGCTTATCCAAACATGCCCAAATTCTATTTTTTTGTTGCCATAACCCTAGCATATTCAATTAATGTCACTATAACTCAGGACTACTAGTTTGAGAAAAAGATGACCAAATTAGGTGTAACATGTAGAGTTTCTTCTTTTTTTAATTTAATCGACAATTAACCAATCATCACTAATTTCCTCTTTTTTCATTAATTCACTCGATAGGGTATCAATACCAACATTTTCACATTGCTCCACACTAGGCATGGCAATCAAATTCAAACTTGTAGATACCGACTGACCCAATTTTGACGAGAAAAACCTGTTTTGATTAGGTCGGGTTCGATTGTTCCGAACTTATGAAAGCAGAGTCGGGATCAAATTCAGATATACAAACTCAATATTTGTTATTTATTAATCTTTATATATTGTTTGCATTAAAATTTAATTACAAATATAATATACAATTAATTTTAAAAAATACATAAGTAAATAATTTTTTTTTAAAAAAGTTAATTAGATTCCTCGTAAATTTCTCTAAACTAGATAGAATCAAACAAAAATGAAGATTAACTTACTTTCTTTAAACTCACTTCTCAAAAACCTCCCCCCTCGAACCCGCTTCATCTTTCATGGAAGGGAAGAGTTGAACCCCGCCCCTGCACTGCCTACTATGCACTCTCTTGTAGCTGTAGTACAAACTCAAGCTCCAAAATGACATCGTTCATCGACGACCTCTACGTCCCATCCTTTAACAAACAACTTACCCCAATCTCGCAAAACTTTCTCAAGCACTTGAGCCGATACTCCCATTCAAGGTGGGGTCCATAATTTGGGCAATTGTCCCACATTGGTAACAACGCCTAACCCAATTAGCAAGTGACAAATGTTCTATTTGCGTGGTGTGGATCAAAGGTGGCCAAGCACACAGTATCTCAAAAAGTACTACCCCAAAAGAGTACATGTCAGACTTCTCGGTCAAACGTTGTTGATTACAATACTCTAGGTCTAAATACCCAAAGCTACCTTTCACAACAGTGCTAATATGGACCTTGAACATGTCGGTAGGCCCAATACTCGATAGCCCAAAGTCAAAAACCTTGGCCACCCACTTGTCATCCAACAAGATGTTAGTGGTTTTCACGTCATGGTGGATGATCATCTGCTTCGCGTCTACATGGAGATAATGCAGCCCTCGCGCGATGCCAATGCAAATCTGCAAGCGTTGCTTCCATAGTAAAGGGGGGTTATCGGTGTTGTAGAGATGGTCATGGAGGTTACCACGTGCCATGAAATCATAGACGATGATCATTTCCGCATTATCGTTGCAGTAGCCGACAAGAGTGGCGAGATGAAGGTGGCGGACCTGGGAGAGCATCTTAATCTCGTTCATGAACTCGTGCACACCCTACTTAGAACCCGGTTTAAGGCGCTTGATGGCGACTATGGTGGAACCGCCGTCGATGTAGCCCTTGTACACATGGCTGAATCCCCTGACGCAGACGATGAAGGCGTCGTTGAAGTTGTTGGTGGCGGCTTTGATCTCGATGGGGGAGAAGATCAAAGCCATTGTAAAGATTGGGTGGCTGCCAAGAATTGCGCGCGTTGGTTGAATTGGTCGTTGAGAACGAGATAGGATCGAAAATCATCCACATATAGATTAAGCAAATGACATATGAGATGAAAATGATGCTGGCTAACCCCAATGCGATGAAATCAGATATCTCAATTTTGTCTTCATTGCTACTCTTTCCCTTCGAGATGATGTGTTGTGGGTTACTGATTTTGAAGATCTCGAGGCCGTTCAAGAACAAGTCGCTATGTTTCGTATCATTATCACTTTCATAAGGGAAAATTTGGAACAAGAGATTAACCTTTTTTCTGAGCATCATTCATAGGAAGTATACTGACAAGCCTAGTTGATGGCAGTCGAAAACCAAACCTAGCTTATGGCGGCCGAAAACAGCCCTGACCGACGTTGGTAGAATTCATCGTTGACCAACATCAACCAAAAAATAGTCTGGCCAATGTTGGCTGAAAACAGCCCCGATTGACGTCTAAGGTAGAGAAAATGCACACCTATGCAATCTGGCCGTACACCTGTGCATTTACGTTGGCAAAAACAAAATCATAGAAGGGGTGTGAATATCAAAGAGGAGGTGCAAAAAGCAAAGTGACTAAAAAAAATAACATCACACCCTAATTTTAAAATTCCAAAAACGTGGTTCTCCACCTCTAGCATAATTGCCTTATATTCCTACCTTTTGTAGTAGTTTAGGGATAATTATTTGATATCTTTCATGCTTTTGAGCTTTGTTATGTTCATTTTAGTTGCGTTTTTAATAAAAAGGTTTGTTTAGTTAGGAATTTTAGTTTTTACCCTTTTACACTTGATCTTTGGTTTGTTTTCTTATGTTTTTAGGAGCTTTTGGAAGCGTGGAGCAAGTTTGGAGAGGTCCCAAGAATAAATGATGCGTTAAGGATCAATTGGGTTGAAGTTTAACGCTTTGAAGGTCTTGCGGAAGCAAAAGAAGCTTGTAGGAAGCCTTGCATAGGCTGTGCAACGATCCATGCACCCGTACTTCGCGCGTTGCAAGAATAATTCTTAATTTTCTGTTTTATCTTTTGTTTGGGCTTGAACCTTTTTTTGGCCCATAGCTTTAAATAGGGATTTTCTGGTCTGTCCAAGGGTTCTGAACGTTGTGTAACGAAAGGAAGAGAATCCCGAGACGTGTGTGACAGGTTTGATGCGCTTGGGTTTATCTTCCGTTCTTTCTCCATCTTTTGCTCCTTCTCCCATGGCTATGCGTAGCTAAGTTCTCTTTTCGTTGGGGTTTAATGTAATTGGACCTAATTTCTTGTAATTACACTCTTCTCTTTATTCAATTTTAGTATTGTTATTGTTCTTCTTCTACTCTTAATGCTTGTGTTTGGCCTGATCAACCAATTGCATGATTATTTAATTCCACTGGTAATTGGGAAATTCTTTTGGATTGCGAACTGAAGAAGACAACCAATCATTTTTATGCCTAGGGATAGGGTAAAGAGGTTGGTCATCACTAAAACCCTTTTTCTTAATGCAAATACCTTGGTTACACTAATTCAAGGGATTGATAGTGGAATCAAGGGATATAGACTCTTTCACTTAAGGAATTAAGGTTTGAATAAATTTGTGGGTTGATGATAACAAATTTAATTAAATGGGAGTGAGTTGTTTTTGCATGTTAGGAAGTCCAACGAAGTTAAACTCCGGCGATTTATTTTAATTGATTTAAACCAATTTTCTGCGCACACCTAGTGTTCGCTTATTTTCCAAAACCAAATTTCTTCTACTCTTCCCTTTTATTTTAATGCAATTGTCATTTAATTTTGGTTACTAAATTATTCTCAACTTCGTAGTCTATAAATTTTACTTTTAATTACCCAATTATCGTACAAGCCCCTGTGGAGACGATACTCTACTTATCACTTTGTTACTTGCACGATTTGGTACACTTGCCAAAATCGCAACACCAATGTTGGTCGAAAACAACCCCGATCGACGTCTACCGAAAATAGCCCTGACCTATGACAACAGAAAACTTCCCCCGTCGAAAACACAAACCTAGTCGAAGTCAACCGAAAATTATCCTGGCTATCGTCGGATGAAAAACCCTAGTTGAGGTAGACAAAAACTGCCCTAGCCGACATTGGTTGAAAAATTCCGACCAACATCGGTCGACGTTAACCGAGAAAAAACCCTGGCTGAGGTTAGTCGAAAACTACCTTGACCGACGTTGGCAGAAGAAAAAAACCTGGTTGAGGTTGGTCTAAAAACAATCTCGGTCGATGTCGGCCGAATAAACTCTGGTCGAGGTTGGGCAAAAATTTCCCTGACCGACATCAGCTAAAATAAAAAATCCTAGTTGACATCCCCTGAAAAAAAACTTAGTTGAGGTCGGCCGAAAAAAATCATGGTCTAGGTCGGCTGAAAACTACTCTGGTCGACCTCGGCCAAAAAAATAACATGGTTGAGGTCAGCCGAAAAAACGCTATCTAGGTCAGCTAGAAATTGCCCTCTCTGACGTTAATCAAAAAAACCCTACCTAAGGTCGGTTGAAAAACAGCCCTGGCCGACGTCAGCTAAAAAATCTTGGCCAACGTAGGCCAAAAAACCCTAGCTGAGGTCGACAAAAAAATTATGGTCAAGGTCGGCCGAAAACTGCCCTGGTCGACGTTGGCCAAAAAAAGACTTGGTTGAGGTCAGCCAAAAAATAATCTCGACCGATATCGGCCAAAAAAACGTTGGTCGAGGTTGGCCAAAAATTGCCCTGGCTGATTTCGGCCGGAAAAAAAAATCTTGACAGATGTCGGCTAAAAAAACCCTAGCTGAGGTCGGCTAAAAAACAGTCTCGGTCGATGTCGGCCGAAAAAATTCATGGACGAGGTCGGCCTAAAAAAAGCCCTAACCGATGTTGGCCGAAAACCACCATGGCCGACGTCGGCCGAAAAAAATCCTGGCTGAGGTCGGCCGAAAAACAGCCCCGATAGACATTGATCGAAAAAAACCATGCCTGACATTGGTCGATAACTTTCCCGGTTGACGTTGGCCAAAAATATATTTTTAAAATAATATATAAAAATATTTTGTAAGCAAATTTTAAAATATAAATTTAAGAAAGATTTAAATATGAAAATATCAATTGGATTAATTTTGACCCATTAGGTATTGATTAGAGGATCCGTTGGATTTTGAAAAATAGTGGATGGATCATTAACCATACATGAAATTAAATGGATGGATTGGATGGATTTACTAGTGAATGGATTGGATGAATGATGGATAAACGGATTGATTTGCCACCCCTACTTCATCCCCTGTCCATGTTCTTTCCCGTCAGAGGAATACCCGGTGGTGCCGCAACTGATGGTGAAATGGTCCTCTGGGGTATACGCTTGGAGGTGCATGGAGAGGTGGAGAAGGAGGAAGAGTGCTATGGAGGTGGTATTGAGGAACCCCATGGTTAGTGATAAGACCCTTAGTCAGTGCAGTTGTTACTTGTTAGAAGACTTATCTTCATTGCTAGGTCGTAGTTGCTTGGAAGCCAGGGAGAAAGGAACGTACAGTGTTTGTTAGTGAATGATTATTTGAGACGGGTCAAGGGGCAAGAGTCGGGAACTATAGCTATCTGGTTTTCATGGGAGCAAATAATAATAAACTATAAATAAAATAAAATATATATAGAAGATAATGATCATAATGACTACTACTACTACGAGGAAGGCGTTGAGCTTGGAGAGTGTGAGGTGGGCATGGTGGTAAAAATTAGAGTTAACTTAGGCAGTGCATGGTGGAGGGTAACCGGAAACATGAAAACCAAATCAAACAAATATAACAATTGATGGCTTGACTAAACCACTCAAGCGGTTCTAACTAAATCGAGTAATTTAGGGTACGTAATTGACTAAGATTTATGTTTGCAATCTCTGTAAGAATACATAAAATGATATGATACTTACCTGGAAAATAGTTCACAAAAAAACAAAATCTGGAAAATCCTTAATGCACGTCACCCATGCCCACCTTACAGATATGTGACAACCAATATAATACAAAAATAAAGTTTGAATTAACTATAACATCGTTTTACTGCAAAACTCAACCACAACATAATCTGCTAGCTAGTGGCTAATTCAAGTCAAAATATCTTGAAAAATTGTTAGCGCGTGCGTGTTTGGATGCCCGGGAGAAAAGAACGTTCAGAGTGTTTGTTAGTGAAAGATGAATGCGACGAGTTGAGAGAAATACAAATCATACTTTTGACTTGTTCTATCTCGACGAAATAACAGTCTAGCAGTAGGCTTATTTCAGTCAAAGGTTCTTAAACTTGACAGTAACTTGTCCAAACACTACAAGAATTTTTAAATTTTGCTATTATAATTTTATTTACCAATGAAATTATAGTAGCTAATTCCAAACTAATTAATTAACTATCTATTAGTGGATAGTCCTCTCAAAAAAAAAAAATCTATTAGTGGATAGTGAAGTGAGTTAATTTCAATGTAAACGGGATCTTAAAGAAATTATTAGGTGTAGTTCTAGACCACCATCTATCTATGGTTCCAACCAATCTCCATATAACATATATTTAAGCTTTTAAATTTTAAAAATACTAATAATTAATAATACTTAATTACGTGTCATGTAGAGATTGATCTGGACTGTAGACCATGTGGTGGTCCAAGATCACTTAATAATTTCTCAAACCTTATTTAGTGGCTGATAAATTGAAATGTGAACTAATTATGTATGTTTTGATTCTTGTTACTGATTTGATCTTCCATGCAATACAAAAGCCCTGGTAGTTATGGTAAATGATGGCAATGGTTGCTTTCAAAATTTGTGATAAACCTGGCTATTTCACAATTCATGCCTAATATGATTTTGTAACTTGGATAAAAAAAAAGTGTGTTGATACTTTTGATGCCACTGAAGGGATATATATCCTGCAACTTCTGGAAGATGAAAGGCTTGCCACGAGGTATAATGTATGCTAATTCAGAGCTATAACTTGATTGAGTTGAATTAATCTTGTGTTTTTGGACATGCATGGCAACTTTGGTAGAGTCTCAAGGTCAACAACTCAATAACACAGTCACGTGGCACAGACTTGTTCTTTTGTAAGAAGAGACACAAAGTAACTTCAGTAGGCTAGAGAGTAGAGAGTATAAAAAGAGTTCCAGGAAGTGGACATGGTATCCTATACTTCTTGTTATTGTCCTCATTGTGCTCCTACTAGTTGCTCAGCCGTGTAACGCATGAATAATTTTACATCACTTTTTGTTTTAAATTTTAAACAATATATTATATCAAATTATTTAAAATAAAAAATTTATTAAAAACAAAAATCACTACATATATCTATTTTTATACTAAAATAACAATATAGATTTCAAATTTTTTATCAACTAAATAAAAATTATATAAGTAATATGAGTATAACATATATCCGATCTCTTTCACATAATATAATGTTAATTATAAATTAGATAAAATTCAATATCCTTTATTACTATTAATATTTTTAACTTTATATTAACAAATAAATAAACATACTTCAACTAAGCAATTAAATTACATTGTTTAACCATTTAATTACACACAATATTATGAAATTTACACCTTTATTTTGATTGATCAATTAATACCTTTTAATTGGATAAGTAACTGCAATTTGGTTTTAATCAAGGGGTTTACAGTAACTCATGCACCATACTCAACCAACTAGCTAGACCCCTTGGTGCAATTAGGCAATTATAACCGCAAGAAAAATTTAACATATCCAAAGTATTTTATTTCTTTCATTACTTTAAAAATTATTTGAGAGCTATGTTTTCATAATATCTGAATATTTATTAATATTCAGATAACATGGAGTCTGTAATTTTACCTCATTTAACTTCAAGACTAAAATTCAACAACAATGATAAGTTCTTTTTCATCGTAGATGAAAGAAACATTACTAATTTAGTAATTTAGTAATAAAATACTATCAATTATTCACTCAACTAAAAATTTTTTTTGTCTACTATATGCATTTCTTAAAACTTTACGTTTCAAAATTAAAATAATTTCAATTTAAATAAATAATAAAAAATTAAATAATTTATTTAAAAGGTTTACTATATCTTATATTGTAACAAAATAATAATATTAAAATAGAATATTCTATGTTTATTAATTTTCATTAAAATTGTATTATTTCTATTTTGAAAAATATAATTTTTCAATGATAATATAACTTATTGAAATCACAAATTTCATTAAATTAAAAATAAATTATTCTTTTTGTCCATAAGGATCACAATGAATTCGATATCAATCAATATAAAATACACGTAAGAAACAGTGCTTAAATAATAAAAAAAATCTTTAATATAATTCAAATTCAAATTATAATTAATATAAAAATTATTTGAGAGCTACGATTTCATAAAAACAATATATATTAATATTCATATAGCATGGAGTTTGCAATTTTACCTCATTTTCAAGACTAAAATTCAACAACAACAATTGGTTCTTTTTCTTCATATAACAGGAAAGTACTTTACAAAATCTAAAATTTTTAACATTTCAAAAAGTATTTTTCGGAATGTAAAATTTTTAACACTTTCACTTTTGGAATGTATTTTCTAAAATGTTAAAATTTTTAAACTTTTGGAAAATACTTTCTGTAAAGTGTTAAAATTTTAACATTCTAAAAAATACTTTTTAAAAGCCAATTTCCAGAAGAAAAAAAAAAACAGGACACCAATTACCTTTAAGTTGCTCTACGTTTACTATGCGTGGATATACTCACTTTCTCAATTTCTTTAAAAGAAACCCTAGCAAAAAAAATGAAATCATGAGATTCTAGATGCGTCGCAGGAATATGAATCCCGTGGGATTCATTCCCATGGTTTGAATTCACCAAAAAAAAGAATATGAATCCCATGGATGCATTGACACTCCAATCATAGTGATGACAAATCTTCCAAGTGAAGTAATCGCTGAAATAATGTCCCGTTTGTTGATGAAGTCGCTCTTCCTGTTAAGAAGTAAAATTTTCACGATGGCGAGAATCACAACTTAGTGCCTGGGTTATTTGCGACTACAACGTCACCATCATGAACTATCCTAAACAGTGCAAAGGTTGTCCCTTTAAAGGCAATTTGGTGTCCTATTTTCTCCCAAAAAATTGGCTTCCAGAAAGTACTTCCAGAATGTTAAAGTTTTTTACTTCTAGAAAGTATTTTTTGGAATGTGTTAAAATTTTAATATTATGGAAAGTACTTTCCAAAAAAAGGATTATTTTTGGAAAAAAAAATATAAAAGGAAGATATATTAATAAAGTAGGAAGATATAAATAACAATTACTACCAAAAATTCCGATATTAGATCCCATTGCATAATCCATGGATATTGGGTCAATTAACAAACTTAGATAAATAAACCCACACAAAGAAAAATAATATACAATTCAAGGGAAATTTTGAAAATGCACTGTCCAAACAATTGTAACATTTTCTCTTTTAAACAACTCTTGCTTTGTTAAGTTATAGATTTCCTCTTACATCACTTTTACCTCATTTAAAGGCTAAATGGTTTACATGAGTTATTAGCTGCACTGCTATAATTTATTACTATTAGTTATATCATAATAGAAAAGGACTAAGATATGTTGATCATGGACAGAAGTAGGCTGAATTCTTGATTATTTCAAAACTTCCATGTTGTGCCTTCAAACTCAAATATAAACAATTAATAGTGGAACGAAATTGAACAAAATTAATAAATAGTGAGACCCAATAAGTAATTAAGCTTTTTTAAAATAAAAAAGTGAAAGTGGGAATGAAAACAACTCTAAACTGTTTCCATTTTACTCTTTTTAAAAAGACTAAAATACACTTTTAGTCCTTTATGTTTTTTACTATATTTAGTTTGGTCTTTTATCTTTCAAAAATTCAATTTAGCCCATTATGATTTTAAAGTGGGTCAAAATGTTTTCGATTTTGGGATACAAAATTTTGAATCCTTTTTTGACTGATTCAAGACATGAAAGTTATTCCATTAGCTTCACTTACATAAAAACTATCAAACCAACTGATGTTCAAACCAAAAAGGGTCATGGTGAAAATCACGTGAAAAGTGAATTGAACAACGAAAGATTAAAAAATGTAATATCAAATTCTTTTCTGATTGGCTTAAATATATTTTAGGTCCATTATAAAATAGCGAATTTTGTTTTTGGTCCCTAATAAAAAAATTCTTTGCGTTGAGTCTCTAATAAAACAAAAACTTTGTTTTTTGTCCTTATTATTTTGTTTTTTTTATACTGCCTTATTATTTTGTTTTAGTCCTTCTAATATACCTATTTTTTCATTTTTGTCCCTAAAATATGTAGATGATTTGTTATTAGTCCTTATCAAATATTTTTCAAAGGGACTAATACAAAATGAACAAAATATTATAAGGACTAAATTGAAAAAAAAAATAGATATGTTAGAAGAACTAAAAAAAAATAACAAGGACCAAAAATAAAATTTGTTTTATTAGAGACTCAACGCCAAATTTTTTTTATTAGGAACTAAAAACAAAATTCGCTAATTTATCATGGACCTAAAACATATATAAGCCTTTTCAATTGCTCATGAGACTTATTTTTCATGCGATTTCAAACATGCTTATGGACCTTTTTGGTTTGAAGTTGAGTCCCATAGTTTTCATGTGTGTGAATCTAATGGGACAAGTTTCGTCTCGAATTAGTTAAAAAATGGTTCAAAATCGTGTTCCAAAATCGAGAACGATCATTGTTTCGGAACAAACATTTTGACTCACTTTAAAAACATGAATATAATAAAAAAACATAAAAAAATAAAAGTGTATTTTACCCTTTTAAAAACCATAAAACTACAATAGTTTTGGAAAAAATTTATAAAATAGTTCAGGCAAACAAGTCTTGTACTTTTTAAATTATGAAAAACATAAATATGTTTTTAAAAATAGTAAACAAACACACCCTAACTAATTGTCACTAATTTCCTCTATTTTCATTAATTCACTTGGTAAGGTAACAATACCATCATTCTCGCATTGCTTTGCACTCTCTTGCAGTTGTAACGCAAACTCCAGCTTCGAAATGACATCATTGTTGCTGCGTCCCATCCTCTAACAAACAACTCACCCTAATCTTATAGAACTTCCTTAAACACTTAGGCGCAATTTTCCCCTTCAACGTGGGGTCCACAATTTGGGCCACAATCCTACTTTGGTAACAGCATCTGGCCCAATTAGTAAGTGACACTTGTTGCATCTCTGCGGTGTGGATCAAAGGCGGTCGAGCACATAGTATCTCAAATAGCACTACCCCAAAAGAGTACACATCAGGCTTTTCTGTCAAATGGCAGTGTATATAATACTCTGGATCTAAATACCCAAAATTGCCCTTCACAACAGTGCTGATATGGGCCTTAGACGTGCCCGTGGGCCCAATACTTGATAGCCCAAAGTCGAAAACCTTGGCCATCAATTTATCATCCAAAAAGATGTTGGTGGTTTTCACGTCGTGGTGGATGATCATGTACTTGGAGCCTGTCTGGAGATAATGCAACCCACGCTCTACCCCAATGTAGATCTACAAGTGCTACTTCCATGAGAGAGAGGGGGTTATCGATGTTGTAGAGATAGTCGCAGAGGTTTCCATGTGCCATGAACTTGTAGATGATGATCATTTCCATATTATTATTGCAGTAGCCGATGAGAGTGGTAAGATGATGGTGGCAGAGCTGCGAGAGCGTATCGATCTCATTCTTGAATTCCCGAGCCCCCTGTTGTGAACCTGGTTTGAGGCGCTTAATGGCGACGGGAGTGGAACCGCTGTTGAGGTAGCCCTTGTACACATGGCTAAATCCCCTGATGCCAACGATGAAGGCTTCGTCAAAGTTATTGGTGGCGACTTTGATCTTGACGAGGGAAAAGTGGCAACAGAGATGGGATGGTTGCCATGAATTGTTCATGTTGGTTGTCTTGGTGGTTGAGAATGAGAATGGGCGACACTTGGAAGTTGAAGATGAATATAACGACAAAAGAGATCAAAATGAAGACAACAGATACCCACATGACGAGACAAATTGTTGTTGTTGTTGTTGTTGTTGTGCTTCTACTGCCCTTTGGGGCGGGTATGAAGCTCTATGGTTTTGAAGATCTCATAATTGTGTTGAAATATGTAATAGTGCTATCAAAGTAAAAAATGTTGTGACTAATGATTTTGAAAATCTCGAGACCATTCAAGAACGGGTCACTATATTTCTTATCCTTAGCGCTTTCATAAGATTGTAGCTGAATAGATAGATTAACCTTTTTGTGAATATTATTCATGGTAGTCATAGTGGCATAGTCTCTATGCACAACTAGACCTTTCTATTTCTAACTCCATCTCAAAACATCAGTGCGATCATTTCCTATGTAAATGATGAACATCGTCTCACCGATGTCATTAATATTCGTGTTTAGTTCACAAAAGTGGAGCCTGACCATATAAACGGAACTAGAATCAACGGGGAACTCCCAAGTTAGGTTGAGGCTTTTGTTTAGAGTGGTGTTCCTGCCCATGCCACGAGATGTTCTGTAAAGTTCCTTAGGTGCCACGTAATTTGGATTCACGGTTATGTTCATCTTACCATCCATGTCACCTATTAGATTGTCCCATAGAGTTTGTGTCACTAAATAATCTTCATCGTGACCAGCCCAGTTCCTGAACAAACCCCTGTCATTTTGTGGCGAGATTCCTTGCCCTCCAACTTTGAGTCTATGCTCTATCTGGAGTACAGCGTCGCTTTCGCTGAGCAAGCTCAATGAGAAGTTGGAGTAACAAGTGTATATTGCTGTGTAATACAAATCGCTTGGCATGGAGAATACCATGAATCCATTTATGAAAGCATAAGAGTTTGGTTGCCATGGAGTGAAGCTGAGGTTTAGTAGACTCTCACCGTAATTCACCCCTACCATGTATTCTCTGAAGATTGTTTCTGTGTTTTTCGCGTCAGCAGTTAGAGAGGCGTTGAAAAAGTTAAGGAGTGTGAATTTGTTGAATTGAATAGTGAAGGATGAGTCAGTATGGGGAAAGGAAGGGTAAGAAGCAGGGTAGAAAAAGAGGCCAAGGAATTTAGGGCCAAAGGTGATGGGGGAAGGAGTAGTTGAATTGGGAACGGGACAAGCGTGCTATGGTGTAGGGGACTTGATTGGTGGAAGGAGATTGTATTGTTGGTTTGGCAGAAACGGTGCCATCTTAACAGGATAAGAGCTTTGAGCCTATGTCCCCTGTCCATGTCCTTTCGTCGTCAGAAGATGTTCCGGTTATGCTGCAATTGATGGTGAAATGGTCCAATGGCTTCTATTTGTATGCTTGGAGGTGTATGGAGAGAAAGAGAATGGTGAGTGCTAAGGAGGTGACACTGTTGAACCTTATGGTTTGTGGCAAGACCCTTCAAGTCAGAGTAGTTGTGAAGACTTATTATAATTGCTAGCTTGTAGTTACTAGGTCAGAGTGTTTGCTGGTGAAAGAGTCAAAGACGGTTTTGAAGAGTTAAGTGGCATGTATACGTAGTTGACAGTTTACCCGTATTCAAATACATAAAAGGAAAAACCTAGTCTCAGAGCAGTCATCTCTAAACCCAACCCTGCATGTTAGACTAATCTAGGGAAATTGGATGGTGGAGGGCTTCTGATAAGATCCCGAAGGAGAGAATCTAGTGGTCATTGTCCACAGGATCCTTCACGGAATCTTTCTCAAGGTTCTCCAATCCTCCTCAAATCCTAGGACTCATTGTTCCTTAAGTTTATGACTAGCAACGGATCCCCCTGACTGACTCTCACCCAATTATGTCTCCAATTTTTTGACGTAAGAGGGGTTCGGCAAAAAGCGAGAAGTGTCGGACCAATGTGAACTCCTCATATGGTGTGGCATCAGAAATAGTAACGGGTATCGATGAACTCTTCAAGGACACTCCGAAGAGATGGATGATGACGAGAGCGACGAAATCGATGAGGATAGCCCCCTTGTGATCTCCACAGGTACTGCCATCGGCTCCAAAAACAAAAACTTAAAGGTGAACTCTTTGCTTTATCAAGTGAACCAGACAGAACGACTTTGAAAGTCATACACACAATCCTGCTGACCACTGCGGTGTGATTCTCTAATGTTCACACTCGGAACCTACCCGTTTCCATGACTATTTCTGTAAACTGTAACACACTGGCCAGTTGCCACTGGAACTCCCAGAACTCAGCAGTCTTACATATATTGAGTGGAATGACTGCAGGGAGTACATCATCACCCTGGTCTAAGGTGGGCTCTCACCAACTGATATTTTTTCGTGGTTATTGTCAGGGTTGCCAAGTCGGTTTGTGTGAACGTAGTCACAACTCGATGCCTACCCTCCAAGGTCGTAATGCCTCACGATCATCTCTTAGGTATCAATTTGTGGTCATTCATACTCCGAGGTCTTACTCCTCGCACACTCTCTCACAGAGATTATCTTTCCTCGTCACCGTGGATTTCCGCTACTGGTGGTACAAGATGGGTCGAATTGACGCAAAGCTCAAGACCTTGTCCTGGCTCCAACAAAAATTACACCATATGAGAATATGCTCTCCATCACCCATTCGTGACCACATTGTTCAATCTCCGCCAACATATTTGCATCTTTCTTCCAGCCGGAATTGCCCCACGCGACTTCCTTCACAAGTTCGTCGTACACGCATATTTCATCCTTACATGACTCTCAAGGCGTATATCGTCATCACGTATGAAGATTCTTTATTACATTTTATTTGTGCCTTACCCTCTCAATTTCTAAAGTTTTTAATAATTAATACTTACCGACGATTCCTCCATGCAAGGGTCCTAGAATATTTATCTAAGTCCAAAGCACAAATTAAAAAGTTCATTTATTAAGCTTATAAAATAAATAAATTCTTAAGTCTAAATTAGTTGTTCTCACTGTTGGAATTTATATTATTATTGTCGGTAAAATTTTCCCGGATTACTAGGATAGTGTCCTAGTCCACATAAGTACTAACGTTCGAGTCTTATGTTCACAGATCACAGACATCACAGAGAATTTCAATTCACACTACAGTCCATGTGACTGTACCACAAAGTGTTTCAAAACGCACAATCACACACACAAAGATGCCCTAGGTTCACATTTCAAGGGTCTTACAATCATTTAAGGCAAGGGTCAAATTTACCCACTGCCTTGCATGCAAACATTTATAATTAGTTTACATATTCAAATGTATCATAATTCAAATATCATATATCAAGGCAACTTTAAAATAGAATCCCTCTCTGGCAGCACCTAATCTCTATCCAAAATTAATTTAGCAAATGATTTTTGTTTTGTGAAATTATTATATCAAATTAAATTCCTTAAAACCTATTTTTCAAAAAGGTAACCCACACTCTCATATTAAATCTACAAAAATTATAAAAATTCCTAGAAGTTCACAGGTCAGTATGAACCTCACAATGATCATAACTCCAAGATGTGTAATTTTCTCAACCTTCTCAAATGTGATTTTAACTCAAATTTTTATGGTAAAAATATAACATTCATATCTTTCTGAAAAATTAAAACTTGAATCCTAATTCCTCCTACATTTTTCCCAATAATTTCTTTTCTAAGACCTATGTCTCAGGTTCAAAATATGGGATTCATGCATAGTTCTATTTAAACCAAATTAGTTAAATTTGAAATTGTATATGGAAATTTTCCAAACTTATATCATTTTAAATCTCTGTTTGTCTATTTTTATGAACAAAAATTAGATTTCAAAAATGGTCATTACTTTGGTTTAAAAATCTCAAAAACCGAACCCTGCCCGAACTAGTTTCCACAAGCAGAACGATCCCATTTCATGTCACGGATGAACCTTCATTTGAGGTTATCTCGAAATGGTCGCAAAATAAAAGTTGTTGAATTTTGAGTCTACTTTAACTGAGAATAAGTTTCATCAAAATCCAATGGCTAGATCAAAATTTATGCATAAAAATGTAAACACTATCCAGGGCTTCTACGTGAAACAACCACTGCCCGGACCAGTTTCCATAAGTAGAATGGTCCCATTGCATGTCATGGATGAACCAACATTTGAGGTTATCTCGCAATGGTTTCAAAAGAAAAGTTGGTTCATTTTGAGTCTACTTTAATTGTGGACAAGTTTCACCAAAATCCAACAGCTAGATCAAAAGTTATGCACAAAAACGTAAACACTGTCCAGGGCTTCTACAATAAGACAGCCATTACCAACACAATTTTTCAAATTTTGAAAATGCATTAGTTCTAACAAATTTTGGGCATGGTCTCCTTTGTATTGGAGCCATCCCACAAATTTCAGAAAAAGAAGAAGATGAGGAGAAGGTTTTGACATAGTTACAAGCCACTGCCAAAAGGGAATTTCAAAATACACATCCAATCACATACATGCAATCACACATCTCACACATTCAGCCAACAAGGGAGGCATTTTAGACGAGAATGGGTGGAACCTCCACCTCCAGCCACTTTGAATCCATCAAAGAGTCCCCTTACCTTTGTTTGGTCTGGCCGAAAGAGAGAGGAAGAGAAGAGGAAGTGAGCTTGATGTTGAGAGGATGAAGGGATGACAGTCAACCTTGCATGCAAGGTTTCCAAGCCAACAGCAATGGCTTCCTTCTCCTTGTAGTTTCTCATAGTCAAGAGGGAAGCAAGGGAGAGAAGAGAGAATCCTGATTTTCTTTGGTGATTAAGTGGTACAACATGGGGAAAAAATGAGAGGATGAGTGGGGCTTAGGTTGTTTTGGCTGTGAGGGAGGGAAGAGAGTGAGAGATGGGTCTTTCTTTTCTTTTCTTTCAACTTAAGGGTTAAGTTGTTAAGTGTGAGTGAGTTAGTGAGTGAGAGAAGGTTTTGAGTTTTGTGTGTGTGCTGCCGTGGAGTGAAGAGAGAGAGAAGAGGTTTTACCTTTTTTTTTTTTTTTGTTCTAGCTTGGTTACCAAGTTTTGGGGTTTAAGTGAGAGGGTGAGGCTGTGGGATTTGATTGAGAATGAGAAGGATTTTGCATGAAATTCAATTGGTTAAGGGAATGTGATTTGATAGTTTATGTACTGAGTTTAATTTACACAGTGTAGGAATGCACTGTGTAATTGAAACGAAATGCGATTTTAATTTTAAAACCAAACTTTTGAACATCTAATAATAATTTTTTTCTTTAATTTTTATAAAACTTATGTAATGAAACTTTTTAATAACTCTCATAAAATATTCTCTGTAGAGTAATTGCTCACAGATGAATTTTGTGAAAGATAACTTGGCATGCAAGTTAATAACATTTAAAAATGATTAAAATAATTAAAACCAATTTGAAATCAATTAATTAGTTAGTACATAGCAATAAATATTTAAATATTTACTACTAGTAATTAATCTCAGTTCAATTAATTACTAGCAGACATATTCGATAATTACTCAGAAACAATTTTAAACGCTCGAACATTAAGTCATACCGTACTGCACATAAGTAAATAAATAAAATAACACATCTAATATAATCATGCAGAGTCTACAAGCAACTTACAAACAAATACACAGGGAAGTAACTACAAAGAATTAATTCTTGAGAATTAATTACAAGGAGTTACTCACAGAGGAATTTTTATCTCATGCGATTAATTTCATTGAATTAATCACATAGATTTTAATTACCAAAAATGTTATCTCTTTTTATTTTAACTGTTTTTCCTATTTGACCCTTATAAAGAAATTACTATATTATTTATTTTCATTTATTTTCTTAATCGCTCAATTAATTACTAACTATATTTTAGTTACTCCAAGTATATTCTTTTCTTATTTAAAACAAGCAATTAAATCCCTATTAATTTCTAATTAATCTTTCATGTTCTTACTTACTGAGTTGTAATTTTCGGGGTGTTACAATACTCCATTCCTTTTAGGAATTTCATCCCCGAAATTCACTAAGCGTATGGTAAGCTAGGCTAGGGCTATAACTATCGTTGCCTATTCTCAGGCCAATCTATTTTCCTATAGCTAGTATTAGACTTCTCCCATAAGAAGGTGTTACCTTTAAGGGAGCTCGTTTCTAACTTACTATCTCTTTCTCCAACACAAAGCATAGATAAGGTTTGTTCTAAAAGAGTATATACGGTTTTCATCTAAGTAGATTCACTCTTAAGGCTATAGGCTTACTAACATAGAGCGGGTTTTGGCATGAATCCCCTCAAGCTACTAGGTAGGCACACAACTCTTCTCATGACTAAACTTAAGTCTACTCAACGTTGAGGGTTTAGGTTTATCATACTCTATATGAGTTGTAGGCAAATCACTAGGCATGTCCTTAACTCTCGGTTACATCTTAGTATCTTATTCAAACTATTTCCCTATTAGTATCACTTCCAACTTATTATCAAACCACTTCAATCCACTACTACCAATTCGATCACTTCTAACATCTAAGTCACACTCTCTCAAACGTTCCCATTACTTATTTTCCATCTTAAACTTTCGACTACTATTTCTAGCATTCATTTCTTATTCCACCCATCAATCCATGTCCAAACCCTCAAGGACCATCGTACTTCCACACTATGCTTCCACTGCGAACTCAGTTAAAAGTCTTAAAGACATCAGTTACCCCATGGCAAAAAATCTAACTGGCTAAACTCGCGAGTCAAATCTTCGTACTAGGAGGTATAGTATTTTGTTTCCAAGACATGCTCCCAACACATAGTCACGAATCTTATTGATTAAGACATCAATCCTACGATACTGCCATGCCACAACACTTAACTTCACTTTTTTAACCACGGGAAAAATTAGTCATCAAAACTATAGGGTAGCAACTCAATTTCTAGCCTCTTACCTTCCTAATCATCACAACATCCTTAGACTTCATTTTATCCTCAGTTTCTCTACTCCATTCAATCTAATAACTTGAACACATTCATCGACACCATCCTCTCATTGTACCCACAAACATCAAGACACCGTCAAACTCCTTTTTTCCTTTCTCTTCCCTTAAGATTAACTCTAATTCACCAACTTAGACTTTCAAACCTCTATTCTCAACCAACTTAGGAATACAGACTTACACCTCACAGAGTGGAGCACAAGGATGGATAAAACGACATGAATCAAAATTTCCAGAACTTTGGTATTAGGAGGAAAAGTCATCTTAGCCGAGTCCTGAGTGTGCACCCTTACAACTTTATCAAGATTTTCTTTCTTCCTTTGAAACATTCACCTTGCTTCAAAAGCAAGAGTGATAGAAAAGGCAACTTATCCTCACAAAATGAATGACCCTCACTGGGATTGAAGACAACTCAATCACCCTCAATGTAACTTCTAGGAACATAATCACTCAATTTATTTCCACAAGAGATATAGGTACAGGAAGAAGTCCACGTTACCACATCAATTAAAAAAGAAACATCATGGATAGACATCATTCATATGAAATGAATGACTTGAATAAGAATTGAGGTATCTTATTTATGAAAATAGTAGGCTACTTGAAACACGTCCAATCGACTCATTCTTAGAAGAAAAGTAATGGCAAAATGAGATATCCAACATCACTGTACAACTCAAAAGAGAGTAGAATGCATAAGGCATTTACTCATAAGGAGTCAAAATAACTTGATAACAAAGAAGGACAACTCATGTCGGATGCATATATGTCACACTTAACCCCTTATCCCACTATAGATGCCAAGGTCTTAAGGATTCCTTAAGGCAAGGCATAGTCTAAAGAAATAATCTTGTCTCTTAGCTTAGCAATGTCTAGCTAGTCTCACAGTTCTGCTGGAAACTCTAAGGGCTACTACCTATCCTCAAGATGTTGACATTTCTTCTAACGACGTTGCATCAATGATCTCACATGTATACATATATAGTCTAATCCCACATTGCCACCCTCGTAGTCAATGCGAGATTACACTGTCACAAACAACTTCATATCTAACACCACTACCCACACATAGTAGGTGTAAGATCACACAACATACAACATGCAATGTTTCCTTCACCACTGTTAAAAAATAGTCGATGCAAGAGCAAGCAGTTCAATCAATTTATCCTACATTGCTATTAAAGAATAGTCAATGCAGAATCACACAACATCAAACAATCCATCAATACTATCATCAAGCGACAGTCAAACAAATCACACACAGCATAAGCAATGGTTAAGTCCACACCCCAGTCTTGGTAGGATGAACTGCTCTAATATCACTAATGTAACACCCTAAATCCGAGGTTTACATATATTTGGATTTTAAACTTATTTTCAATTTGATAAGCGTGTTACTTCGTTTGATTTTCTTAAAAGAAAGAAAGATCCTTTAACGTTGCGTGAATTTGGTAGAAAATTTAAAACTTTTTTATTCTAATCATTAAGCCTTTATTTTTAGAGTATGCATTTATTATTTTCTAAATCATGTTAATTAATTTAATTTCACCAAAACTGTGAAAAAAAAAAGTATCATAGGTTGGAAATTCTTAAAAACTTTCTAATTGTTAATTATGAAAATGCAGTATCGTTTAATATATGAAATGCGTTACTTAAAATTTTAAAGAAGAAAACTTGGTATCATCTCAAATACAAAACATACATTTTGAGTGAGAAAACAAAATGAATGAAACTAGCCTCTATGGCCCTCAAATACGCATTTATACATGGAAAATAGCAAGATACATATATCCTCATGATCAACAAAATACGGTTGGTAAGGAAATGCCATAATGATATATATAGACACACACACAAGAGTTTGAAATCTAGGCCTACCCATATCAAAATACGTAAAAAGGGAAAACCTAGTATCAGAGCAGTCATCTCTAAACCCAACCCTGCATGTTAGACTAATCTAGGGAAATGGGATAGTGGGGGGCCTCTGACAAGATCCCAGAGGAGAGAATATAGTGGTCATTGTCCACAGGATCCTTCACGAAATCTTTCTCAAGGTTCTCCAATCCTCCTTAAATCCTAGGACTCATTGTACCTTAAGTTTACGACTAACGGCAGATCCTCTTGACTGACTCTCACCCAATTATGTCTCCAATTTCTTGACGTAAGATGGGTTCGACGAAAGGCGAGAAGTGTCGAACCAACGTGAACTCCTCGGATGGTGTGGCAACGAAAATAGTAACGGGTATCGATGAACTCTTCAAGGACACTCCGAAGAGACGGATGATGATGAGAGCGACGAAACTAATGAGGATAGCCCCCTTGTGATCTCTACAGGTACTGCCATCGGCTCCTAAAACAAAAACGTAAGGGTGAACTCTTCGCTTCATCAAGCAAATCACACATAATGGCTTTGAAAGTCATACACACAATCCTGCTAACCACTGCGGTGTGGTTCTCTAACATTCAAACTCGGAACCTACCTGTTTCCATGACTATTTCTATAAACTGTAACACACTAGTCAGCTGCCACTGGAACTCTCAGAACTCAGTGGTCTTACATATATTGAGTCAAATGACAGTTGGGAGTACACCATCACCCTGGTATAAGGTGGGCTCTCACCAACAGAGATTTTTTAGTGGTTATTGTCAGGGTCGCCAAGTCGATTTGTGTGAACGTAGTCACAACTCAACGCCTACCTTCCAAGACTGTAATGCCTCACGATCATCTCCTAAGTACCAATCTGTGATCATTCATACTCCGAGGGCTTACTCCTCGCACACTCTCCTACGGAGATTATCTTTGCTCGTCACCGTGGGTTTCTGCTGCTGGTGGTACAAGACGGATCGAATCGACGCCAAGCTCAAGACCTTGTCCTGGCTCCAACAAAAATTATACCATATGAGAATATGCTCTCCTTCACCCATTGGTGACCACGTCGTTCGATCTCCGCCAACATATTTGCATCTGTCTTCCAGCCAGAATTGCCCCACGCGACATCCTTCACAAGTCCGCCATACGCGCATATTTCCTTGTTGCATGACTCTCAAGGCGCATATCGTAATCACGCATCAAGATTCTTTATTACATTTTATTTGTGCCTTACCCTCTTAATTTCTAAAGTTTTTAATGATTAATACTTACCGACGATTCCTCCAAGCAATGGTCCTAGAATATTTATCTAAGTCCAAAGCACAAATTAAAAAGTTTATTTATTAAGCTTATAAAATAAATAATTCTTAAGTCTAAATTAGTTGTTCTCACTGTTAGAATTTATATTATTATTGTTGGTAAAATTTTCCCGGATTACTAGGACAGTGTCCTAGTCCACATAAGCACTTGCGTTTGAGTCTTATGTTCACAGATCATAGACATCACAGAGAATTTCAATTCATACTACAGTCCACGTGACTGTACCACAAAACGTTTCAAAACGCACAATCACACGCACAAAGATGCCCTAGGTTCACATTTCAAGGGTCTTACAATCATTTAAGGCACAAATTTACCCACTGCCTTGCATGCACATATTTATAATTAATTTACATATTCAAATGTATCATAATTCAAATATCATATCAAGGCAATTTTAAAAAAGAATCCCTTTCTAGCATCACCTAATCTCTGTCCAAAATTAATTTAGCAAACGATTTTTGTTTTGTGAAATTCTTATATCAAATTAAAGCCCTTAAAACCTATTTTTCAAAAAGGCAACCCACACTCTCAGATTAAATATACAAAAATTATAAAATTCCTAGAAGTTCGCAGGTCAGTATGCCTTTCTCAGTGAGCATACCTCCAAGATGTGTAATTTTCTGAACCTTTCCAAATGATATTTTAACTCAAATTTTTATGGTAAAAATCAAACATTCATATCTTTCAGAAAAAGTAAAACTTGAATCCTAATTCCTCCTATATTTTTCCCAGTAATTTCTTTTCTGAGACCTATGTCTCAGGTTCAAAATCTGGGATCCATGCATGAGTTCTGTTTAAACCAAATTAGTTAAATTTGCAATTGTAGATGGAAATTTTAGAAACTTATATCATTTTAAAGCTCTGTTTGACTAGTTTTATGAACAAAAATTAGATTTCAACAACGATCATCACTTTCGTTTAAAAAGCTCAAAAATCGAACCATGCTCAAACCAGTTTCCACAAGCAGAACAGTGCTATTTCATGTCACGGATGAACCTTCATTTGAGGTTATCTCGCAATGGTCTCAAAATCAAAGTTGGTAAATTTTGAGTCTAATTTAACTGAGGACAAGTTTCATCAAAATCCAACAGCTAGATCAAAAGTTATGCACAAAAACGTAAACACTATCCAGGGCTTCTACGTGAAATAGCCACTGCCCGAACCAGTTTCAACAAGTAGAATGGTCCCAATTGCATGTCATGGATGAACCTTCAATTGAGGTTATCTCTCAATGGTCTCAAAAGAAAAGTTGGTACATTTTGAGTCTACTTTAACTGTGGACAAGTTTCATCGAAATCCAACGGCTAGATCAAATGTTATGCACAAAAACCTAAACATTGTCCAGGACTTCTACAATGAGATAGCCACTGCCAACACAATTTTTCAAATTTTGAAAATGCATGAGTTCTAACAAATTTTTGGCATGGTCTCCTTTGTATTAGAGTCATCCCACGAATTTCAGAAAAAGAAGATGAGGAGAAGGTTTTGACACAGTTACAAGCCACTGCCAAAAAGGAATTTCAAAATACACATCCAATCACATACATCCAATCACACATCTCACACATTCAGTCAACAAGGGAGGCATTTTAGATGAGAGTGGCTGGATCCTCCACCTCCAGCCACTTTGAATTCATTAAAGAGTTCCCTTACCTTTGTTTGGTCTGGCCGAAAAAGAGAGGAAGAAAAGAGGAAGTGAGCTTGATGTTGAGAGGATGAAGGGATGACAGCCAACCTTGCATGCAAGGTTTCCAAGCCAACAACAATGGCTTCCTTCTCCTTGTAGCTGCTCACAGTCAAGAGGGAAGCAAGGGAGAGAAGAGAGAATCCTGATTTCCTTTGGTGATTAAATGGTACAACATGGGAAAAAAATGAGAGGATGAGTGGGGCTTGGGCTGTTTTGGCCGTGAGGGAGGGAAGAGAGTGAGAGATGGGTCTCTCTTTTCTTTTCTTTCAACTTAAGGGTTAAGTTGTTAAGTGTGAGTGAGTTAGTGAGTGAGAGAAGGTTTTAAGTGGTGTGTGTGTGTGTGTGTGTGTGCTGTCATGGAGTGAAGAGAGAGAGAAGAGGTTTTACCTTTTTCTTTTCTTTTCTTTTTTTTTTTTTTTGTTCTAGCTTGGTCACCAAGTTTTGGGGTTTAGGTGAGAGAGTGAGGCTGTGGGATTTGATTGAGAAGGGAAGGATTTTGCATGAAATTCAATTGGTTAAGGGAATGTGATTTGATAGTTTAGGTACTGAGTTTAATTTACACAGTGTAGGAATGCACTATGTAATTGAAACGAAACGCAATTTTAATTTTAAAACCAAACTTTTAAACATCTAATAATAATTCTTTTCTTAAATTTTTAAAAAACTTATGAAATGAAACTTTTTAATAACTCTCATAAAATGTTTTTTGTAGAGTAATTGCTCACAGATGAATTTTATGAAAGATAACTTAGCGTGCAAGTTACCAACATTTAAAAATAATTAAAATAATTAAAACCAATTTGAAATCAATTAATTAGTTAGTACATAGCAATAAATATTTAAATATTTACTACTAGTAATTAATCTCAGTTACTAGCAGACATATCAGATAATTACTCAAAAACAATTTTAAACGCTCGAACATTAAGTCATACCGTACTGCACACAAGTAAATAAATAAAATAACACAGCAAATATAATCATGCAGAGTCTACATGCGACTTACAAACAAATACACAGGAAAGTAACTACAGAAAATTAATTCTAGAGAATTAATTACAAGGAGTTACTCACAGAGGAATTTTTATCTCAAACGATTAATTTCATTGAATTAATCACATAGATTTTAATTACCAAAAATGTTATATCTTTTTATTTTATAACTGTTTTTCCTATTTGACCATTATAATGAAATTACTATACTATTTATTTTCCTTTATTTTCTTAATCGCTCAATTAATTACTAACTATATTTTAATTACTCCAAATATATTCTTTTCTTATTTAAAACAAGCAATTAAATCCCTATTAATTTCTAATTAATCTTTCATGTTTTTAGAATTGTAATTTTTTGGGTGTTACAGGTCAGGACCTGCCGGGAGAGGAATTCAGTTAAAGTAGATAATTTAATTAGATTATATTATATGTTATGGACTTTGTTGTCTTTGGCTGATATGCCGTACCGATGACCAAAATCATATGTATATATTTTGATGTATTTCAATTAAAATATAGATTGAAGAATTTCTGGATTTTTATTTTCTTCACAATAATTTGTTCCTCTTTTATTAATTAAATTCATTTTCTGACTGCAGGTTAAACAAAGAGCCACCAAATCTGACTTTTAGGAATAAAGGTGGGATCAATCTCACCTCAACTGCCACCAACACATATCTGGATCTTGAGACTGTGAAAACTCTATGTAGTGAATACAGAATTCACAACTCGGATATTTACTCTCTGGTATGATGCCACTGCCGATGACCTTATAGATGTCACTGTAGGCAGTAAAGTGCATATATTGTGAACAAGATTTATGATATCTATGTTGTGAACAATTGATCGTATCACACTTGAGGAACTGTAGATCTTGGATAAGCTATCTCATCACTGTCTGATCAAGTAATTCTTTAAATGAAATCCTTTTTCCCTTTGGAAAAAACTAAATCATAAAAAATTTGTACATCCTTGTGTGAAGGCACTTAGAGGTTATTATGTCTTGTTTATCAGTATTTTTTTTGGATTTGATTTTGGAGTATTCTTGGGATATTCTCACACTCAACAAAAAGTAAAAGAGTACCGGAGATTTTTGCGGTATCATTGTTGTTGTTATTTTTGCTAGGATCTCTTCTATTCCATTTTTTTTGTTCTTATCTTTATTTTCAATGTACCTTGAATCTGTGATGTCTTCTGCAGTCATCAAAACATATGGCCAAGGTTCTTATAATTATATGGAATATTTAATTCGCAAGTTTCATCATCTACTCTGTTGGTGCCAGAGCTGAGTTCTAAAATTATGATTCAGTCCTCGCATAGCTAGCTGTGTACTAATGAATGATATTCAATGAGAAATTCAAATATGAAAGGGTATACAAGGTGAAAAATAGTATTCATGATACTCCTGGTTCAGCTGATCTATGGTGGAAAAATATCTATGGTGGTTGTAAAGGCATGTATTTTTTTTTGGCTTAAATTAGACTTTCTAGTTAACTGTACAAAGCCACTTCCTGTAATGGTTTTTGGATTGCAGATATCTTCTCAATTCGTCGAAGTGTAAGTTTGAATGTGGTATCAAATAAAAAAAAGAAGTCAACTGTACAAACACTATAACAAAGATACAATCATTTAAATTCTCTCTATGCAGAAACTTTCAGCAATGAGTTTGTAAGTCAAGCGTGGGACTACTACTCAGATGCATTTTAGAGATAAATCTATTGGAAAGAGTTCACATTCATTTTTTTTTTCAACACATAAATGAGTCTAGTTGTATTTTATCTACTGTTTAATAGCATTATTTCTTTCCTGGTGTTATGGTAGAGTTAGCATGGATTCAAGGAAAGAATCAGGTTCAAAACTTCATCAATAAGGCAAACAGAACGTGATATTGTGAAGTATTGGAGCTGCAAAGTAAGACAATGATTAATCATAATGGGTCTAGCTCAGTTAGTTGACCAGAGTGCGTGAGTTATTGTAAACTCCCCGGTACCTATCTTCGATTCCTACATATCAAAAAAAGAAAAAAAATAATGGATGTAGCCTGCAAATGGATTCAGGAAGGTACTGAAGTTCAGTGTCACCATTTAGACTTGGATACTGCAAGTGTTTCATGTTACCAATGCTATTTCGTAGAAGTTTTACTGATGCACGAGAGTAAGTTAAACCATAGAGGACATACAAATGGGTTACTATCATACTGAACCTGAAAAGTTTCACAATTTTCTAATCAAAAGAAGTGTTCTCAGCTTTTGTAACTTTTGAGAAATTGACTTACCTGATCCCAAAATGACACATGCCCCATTCTTTTAGACATACTTGTGGCATCAGATTTAACCATCAAGATCGTGCAATAGATCATGCATTCTTCAGTCTGCACTTCACTATTTCAGCTTTATGATTCTCACATACGGTACCGTATCAAAATAGGCCTTGACATAAATTCATTAATCTGAAAATGTAGTTAGACTAAAAAGTCAATATCATAACTGAATTTTAATATCACCTTAAAGAGTTAATATTTATGACTAAAAGATATTTCTTCAGGTTGATGACCTCAAGGCGATGGGTATACCAATGGTACGCCTCATCAAGGAGTGTGGATTCCTCACTCACCCTAATTCTTAAATTCTCATAGAATTGAGATTATAATCAAATTAAAAAGGAGAGACAGCTGGGGAACAATGTATACAGATCAAATAGGAATAGAGAAGTGGAGAACGATATGGGGACCTATGGAATTGAGATTAGAATCAAATTGAAAATTATTGATATCACTATTTTATGTGTTGATACTTTTGGTGCCATGCCATTATAGAGACATCAGCATCATGTAACTTCTGGGAAGTTGAAAGGCTTGCCACACGAAATATAATACATGTTAATTCAGAGGTATAATACCACCAAAGAAATATAGGAAAACTTGATTGAGTAGCATCATGTGTTTTTAAATCAAATTACAAGTTTCTTTTACGAGGGAAAAGAAAGAAATACCAATAGTTAACAATTTAACAGGCACCATTGAAATGAGGTGATTAAGTTAAGTGCAGGGAACATACCGTAAAAAAATTAAACATGCTAATAATAAAGTACTGTATTAGGGTAATATATAATAGAAAATAAGGTATGCAATCATTGGAAAATTAAGGTATTAAACATACCAATATGAACTCTTAAAAAAAATACCAATATGAAAACATTATTAGGATTGTTTTCCTTCTTTATTATATTCTAAATTACGCAGAATCAAAAGAATTTCCTATACTGATGACTAATTTACCTAATTACGCAAATGTTATAAATGATTTAATTATTTGAGACTAATTGAAGTAAGTTATCAACTCTTATGGTATGCTTACCTGCTGTCATAATAAGTTATCAATTATAAAAGGAAATCAACACACAAAAGATGAAAAATGATGAGTGATATAGAATATGATGACATAAGATATACGGGACAAATATCATACATTAAATTTCAAATCAAATGTTTGATTATATACAAATTGTTAAATATCTCGTGTAAAATCTATTTTTTACAATTTGTTTTGGCCAATGCCCCTCAACCAAGCAAGTATATCCATCCCTACATAGCTATCCTCTTCGCTGGCACTACTCGTACTCACGTTAACACTCACTGCACTACTACTCTTGTTAATACTAAACATATCATCACTAATTTCCTCTCTTCTTTCATTAACTTCTTCGGTAACAATACCAGCATTTTCACGTTTCTCTGCACTCTCTTGTAGCTGCAGCGCAAACTCCAGCATCCAAACGACGTCATTCATTGACGGCCTCTGCGTCCCATCCTCTAACAAACAACTCATCCCAGTCTCGCAAAACTTCTTAAAGCACTCAGGTGCAATCCTCCCCTTCAATGTGGGGTCCACAATCCGTGCCATAGTCCCACTTCGGTAACAACGCCTAACCCAATTAGCAAGTGATACCTGTTCAATCTGTGCAGTGTGGATTAGAGGCGGCCGAGCGCACAGTATCTCAAACAACACTACTCCGAAAGAGTACACATCAGACTTCTCCGTCAAACGGTAGCGTTTATAATATTCCAGGTCTAAATACCCGAAGCTGCCCTTCACAACGGTACTGACATGGGACTTGTCCACGCTCGTGGGCCCAATTCTAGAAAGCCCAAAGTCTGAAACTTTGGCCACCCACTTATCATCTAGCAAGATGTTGGATGTCTTCACGTCTCGGTGAATGATCATGTGCTTTGCGCCTGTGTGAAGATAATGCAGCCCATGCGCGGCGCCAATGCAAATCTGCAAGCGTTGCTTCCACAAGAGAGGGGGATTATCGCTGTTGTAGAGATGGTCGCGGAGGTTGCCACGTGTCATGAAATCGTAGACCAGGATCATTTCATTGTTATCGTTGCAGTAGCCGATGAGCGAGACCAGATGGAGGTGGCGGAGTTGTGAGAGCATCTCGATTTGATTCAGAAACTCACCAGCCCCCTGCTGTGAACCCGGTTTGAGGCGCTTGACGGCGACAGGGGTAGAACTGTCATCGATGTAGCCCTTGTAGACGTGGCCAAATCCTCCAACACCGATGATGAAGACGTCATCAAAGTTTTGGGTGGCGGCTTTGATCTCGACGAGGGAGAAGCGACGGCAGAGATAGGATGGCAGCGAGTAATTTTGCTTGTTGGTTGACTTATCCTTGGTCTTCATATCAGTGGTTGTCTTGCGCTGCAAAAATACAACGAAAAAAATGACAACGGAGATCAAAACGACCCCGGATACCAACCCCACGACAACACCAATTATGGTCATTTGGCTTCCCCTGCGGCTCTTTTTGTTTTGAACGGGTATGTTGTTCTTTGGTGTCTGAATCAAGTCCGGGTTAGGTCCGGCGAGGTTGTTAGACCCGGCCTCGCTTATTTTGAAAATCTCAAGACCGTTCAAGAATGGGTCGCTGTATCTTGTTTTATCACTAGTTTCATAAGGATGCATTTGGAGCGAGAGATTAACCCGTTTTTGATAATTATTCTTTGGAATCAAAACGGCATAGTTTCTGTGCACACTAACACCTTTCTGTTTCTGGCTCCATTCCATAACATCAGCGTTGTCCTCAGCCAACTGGCTTGCTATGTAAATTAAGAACACCCTGTCCTTGATGTCCTTAATATTTGGGTCAAGCTCGCAAAAGTGAAGCCTGATCATGTAAGTGAAACCAGAGTCAACGGGGAACTCCCAAGTCAGGTTGAGGATTTTGTTCAGAGTAGCGTTTGTGCTCATGTCACGCGCTGTTCTGTAAAGTTCTTTGGGTGCCACGTAATCAGGATTCACGGTTATGTTTATCTTACCATCCGTGTTAGCTGGTAGATCATTGTTCTGTGGATTATGTTTAACTAAATAATCTTCTTCGTCACCAGCCCAGTTCCTGAACAAACCGGTGTCGTTTGGTGCCGAGATTGCTTGCCCTCCGACTTTGATTCTATACTCTGTCTGCAACGCAAAGCTGGTTCCGAGGGTGTACAGCATGTTTCTTCCCACGAACGTGAATCCCACATCATTTGCTGGCGTGTAATACAGATCGCTTGGCATGGAAAGTACCTCAATTCTGTTGATGAAAGTGTAGGAGGTTGGTTGCGAAGGAGTAAAGATGAGGTTCAGCCTCTCACCATCGTTCACGTTGACCATGTATTCTCTGAAAATTGTATCCCTGCCTTCCGCGTCAGTATTTAGAGAGGCATTGAAACCGTTGAGGAGGGTAAATCTGTTGGATTGGACGGTGAAGGATGCGTCGTTGCGGGGAAAGGAAGGATAGTCAGCGGGGTAGAAGAAGAGACGAACAAATTTGGGGCCTGAGGAGACGGGGAAGGAGTAGCTGAATTGGGAACGGGACAAGCGTGCTGTGGTGTAGGGAACTTGATTGATAGAAGGAAATTGTGTTGTTGCTTCAGTGGAAACGGTGCCGTCTTGATGAGATAAGAGCTTTGAGTCTGTGTCCCCCACCCATGTCCTTTCTCTGTCGGAGAAATTCCCGGTGGCACCGCAACTGATAGTGAAAATCTCCACTGGGGTGTACGCTTGGAGGTGTATGGAGATATGGAGAAGGAAGAATGGTGTCAAGGAGGTGGTACTGAGGAACCTCATGGCTAGTGGTAACACCCTTCAAGTCAGTGCAGTTGTAAAAGACTTATTTTCATTGCTAAGTTGTAGTTGCTAGGAAGCCCGGGTGAAAGGAACGTCCGGTGTTTGTTAGTGAAAGACTTTGCTACGAGTCAAGTGTCAAAACTTGAGAAATAAATATAGAATAAGACGGTGATGATGAGTATGAGAAAGAGCTGTTTGGGTGATGAAATTGGCATTGTGCTTGGAGAGTGTGAGGTAGGTATGGTGATTAAAATTAGAGTTAGCTTAGACAGTGCATGATGGACGGCAAAATGGAAATATGGAAACCAAATCAAACAAATATAACAATTGGTCACACGTTTCTAATTAAATTGAGGAATTTAGGGGTTGACTAAGATTTATGTTTGCAACCTCTGTAAGAATACATAAATGATATGATACTTACCAGGAAAGTTCACCAAAAAAAAAATCTGGAAAATCCTTGATGCACGTCACCCATGCCTCCTCACCTTACAGATATGTGACAGAACCAATATTATTAATTTGTTTAGAATAATTTCACGGTGGTAAAAAAAAAAAATCAATTAATATTAATTTTCAACCACAATATCATTCGCTAGTGGCTGATCCATGTCAAAATATCTTGCAAAAACTATTAGTGCGTGTTTGGATATGCTTGGAGAAAAGAACGTTCAGAGTTTTTGTTAGTAAAAAATGAATGCCACGAGTTGAGAGTGACTTGTGAGAAATATTTAGAAATAATATTTTTAACTTGTTCTATCTTCCTTTCAAAAAAAAAAAATACTTGTTCTATCTTGATGAAAAACTGTTCAGAAGAAAGCTTATTTCAGTCTAAGGTCCTAAAGCTTGACGGTAACTTTTCAAACACTATAATAAATTTTAAATTTTGTTTCTAATTTTAATTAATTACCATAAAGTTAGTAGCTAATTCTGGCTTTTTGGTTTATGCAGCCTCGCATAGACTAGCATATTCAGTCTTCATTATTTGACTGTGTACTTAGGTGGGTATCCTTTATACCCTTTATAATATACATCCTTTTTTGCTTATAAAAAAAAGTTAGTAGCTAATTCTAAGTTAATTAACTAACTATCTATTAGTGGATAGTAAGTGAATTGGTTTGAATATAAACCGGATCTTACATGGTGATTGATAAAGTGAAATATGAACTAATTAAGTATGTGTGCTTTGATGATTGATAAAGTGAAATATGAACTAATTAAGTATGTGTGCTTTGATTCTTCTTTTTACAGATTTGATCTTTGATGCAAAACAAAAGCTCTGGTGTTTATAGCAAATGTTGGCAATTATTACTTTCAAAATTTGTGATGAACCTGACTTTCACATTTCTTGCCTAATTGCCTAATATGATTTTGTAACTTGGATAATTTTTTCGTGTTTTGGTACTTGTGATATCACTGCAGGGATATCCTGCAACTTTTGGGAAGTTGAAAGGCTTGCCACGAGATATAATACATGCTAATTCATACGTATAATACCACCAAGGAAATATAGGAAAACTTGATTGAGTTGAATTAATCATGTGTTTTTGGACACGGCAACTTTGGTAGAGTCTCAAGGCCAACAACTCAATAACACATAGTCACGTCAGGCTAGAGATTATAAAAAGAGTTCCAGGAAGTGGACATGCTATGCTATGCTATACTTGTTATTGTCCTCATTGTTGTGCTCCTATTTCCTCGGATCGGACATCACTTTTACCTCATTTGTTAAGGTGACCAAAATGGGACACACTTGAGACTTAGTTGAACTGATATCACTTCTATCTCATTTAATGGTTTACATGAATTATTAGTTGTACTGTTATAATTTATTACTAGTTATATCAAAATATAGAAGAGGATTAAGATGTTGCTCCTGGAAAGGTTAGAGAAGCATGATGGAAAATTAATAAAAAAAAATAATTGAACATAGATACAAATTATAGCATGTGATTATAGCAATAAAACTTAAAAAGGTTATTAAATACTAACGAATTCACATTCATCTCCATAACCTTAAAATACTCTTGAGAGAATTTCTGCCCACTTTTCTAGAGAATTTTTTTAAGAGAATCTGAGCGTCAGAGAATGTAAATTTGCTTAATGGGATAGTAAATTTATAATCTCCTAGTGGTAGGTAGAGACCTCTCAATGGATTGACCGAACCTATCACTGGGTCAATCTTATCATAATCTAATCCAAAATATCTGCAATATACATATGATAATTATCTTATCTTTAATTGTCGATTGATGATACTAAAAGATAATATAATAATTATTGATGGATACTAATCTACAACAAATATTTTAACATTCTCCCACTTGGATAGTATTAACCAATAATCAAAATAGGAATCATCAAGACTAGAATGACAATTTCAATCATATGTCAACAACAATGTAAGAAATCTAAAATATCTAATGCTACAAAATAATATCTGACAGGGATACATATCATGCGCATCAAATAATCATATTTTTCACAAGAAAAAGGTATACAAAATAGCATAGCTTAATAGTCAAAATATGATACATAACAAAAGTCCAAACATCTGAAAATGCTATAAGAGATATGTTACTAAGATAATATTACTATATACATCTCATGATAGAGTGTTTTCAGACTCCCACTAATCCAAAACATCAAAAGACTTAACCAAACACATGTAAGCTGTAAAATTCTCAAAAGCTCCAATAGTTAAGTCTTTGGTCAGTGAATCTACAAGTGTTTTCTTTCAACACCATAATCAATTTAGGTATGAAAAACTGCAAAGGCCAGAACATAATTCACATGCATATAAGTGCTCACGATAGCCCATTAACAAGAGTGATGGGCTAAATCAACAAATGCTCTTAGAATATTTGACATTCAATTAATCTGAGTTTCACGAAATAAGTGACTATGCAAACCCGAAGACAATTAGGAAATCCATTAATTTCCTACTGGGATGACATGACACCTAGCTTAAATAAAACAGTACTCTAGATTAATGTGGCCACAAAATGTCAATAATGAGCAAGCACTTAGATCAATGGTCTAAACATAAAATTTATAAGTACCTCAATGGTGCAAAATTGTACTCGATAGGAGTACTATCATCACAAGCACCTCAACAATGTAGAAAATCATACTCGATAGGAGTATTGTATTTACAATATACTTATAAATTTTGACCAAACAAAATGTGAAGTTTTGGGTAAAAGAGATGCACAAGATAATTGCATGCCAAAAGACTAAATTGTTCAACTTCCCAACAAAATGGCCTTCACATCCGCTAAAGATGCCTAGTAAGATACAATGGATTTTATGTATCTCAACACAAAAGGACAAAAATAAATAACAAGGTCCTTCTAAAGTATGTCATATGATCATTAAATGGGCACAAAATATATGACAATATAAATTTGATAAGTCTCGAGACATAATAAAAGGTTATATGCTCCCACTAATCCTTTATATACCAAAATAAGATTAGGATCATCATTAGAGCCCACTAGAATTGAAATACTCTAATGATGGTGAGATAATGTGAATAAAATTCACTATTTTCTCTCTTAAAGAAATATGTATTAGAGAGAAGTAGAGTAGAGTAGGATTAATGAGGAAAGTGGTTAGAAACGAGAATATGAACCCAACATACAATCCATCTATCAATTACAAAGCTTTACAAAAGGGTTTTGATAGCTAACCACATGTTAATCCTCAAAGAATATTGACCCTCAAAAGGATCAACTAAACAAGGTAACCTTTACTTTACAAACATGAGTGAGATAGAAAATCCCTAATATTTATAAGTAGAATATGGGATCACTTGCAAGTTTTCAATTACTCACTTAAAACATAAACTCAAGTGCTACAATTATAAACAATATCTACACGCACTTGAGTATAAGATTTGGTTACATGCAGCGGAAGTATATGGGACCTATACTTAACAAATATTAAGGATATAATAACATATAGTCTCTAACTCTCATCACAAACTATGATGGACATAGGTTTAACCATATATCCCAAATTAAAGCATATAACTTTAACAAAATTATGATCTGAAATACCGTAAGCAAGCATACAAAATATGGTATAGAGAAATTAATCTCTTCAAATTTGGGATTTCTATATTGTCCTATAAAGAATTGTCTACGAATAAATAGAGAGTTATTACACAACAATATTCTATAAGAGACTATCATAAAATCCTTAATGTAGGTCCTAACAACAAAGTCATTACAAATAGTATGTGACAAGAAAACCATTTTATCAAGATAAACAAATTTGGTTGCTCATGTATGATTAATTGGGCATTTGAGGTAGAGATCTTGTATCAACACAATCCATTTATAGGATATTACTTTCAAAAAGCTAGATTCTCCCACTTGATAAAGAAAAATAATTGACTTAACTTTAGGGAAAATATCCAAAGAGCTAAACAAAAATTCAACTATTATCTTTATCACACTAGAATCGAGTAATGTCATACTGATAAAGTATGTCCACTACCCACATGATAGCAATCTATTTCTATAAAATATTCCATTAAACAAATTTGCATTGCGATAGGTAAATGAAAAAATTTTAGAATATTGGATTGCATAAAAAATAATGCCCAATTAATTGGTTAGACAACGAGGCTAGTATGGAACAAAGAAACATTTAATGTGTGTAAATTGTCATATACTCAGAGAGTTAAATGGTTTCATACAAATACAACCAAAACATGCATCATTAAAGAGAATTTCTTATTTGTTGAGATCTCTCTCAAGAATCTCAAAAAACGCAATAAATAAGAAATATAATACTATAATGCACAAAAGAAAACTTATATCATCAAAAACTCCAATGTTGATAGGCTACTCAAACAAAAAATCTGATATAAGTGTAGGACAAATGGTACATTGTATCTTAACAAATTATATCAATAATAACACACCGATAGAGTATAATTATCATCAATATAATAGAATTATGCAAATTATCAAAAAAAACTATGCCAAAAAGAATATGATATTCAACAACAATCGTATTCAAAGAAAACCAAAACATGGTTAACAACATTTTCACTTAGCATGTAATAAACACGACTTTATCATCATAAGAACCATGATATTAATTTCATGATCTCTATATTGGAGAGAGTGTAATAACAAAGTTGTTGGTTTTACTTAATTGAGTCAAGATTACATAAGTACATAAAGCAATTTTATATTTATCTCAAAATAGAACTCTAGAACGAGTAAGATGCAAAATACTCCCACTAAAAATCAGAATTAGAATATGATTACGAAATGGAGTATTATAACAAACAATTAAAAAAATTGATTGTAGAGTTCTGCTAGAAAATTTTGAGAAATAGTGACACTCTCATATATAATTGCATATTTATAATCTCAAAAGGATAAGAATAATTTATTAACAATTTTATCCATATATGCAATCATAATCAGGTTAAAAGGTTCAAAGCGTCACTCATCTTTGTGTATAAGACCAATGAGCTTTGAAGACTTAAAGAGTATGTAATGTCATCTCAAGAAAAAAGCTCCAAATATAAATCAATATGACTTAACGTTTTTATATCAGACCAAATGAGCGTTGATGACTAAAGAGTATATAATGTCATCTCAAGAAAAAAAAAGCTCCAAATATAAATATTCATATAAAATACATTAATGATATATTTTGTGATTGCCTTAAAAAGTTGTTCAACAAAATATTTTTAATAATTTCACAAGTGAACACTTTAACAATAACAATGCAACAGAGAATTTAATCCAGACTTTGGATCAACTTGGCATAAAATGATTTGAAATAATGCCCAATTGCACCATTAACATAAAACAAATTAAATTTTATTATAATCCAAAATTTCTTTGACTAAGGCACATGATTAGAGAAAATATATACTTGACACATATTTGTCACAAATTAGGAATGATAAATGGGTCTAGATTTGAATAGTATAGTAGTGAAAAATACAATGTATATTAAAACATTTAATTATGCCAATTTTAGATTTACTTAATATAGAGAAATGGCATAAAGTAATATACACTCCACTACATATATTTATTTAATTTTAAAAAAAGATAATCTTCAACCCAAGTAATTATAAGGAAGGAAAAAAATGTGACTAACACTAATCATTATAGAGAGTGCCTGAAAAAAATTTCATGTGTCAAAGTTTGTCCCATTCAAAGTTTTGGCAGAGTTAGGGAGGAAAATTGAATATCACAAAACATTATGTGATTCTAAAGAAAAATTCAGTTAAAAGAGAGTCCCTAAGCAAAATTGTAACAATACAATGTACTATAACTTATATTACCAAGATCCTAATACCGATAGGATACCAATAACTGATTAACATAAGCAAAGAAAAGCACATTATGCAACAACAAATCACACTACCAATAACATACCGATAGGATATAATTATTATTAATGTGATAGAACCAACACAAAATTCACATAAATGCACTCACGATAGGTGAGATTACAATTATGTAAATTAAGAGAAAATTATGCCTATCACAAAATTGGTAATTTATACCATCCATAATTGTATAATAAACATATAAATTCACATCACTATACCCACGATAGTCGAGTTATAGTAATGCAAATTAAGAGAAAATTATGCCTATTACAAAATTGGTAATTTATACCATGTATAATTGTATAACAAATATATAAATTCACATAACTATACCAACGATAGGCGAGTTATAGTAATGCAAGTTAAGAAAAAAAAATTTTATAGCAAATCTTGATTATTTCAAAACTTCCATACTATACATGTAGGGTTCAAGCTGGTCTTAATGGGTAAATCGTGATATTCTTTTTGGTCATTTCTATTCTACTTTATATGTTGTGCTTTACGTTCTTAGAAATGTGTACTAATATTTGTGAATGTTTAATTACTAATATAATTTTACCATTTATTTTGTGCAAGTAGGAATATAGATCAAACTACATTATTAAAGACATAATACAGTCTTCCATAAAGAACGACCTTACATTCAACATGCAACTAATTTATCCCCCGTAGGCCATGTCCAATTGTTAAGCCTATGAACGTTAGCAAGCCTCAAAATTGTTAGAATAAGCCGAAAACACACTCAGAGAAATAGAGAGAGGGTTTTGTAGTAGAGAAATTTTATTATTCTCTCCGGTCCTTTATATAAGAAACAAATAACTAAATCGTCAAGACCAATAAAAATAGTTAAGTTAGTTATAATTAATAATATCATAAATTTTAATTTTATTATAAAAGTACCCTTTAAATTGATTGGTTTAAGTAGTGGTTGCATTAATGACACTGCACCTCCACCAATAAGTATAATTTCTATTGTTAATAGACCAATAAATGTATGAGAAATGAGTAGGTGTCTCATTAATGGATTTCATTAGATGAAGGATAAAAAATAACATTAGCAATTAATACATCTTAAACGAGTCTATGTTTCTTATAATTATGACAAAAAAAAACACCCTTTTATTTCTTATAAAAATGACCGGAGGGAGTACTTCACACACACCAATTACACATGGATAACACTGTTTATAGTGTTTGACAGCTATAGTAACTAACTAACTGATATAATTGCTCTAACTATCACATATTTGGATTACTCATAACTCAAAACTATCTATCCTTAGTGGCTTAGTTAGTATGCTGTTTGCATATCTGCAGGACAGTAAACTAGCTCAAGTCTTCCTTTATTTACCTCATCTATGTTTGCTGCTTCTACCATTTTTAGCTAAGTTAATGGCCGATTTGTCTTCTTCTGTCTCCACCACCAATTTGACTCTAAGTCAGAGCTACTATTAGCAAACTCTTTTCTTGCTGCATCTTATTTGGAAGCAGAACACCATACTCCAATGTGCCTTGCAAATATGTTACAAAGACATCAAAGATGTCAGTAGTTGATTGTTTTAGAAGGAAACAATGAAAATAAAAAACAAAAAAAACCATGTATGCATATTTATAATTGAATTGACCGACATATAAAAAAATATTGAAAGAAAATTGAAAAAGACAAATTAATTTTAGCTTAGAAAGAGAATGTGAAGAATGTTGAATTTGTGTTCTTACTTGTACTAGATTTTGAGCCATGCAACATAATGTTTAAGAACTTTTATTTAGATTTTGTATTGTATGTAATGTAATTTGTTATATTATTTTATTTTTCTCTTCATACTTTCGTAAAAAAATATTCATCTTCATTTGTTATATTTTTTTTCATAATTTCTATGTTCATTAAATAAAACATTCAATAAATTATTTAAACCACGAAAGAGAAAGCCATAAAAAATATATTTAAATTAAAATTATTATAATAAAAAATATAATTTCATCATAATAATTTAGAAATTAATGTGATTTTAGATAAATTATTCATCCCCGTGAATTAAGAAGAAATTTGCAATGTGCTTTTATTAAACAAATATTCATCCCTATGTGTTATATTTTATATATAATTTTTATTTTAATATATTGGCATATATATATATATATATATATATATATATATATATATTAATGTATAAAAAAATTAAAATTTGTCCAGGTAGAAGAAAATTATGAATTATTTATTTAAGTAAGAAGATAATAAATAAAAAATTAATTATTTATTTAAAAATTAATTTTAGACATTAATTTTGCATGGAGAAAATAATAGTGATTATGTTGATTTAATTTGATTTTTTGTGTAATTAAATGTATATTAATTATGTAGAATAAAATTATAATTTTGATTGGACAAAAATCTTTAGTAAAAAAAAATTATCCATTCAATGTAATGTTTTCTACTTGTTTTTATAAAAGATATTCATCCCCGTGACTTATATTTTATATATATAATATGATAAGTTAAGTCTAAATTTCTCTTCATATATTCATGAAAAATATTCATCCCCATTTGTTATTTTTTCTCATACTTTCTATGTTTGTAAAATAAAACATTCATTAAATTATTTAAGTTAGGAGAGAGATAGTCATAAAAAATATATTTAAATTTAAATTATTATAATGAAAAATTACAATTTCACGATAATAATTTACATATTAATGTGATTTCAAGGAAATTGTTCATCCCCGTGAATTAAGTGAAAATTGTATACTTGTTTTTATATAAAAAACATATTCATCCATATGTGTTATATTTTATATATAATTTTTATTTTAATATATTGACATAAACATATCAATGTATAAAAGAAAATTAAAATTTGTTTAGGTAAAACAAAATCATGAATAATTTATTTAAATGATAATATAATAAATAAAAAATGAATAATTATTTGCTTAAAATTAATTTTAGACACTAATTTTGTAAGGAGAAAATAATAGTGATTACATTGATTTAATTTTAATTTTTTTTTGCAATTAAATATGTATTAATTATGAAAAAGAAATTTTAATTTTGATTGGACCAAAAAATTTAGTAAAAAAGCTTATCCCCATGAATTCAGTGTAATTCCTACTTGTTTTTATAAGACATGTTCATTCCATGTGTTGTATCTTATATATCTAATATGATAAGTTAAGTCTAAATTTTTCTTTGCATACTTTCATGAAAAATATTAATCTCATTTGTTATATTTTTTCATACTTTCTATGTTTGTAAAATAAAACATTCAATAAGTTATTTAAGTCAGGAAAGAGACAGCCATACGAAATACATTTAAATTAAAATTATTATAATAAAAAAATATAATTTTACCATAATAATTTAGATATTAATGTAATTTTAGGAAAGTTGTTTATCCCCATGAATTAAGTGGAAATTTGTTACTTGCTTTTTTTTTTTGGTGTATGTCGAAAACAAAGACAAAAGAAAACAGCAGGAAAAACTACAATCTCTGGTAGCTCACTCCCCTAGCATCGAGTCCAGCAACAGACTAAGAGAAGGAGGAGGAATATCCAAAATCTGAAAAGACAATCCACTATGGTTCCCCATCTTTGCAAGCAAGTCAGCACAGGCATTACCCTCCCTCAAAGAATGAATAATGCTTATTTCCCAAGGCTTAGCCATGAACTCCTTTATAGATGCATATTTATGTTGAATATTGGTCTCACCATGCGATAATGATACAGCAAGCATTGAGTCCGAGACACAAACAACCTGCCTGAAACCCCTTTCCCAAGCTAAATGAAGCCCAAAGAAAATGGCAACTAGCTTTGGTTTTAAATTATCAAAGAAACCAGAAGCACCATAGAAGCCACCAATACAATTACCAAAAGAATCTCGAATCAGACCGCCAAAACCAGACATTCCCAGAGAACCAAAACAGCTACCATCAACATGAACAGCTACAAAAGGATGACTTGGAAGGAAGCATTTCACAGCCCTGGGAGGAATGGAAATAATCTGACTGGAATTCTCCACATTCTCCTGAAAAGCTTTGGAGATAATGTCCCACATAGAGTGAACTTGCCTAGCAATCTTCCACACAGGGAGAGGATTATTGGAGAAGACATGCAAGTTCCTAGCTTTCCAAATTTCCCAAAGGGAAACAGCAAATATGTTACCAAACTTACTTAACATATTACGCACCCACTCAGACCGAGGAACCATTTCAGATTGGTCAACAAAAATAGAATGCAACCCCAACATGTGCCATAATCCATTCACGCTACTACACTGGATGAAAACATGGAAATCATCCTCGTATTAAACTGTTCAATAAATTATTTAAGTCATGAAAGAGACAGCCATAAAAAAATAAATTAAAATTAAAATTATTATAATAAAAAAATTATTTCACCATAATAATTCAGATATTAATGTGATTTCAAGTAATTTGTTCATCCCTGTGAATTAAGTGAAAATTTTCTACTTGCTTTTATAAAGCAAAATATTCATCCTATGTGTTGTATTCTATATATAACTTTTATTTTAATTATATTGGCAAATACATATCAATGTATAAAAGTAAAATAAAATTTGTCCGGGTAGAAGAAAATCATGACTAATTTATTTAAGTGAGAAGATAATAAATGAAAAATGAATAATTGTTTGCTTAAAATTTACTTTTAGACATTTGCATGGGGAAAATAATAGTGATTATGTTGATTTAATTTGATTTTTGTTATGTAATTAAATATATATTAATTATATAAAAGAAATCTTAATTTTGATTGGACAAAAATCTTTAGTAAAAAGTCTATTCCAATGAATTCAATGTAAATTTTTCTACTTGTTTTAATAAATAAAAGTCAATCCCCATGTTTTATATTTTATATATCTAATATGATAAGTTAAGTCTAAATTTCTCTTCATAGTTTCTTGAAAAATGTTAATCCCCATTAATTTGTTATATTTTTCATTCTTGTATGTTTGTAAAATAAAACATTCAATAGATTGTTTAAGTCAAAAAAGAGACAGCCATAAAAAATACATTTCAATTAAAATTATTATAATAAAAAAAATATTATTTCACCATAATAATTTAGATATTAATGTGATTTCAAGTAATTTGTTCATCCTCGTGAATTAAGTGAAAACTTTATACTTGCTTTTATATAAAAAAAAATTCATTCTTGTGTGTTATATTTTATATATAATTTTATTTTAATATATTGGCATTTACATATCAATATATAAAAGAAAATAAAATTTTCTCTAGGTAAAAGAAATCATGAATAATTTTTTAAGTGAGATGATAATAAATAAAAAATGAATAATTATTTGCTTCAAAATTAATTTTAGACACTAATTTTGCGTGGAGAAAATAATAGTGATCATATTGATTTAATTTTATTTTGTTATATAATTAAATATATATTAATTATGTAATAGAAATTTTAATTTTGATTGGACAAAAATCTTTATTAAAAAGGTTCATCCCCGATAATTAATTGTAAATTTTTCTACTTGTCTTTATAAAAAAATGTTCATCCTCGTGAGTTATATTTTATATATCTAATATGGTAAGTTAAGTCTAAATTTCTCTTCATATTTTCTTGAAAAATGTTCATCCTCATTTGTTATATTTTTTCATACTTTGTATGTTGTAAAATAAAAATTCAATAAATTATTTAAGTAAGGAAAGAGACAACAACTATAAAAAAATACATTTAAATTAAATTTTTTTATAATAAAAAGTATTATTTCACCATAATAATTTAGAAATTATAATATGATTTTAGGTAATTTATTCATCCCCATGAATTAAGTGGAAATCTTTTACTTGTTTTTTTTTTTTCAAAAAAATATTCATCTCTATGTGTTATATATAATTTTAATTTAATATATTGTCATATACATATCAATGTATAAAAGTAAAAGAAAATACATAAGAAAATTTGTCTAGGTAAAAGAAAATCATGAATAATTTATTTAAGTGAGAAGATAATAAATAAAAAATAAATAATTATTTGCTTCAAAATTAATTTTATGTTGATTTGATTTGATTTTTGTTATGTAATTAAATATATATTAATTATATAAAAGAAATCTTAATTTTGATTGGACAAAAGTCTTTAGTAAATAAGTTTATCCCTATTATTTTAGTGTAAATTTTCCCACTTGTTCTTATATAAAAAAAATTTATCCTATGTGTTATATTTTATATATCTAACTAGATAGTACATGTGCGATGCAGGGTAAATTTGAAAGGAGAAATTTTTTAGATTATATAAAATATTATATTAATATTTTTATTAATTTTTTATATTATTGGAAAAAAAAATCTATAACCAATTCAAATGTCCGCAATATAGAACTTATTTATTAATAAGAAATAAAAAAAGATAATTAAATGTGATTAGTTTTTAATACAACTTTAAATTTATTTTTGCAAATATTGCTCTCCTAAAATCAAAGAAGTTTGTATAAACAAATGAAAATAATAATAAAATTATTTTTATCAAAAATAACTCAGATTATTCCATTATAATAACTTTTATGGAGATCATTAATTTAACATCCTGTAAAAAAAAATATTGAAAACAAAATTAAGTGAATGAATGAAAAAATGTAAATTTAATAACAAATACTTAAACGATTAAAAGTCAGTAGTACAATATCATATTCACATTAATTTTTGTTAAATTTGATTAAATACCACATTCATTTGTGTTTAATTTGATCTAATACAACAACTTTCAAGAAAAAACATTTTTAACAATTTTTAAACAATGAAAGTTAGTAAATATGAATTTAAATAACGTGGAATCTAAATAAAAAAATGATTTTTAGTTTCCTACAATGAATGGCTGAGATTCAACTAAACAGAGAACAATGAAATCAACATTCTTTGAATAATATACAAATAAATCACTCCAATAGTACATGTGAAATTGTCCCATCACCTTGTAAATAAGTTGCACTCAAACAATGTAGCTCGAATTAATTTAATATCAATCTTTACGTGTCCAAACTTAATCTAACATCAATCAATCAAATTTTCTAATTTAATATTCAAAATACGCGCTCAAATAATATCACTAAGTTTTAAAAATTACTTTACTTAAAATATTAAAATCAATAGAAAATAATATATTATGTCAGAAATAAACTCTAATACCGTATATACTACACTAAAATAAGAACTAAGTATCTTTACTTTTTTTTCATGTTTTTCTTATTTAAATAATAATGACTTTTTTATTTGTAATATAGGAAAATTTGACTTCTCATTATTTGGTATATTGGATAGTCGAACTTGCTCTTCTTACTTGGTGCTTGCAAGAAATAGTAAAGGATTCTTACTTCTTTTATCTTTCATTGATTAAATTTACATTTTTTTTAATTTAATAGATTTTTAAACTGAATAAATAAAATATACATATATATTATTTAGTTTTAAATTTGCAATTCACTAATTTATATTTGGCCATTAATGTAGTTAGAAGTTAATATTCTTACTTCTTTTATCTCTCATGATTAAGTTCTCATTTATTTTTCCAACTTAATATTTTTTTAACTAAATAAATAAATTATAGAATATATCACTTCGTTTTAAATTTATAAATCACTAATTTATATTCAATCATTAATGCAATTAATAAGTACATATTTTTAGTATTATTTCTTCTTTTATCCTTCATGGATTAAATTTACATTTATTTTTCCAATTTAATATATTTTTAAACTGAATAAATAAGGATAAAATATATTATTTAGTTTTAAATTTACAAATCACTAATTTATATTTAGCCATTGATGCAATCAATAAGTATATATTTTTAGCAATTTTACTTTCTTTATCTTTCATTGATTAAATTTACATCTATTTTTTCAATTCAATATATTTTTTATTTATAATACAGGAAAATTTGACTTATCATTATTTAGTATATTGAAAACAATATTTTTTATTCTTATATAAATTTTTTAAATCAGAAAAAAAATAAAAAAAATAGCATTATTATAATTAAGAATGAAAACATAAAACAAAAACAGAACAACATTTTCTTAAATCAAATAGTCTTAAAAATATTCTATCAATACAAATCCAATTTTAAAGTTTATTTCATTTTATAGTCACAATTTTGCTGAATTGAATCTTAAACCCACGCAACAAAAACATGACAAAGAAATTATAGAAGTTTCATAGAAATGAATGTATGAACTTTTAAAATATATGTTTTATTTATTTCCTTTTGGAATTCAAATTATGATAGAGAGTCCGAAATCATGACCTTTAAAAATATTTTTTAATTATTTAAGAGATTTCTTCTAATACAAAATCAAGACAAATTACAGGAAACAAATAATTCAAATTTGATTATTTTCTTTTTAAAATAAAAAAGCATAATTGAGTAAAATTTACTTAATTATAAAAAAAATAGATTTTGTGATATCAACATAACATTGTTAAAATTGACAATCCAATTGACTATTAAGTCTTTAATATAGTTAAAGAAATGAACAATCATTAAATTAAAAACAAAAGTCAATATACATCCGATTGCAACCCAAAAATACAAAAAATTACATAAATAAAAGCCAGAAATTTTGCACTATTCATTCATATGTCCTCTTTTTAATGTCTAATAATTTTGTCATTTTTGTGGTTGATGTCTAATTCTCACATGCTTCAACAACACTTATAGAATCTACATCTTCAAGACTCCTCTCTTATACTTTTTAGTGCATTGAGTATTTTTATTGGCATTAACCTGATAAAAAAAATACAAATTGGACTAATAATTATAGATCAATAGCTTTGTGAATGTACAACGTCGAGTTTTTAAAGTAGTTATTGAGAGATCAATAACTTTGTGAGATTCTTCAAAATCTCAAGTAACATGACTAATTATATATTGACAAATCATGACCTTCATACATATTGTCTCCAACTTCATACAATACATTCATGTCATCATCTTCCTTACTTTGTGTACATTCATGAAGGAATATATTTTTTTTAACAAAATACTCTAGTATAATGCGTTTAAATAGGGAAAAAAATCCTACAACAGAATTAATGCATTCAAATAGGAAAAAAGAAGAAGCAGAAAATATAGATGACAAGATGCAAAAAGACATACCTTCGACAGGAAGAATTTGTAGAAGATGCCAAAACGTTAAAGACTCTGAAGAAGAAGTATGGGCATTTTAATGGAAGGGTTTTGCAATTAAATTGGGTAAGTAATCTGCTGAATAAATGCTAATTGATTTAGCATTTATTTTTTTTAATTACAAACAAATTTTTTACACTATATTCCACATATAATTGAATTGCATATATAATATGAAATCTAATCAAATATCAAATAATAATAATAATAATATTTTTAAAATCGAATAAATTAATATCAGTAAAATTTTAAAATTACTTTAATTAAAATATTAATCAAAATATAATTTTAAATTTTTGTTATTTAAATCTGGAAAGAAAATTATAAATGTATTAAATGTCTTACAAATATTAAGATTGTGATTGTGCTAATCAATAATTAATTAATTGATTAATGATACTAAAAGTAAGAATGAAATATCAATCAATTAATCAATCAATATATCAATATATTATATAAAATGTTACTAGAATGTGACATGTGGACAACCAATCTTAGTCAGCAAATGTGTTTTATATAATATATAGATAGATAGATATGGTAAGTTAAATTGTAATTTAAAAACATGCGTATGATTTCTTTTAAAAAAAGGATCATAATTTATAAAACCCAATTTAAAAAGACTGAATTAAAAAAATCAATTTAAAACAATTCAATTTGGAAGATTTGAATAAGTTAATTAATTTAAATATGTTTTTATTAACATAAAAAAATATTTTTGTAAAACCCATCAATGTGTATTTATTATAATTACTGTGGGTAACATAAAATATTACTTTTAATCTATTTTTAAAAAATATTTAAATTTGAAAATATATTTAACACTGTGATATAATGAGTTGATCTTCTTATTTTTAAAATAAATCATATTTTGAAGTGTCTTTTCATAGAAACAATTATAAACCCATAATTAAGATCAATATATCAGTATATCACAAAATATACTAACAATCAAAATGAATAAACATCAGGAATTTTTTTTTTTTTTTTAGAATATGTTACCTTTTAATAAAAAGATATTACTAATTACTAGCAACAACAACAACAACAACAACAATAATAATAATAATACTAATAATAATAATAATAAATACAAATATAAATTTTAAGATTTAATATAAAAATTTAATATACAAATAATAAAAATAAAGCTGAAAATGTTACCATTAATATAAATATCTAATATTAGTAAGGGTGTAATTTAATATAAAGCCATCCAATATAAATCTTGGTTGTGATTTAGAAAAGAATTTATCGTGCTTATATGTTGTTTTTTATAGAAAAAATAAGAGTGTGTTCTATTTCAATTTCTTATTTCTTATATATTTAATTATGGAATTATACTATATCACATGATACCTTTGTTAAATAAATGGCTTTATATATTTAAATTGTCTAAATGGATGTTAATTATTTATTCTCCTTTAAGAGTTTATTCCATTTATAATTAATAAGAAATACATATATAATTTTTTAATATTTAACATGTTACCCTCAATATAAATATCTAATATTAGTAAGGGTGTGATTAAATATAAAACCATACAATAAAAATTATGGATGTGATTTATTAGAAAATAGAACATGCGTATATTTTGTTTGTTTGATTTTTCCAAAAAAATTTAAAAAGATTGCCTTTTCCAATAACAACGTGATTTATGCCCAAAATTTTCAAATTTATTATAAAAATATATTTAAGACCATCATAAAACTGATGAGTTGATTTATGTATTGATTTTTAAAATAAATCATATTTTCCTTTGTCCTTTCATGGAAATAATTTTAAACCCATAATTAAAACAAATATACGGTAACAATCAACATCAACATGAAAAAGAGAGGATATTTTTATATTCAAAACCACTATGTCAAAAGGAAAATTACGGAGATGCATGCATAGAAACCATAAGTACATATAAACCAAAATTACAATAAAAAAAATAAATTCATCCCTAAAATTCCATAATAAAAACAAAATAAATTTTTATTGGATTTCTTCCCATCTAATTAGCCCTGGTGATGGTTACATAAAGATCATATAGATCTTCAACCCACCAAAACTTCAAAACATCTCTAACACATAATGAATTTTTCCTTCACAAAGTCGTACCATTCTGTAACGATATATCATAGCTTTGCCCTTATTGAGGATGAATAAAAATAGCAACTTTGTTAGAGAGACAATATTATCAACAAATCTTGTAGGAATCATCTTTAAAAAATCAATATCAAAATGTTAACAAATTAAATCAAAGAAACTGTTAGCGATAGACAATAAACAAAGTCATTTTCACTATAAATAAATATTTAAAACATAAAAATGATCTTACCTTCCCCATGCATCTCTTCAAATTCGTTGAAGATTTTCTAGAACAAAAAAGAAAGAAGAAACATGCATGCAGTTTATTCACTTTTACAATAAAACAAAATATTTGAATAGAATAGAAAAACAAAAGCAGTACTGATGAATTTTCTGTATGCAGAGTGAGGTTGAGTAGGAGGTTGGCATATTAGGTTTAAATAGAAGAGAAAAATCATTTAGCATTCCATTTGTTGCCTATTCAGTTTCTCCCCATTAATTGAAATTAGTTTCCTAAAAAAAGGTGAATAGTAAATGCTTTTTAATGTAATTGACAAATTGATAACAATAATAAACAATAATCGTTGCAAATAATGCTAAATAAAAAAACTTCATGAATACATCTATTTTTTTCATTTGAATATAAAAATAATATATATATATATATATATATATATATATATATATATATATAAATATAAGATGATAGTGAATATAATTTTTTAAAGTAAAATATGTTTTTGGTCCCTCATTTTATCTTGATTTTATTTTTAGTCCCTCATAAATTGTTCTGTTATGATTTTAGTCCCTCATAAATTGTTTTGTTCTGTTTTTAGTCCCTGACATCAATTTCAACTGTTAAGTGATGACAAGCGGACATAAAATGTGTCTGTGAAAATTTCCTAATTAAGTTTCTAGTGACTTTTAACCTCTACAAATTTTTTGGCGGTAAAAAATATTTACTTTTGTAACATTTATTGTAATTTCAGAAATTCTGGTGTTTAAGGTTTTGATTTTTTTATTATTTTTTTAACATTTTTTACGGTTTTAGTCTGCTAGAAAATTAACAGCAGTTAAAAATTGCTAGAAATTTAAACATAATTTTTTAAGCACAAATTCTGCTCGTGACAATATAACTTAATAGTTGAAATTAATGTCAAGGACTAAAAACAAAATAAAACAATTTTTTAGGGACTAAAAACAGAGAAAAAAATTTATGAGGGACTAAAAACAAAAATCAAGATAAAATGGGGGACCAAAAACATATTTTACCCTTATTTTTAAACCAAATTTAATTTCCTTGCAGTGAATATTTTTTTTTTAATTTTGTGTATTTTTAAAACATGAATAGTGAATGCTTTTTAATGTAATTGACATATTGATTTCATCCGATAAAAAACAATTGATTCATTTGCATCAAAATTATCTCAATTAATAATATAATTTCCTTATTAATTATTATATTAAATAATTAATGTAAATTATTATATTATATATTCAATATTTCTGTTTATATATATTAAGTAAAAATAAACCTTTACATATATTAGTTGATTTTGAATTGAATTCTAATTATGCACAAAAATAATTTTTATATTAAAATCTTTCTATTATACTTATTATATTAAAATAATTTAATTACACTTAATTTTTTAATGATAAGAAATAATATATTAGTCATAATTTATTTATTAATTTTTAATTTTTTATAATTTAATTTTATTATTTTTTAATTTAATTATATTATAGTCATAAGTTAATATTTTAATTCTTACTTGTTTTTTCCGTCAGTTTATTATATATTTAAATTATTTTAATGTTTATATTAAAATCTTTATATTAGATTTATTATTTTAAAATATTTTAATTACACTCAGTTTTTAATCATATAATTAAATAATATATTAGTAATAAGTTAATTAGTTATTTTTACTTTTTTGGTTAATTTAATTATATTTTATCATAAGTTAACATTTTTATTTTTACTTATTTTTTTGTTAATTTAATTATTTATTTAAATTATGTTAATTTTCTTAATTTTTATATTAAATTCTTTATATTAGACTCATTAAATTGATTTATTTTAATTTCACTGATTTTTTAATCATAAAAATTAATATATTAGTCATAAGTTAATTAGTTATTTTAATTTTTTCCGTTAATTTAATTATATTATATTCATAAGTTAATAGTTAATTTTTTATACAAAAACGTCTCTCTTATGGGCGGGAAAATATTTTCTTTTTTAGAGTGAAATCAATTAAAAATACAAAAAGGCCCCTATTATGAGCGGAAAAATATTTCCTTTTTGGGGTGACATAACATAAAAATACAAAAAAGCCCCACTTTTGAGCAGGAAAACATTTCCCTTTTTAGATGTAAAAACTATTACTTTTATATATATATAACGATACATTCTCCATAGAAACTGAATAAAAAAATGTTAAGTTGTGTGTAAGAATGAACGTAGTGTAAGAATGCTATTTGTGCATCCCGCAAAATCGGAGTCAGAATACTTAATGATCTCTAAACTTTCAGACTTCCAATATGTAAGCATGTAGTTTCTTGTTCTCTTCTAATAGCGCATTACACGCTTTATTACTTTCTAGTGCTGCATACCAATATTACTCATATATCTCCCCCAGGATTCCCACTAAACGCTATGTCAAGACGAAAACAAACTTAAGCATACTTGTAAGGAATCTTTTGCATCTTTCCTTTTTCAAGATTAGTAACAGGGCACTATTTGAGACTTAAACTTGTCTCCTTTAGCAACGGGTATATTTTTCTGGTTTACTATCTTTCATGCTGAATATATCCAAAACTGTATTGGTATAACTCCTTTCATGATAATAAAACTATAGCTTTTGCTGTAGCCGCTATATATTCATAGATAGCACTTCCAAAAAACCGCAATATAAGGCTCGACTATAGATAGCGCTATCTTAGTTTGTTCCAATGATAGAGAGCGCATGTTTAAAGAAGCGCTATATATAGAATTTTTTTAAAGCATTGGTCTGATTCATTCTCATTTCGAAAAGGCCACAAATGTAATCCCTGTTTACAGACTTTTCGAAAAAAACATACTTTAGAGCTAATATATTTCTTCTACTTTTGCTTTACAAATAAATGTTTTTCTCTTTACTTCTCTCTGCATTTCCTATTTACATGGAAGTAAGAAGCCTGATACACTCAAATTTCAATGATAGCAAAGAAATAAACATACCTCTACATGGTTTCATAAAATGGAAAATATATATAGATGAAGAGTTTATAAAATCAAAACAAGTAGGAAATTCACACCGACAAATCGTATACTGCAAAAGGAACTTGCTCTGTAAACAGTAGCTAGACACAAAGTAGAGGGATGTTTCCTACCAATGTGTATTCTTTTTATGAGAGCTGGACCTTGAAAATATGAAGAAAGAATGAAGATGTCTGCAAACAGAAAATATAGATGTATAAGAAACATAAATATGAATTCAAGAGCAAATTTATACTTGTTAACGTAAGGTAAAGTTGGTCATTCATTGCATAAATCCAATCATATATCAACACACTAGCAAGCTTACAAGAATAGCAATTAATTTGGCATCAGGTCCACATAGCCTGCAAGTTTTCTCCTTCCCTCTACAATGAATTCGAACCTCTCTTGTAATCTCACTCTATGTTGAACCAATGTGAAAATAAAAAACATTGTTAAACCCAAACTCCATCTTTCACCCAACCAAAACTCCTTATACCCCACATTAGTTAATATACACATACAAGAAAGTTATAGCTTGATGACTGATTTTACTTGTTGTTAATTAGAAGATAAAGAACCTCACTAAGTTTAAAAATCAGATCAATAATTCAAAACTTTTTTTATACTTTGATACACAAGTGGAATAGAAAGCTTAGAAAGACATGTTTCCCTATTGCATACCAGAACAGAGTTGTATGGATCATGCTCTAGTCCTTCATTGTATGGAACACATGCTTCCATGAAGTATTCTTCTTGACCCTTCCATAATTGCTTCTGTATTTTTCAAGTAACCTAAAGAAAAAACCAGTCCAATTACATCATAAACTAAGCATAAGAGTGAGAAGAAAGGAAAACATTATTATTTCAAAGGATGAATAAAGAGGTCTTGGACAGTAACCTTTTTTTCCCTAGACCCATCATTGTTGGCCACGCACTAGCAATAAGACTTTCAAGCCTACTTCCTGCTATGGTTGGAGACACATAGATGATAGAACCCACTAGAACAATTGGTGACTGTGATATTAGCATAAATTAGCAAAACCAAAAACAATTGTGGCAAAATTATTCCTGCTAAGAGACAATATATTTCCTCAAAATAAATACATGACTAGCCCAATTATCTAGAACTGAAAAATATAGATAAAACCAGCCTAAAAGAACTACAGCCTGAACTCAGGTAGAAAATAATCAAAATGTAGTAATGTACCTCGCATAGCAATTAGAACTTGTAGCTTATGAAGCCCATTCCTTGACATAATCAGAGCATCTGAATAGATCCCCAAATTTAGACCTGTGTTGTGAACATAATCAGCCAGAGCCTTAATTCCTGAAGGAAATGATGCAGCATTGGGAACCATATTTCCCTAAGAACATTTTTAATTTGTCAAAGCTATCAAAATGGATATTATAATCTATACAATTTTAATTTTAATTTGTCATGCACACAACTTAATTACCATTAGTCATGTGCACATCAAGAGGGGGAAAATAATAAGCTTATGCAAAATTAATTGGAAACGTTAATTACCTCAGAGTCTTGATTAAGTTCGACCCAACAGTCATCTAAAAATCATACAAAATAATAAAATCAAATTGCCGTGAGGGAGAAAAAAGTAAAAGAGATAAATTCAATATACAAAGTTCAAACAAATTATTGTATAATTCATTTTCTTTTTAAATCATAATCAAAATATACCATAGATAGCTAGAAATCAACTACGCTAATGAACAAGTGAAGGAACATGCGGTTTTTACCTGCTAATGCCCTACAGCTAATCAAAGGAATCCTGTCTTAATATACATGAAAAGACATGTTTCCCTATTTCATACCAGAACAGAGTTGTATGGATCATGCTCTAGTCCTTCATTGTATGGAACACATGCTTCCATGAAGTATATATTCTTCTTGACCCTTCCATAATTGCTTTTGTATTTTTCATGTAACCTACAGAAAAATCCAGACCAAGTACATCATAAACTAAGCATAAGGAGTTAGAAGAAAGGAAAACAAATTATTATTTCAAAGGATGAATAGAGAGGTCGTGGACAGTAACCTTTTTTCCCTAGAGTTATCATTGTTGGCCACACACTAGCAATAAGACTTTTAAGCCTACTTCCTGCTATGGTTGGAGACACATAGAACCCACCAGAACAATTGGTGATTGTGATATTAGCATAAATTAGCAAAACCAAAGAATGTGGCAAAATTATTCCTGGTAAGTGACAATACATTTCCTCCAAATAGATATATGACTAGCCCAACTATCTAGAACTGAAAAATAAAGATAACTCTTGTACTACCTATCATCTTCACCTTTCCTTGCAAGTTGTTGGTCATTTAACCACTCAAAGATCATATAATATTGTTTAAACAAGATCTCACGGGGAAAACAAGATCATATACGCATGCACAATATAAAAAAAAGAGCAATTCCCCAAGACATGACATTTATAACATTATCAAAAAGAAATTGTAAAGGTGCCACAGTGCCAACAACAAATTGATGTTGTAAAGTCCAAAAGCCAGAAAGAAAATACGTTAGTAATTAGCTGCAAGTAAGTTAACAACCAATTTTCCAATAAAAGAATACACTCCAGAAGCAATTTCTCAAGCACGGGTAATACCATATGTACTCAAACATACAAACACAACAAATTTAGACATGCATGCAATCACCTTTGCCAATTTCTTATATCTCAAAGGTAAACCTCAAATCACGTGTTGCAGTTAATGCATCTACGATTGGGTTGAAGCTTGAGAAGACCTAAACTCACATGTTTGATAATTACCTATCATCGGTGCGTGGTTGAAGCTTGCTGTTAATGCATCTACGATAGGGTTTACAGATCCAAACCACACCGTGGCCAACACAAACCTACACAATCTCCACCTCCAAATCCAACCTCCACACCAAATCTAGGGTTCACAAGAAATCGCACGCGTGAACCAAATTGTCGCACCCCGCACCAATGTAGAGCTTTCGCGTAGCTCCACTCGAAAATGATAAGTGAGAAAGGAGAGAAAACCTGAAGATTTTACAAGAGGAAAAGAAAAGTGAACAAGAGAGAGAATAGCTTCAGAAGCGCAAATAGGGAAAGAAAAAACCATAAAGAGTGAGGCCATGGATTGCGGATTCATAAAGGACAAGATGCCTAGGGTTGGCGGAGTTGCGTGATGGGTAGGGAGGAAAGGAGTCGAAAGAGACTTTGAGGCAAATTCTAGTATAAAATTTTAGTGATAAACTATAGCACTTATTTGAACTAGCGCTCTAAATAAGCTCCGTGTTTTATAATTTACAACACTTATTTAAATAAATGACTTCTATAAGCTCCGTGTTTCTTTTAAGGAGCGTTTTTTCCTAAAATGTTATCTATATGGCACTATCTATCTTTAATTTTGGCGTAGTGATAGTTACCAGAATGTGTGTACACGTGTAAGTGAAAATTGTAGCAAACCTTTGGTGTTTCAAGATGAAGATACTTGTTTTTTTCGCAAAATGAAAAGTGTTTTAAGATTCGAACTGAGCATACAAATTTATTAAAACCATTATTCCATGTCATTGCCATAAAAAAAACATATGGAGTTTTTTCTCTTCTTTTATAATGTGATCAAGTAACCTTGCACTTGGAATATTTATTATGAAAATAGACACAAAAATTGTGAGCATCTAGCTAGTAGTAGATTTTCAAATATATATATATATATATAGACATTTCCAGAGTGTCAGGTTAATATGATTCACTCAACATGGCTTTGGGTCCATAATCTCAGAGAAAGGGGTCCAAGACAACAACGTATTATAACTATCCTTAGAACTATAGCTATGCTCTCCGCTAGTGGTAGTCACACTCAACTCACTACTAAACATATCCTCACTAATTTCCTCTCCTTTTTCATTTTCCGCACTCTCTTGCAATTGCAGTGCAAACTCTAGCATCCCAACGACGTCGTTCATCGACGGCCTCTGCGTCCCATCCTCTAACAAACAACTCACTCCAATCTCGCAAAACTTCTTGAAGCATTCAGGTGCAATCCTCCCCTTCAACATGGGGTCCACAATCTGTGCCATGGTCCCACTTTGGTAACAGTGTCTGGCCCAATTAGCAAGCGACACCTGTTGCATCTCTGCGGTACGGATCAGAGGCGGCCGAGCACACAATATCTCAAAGAGCACTACACCGAAAGAATACACATCAGACTTCTCCGTCAAACGGTACCGTTTATAATATTCTGGGTCTAAATATCCAAAACTTCCCTTCACAACGGTGCTGACATGGGACTTGTCCATGCTTGTGGGCCCAATTCTGGAAAGCCCAAAATCTGAAACCTTGGCTACCCACTTGTCATCCAACAAGATGTTGGTGGTTTTTACGTCACGGTGGATGATCATGTGCTTCGCGCCTGTGTGGAGATAATGCAGACCACGCGCGGCGCCAATACAAATTTCCAAGCGCTGCTTCCATGAGAGAGGGGGGTTATCCGTGTCATAGAGATGTTGGCGGAGGGTGCCATGTGTCATGAAATCGTAGACAAGGATCATCTCGTAGTTCTCGTTGCAGTACCCGATGAGAGACACAAGATGGACGTGGCGGAGCTGCGAGAGCATCTCGATCTCGTTCATGAACTCGTCAGCCCCCTGCTGTGAATCCGGTTTTAGGCGCTTGATGGCAACTGGGGTGAAATAACCTTCAATGTAGCCCTTGTACACGTGGCCGAATCCCCCGGCACCGACGATAAGGACGTTGTCGAAGTTGTTGGTGGCGGCTTCGATTTGAACGAGGGAGAAGTTGCGGCAGAGATCAGATGGCAAAGAGGAGTTCTGGGTGCTGGTTGACTTGGTTGTTGTGAAGGAAAATGGACCCCACTTGGAAGTCCCGGATGACTTGGACTTATTGTACTTTGTTTTAGTAGTTTTCTTGCATCGGAAAAAGATGACGAGGAAAACGACAAAGGAGATCAAAACGACGCCGGATACCACCTCTGCGACGACAGCAATTGTTGTTGTTTGGCTTCCGCTGTTGCTTTTTCCATTTGGGACGGGTATGTTGCCATGTGGAGTCTGAACCGGGTCCGGGTTAGGTCCGGCGAGGTTGTTTGACCCATCGTCGCTGACTTTGAATATCTCGAGACCGTTCAAGAACGGGTCGCTGTATGTCGTATCCTTACTACTTCCATAAGGATGCATTTGAAGGGAGAGATTAACCTTTCTATGAGTACTATCCTGGGGAATCAAAATGGCGTAGTTTTTGTGCACAGCTAGACCTTTTTGTTTCTGGCTCCATTTCATTACATCCGCACGATCCTCAGCCAACTGGCTCGCTATGTAAATCAAGAATTGCCTGTCACCGATGTCATCAATACTGGGGTCAAGCTCGCAAAAGTGGAGCCTGAGCACGTAACTGAAGCCAGAATCAACAGGGAACTCCCAAGTCAGGTTGCGGATTTTGTTCAGAGTGGCGTTTCTGCCCATACTACGCGCTGTTCTGTAAAGTTCTTTGGGTGCCACGTAGTCTGGAGTCACGGTTATGTTCATCTTACCATCCATGTCTGCTGGTAGATCATTATTCTGTGGATTTTGTTTGATTAAATAATCTTCTTCGTCACCGGCCCATTTCCTGAACATACCGGTGTCGTTTCGTGGTGAGATTTCTTGCCCTCCAACTTTGATTCTATATTCTGTCTGCAGTGCAAATCTGGTTTCTACGCTGTACAGCGTGCTACTTCCCACGAACTTGAATCCCACGTCATTTGGTGACGTGTAATACAAATCGCTTGGCATAGACAATACTTCGATTCCGTTGATGAAAGCGTAGGAGTTTTGTTGCGACGGCGTGAAGGCGAGGTTGAGCATCTCACCATCCTTCACGTTGACCACGTATTCTCTGAAGATAGTTTCCGTTTTTTCTGCGTCGGCGTTTATAGAGGCGTTGAAACCGTTGAGGAGGGTGAATCCGTTGGATTGGACAGTGAAGGATGCGTCGTTGCGGGGAAAGGAAGGGTAGTCAGCAGGGTAGAAGAAGAGGCGAACGAATTTGGGGCCTGAGGAGACGGGGAAGGAGTAGTTGAATTGGGAACGGGACAAGCGTGCTGAGGTGTAGGGAACTTGTTTGACAGAAGGAGATTGTGTTGTTGCTGCAGTGGAAACGGTGCCGTCTAGACGAGATAAGAGCTTTGAGTCTTCGTCCCCCATCCATGTCCTTTCTTCGTCAGAGGAATTCCCAGTGGTACCGCAACTTATGGTGAAACGGTCCACTGGGTTGTATGCTTGGATGTGTGTGGAGAGGTGGAGAAAGAGGAATAATGTTACGGAGGTGATACTGCAGAACCTCATGGTTTTCAGTGAGACACTAAAAGTCAGTAAAGTTGTGAAGGCTTATCAATTATTAATATTGGAATATTGGTAGCTTGTAGTAGTTGCTAGGAAGCACGGTAGAAAGGAACATTCAGACGACTGCGACCAGTCAAGTGGCAAATATATGTGGTTGAAAGATGATTTTCCATAATTCACATATTGACAAAAATATATATTATTTCATTGCACGGGTGGTCTTGTCAGTAGTCTCAGAGAATTCGATTTGGCATCCCAGCTACTTTGACATTTCTCCAGTGCAACGCGGGAGGGAAGTGTGACTGCATGTAACCAATTGGCCTCGATATAGTGTGGCAAGTGGGCCAGGGTCTGCTGGGAAAGTAATTCAGTTAGAGTGGATAGTTTGTTTGTATTATATGTTATGGACTATATTGTCTTTGGCTTTTATGCTCTTTAGATGACCAAAATTATATGTATATATATTTTGATATGTTTCAAATAAAATATTGATCGAAGATTTGTTTGATTTTCTAGTTTCTCCTCTTCATTACAATTTGTTCCTCTTTTATTAATTAAATTAGTTTTCTGACTGTAGATTAAAAAAAGAGCCACCAAATTAATCTGAGTTTTATAAAGGAAGATAAAGGCGGAATCAATCTCATCTCAATTGCAACCAACACACATCTTGATCTTGAGACTGTGAAGGCTATACCTAGTAGATACAGAATTCACAACGCGGATATTCCTCTCAAGTAGGATGTCACTGCATAAGGATGAAGTATCATAAAAAGTTTGTACATATGCATATGAAGGCACACTTAGAGGTTATTATTGTTGTTTATCAGTACTTTTATGGGATTTCATTTTGGAGTATTCTCCTGATATTCTCAAACTCGAAAAAAAGCACTGGAGATTTTTGTTGTGTCATTGTTGTTTTTATTTTTGCTAGGATCTCTTTTATTGCCTTTGATTTGGTTCCGTTGACTACAGTTGCCTGGCCCGTTTAGTCCTTCATACTCATGCTCAAAAACTCCCTAGATTTATCGTTATCTTCCTTGCTTATGTCTTTTGTCTGATATTGGGCAATCTCCTCTTTCAATGCATCTATAATATTTTAGTCCAAAATTGTCACGCACTGTACAAAGAATCTATGTTTGAGAGCAATTATTTTTAATTAGATTATGCAAAAAACACAGGAAAGAGCACTGTGTGATTGGCAACTGTCACCTTCCCCCATTTCTGTTGTGTACTTGTGTTTATTGCAACATCCTGCTCATGCTAGTATATAATAAAATATTATATACTAATATTAATATAATATTACTTGCTTTTGCAGCATTTTACACATGCAAACAGTTGTTATTTTCGCCATAGAGAATAGGCAACCTCGTGTTTACAACCTGTTGAATAAAAGGAATTTAATTAAGGAACAAGAGTTCATTTGAAAAAACAAAATCATTTAAAGACAGACAGAGAAAAAGAGAAAGTATGGGAAATTTAGCCAAAAAATCAAAAAAGAAAAAGATCTCGCAGAGGGTGAAGGACAAAGAGGGTGCAATTTAATTTCTTTCAATAGCTTGAACTATGCTGAAAGTGCTCTCTTTCTCTTTCAACACCAGCAAAGGGAGAAAAAAAAAACTCTATTGACTTATGCATTTTTTTAATGCAATGAATACATATATATGAATTCACATAGATGCAGAAAGAATTAGCAAGAACCCAATCCACGTGACACCACAATCACGATAAAGTAGGAACAATGTGTAAACTGACACTCAAAGCATCTTAATAATTGACTCTTTCAAGAAACTACAAACGTTCACTACATGTCCAGAAAGGATCTTGATAAAATCAAACTTAAAGAGTCAAGAGTGTTGACATCATAGATTAACTATTTTAAATAAATAAATATACACATAAACCTCAAATGGTCAGAAAACAAATTAGTCTTTTTTTTAAAGCGTCAACTATAATGACCAAGGAAAAAATAAATAAATATGCCTACGTGTCTAAAACCACCACACTAGGTAAATAGTTTTCTTTTGTATTTTAATTTGGTAATTAATTTTTTTTTATTATTATTACCATAATGGTCAAAAAGCCAACATTGATGTATGTTTTATTATCATTTCGAGATATGGTAAATTAATTTAATTAAGAATATGTGTTATGAATCTAATCAAGTTTTTAATAGACATAAAATTTTATTTCAAGTATTTAAATTAATCATGAATTTAATTCAATTGAAGTGTTTTACATAAAAAAATAATAATAAGCATTTGGTTAAATGTTAATTTGATTTAGGGTGTCACACTATCTGGTAGTTGGCCGCTAAGCAGTAAGCACAGCCGCATGCATGCTTTTCAAATTAGGTGGGACAAATACATCAGCATCTCCATCCCTACCCCATTTAAATTGACTAAATAATTAAAAATTTATGGAACATATCATGGATCATTTATTTAACACTATTAAAATATGATTTTAACTTTAATATATTATAAGTGTAAAGAATTTTACATTCTCAATCAAAATAGAAATAATCATAGATAAAAATTTTAAAATAATTATTATAAAAATTAATAATTTTTTCATATATGACAATTTATTATTAGATAACTATGTAAAAAAAATCTTTACATTATCGGTGTATTATAATTAAATTCTTAAAAGAAAGAATTATATTTTTCTCATGAGTTGTTAGATTTTACCAAAAGAAGAAAAAAAGACTTGTTATATTAGCTGTAGAGTTTTCACCCAAAAAAAAAAAAAGCTGTAGAGTTATGTGGCGCAAAAATATAGTTGATAGAGATTTATGCAACAAAAGTATTATTTTGACATTTGTATTTTTAGTAATTAATTGATAAAAAATATTTAAATACATAAAATTAAAATGGGTAAGACATGGACTAACTAATATTGGAATCTATATATTTTTCCAAAGGCACTAATGAATACTTTTGTTCGTCAGTGATTCAATATTCAATTGTATCCATTGAAATACCATCCTAATTAAAAAATGAATGGATGAAATGATATTTCTTATTAAAAAGATACTTTTGAAAAGTAGCTTTTTTTTTTTTTTTTGATGAGGGGAAGGGGCTTAAAGCCCGAGAGAGAGGTTACAAAGCAGATCCAAAACTAGACCTGCAGACCCCCACATTTGGGGTTAGAAAAGACGGAAAAAACTCAAAAATTCTAACATCCTGGTCAAGAGAAAGACCAAACTTAGCAAAATGATTTGCCTCTAAGTTTACCTCCCTTGGAATAAAATTCCAAGTGACTTCAATAGCTTGCCTAGCCAAATTAGAAATAGCCTCCACAGTTTGAGACACCACATGAGAGGGATCACAGCCTTTTGACAAGAGGGATATAGTAGAGAGAGAGTCTGAGAAAACTGCTATACGGGGAAATCCTTTAGCCAAAGCCAATCTAAGTCCATGAAAAATGGCCCAACATTCCGCCTGAAGAATAGAGCATATGTCTAAAGCCTTAGAGAATCCAATGATAAAATTCCCCAAGTGGTCAGTGATGCAACCACCACAGGCTGCTTTGGGACCCATATTAGAAAACGCCCCATCACAACAAACCTTCACCCAGCCTTCCAGAACATTAAACACAGGACTCCGGGTAGAAATAGTCTTCTGACGAATATCATAGATATCCTTAACTTGATGTTGGGCTCTAAGAATAATAGCAACCAGTTGATCCTTTCTAAGTAAAAGAGAAGAATTGAGAGCCCATTTGTTGGAGAAAATAAAACCATTTCTTCTCCTCCAAATCAAATCAAGAATGACTCCAAAAATAATATTCCAATTGTCAATTGTAAAAATACGAGCATCAATATTCATGCAAACCCAATCAAGAATATTCCTTGAAAAGAACAAAGTCCATTTTGAGGGATGTATAATACTGCTCCAGAGTTGATAGGTAGGGGGGCAATCTCTTAACACATGAAGAGAGGTTTCCTGAGATAGTTTGCAAACTGGACAAAGATCAGTGGATGACATGCATCAAACCCTCATTTGAACATTTGTCAAGAGAGCATTGTTAGCAGTCTTCCACAAATGAGTACGAATCCTTTCCGGGCCAGGCCAAAGCCAAATTAGCTTGAAAACACGGTGACCACGAGAACTAATCTCCTCCCCTTGCAGAGTCTGATAAGCAGATTTAAGCGAAAAAGATCCATCCCGAGAGGGCATCCACATAATTGAGTCTGGTTCGTGATCAGGATGAGGAGGAGACATTTTCTGAATCTCCACACAAACATTAGGAGGAAGAACAGTAAAGAGAAGAGGAAGGTTCCAAGAACTATGATCAGTGACAAAATCCCCAACCTTCCAATCAAGGATATCTTCTACAGGGGCAATAGCTTTGTCTAAGAGAACTCCAACCGAAGGAACCTAATTATCCTTCCAAAAGAGGGCTTGATCACCAATCCCAATCCTCCAACCCACGTGCTTAAGAAACACCTCCCAGATATTCATAATACCTCTCCAACAATTTGAGCAGTCCTTCCTTTTAACTATGGAAGGAATGGGAGAGTCCCAACACTTGTATTTTGCTCGGAGAACCTGAACCCATAGGTTAGACCTCTTCGTACAAAGCTCCCACCCCAACTTGAGCATAAAAGACTCATTCACTCTTCTAGTAGGGCGAAGAGCGAGACCACCATTTTCCTTGGGGAGACAAAGCTTCTTCCAGGCCATAAGATGAACCCCCTTACGGCTAGTAGAACCACCCCACAGAAACCGTCTACTTAACTTATCCAGGTCATCACACAACGACCTAGGGATATAAGAGGATTGCATAACGTAAGAAGGAAGAGCCCCAAGAACAGATTTCGTTAAAGTGAGTCTTCCTGCCAGAGAAAGAGTTCGGGCCTTCCAAGCACTAAGTCTACCATTCGCCCTGTCTAAAACTTCAGAAAAGGTGGACCTAGTGACCCTCGTATGGAAAATATTCACACCCAAATATTTTCCCAAGTTGTCAGTCCTTTGATAACCCAAGGTGTCACTAATGTCCCTTCTTTTTTGCCAGTTAACATTTTTTGAGAAGAAAACTCGAGTTTTATTAACGTTAACATGTTGACCCGAGCTGCTACAGAAAGAATCCAAGCATTCTCTTATAATATGGACTTGCTGTAAGGAGGCCTCCGAGAACAAAATGAGGTCATCAGCGAAAGCTAGATGAGACAAAGGGGGAGCACTTCTACCGATACAGATAGGTCTCCAACTCTTTTGTTTAACTTTCAGCTCAATGAGTTGAGACAGCCGCTCAATACACAAAGCAAACAAATAAGGGGAGATAGGATCTCCTTGGCGGAGACCCCGAGAAGGAGAAAACGGCTCCAAAGCCTCACCATTCCAGAGGACTTGCATGGATGAAGAGGACATACAATGCCAAATAATATCCACTAGATGCTCAGGCAAACCAACTTCAAGAAGAGTTTCTCTAACAAACTCCCAATACAAACGGTCATAGGCCTTTTCAAGGTCTATTTTAATGGCCATCCAACCAATATTTCCTCTCTTCTTCTTCATGGAGTGCACCACCTCTTGGGTGATGATGATATTGTCCCTACTCTGGCGGTGGGGGACGAAACTGCACTGAGTCGGGCTATTAAGATACTCCATCACTGATTTCAAACGATGTGCAATAAGCTTGGTCAAGAGCTTGTAGGACACGTTACATAAGCTAATAGGTCTAAAATGACCAAGATTAGTGGCTGGCTCTTGCTTTGGAACCAAACTAATAAGAGTTTTATTCACGGAAGCAATGCTCGCAGGTTGCTCAAAAAAGCCACGGATAAGCTTGCAAATGGAGTCACCCACAACATTCCATTGATGCTGATAAAAGACTGCTTGGAACCCATCCTTTCCAGGAGCTTTAAAGCTCCCCATGCAAAATAAAGCTTTCTTTATTTCCTCGTCATAAGCGCTAGAAGATAAGTTGGTCAACTGCTCAACTTTAAGCTTAGGAAAAGAGCCAGTTAAGGGAAACGGAGTATACCCATCATCGAACATGAAAAGATTTTTGAAAAAGTTAGTAACCAAATCTTCCAAATCCAAACGATTCGAAATCCAGTTTCCCTGCATGTCCTGGAGACTAAGAACATGGTTTTTCTTCCTCCTCACCACTGTAGTGCAGTGGAAAAATCTAGAGTTGCGGTCACCAAAACGAAGCCATCTACATCGGGACTTTTGAAACCATAAAACCTCTTCCCTTAAAAGAATCATCTCTAGTTCACTCCACAATTCGCTTTGCAAATTAGAGAGAAAAGGGTTTAGGCCTTGGTTGTAAGAACGGGATTTGGCAATCCCATTCAGCCTTCGAAGAATAGTCCTTTTCTGCTTCAGGATGTCCCCGAAAACATGCTTATTCCACTCTATGATAGAAGTGCGAAAATCACTAATAGCACTCTCCCAAGGCTCCCGCGAACTCCAATTATTTTTGACAAAATCATTGAAGTTCTCATGAGTAAACCACGCTGCTTGGAACCTAAAAGGCCTTCTACCACAATTAGGGCCATCCTCCTCCACCAACTTAAGTAAAAGAGGACAATGGTCAAACTTTAAGGGATGCAAATGATGAACAGTAGCTTTATGGAAGAGAATCCTCCAGTTTTGATTAACCAAAAGCCTGTCCAACCTAGCTTTTTGATTACCCCTGCTCCAAGTAAAAGGGCATCCCACATAGTAAGTGTCAATCAAATCACAAAAGGTCACTGTCTCTTTAAACCTGTCTGAGTCCCTACGAAGGGATTGACAAGGTGAAAACTCCCTTTCATGATCATAGAGAACGGAGTTGAAATCCCCAATCACCCCCCACGCTTCATTTACTCCTAAAGAAATATCTCTTAGATCTTGCCACAACAACCGACGATTTTGGGTCTGAGGGCTACCATACACTGCTGTAAGTAACCAAGAGTGAGAGTCTCGGTACTTAACACGCATATGCACATGGTAAAAAGACGATCCCAACACCTGAACCATCCAAGAGTCAGACTTCCACAAAATCCAAAGTCCACCAGCTTGGCCCCTTGACTCAACAATAAAGGAAGAGTCAAAGCCAGCACGAGAAATCACACGTTTAGCCTTATCCATATTCGCATGAGTCTCCACTAAAATAACCAAGGAACACTTTTCATTCATAGCAAGATCTTTTAATAAAATGGGGAAAGCTTTACTCCCCGTACCCCTACAATTCCATGATATAATATTCATGGTAAACCAATTGGAGGGATACACGTCTCCATTGACGTGGCATTTCCATAGGAGACCATCTCCTGCCCCATGTTATCTCTATGAGCATTCGAGCCCTCAGCATTATTCATACCAAAGGAATGAATATCCTTTAAGACTGAGTTACTGGTACAAGACGTAAACTCATCCTCAACATAAGGAATAAGTGGGTTAGATTCAACCCCATTTTTCCCTTTATCCTCTCTCTTCAAAAATAAGCCCTCAAGAAAGCTGTCATGCTGTTTCTCAAGAGCTGTCATATGTCTGACCATCTCCATATCTCTAGCTTTTTCCTTTTCTTTCCCCCAAAACATCATTCACTGGAGTCGAGGAAGCCGTAGGCTTCTGAACCATATCCAAACTTGAAAGATTTTTTGGACTTAGCCCTACTTTAGCTCTAGCCATAGCTTTTAAGTTTGGCTTTCTAACGGCTATATGCTGCATTGCAGACTTCCTCGTGCTATTTTTCTGAGGGTTCTTCCCACCCGTCGCACTCCGCACTCTCTCCACGCGCAGCTCAAACTTTTCCTGAGACAAAACAGGCGTTGAAGTTTGCCCGACTCGGTTGCTAAAAAGTTGCTTTTCATCTGACATCTTTCCTTGAGAAGCAGGAACAACATTCAAATTTTTCTTTGTCTTATCTAGGATTTCTCTCTCCACCATCTTCATCGGAGTTTCTGGAGACTCTTTCCCTCTCCGACGGTTAGTTCTTTTGACAAGCATCCATGGTCCATATTCAGAACCGTTCTCTAGTGGCCTTTGTTCACCCAAAACCGGCTCCTTCCCACCTTTGGACGAAGATGGGGAGTTATTGATACCTTCCAAATCTCCCTCGACTGAAAAATGAGTATGCATCTCATTTCTATCCTTATCAGCTTGTACATTCCCCTGGGTACCCACAGGAGGCTGAGCCAAAGGACATTTGTCCTTCTTATGACCATATGTACCACAGTTAAAACAAATAGAATAAAGGCCTTCATATTCAAGAAGGATTGGATGTCCCTTCACCATAATATGGGTCGCAAGTGGCCGGGAGAGGTCCAACTCCACACAAATACGTGCAAATCTTCCCCTAGAATGGATAGAAGTGAGCCTATCCACTTTTAGCATAGTTCCCAAAACACCACCTATCCTGCCAAGAAATCTTGAGTTATACAGTTCGATGGGTAACCGGGGAATCCTTACCCAAACTGCTACTCTTTGAATCTTTTCTGCATTCTCAAGGAAAAAAGGTCGCCAGCGTTGCACAATAAGATAATGATCTGCCACTAGCCATGGCCCTTCAAATAGCGCGTGATTATAATCCTCATCAGATGAGAACTTTACCAAGTAATAATCTTCCGGCATGTCAATAATGGAGATAGGTCCTCCTTTGGTCCAGCACCTCTGGAGTTTATTCTCCAAAACTCGAAAGTTCACCTTCTTCCCTAGCACTTTAACAACCAAAGTTTTCTTCCATGGTTCGGACCAGTTTTGCCACTCTTCTGCAGAAATAGGCACCACTGGACATCTTTCATAAGGTTTTTGGATGACTTCTGGCTCCTTATACCATCTGTTCTCCACGAGTTCCTCATCAGAGGATTCACCAGGGGCTACATCCTCCAACTGAGTACTGTCTTCGTTGTTAGACAAAAGACTGTCCTTGTAAGAAACACTAGGGACTTTTACCTCTCCTTCTGAAGCATTCATCCTTACATCCGAAAACACCATCTCTTCCTCTCTAACTCTCACTTTCTTCTTAATACGAGCTAGGATATCCAGCTCTTCACTTGATTTTTTTTTCACAGAGCTACTAGGATCAGAATCCCTAACGGAGACACTCATGAGACTCTCTGGACTCTAATAGCTGTTACCCTGTATGTTGAACCTCTGCTTTCTCACCCATATGAAAATCAAATACTGCTTTTTTGAAAAGTAGCTATTACTTGCTCACCATACATCTTGAATTGATAAGGACAGTAATTCTCCCTCATCTTCGCCGGATCTTCTTTTCCTCCTTCTCTTCCCTCTTGCTACGTTCACCTCCTTCCTCTAAATGTTGTGACAGTAGGATTGATCAAATTACTATGATTTGTGCACTTAACGTTTATTATTCATGCTTATTTGTTATATTTATTCCTAAATAGTATCCTCCCCTAAATTTAAAAAAGTGTGAATAGTTTATTGTCCTTGTCCTTAGAGTTATTTTTATTTTCCTTTAAGTCGTGAGACTTTTTATATTTAATATTTAATTTTTAATTTAATTTAATTTATATTTGAAATATTGATATATTATATTAAATTAAAGATATCTTTCTTTTTAGATAAATTAACTTTTAAGATTATGTACTACTCGGACTCGGCACTCCACCGACTAGAGGACCTGGCTGAGTAGGAGAAGACTATTCAAACCAAGACAGTTACAATGGAAACTATATCTTAAAAGTTAAGATATACAAAGATTAAAATACAAGATCATATTAGAAGATAAACTTATTCCTATCACAATTAATAAGATTTGATGGGAAAATAACCCTATCAAATCTATCTCTTCACAACCTATAAATACATAGCTATTCATTTCAATAGAGGTACAAAATTCTACACTCTTTAGTGATACCTGTCACTTACCTTTGCGCCTGTAACTTGAGCGTCGGAGCGTCTTTGTATGTACACCCCCAACCGTACATCAAGGAAATCTCAGCAGAGCCACCGAATCGGAGGACTTACCAAATCCGGTAAGAATATTTGGTGCCCACCGTGGGACCCAGTGAAACTTTTCCCTGCCACACAAATCAAGAACCGTGGCTCATCATTAAAGCACCATCTCAGTAGACCCCTTGCACCACACAAAGGGCGAATTCAATCCTTTAACGAGTTCCAAACTATTAGAATCAAATATTTGGATCGTCGATGATCCGTGTGTAGTTGGATTCGATGCTACGATTTCTCGAATCCAAATTCGATCAGTTTCATGGGAAACAATGGCGTCGCCAGCAACAGAATCGACCTTTGCAGATGTGGATTTAGTTGCAAGAAGCACGACATGCGAATATCGGTGTAGACAATATAAAGCTCATAGAAGCAGGTGAACATACTAGCAACTTGCACAAGGACGTTGGCATCGCCAACTCTTGTGGCCCATGTGCACCAAGTTAGTATCTCCAGATTACAGAGAATTGACACATTACGAAGTCAACCTCACACTACATATCATGACACAAGACGCTCTCGGTCAAATAATCTTGAACGGTTATGCAAACTAATAAAGACCAAGAACATGGCATTGATTTTCCTTTAAACTGGGAAACACCCATGTTAGGCTTTTCATTTTGATATGCATCCATATCAAAAGACATGTTAAGAATTACATGCCTAAAGCCGTTAGCTTCTGTCGTCAATGACTCACGGGTGTTACTAATTAATATGTCTACACTCACCTCGACATTCCAGTTTGACCTTTCGGCATTTCGGTTTAACCCCTCGGCATTCCGAATTGATCCCTCGGCATTCCTGTTTGACCTCTGGGCATTTCGGTATGACCTCTCGGCATCCCGAATTGACTTCTCGGCTTTCCAGTTTGACCTCTAGGCATTTCGGTTTGACATATCGGCATTTCGATTTGAGCCTTCGGCAATCCGGTTTGACCTCTCGGCATTTCGATTTGACGTCTCGGCATTCCGAATTGACCCCTCGGCATTCCTATTTGACCTCTCGGCATTTCGATTTGACCTCTCAGCATTCCGAATTGACCACTCGACATTCTGAATTGACCCATCGACATTTCGATTTGACAATTTAGGCATTCCAACTTGATCCAATGACAAGTTGAGAAGCGAGCCAACTCGACAATCCAAATTGACCTTCGACATTTCGGTTTAACCACTTAGGTATTCCAGCTTGATCCAATGACAAGCTGAGAAGCGAGCCAACTCAGTTAGTATGATCAGTTGTTAGGGCATAATGAAGCTCGGTTATATAAAAACATCTTATAAGCTCTTACAACCTACTTCAGTGCTTGGGGGCATGTGTACTACTCGGACTCGACACTCCACTGACTAGAGGACCTGGCCGAGTAGGAGAAGACTACTCGGACCAAGACAGTTATAACGGAAAGTATATCTTACTAAAAGATAAGATATATAAATATTAAGATACAAGATCACGTTAGAAGATAAACTTATTTCTATCACGTTAGAAGATAAACTTATTTTTATCACAATTAACAAGATTTGATAGAAAAATAACCCTATCAAATCTATGTCCTTACACCCTATAAATATATAGAGCTATTCATTCCAATAGAGATACGAAATTCTACAATCTTTAGTGATACATGTCACTTACCTCTGTGACTTTAACTTGAGAGTCAGAGTGTCTTTGTAGGTACATTCTCCATCATACATCAATGAGATCTCGGCGGAGCCACCGTATTGAAGGACTTACCAAATCCAGTAAGAACATATTATAATAATCTAAATTAGTCCTAAGTTAAATTTATTTTTTAAAATTTTGAATTTTAACAAACCATATTATAGAAGATTCTGTGTCTTAATTTAAACAATTGATTTTGATAACTTCTTCCTAAATTTTAAAGTCCTATCCTTTTAACTTATTTATATTTAATATAATCAAATATTCATTATCAGTAATGAGAATGTTCTCTTTAATTTATTTTTTTTATAAGTTTTATATGAATCTAACAACAAACTTAATGACTGAACATATTTTGTATCTCCCAAATATGGACCCGGATTCCCTGCAGTCATAAAGCAACTGCAGGCTCCTGCAGTCATCATCCAAGGATCTAAATTTTTTTGACTTAATTATTTAAAATATATAATTTATTTTGGAAGGCTGAGATTTGCTGCAGTCACTGCTGTGACTGCAGGCAATCCGCTTCCCCCAAATATCTAGTGAATATTACTACCGGAAAAAAACAACAAAAGTTGACTTTGTGTATGATAATTCTGGCAATGGTAATTGGTCTAAAATTTCAAGGTACTTGAAAAGGTACTACAATCTCCACCTGGGATAAAAAAAATATGCCTCCTTCCTGCACAAAACCTCCAACATAAGTACATAACCACTCCAAAAGAGGACACATCAGATTTGTGGGATAACTATCCAGTAAGACGATACTACGGGTTGTATTCCAAACCAACCTCCAAGTTCTCCCTCACAATTGTGTTCAGTTTTATTTACATGAGTATTATTGATGTTCAAGGGTCTACAAGTAATAAAAAGTAGTAAAAAAAAAAAAAAAAAACTTCTGCGGATAAAACCACAAAACAGCAAAATAGAATCTAACACCAAGCCCTTACCTAAACCAATAGTACTTGCAAGAGAAGAAATCCATGGAAGTGGTTATTGGAGGTTGTAGACACAAGAAACAAACAACCTCCTTTTCCAAACAACTCAACTATAGTTTAAATAAGAAACCAGGAGGTGGCCAATGAAGACAGGGCTCTTCCATTTTTATTTTTTTTTTCTTTTCTTTTTCTTTTATTTGAGAGGGGCACTTCCTTTGTACATGTAGTATTTCATGATGACGTATTTATTAAGATTTTAAAACTATAAAACTGCAGAAAAAAACCTAGGACAAATACTAAAAGTTGTTTCGAGGTAATCAAACAAGGAGAATGCAAGTTTTAAACTCCAGCAATCAATTTTAAGAAATTAAGATGAAAGAAATTTGACATGTTAAACTGAGATGCTCAAGTCATGATCACTGAGTGGTTAATGAGAGTTAAAGAACAATCTGAATTTAGAAACTACCTGTTATGTATCTCCTTTGTTTATAATGTGGGTATGTAACTATACGTATGTGGTGTGTGACCGCATATGGATGTGCTCTTCTAAGTAGTTATAAAGATAAATTTATCAGATATTAAGATCAATTAACTTATCAGATATATAAGTGGTTACGTCTTGACTAAGTCAACTTTGACTATGTCATGGGTCAGTTTGCTTAGCACAAAACTGTTTTTTTTTTTTTTTTAAAAAAAAAATCTGTTTAGACAAACACATAAAAAAATAGAAAACTATTTATTTTATTAAAACAAACATTTTTTTTAATAAAGTTTAAACAAACAAGCCCAATATGCCAAGATGTGTAACTTAAACAACTATTACACCATTCAATAACTTTCAGCTAGATGATGTTTTTTTAAAATCCATCGTTGGATTCAAAGTTCCTTTCACATAGATTATGTATACAAAATTTCAAATTAATGCAAAATTTTTTACTACCTCATTCATATAGATTAAAATCGACGTAATATAATTTTTTCAAAATATACTAAAATATGGATCATGTGATTACCTTTTTATTGTTGTTCAATTTTGACAAAATTTGACACAAACAATCTTGGTAAAATGTAGATATAATTCAACGGTTGGATTGATAAAATTTTTATTTTATATCAAGTTATTAAAATGGTGTAACTCTTTTAGAGTTACACTGGTGTAATTTGATCCTTCTTCATATATATATATATATATATATATATATATATATATATATATATATATATATATATATATTGAAAGTTCCTTTCACATAGATCATGTACACAAAATTTCAAATTAATCCAAAATTATTTGCTACCTCATTTAGATTAAAATCGACGTAATATAAACTTTTCAAAATATACTAAAATATGGATCATTTGATTACCTTTTTATTGTTGTTCAATTTTGACACAAACAATCTTGATAATATGTAGATATAATTCAACGGTTGGATCAATAAAAATTTCATTATATACCAAGTTATTAAAATGGTGTAACTCTTTTAGAGTTACACTGATATAATTTGATCTCTCCTCATATATATATATATATATATATATATATATATATATATATATATAATTTTTTCATACCTATTTCTACATTTTCAGCAATTAAGAATGAAGCTATATTAATAAAGTTATTGGAGGCGAAAATGTTACAATAATTGAACACGGTTTGCAAAGGATGATGACAAAAATGTCAAAATTTATGACTTACCTAGTGACCTTGGTGGAAGCTAGGGTGAAGTAGGAAATTTTCTCCCTCACCCATGAGGTAGGAAATTGACCAGTAATAGGAGGTCTTTTACCGGAAAAAAGAATTTTAAATAAATGAAAAATAAATTATTCTAAATAACAAATAATAATTTAATATTAAACAAAAAATATAAAAATAAAAATTAAAAAATCAATATTAATAGTAATGATAGTTATTAATAGTAACAGTAATTAAATAGATTCCCAATTAAAAAGATAATAATTAGTTAAAATGTGTGAAACACTTTGAGTTGTGATCATGGACGGATCTAGAAACTTATTAAAGGGGGGTTGGATTTTTTTTTCTTCCTTTATAATTGTTTAAATTTTTAACTTTTTATAAATAATAATTTTTAAAAAATATTTACTATTTTTACACTTAAGTTTGAAATTATTTTTTATTTTAAATGATAATAACATTAACCGTTACCATAATAACAACATACACAACTAGTTTTACATAATTTCACACTAGTTATCATCCTAACTATTGCAATAATAACAACAAATATAACTAGTTTTACATAAATAATTTTATACTAGTTAACCTTAACTAGTATTATAATAACAACATGCACAATTAATTTTACACAATTTTACACTAACTAATTTAAAAATATATATGTATATACATGAAAAATCCCGAGGGAGGGAGGGCTGGCGCCCCTGCCCACTCCCCCCCTCCCCCTCTAGATCTGTCACTTGTTGTGGTGAAATCTACGGTGAAGTCTGAAAGTAACTTTCTCACCTGTAAGGGAGCAGGATGACCTGTAATAATAGGTTTGCAACTGGCTAAAAAAATTAATAGTATAATTGAATTAAAAAATATAAAATAATGATTTTGTATTTTAAAAGTAAAAATGGGAAAGCAATAATTTGAAAAGCAATATATTATAGAAGTGATTTAAAAGAGTATATAATATATTATTAATAGGTAATAATATAGGAAAATGCAAATTACGAATTTAAGCATATGTTAAATATATTGGAAATAAAGTTGGATATTTTTTGTGGAACATAGAGTATGACAACAGATGATTACGGTGATATTTTTTTTTTTAGTATTTTTATAATTTATTTTTATGTTAAAATTTATAATTTATTTTAAAAAATTTAGTAATTATAATATGATTTTTCTACTAATATAATATTACATAGTATCAGTATTTAAGCATGGATATTTTTTGTCAATAAGAAGTGTGGATAATTTTATATATAATATTACCTTGTTATAATATTACTTTATTACCTTTATTTAATAAAATTTAATAAGTTATTTTTATAGTAAACTATTATTTTAGTTTTTGAAAATGTATAAGTAAAATTAATTACTAAATTTTTTTAAAATAAATTATAAATATACATAATTTACTAACTATAAATATAGATAAATATAGATAATGAATACCGAGAAGGTCTAGCTCAGTTGGTTGAGCAGGGTGTATGAGTTATTGTAAGCCCTCTGGTACCGTGTTCAATTCCTATAGATAAAAAAAAAAAAAGATAAGGAATTAACTACAAATCTCGTTCATAAATGTTTACTACAATTAAGAGATTCATTTAAACTAAAAAGTAAAAACTGGACATAGTTCCCATTAGTTGTATGGGTTTGTTTACAATTTTTTTTGTTACATTACATTTTGTGAATATAACATTTTATATGACATTAATATAGATAATGTTATAACTTATAAAATTTTATTACTATCATTTTATAATAACTTATGGTTTAAAAGTTTACCAAAAATAATTCATTTATGAAAATGTATAATATAACATTAGTTACTAATTTTTTTTAAAAATTATAAATATAAATAATTTACTACCTATTATTTACTAACTATAAATATAAGTAAAGAATTTAAAATGTTATTTCTAAAATTGTTTGATAACTTAGATCCCAAATAGCCTATAAATATAGATAATTTATTATCATTGACTGTATATTGATGTGATAGATTTCTGTAGTTTTTTTTTCTGTAATTTTATATGTACTATAAATTATTATCCGATCACTGATAATAAATTTCTGTAGCTTTTTTTCTATAATTTTATATGTACTATAAATTATTATACGATTAATTCTTATTCTTCACTGGTGAGGCAGTAATATTATTACTTCACCATAGATTCCACCAGTGACGTTGTACTAGTAGCTGGCATGGCAGTATTATGATTGCTGCATACGGAGATTGTAATATTACAATTATGAAAAAAGACACAAATTGTGAGCATATCTAGCTAGTAGTATAGTAGGTATTCTAATATACACCCTCTTACCCAAATTGATTGCAGTTTTATCTTTTGAAAAAAATTCTAAATTGATTTATGTTCTTACCTTTCAAGAAGATATTCAAATATCTATTCTAAATTTACTCTCTAATAAATAAAATTATCTTGAAAGATTTAATAATACATTTATTGAAATAAAAAAAGAGAATAAAGATATTTTAGTAAAACTACTTTCTTAATCTGTGTGAAAAAATCTTAAACATCAGTCATTATGGAACGGAGGGAGTAATTGTTTTGTCGACATTTCCATATCATTGTTGGATTAAGAGTAATTATATTTGGACATCCAATATTTTCAAACACCTAATCAATACTTATCATTTCTCTCTATCTCTCTTCCTATCATATCATATCACCTTATACCTATATTTTACTTTTTATTTTCTGTCACTAGATATCATTTGACATTAATTTTTGGTGTCCAAGTATGATTTTTCTTGCGTTAATTCCATTTGCTCAACGCGGTTTTCGGTCCATAATCTTGTAGAAAGTCGGGCAATGTATAGCCATGCTCTTCGTTGATAAAGACATCATCACCGTTTTCCTCTCTTTTTTCATGAACTCCTTCGGTAACAACACCAACATTTTTGCATTGCTCCACACTCTCTTGCAACTGCAGCGCAGACTCCAGCATCAAAATGACGTCGTTCATCGACGGCCTCTGAGTCCCATCCTGTAACAAACAACTCACCCCGATCTCGCAAAACTTGTTGAAGCACTCGGGCACGATGCTCCCTTTCAACATGGGGTCCACAATTTGCGCTAGGGTCCCACTTTGGTAACAGTGCCTGGCCCAATTAGCTAGTGATAACTGTTCAATCTCTGCAGTGTGGATCAGAGGCGGACGAGCGCATAGTATCTCAAACAGTACTACACCAAAAGAATACACGTCGGATTTTTCTGTCAAACGGTGCTGATTATAATACTCAGGGTCTAAATACCCAAAACTGCCTTTCACAGCAGTGCTAACATGGCCTTCGGCCATGTTTGTGGGCCCATTTCTGGATAGGCCGAAGTCAGAAACCTTAGCCACCCACTTATTATCCAACAAGATGTTGGTGGTTTTCACATCACAATGGATGATCATGTGCTTTGCGCCTGTGTGGAGATAATGCAGCCCGCGCGCAGCACCAATGCAAATCTGCAAGCGTTGCTTCCACGATAGAGGGGGATTATGGGTGTCGTAGAGATGGTCACGAAGGTTGCCACGTGCCATGAAATTGTAGACAATTATCATCTCGTTGTCATCTTTGCAATAGCCGATGAGGGAGACGAGATGACGATGGCGAAGCTGCGAGAGCATCTCAATCTCATTCATGAACTCACGAGCCCCCTGCTTCGAACCAGGTTTGAGGCGCTTGATGGCCACAGGGGTGGAACTACCATCAATATAGCCCTTATAGACGTGGCCAAATCCCCCGACACCGACAATGAAAACGTCATCGAAGTTTTTGGTGGCAGCTTTAATCTCGACGATGGAGAAGCAACGACAAAGATAGGAGTCATCGGACGGCAACGAGGAATTCTCCGTGTTGATTGACTTGTTCATGGAAAACGAGAGTGGATGCCACTCGGAAGTCACCGATATGAAGAGGAACAAAACAAAGGAAACACCAGATACCACCCATAAGACTATAGAAAGTATGCTGTCCTTTACCTCTTGGACGGGCAAGTAGCGGATTTTGAATATCTCGAGACCATTCAAGAACGGGTCGCAGTATTTGGTAAACCAAATATTTTCATATGGATGCATCTGGAGCGAGAGATTAACCTTTTTCTGAGTATCATTCTTGGGAATCAAAACGGCATAGTCTTTGTACACAGCCAGACCTTTCTGTTTCTGGCTCCAGCTCATAACATCAGCGCCTCTCTCAGCCAACTGGCTTGCTATGTAAATGAAGAACACCCTATCACCGATGTCATTAACATTAGGGTCAAGCTCGCAAAAGTGGAGCCTTAGCATGTAAGTGCAGCCAGAATCAACGGGGAACTCCCAAGTCAGGTTGTTGATTTTGTTCAGAGTGGCATTTGGACCCATGTCACGTGCTATACTGTAAAGTTCTTTGGGTGCCACGTAATCAGGATTCACAGTTATGTTCATCTTAGCATCCATGTCACCTGGTAGATTATTCTTTAGATTTTGTGTAATCAAATAATCTTCATCGTGACCAAGCCAGTTCCTGAACAAACCGGTGTCGTTTCCTGGCGAGATTTCTTGCCCTCCCACTTTGATTCTATAATATGTCTCCAATACAACGCTGCTTTGGACGCTGAATTGCATCTCGTGTCCCAGGAGCGTGAATCCTGTGTCAATTGCTGAGGTGTAATAGAGATTGCTTGGCATGGACAACACCTCGATTCCATTGATGAAAGCGTAGGAGTTTGATTGTGACGGAGTGAAGCTGAGGATAAGACTCTGGTCGTCGTTCACATAGATGATGTATTCTCTGAAGATGGTTTCCTTGTTTTCAGCGTCGGCGTTTAAAGAGGCATCGAAGCCATCGAGGAGAATGAATTGATTGGATTGAACAGTGAAGGTGGCATTGGTGCGGGGAAAGGAAGGGTAAGAAGCTGGGTAGAAGAAGAGGCGAAGGAATTTGGGGCCTGGGGAAACGGGGAAGGAGTAGTTGAATTGTGAACGGGACAAGCGTGCAGTGGTAAAGGGAACTTGATTGTAGAAGGAGATTGTGATGTTGGTTTAGCAGAAACGGTGCCATCTTGATGGGATAAAAACATTGAGTCTGTGTCCCCCGTCCATGTTCTTTCGCCATCGAAGGATTTCCCAGAGGCGCCACAATTGATGGTAAAACGGTCCACTGGGGTGTACGCTTGGAGGTGTATGGAGTGGTGGAAAAGGAGGAAGAGTGTAATGGAGGTGATACTGAGGAAACTCATGGTTAATTTGCGGTGAGAGACTACAACTATACATGTCAGTGAAGCTGTGAAGACTTATTATATATCATTGCTAGGTCGTGGTTGCTACTTGCTAGGAAAACTGGGATGACTAATCATGCAGAGTGTTTGTTGGTGAAAGACAATTGCACCAGTCAAGGGGCAAATATACATAGTTGATGGTTTATTTTTATTAACTTAGTGAGTTCTTTGTCAGGTACTTGGAAAAAAGATCTCTACGTGTTTCAAATTTCCACAACCTTGTCTGTTTTATTCACATACTAACAAAAAGGTGCCCTATTGGCATCACATCTGAATAGGGTTTGGCTAAAGTGGACTTCCAAAAACGTGAGGTACCGGTGAGAATTTGCTTCTTATCTGTTGCAGCAGGTTAGTTATTCATTTTTAACCTGCTGTAGCAGGTAATCAGGAGAAAAAATAAATAAAAAAATATTTTTTATTTAAAAAATGAAATTATATAAAATTATTATAATAAAAATTTTCTTTTTTTTTTAAAAAGTGAAAACCATCAGAAAAAAGTGGGAATCACCAGTGGTGCTTGAATGAACAAATTACCTATTATAATAGATTGGTTAACCGGGAGAAAAAAAATCAATTTTTTATTTCTTTTATGCTCCACTAGGAGAAAAAAAATGTTATGATTATATAATTTCATTTAATAAAAAAATGATTTTTTTTCCGGTTAACCAACCTATTATAATAGGTAATTTGTTCAAGTACCACCGGTGGTTTCTATTTTTTTTTTAAAAAAAGAGAAAATTTTTATTCTAATTTTTATTACAATAATTTTATATAATAGGTAATTTATTCAAGTACCACTGATGGTTCTCACTTTTTCAAAAAAAGTAAAAAATTTTATTATAATAATTTTATATAATTTCATTTTTTAAATAAAAAATATTTTTTTTATTTTTTTTTCTCCTGATTACTGCTACAGCAGGTTAAAAATGGATGACTAACCTGCTGTAGCAGGTAAAAAACACATTCTCACCGGTGCCTCACGTTTTCGGAAGTCCACTTTAGCCAAACCCCATCTGAATAAGCAACGCGGGAAGTGTGACTGCATCTGCATGTAACCAGTGCATGTGGTAGCTAGGTGTTGTTTATATTTTAGAGTAAATTACACGGATCATTCCTAATGTTTGTCCTAATTACATCTGATACCCCTCCATTTTTGAACCCTACAAAAATCCTCCATAATTTTTGGATTTTCGTTACACAGACTCCCCCTCTTAAGTTTAAATTGTTACATCGACCCTCCCTCTTAAGTTTGAAAAATCTTACACTGACCCCCCCTTAGGGGTACTCAAAGTAATGTCAAAAAATGGGGTACTAAGTGTAATAAAAATAAACCTTAGGAGAGATCAATGTAATTAACTCTATATTTTATCTTACAAAAATATGGATTTTATATTGTATGGAGAAACTATTAGGCAATTCGAGACCATCATTATCTCTAATAATCTTCATATGACATGTATTTAAGTATTATTAATTTTTTCTTGTAAATTGAAAATATTAAATACGTGTTACATAAAGATTTTTTTTTTTTTTGGAAAGTAACATGTCACATAAAAATTGATTGAAACAAAAAACGCTTGGTAGTCCTAAACTACCTAATAATTTCTAATATAGATCCTCTGCTATACCTCTGTAGCATGATTCTCTCTACAGCAGAAATTATGGCCATTGATCACACCCTCTTTTTATTAACTACTATGCAGCAACTAATTAATGGTCCAAATTTTACAGCACTGTGGCCGTAAAGAAATTTGGCTGCAGAGGATCCTAGTTCAATAATTTCTGGTATGTATGCCCTTCAAATCAGCGGTAGAGTGTATGTGCCCTTGTATCTATGTTGTGAACAAGATTGATCATATCGCACTTTAGGAACTAGAGATCTTGGATAAGCTACCTCATTACTAGCCGGATCAGGTTATTCTTCAAATCAAATACTTTTTCCCTTTTGAACAAAAGAAAAACATAAAATAATTGTACATCCTTATGTACGTGAAGGCACCTAGCTAGGGGTTATTATTTATTGTTTATCAGTGGTAAGTTGGGATTTCAATTTAGAGTATTCACTCTATATTCTCACACTCAACAAGAAGTACGGGAGATTTTGTTGTATCATTGTTGTTTTATTTTTGCTATGATCTCTTTTATTTCATGCCTTCGATTTGGTTCCGCTGACTTTAGTTCCTTCTCCAGTTTAGTCCTTCATGCTCATGCCCAAAATCTCCCTAGATTGTCTAACTTACTGTTTTGTAGTGATGCGTCAATAATAATTTGAGTCCAAAATTGTCACACAGATTACTATACAAACTACAAAGACCACTGTATGATTGGCAACTGTCATGTTTCCCCATTTCTGTTTGTTTTGTTTTTTGCAACATCCTATGCACGCAAGTATATAATGAAATATTTTTTATACTATATAATAAAATAAAATATTAAATACTAATATTAATATAATATTACTTGCTTTTGCAACATCCTACAAATGCAAATTGTTCTTTTGGCCACAGAGAATAGGCAACCTCATATTTTACATTACAACGTGTTAAATAAAAGGAGTTTACTTAAAGAGAGTGCATTTGAAAAAATTAACAAAATTATCTAAAGACAGATGGAGGAAAAGAGAAAGTATAGAAAATTTAGCAAAAAGGTTAAAAAAACAAAAAATGGATGTAATTTGAAGAGAAACAGTATGATACTCCAATCAAAAGACGTTTTATGTCTTTATAAATATATCAAAATAATTCTTCAATTCCTACGAATAAAAAATATATATTCAAATAAAATTATTTTTCAAACGTAAACATCGGGATGGATGTACATTGGGTATTGGGGGGCCTTGGCTCCTAACCTTTTTAATATTAATTTTCTAACTATGGATTTATGGTTTTTTGTTTAGAAAAATATTTATTTTGAAAAACTTACTAAAAAGTTTAGTATAAATTCAATTATAATGATTTCCAACACATGCAAAATAGATATACTGAAAAATTATTGTTGTAATTAATGTTTCAGATTATATAATTATTAATATGTTGTATGAAAATTATATTTATTAAAATATCTAGATGGAACGGAAAAAAATATTAAATAAAATTTAATTTTGTAGTCGCCCCTGACCCTTTCCTTTCTGCTGAGTCTGGCTCGGTCCCTGATAAACATATTTCAAAAAAAATAATGGAGCGTAGATTCTAAAAATCTAATATCTCATGGATGATTTAGAAAAAGGCTTAGATATGTTTTGGTTCCTCAATTTGAGGCATTTTACTTTTGTTTTCCCAATTAAAAATTGTCTCTTTCTAATCCCTCAAATTCGCGGAATATTGTTGTTTTTAATTCCTCTAAAGTGAAGTTGGGGGACTAAAAACAACATTTTGCGAATTTGATGGACTAAAAAGAGCATATTTTTATGGGGGGACCAAAACTAAAAGTGTCCCAAATTTGATGGACTAAAATCATATTTAAGTCTTTAGAAAATAAGTAGGGAATAAAAATTAAAGAAATTTTGAAAAATATGAGTAGGTTTTCAGTATATCGTATAGATATATTTTTAGATTTTTATAAAATTTAAAATTATATATATATATATATATATATATATATATATATATATATATATATCACCATAAATATATCCAGTGAGAGAACTTATCTTACATGAGAGTGAGAGGAATAAATATTGACTACTGGATCTTATTTGAATGGTCAAGATTAAAACATATTAAATCATATGAGTTTTTTAAAAAGTCACATGACTTTTTTTAAGTAGTCACGTAACATTAAATCTTGACCACCCTCCATGTATGGTTATATGATCCAGATTTAACCCTTTCGCTCTCATATAAGATGTATTCCTCTCATAAGATATGTCTCTAATATCACCATCATTAAATAATTAATAAAAAAAAATAAGGTGTTATAAGTACAAAGCATCTACTGGTTTTACTGATGACTAATCGGGAAACCTAGAGGGTCATCTTTAGTAGGTATGTCATTCTAATTACGTTTTTTTCATCTACAATGTTAAAATCTAATACCTTGTTAAAGAGATTTGAGACTAGTTCTACTTGAACCAACATAATGTTGATGATTTTATTTTATTTTCCATATATAAGAATAAATAAATTCCTTAAAAAAAGAATAAATTAAAACAAAAGAATATTGAAATTTATATTAAAAAAAAGTCACGTAAGAGTTAAAAAAAGTAATAATTTACTTTTTGCATAAATTTGTTTTTCATCCTTGTAAATTTAGCCCTTCAATTTTTATTTTTTTAGTTTAGCATCCCTAACATTTACAAACGTTAAAATATTGGTCCTTGTCGTGCATTCCTGTTAATATATGTTGATTTTTTTTTTTTTGGTACAGAATATATGTTGATCTAACATAGCATGTCTACATTGGCCTATTTTTGCCACGTGTTAATTGTCACTTCATTTATATACTATTATTTATTTTATGTTAAATGGTGTAAAACACACATTTTTATTACTAAAAGGGAAAATAATTTTTAAAAAAATAACAGTAACATTGAAGAAGGCTTCCATTTGACATTCCATTGCCAAACTTGGAGAGCTCCAATGGCTACAACCTAGTCTTCATCTTCTATAACCCCAATCGAGTAGAGAAGCTTTGGGGCCAATGCAGATGTGGAGATTCAATGTGCTTGTTCATTCAAACACCATAAAAAAGTTGTAGGTTTTGGTGATGCATGAACCGGAATGTGGGTATCACATTTTAAGTGAGTTTTTTTTTTTTTTTTTTTAAATATGTTGTTGGTTCTTGATAAATCACCGAATTTTATTTTTGGTCCCTATTAATTTTTTTTAGTCTCTAATAAATTTAAAATTGTTTTTGATTCCTATAGTTAGGTTGGCTCTATTAAGTGCTAACATGACCATTACAATTTTAAAATAAAATTCTTGACTGTTTTTAAAACTGCTATATTCATTAAAAAATTGAATTACAATTTTTAACAGTTTAAAAATCGCCAAAATCAAAGAAAACCAAAAACCAAGGCATCTCTCAAAACCCAAAACCAAAAGGCTCCACCTAACAAATCACAGGTGTGTTCAGATCCTCTTCATTCCTTGAAGAAACGGATATCTCCACTTCCATCAACCTTACACGTATATTAAAAATTTTCAACTACTAAGATTTAATCAATCAATTCAATTTAATTAAAAAAAATGAAATGCAGCAACAACAAGTCATTAACACTGAGCGTATGACAAAGTAACCCAAAGCAACACAAAGAGCATCCAGGCACAGAGTCCCATAAAAGCTTTCCCAAGAAGAAAACTATTTTCTCGCCAAATGACATGCAGAAACCCATAATGCTTTGGTGACCCACCACTGAAGCTTTCATCGATGCGACTCTTGCAAATCCGCCACCACCACTCTCTCTGCCACCAACAAGCTCGCGTCACGCCACCCGTGCACATTACCTGTAAGGAACTTTTGCAACCCGTTCACCATCTGCATCACTAACTTCGAACTCGTTCATGATGATAGCGCCCTACCACTCTGATCATGGTTATTGGAATCACAAGTTCATACGATACGATGACGAAAAGAGACTTCCCCTAGCAGGAAAGGGATTTTTGCGAATTTGAGGAGTTTTGAATTTGATTTTTTATTATGATTTTTAATTTTGTGGAGAGGAATGAGAGAGAGGTGGTGGTGTGTTGGGCGGATCTGGATGTCTAATTGATTTTAATTTGTTTTGCAATTTGGTACTAGAATTTTGAAGAAGGTGAGGGGGAGAAGCCAGATCTGTTATTGTAATTCAATTTTTTAAATGAATATTGACAATTTTAAAAACTGCTAGAAATTATATTTTAAAATTTAATAATGCATTTTAAAAATTTAACAGTCATGCGTTAGCACTTAATAGACCTAACCTAACAACAGGGACCAAAAATAAAATTTTGAATTTATCAGGGACCAAAGACAAAAAAAAAAGAATTTAATAGGAACCAAAAACAAAATTTGGTCATTTATCAAGTATCAAAAATATATTTAAGCCTTTTTCATATTTCATACTTCAAATTTTTAACTTCTTTTTTGTGGAGGCAAGAGGTTGGAAGCTATTTGTTTGGGATAACGAGGTGAAGGTGAAAATGGTTGTACATGTTTGGGCATCTTGATAGAGAATAAGTTGAATAAGATAGGCAAGCTGAAGATGAAGTTGGAGAATGAGACCACGCCCACAAAGGAGTCCTATATGTAACAAACAACTCATCCCAATCTCACAAAACTTGTTGAAGTACTCGTGCGTGATGCTCCCCTTCAACATGGGGTCCACAATTTGGGCCAGGGTCCCACTTCGATAATAATGCCTGGCCCAATTAGCTAGTGACAATTTTTCAATCTCTGTAATGTGGATCAGAGGTGGACGAGCACATAGTATCTCAAACAGCACTATCCCAAAAGAGTACACGTCAGACTTTTCCATCAACCGCTGTGGATTATAATACTCCGGATCTAAATACCCAAAGCTACCTTTCATAGCGCTGCTTACATAAGCCTTAGACATGTCCATGGGCCTAATTCTAGAAAGCCCGAAGTTGGAAACCTTGGCCACCCACTTATCATCTAACAAGATGTGGGCCATTTTCTCGTCACAGTGGATGATCATATGCTCAGCACCTGTGTGGAGATACTGCAGCCAGCACGCAGCGTCAATGCAAATATGCAAGCGTTGCTTCCAGGAGAATGGGGGTTTATCGGTGTTGTACAGAAGATCGCGGAGGTTACCACGTGCCATGAAATCATAGACCAGTGTTGCCATAGTCAATGAGAGAGACGAGATGGCAGTGCCAGAGTTATGAAAGCATCTTGATTTCATTCATGAACTCAAGAGCCCCCTGCTGCATACCCGGTTTGAGGCGCTGGATGGCGACCAAGGTAGAACCGTCATCGATGAAGCCCTTGTACACGTGGCGGAATCCCTCGACACCAATGATGAAGATGTCGTCAAAGTTTTTGGTGGCAGCTTTGATCTCAGCGAGGGAGAAGCGACGGCAGAGATTGAACGATAGCGAGGAATTCTACGTATTGGTTGAGTTGGTCACTGAGAACGAGAGTGGACCTCATATAGAAGTCGCGGACACCAAGAGGAACAAAACGAAGAGAACACCAGATACCACCCACAAGACGATACCAAGTCTGCTCTCATTTCCCTTTTCTTAGACGGCTACATTGTTCTGCGAAGTCTGAACCAGGTCCAGGTAAGGTACGGCGAGGTTGTCATTGATTTTGAAGTTCTCGAGATCGTTCAAGAATAGGCCGCTATATTTTATATTATTAGCACTTTCATAAGGATGCATCTAAAGTGAGAGATTAACCTTTTTTTGAGTATCATTCTTGAAAATCAAAACGGCATAGTCTTTGTACATTGCCAGACCTTTTTGTTTCTAGATCCATCTCATAATATCAGCGCGTTCCTCAGCCAAATAGCTTGCTATGTAAATGAAGAACACCCTATCACCTATGTCTTTAATATTTGACTCAAGCTCGTAAAAGTGGAGCCTAAGCATGTAAGTGAAGCCAAAGTCAACGGGGAACTCCCATGTCAGGTTGCTGATTTTGTTCAGAGTGGCATTTGTGCCCATGTTACGCGCTATTCTGTAAAGTTCCTTCAGTGCCACATAATCTGGATTCACAGTTATGTTCCTACCTCCGAAGTCAGCTGGTAGATCATTATTCTGTGGATTTTGTTTAATTAAATAATCTTCTTTATCACTGGCCCATTTCCTGAACAAACCAGTGTCGTATAGTGGTGAGATTTCTTGCCCTCCAACTTTGATTCTATACTCTATCTTCAACACAAAGTTGGTTCCAACGCTGAATGTCATGCCACTTCCCACGAGCTTGAAGTCCACTTCATTTTCTGACGTGTAATACAGGTAGTTAGGCATGGAAAATATCTCAATTCCATTGATGAAAGTGTGGGAGTTTGACCGGTAATAGGAGGTCTTTTACCGGAAAAAAGAATTTTAAATAAATGAAAAATAAATTATTCTAAAAAATAAATAATAATTTAATATTAAACAAAAAATATAAAATTAAAAATTAAAAAATCAATATTAATAGTAATGATAGTTATTAATAGTAACAGTAATTAAATAGATTTCCAATTAAAAAGATAATAATTAGTTAAAATGTATGAAACACTTTGAGTTGTGGTCATGGACGGATCTAGAAACTTATTAAAGGAGGGTTGGATTTTTTTTTCTTCCTTTATAATTGTTTAAATTTTTAACTTTTTATAAATAATAATTTTTAAAAAATATTTACTATTTTTACACTTAAGTTTGAAATTATTTTTTATTTTAAATGATAATAACATTAACCATTACCATAATAACAACATACACAACTAGTTTTACATAATTTTACACTAGTTATCATCCTAACTATTGCAATAATAGTATAATTGAATTAAAAAATATAAAATAATGATTTTGTATTTTAAAAGTAAAAATGGGAAAGCAATAATTTGAAAAGCAATATATTATAGAAGTGATTTAAAAGAGTATATAATATATTATTAATAGGTAATAATATATGAAAAATGCAAAATTACGAATTTAAGCATATGTTAAATATATTGGAAATAAAGTTGGATATTTTTTGTGGAACATAGAGTATGACAACAGATGATTACGGTGATATTTATTTTTAGTATTTTTATAATTTATTTTTATGTTAAAATTTATAATTTATTTTAAAAAAAATAGTAATTATAATATGATTTTTCTATTAATATAATATTACATAGTATCAGTATTTAAGCATGGATATTTTTTGTCAATAAGAAGTGTGGATAATTTTATATATAATATTACCTTGTTATAATATTACTTTATTACCTTTATTTAATAAAATTTAATAAGTTATTTTTATAGTAAACTATTATTTTAGTTTTTGAAAATGTATAAGTAAAATTAATTACTAAATTTTTTTAAAATAAATTATAAATATACATAATTTACTAACTATAAATATAGATAAATATAGATAAGGAATACCGAGAGGGTCTAGCTCAGTTGGTTGAGCAGGGTGTGTGAGTTATTGTAAGCCCTCCGATACCGTGTTTAATTCCTACAAATAAAAATAAAAAATAAAGATAAAGAATTTACTACAAATCTTGTTCATAAATGTTTACTGCAATTAAGAGATTCATTTAAACTAAAAAGTAAAAACTGGACATAGTTCCCATTAGTTGTATGGGTTTGTTTACAATTTTTTTTTTGTTACATTACATTTTGTGAATATAACATTTTATATGACATTAATATAGATAATGTTATAACTTATAAAATTTTATTACTATCATTTTATAATAACTTATGGTTTAAAAGTTTACCAAAAATAATTCATTTATGAAAATGTATAATATAACATTAGTTACTAATTTTTTAAAAAAATTATAAATATAAATAATTTATTACCTATTATTTACTAACTATAAATATAAGTAAAGAATTTAAAATGTTATTTCTAAAATTGTTTGATAGCTTAGATCTCGAATAACCTATAGATATAGATAATTTATTATCATTGACTGTATATTGATGTGATAGGTTTCTGTAACTTTTTTCCTGTAATTTTATATGTACTATAAATTATTATCCAATCACTGATAATAAATTTCATCCGTTGAAATTTTTTATAATATATTCCACGATTAATTCTTGTTCTTCAACGGTGAGGCAGTAATATTACTACTTCACCATAGATTCCACCAGTGACGTTGTACTAGTAGCTGGCATGGCACTATTATGATTGCTGCATACGGAGATTGTAATATTACAATTATGAAAAAAGACACAAATTGTGAGCATATCTAGCTAGTAGTATAGTAGGTCTTCTAATCTACTCCCTCTTATCCAAATTGATTGTAGTTTTATCCTTTGAAAAAAATTCTAAATTGACTTATGTTATCATTTTTCAAGGAGATATTCAAATATTTATTCCAAATTTACCTTTTAATAAATAATATTGAAGACTTAATAATACATTTATTGAAATCAAGAAAAAGAATAAGGATATTTTAGTAAAAATTACTTTCTTAATCTATGTGAAAAAATATTAAATATCAGTCATTATGGGACGGAGGGAGTAATTGTTTTGTCGGCATTTCCATATCATTGTTGGATTAAGAGCAATTATATTTGGACATCCAATATTTTTAAACACCTAATCAATACCTATCATTTCTCTCTATCTCTCTTCCTATCACATCATATCACCTAATACCTATATTTTACTCTTTTTTTTCTCTCTCACTAGATGTCATTTGACATTAAATTTAGGTGTCCAAGTATCATTTTTCTTGCGTTAATTCCATTTGCTCAACACGGCTTTCGGTCCATAATCTTGTAGAAAGCCAGGCAATGTATAGCCATGCTCTTCGTTGATAAAGACATCATCATCGTTTTCCTCTCTTTTTTCATGAACTCCTTCGGTAACAACACCAACATTTTTGCATTGCTCCGCACTCTCTTGCAACTGCAGCGCAGACTCCAGCATCAAAATGACGTCGTTCATCGACGGCCTCTGAGTCCCATCCTGTAACAAACAACTCACCCCGATCTCACAAAACTTGTTGAAGCACTCGGGCACGATGCTCCCTTTCAACATGGGGTCCACAATTTGTGCTAGGGTCCCACTTTGGTAACAATGCCTGGCCCAATTAGCTAGTGATAATTGTTCAATCTCTGCAGTGTGGATCAGAGGCGGACGAGCGCATAGTATCTCAAACATCACTACCCCGAAAGAATACACGTCAGATTTTTCTGTCAAACGATGTTGATTATAATACTCAGGGTCTAAATACCCAAAGCTGCCTTTCACAGCAGTGCTAACATGGCCTTTGGACATGTCTGTGGGCCCAATTCTGGATAGGCCGAAGTCAGAAACCTTAGCCACCCACTTATTATCCAACAAGATGTTGGTGGTTTTCACATCACGATGGATGATCATGTGCTTTGTGCCTGTGTGGAGATGATGCAGCCCGCACGCAGCACCAATGCAAATCTGCAAGCGTTGCTTCCACGATAGAGGGGGATTATGGGTGTCGTAGAGATGGTCACGAAGGTTGCCACGTGCCATGAAATTGTAGACAATTATCATCTCGTTGTCATCTTTGCAATAGCCGATGAGGGAGACGAGATGACGATGGCAAAGCTGCGAGAGCATCTCAATCTCATTCATGAACTCACGAGCCCCCTGCTTCGAACCAGGTTTGAGGCGCTTGATGGCCACAGGGGTGGAACTACCATCAATGTAGCCCTTGTAGACGTGGCCAAATCCCCCGACGCCGACAATGAAGACGTCATCGAAGTTTTTGGTGGCGGCTTTAATCTCAACGATGGAGAAGCGACGACAAAGATAGAGGTCATCGGACGGCAACGAGGAATGCTCCGTGTTGACTGACTTGTTCGTGGAAAACGAGAGTGGATGCCACTTGGAAGTCACCGATATGAAGAGGAACAAAACAAATGAAACACCAGATACCACCCATAAGACTATAGAAAGTATGCTGTCCTTTACCTCTTGGACGGGCAAGTAGCGGATTTTGAATATCTCGAGACCATTCAAGAACGGGTCGCAGTATTTGGTAAACCAAATATTTTCATATGGATGCATCTAGAGCGAGAGATTAACCTTTTTCTGAGTATCATTCTTGGGAATCAAAACGGCATAGTCTTTGTACACAGCCAAACCTTTCTGTTTCTGGCTCCAGCTCATAACATCAGCGCCTCTCTCAGCCAACTGGCTTGCTATGTAAATGAAGAACACCCTATCACCGATGTCATTAACATTAGGGTCAAGCTCGCAAAAGTGGAGCCTTAGCATGTAAGTGCAGCCAGAATCAATGGGGAACTCCCAAGTCAGGTTGTTGATTTTGTTCAGAGTGGCATTGGGACCCATGTCACGTGCTATACTGTAAAGTTCTTTGGGTGCCACGTAATCAGGATTCACAGCTATGTTCATCTTAGCATCCATGTCACCTGGTAGATTATTCTTTAGATTTTGTGTAATCAAATAATCTTCATCGTGACCAAGCCAGTTCCTGAACAAACCGGTGTCGTTTCCTGGCGAGATTTCTTGCCCTCCCACTTTGATTCTATAATATGTCTCCAATACAACGCTGCTTTGGACGCTGAATTGCATCTCGTGTCCCAGGAGCGTGAATCCTGTGTCAATTGCTGAGGTGTAATAGAGATTGCTTGGCATGGACAACACCTCGATTCCATTGATGAAAGCGTAGGAGTTTATTGTGACCGAGTGAAGCTGAGGATAAGACTCTGGTCGTCGTTCACATAGATGACGTATTCTCTGAAGATGGTTTCCTTGTTTTCAGCGTCGGCGTTTAAAGAGGCATTGAAGCCTTCGAGGAGAATGAATTGATTGGATTGAACAGTGAAGGTGGCATTGGTGCGGGGAAAGGAAGGGTAAGAAGCTGGGTAGAAGAAGAGGCGAAGGAATTTGGGGCCTGGGGTAACGGGGAAGGCGTAGTTGAATTGTGAACGGGACAAGCGTGCAGTGGTAAAGGGAACTTGATTGGTAGAAGGAGATTGTGATGTTGGTTTAGCAGAAACGGTGCCATCTTGATGGGATAAAAACATTGACTCTGTGTCCCCCGTCCATGTTCTTTCGCCATCGAAGGATTTCCCAGAGGCGCCACAATTGATGGTAAAACGGTCCACTGGGGTGTACGCTTGGAGGTGTATGGAGTGGTGGAAAAGGAGGAAGAGTGTAATGGAGGTGATACTGAGGAAACTCATGGTTAATTTGCGGTGAGAGACTACAACTATACATGTCAGTGAAGCTGAGAAGACTTATTATATATCATTGCTAGGTCGTGGTTGCTACTTGCTAGGAAAACTGGGATGACTAATCATGCAGAGTGTTTGTTGGTGAAAGACAATTGCACCAATCAAGGGGCAAATATACGTAGTTGATGGTTTATTTTTCTTAACTTACATGTTAATTAATTTGTGAGTTCTTTGTCAGGTACTTGGAAAAAAAGATCACGTGTTTCAAATTTTTATTTTCCTTAACTTACATGTTAATTAATTTGTGAGTTTTTTGTCAGGTACTTGGAAAAAAGATCACGTGTTTCAAATTTCCACAAACTTGTCTGTTTTATTCACATATTAACAAAAAAGTGTACTATTGCACAGGTGGCCTTGTGTTAGTTGTTATAATTACTTACTTTTCAAGTAATTTTTAAGGCAATTATCTATCTTTTTCTCTCATTTGGAGTGTTGTTTTACTCAATTTCTATTAATTTTGCAATTTAGTTAGAATTTCTTTAGTTTCTCTAGTTTTATGGTTATATCTAAGTGTTTTGCCCCACTTTTTGTAGGAATTGGAGATTGAAGTTGAAGAACACGTTTTGGAGCTGCATTTGAGCTTTGGAAGCAGTGGAAGGTCCTTTGCAAGAGAAATCTGTTGAAGTGCAGAATTTTCAAATCAGCCAAGCCAAAATCCCTGGCTGAGCCAAATGTCACTTTGGAGAAATTCTGCACATGTATATAAAGGACTGACCCTCAGAAGTTCAGAGAGCTGGGACATTTTTCAGAATTCATTCTCTGTAGCTCGTTTGCACTGTTTAGTGAGAGAGAAAAGCTCTCTTTTTAGTTCTTAGTTTTCTCTTCATCTTCTTCCCTTCCATGTGTATTTTCCAGCTGCTCAGACCCATGAGTGACTGATTTCTTTAGTTGTTAGGGGTTAGATGTAACCATTCTCAAAACTCTCTTGTATCTTTTGATATTATATATATATATTCTGCATATTTGTGTTTAAAGTTAGTATTTTGCTTCTTTTCTTAAAGCTTGTTGTGGCTTGATCACCCATAGCATGATCCTTGGACATGACTGTTGTTGGGAAACACTTTCGTTGTCTAGAACTGAAGCAATATACCTCATGAACTTCGTGTCTAGGAATGGAGCTTAGTTCATGGGTTATCTTGTGGTCTCTAGACTTAAAGCTAGTTGCTTCGTTAAGTTGTTGAGGAATCAAGGCTTGAGGGAGTAATCTAAGACTCTCTGCACCTAAGGAATTAGGGCTGAGAATGTTTTATTGACTGATTTTAACATTTAAATGCAAATGGAATGTATATTGTGTGCATGCAAGAAGAGAGTAGAGAATGGTGAGATCTAACCCCTGCAACATATTCATTTATCTGTTTTAACCTCTGTTTACTGCTGTGTTTCACTTCAAAAATCACAAAAATATCTTCTTTATTTCTGTCCTGCACTAAATCTGTTCTGAAATCCCACAAAACCACCCAAAGTTTGTGTTTTTATTGCTTTCGTGTGAAAACCAGTTCAGTCTAGTAAGTATTTATGTGAACATTGCTTATATCAAGCAAATCCCTTGGGAAAACGATACTTGGACTTATCCATTTACTACTTGTGCGATTTGGTACGCTTGCCAATCTGTCAACAAGTTATTGGCACCGTTGCCGGGGATTTGCATCTGAATATTAGGCAACTTCATATTCATATTATCCTGGGCTTTATTCTTTTATTCTTTGCATTTTTATTTCTGTTGTGGTTGTTGTTTTCTTGTGCTAACTTTCTGTTCTAGTGTTCTGTTTTCTTTTTCTCTATTTATGCACACAAGAAGTTTAGCTGATCCTTTGTATTTCGACCCAGAGATTGAGAGGACAGCTAGACAAACCAATAGTTGGACAAGTAAAAGGAAGGCTCTAGAAAGACTTGCTAGCCAAGAACCACTATCTCCTGTTTCACCAGATCTGTTTTTGACATCCATTCCTGAAGAAGCAGACTTCGTTATGGCAGAAGAAGGAGAAGTGAATCAACCAAGGCGTACTTTGAACGATTATTGTGCCAACACAGGGCCGAGATTCTTCAACACCATTGCCAGACCAGAGGTGCAGGCTCACAATGTTGAAATGAAGGCATCTCTTATCCACTTGATTCGGCAAAACAAGTTCCATGGTCTTGACCATGAAGACCCTTATGCTCATTTGACTACTTTTGTTGATATCTGCAACACTGTGAAGCTACATCAAGTTAATGATGATTATATCCGGATCAATCTCTTTCCATTCTCTCTTGATGAAAAGGCAAATGATTGGTATAGAGCCATTCCTCCTAACACTCCCTTGACTTGGGATGAGCTGGTTGACAGATTTTTGAACCGTTTCTTTCCTCAATCTAAGATCAACCAGAGGAAGACAGCTATCTCCACTTTCACTCAAGGAGCTGACGAACCCTTGTGTGAAGCATAGGAGAGATTCAATGGCCTGATAAGGAAATGTCCAGCTCATGGTTTCAATGAGGCAGCTCAAATCAACACCTTCTTAGCTGGACTTAGACCTTAAACCAAGCTTATGCTTGATGCTTTAGCTGGAAGCAAAATCATGTACAAGACACCGGATGATTTTAAGGAAATTATTGAAAATATGACCTCTAATGACTATGAGGTGCAGCATGACAGAACTCTCATGCAAGTGCAGAAGAGAGGAGTTCTGGAATTAAATTCTCAGGATGCCCTCCTAGCTCAAAATAAGCTTCTCACGCAGCAACTTGATGCACTCACCAAGCAACTTGCTAAGATGCCTCAACAACTCCAGGGCTTACAAGCTATTCAGTCCAACACTCAACAAGTTCTTTGCTGTGAACTTTGTGGAGGTTGCCATTCAAGTGGCCAATGCATCATGCCACCAAGTTCCCAAGAAGAAATCAATTATATGGGGAACCAAAACCGGCAAGGCAATTCTTATGCTCAACCTTTTAATCAAGGTTGGAGAAACAACAATGCTGGTTGGAAGCAAGAAGTTGGCCCTTCGAACAGACCTCCTTACCAAAGTCATCAACAACAATACCAACCTCTTCATCAAGACCATGTTTCTAAGTTGGAGGATACTCTCAATCAATTCATGCAAGTCTCTCTAACCAACCAAAAGAACACGGATTCTTCTATCAAAAATATTGAAGTGCAGATGGGACAATTTGCTAAAGATTTGGCAGAACTTAAAAGTGGAGCATTTACAGCCAATACTCAAGCAAATCCCAAGGAGCAATGCAAGGCTATAACTACAAGGAGAGGTACAATTGTGGGAGATTTGAGTAGAGAGAAAAGTGAGCAAGAGGTAGTTGTGGAGGATGTAAAAGATGATGAGAAAGAAAAAAATGAGCTGAGTGAAAAAGAATTGAGTGAGAGTGAGAAAATCAGTGAGAAAAATGCAGAAAAGAGTGACATCAGTGAGGCGACTAAGCCAAAAATGACTAAACACCAGAGGGTGCGAGAAGAGAAGAAGAAGAAGGAGTCAAATTCTGTTCCTCCACAAGGATTACCCTATCCTCATGTGCCAACAAGGAAGGACAAAGAAAGGCAGTTTGCACATTTCTTAGACATCTTCAAGAGATTGCAAATCAATTTACCTTTCTCGGATGCACTTGAGCAGATTCCTACTTATGCCAAGTTCATGAAGGAACTCCTCACCAAGAAGAAAAAGTACATTGAGAAATATACAATTGAATTAGAAGCTGGATGTAGTGCTATAATTTAAAAGCCATTGCCTTTCAAGCACAAAGATCCTGGTAGCTTTACCATTCCCTGCACCATTGGAAATCTGTCCATTGGAAAAGCTTTGTTAGATTTGGGAGCAAGCATCAATCTTATGCCACTGTCCATGCTTAGCAAAGTGGGAGATGTAGAAATCAAGCCTACAAGGATGACACTTCAACTAGCAGACCGTACCATTAAGCTTCCATATGGAGTTGTTGAAGATTTGCTACTGAATGTGGACAAATTATATTCCCAGCTGACTTTGTAATTATGGATATGGAAGAGGATGCTGAAGTTCCTCTCATTTTGGGGAGGCCATTCATGATGACAGCCCGTGCCTTGATTGATGTTAGTGATGGCAAATTCAAGATGAGGGTGCAAGATGAAGAAGTCACTTTTAATGTTTTTGAAGCTATGCAGCACCCTAGTGAAGATAAATCTTGCTTTAGAGTGGACATTCTTGATGAAATTTACACCACCTCTAGGAAGCAAGTGTCTAGTTCCACTCCTCTTGAGGAAGCTTTAATTGATGCATTTGAGTTACTCAATGAGGAGGAAGAGAGGAAAATTGAGGAATGCTTGAAGAGCCTTGATACTTTGAAGGAAATTCCTCCAAATGAAGAAATTGTTGAAGATTTGAAGAAAGATGAGAAGATGGAGGAAACCAAATCCAAATTGAAGGTGCTGCCTCCACATTTAAAGTATGTGTTCCTTGAAGAAAATGGTGGCAAACCAGTCATCATTAGCAATTCCTTATCTATTGCAGAGGAAGAAAAATTGATTGAGGTCTATCTCTGATCTCAAAGGGATAAGTCCTTCTTATTGCATGCATAGGATCTTCATGGAAGATGATTTTAAACCAGTGGCTCAACCTCAAAGAAGACTCAATCCTGTGATGAAGGAAGAAGTGAGAAAGGAAGTCTTAAAGCTGTTAGAAGCTGGATTGATCTACCCTATTTCCGATAGTGCATGGGTAAGCCCTGTGCAAGTTGTTCCTAAAAAGGGGGCATGACAGTTATCCATAATGAGAAGAATGAATTAATTCCTACAAGAACTGTCACAGGATGGAGGATGTGCATAGACTACAGAAAGCTCAACAAAGCAACAAGGAAGGATCATTTTCCCCTTCCTTTCCTGGATCAAAAGTTGGAGAGACTAGCTGGTCAAGCTTTCTATTGCTTTTTGGATGGTTACTCTGGCTATAATCAAATTGCTGTGGATCCTCAAGACCAAGAGAAGACAGCCTTCACCTGTCCTTTTGGAGTCTTTGCATATAGGAAGATGCCATTTGGGCTATGCAACGCACCTTCCACTTTCCAAAGGTGTATGCTAGCTATCTTCTCAGATTTAGTGGAGAAATGCATAGAAGTTTTCATGGATGACTTTTCTGTTTTTGGTGGATCATTTGAATTGTGCTTGTCAAACTTGGACACTGTTTTGAAGAGGTGTGCTGAGACAAATCTCATTCTTAATTGGGAGAAATGCCATTTTATGGTGACCGAAGGAATTGTTCTTGGCCACAAAATTTCAGCAAGAGAAATTGAAGTTGACAAAGCCAAAGTAGATGTAATTGAAAAGCTCCCACCACCAGCAAATGTGAAAGGAATTTGAAGCTTCCTTGGGCATGCTGGATTCTACAGGCGCTTCATCAAAGATTTCTCCAAAATTGCCAAACCATTGAGCAATCTACTGAACAAAGACACACCATTTAATTTTGATGCTGAATGTTTAAATGCTTTCAAATTTTTGAAGTCTAGTTTAGTCTCTGCTCCTACACTCACTGCACCTAATTGGAAAATTGATTTTGAACTCATGTGTGATGCTAGTGATTATGCAGTAGGGGCTGTCCTAGGCCAGAGAAAGAACAGAATTTTCCATCCCATACATTATGCTAGCAAGGTGCTCAAAATGAACACCAAGTGAATTATGCAACAACTGAAAAAGAGTTGCTAGCAATAGTGTATGCTTTGAAAAAATTTCGTTCTTATTTAATTGGTTCCAAAGTAGTTGTGTACACTGATCATGCTGTAATTAAATATTTGCTGTCCAAACCCGATTCCAAGCCTAAACTCATTCGTTGGGTTCTGTTGTTGCAGGAATTTGATCTAGAAATTAGGGACAAGAGAGGAAGTGAAAACCAAGTTGCTGATCACTTGTCACGGCTTGTGAATGATGAGGTGACCAATCTTGAGAAAGAAATTCTGGATGAGTTTCCTGATGAGAAATTGCTTGTGGTGCAAGAAAGGCCATGGTTTACGGATATGGCTAACTATAAAGCTGGTGGAATCATTCCAGCAGATATGAATTGGCACCAAAGAAAGAAATTTTTCAAGGTGTGTTGCTAAGGAGGAAGCAAAGAACATCCTGTGGCACTGCCACAATTCACCTTATGGAGGGCACTACAGTGGAGAGAGGACTGCTGCAAAGGTCCTCCAGTCTGGATTCTATTGGCCTACAATTTTTAAAGATGCTCATGAGCATATGCAAAGCTATGATAAATGCCAAAGAACCGGAGGGATATCAAGAAGGAATGAGATGCCACTTCAAAACATTCTTGAAGTGGAGGTCTTTGATTGCTGGGGTATAGATTTTATTGGCCCCTTACCTTCATCCTTCTCCAATGAATACATTTTGGTGGTTGTTGACTATGTTTCAAAGTGGGTAGAAGCTGTTGCTTGCCCCAAAAGCGACTTCAAAATAGTCATTAAATTTCTCAAGAAGAATATCTTCTCTCGGTTTGGTGTTCCTAGAATTTTAATCAGTGATGGAGGCTCCCATTTTTGTAATGCACAATTGAAGAAAGTCTTGGAGCATTATGGAGTCAAACATAAAGTAGCTTCTCCTTACCATCCCCAAACCAATGGTCAAGCTGAGGTTTCAAATAGAGAAATCAAGAGGATCCTTGAGAAGACAGTTGCTTCTTCAAGAAAGGATTGGGCTGTAAAGCTTGATGATGCTCTATGGGCATATAGGACTGCATTCAAGACTCCAATTGGCTTATCTCCATTCCAAATGGTCTATGGTAAAGCTTGTCACCTCCCTGTGGAATTAGAGCACAAAGCTTATTGGGCTCTTAAATTCCTTAATTTTGATCAGTCCTTGGCTGGTGAGAAGAGGAAAATCCAACTTCATGAGTTAGAGGAGATGAGACTCAATGCATATGATTCTTCAAGGCACTACAAACAGAAAGTCAAGGCCTACCATGACAAAAAGCTTGTGAAGAGAGACTTGCGGCCTAATCAAAAAGTTTTGTTGTTCAATTCAAGGCTGAAATTATTTCCAGGCAAGCTTAAGTCCAAATGGTCTGGCCCTTTCATCATTAAGGAGGTGAAGCCTCATGGTGCTGTTATTTTGGAGGATCCTTCAACAGGAAGAAACTGGACAGTCAATGGTCAGAGATTAAAGCCCTATTTGGGGGTGAAATTGAGAGGCTGACCACAATTCTGCATCTAAGTGATCCTTGAGGTCACCTAATGTCAAGCTAATAACATTAAAAGAGGGCTACCTAGGAGGCAACCCAGTTTTCTTACCATTTTACTTCTGCTTTCTGCATTTTGAATTGTTAAAATTAGTTAGTTGTGTGTTTAGATCATTTAGAATTCATGTGCTTTATCCTTGTGTGAGTTTTGTGTGTTTTTTGTGTTAATTTTGTTTCTTTGTAATGTGATCATTTAGAAGCATCATTTTGTAGTTGCATATGTCCCATTTAGCTGTTACATTGCAGTGTTTAGGTTCAGTTCTGCATAATTCGCATTCTGGTCATGTCTATGCAAGAATTATTGCTCTTAAGTGACTTTTGGCTCAAGCCACTAATACTGGCTCCAAGCCAAAACCACTGGAAGCAATAAATTCAATTCCATGCATTTTTTAGTCTAGCCACGTTCCATGGTTAAGCCAAAAGCCACTTTGTGATCCCTGTCCAAATTCGAGCTTTCTGCCAAGCCATGCCTCATGACCAAGCCATTTTCCACTTATTCAGACCCTCTGATCTTTTTCAAATTTTTCCCGCGTTCCAAGACTTTTGATTTACCCCATAACGTCTCCACCTTTTCCAATCACGTTTTCCTATACCCACCACTGTTACCTTTTCCTATTCACCTCTCTTCTCCTCCAATCACATCACCTCAGCCACCTCCCCTCCAATCAGATTTTTCTGACACTTTATTACAGCTACCTATCTTCAACCCTTCCCCAAATCAGACTTACCCTTTCCCCACACCCTTACGTCTGCCCCTAGACTCCCAACCCTTCAACTTTCCACTCAGTCCTACTCTTACAATCCCATCATACCTCTAAGCTTGCAACTTGCTTCATCCCTACACTCATCATCCATCACTAGGACTGTGACTTCTACCTCTCGGTCTACTCTCTATCTACTCTCCATCGCCACCTCGAGCACCACCTTTGCTGTCCACACGTGAGTCTTTCTTTCGCGATTTCTGCTCCCTTGTCTATTGTCATTTTCATCTATTTTCTGGAAAAGATCCTAGGGTCCTTTGTTTTTCATGAATGTGTTTTTCTGTTATTTTCTTTTATTTTCTCTGTTGCAACTTTTGGAAGCATATGCATTGTTTGGTTATGTTTGTGTTTCATGTTAAAACTTTGACCTTTTGTGAGTTTTCTGTTCTCTTCCCTTTTTCACTGACAAAGGTCAAAGCTTTTGCTAGAATCTTCTTTTCTATCCTTTGTTTTGAAGTTTCCTTTGAGTGGTATGTCCTTTTCGATCTTTGGTTGTTGAAAAAGTGTAACCTTTTTGTGTGTTTTCTGTTGTTTGTTCCTTTTTGGGATATCTTTCCCTATTGGAGGTAGTCCCGTGTTTGTTTCCCTTTTCCCCTTATGTGTTTTCTTTCCATCTTGTAGGAAATATTCTGTTATTCCTTCTGTTTTTCCTTTTTCAATTTCTGTTCTTGCTTTTAATGTTTGGATCTGCGTAGATCTTGTCTTTTTCGTTATTTTTGGGACCACTGATGGTTCAAGTGCTGATTTTCTGAATATTCTTCGAAGGTTCTTATTTTCTCTGTGTTTTGGGACCACGTTTTGGGTCCCTATGCTGTTGTATCTTGTTTAATAGTTTTTTGTTTACTGCTGCTTCTGTGTGCTAAAGGGGAGCACATGGTCATTTGTGCATTCTCTGTTTTACCTAAAAAGCTCCCCTTTGTCTTTTTCTTTTTCTTTTTGTTTTCTTCTTGTTTGCACATGTGTATTTCACTACTAAAGAACTAGGACCACTGTGTCTCTCTATTGGTTTTGTCAACCACAAGTGCTGGAACCTTATCTTTCTGCAAAATTTTAGAAGCACCAGATTAGTGGAATTTGGCGAAGCCACCCTGTGGATGCTTAGCCAAAACTGCTGCACATTGCTGAGTGCATATTCTGTTTCTGCACTTGTGTGTGACAAAATTTTCTTGGTGTTTTGTGGATTCTCAGTTCTCCTTCTAGCTTTTCATCAATTTCTTTTTCTATTTTTCTTTTCTTTTATACGTGTTGTGTTTCAATTATGTTATGATTTCTGTCTTAACTTATTTTTCTGTTTCTTGTTTCTCATTTGTGTCACTGACTGATTTAATTTCTTGTGCCTTCTGTTCTATTCTGTTTTGTTTATGTTCTATTTTGCAGCATGGCTCCTAAGCACAAGCAACCTGTTGATGACTCCACCCCTTCTACCAAGAAGCAAAGAGTCACAAGGAGGGGTTCTTCTTCCCGTGCTCCTCCTCAAGCCTCACGAGAGGATGATGAAGTGCAGGAGACTCCACCCCCACCACTGCAACCTCAAACTCCTCGTGAGCCCCTTCAGAAGAATCGCTTCCTTGCTCCTCCTAACCAAGAGCGTTTCAAGAACAATGCCAATAGAGGCTTGATCAAGGAGCGAGAAGTGCAACTGCTGGCTGGAGATTTCCAGGAAATACAAGATGAAATCGTTCGAAGGAAGTGGCAGAAACTTACCAACTTTCCCCTCAAGATCAATGAGGAAGTGGTGCGCGAATTCTACACGAATGCTATTCCCAGGCGCACCAGCGATCCTACCCGAAGGTCTTGGGTGAGGGGTTGCTTTGTTTACTATGATGCTCTTTCCATCAACCGGTTTCTGGCCAATGACTTCACCGACCCCAACAGCCAAGACTGTGGCTATTTCTTGATGTCTACTAAGAGAACCCCTGTCACCAACACTGCTATGAGCAACAACCTCTGCATTCCAGGGCGTTCTTTTGTAGAAAATGATGTTGGAAAGGCCTTACGCTTCAAGAGGGCTGCTCTGAAAACCATTTCGCAAATTTGGGCCTCCTTCCTCTTCTCCAACATCACACCTACAACTCATACCTCTGAGTTAAGCATGACCAGAGCCTTCATTGTGTACTGCATCATGAATGACATTGACATCAACATTGGGAGGATAATATCAAGAGAACTCCATAAATTTGTGACTGCAAAGGCTCCTACCTCCCCTCCAAGGCCTCTTGGCTTTTCGGCCCTTATCACGGCATTATGTGAGAGCTGCGGAGTGAATGTCCGTCGTCCTCCCCCCCTCAACCTCCGGGAGCCACTCAACATGCGCTTCATTGACTAGCATTGCCGCAACCCCGCGGAAGTGGATGCACCTCAGCCTCCCATTCCTCCTGCAGTGGAGCCGTTTAACAGATCCCAACTTGCTTCTACTTTTATTTTCCTCTTCCAGCAGTTGGCAGCGGTTCATCGCGGCCAACAAACTTTAAATTCTTCCATTTATTATTATCTAACCCCTACAGCACCACGACCTCATGGTCGTCTCCATTGGCCATCACCTTTTGAGTTTGAAGCTATCATCGCATGGCCTGGGGACAGACCTCCTTTTTTGGGGGGTGCTGGAGCTGCTGATGCCCCAGATGGTGCTGCTGCTGGAAATGATGCAGCTGCTGCTGACCAAGGAGCAGAGGAGGAGGCTGTAGCAGAGGAGGAGGAAACTGAAGTGGAGGAAGAAGGAACAGAAGAGGAGGATAAAGAATTCAGCAGTTCGGAGGCCGAAGAAGATGATGATGTTTGATGGGGGATTTGCTGGTTTAATTCCCATGGCAACAGGACAAATCATTTCTTTTCTGTTTTTACATTTCAGTATTTTAATTTCAGTGCATGGTTAGTACTTTGTGGGTTAGGTGTAGTTTAGTTGTTAATTTGGTGATGTTGGCCAAGGCCTTGTTGTTTGCTGAACTTGGTCCTTTTGTTGTGTTTGCAAGTTTAATGTTTATGTTGTGGTTGTTCATGGTTTTAGAAAAATTCCATCGTGCGTTATCCTTGCTTGCTCCCCACGCTTTTAAAAGAAAAATGCGTTTGCGAAACCTTGATTTGATCGATTTTTGTGGCTGCGCGTTTCGTTAGCATAGCTTGGATGCATGTATGTTTTTGAGAAAAGTTTCAAGCATGATTTGATTGTGAGGACAGATTTGAGAATGTTTGAGAAATGATTCTTGTGAGTTGTGTGTTATCTCAAATGATTATGAGTGCCACCTTTGGCACCACTGTTGGTTTTGAATATTTCTCTTGTGATAATTCTTGCACGTTAATAAAGAAATGATCAAGGCAAATTTTGTTTGATGATTGTAAAGCCTAGAGCCAAAAAGCCTTCCATGTTTCTGTCATCCTTTTTGTGCAGCCCCTTTGAGACTTAATTGAAATTAATTTCTATCATGATAACCCATGAGCCTAAATGAAAAACAATTCACTTTCCTTACCATTGGATAGGAGAGCAATTGCATGTGTTGGGTTTAGAATAAGTTTGGGGGAAATCTTGCATGAAATGAAGAACTTGGGAACAATTGTGGGTCACTCTCATTAAATTAAAAGAAGTGTCACAGTTGTGTTTGTCTTATGTTCTGTAAATTCTGTGTGTGTAAAAAAAAATCGAGAAAAGAAAAGAAAAAGAAGATCAAGGAAAACAAAAAGAAATAAAAGCTGTGATACTTGTTGTGATTATAGCGGCATGTTCTTAAGCTTAAATGTGAGAAATGCAAGGAGCAGGTATCTTTGTCATTGTGAGAAAATAAGAGGGATTGGGTAAAATCTGAAAAATGCATTGATTGCTCTCTTATCTCATGGTGTTTGCTATTCTAGAAAAACCAATTTCCTTTCAAGCCTAGCCACGATTCAGACCTTGATCAAGTCCTTGTGATCTTAATTTTTGTGCATAATTTTGTTACATTGAGAAGGAAAGCAAAACTGATTTATGGTTGCCATTGTGTGTTGACTGTGAGAGAATTCAGCACCTAAACCAATTGGTGCTTGAGTGAGACACTTGAGTGAAAAGAATCAAACATTCTTAGATTTTGCCAAATTTTGATTGTTATGCTTAGTTCATTTCTTGAGAAATTAAGTACTTGCATCCTTGTTATGGTCTCGGTTTAAGGCACCATGCTTGAAATTCGAATCATTGGTTTGGTCCTTTTCAATTCTTAGAAGGAAGCATGTTTTGGATTTGTTAGGATGGGATTGATCTTGATCCATGATTTCTGTTTTAGTGGTAGTTATTTTCAGTTAGTTAGTTAGTTAGTTGTTGTCTTTTGCTTGAGGACAAGCAAAACTCCAAGTTTAGGAGAGTTGTTAGTTGCTATAATTACTTACTTTTCAAGTAGTTTTTAAGGCAATTATCTATCTTTTTCTCTCATTTGGAGTGTTGTTTTACTCAATTTCTATTAATTTTGCAATTTAGTTAGAATTTCTTTAGCTTCTCTAGTTTTATGGTTATATCTAAGTGTTTTGCCCCACTTTTTGTAGGAATTGGAGATTGAAGTTGAAGAACACGTTTTGGAGCTGCATTCTGAGCTTTGGAAGCAGTGGAAGGTCCTTTGCAAGAGAAATCTGTTGAAGTGCAGAATTTTCAAATCAGCCAAGCCAAAATCCCTGGCTGAGCCAAATGTCACTTTGGAGAAATTCTGCACATGTATATAAAGGACTGACCCTCAGAAGTTCAGAAAGCTGGGACATTTTTCAGAATTCATTCTCTGTAGCTCGTTTGCACTGTTTAGTGAGAGAGAAAAGCTCTCTCTTTAGTTCTTAGTTTTCTCTTCATCTTCTTCCCTTCCATGTGTATTTTCCAACTGCTCATACCCATGAGTGGCTGATTTCTTTAGTTGTTAAGGGTTAGATGTAATCATTCTCAAAACTCTCTTGTATCTTTTGATATTATATATATATATATATATATATATATATATATATATATATATATATATATTCTGCATATTTGTGTTTAAAGTTAGTATTTTGCTTCTTTTCTTAAAGCTTGTTGTGGCTTGATCACCCATAGCATGATCCTTGGACATGACTGTTGTTGGGAAACACTTTCGTTGTCTAGAACTGAAGCAATATACCTCATGAACTTCGTGTCTAGGAATGGAGCTTAGTTCATGGGTTATCTTGTGGTCTCTAGACTTAAAGCTAGTTGCTTCGTTAAGTTGTTAAGGAATCAAGGCTTGGGGGAGTAATCTAAGACTCTCTGCACCTAAGGAATTAGGGCTGAGAATGTTTTATTGACTGATTTTAACATTTAAATGCAAATGGAATGTATATTGTGTGCATGCAAGAAGAGAGTAGAGAATGGTGAGATCTAACCCCTGCAACATATTCATTTATCTGTTTTAACCTCTGTTTACTGCTGTGTTTCACTTCAAAAATCACAAAAATATCTTCTTTATTTCTGTCCTGCACTAAATCTGTTCTGAAATCCCACAAAACCACCCAAAGTTTGTGTTTTTATTGCTTTCGTGTGAAAACCAGTTCAGTCTAGTAAGTATTTATGTGAACATTGCTTATATCAAGCAAATCCCTTGGGAAAACGATACTTGGACTTATCCATTTACTACTTGTGCGATTTGGTACGCTTGCCAATCTGTCAACACCTTGTTAATAGTCTCAGAATTCTCTTGGCATCACATCTGATTAAGCAATGCGGGAAGCGTGACTGCATCTGCATGTAACCAGTGCATGTGGTAGCTAGGTATTGGTTTATATATTTTATGTTACAAAATTATGGAATTTATTGTATGGAGAAATTATTAGGTGATTCAGACTATGATGATCTCTATTAATCTTTATATGACATGTAATTAAGTATTATTAATTTTTCTTGTAAATTGAAAATTTTAAATACATGTCACATATAGATTGATTAAAACCAAAAACACTCAGTGGTCCTAAGTTACTTAATAATTTCTAATGCAAATGCTCTGCTACCTCTGTAGCATGATTCCCTCCGCAGCAGAAATTTTGGCCATTGATCACACTCTCTTTCTATAAACTACTACTATGCAGCAACTAATCAATGGTCCAAATTTTGCAGCACTGTGGCTGTAGAGAAATTTGGCTGCAGGGGATCCTACTTCAATAATTTCTGGTATGTATGCCCTTCAAATCAGCGGTAGAGTGTATGTGCTCTTGTATCTATGTTGTGAACAAGATTGATCATATATATCGCACTTTAGGAACTAGAGATCTTGGATAAGCTACCTCATTACTAGCCCGATCAGGTTATTCTTCAAAATCAAATCCTTTTTCCCTTATGAACAAAAGAAATTGTAAATCCTTATATTTACTATCTATAACAAAAATGTTTATTATTTTCTTTAATTTAATTTTATTTAAATATAACGACAAACTTACTAATGAGATCAAATTTGATAACCGAACATTTTTGTTTCTCAAAATCTAGTGAAGATTGCTACAGGAAAAAATAACAAAGTTTGCGTTTTGTGCATGATAATTCTGGCAAGGATAATTGGTCTAAAATTTAAGCAATTAAACAGAATCATAGTCATGACCAAAAGTATTCAAATCAAGCCCAAGAATTTGACCACGCGGTATGAATCAACCCATCCATCTTAATCTATAGCAGCAAGAATCATCTTCTCACTACCATTGAATTAAGCTTAACATGCAGCATTCAATTCCACCCAAAAATGGCTTCTTTTACCTGTCTACCTACCATGCTTCACCACCACAAACCACTTCATTCCACCAGAACTACTCTATCACCACTTACCTTTTCCTCAGCTTCAAGCAGTCACAACCAAGTTCAACCCAAGTTTAATTGTATGTTGGCAGAGAGGCCCATGTGAGGTCTACAAATTAAGGCCTCCTCAAAGCCCAAGAAGACGTTGCCATCAAGCAGTTCAAAACTACAAGCCCAACTGAGGATATAGAATTCAGGATGGAAGTTAAGATTCTGTGTCAAGTACACCTCCCAAACGTTGTTCCTTTTATTGGTTTCTGTGAGCACAAAAATGAAAAGACTGTTGTGTTTGATTATGTCCCTAACGGAAGCCTCTATGATTGTTTGCATGGCACCAACAATAACAACGTTGTTCCCTTGTCATGGAAACAAAGACTCCACATTTGCATTGGGGTGGCTCGTAGACTACAGTACAGCTAACCATGCAGTGAAATCAAGCAACATTCTTTTGGACCAGAATTTGGTGTCTAATAAAGTGGCAGATTTTTTACTCTGTAAGAAGCAACCTGAAAAGGAGTCAAGGCCTAAACCACCAAGAGCTGAGTTGAGGGAGAACTTGGAGGTTAGTTTGGAATACATATTTCTTTATAGTTATAGTTATAGACCATATTGCTTTAATCTTATAAAGTTTAAACTTCACTATTTTGAGGTTAGTGTAATTCCCTGAATATGTTTCAGGCAGTTTATGTTAGACTGAGCTCTTTCCCTACTGCCAAGAGCATATATCTTCATAGCCTTTGCATCCCAAAAGTCTTTCAAATTTATTTAACTTGTGTAACATTTGTGGGATGAATAATTTATGTCATCATATATGCAAGCATCTAGTGACACTCATTTGGGAGATGCATTTTATTTGCCGGATCTAATTCCCTAATATAATGTTAGCTTTTTCATATCTATTTTCCATTTTTTCAGCACTTAAGTTTAACATGACTCGCCATATAACTGTTGGGATTTTTCAGCAAATAAGAATGGAGCTATAATAAAGTTATTGGACAGGAAAATGTTTCAGTAACTGAACACGTAACACGGGCTAGTGACAAAAATTGTGGAAATTTATGACTTACCAAGTAACCTTGCACTTGTTTTCATTCACAGGACATAGAAGCAACTTGATACCTGTATACAGACATTGTAATACTATAATTATGAAAATAAACACATAATTTGTGAGCATATCTAGGATACTAGTAGTAGGTCTACGAAACTAATTGTTTAGCCAACATTTACAGAGTGTTGGGTTAAATCAATTCCCTCGACAAGCAACGTATCACTGTCCTTGTAACCGTAATAGTGCTCACGATTGTTAAACACATCATCACTATCTTCCTGTATTTTTTCATGAACACCCTGGGTAACAATATCTGCAGTTTCGCATTGCTCCGCAGTCTCTTGCAGTTTCAGTGCAGACTCCAGCATTGAAACTATATCATTCATCGACGGTCTCTGCATCCCATCATGTAACAAACAACTCACCCCAATCTCACAAAACTTTATGAAGCATTCAGGCACAATCTTCCCCCTCAAAATGGGGTCCACAATCTGTGCCATAGTCCCACTTTGGTAACAGTACCTGGCCCAATTAGCTAGCAACAACTGTTCAGTCTATGCAGTGTGGATTAGAGGCGGACAAGCGCACAGTATCTCAAACAGCACTACCCCAAAAGAGTACACATCAGACTTCACCATTAATCGCTGCCGAATAAAATACTCCGGGTCAAAATACCCAAAGCTGCCTTTCACAGCGGTGCTGACATGAGCCTTGGACATGTCATTGGGCCCAAACTTGGATAGCCCGAAGTCCGAAACCTTGGCCACCCACTTGTCATCCAACAAGATGTTGGTGGTTTTCACATCGCGGTGGATGATCATGTGTTTCGTGTCACTGTGAAGATAACGTAGACCGCGTGCGGCGCCAATACAAATATGCAAGCGTTGCTTCCATGAGAGAGGGGGTTTATCAGTGTCATAGAGATGGTCTCGGAGGTTTCCACGTGCCATGAAATCATAAACTAGGATCATCTCGTTGCTATCGCAGCAGTAACCTACAAGTGAGACGAGATGGCGATGGCGTAGCTGAGAAAGCATCTCAATCTCGTTCATGAACTAGTGTGCACCCTGCTGGGAACCCGGTTTGAGGCGCTTGATGGCAACGGGGGTGGAACCGCCATCGATGTAGCCCTTGTACACGTGGCCGAATCCCCCAACGCCGGTAATGAAGTCATTGTTGAAGTTTTTGGTGGCGGTTTTGATCTCGACGAGGGAGAAGCGGCGACAAAGATCAGATGGCAGACAAGAATTCTGAGTGCTGGTTGACTTGATCATTGAGAACGAGAGTGGACTCCACCTGAAAGTCGTGGACAACAAGACCAAAAAAACTACAAGCAAGATCAAAACTATGCCAGATACCAACCCCCCGACAACACCGATCATTAGTGTTCCACTTATGTTCTTTCCCTTTTGGACGAGTATGATGTTGTGTGGAGTCTGAACCAGGTCCGGGTTAGGTCCGGCAAGGTTGTTAGACTCGTTGATTTTGAAGATCTCGAGACCATTCAAAAACGAGTCACTGTATTTCGGATACCAATTTCTGTAATGATAAGGATGCATTTGGAGCGAGAGATTAACCTTTTTCTGAGTATCATTCTTGGGAATTAAAACTGCGTAGTCTTTGTACACGGCGAAATCTTTCTGTTTCTCACTCCAAGCCATAACATCAGCGTCAACTTCAGCCAATTGGCCCGCTATGTAAATTGAGAACGGCCTGTCACCGATGTCATTAATATTGGGGTCAAGTTCGCAAAAGTGGAGCCTAACCATATAAGTGAAACCAGAATCAACGGGGAACTCCCAAGTCAGGTTGACGATTTTGTTTAGAGTGGCGTTTGGGCCCATGTCACGCACTGTTCTGTACAGTTCCTTGGGTGCCACATATTCAGGATTCACTGTTATGTTCATCTTACCATCCATGTCACCTGATAGATTATCCCGTAGATTTTGCGTCACTAAATAATCTTCATCTTGACCAGCCCATTTCCTGAACAAGCCGGTGTCATTTTGTGGCGAGATTCCTAATTCCCTCCAACTTTGATTCTATAATCTGCCTCCAACGCGGTGCTGGTTCCAACGCTGAATACCGTGCCGCTTCCGACAAGCGTGAATCCTGGGTCATTTATTGACGTATAATAGAGATCGCTGGGCATGGACAAGACCTCGATTCCATTGATGAAAGCGTAGGAGTTTGATTGTGATGGAGTGAAGCTGAGGATAAGCCTCTTGCCATCATCCACATAGATGAGGTATTCTCTGAAGATGGTTTCCTTTTTTGCAGCATTGGCATTTAAAGAGGCGTTGAAACCATCAAGGAGAATGAATTGGTTGGATTGAACGGTGAAGGAGGCATCAGTGTGGGGAAACGAAGGGTAGTCAGCAGGGTGGAAGAAGAGGCGAAGGAATTTGGGGCCTCCGGTGACGGGGAAGGAATAACTGAATTGAGAACGAGAAAGGTGAGCTGCAGTAAAGGGAACTTGATTGGTAGAAGGAGCTTGTGCTGTTGCTTTAGCAGAAACGGTGCCATATTGAGGAGACAAGAGCATTGAGTCTGTGTCTCCCGTCCATGTCCTTTCACCATCAAAGGACATCCCAGTGGTGCCACAACTGATGGTAAAATTTTCCACTGGAGTGTATGCTTGGAGGTGTGTATAGAGGTGGAGAAAGAGGAAGAGTGTTACGGAGGTGATACTGTTGAACCTCATGGTTTGCGGTGAGACATTACAAGTCAGTGCAGTTGTGAAGACTTATCATCTTTGCTAGGTTGCAGTTGCTAGCAAGTCCGCGAGAAAGGAACGTTCAGTGTTTGTTAGTGAAGACCCTACAAGTCAATGCAGTTGTGAAGACTTATCATCATTTGATAGATTGCGGTTGCTAGCAAGTCCGGGAGAAAGGAACGTTCAGTGTTTGTTAGTGAAAGACTTTGTGACGACTTCAACAAAACCTTGTCTGTTTTATGTAGATATTAACAAAAAGAGTACTATTGCACTGGTGGACATGTTAGTAGTCTCATAGAATTATATTTGCAATCCTACTTTGTCTATACTCCAAATATGAAGGGATGGAAGAACATCAAGGGGTCATGCATCCGAACAATCAACGCAGGAAATTGTGACTGCATGTAACCAACTGTGCATGGGGGTGGACCACGACCTGCTGGGAGAGGAACTAAGTTAAAGTAGATAACTTGTTTATGAACAAAGTTTAATGGAAATCAAACTCTATTCTTTTTAATTTATTATCAGTTACAATTTTTATTTAACAAAGTGTTTGGTTGGAGAAAAATGGAGGGAAGGACAAAATTATTAAGTGATCCTAGACTATCACTGGTTCATAGTTTCAACCAATCTCTACATAATATGTAATCAGGTGTTTTTAATTCTTTTCTCTTAAATTAAAAAATTTAAATATATGTCACAGGATATCTTGGTTGTGCCGCAACTGATGGTGAAATTGTCCACTGCGCGTACGCTTGGAGGTGTGTAAAGAGGTGGAGCAGGAAGAGTATCACGGAGGTGATACTATTGAACCTCATGGTTTGCGGTGAGACACTAAGTCAATGCATTTGTGAAGACTTATCATCATTGCTGGGTCGCAGTTCCTAGCAAGTCCGGGAGAAAGGAACTTCAGTGTTTGTTAGTGAAAGACTTTGCATGACTCAAGTGGCAATCGCTTCTCTCTTTTTTTTTTTTTTTTTTATCTTTCTAGGTATTGATTGGCATTTGGGTGTCCATCAAACAGTATCCTATAATAATATATGTAGTAGTTGATGATTTATTTTTCAACTTACATATTTAATCGGTGAGTTCTTTTTAAGGTGGTTTGCAAAAAGATTTCTACATATTTCAAATTTCAATGAAACCTTGTCTGTTTTATGTACATATTAACACACAAAAAAGAAAAGTACTATTGCATTGGTGGACACTTGTTAGTAGTCTCATAGAATTCTATTTGCAATCCTACTTTGACTTTGCTCCAAATAAGAAGGGATGGAAGAGCAGCAAGGGGTCATGCATCCGAAAAAGCAACACGCGAAGTGTACGTGACTGCATGTAACCAACTGTGAATGTTGCAGGTGAGCCACGACCTGCTCTCAGTTAAAGTAGATAATTTGTTTATGAACAAAGTTTAGAGGATATCCAAGTCTATTCTCTTTAATTTATTATCAGGCTTAATTTTTATTAAAGTATAACGACAAACTTACTAATGAGATCAAATTAGGCATCTGAACACTTTGTATCTCCAAAATATATTTGGTGAATATTACTTCCTAAAAAAAATAACAAAAGTTGAGTTTTGTGTGTGATAATTCTGGCAAGTGTAATTGGTCTAGAAACAAAATTTCTATAACTCAACAGCAATCATAGTCATGACTCATGATCATAAGTCTTCAAGTCAAGTCCACAAATTTGACCACAAGGTGTGAATCAAGCCATCCATCCAGAGCAGCAAGAATCATCTTCTCACTAGCATTGAGTTAAGCTTCACACGCAGCATTCCATTCCACCCCAAAATGCATGGCTTGACGGGGAAGGAATTTGGGGCCTCCGGTGATGGGGAAGGAATAACTGAATTGAGAATGAGAAAGACAAGCTGCAGTAAAGGGAACTTGATTGATAGAAGGAGCTTGTGTTGTTGCTTTAGCGGAAATGGTGCTGTATTGAGGAGATAAGAGAATTGAGCCTGCGTCCTCTGTCCGTGTCCTTTGACCATCAAAGGATATCCCGGTTGTGCCGCAACTGATGGTGAAATTGTCCACTGGAGTGTATGCTTGGAGGTGTGTAAAGAGGTGGAGAAAGAGGAAGAGTGTTACTGAGGTGATACTGTTGAACCTCGTGGTTTGCGGTGAGACATTACAAGTCGGTGCAGTTGTGAAGACTTATCAACTTTGCTAGGTTGCAGTTGCTAGAAAGTTCAGTAGAAACTAGAAAGGAGCATTCAGCATTTGTTAGTGAAAGACTTTGCGAGCGACGACTCGAGTGACAAATATAATAATATATATTGATGCTTTATTTTTCTAAACTTACATATTAATTTGTGAGTTCTTTGTAAGGTGGTTTGCAAAAAGATTTCTAACACATGCTTGAAATTTGAACAAAACCTTGTATGGTTTATGTACATATTAACAAAAAGAGTACTATTTGCACTGGTGGACATGTTAGTAGTCTCAAAATTATATTTGCAATCCTACTTTGTCTTTACTCCAAATAAGAAGGGATGGAGACCAGCAAGGGGTCATGCATCCGAACAAATATCGCAGGAAATTGTGACTGCATGTAACCAACTGTGCATGGGGTGGGCCACGATTTGTATATGAAAAAAGTTTAATGGAAATCAATTTATTTATTATCAGTTGCAATTTTTATTTAACAGTGTTTGGTTGGAGCGAAATAGAGAGGAAGACAAAATTATTAAGTGATCTTGGATTCATGGTCTCAACCGATCATTACATGATACGTAATTAAGTGTTATTAATTTTCTCTCTTAAATTAAAAATCTTAAATAATATCACATAAAGATTGGTTGGAACCATAGACAGTTGATGATTCAGAACTACCTAATATTTCCTAGGGGGTGGAGAGGGATTTTTTTAATAAAATCAAATTTGGCATCTGAGCACTTTGTTTCTCCAAAATATGTAGTGAATAATAAATACTACAGAAAAAAAAAAGTTGAGTTTAACATGACTCGCCATGTAACTGTTGGGATTTTTCAGCAAATAAGAATGGAGCTATAATAAAATTATTGGACAGGAAAATGTTAACAGTAACTGAACACATAATACAGGCTAGTGACAAAAATTGTGGAAATTTATGACTTACCAAGTAACCTTTGTAACACCCCGAAAATTTCAACCAGTAAGTAGGAACGTGAACAGTTAATTAGGAATTAATCGAAATTTATTTGTTTGTTTTAAAATATATATATATATATATATATATATATATATATATAATAAATAAAATAATGTTTCGAGTAATTAAAATATAGTTAGTAATTAATTGATTGATTAAGAAAATAAAGGAAAATAAATAATATAGTAATTTCTTTATAATGGTCAAATAGGAAAAACAGTTATAAAATAAAAAGATATAACATTTCCGATAATTAAAATCTATGTGATTAATTCAAAGAAAACAATTGCTTGTAATAAAAAGTCCTCTATGAGTAACTCGCTGGAATTAATTCTCTGCAATTAATTCTCTGTAGTTACTTTCTATGTTATTTTATTTGAGATAAGGATGTGCAGTGTGATAAGTATTTAAGATTTAAATACTTAAATTTATCTGTGGATTAAATGTTTGAGGTATCGGAAATTGAAATTCATTTGTCTGTGGTAACGGTTAAAAATGAATAATAAAGATATCTGGAAATAAATTCATTTGTCTGTGATTAATTGTTAGTAATAAATAATAAAAATATTTGTTGTTGTGTAGTAATTATTTATTTGACTGAAAGTTTGTTTTAACCGTTTTGAATCATTTTTTTTAAATCTGAGACTTGCAAGACAAGTAATCTTTTAAAATTCCTCTGTGAGTGATTACTCTACAGAGAAATTTTAGGAAAGTTATTTAAAAATTTTTTCAATTATAAAGAATTATTAAGAATTTAAAGTGGATGTTTATCTATTCGTTTTTTTTATTAGAACGTGTTTCGGGTTAAATTACATAGTGTATTTCTACACTATGTAACTTGACACGACCCTAACCCATCTAATCAAGTGACCATTGGCCACTTAAAATGCATGCAAAACACTCCCTCACACACTCAAAACTCACGGCCACTCACATTCATTTTCACTAACCATCACTCAAATCACAACTTAAGGCTAACACTCACCTCACTCACTCACTTAATTTCATTTAACTTCTGCTCAAAAAGAATTAAAACTACTCCTTTCTCTCTCTTCCTTCTCTAGCCGAGACTCACTCCCTCCCTCACCAACACCATTTTTCAGTTTCTTCTTTCTCTTGCATGCCATAGCTTGAGTGCCCAAAAGTCAACACTCATTTGGAAGAAAACAACCAGCTCCTTCTCTTCTTTCCAGCGAGCTCATCATCAAGTAAGGGGACTCTTTGGTATATTCAAAGTGGCTGGAGGTGGAGGATCCAGCCACTCTCACCTAAAATGCCTCCCATGTTGACTGAATGTGTGAAATGTGTGATTGCATGCATGTGATCTGGTTTATATTTTGAAATTCCCTTTGGCAGTGGCTTGTAACTGTGTCAAAAACCTTCTCCTCATCTTCTTTTTCTAAAATTCATGGGATGGCTCCAATACAAAGGAGACCATGCCCAATTTTTGTTAGAACTCAAGCATTTTCAAAATTTGAAAAATTGTGTTGGTAGTGGCTGTCTCATTGTAGAAGCCCTGGACAGTGTTTATGTTTTTGTGCATAACTTTTGATCTAGCCATTGGATTTTGGTTAAACTTGTCCCCAGTTGAATTAGACTCAAAATGAACCAAATTTACTTATGAGACCATTGTGAGATAACCTCAAATGAAGGTTCATCCATGACATGCAATGGGACTGTTCTGCTTGTGGAAACTGGTTCGGGCAATGGCTGTTTCACGTAGAAGCCCTGGACAGTACATACTTTTTTGTGCATAACTTTTGATCTAGCCGTTGGATTTGATGAAACTTGTCCTCAGTTAAAGTAGACTCAAAATGCACCAACTTTTCTTTTAAGACCATTGCGAGATATCCTAAAATGAAGGTTCATCCGTGACATGCAATGGGACCGTTCTGCTTATGGAAACTAGTTCGGGCAAGGTTTGGTTTTTTAGCTTTTTAAACCAAAGTAATGACCTTTTTTGAAATCTAATTTTTTTGTTCATAAAACTAGACAAACAGAGCTTTAAAATGTTATAAGTTTCGAAAATTTTCATCCACAATTGCTAATTTAACTAATTTGGTTTATATAGAACTCATGCATGAATCCCAGATTTTGAACCTGAGACATAGGTCTTAGAAAAGAAATTACTGGGAAAAATGTAGGAGGAATTAGGATTCAAGTTTTACTTTTTATGAAAGATATGAATGTTAGCTTTTTACTATAAAAGTTTGAGTTAAAATGTCATTTGGGAAGATTGAGAAAATTTAACATCTTTGAGGTATGCTCACTGTGAGGGGCATACTGACCTGCAAACTTCTAGGAATTTTTATAATTTTTGTAGATTTAATCTGAGAGTGTGGGTTACCTTTTTGAAAAATAGGTTTTAAGGGCTTTAATTTGATATAAGAATTTCACAAAACAAAAATCGTTTACTAAATTAATTTTGAACAGAGATTAGGTGCTGCAAGAGAGGGATTCTATTTTAAATTGCCTTGAATATGATATTTTAATTGTAATATATTTGAATGTGTAAATTAATTATAAATGTGTGCATGCAAGGCAGTGGGTAAATTTGACACTTGCCTTAAATGATTGTAAGACCCTTGGAATGTGAGCCTAGGGCATCTTTGTGCGTGTGATTGTGCGTTTTGAAACTCTCGGTGGTACAGTCACATGGACTATAGTATGAATTGTAATTCTCTGTGATTTATGAGCATAAGACTCAAACGCGAGTACTTATGTGGACTAGGACACTGTCCTAGTAATATGGGAAAATTTTATCGGCAATAATAATAATAAAATAAATTCCAACAGTGAGAAGCATTAATTTAGAATTAAGAATTCCTTTATTTTATAAGCTTAATAAATGAACTCTTTAATTTGTGCTTTGGACTTAGATAAACATTCTAGGACCCTTGTGTGGAGGAATTGTCGGTAAGTTACTAATTAATAAAATCTTTGAATTTGAGAGGTTAAGGCACAAATAAAATGTAATAAAGAATCTTGATACGTGATGGTGATATGCGCCTTGAGAGTCGTGTAACGAGGAAAAATGCTTGTACGGCGGACTTGTGAAGGAAGTCGCATAGGGCAATTCCGGCTGGGAGAAAGATGCAAAGATGTTGGCGGAGATCGAACAACATGGTCACCAATGGGTGATGGAGAGCATATTCTCATATGGTATAATTTTTGTTGGAGCCAGGACAAGGTCTTGAGCTCGGCATTGATTCGACCCATCTTGTACCACCAACAGCGGAAACCCATGGTGACGAGCAAAAGATAATCTCTGTGAGAGAGTGTGCGAGGAGTAAGTCCTCAGAGTATGAATGACTGCAGATTCGTACCTAGGAGATGATCGTGAGACATTACAACCTTGGAGGGTAGGCGTCGAGTTGTGACTACGTTCACACAAACCGACTTGGGGACCCTGACAATAACCATGAAAAAAACTCAGTTGGTGAGAGCCCACATTATACCAGGGTGATGGTATACTCCCAGCAGTCATTCCACTCAATATATGTAAGACCACTGAGTTTTGGGAGTTCCAGTGGTAGCTGGCCAGTGTGTTACAATTTTCAAAAATAGTCATGGAAACAGGTAGGTTCCGAGTGTGAACGTTAGAGAACCACACCGCAGTGGTTAGCAGGATTGTGTGGTTTGCTTGATGAAGTGAAGAGTTCACCCTTATGTTTTTGTTTTAGGAGCTGGTGGTAATACCTGTGGAGATCACAAGAGGGCTATCCTCATCAGTTTCGTCGCTCTCATCATCATCTGTCTCTTCGGAGTGTCCTTGAAGAGTTCATCGATACCCTCTACTGTTTCTGATGTCACACCATCTGAGGAGTTCACGTTGGTCCGACGCTTCCCGCCTTTCACCGAACCCCTCTTACGTCAATGAATTGGAGACGTAATTGGGTGGGAGTCAGTCAGGGGGATTCGCTGCTAGTCGTGAACTTAGGGAACAGTGAGTCCTAGGATTTTGAGGAGGATTAGAGAACCTTGAGAAAGATTTCGTGAAGGATCCGGTCGACAATGTCCACTAGATTCCCTCCTCAGGGATCTTGTCAGAGGCCCTCCGCCATCCCATTTCTTTGGATTAGTCTAACATGCAGGGTTGGGTTTAAAGATGACTACTCTGAGACTAGGTTTTTCCCTTTTATGTATTTGAATACGGGGTAGACCTAGGTTTTAGATTTTACTATGTATATTCAGTTTTCATACTCTATTACCATATGTATTTAGTATATACCTTGAGCAATGTGTATATGTATATATGTTACTATTGCTTCGAAAAACATTTTGATGTATGGAATTCTCTATTTTATGCATATGTGTATACTTGATAACCAACTAAATTATCTCATATTCTTTATTTTATTAATTCGGAATTAAGTGCCCATTTATGTTTGAATGACGTTGCAATTAGTTTCTTGCGAATGTAAATAACCTGTTTTAATTACTAAGTGGAACACAACTTTCGAACTTAAAATTTACATAAAACTTGTTTTAACAATTTGGCAAAATTTCAACTTACCTATTTACAATCACATTTGATTTGTAAAATTCAACAAACTTTGGCGCTTTGTAAAATGAATAAATAAATAATCTCTTCTTTCTTTTACGAGAATTAAATAAAATAACATGCCTATGAAATTAAAATGAGTTTAAAATACAAATACATATAAATCCGGATTTAGGGTGTTACAACCTTGCACTTGTTTTCATTCGTAGGACATAGAAGCAACTTGGTACCTATATACAGACATTGTAATACTATAATTATGAAAATAAACACATAATTTGTGAGCATATCTAGGATACTAGTAGTGGGTCTACGAAACTAATTGTTTAGCCAACATTTACAGAGTGTTGGGTTAAATCAATTCCTTCGACACGGCTCCAGGTCCATATATAATTTCAGGGAAAGTTGTCTCAGACAAGCAACGTATCATTGTCCTTGTAACCGTAATAGTGCTCATGATTGTTAAACACATCATCACTATCTTCCTGTACTATTTCATGAACACCCTGGGTAACAATATCAGCAGTTTCGCATTGCTTCGCAGTCTCTTGCAGTTTCAGTGCAGACTCCAGCATTGAAACTACATCATTCATCGACGGTCTCTGCATCCCATCATGTAACAAACAACTCACCCCAATCTCACAAAACTTCGTGAAGCATTCAGGCACAATCTTCCCCTTCAAAATGGGGTCCACAATCTGTGCCATAGTCCCACTTTGGTAACAGTACCTGACCCAGTTAGCTAGCAACAATTATTCAGTCTTTGCAGTGTGGATTAGAGGCGGATGAGTGCACGGTATCTCAAACAGCACTACCCAAAAGAGTACACATTAGACTTCTCCGTTAATCGCTGCCAAATAAAATACTACGGGTCTAAATACCCAAAGCTACCTTTCACAGCGGTGCAAACATGAGCCTTGGATATGTCATTGGGCCCAAACTTGGATAGCCCGAAGTCTGAAACCTTGGCCACCCACTTGTCATCCAACAAGATGTTGGTGGTTTTCACATTGCGGTGGATGATCATGTGTTTCGTGTCACTGTGAAGATAACATAGACCACGTGCGGAGCCAAAACAAATATGCAAGCGTTGCTTCCATGAGAGAAGGGGTTTATCAGTGTCATAGAGATGGTCTCGGAGGTTTCCACGTGCCATGAAATCATAAACCAGGATCATCTCATTGCTATCGCAGTAGTAACCTACAAGTGAGACGAGATGGCGATGGCGTAGCTGAGAGAGCATCTCAAACTCGTTCATGAACTCGTGCGCACCCTGCTGGGAACCCGGTTTAAGGCGCTTGATGGCAACGGTGGTGGAACCACCATCGGTGTAGCCCTTGTACACGTGCCTGAATCCCCCAACGCCGGTAATGAAGTCATTGTTGAAGTTTTTGGTAGCGGTTTTGATCTCGACGAGGGAGAAGTAGCGGTAAAGATCATATGGCAGACAAGAATTCTGAGTGTTGGTTGACTTGGGAATTAAAATTACTTAGTCTTTGTACACGGCGAAACCTTTCTGTTTCTCACTCCAGGCCATAACATCAGCGTCAACTTTAGCCAATTGGCCCACTATGTAAATTGAGAATGGCCTGTCACCGATGTCATTAATATTGGGGTCAAGTTCGCAAAAGTGGAGCCTAACCATATAAGTAAAACCATAATCAACGGGGAACTTCCAAGTCAGGTTGACAATTTTGTTTAGAGTGGAGTTTGGGCCCATGTCAAAGCACTGTTCTGTAGAGTTCCTTGGGTGCCACGTATTCAGGATTCACTGTTATGTTCATCTTACCATCCATGTCACCTGATAGATTATCCTGTAGATTTTGCGACACTAAATAATCTTCATCTTGACCAGCCCATTTCCTGAACAAACCGGTGTCATTTTGTGGCGAGATTCCTTTCCCTCCAACTTTGATTCTATAATCTGCCTCCAACGCGGTGCTGGTTCCAACGCTGAATACCGTGCCACTTCCCGCAAGCGTGAATCCTGGGTCATTTATTGACGTATAATAGAGATTGCTGGGCATGGACAAGACCTCGATTCCATTGATGAAAGCGTAGGAGTTTGATTGTGATGGAGTGAAGCTGAGGATAAGCCTCTTGCCATCATCCACATAGATGAGGTATTCTCTGAAGATGGTTTCCTTTTTTGCAGCATCGGCATTTAAAGAGGCGTTGAAACCTTCAAGGAGAATGAATTGGTTGGATTGAACGGTGAAGGAGGCATCAGTGCGGGGAAACGAAGGGTAGTCAGCAGGGTGGAAGAAGAGGCGAAGGAATTTGGGGCCTCCGTTGACGAGGAAGGAATAACTGAATTGAGAACGAGAAAGGCGAGCTGCAGTAAAGGGAACTTGATTGGTAGAAGGAGCTTGTGTTGTTGCTTTAGCAGAAACGGTGCCATATTGAGGAGACAAGAGCATTGAGTCTGTGTCTCCCGTCCATGTCCTTTCACCATCAAAGTATATCCTAGTGGTGCCACAACTGATGGTAAAATTGTCCACTGGAGTGTACGCTTGGAGGTGTGTATAGAGTTGGAGAAAGAGGAAGAGTGTTACGGAGGTGATACTGTTGAACCTCATGGTTTACGCTGAGACATTACAAGTCAGCGCAGTTGTGAAGACTTATCATCTTTGCTAGGTTGCAGTTGCTAAAAAGTTCAGTAGAAACTAGAAAGGAGCATTCAGTGTTTGTTAGTGAAAGACTTTGCGAGCGACGACTCGAGTGAAAAATATAATAATATATATTGATGGTTTATTTTTCTAAACTTACATTAATTTGTGAGTTATTTGTAAGGTGGTTTGCAAAAAGATTTCTAACACATGTTTGAAATTTGAACAAAACCTTGTCTGGTTTATGTACATATTAACAAAAAGAGTACTATTGCTCTGGTGGACATATTAGTAGTCTCAAAATTATATTTGCAATTCTACTTTGTGTTTACTCCAAATAAGAAGGGATGTAAAACCAGCAAGGGGTCATGCATCCGAACAAACATCGCAGGAAATTGTGACTGCATGTAACCAACTGTGCATGGGGTGGGCCACGATTTGTTTATGAAAAAAGTTTAATGGAAATCAATTTAATTTATTATCAGTTAGAATTTTTATTTAACAGGTTGGAGGAAATAGAGAGGATGACAAAATTATTAAATGATCCTGGACCATCACTGGTTCATGGTCTCAACCGATCATTGCATGATACGTAATTAAGTGTTATTAATTTTCTTTCTCTTAAATTAAAAAACTTAAATAGTATCACATAAAGATTGGTTGGAACTATAGACAGGTGATGATTCAGAACTACCTAATATTTCCTCGGGGGTGGAGAGGGATTTTTTTAATAAAATCAAATTTGGCACCTGAACACTTTGTTTCTCCAAAATATCTAGTGAATAATAAATACTACAGAAAAAAAAAAGGGTTGAGTTTTGTGTATGATAATTCTGGCAAGGGTAATTGCTCTAAAATACTTTTCAGAAACTCAACAGCAATCATAGTCACGTTCATTAGTCCTCAAGTCAAGTCCACAAATTTGACCACAAGGTGTGAATCAGACCATCCATCCATAGCAGCAGGAATCATCTCACTATCAAGCCTCAGCGCAGCATTCTATTCCACCCCAAAATGGCTACTTTGCCTTGTCTACCATGCTTCACCACAAACCAGTTCAACCCAAGTTTAATTGTTGGTGGAGAAGGCCCATGCCAGGTCTACAAAGGCCACCTCAAAGCCCAAGGAGAAGTTGTCATCAAGTGGTTCAAGACTAGAGGCCCAGCTGGGGATGTAGAATTTAGCGTGGAAGTCAAGATTTTGTATCAACCACACCACCCAAACGTTGTTCCTTTGATTGGTTTTTGCGACCACAAAAATGGCAAGTTCGTTGTGTATGACTATGGGGAGCTTAATTAAGGTATTGTTAAATAAATACTTATTATATAAATATTTATGGAAGGGGAAATGAAGTCAAAGTATTTTTATATAAACTATAAGCTGTTTTTATAAGTTATCTTAGAAAACTTATTTAAATAAGTTAAAAATAGCTTATGGACATATAATATGTTAAAATAATGATACAAATTTCTAGAACTTTCTATAATGTTTTAGTGCAGTAAGTATGTAACATGATAATTCTAGATTACATGTACTAGAATAATCTAATGTTTCTAAATGTGATAGTTCTAGATTAAACTAAATATTAAATATTTGTAACCGCCACACTATAGGCGGTGCAGTGACTCTATAAATATGCAAACAACACCACTTTGTATTATGCTTGTGAGAAAGCAATACAATTGTATTACTATATATTGTTCAAAACTCCGCTGCTTCTCCCCTGTATCTATATTCTACTAACAGTTTGCTACATGGCCATTACATTGTTTCTCTACAAAAGATAACTTACTAATCTCACTCCTAAACCACGTGCTAATCACCATACAGCAACTAAACCATTAACCTTCTATTCCCTTAAAATACTATCAGTGGCATCAGAGCTACGTTCGGTCATCTACTGGGCGTAGATATATCACCCAACTACTTCCAAAAAAATAAAAATAAAAAAAACCCCCCACTATATTCTAAATTTTCCTTAAACCATGGCAAATACTTCTTAAGCTTCATCTATTCCTGTCCCTATTTTCACAGGAGAAAATTATGATTATTGGAGCATTTAAAATGAAGACATTTTTTTGCTCTCAAGATTTATGAGATATTGTAGAAGAAGGATTCATCGCTCCTACAGACACTTCTACTCTAACTGCAACTCAGAAGAAGGAGTTAAAGGAGAATAAGCAAAAAGATTCGAGGGCATTATTTTTTCTACAACTAGCAGTGGGAGACACAATTTTTCCAAGATGGATGCAACAAGTGCTAAAGATGCGTGGAGTACACTACAGGAGGAGTTTCAAGGCAGCGTCAAGGTACGTGCCATTAAACTTCAAAGTTTAAGACGTGACTTTGAGTTAATGAAAATGAAGGAGTCTGGGACCATAAAAGACTACTATTCTAGGATAAAAGAAATAGTTAGTCAAATAAGAGCATGCGGGGAAAATATTCTTGACAAGAAAATTATTGAGAAAATTCTAATTTCTATTCCCCATACATATGATGCAATCGTGACTGCTATAGAGCAAACCAAATACCTGTCTACTTTATCAATGACAGAACTTATAGGCTCTCTTGAAGAATATGAGCAAAGATTGAAAAGGCATGATGAAGACTCTATCGAAAATGCCTTTCAATCAAAGCTCAAATTATGGTCTCAGAAAAAAGAAAATGGTGAAAAGAAAATTGGAGAAGTTTCTAGAAACAAAGAGAATTCTAGAAATTTCTCTAAGACCAATGAAGACAAATATCCTCCATGTGGCATCTGCAAAAAGACAAGTCACTTGGAGAAGGATTGTTGGCATCGTGGAAAACCACAATGTCACTATTGTAAGAAATTTGGACATGCGGAGAAGAACTGTCGCAACAAAAACAAGCATCAAGCAAATTTTGTCGAAGAACACAACAATGAGCAACATCTTTTTTATGATACCCGAGATTCCAGTGATGAAACAAGTGGAAACTGGTACTTGGATAGCGGTTGCAGCAATCACATGGCTAATGATAGGAGCATCTTCAAGGAAATTGATGACACTGTCAAAGTGAAAGTTCGATTTGGAAATGGCACCATGGTGGAGTCAAAAGGAAAAGGCACTGTCATGGTGGAGACAAAGAAAGGTACGAGACTCATCAAAGATGTCTTACTAGTTCCCAATCTTAAAGAAAATCTCTTGAGCATTGGTCAAATGATGGAGAAAGGATATTCTCTTCACTTCAATGGAGATACATGCACAATCTATGATAACCATAACAAAGGGAAAGAGATTGCCAAAGTTAAAATGGAGAAGAGAAATAGAAGTTTCCCAATAAGCTTCAAATCCACTACTAATATTGCCATGAAAGTCCAAGTTAATGATTCATGGCTATGGCATCGAAGGTTTGGCCACTTCAACACTCAAGCATTGAAGCTGTTATATCAGAAGAATATGATGAGAGGTCTACCATATTTGAAAGAAAATAATGAAGCTTTTGAAGGATGTCTTCTCGGGAAGCAACATAGATTACCATTTTCAACTGATAAAGCATGGAGAGCTAAAGACTTGTTGGAGTTGATCCATATTGACATCTGCAGACCGATGAGGACACCGTCACTCAACAACAACAGGTACTTCATTCTTTTCATTGATGACTTTTCTAGAATGACATGGGTTTACTTTCTTAAAGAAAAATCAGAAGTATTTGGAACATTCAAGAAGTTCAAAGCCTTTGTCGAGAAACAAAGCGGGAAACACATCAAAGTATTGAGAAGTGATTGAGGCAAAGAGTACAACTCACACGAGTTTGATAAGTCCTGTGAAGATGAAGGCATTGAGTGACAACTTACAGTTGCATATTCTCCATAACAAAATGGCATGTCTGAGAGGAAGAATCGGATAGTCATGGAGATGGCTAGATCAATGCTAAAGGAAAAAGGCTTGCCTAATACTTTTTGGGCAGAAGCAGTTTACACTGCAGTCTACATACTTAACAGATGTCCAATTAAGGCAGTACAAGATGTGACGTTGTAGTTTCCTAATTGTATGATTAAGTGTTTGACTAATAATGCAAGAGAAAAATTAAAATTAAAATTATGTTGAAATAATATAATAATTTACTTAAGTTCTATGTTGTGTTATGTGTTGTGGTTTTACTCTTGGATTTTTAAAGAGGTGTTGGACTTAGAGGGTGTGTTGAAAGATTTTCGGGATTTTTAAGTGTATTTAGAGGAAGGGTGGAGACAAATAGCAAAATTCCATGCAAATCTTCTTATTAAACATGCAAAGCTTCCTGTTTCTTTCATTCTCCTTCATTCTTATCTTCCTTTTTCTATAAGTTTCTTCACCGTAAGTGAGAGATTTATTTCTACCTTAACTTGAAGCTTGATTTCTTCTTTCCTAGAGATTTCTTAGCTGATTTTAAGTTAGTGTCTCCTAATTGATTCTGTAACAAAACTTGAGGATAGATTACTCGAGAACCTCAAAGTTATCCTCTCTAGCTTTTTCTTCTTCACGGTTTGAGTCAAGAGCTGTAGGTAAGGGAAGCTTCATAACTGTTTGAAATAATCTGGTGGTGATATGTTTGGAATAATGTTTCTGTTTGTATGCTTTAAAGATCTGTTATGATGATGTGATGATTTTTGCTCTCTTGATGTTTTGATGATTTGAGCTGAGTTTGTTGTGATATCATGTTGTGCTTTGGAATGATATTGTAAGTGATGGAAATGGTTTCAAAATCTTTGAAACATGTGTTCGTAATGGGTTTGGAAAGGTTCTGGGTTTTGCAGAAAATCACTCGTCCAAAGAAAACCATCGTCCATCTACCTATACTACAACTAAAAAAAACAACGTCCAGTGAATACTAGAGAGTAGTAAAACCAACGTCCAATGACCCAGTGTCTAGAGACCAGCGTCCAATGATTCAGTGTCTAATGACTCGCGTCTAGCGGTGCCTTATGTTCAGTAAAGTCTAACGTCCAGTAATGGTGGTTGTGAAATTTTGAGGGTGTGTTTAATAGAGAATCAGAACCTAGTCTTGTTACGAACGAGGATGTTGGATATGCCACTATTTTGGTTCTAGAACTATGTTAGGAAATTCACATTTTTGGTTAACGTTGATGTTGAGTTGTGAGTAAGGACTCAAATGTTGAGAATGCCTTACTTGTGCTTATTGAACTGTTGGATGGGTTCATAAGCTTGATTTGAGAAAAATGATGAATTTATAACATAGAGGAAACGTGTGGCAATTAGAGTTATTGAGTTGTGTATGATATTGCATAAGGGTAGGCACGTAAGTTGAGGGTGCTAGGTGGGCTCTCAACCTAGTGCTTGAGGATTTCGTGATGGCCAATGGTGGGCATATAGAATAGACAAGTGGGCGAATTCCTAAAGATGGAACATTTTGCAAACCTGACAAAGGTAAGCCAATACCAACACTTGTCTGTATTCGATTAAATTCACACTTCCTCCACATGGTGGCTCAAGGGACTCCCTGAATGGTCTAAGGTGAGACTAATGGTAGGGGATGTGGCCTATGGGGACCGCCCGAAAGTTGTTGAAATCTCCATGGAGTCGAGTCAGCATAATGTTGCATGATGATATTGATGTATGGAATGATACCTGATGTGAACTGAATATTTATTGTGAATGATGTTGATTGAAATTGTGTATATTCTATCATTCTTTTTATAAGTAAGCTTACCCTTGCAATTTGTGTTTGTATTGTTTTACTGCAATGATCGTGTGGTTAACACGGGAACAGGTAGCAGTGATGGTGCTAGCTCTTATGCTAGTCACGATTGAACATTGGACGATCCTCAGATTGGACGATCCTGCTGTTATGTTGATTGGACGATCCTAAGATTGGACGATCCTCTTGTTTTGCTAATTTTGTTCTAGTATATATGTACATATTACGGGGACCAGCTTAGGATTTTGTATAAATATTAAGATTAGTGTGAACATTCTCTACAAGGGGATCTTTCTTCTGATGTTATATGTATCCTCGTATTTTAAGGTGTAAATCGGTATATTATACTTGGACAATGTGGTGATGAACGTTTTATGTAGGTACATACGTATGTATTTTAAATGTGAAAAATTTATACGTTCTTTCACATGATAATAATTAAATAGAGAGTTTAGTATAACATATCTGTAACGAAGTTGGGTCGTTACACAAGACAAGACTCATATTGAAGCATGGAGTGGGCAAAAGTTGTTGGCTAAGCACCTAAGAGTATTTGGCTTTATATGCTACATACATGTTCCAGATCATAAGAGACACAAGCTAGAAGACAAGACTATACGAGGAATCTTCTTGGGGTATAGTACACAGTCAAAAGGCTACAAAGTCTACAACTTGCAAATGAAAAAGCTCAACATCAGTAGAGATGTTGAGATTGATGAAAATGCTTCTTGGAATTGGGAAGAAGAAAAAGTTTTAAGAAGCAACATTCCCATTCCAATGCAACAACCTCAAGAAGAAGTTCAAGAAGTGGCAGAAGAACCAGGTATGCTTTCTTCACCTACATTAGAACAAGATTCTTCACCAGAGTCTACCCCAAGACGAGTAAGATCTTTGGTGGACATATATGAAACTTGCAACATGGCTATGCTTGAGCCTGAATGTTATGAAGAAGCATCAAAACAAGAAGTACGGGTAAAGGCAATGGAAGAAGAGATAAAAATGATTGAAAAGAATAATACTTGGGAGCTCGTAGATTGCCCGCATGGAAAGGACATCATTGGAGTTAAATGGGTCTACAAGGCAAAGCTTAATCCCGACAGCACAATACAAAAGCACAAGGCTAGATTAGTTGCTAAAGGCTATCCACAACAACCTGGAGTTGACTACAATGAGACATTTGCCTCAGTTGCTCGTCTAGACACAATTAGAGCCTTAATAGCTCTTGTAGCACAAAAAAGGTGGAACATCTACCAATTGGATGTCAAATCTGCCTTTCTAAATGGTGTGCTTGAAGAAGAGATTTATGTGGAGCAACCACAAGGCTTTGTAAGTAAAGGCAATGAAGCTAAAGTGTTGAGACTAAGAAAAGCTCTATATGGCTTAAAGCAAGCTCCTCGAGCATGGTATAGCATAATTGATCAGTACTTCACCAACCAAGGATTCAAGAGGAGCAAGAGTGAGCCAACACTATACATCAAGACGTGAGGTCAGCATGATACTCTTCTTGTCTCCTTGTATGTAGATGATCTTATCTACACAGGCAACAATTTGAAGATGATGAAAGAATTCAAAGAAGACATGATGAAGACTTTCGAGATGACCGACCTTGGCTTGATGAATTATTTCCTCGACATAGAGGTAAGACAACAAAAAGAAGGAATATTTATTTCTCAAAAGAAATACACTGAAGCTCTGTTGAAGAAATTCAAGATGTATGGCTGCAAATCTATCACTACTCCACTCATCACAAACGAGGAGTTGCAAAAAGATGACGGAGCACCAGAAGCTGACGCATTACACTATAGAAGTTTGATCGGGAGTCTATTATATCTCACAGCCACACGGCCAGACATCATGTATACTACAAGTCTCCTATCAAGATTCATGCAAAGGCCAAGTCAAATTCACTATGGAGCAGCAAAAAGAATTCTAAGATATCTACAAGGAACGAAGGAGTTTGGTATATGGTACAAAACCATGACCAACTCAAGGTTGACTGGCTACATCGACAGTGATTGGGCAGGATCAATAGATGACATGAAGAGTACGTCAGGATATGCCTTCTCACTAGGATCAGGATTTTTCTCTTGGGCATCTAAGAAACAAGCAACAGTAGCACAATCAACAGCAGAAGCAGAGTATGTGGCAGCTGCTAAAACTACAAGTCAAGCAATTTGGCTTCGAAGAATACTTGAAGAAATGGGTGAAAAACAAGATGGGCCTACTACTATCTACTGTGACAATAAGTCAGCAATAGCAATGGCGAAGAATCCAGTCCATCATCAAAGAACTAAACATATTGCAATCAAGTATCACTTCATCAAAGAAGCATAAGCAAATAAGCAAATTCAGCTCGAGTACTGCACAACTGAAGACCAAGTTGCAGAAATATTTACGAAGGCACTATCAAGAGTCAAGTTCGAGCAATTGTGAATTATGCTTGGAGTTTCCGAAATTTGCATCAATGAGGAGTGTTAAAATAATGATACAAATTTCTAGAACTTTCTATAATGTTTTAGTGCAGTAAGTATGTAACATGATAATTCTAGATTACTTGTACTAGAATATCTAATGTTTCTAAATGTGATAGTTCTAGATTAAACTAAATATTAAATATTTGTAACCGCCACACTATAGGCGGTGCAGTGACTCTATAAATATGCAAACAGCGACACATTGTATTATGCTTGTGAGAAAGCAATACAATTGTATTACTATATATTGTTCAAAACTCCTCTGCTTCTCCCCTGTATCTATATTCTACTAACAGTTTGCTACACGGCCATTACATTGTTTCTCTACAAAAGCTAACTTACTAATCTCACTCCTAAACCACGTGCCAATCACCACTCAGCAACTAAACCATTAACCTTCTATTCCCTTAAAATACTATCATAATAAGTTATTTTTCTAAGTTTTTCCAAACACAAATACAAGTGCTCATCATGTCATAAGATAAAATGCAACTAAATTGTACATAAGCTCTTCCAAACAGGATATATGTCCCTAATTGAAGCCTCTGTGATTGTTTGCATGGCCCCAACAATGTTGTTCCCTTGTCATGGAAACAAAGATTCCACATCTGCTTTGGGGTGGCTCGTGTACTACACTACATCTATTTTGGGACCAAGATACCTATCATGCACCGTGCATTGAAATCAAGCAACATTCTTTTGAACCAGAATTTGGTGCCTAAAGTGGCAGATTTTGAACTTTGCAAGAAGCACCCCCAAGGGGAGTCAATGCCAAAACCACCAAGAGTTGAGTTGAGGGAGAACTTGGAGCTTAGTTTGGAATACATGGAGCCGGAGTATCGCATTACACTGGATGGTTATCAGAGAAATCTGATGTGTACTCTTACGGTGTGGTTACGTTGGAGGTTTTGTGCAGGAAGGAAGCGTGTTTTTTTACCCCAGATGAAGATTGTGATCGTACCTTGTCAAGTGGTCCTATGTTGTACTTTCAAAGTTCCAATTCAATTTTTGTACCTTCACAATTATTGTAAAGCTCTATAGTTCCCATATTCAAGTGTGTGTTACCAGTATATCACGTTAAAGTTCTACTTGGTTACAAATAATATTTGTCTCTACTTGGAGCAAGTGCTCAGCATAACACTGTCAAATGCGAAAGGAAAAGAAGTTTCTTTGAAACAAGTTAGCAGCACACAAGCTAACCATCATAGATCATATTGCTTGATCCAATTTACGATGTTTTCTAAATCCTTCACATTTCATATTAGTTCCCAGATTCTAATAAACTTTGCTTAATATAATTTGCCTCCACATCTACAACTTTATTTAATTTTCTTGTAATTTACCAATAGTGAGAGAAAGAGTTGTTATATTAGCTGTTCAGTTATGTAGCGCAAAAATATAGTTGATAGAGAGATTTATGCAAGAAAAGTATTATTTTGACATTTGTATTTTTAGTAATTAAATGATAAAAAATATTTAAATGCATAAAATTAAAATGGGTAAGACATGGACTAATCAATATTGGAATCTATATATTTTTCCAAAGACGCTAATGAATACTTTTGTTCGACAGTGGTTCATGCAATTGTATCCATTGAAATACCATCCTGAAAAATGAATCGATCAAATGATTTCTAATTAAAAAGATACTTCTGAAAAGTAGCTATTACTTCCTAACCGTACATTTTTTATTGATAAGGACAGTAGTTTTCCCTCATCTTCTCCGGATCTTCTTCTTTTCCTCCTTCTCTCCCCTCTTGCTACCTCCTTCCTCTAAATGATGTGACAGTAAGATATCATTGATCAAATTCTTTTGATTTGTTCACCTAATATCTATTATTCATGCTTGTTTCTTCTGTTTTCCTTAATATTATACTCCACTAAATTTAAATAAGTGTGAATATATAATTTATTGTCCTTCCCTTGAACTGAATATTTTGTATCTCCGAAATATCTAGTGAATAATATTACTACAGGAAAAAACAAATGTTTACTTTTGTATATGACAATTCTGGCCGGGGTAATTGGTCTAAAATTTCAAGGTACTTTCAAAAGGTACTCACAATCTCCACCTGAGATCACAAAACCTCCAACATAAGTGTACACATCAGATTTGTGTGATAACCATTCAGTAAGATGATACTCTAGCCTGTTCCATATGTATTCCAAACTAACCTCCAAGATCTCCCTCACAATTGTGTTCTTTGCTCTATTTTCTTATTTGATTGTTCAGGTTTATTTACTTGAGTATTATTGATCTTTAAGGGTCTATAAGTGAGAAAAGAAACTGGTAAATTTTTTATAAAATAAAAAAATAAAAAATAAAAACTTCTGCGGATAAAATCACAAAACACCAAAATAGAATCCAACACCAAGCCCGGCCTTACCTTAACCTTTAGTACTTGCAAGAGAAACAATCAATGGAAGTGGTTATTGGAGGTGGTAGACACAAGAAACAAATCACCTCCATTTCCAGACAACTCAATCGTTATTTAAATAAGAAACCTCAAACCAGGAGATGGCCAGTGCAGGCGGGGGCACTTCTCTTTGTGTACATGAAACATTTCATCATGATTTATTTATTAAGGTTTTCAAATTTTAGAGTGCAAAACAATTCTGGGACAAGCACTAAAAGTAGTTTCTAGGCAACAAAACAAGGAGAATGCAAGTTTTTAAAATCGAGCAAAGAATTTTAAGAAATTAAGATAAAAGAAATTCGACATGTTAAACTCAGGACAACTAGTTTGACAACCAAATTATGTGTAACATGTCGAGTTAAACTCACTCACTTAACAATTCGAATTTTATGTGGATAACTAACTAACTAATTAACTATATATATAATTTTTCATATCTATTTCTACTTTTTTCAGCAATTAAGTGTAACATGACTTCCCCATAAAATTATAGGGTCTTTTCAGCAAATAAGAATGGAGCTATAATAAAGTTATTAGAGGGGGGAAATGTTACAGTAACTGAACACGTAGCACAGGCTGATAACAAAAATGATGAATTTATGACTTACCAAGTAACCTTATACTTGTCTTCATTCGCAAGAGATAAGTATAATAGAAATTATGAAAATAAAAACACTTTAATATAAGAAATTATAAGTAACCTTATACTTGTTTTCCAGTAACCTTATTTCTGTACACACTGTAATATTACAATTATGAAAATAAACACAAAATTGTGAGCCTCTAGATGGTACAATAGATCTTCAAATCTGATTGGTTTCCATATAACACACAATAATTAATCTCGTCCTATAAAATCACACTGATACAATGAAAAAGTATAAATAATTATTTATTATTTTACCTTTATCAAAAAATATTAATTAATTATTTCTCACCAAAAACTAATCTAAATACACTATAAGTAATTTGCTCTACAAGGCTTTGGGTCCATAATTTCGGGGAAATTTGTCTCAGACCAGCAACTTATCACTGTCCTTGTAACCATGGTCGTGCTCTACTCTATTAAACACTGTGTCATTCATTATCTTCCTCTATTTTTTCCTGAACTCCCTGGGTAAAATTATCAGCATGTTCGCATTGCTCCGCACTCTCTTGCAGTTTCAGCGCAGACTCCAGCATCGAAACGACGTCATTCATAGATGGCCTCTGCGTGCCATCATGTAACAAACAACTTATCCCAATCTCACAAAACTTCGTGAAGCACTCAGGTGCAATCTTCCCCTTCAAAATGGGGTCCACAATATGTGCCACGGTCCCATTTTGGTAACAGTACCTGGCCCAATTAGCTAGTGACAACTGTTCAGTCTCCTCAGTGTGGATCAGAGGCGGACGAGCACACAGTATCTCAAACAGCACTACCCTAAAAGAATACACATCAGATTTCTCTGTTAAAGGGTGCCGAATAAAATACTCCGGGTCTAAATACCCAAAGCTTCCTTTCACAGCGGTGCTGACATGGGCCTTGGACATGTCATTGGGCACAAACTTGGATAGGCCGAAGTCCGAAACCTTGGCGACCCACTTGTCATCTAACAAAATGTTGGTGGTTTTCACGTCGCGGTGGATGATCCTTTGTTTCGCGTCACAGTGAAGATAACGTAGCCCACGTGCAGCGCCAATGCAGATTTGCAAGCGTTCCTTCCATGAGAGAGTAGGTTTATCAGTGTCATAGAGATGGTCTCGAAGGTTGCCACGTGCCATGAAATCGTAAACCAGGATCATCTCATTGTTATCGCTGCAATATCCGATGAGTGAGACGAGATGGCGGTGGCGGAGCTGCGAGAGCATCTCAATCTCGTTCATGAACTCGTGAGCCCCCTGCTGTGAACCCGCTTTGAGGCGTTTGATGGCGACAGCGGTAGAACAGTCATTGATGTAGCCCTTGTACACGTTGCCAAATCCCCCAGCACCAATGATGAAGGCATCGTTGAAGTTTTTAGTGGCGGCTTTGATCTCAATTAGCGAGAAGCGGCGGCAGAGATCGGATGGCAAAGAATAATTCTGCATGTTGGTTAACTTGGTCTTTGAGAAAGAGAGTGAACTCCACTTGGACAACACGACAAAGAAAACGACAAGCGAGATCAAAACGACGCCGGATACCACCCCCACCACGACATGAATTATCAGTGTTCTGCTTCTGTTCTTTCCCTTTTGGACTGGCATGTTGCTAAGTGGAGACTGAACCGGGTCCGGGTTAGGTCCGGCGAGATTGTTAGACAAAGTGTCACTGATTTTGAAGATCTCGAGACCGTTCAAGAACGCGTCACTGTATTTCGTATCCCTACCACTTTCATAAGGATGTAATTGGAGCGAGAGATTAACCTTTTTCTGAGTATCATTCTTGAGAATCAAAATGGCGTAGTCTTTGTACACAGCGAGACCTTTCTGTTTCTGAGTCCATCTCATAACATCAGCGTGATCATCAGCCAACTGGCTTGCTATGTAAATGAAGAATACCCTGTCACCGATGTCATTAATATTGGGATCAAGTTCGCAAAAGTGGAGCCTGACCATATAAGTGAAACCAGAATGAACGGGGAACTCCCAAGTCAGGTTGCTGATTTTGTTTAGAGTGGCGTTTGTGCCCATGTCACGCGCTGTTCTGTACAGTTCCTTGGGTGCCACATGATCGGGATTCACAATCACAGTTATGTTCATCTTACCATCCAAGTCAGCTGGTAGATCATTATTCTGTGGATTGTTTTTAATTAAAAAATCTTCATCGTGACCAAACCATTCTCTGAACAAATTGGTGTCGTTTCGTGGCGAGATTTCTTGTCCTCCAACGTTGATTCTATACTCTGTCTCCAGTGCAAATCTGGTTCTTATGCTGTACAACGTGTCACTTCCCACCAACTTGAATCCCGTGTCATCTGGTGACGTGTAATACAGATTGCTTGGCATGGAAATTACCTCGATTCCATTGATGAAAGCATAGGAGTTTGGTTGTGATGGAGTGACGGTGAGGATAAGCCTCTCACCCTCGTTCACATAGATGACGTATTCTCTGAAGATGGTTTCCTTGTTTTCAGCGTCAGCGTTTAAAGAGGCGTTGAAATCGTGGAGGAGAACGAATTGATTGGATTGAACGGTGAAGGAGGCGTCAGTGCGGGGAAAGGAAGGGTAAGAAGCTGGGTAGAAGAAGAGGCGAACAAATTTGGGGCCTCCAGTGACGGGGAAAGAGTAACTGAACTGAGAACGAGAAAGGCGAGCTGCGGTATAGGGGACTTGATTGGTAGAAGGATTTGTTGGTTTAGCGGAAACGGTGCCGTCTTGACTAGACAAGAGCATCGAGTACTCTGTCTCTGTGTCTCCCGTCCATGTCCTTTCGCCGTCAAAGGATTTTTCGGTGGCACCGCAACTGATTGTGAAATTGTTCTCTGGAGTGTACGCTTGGAGGTGTGCAAAGAGGTGGAGAAAGAGGAAGAGTGTCACGGAGGTGATACTGTTGAACCTCATGGTTTGCGGTGAGACACTACAGGTCAGTGCAGTTGTGAAGACTTATCATCTTTGCTAGGTTGCAGTTGCTGGGAAGTTCTGGGAAGTTCAAGCGAAGGGAACGTTCTGAAAGACTAACTATTGTGACGAGTCAGTGGCTAATATAATAATATATGTAGTTGATGGTTTATTTCTCTAAACTTAAATATTAATTGGTGAGTTCTTTGTAAAGTGGTTTGCAAAAAAGATTTCTACATATTTCAAATTTCAACAAAACTTTGTCTGTTTTCTTTAAATATTAACAAAAAAAAAAGTTGTATTGCACTGGTTAGGGATGATAAAGTGTACCCGGATCCTACAGGTACCCGCAAAAATATTCGCAAGCGGGTCGAGTAAATACCCGCTTATTGGGGCTGGGGCCGGGGCCGGGTATTTACCAGCAATTTTTTGCGGGTGCAGGTACGGGTACTATAGTACCCGTCCCGTCCCGCCCCGCACCTATCATATATATATATATATATATATATATATATATATATATATATATATATATATATATATATATAATTAAAATAACTTAAATAAATAATTATGTTATATATATACTTTTTTGTAAAAAGATAATTTTATATTTTCCATAAACTAACACTAATAGTAAAAGATTTATGTTATAATTTACAATAATTTTATATTTTTAATATTATGTGTGAATGTTTTTAATGTTAAGTTTGAATTATTTAAACGTGAATTTTTAATTTATTTGTAATAATTTTTTAATTAATATTTTTATAGCTTAAATGCAATTTTGGTTCATCTATTTTGCATAATCCGCAATTTTGGTCCCCCTATTTTAAAATAAAGACGTTTAGTCTTCCAATTTTCTAAAATATATAATTTTGGTTCTTCCATCAAATTGAAAGGGTTGACTGTTAAGAGATTAACGTTAACCTTAACGTGGTCCAAATATAATGACGTGACACGAGATTATTTATTTGGTTTTTAATTATTTTAAATACTGAGTAGAATAATTGATGAAAAATATATTTTATAAAAAGGTCATATCATTTATTTGATTACGATGTTCATGTATTTCAACAATGTAGAACTAATTTAAAATAAATGATTAAGACTTGTGATTTCTATTTTAGGACTCACGATTACTCCAACCATTAAAATCGACGTGACATGTGTTTTAGTGACGTAGATAAACAAATAATTATTACTCATTATTTAAAATAATTAAAAAATAAATAAATAATCTCGTGTCACCTCACTATATTTAGGTCACGTCAAGGTCAACATTAATCTCTTAACTGTCAATGCTTTCAATTTGATGAAAGGACCAAAATTACGGATTTTACAAAATTGGGAGACTAAATGTCTCTATAGAGGGACCAAGATTGCTGATTGTGCAAAATAGGAGGACTACATGTCTCTATTTTAAAATACGATGACTAAAATTGCGGATTGTGCAAAATAGGGGATCAAAATTACATTTAAGCCTATTTTTTATTGATTTATTAACTTCATACATAAGTAAAGTGCGGGTAATGGGTGCGGGTATGGGTATATAGGTATCCAGCGGGTACGGAGATGGGGATTAAAGTTGCTACCCGCGCGAGTATGGGGCCGGATATGGATATTTTTTTTAAACACGGGTATGAAAATGAGTACTATAAGACCCTATTCAAACCCTACCCATTGTCATCCCTAGCACTGGTGCACTTCTTAGTAGTCTCATAGAATTCTATTTGCAATCCTGCTTTTGCTTTACTCCAGATGAGAAGGGATGGAAGAGCAACCAGGGGTCATGCATCCGAAAGAGGAGCAACTGTGAATGTGGCAGGTGGGCCACGGCCTGCTGGGAGAGGAACACAGTTAAGTAGATAATTTGTTTATGAAAAAAGTTTAATGGAAATCAAACTCTATTCTTTTTAATTTATTATCAGTTATAATTTTTATTCAAGTATAACGACAAACTTACTAATTTGGTCAAATCTGGCACCTGAGCACCTTGTATCTCCAAAATATCTATAGAATATTACTACAGGAAAAAAATAACAAAAATTGAGTTTTGTGTGTGATAATTCTGGCCAGGGTAATTGGTCCAAAATACTTTTCAGCAACTCAAGAGCAATCATAATCACAATCATAACTCCTCAAGTCAAGTCCGCAAATTTGACCACGAATCAAGCCATCCATCTAGAAAAGCGAGAATCATCTTCTTACTAGCATTGAGTCAAGCTTCACATGCAGCATTCCATTCCACCCCAAAATGGCTACTTTTCCTTGTCTACTCTTAGAATTTGGGTCAGGGCGGCTTGTATAAGTTAAGGACTTGATAGGTGGTCTAATTATAGTTCAATAGTGAGTAGCTCAATAGGTCGAACAATAATCAATAGAATAGATTCTAATACCAATTTAAAATTTGAGTTTATATCTAACTCAATCTTATAAAATTGACTTGTAAAGTGAGAATTGTCTCCTACTTATATACCTTGATTTAGTCATATCATTAATCGACGTGAGATCTCCAACATCTACCATGTTTCACCACAAACGGAGTCAACCCAAGTTTAATTGTTGGTGGAGAAGACCCATGTCAGGTCTACAAAGGCCACCTCAAAGCCCAAGGAGAGGTTGCCATCAAGTGGTTCAAGACTAGAGGCCCAGCTGGGGATATAGAATTCAGGATGGAAGTTAATTAAGATTCTGTGCAAACTACACTTCCCAAACGTTGTTCCTTTGATTGGTTTCTGTGAGCACAAAAATGACAAGTTCGTTGTGTTTAATTATGTCCCTAATGGAAGCCTCTATGATTGTTTGCATGGCACCAACAATAACAATGTTGTTCCCTTGTCATGGAAACAAAGACAACACATTTTCATTGGGGTGTCTCGTGGACTACACCAAGTTTATTTTGGAAAAAGAATAACTATTATTGTTATATGGTTTAATTACTCATTTAGTTTTTTATCTACACAGTTTTTATGTTTTACTCCCTACATCTAAAAGTTATTCATTTTAGTCCTTACACATACACATTTTAATTTGTTTTAGTCTCAGCTGTCCAAAATTATAGGGACTAAAATGAATTAAAAAGTATGTGTAACTAAAACAAGTAATTTTTAGGTGTAGGGACTAAAACACAAAGATTATGTAGTAGGTATAGGGACTAAATGAGTAATTAAACTTGTTTGTGTTCTCCAAGTTTCAATTCAATTTTTGCACAGTAATTATTCATGAATAATGTCACAATTCTTGCAAAGCTCTACAATAATTCCCATGTGTCGAGTAAGTGTTATCGATCAGTATATCACATGAAAGTTCTACCAAATTAGAAAAAAAAAATTCAGTTTTGTACTTGGAGCAAGTGCTCCTCATAAAACTGTAAAATGGGAAAGTACAAGAAGTTGCTTTGAAACAAGTTAGCGGCACACAAACTACCATGCATCATATAGATCATATTGCTTGATTCAATTTACAATGTCTTTTTAATTCCTTCACATTTCATAAAGCTCTCAGTTTCTAATAAACTTTACTAGATTTGCCTCCACGCCTACAACTTTATTTAATTTTCCTTTAACTTACCAATAGTGCTAACTAATCAGCAACAAAAAGGCAATAATTCTCAAGATTTTGTCTCCTTAACAAATCAAAGTTCCATTAGAATATAGACAGAAGACAAACGTGCAGAATACATTAAGGAAAGCCCGACCTAAAACAATAATTCAAGGAATCATATTACTTTATCCAATTTACATTATCTTAAACTCGATGACATTCCTGTATTGCTCAGATTGCAATAATTAATAAACGCACCACATCTACAACATTATTGAATTTTCCTTTAATTTACGAAAAGTCTAAACTAATTAATCTGCCACAAAAAATGATTCTAAGGATTGTGTCTCCTTAACAAATCAAAGTTCCATTAAAATACTGACAGAAGACAAACATACACAATAGATTATAGAAACGTGAACCTAAAACAATAATTCAAGGAATCTTGATGGGACAAATCGTAGATAACAAAAGTAAACTTTATAGTGTTTGTTTGGGTAAGTTTTTCTAGAAGTGCTTCTAGGAGAAAATAAAAAAAAATGAAATGGACTTTTCCATAAGCTAAAATTAGTTTATGCATAAGTTAATTTGTAGAAACTCTCATATAGTTTTTCTAAAAGATGGGAGAGTTTTTACAAACTAGTATGTGTATGAGTTAATATGAACTTATAAAGAAGTTTATTTCATTTTTTCTTCTTATTTTTTTTCCTAAAAGTGCTTCTAGAGAAGCTTACCTAAACAGGTCATACTGAGGAATCCACATCTGCCAAAGGGTACTGGTAAAGCAAAGTCCCTAGATGCTTGCATATACGATGATACAATTTTTTGTGACAGAAAAAATAAGCTAATGCTCACAATTTTCATTTATTCATACCACAAAAGTCACACAAGTTAAATAAACAGGATAGATATATATGCTCTTGGCAATAGGAAAAGCACTCTATGTAACATAACCAGCCTGAAACATATTATGTGAATTATAATACTTCCCTCAAAATAGTGAAGTGTTAAACTTTAAAAGGATTCAAGTTCTCCAACAAAAAGGGCAGTAAAATCTTCCATCTCACGTTTACTTAACACCAAAAACAATCTCAATTCCTCCACTGTTATCCCTCCTTTAATGCTCCTGTTTTGTCTGTGGAAGTCATATCCACCTTCTTTGGCCTTCCCCACCCAAAATCAATACTATAAACCTCAAACCAAGGCGATCCAGCAGAAGGGAACATTCTGCATAACACTGTCAAATGCGAAAGTAAAAGAAGTTTCTTTGAAACAAGTTAGCAGCACACAAGCTAACCATCATAGATCATATTGCTTGATCCAATTTACGATGTCTTTTAATTCCTTCACATTTCATATTAGCTCCCAGATTCTAATAAACTTTGCTTAATATAATTTGCCTCCACGTCTACAACTTTATTGAATTCTCTTATAATTTACCAATAGTGAGAGAAAGAGTTGTTATATTAGCTGTTCAGTTATGTAGCGCAAAAATATAGTTGATAGAGATTTATGCAACAAAAGTATTATTTTGACATTTGTATTTTTAGTAATTAAATGATAAAAATTATTTAAATACTTAAAATTAAAATGGGTAAGACATGGACTAATCAATATTGGAATCTATATATTTTTCCAAAGACACTAACGAACACTTTTGTTCGACGGTGGTTCTTTCAATTGTATCCATTGAAATACCATCCTGAAAAATGAATGGATCAAATGATTTCTAATTAAAAAGATACTTATGAAAAGTAGCTATTACTTCCTAACCATTCATTTTTTATTGATAAGGACAGTAGTTTTCCCTCATCTTCGCCGGATCTTCTTCTTTTCCTCCTTCTCTCCCCTCTTGCTACCTCCTTCCTCTAAATGTTGTGACAGTAAGATATCATTGATAAAATTCTTTTGATTTCTGCACCTAATATCTATTATTCATGCTTATTTGTTCTGTTTTCCTTAATATTATACTCCACTAAATTTAAATAAGTGTGAATATATAATTTATTGTCCTTCCCTTGAATTGAATATTTTGTATCTCCGAAATATCTAGTGAATAATATTACTACAGGAAAAAACAAATGTTTACCTTTGTATGACAATTCTGGCCAGGGTAATTGGTCTAAAATTTCAAGGTACTTCAAAAAGGTAATCACAATCTCCACCTGAGATCACAAAACCTCCAACATAAGTGTACACATCAGATTTGTGTTATAACCATCCAGTAAGATGATACTCTACAGTCTACCCTGTTCCATGTATTCCAAACTAACCTCAAGTTCTCCCTCACAATTGTGATCTTTGCTCTATTTTCTTATTTGATTGTTCAGTTTTATTTACTTGAGTATTATTGATCTTTAAGGGTCTACAAGTGAGAAAAGAAACTAGTAAATTTTATAAAAAAAAAAAAAACTTCTGCAGATAAAATCACAACACCAAAATAGAATCCAACACCAAGCCCTTACCTTAACATTTAGTACTTGCAAGAGAAACAATCAATGGAAGTGGTTATTGGAGGTGGTAGACACAAGAAACAAACCATCTCCATTTCCAGACAACTCAATCGTTATTTAAATAAGAAACCTCAAACCAGGAGATGGCCTGTGCAGGCGGGGGCACTTCTCTTTGTGTACATCAAACATTTCATCATGATGTATTTATTAAGGTTTTCAAACTTTAGAGTGCAAAACAATTCTGGGACAAGCACTAAAAGTAGTTTCTAGGCAACAAAACAAGGAGAATGCAAGTTTTTAAAAATCGAGCAAAGAATTTTAAGAAATTAAGATAAAAGAAATTCGACATGTTAAACTCAGGACAACTAGTTTGACAACCAAATTATGTGTAACATGTCGAGTTAAACTCACTCACTTAACAAGTCGAATTTTATGTGGATAACTAACTAACTAATTAACTATATATATAATTTTGCATATCTATTTCTACTTTTTTCAGCAATTAAGTGTAACATGACTCCCCCATAAAATTATAGGGTCTTTTCAGCAAATAAGAATGGAGCTATAATAACGTTATTAGAGGGGGGAAATGTTACAGTAACTGAACACGTAGCACAGGCTGATAACAAAAATGATGAATTTATGACTTACCAAGTAACCTTATACTTGTCTTCATTCGCAAGAGATAGAAGCAACTTGATTCCTGTACACACTGTAATATTACAATTATGAAAATAAACACAAAATTGTGAGCCTCTAGATGGTACAATAGATCTTCAAATCTGATTGTTTTGCCAGTATTTCCATATAACACAATAATTAATCTCGTCCTACAAAATTACAGTGACACTATGAAAAAGTATAAATAATTATTTATTATTTTACTTTTATCATAAAAAATTAATGGATTATTTCTCACCATAAAACTAATCTAAATACACTATAAGTAATTTGCTCTACAAGGCTTTGGGTCCATAATTTCGGGGAAATTTGTCTCAGACCAGCAACTTATCACTGTCCTTGTGACCACGGTCGTGCTCTCCTCTATTAAACACTGTCACCATCTTCCTCTATTTTTTTCCTGAACTCCCTGGGTAAAATTATCAGCATGTTCGAATTGCTCCGCACTCTCTTGCAGTTTCAGCGCAGACTCCAGCATCGAAACGACGTCATTCATAGATGGCCTCTGCGTGCCATCACGTAACAAACAACTTATCCCAATCTCACAAAACTTCGTGAAGCACTCGGGTGCAATCTTCCCCTTCAAAATGGGGTCCACAATATGTGCCACGGTCCCATTTTGGTAACAGTACCTGGCCCAATTAGCTAGTGACAACTGTTCAGTCTCCTCAGTGTGGATCAGAGGCGGACGAGCACACAGTATCTCAAACAGCACTACCCCAAAAGAATACACATCAGATTTCTCTGTTAAACGGTGCCGAATACAATACTCCGGGTCTAAATACCCAAAGCTTCCTTTCACAGCGGTGCTGACATGGGCCTTGGACATGTCATTGGGCCCAAACTTGGATAGGCCGAAGTCTGAAACCTTGGCGACCCACTTGTCATCTAACAAGATATTGGTGGTTTTCACGTCGCGGTGGATGATCATTTGTTTCGCGTCACTGTGAAGATAACGTAGCCCACGCGCAGTGCCAATGCAAATCCGCAAGCGTTTCTTCCACGAGAGAGTGGGTTTATCGGTGTCATAGAGATGGTCTCGAAGGTTTCCACGTGCCATGTAATCGTAAACCAGGATCATCTCATTGTTATCGCTGCAATATCCGATGAGTGAGACCAGATGGCGGTGGCGGAGCTGCGAGAGCATCTCGATCTCGTTCATGAACTCGCGAGCCCCCTGCTGTGAACCCGCTTTGAGGCGCTTGATGGCGATGGGTGTAGAACAGTCGTTGATGTAGCCCTTGTACACGTTGCCAAATCCCCCAGCACCAATGATGAAGGCATCGTCGAAGTTTTTGGTGGCGGCTTTGATCTCAATTAGGGAGAAGCGGCGGCAGAAATCAGACGGCAATGAGGAATTCTGCGTGTTGGTTGACTTGGTCGTTGAGAACAAGAGTGGACCCCACTTGGAAGTTTTCGACAACAAGACAACAAAAACGACAAGCGAGATTAAAACGACACCAGATACCACCCCTGCCACAACACTAATTACCCGTGCTCCGCTTCTGTTTCTTCCCTTTTGGACGGGCATGTTGCTATGTGGAGTCTGAACCGGGTCTGGGTTAGGTCCGGCAAGGTTGTTCGACCAAGAGTCGCTGATTTTGAAGATCTCGAGACCATTCAAGAACGGGTCGCTGTATCTTGTTTTATTCTCACTTTGAGGATGCATTTCGAGCGAGAGATTAACCTTTTTCTGATTATTCTTCGCAATAAAAACAGCGTAGTCTTTGTACACAGCAAGACCTCTCTGTTTGTCGGTCCATCTCATAACATCAGCGCGATCATCAGCCAACTGGCTACCTATGTAAATGAAGAACACCCTGTCACCAAGTTCATTAATATTGGGGTCAAGTTCGCAGAAGTGGAGCCTGACCATGTAAGTGAAACCAGAGTGAACTGGGAACTCCCAAGTCAGGTTGACGATTTTGTTTAGAGTGGCGTTTGTGCCCATGTCACGTGCTGTTCTGTAGAGTTCCTTGGGTGCCACGTAGTCAGGATTCACGGTGATGTTCATCTTACCACCGATGTCACCTGGTAGATCATTATTCTGTGGATTTCGTTTAATTAAATAATCTACTTCGTCACCGGCCCATTTCCTGAACAAACCGGTGTCCTTTCGTGCTGAGATTTCTTGCCCTCCGACTTTGATTCTATATTCTGTCTCCAGCGCAAATTTGGTTCCATAGTTGTACAACGTGTTTCTTCCCACCAACTTGAAGTTGAATTCCATTTTATTTTCTGACGGGTAATACAGGCCGCTTGGCATGGAAAACACCTCGATTCCGTTGATGAAAGCATAGGAGTTTGGCTGTGACGGAGTGAAGGTGAGGATAAGCCTATGACCGTCATCCACATAGACGACGTATTCTCTGAAGATGATTTCCTTGTTTTCAGCGTCAGAGTTTAAAGAGGCGTTGAAATCGTCAAGGAAAATGAATTGGTTGGATTGAACAGTGAAAGAGGCGTCGGTGCGGGGAAAGGAAGGATAAGAAGCTGGGTAGAAGAAGAGGCGAACGAATTTGGGGCCTCCAGTGACGGGGAAGGAGTATCTGAATTGGGAACGAGAAAGACGAGCTGCAGTATAGGGGACTTGATTGGTAGAAGGAGATTGTGTAGTTGCTTTAGCAGAAACAGTGCCATCTTGACGAGATAAGAATATTGAGTCTGTGTCTCCCGTCCATGTCCTTTCCCCGTCAAAGGATTTTCCGGTGGTGCCGCAACTAATTGTGAAGACTTCCACTGGAGTGTACGCTTGGAGGTGTGTAAAGAGGTGGAGAAAGAGGAAGAGTGTCACGGAGGAGATGCTGTTGAACCTCATGGTTTGCGGTGAGACACTTCTAGTCAGTGCAGTTGTGAAGACTTATCATCATTGATAGGTTGCAGTTGCTAGCAGGTCCGGGAGAAAGGAACGTTCAGTGTTTGTTAGTGAAAGACTTTGAGACGACTTCAACAAAACCTTGTCTGTTTTATGTAAATATTAACAAAACAAAAAAAAAAGTTATTATTGCATTGGTGCCCTTGTTAGTAGTCTCATAGAATTCTATTTGCAATGCTGATTTGACTTTGCCCCAAACAAGAAGGGATGGAAGAGCAGCAAGGGGTCATGCATCAGAACAAGCAACACGCAAAGTGTGACTGCATGTAACCAACTGTGAATGTTGCACGTGGGCCACGACCTCCTGGGAGAGGAACCTCAGTTAAGTAGATAATTTGTTTATGAAAAAAGTTCAGTGGATATCAAACTCTATTCTTTTTAATATTATCGGTTTAAATTTTTATTTAAGTATAACAACAAACTTACTAATAAGATCAAATTTGGCACCTGCACACTTTGTTTCTCCAAAATATCTAGTGAATATTACTACAGGAAAATAAAATAATTAACAAAAGTTGAGTTTTGTGTGTGATAATTCTGGCAAGTGTAATTGGTCAAATAAAAATTTCAGCAACTCAATAGAAATCATAGTCACAATCATAAGACTTCAAGTCAAGCCCACAAATTTGACCACAGGGTGTGAATCAAGCCATCCATCCATAGCAGCAAGAATAATCTTCTCACTAGCATTGAGTTAAGCTTCACACACAGCATTCCATTCCACCCCAAAATGGCTCCTTTTCCTTGTCTACCATATGCTTCACCCACAAACGGGTTCTCTCTTGCACAGCTTCAGGCAGCCAGGGGCCCAGGGTTCAACCCAAGTTTAATTGTTGGTGGAGAAGGCCCATGTCAGGTCTACAAAGGCCACCTCAAAGCCCAAGGAGACGTTACCATCAAGTGGTTCAAGACTTGGGGCCCAGCTGGGGGATATAGAATTCAGGATGTGTGCCAACTACACCACCCACCCAAACATTGTTCCTTTGATTGGTTTCTGGAGCACAAAAATGACAAGTTCGTTGTGTTTAATTATGCCCCTAATGGAAGCCTCTATGATTGTTTGCATGGTACCAACAATAATAATGTTGTTCCATTGTCATGGAAACAAAGACTCCACATCTTCATAGGGGTGGCTCATGGAAACAAAGAATAACAATTATTGTTGTATGATTTATTTACTCATTTAGTCCTTGTACCTACATTCTTTAATCTGATTTAGTCCCAACCATCTAAAATTGTGGAGATTAAAATGGAATAAAAAGTGTATGCATAGGGGACTAAAATGAGTAATTTTTACCCGTGTAGGGACTAAAACTCAAAGATAGTGCAAATATAGGAACTGAATAAGTAATTAAACCTTGTTTTTATTCTCCAAGTTTAAATTCAATTTTTATTGAGTAATGATTCATGAATAACGTCACAATTCTAGTAAAGCTGTACAATAATTCCCATGTTTTGAGTAAGTGTTAACGATCAGTATATCACATGAAAGTTATACCAAGTTACAAATAAAATTTTTCAGTTTTGTACTTGGAGCAAGTGCTCCACATAAAACTGTAAAATGGGAAAGTACAAGTTGCTTTGAAACAAGTTAACAGCACACAAACTAACCATGCATCATAGATCATATTGATATTGCTTGATTCAATTTACACTGTCTTTTAATTCCTTCACATTTCATATAGCTCTAAGTTTAACAAACTTTACTAGATTTGTCTCCACGCCTACAACTTTATTTAATTTTCCTTTAACTTACCAATAGTGTTAACTAATCAGCAACAAAAAGGCAATAATTCTCAAGATTTTGTCTCCTTAACAAATCAAAGTTCCATTAGAATACAGACTTCAGACAAACGTGCAGAATACATTAAGGAAAGCCCGACCTAAAACAATAATTCAAGGAATCATATTACTTGATCCAATTTACATTATCTTAAATTCGTTGACATTCGTATTGCTCAGTTTGCAATAATTAATAAACGCACCACACCTACAACATTATTGAATTTTCCTTTCATTTACCAAAAGTCTAAACTAATCTGCTACTAAAAGGCAATGATTCTAAGGATTTTGTCAAAAGTTCTATTAAAATACTGACATAAGACAAACATACACAATAGATTACAGAAACGTGGACCTAAAACAATAATAATTCAAGGAATCTTGATGGGACAAATTGTAGATAACAAAAGCAAACTTTATACTGAGGAATCCAGTAAATAAAATATGCATCTACCAAAGGGTACTGGTAAAGCAGAGTCCCTAGATGCTTGCATATATGATGAATGTTGATACAGTTTTTTGTGACAAAAACATAAGCTAATACTCACAATTTCACTTATTCATCCCACAAAAGTCACACAAGTTAAAATAAAGACTCACAATTTCACTTATTCAACCCACAAAAGTCACATAAGTTAAAATAAAGAGGTGTTCAAATATCATTACTCATTCAAGCAATTATGCATCTCTCAAAATAGTGAAGTTTTAAACTTCAAAAGGATTCAAGTTCTCCAACAAAAAGGGCAGTAAAATCTTCCATCTCACGTTGACTTAACATCAAACCAATCTCAATTCCTCCACTGTTATCCCTCCTTTCACTGAGAGAAAATGCTCCTGTTTTGTCTGTGGAAGTCATATCCACCTTCTTTGGCCTTCCCCACCCAAAATCAATACTATAAACCTCAAACCACGGCGATCCAGCAGAAGGGAACATTCTACCCTCCAGTGGTTTATGCATTTCCAAAACCCAACTTTCTGCTCCACTCAGCACTCCATCACCCTTCACTCTATTCAAAGCCTCACCTATCCCTTCCAATGCACCAACGAACCCATCGTTCCCGACCAAGTTCTTCGTCACAGCCGCAACCATTTGGCCCGCGACGCAGTTTCCAAAATACGTGGCAGGAATTGGAGGGTCCAAGCGGGATCTGCAGTCCACGCTAAATATGAAAAACACGTTATCTTCCTTTGGTTGTTTTGCTTTGACCAAACACATCAACACATAAGCACACGTAACCGAAAACGTTGATAACTGGAGATCCTTCGTTTTCAGCTTGGACTTTGCATGTTGCTTGAGCTTTTGAATCTGTGAGGGGGTTAATTCAAACAAACCTTTGAGTCCATCGCTCGGTGTTGCACTAAGAGACTCGCACACCTTGAGACTTCGATTGTTTTGTCCACTGTTCTTCTGCCACGTGTCCGCATAGGCTTCAGCGATTCCAGAAGGGTCTCTTATCACTGATCTGTCAAAGAAAGGTGTGAGATGCTGAGGTAACGATAAGGATGGTGTTGGTGTAGGGTTTTGAAGGTTAGAGCATATATAGGCCCATGATTTGATGAACATGGTTGAAGATTTTCCGTCGAAGGCTGCATGGTGTGTGGTTATTCCAATGCAAAAGCCAGCGTTTGGGAACACAGTTACGTGCAGTGCCAGCACAGATGCTTTATCATGGGAAGTGGTTAAGTGGGGTATCAAACGGTGTCGTTTCGCTGCTTCACAGAGATGAGAAGTGAGATCATTGAAGTTTTCGTTGGACTCGGCAATAGTGAAGGAAACGGCGTCGCCGGGGACATAGTTGATGATGGGTTTGGGAGAGTGAGAGGGCCAAGTGAGGGTGCCAGCGAAAGGGAGGAAGTGTTGGAGAGTGAGGGAAAGAGAGTGTTTGAGGGAGTGAAGAAATGAAGAGGTGGGGTGTGGGAAGGAATAGAAGAAGAGACGCTCAACGGGTGGAAAGCGTAGCCATAAGAGATCGAAGAAGGTTAGTGGAAGAGAGGTTGGAACAACGGTGGAAGGGGTTGAATCTTGAAGCGGTGCCACCGAACAAACTTGCATTACTTTGAAAGGTGGTTGCGTCGTCATGGCCTGAAAGAATCAGTGATGCAGTTGAAGGGGGATTGGTTGTGGTGGTGGTTGTGGTGCAGTCGTGATCCAACGTTTAAACCAATGGTTTTTATAGGATGGGGGGACCTGTGCAGGTAAAATTCTACAAAGAAAAATTGCTATGAGACACTTAAAGGAAACATTGAAAAAAAATATATTGATATTATAGAATTTATAACGTGATAGGAAGAGAAAAATATAGAGAAATGAGAAGTATTGGTGAAATGTTTAAAATAAAGGATATATGTGTGTCATTACTCTTGTACAAAACATAATGGAAAAATATATTTGGACACTCAAATGCTAATAAACACCTTGTGAGAGAGAAAAAAAAGATAGAAAAATATTGATATGATAACTAATATAACTTGATAAAAAAAGAAAGACAAGAAAGATTATGAGTATTGTGAGATGTCTAGACTTAGAGTTTAATCTAGTGCCTATAAAGTTTTTATATTTTTTATGAATGTTTTTAGGTGATCATGTTATTGATATAAATATCTATTAATTTTGCTGATAATTAATATTTGTTAGAAAATTTGGCTAACTATCTTTAATTGACTATCCCTTTTTAATCACATTTTTTTAATGAATGTTTAAAAGATAGAGTTTAATTTCTACATAACATATATTTAAACCAATGAGAAATTATGCAAAGTATAAATTTTAAGTAAAACTATTTCATATTCTCAATGCATATTAGAGACTCTAATTATAAAAAGAAAAGTATTTGCAACAAGAAATTATTAGGTAAATTGAAAATTGAGATTATTATGGTCTATATTAATCTCTACATTAAGTGTTATCTATTCATTCTCATAAATTGAAATTTTTAAATACTTGTTATTTAGGATTAGTTTGGAGTTTGGACTATGAACACATCCAAAACTATTTAATAATTTCTCATTAGCCACACACTTTTCATTATTAGTTAAAATTTATTAAAAATTATAAAATTATAAGTGTGACTCACTAAGTAAGAAATATGACTTACAAAAATTTGTAAATTTTAATAAATTTTAGTTAATAGTAGAAAGTGTGTTAAAGAAAGAGTACTGTTACATAATACAGTATATTTCTGTCATTTCTCTTATAAAAGTTAATTAAAAATTATTTAAATTTTTTTTTACTCTTACAAGGTTTTGCTTTTCTATATATTCATATCATTTTAATGGCTGAAAATCATGTGTAGTTGAATTTATGAGCAATAGTCGGAAATCCAGTTCCATGGTTTGATTGAAGCGAGAGAAAAAAAAAGTAGTACTAAAAGAGGAGATAGAAAGTGATAGGAACTAGGAAGGGATTGGTCGCTGTCCATATAGCGGTGCCACTGAACAAATTTGGACAGCTTTGAAACGTGCAGCAGCTGGTTGCGTCACGACTCACGGCATTGGCTTTGAGTCAGAATGGATTGGATAAATTTTATATATGTGTTGGTTAGGTAATGGTTCGAGTAGGATTGTGTAATGGTCTGGTCTCTATCCAAAAAATATATATAAATTTTTTTTGAAGTTTTATACCACTGTGACAAAATTTAAAATAACTTTGAAAATTATTTTAATTAATATGTATTTAGTTTTTTTTTTACTTTAAAATGTTTCATAAATTATAGTAATAATTAAAAATAAGAATATTTTTAATATATATCTAAATTTTTTCAATTTAAAATATTCTCATAAATTTAATTTATTCCATTACTAATATTAATCCACTAGAGTCACTTTAGTGGTAGAAGATTTAGATAATTACACAACGTCGTAAATTCAAATCTTGTTGTCGCCATTGTACACACAAAAATACTTTCAAGTATGGAATTTGTAATTAATAATTTTTATAATAACAAATTTTTGATGTATTTATTATCATAAAAAATCATACATCCAAGAAAATATGTTATAATTAATTATTATAACATCTACTTTTTTTTTACTGCATAACATCCATTATTATTATTATTAGATAAAAACTTTCAATCTAATAATAGGTTTTGAAATAAAATTATTTAATTATTTAATAAAATTTCATTGTGTAGAAAGAAGGGACCATCATTAAATTGGTCCGGCCCAGTCTAAATATATATCGGCTCGTAATAGACCAGCCCAAATAGACTGGACTGGCCCGAATTTGACAGCTGCGCTGGAAAGTGTTTTATACATGAAAAAACCATCACTAATTACCTCCGTAAACACGGAATTACCACCCACTAAACATGTTTTTGCCGCAGTGAAAAACGAATAGTGCTTACTTCACAAATGTCTAATAGGAATGAATAATAGACATAGACGCCGCTTGTGAAAAGAACAGAAGCAGTTGTTGTAGCAAAGATGAGTAGCGGCAAGAAGAGCGGTCCCCCGAAGCACCAGAACAAGTACGCATGGAAACCCAACGCTGGTCGCAAGATCAACGAAACTGTCTGTAACATAAACCATATCATTAATTTCGATCAAACCAATAATATTATTATTAGTAAAAAGAACATTTTGAATAGTATTGATGTTGTTATTATTATTATTCACATACACAGGAAGTTGGAGGAAGATTCAGACCCCTCTCTGATATCACAGGGGTGTGCCCTCGTTGCAAGGAACAAATCGAGTGGAAACGCCGTTATGGAAAGTACAAGCCTCTTCTTCAACCCGCCAAATGGTACTATTTTCTATTTTCTTTTTTTTTTTTTTAAATTGTTCCCATTTTTTTCCCCATGAATTAGATTGGATTATTATCTTTTAGTTTTTCGTTGATTAATTATTAGTTAATTGGGTTGCAGTCAGAGATGTTCCAAGCGTGCTGTTCGCCAAGCTTACCATAACTTGTGTTCTGGTTAGTATCAAACTTTTTTTTATTATTTCTTTAATTTTGGGTTTTGGTAAGTGGGTATTTTCAAAATTGGTGCAATGAGGAAAAAAGAATCGATTTTTGGAGGGTGCAGGTGGAAAGAGGAAAAAGGTATGGGCTAAATTGGTTGGAACTTGTGAGTGAACACATGGTGTTTGTGAAAAGTGCTCTGAGGATGTATGAAATAATGCCTTGATGAAATTACTTGAGAACTGAAAATGGAATTCGCTTTTTGTTGTTGTGTGTTTGCTCATTGGCTTTATTGTTGGTGTAGGTTGTGCCAAGGAGCATGGTGTATGCGCAAAGTGCTGTTGCAGTAGGAACCAAATAGTTGGAAGGTTGTCTTTCTCACATCTGATGGAGGATTCAGTTTTTGTTTGTATTTGTAACAACATAAGTTTTGTGCAAAATGGACATCAGTTAGAATTTGCTGACTCCAACACTCCTCAAAGGAAAAGATGAATCTGTATTGATGTGTAATTTTGTTTCTTGTAGGGATATTTCAGAAGTTGAGGCTGAGCAAAAGATGCTTGAGGAGGTTAATTTTTTCTATGCCCTTCCCTCCTTTATGAATGTTAGACTTGTTCTTCTATGCAAAGCAGAAACTTGTAATAATACTGGTATTTTTGTTGCAGGCCATTAAGAACTCTCGGGAGAGAGAAAGGAGAACCTTATTGCGTGCTGTAAGATACTAAAAGTCTAAACCTAAGGCTATTCATTTTTTTCACTGCCTATCCTGCTTCTCTTTATTCCCTAACATTTACCCCTGACAGCATTTCAAACAAAACATAGATTTGTATGTTTCTATAGAACATTTCATTTGAAAATCACATCACCAAGTTGAGTTTGTTACACATTGCCAGTTTATGAAGTTTCTTGTAGAACCTGCTGTTGATGCATATGTGCTTCTCTAATATTGTTGCATATACATGTAATCACATAATTTCGTTTGAGTTTATATTGGAGTTCTGAAGATAAGCCAAATTCTATATAAATGATGGTGTAAGCCTGTAAGGCATGATTCATTCCACATTTATGGCAAAGGCAGTACCTTTATTGTATATATTGTGTTTGTCTTGCTGTCCTGTTCCGCAAATATGCATGTTGCTGATAATTCTTCTCTCTACTTTTGCTATCAGATGAACAAAGACAAATCTAAGAGTTCAAATAGTGCCCCAACAGATACTAAAGGTAATAAAGTTGGACAATTATTTCCAAATGCGTCACTTGAAGACTATGCCAAACTGAATAGAGTTAACGTGGAGCATGATGATGGTGAAATTTGTGATGGTAAGTATGACGATAGTGAGGGTGAAGTTTGTGAAGATGAAGATGATAACAGTGAGAATGAAGATTGTGATGATGAAGATGGTAACAGTGAGAATGAAGATTGTGATGATGAAGATGGTAACAGTGAGAATGAAGATTGTGATGAGGATGACGACAAAAATGATGAAAACATTCCTGATCATACCAATGCCAAAAATGAATAATTCAGGACACATGAGTATGTCAGTTTCCTATAGAAATTCAAATTACATTATTGGTTTCTTTGCAGACTGTTTTCGGTGTATCTGCTGTGCTTTAGATGAGAAATATTGTTGAATACAAATTTTGATAAGTTGTATCTTTATTTTGTTCACCTATGGGTGGGTGCCTCTTGTTTCATTGTACTTAACTTTTGAAGTATAGTCTTCATTATTGATTTTTGATCCCACTCAAATGCTACCTGATTCCTGTTCTGTTCTGCTGAGCATGACCACCAGTTTATTATTAAGTTATTAGCTTCATTTTGAGCCACATGGATATACTTACCGAACAAAAAAAAAACATCTAATATTAAGAGATACTCTAAATAGTTGAGAGTTGTTTTAACTTTTAAGCTATGTTAGATAAAATTTTAACTTTAAGGGCATTTGAGAGAGCTTATTTAAGTTTATAAGCTTATGTCCTTTCTATAAGTTCTTTTTAGTATATTTCGGTAAGCTTTAGGAGAAGTGCAACAAAATAGACTTTTTAACTTATTTGACCAAGTTTTCTCTGTCATGCTTATGAATAAATTCTTATTTGATAAGAATTTATTGAATAAGTGTTTAATTAAATTGTTCATCCAAATGCACCCTTAATTCAATGACATACTTGATTATGTCTTGAATATTTTAAAAAGGTTAAATATTTTTTGAGTTCATTTAAATATTGTTTTCTTTTAGTTCTTTATTTATGAAAATGTGTTTGGTGTAATTCTTGTTCTTCACAAAAAATCCTGCCCTTTTGATTTCTTGTTTATGAAAAGAAACCAGGATCACAAATGACACATTTTTATAAATGAGAGATCAAAAGGAAACAATTTTTTTTCTGAGACTAAAATAACAAATATAATCATATTTACCATGACTAAAAACATGCTTAACCCAATTTTAAATTTGGAAACACTGCAGCAGCAAGTTGCAGATGGCTTTCAGCAAGCTAGATTTTAACTAATTGTTAGATTGAAGAAAATAGAGGATGAATTAATTGCCTTTTGTGATTTGTAACAAGGTATTTATCATTTTTTTAATATGAAATCATAATCAACAAGTAACGACGTTTAATCATTGGGGTGGGATGTAAGCTGCCTGAATATGTCGTGTCATTTGTAGAAATGAATTGTTTTGTAAAGCAGATTACACTTGTAGTTACCAAGTACCATAATTGGTTTATAGCACATGGTTGAATAAATTAAAATCTTCTCCATTTATAGCACATGGTTTATACTCCTACAACTACACAAATGATGGCATGCTATTGTTGCATGTCCCATGATATTTAAAAAAAAATTAAAAAAAAATAAATCAAAGTGCTTAAGGTAATGCTTATGCGTGAGATTTTGTGAGCTATCCTTGATTATATTGGAAGGAGCCATTTTGACAGCTTCTGTATATTTATACCTGGACAATTACTTAATGCACCCCATTTTTTGCTTGGTGCATCCCATAGGAAACTTGAATGGACAAATATGTCCTTCTCTTCCCCTTGCGCTGCCTTCCCTTCCCTTTCTCTTGTGCCGCAACTCCGGACCCCAACTTTGAACGGCCACCTCCAACTCCACTATTTTTCTGGTTTTGAAAAAGCAACGAAGGCAAGACCCATTTAAGCCTTCGATATTGTAACCATCCACCCCCAATTATAAGACATGCATTATTCACTTTTAGCAAAGAAATTCAATCATGCACCACCTCCATTTCAAAAAACCAGGTGGTCTTGTCTCATTGATGCCAAAATCCCACTCACATTTTCCAACAATCACATTACCCCAACCATCATAAATCCATTTCCCACATGATGCAAAATGTTTGTAGCCAATGAAGGTGCACCTCAAAACCAAGTGTCAACTTTTAAGACGTGAGAGAGATCCTGAGAAAAAGTGTGTGCCTTAAACAATTCCGGATTGCATGATCTGGATTAAATTTTTAGGCTTCCGGAATATCTAATCCGGAAAAGTTACCAACTTTCCGGATTACACGATCCAGACTAAATTTTTTTGTATTACGGATTGAGTAATTTGTAATGTAATACAACAAATGCATTACAGATTGAACAATCCGTAATGCATTTGTGTTACGGATTGCTCAATCTGTAATACATTTGTTTGTATTACGGATTGAGTAATCAATAATACAACAAATGTATTACGGATTAAACAATCCGTAATGTATTTGTGTTATGGATTGCTCAATCCGTAATACATTTGTTTGTATTACGGATTGGATTGAACAATCCGTAATGTATTTGTGTTATGGATTGCTCAATTACATTTATTTGTATTACGGATTAAGCAATCCGTAATGCATTTGTGTTACGGATTGCTCAATCCATAATACATTTGTTGTATTACGAATTGAGCAATCCGTAATACAGCAAATGTATTACGGATTGAGCAATCCGTAATGCATTTGTTTTGCGGATTTCTCAATCTGTAACTGTATGAGAGTGGTGCGGCGCGATGTGTTCAGGCTTGTGGGTTGCATGGTGGTGGCAGGTGGTTAGATGGCAACGCAGTGTGGAGGTGACATTGGATGGTTGTAGTGGTGGTATTTGGGTGCCGTGGTGGTGTTTGGTGGTTGGGTGGAGGTTGGGTGCGGTGGTCATGGTCCATGGAGGTTCAGGGAGAGAGACAAATAAGGTTTGCTTGGTAGAGGAAGAGTAAGAGAGGAAAGGTAAGATGAGAAGTTTATAAAATTTGGAGATGCACCAAGTAAAAAATGGGATGCATTAAGTAATTGCCTTATACCTAGCGTTTCCAATTATACATGTTGCATAATCTGTTTTGGATCGACGGTATAGCAAAATTCATTACCCCCAATCCAGAGGATTTAATCATCTCCATTTCCTGTTCGTTCTTTTTTATTTTTGGTACGTCCTCCTTCATTTTAACTCAATTTACCTGTTTGTTTTCTTCTCTTATAAGTACTTCTAGAATAATTTATCCAAACAAGACATATGTCAAATTTGACTTGGATTATAATGCATAAATAAAAAGAGCACAATAACTTCCAATTTTGTATTGACACATTGTATATAGGGGAAATGTAAATTATTGCCCTAAAATTTAGATCATGAGTGACTTAATTCTTAAAAAGTTTTTAAAATATGCAAGATAGCTTCTTCGCTAATTGCTCGTTAAAAGTTGACAGAATTCGTCACATTGCTCGTTAAAAGTTGACAAAATTATTGCCCAAATATTATGGCCTTAGTAACAAGAGGCAAAAATGGTAGCAAAAAATATATGGTTAACTTAGTAATATTGTATGGGAACCTATTCATAAAATTTTCACTTCCAGTTTTACTCTCACTCATATCGAATGACCTTTACAGTTCCAAACCTATTCTTCACGTCATTCCAATACAATAATGGAAAATTAAAAGAAGAAAATGCAGTGGTGGGTGCGGTGGAGACAAATCTGAAATTAGCACACATTTAGCGGGGGTAGAAAAAAACAAAATCTGATTGTAACCTTTTTCCTCCTATTGTACATGTACATTATCAATAACAATGTTGGAAAAGAATACACCTAATCCAATGTAATCGTAGAAAAGAATGAAAAATTTTCTAATACGAAAAATTCCATATCTATGTATCCAATGATTATTTCCTAGATGAACAATCAGTTAGCAATAGCATAACTGTCTGCTTAAAGTTTAAACCTTTTAAGCAGCAAAATCTGGTGCTCGATTGCATTGTGATTTGTGAGCATATCCACAAAAGGAACTCAATTACCAAGTAGATTGGGACCAAATTCTTGGCTAATTCGAAACAAGGCCAGTTTACAGATCAATTGCCCCTTCGTCTTTTGCACACAAGCGTTCTGAGAGGAGAAACATTGAAATAATTTCAAACTGAGCTAAAATATTTGCATATAGAAAAGGTACTATGATACAGGAAGATTAAAAAGGTGCCGGACTCGTTTAATTAGAGTTAATAAAAATTAAATAGTTACTTCTGTATATAAATACACCAAACCATAAACAAACAGGATTGTAAACACAGAATGAAATCAGAGAGCAAGACTTCTTACTCAGATATTCATAAGCCAATATCATTGAAGTACCCCATGCTGACATGCTGAAAAATCTTGGACCTAATCCTCTATATACCCCTTTCCAACCATCCTCAACGATCAAATCTTTAACAACTTGTTTTACAGAGATTTTCTTTTCAAGTCCCGTCACCTGTAGGGCAAGCCATTGAGTCAGGAAAATTTAGTAGGCAGTGGCAGATTAAATGAATATGAATGAGATTCAGCATGTAAAATGCAATCACAATATTATATAATAATCATAAAATGATGTTCCAATTCTTCCCCTTTGCTCTGTCATCGTTCTAAAACTGAGAAGTTATACAATCACCAAAACATACTGGAGCAATACATATATTATATTTGCATCAATAATATCAAAGGCTAGTTAAAATTTACAGAAAGGTCAAGCAGAGAAAGGGAGAGAAGAGGGATGACAATATTCATCTACAGGGCTATAAAAAGAAAAACATCTAAAACGATGCAGTTGGACCAAAACAGAAAGTGGGTATCACATTAATCTTTCTAAAACTAAAGGGAAAAAAAAAAGTCAAAAGCAAATAATAATAAGGGTTTACTATCTTTTTAGTCTCTAAACTTTTTAGGATTTTTTGTTGTTAGTAGTCCCTGAACTATTTTTTACTGTTTTTAGTCTCTTAACTTTTTTTCCGTCCATACTTTTAGTCCCTTAACAAGGTTATGAATACCTGTAGCCGTGTCTTGATAGTATCCAATGGGGTTGTAATGCAGGATGCAGTAGCACCAGCAATGATCCCTCCACTAGCCTGAACAAAAATAATCTTTGGTAGACTAGGAGTACCTTCCTCACTGGAGTTATCTCCCACGAATCTGCCAAAGCAGTCAGTGATAGTGATCCTTAATATCAGATAGTACGATTAATAATGCAGAAATAAGATATCCGTATGATGTGATGTACTGAAAGTCCATTACCATGTTACTGATAAAATCCATCAATCTAAGAAACTTGAAAAAACCTAACCTCACTGCAAAATTTTGATAGGTTCTCTAAGTCAAGAAGAAATTTCAACTTTCCAAACTTACATAAACATGGATTTCAAGCAGCACAATTCAATTCTTTGGGACCGACTCCTTTACATTGATCTGACCAGGATAACATCAAACTTAAAGGATCTTTATCAGATGTTTTGCAGTTTTACCATGTCCTTGGAATACAACAAATGTACACATCTTTAACTTAAATGAGCTACTTTTGAAATCAGTGCATCTATTATAATGAACATTTAGATAGATGATACATCAGAGCCTAACTGATTGATAGATTGCAAAGATTTACAAGCTCTTTCGATACACCCATATTACTAATAGCATATTGCCCTAATGGTGTTGGTTAAACATCAGAAAGGAAAAAATGTCAGGTTATATACAAATTTCTATAGATATTCAGTTTTTCTAACCATTTGATAAACAATATAATATAAAGGAAAAGGTAATACAACAATAAACCAGCTTTAAGACTTCACAACAAGCATTACCATGTCTCACCTCCATAAGTAGCGTTGACTTGAACCATAACTTGCCCACCATACAGCATTAGATGGTACATAAGTCATGACAGATAGACCAAATCCTCTATATAATCCCCTGATGCCATCAGACCTTAACACCTTACGAGCAACATCCAAACCCCCACTATATTGGGCATGGCCTGAGTATCCTTGCACCATCAACTTTTGGCTAACCTTAATATCATTCAATGTAAAGGTAGTTAGCATATAAGAATTGGTGCAATTACACTACAATTTAGGTAAGAAAGGAGATAATGGAAACTAAGAATAACAAGATATCTCTGAAGCATGGGTACTCCTAAAATCATGCCGTACACGTACCGGGTACGTACCTGTACCCGGTACTCGTTGGGTACTCGTGGGTACGTACCGGATACGTACCAAAAGTATTTTTCACAAAAAAAAATGGGTACTTAATTTGGGTACTTATGGGTACTTTTTATGTATGTATCGGTCGTACCCATATCTGATAACTAAAAATATTATCCTTTAATAAAAGAATTAAAAAATTAGGTTTTTCATTAATCCTTTAGTATGGTGCCTTCTATGTTGTATCACATCATAATACTGCATATCAATTTAACAAGATATTAAATTGATATTATGATGTGATGCAACATAGAAGGCACCATACTAATATTAGGTTCTCAATCCTACCTAACTAAGTAGATAAAGAAATATGGAAACCACCTCTAATAAATCATCTAAGATACTCAAATATTATAACATATAATAATTTTATGAAATATTTTCTATCATCTAAGATACTCTAAAATATTATAAAATAATGATATTATGAAATATTTTCTAGATATTCTATTAAGGATTCATTTATCTATATTTCAATAAAACAAAAATGTTTTATCAACAGGAAAAGAAAAAAACACATAATAAAATATTTTTTCTCATTTATCTGAACATATCATTAACACCCTTCTAAAGAAGCAATAACGACAAAATAAATTGAAAACATATAAATTGTTAGTAATTAAATCATGTGTCATGCTCCAGTAGAATACACTGCAAGTCAGCAGATAAAGCACATTACTACAAAACCTTTCTTTCAATCCTTAAAAATTTTCTGATACATGAAGTTTATAGAACTAACCAAGTAGTTTGACTAAAAAATAAGTGTGCAAAATAGTGTTTAATTTTTTATTTTTATGTTTTTTGGTATAGAAATAGTTTTTAAATTTAAAAGTGTAACACTAATACAACTTACAAAACCATATGCAAAAATAAGTACAAAAACACTTTTAGAGCTAAAATAAAATTGAATTGCAACAGACATGTAAAAGAACACCAGTGTATATTCCAAGTTTCAATATTAGGCAAAGTTAGAAACAAACTTATAAGATTGTTGGCCAGCTTGCACTGTCTAACTAACTTAACAGATGTATGAATGTATCACAATATCCATATGCATAAGAATCATATACAGCCATCAGTGAGTCCAAAAGAAGATATTTTTAAATTTCAAGTATAAAACTACAGACACATGTGCTCAGCAGCTCAGGTTAGGCGAATTAGATTATCATACCACATCAATTGGAACAAACACAGCTTGTGCCACAAATGATGATGCCATGCCTGCAACTCCATTTGCTATGGCAGCCTGAGTAGTTTCAGATAGTCTAAATGGCTCCAGCATCCTGAAGGAAGCCACCTTCGTCGTCTCCAAGGCAGTGAGGAATAAGATTCTGGTAGGAATCGCGCCAGTGATAACTGTACCAAACCCTTTATACAAACCTGGGATGCCATCCGTTTTAAGTAACCCTTTCACTACTGACAACGCACTTCTCTCCAAAGTATCCTTTGAGGCAACCTGCAGCCTGGTCTTCACAACAGAAACCGGATAGAGTGCCAGTGTAATACCCGTAAAGAGTCCTGCTCCCACGACATAGAACTTCGTTTTATCTAGCCTACAGAAAAAAGTGGAACTTACTAAATATATAGAGCTTCAAGACACCAAGTTCATTATCCATAAAACATATTCCTAACAAATCAATCCAATATATCTAGAATAAACCACCAATTTCGTCCCTAAACTATTACCCTCTCTCCTAACTAGTCTCTTAAGTAATAAAATTTATTTAAGTAATCCCCCTAAAGTATTGAATATTCATTACTTTAGCCCCTCAGTTAACATATTTTAGTAAAATTCAACGATCAATTTGAAGGGATTTTTAATATTTGGAGGACTACTTAACATGATTTTAATCCTTTCAGAACTACTTAAGCATTTTTTTTTTTTTTTCTTTTTCTTTCTCTTTAGGGAACACTTAGGAAAGAGAGTAATAATTCAGGTATGAAATTGAAATTGATGATTTACTCAATATACCTTCAATCTCCACGAAGACCTAGTTTCCACAGATGAAAGATTCATTGAACATATAACAATATACAAGAAAAGAAAAAAGGTTCTTGGTTATAGTTCTGAATAGGAAAACGAGAACAACAATACAAGCAGCGCGACGCAACCTAGAATCTTGAATCTTGAATCATGAATCTTGTTAGTTCAAATACGTCTTCTAATCGAGCAAACATCAACACTTAACACTACATTTCCAGCTCGCAAGCATTATCATCAAACAGTTATCAGTGCATAATGTGCATTTCAAGTATATTTCTTCGAATTCGGTTTCAGTTCATTCAGGATATGTAAAGAGAATCTTTGATTCTTTATGCAATGGTTTTTAATCTAAACTCGAATAGAAACTGAGAAGAAACGCGAACGAAGTTGGATTACGAAAGCGAAAATCTAAATCGGAGACGAAGAGCGCGAATTACGAAACCTGTCCCAGTTAATCTCGGAGGAGGCCATTGATTCAGCAGAGAAGGGAAGCGTGCATGGATCGGTTGGCGCTGCAGATTTCGAATATCGAAGAGAAGCGAAACTGAGAACTGAGAACTGAGAACTGAGAAGGAAGAACGAAAACTGAAAACGAAACGAAACGAAAGGAACCTTTGTATTTATAGGGGAGAATATGCCAACTCTTCAGTGTTTCTTGGAGCCAAAATGAAATGAGTAATAGTCGTCTCCGATTCTCTTGTTAATTATTCTACTCTCTTTCTTTTTTGTTGATGTAAGAAGTGAGACTTGAGACTTGTCTCCGTTCTAACCGGGTACATTCATTGGGTGGTAAAACAATTAAAAATTGAAAGAGCACCAAAAATGTCAAAAATGTTAGGAAAAAAAAAAGTCAATAAAATGCATAACAATACAAACGTATAATAACATCAATTACTCACCAATTACTGTACTAGGATTTATTCTAGTGTTTAATACTCCTTCCAGTTCTTATTATAAGTCAATAAAATTGCATTGCATAACAATACAAACGTATAATAACATCAATTACTCACCAATTACTATTTAAATTTTTTTTAAAGGCTATCTTAAGATTTATTCTTGTGCTTAATATAATATGATTGGGGAAAAAATTGTTTACAATTTAGGCCAGTTTAGCATGGTATTAGTGTCCCATCTATTAGTAGATTCTCTCTATTCTATCACTTTTACCTGCCAAAAGAAAAGGATCAAACTCAAGTACTCAACTAGACCAACTCCCATGTCATTAAATTCGGATCTAAGAGTGGAGCTAGAGAATTTCTTTTAGGAGCCAAATATAAAAATTTAAATTAAATTATAAGTTTAAATATAGTATATTAAATTTAGGATAAAATATGTTTTTAGTCCCTATACTTTCGTTAAATCTTGTTTTTAGTCCCTAAACTATCATATCGTGCAATTTAGTCCATGAACTTTATAAAAATCGTGTTTTTAATCTCTCCTCACAACCTGAAGTAAAATAACATGCAAAAAAAGAGGAGTAAGCCCAAGGACTAAAAACATTTTTTTTATAAAGTTCAGGGACTAAATTGCACAATATAAAAGTTCGGGAATTAAAAACAAAATTCAATGAAAGTATAAGGACTAGAAACATATTTTACCCTTAAATTTAATCAACAACCACAAGATTTATAATAATTGACAACATATTACAAAAAAAAAAACAATTATATAAATTAAACAAAAAATATAAGACTATAATGTTGTAATGAGAGAGAAAAAAATATTTTTTTTAAAAAAATAAGTAATTAATTCAAATTATGAAAATATTTATTATATATAAAATCATTAAAGTTTTAAAATCATAATTGATTCTGAAATTTAGTTTTCTGATTATATATATGTATAAGTCTGGATCATTCTTGCATAATTTATAAATATATAAAATGTAGTTAAGTGAGAAGATCTCAAAAAAGTAACTAAGAACATCTACAATACATGATTGTTTAAGTGAGTTGCTTATCATAAATTTATGAGTCCTACAAGGTCACATAGATTTAAGAACTTTACACAAAAGTTTACTCCAATGCTAAAGTTGTTAGAGTTAGTGCTTAATTTGAGCCACATTAAATTTGTGATTGAAAAAATGATTCTTTTTTTTAAGAATCAATTAAGCAACGATTGCTTATATAAGCAACTCACTTAAGCAATGCACTGTCATTTCATCTGCTCCAATGGAAAAAAAATTAAGCAATGTTGCTTAACTTTAAACAACTCGATAAGCATCCTGTTAGAGATGCTCTAACTAAGTTTTTGGACATAAATTAATCATTAAAGCTAATAAATACTTCATATTGTAGTAATTAAAAAACAAGCTTTACAAAGTAGTTTTACGCTTTTTTTTATTTTAGAATATACTTGAAAAACATCATGTCTTAATTAAAATGACATGTTGTGCTTATCATATTTTCTTTCTTTATATATGGTCGAGATCCTTTTTTTTTTTCATTAGTGCATTTCGGCCCATTCACCAAAACAATACGTTTCGGTCCATTCTCTAGGCCTACTAGACTCAGAGTTGCGACTGGGCCGGATTACCAATTAACTAATTAAGTAGACACAAATCTACAGATACAATCATACAACTAATAAAATTATAAATTATTATCTTTACACATATTTTTTTAAAAAAAGATATTAGTTATTTTCTCTTTAATCACATTATCCATCTTAATCAACGTTTGTCTCTTTTCTTTCTATTTCCCTCTATAATTATTAAGACGCTTATGAGTTCTTATGCATTATAAGGTGAGAATGGCGCTGGTTGTTTGTAGTGGCTTGGAAGATGAAAGTATAGAATCACTCGTGCAGATGACTGAAGAATTAAAAGGAGCCATGTAGAAAATCCAAGTTATGAATTTGATATAGAAACAAGTTTGGATTGTTTGAACTTTGATTATATTTTTCACATCACCTTTTGTCTTACCATTCTTTTCTTATAAAATGTGAAATTACTTGACACATGGAAGCTAAAGGTTAATATTAATTATAATTACTCATCTTGATTTAAAAATTATATCTAACCGTAAAATTGAATAAAACTGTAGAACAATAACAAATGAGACCAAAGCTTTAAAAATAAAATAAATATGAAGTAAAAATTAAATAAACTAAACATAAAAAACTTAATGTACTTGGAAAATTTAGGACATAGATAATTTAATTATTATATTCTATCAAAATTTTGACATAATTTTTCCTATTTTTCTAGTTTCTTCAAATTGTCAATCCCCTACGAATTTTTTATTTTACCGGTAGGTTTTGAGTTGCACCTAATAGTAACAAATCCCAATTCATCATAGTATCCTGGTATCAACCTCAATTTATCAACAAAATTAGTGATATGTTTGATTGGGAGAGAGAAATAGTGTGGGTGAAAATAGAAGATAAATAATTAGAGAAAAGAGAAATATGATGAAAATAAAATAAAACATTGGATTATTTGGTTTAAAAGAAATATGTGAGAATTACATTGAAAATAAAATAATAAAATTATAAAAATATTATTATATCCTTGATAACATATCTGCAACACGCATATCAATAGACAAAAGAAGGACAAAGTTGTCATTAGCATCTATCCTCATATAGGGTCATGTGTTGACTTCTATTATCCAAGAGAGAGAATCCATTTTTGAGACTCACATGTTTACAATTTATTTCTAGCTTAAATCATTTTCACCAAACACTTACAATTGTTCTTGTCTTTGCCCACTCACCCTAAATTATGTTCACCAAACACAACGTAAGCTTTTTTAACTAAAAAATGTTCAACAACTTTATCAATATATGAAATTAACGTAATTAGAACTCTATTAACAATGAACATGTCCATAATTTCTCACTCTATTGTCAAATTTTGTTTTTTAACTATTTTCTATAGTACATACCGTTATATGTTTAGTTCTATGGATATTTTATACTTTATTTCGCGAGACATTTCATATTTTCATTCTATTCCATGATAATAGTAATAATAAATATTTTTTATTTTTAAATATATTGCCTCTATTGACTCAGGATCTTGAATACGACTGTTAGTAATAGTCATGAAATGCTAATGTACATGAGGTTCAAGTTACATTCAGTTGCAAAACCAATTGCCACTTCAATGGTCAATGCATATGGGTGAGTGACGTGAGTCATAACACTTCGGAGTACGTGGATTAGTAATAGTCATGGTCATGAGGTATAGGGATGACAAAGTAGACCCAGACCCTACGAGTATCTATAAAAATATCTGCACGTAGGTCGGATAAATACCGACTTATTGGGGCTGAGGTTGGAGATGGGGATTTACCCACATTTTTTCACGGGTACTATAGTACCCGCACCTGCCCTGCACTGCCATATATATATATATATATATATATATATATATATATATATATATATATATATATATATATATTTTTTTTTTTTTTTTTTTTTTTTCCAATGACTAACACTCTCACCAATCCCGCACCAATCATGCACCACGGCACCAGGTTTGTTACCCTTCTTGTTATCCCTTCTCAATTTGCACCAATCCCGCACAAATCAAGCACCAGTCGCACACCAATCCTGATATTGGGTATTTGCCTATTTGGTTATGCAAAAATGCTATCTACAATCTATTGAACTGCACGGTGGATGTTTAACAGAATTAAAGAAAAGTAAATAACTAAATATAGAGATGGAAAAGTTAAGTAGTGTGAAACGTGAAAGTGGCCTAGCAATTTGCATAAAGCCCCACCATTCACTCACTATCCTTAATTTCTGAGTTTGCATCCGAGTAATGAAATGTGCCGAGGGGTGGTGGGTGATTTGGCTTTTAGTAATGAAATTCTTTTGCTGTGCAAAAAAAAAAAAAAAAAGCTGAAAAATTTGTTAAATTGATATCATTGAATTGAAAACTATTGCTAAATTGATATCATTGAACTAATTGGGGATTTTTTTTTTCATTTACCTTTTCAGGTTTGTTTTCTACATTTTTGTTACGTTATTGATGTTATAATTATTTAACTCTAAAAATTATTATATGTTTATTTGTTCCGATATGTCTCGTCGTTAGTACCAATTTAGCAATAGTTAGTACCAATTTAGTTTTGTCATAAATGAATTCATGAATATTATAATAGTTAATACTCTTTGTCAAAAATTAATTCATGCATATTATTTACTTTTATGTCTAAATTTGTAGTGTTTATGATCTAGTGCAAAATGTAATTTTTTTTTGTTTAAATACCTTTTTAGTCCTTGCAAATTATATTTGTTTTATTTTTCGTCCTTATAGCGGTTTAGATAGCGTTTTTTTCACTGTTAAAAGCACTATCTAAACCACTTTAAGGACGAAAAACAAAACAAACATAATTTGCAAGGACTAAAATCAATTTTTTTTTTTGCAAAGATGAAAAGCAAAAAAACACTAAATTGCAAGGACTAAAAAAATATTTAAGTCTTTTTTTTGTTTCCTTTTTCATATAATATTTTTTTTATTGATTTATTAACTTCATATATAGTAAAGTGTGGGTCGCAGGTGCGAGTATGGATATATAGGTACCCAGTGGGTACGGGGATAGAGATAAAAGTTACTACCCGCACGGATATGGGGCGGGGTACGAAATTTTTTTTTAAACACAGGTATGTGGATGAGTACTATAGGACCCTACCCAATGTCATCCCTAATGACGTAGCATCATGGGACCCGCGAAAGAAAGTTACTCCTGAAAGAGAGTGTGCGTGGTGATTGGTGAATCTGGTGATGACCCTCAATTTTTTTTATTTATTTTATTTTATTTTATTTTTTTTATTATTATTTTTATATTGTTGGGGTGATGACCCTCCCTTGTTGAGGATGGTGAAGCCTGTAAAATATAAGGTTGGTTATATATAACGTTAAGGATTAACTAAGTTTTTAGTTTCTAAACTTTAGTTTAACTGATTAAGGTTCCTAAATTTTTTAAAGACTATGTTTTTAGTCCATAAACTTTAGTTTGACCGGTCAATGTCTCTAAACTTTTTAAAAATTCGATTTTTAGTCCCTGAACTTTTTAAAAATTCGATTTTTAGTTCATGAAATCTCATTAATTCAGGGACTAAAAACTGAATTTTTAAAAAATTCAGGGACTAAAAATCGATTTTTTAAAAAGTATAGGGACTTTGACCGGTTAAAATTTTGTTCAGGGACTAAAAACAAAATTTTTAAAAAGTTTAAGGATTTTGACCAGTCAAACTAAAATTTATGGATTAAAAATCGAATTTTGAAAAAATTCAAGGACTAAAAACTTAATTAACCCTAAGATTAATATACAGGGTTAGTTTTTTTTTTGTCCGTCCCTTAATTTTTTTTATCTGTCAAGGTTAGTTACGTTAGATAATTTTTTAAAGTATTTATAAGAGGAAAAAAAATTAAAAAAGGTAAAATAAATTTAAATTTTTTAAGTTAAAATTAAGCTATTTATTTCAAAATTTATAGAAAATCTTTTATTTAAATTTTAAAAATTTATACGTATTAATTGATTTTAATTGATAAAAAAAAGTTTGATTAATTTTTTATTTTATTTTTCTTCTTATATAAAATTTTGTTTAAATAAAGCCGCAAAAATTGATTTGTATGTCCTTTCAATATAAAATTCTTTTACCTACAATTAATAAAAAATTACTGTATCATATTAATGAATAAGACGATAAAAAATAAAGAGTAAAATATATTTTTAATTCTTATATTTTTATTAAAAATTAGTTTTAATCTGTATATTTTTAAATCAACCATTTTGTTCTTCAAATTTTAAAAAATATATAAATTTAATTTCTCTTTTTTATTAATGTTAATAATGTTAAAAACTAACCACATGTTTTTTTAAAATTTGAAGATTAAAATGATCAATCTAAAGATATAAGAACTTAAATCAATTTTTAATAAAAATACAAAGATTAAAAATATATTTTACTATATTTTACTTTATTGAACAAACAGAACAAAATATATATATATAACTTTTTGTTTTGATTCCTTATGTAACAAGTAATGTCTAAACGTTCAACTAAAGTTAAAAAGTTAGACCGAAAGCGACACGCACTTGGATATACGCTCTTCCTGAGCTTCCACCTCTTCTGAGAATGTGGACCCCATTGCTAACTTAACTTGTTTGAACAAGAGTCAAGTCAACTTTGAACTTTGACGCAAGTAATCATAATTTATAAAGCCATTTTTTCAAAATCACTTTTCGCAATTTATTTTGAAAAAAAAAAAAAAAACTTAGCTGGCTGTCCACGTCCCATTCCACCATATGCCTGGGTTTGCTTCAGTGTATCTTAAGAAGGAAGATTTGGAAGATAAAGAAAAAAATTGTATGTTTTTATGTAAATATTTTTTAATATAACTGTTTTTGTAATGAAAATAAAGTAATAAATTATTATTTAACATTTTAATATTTTTATTCTTTTTTAGTCTACACTACATGTATCTTTCACATATTGTAATCCTATTGGAATTAAAAACACTCACACAATTGTAGGTTTTCAACATTTTCTTTTCATATATATAAGAAGGTTGGTGTACGAAACTTTGCATCCTATTCGGCATGGTTATAAGTTTCGAAATTCACAACTTATTTAGAATACACTCAAAGTAAAAAGATTTTTACATTATTGTTTAATTATAAATTGTTATATATGATAAAATTATTAATTTTTGTAATATGTTTGAAAGTCATATTTAAAATAATTTTTGATTAGTTAATATTGTAATTTTTTTTACATTAATACTCAGAGAAGTATTTTTTCAAAAAAATAAATGTTTAGTTTAACTAATAGTAATATTTTTTACACTAATACATTAATCTCTAATATTGTTTGAACATGCTCAGAGATTTTCTAAATATTTTTAAAAATTATAAGAATTACAAATAAAAATATATTTAAAATTTAAAATTTAAAAATTAATTTAATATGAGCAGTTTTAAAATTTCTATTATGAAATTTAAATTTAGTATATAATTAGGTGATAATTCAATTTTTTTTGTAATAATTAATAATTTTAAAAAATAAAACTCAACCATAAGATTTTAAAATGTAAAACTTATTTAATTATTAAAAAAACACAACAACTTACAATAAATTATACCATATACTTTATGGTTAATCTTCAGGCTAACATACAACAAAATCAAATCGTCCTAATATGATTTTTGTTTTTTATATATGACTATGACTATACAAAATTTGAATGCGTCAATGATACCGATGACTTAGTTGCCAAACCAGATCCTCTGCAGGAGGTTTATGAATTGCATGCAGATCAATTGGTTCCGATGGTAAATGGTAATTGAAACTCAGCTCTAGTTTATGAAGAAGAACAAAGTTTTTTTTTCTTCAAATAGTTATTAACAAAAACTCCTAATAACAACCATGTCCAAAAAACAGCCACATTTATTAAAAAAAACCGTAGGTAAAGATACTATAAAACTGTTAATCCTTAATTTTTTTTAATCCATAGAAATCAAATTGAAGCATCAAAGAATTTACCAACATTGATTATCACAAATGATAGCGACTTATATCCCTTAACCAAATGATCCAGAATTTGAATTCCAGTGATGTCCAATGATATTTAACAGAATTTAATCATTGCTTCCAGCTATTTATAATAATATAATATTCACGAACTAGACTTCTTATTATTAATATCTAATTAATTTATATTTTTAAAAGTTATTTTTTCTCTTTTTTCCTCATTCATTTATTAATTAACAAAAACAATAAATTATTATTCATTTTCTTCCCTTTTCTTCCAACATATAATAAGTAGTGAAAATGATAAAAAAAAAAAATATGTTTATTTTTCCATTTCTTTATAAAATTCTAAAAAAAGTGCAAAGTGGGCTGAAATTTCTAGAAGTTGCCTTGCGTTGCATTGCATACAGTGGGATTTCTATTTTCTCAGCACACGATATCTCACTCTGACACACACAGTTGCCAACTGGACACAACAAAACAGTCAGCTTCCGCCGCGTAATTTTTTTCCACAGACTCTTCTTTCTCTCTCCTTTCCTCTGTTCCTTCTCTTTTGGTTCTTAACTCTGTTCTCTCTCAACATCAACAACTCAATTCCGAACACCCCAACATTCCCTTTGTTCCAAGAAAAATGCTTTTCCGTTCCAGCTTCACCCCCACGATCCGATCCTTCCTCAAACACCCTCCATGCATTCTACTTTTGCTTCTTTTCTCTTTCACGTGCTTCACTTCCACAGGTTCACCATTCATGCATTCATGCGTGCCTTTTTCTCGTTAAAGTTTTCGAATTTTCGTTTGTTCTGTGTTTCCGGTTGATGGGGTGTCGTTTTTTTTCTCTCCCTTTGTTGGGCACGAAATTGTTTGTGTTTGTTCCTTTGTGCATGGCGTGGACCTCACGGCGTGTTGAATTGGAACGAGTGTTTGAGATTGATGGCACGCTTTGTTGCGTGATGAATGGTGATGGTTTTTTTTTTTTAATACCAAATATTGAAAATGGGTTCATGGTGTTTTTAGTTTCTGAAAAATGGGTCATCTTTGAGTTTAGTTTCTGATTTTTTAAAACCATAAATTTTCGTCTCTGTATTTTTGAAATGCCAAATTTTAGTCCCTAAAATCGTAGGTTTTCGTTCCTTAGAGACTAAAGTTTATGGTTTTGAAAGTAGGGGGCTAAAAAAAAAGCACTGTTAATTCTTTTGAATATTTTGATCTTTTATTGGCTTGTGGCGGCTTTTCCTGTTGTTTGATGATGCCAGTGGTTTTAGTGAGAAACATGGTGTTTGGATTCCTTCGTTTATTTTTTCTTGCATGTTGTCTAAATTTTGGTACCAAGCAATGAAATTGATATTCTGATTATCTGTGTTAATGCTGGGTAAAAATTTATTTGACATTGAATTTGTCTGGTGTCAAGTGAGTTTTTGATCATGGTGATTGAATATGTAAAGTGGAGCAGTGTGATTTCATGAACTAGTTATTGACTTGAAGAATTGTTTGCTTTCTTTGTTCATTGCTTTAGCAAAGTCCAGAAAATTGTGTATCTCTCATAATTTCTATCGTACTTTTCATATGTATCACCACTGTCTTTGTTGTTTAATGTCCAGTATGTTATAGGAAGACTTAGAGGTTCATTGATTACTTTGCCACCCCTCCCCCCTTCATATATTAATTCTAATTTTAAGTTTTGCTCTTTATCTTTCAGAAGCTTATGATCCACTTGATCCAAATGGAAATATCACAATCAAATGGGATATTATAAGCTGGACACCTGATGGTTATGTTGTAAGCACATTCTTTTACAATGTCACCTATTAATATCAGAAGCAAATAATCTGATTTACAGTTAAACATGATGGTTGTAAATGTTTTTGGCTCTTTTTCTCTCTACCAGTAAGGCACCTTTTTTATGATGGATCTGCATGTTCACACCAGCTGCATCTCATATGTTATATATCTGTTATTGCTTGGATAATATAACTTGCTTAAAGGTTTGAAATACAAATTCGTTTTGTTCCTAGAGAAATGAAAGCAATAATTTCTCAGACACACTCTTTATTATTAAGAGAAATTCATGTGAGACCCATTAAAATTGTGTGGGTCCCACTTCCTATTCAATGGGAGCCACATGAATTTCATTCAATTCAATAGTAAAGAATGTGTTGTTACTTGTTAGTATTCTTCATATTCCAATGAGGAATATGACACGGTTTGAATTTCAAATTACACTTGTAGCCATTTTTTATACAATATTCAAGTCTGTGCTTAGCATTTAGTATTATTTCCTACGTAAGTTGTAAAATTGTTGAATAAACTCAAGTATATAGATGAGTTTATTTATATTAGTGACTAGAGCCATCTAATAAACAATTGAATGGACAGGCTGTTGTTACAATGAACAATTTCCAACAATATCGCCATATCTCAGCGCCTGGGTGGTCGCTAGGGTGGTCATGGGCAAAGAAGGAGGTAATATGGAGCATGGTGGGAGGGCAGACCACTGAACAAGGGGATTGTTCAAAATATAAGGGAAACATCCCACATTGCTGTAAAAAGAACCCTATAGTTGTAGATTTACTTCCCGGAACACCTTACAACCAACAAATTGCAAACTGCTGCAAAGGTGGTGTACTCAGCTCATGGGGGCAGGATCAATCCAAGGCGGTTGCGGCATTTCAAGTCAGTGTAGGTAGTGCTGGTACAACTAACAAAACTGTCAAACTACCAGAAAATTTCACCTTGAATGCACCAGGACCGGGTTACACATGTGGGCCAGCAAAAATTGTTGAACCAACTCAATTCATACAACCAGACAAAAGGAGAGTGACCCAAGCACTCAGTAAGTTAATGGACTTTTATGTTCATTTCCACACTTGTCAGTATAATTATCTACTTGTTGTAGTTTTTGTTAGTGCTAAAATCTGGTACTCTGGTAATGTTTTAAATCTGGTCTAAGATCCTGCTCCATAAGTACTTATCAAGAGAAGAAAATAAGAAAGTAAGATGAATTAGGTTTCTCTTATAACAACTTAGGGTGTGTTTGATTTAACGTTAGGTTGAATGGACACACAGTCCAATGCACGTTTTATGAGAAGTAGGAATTCAGAACTTTTGATTCAACGGCCGTTTAGGAGCCTCCCAAAGGAAAACCAAACACGCACTTATGCACTTAACTTTTATAGAAGCTCTTTCATCTAACTTCTCCAAAAGTTGAGGTGCATAAGTTGATTTTTACTTATGGGAGAAACTCAATTCATTTTGCCTTTGTGTTTCCTTTTCTTATAAGTACTTATGGAGAAGTTTATCCAAACAGGATCTAAGTTAACAGCTGTTCTGAGTTTTTACTTTGTATTAGCAAGATCCATCAATTTAGTTTGACCTTAACATTGCTCTGATTTATGGCAGTGACATGGAATGTGACATGCTCATATTCACAATTTCTTGCTCAGACAACACCCAGTTGCTGCGTCTCACTCTCATCTTTCTATAACGATACTGTTGTACCTTGCTCTACATGTGCATGTGGCTGCCAAGGCAACTCATCTCAATCAGGGGAATGTGTAGAGTAGGTTTTTAATACTCAGGGCACTGTTATTTCTTTCCTAAACAGAAATAAGTATTATATACTTACATTTGTCCTTTTTCTGTGTCATTACAGTCCAGATTCACCACATTTGGCATCAGTTGTTTCCAACCCTGGACCTGGAAAGAGTAGTATTCCGCCTTTGGTTCGATGTACTCGTCATATGTGCCCAATCCGAGTTCACTGGCACGTCAAGCTCAACTACAAGGAGTACTGGCGCGTGAAGGTCACTGTTACTAACTTCAATTACAGGATGAATTATTCTGATTGGAACTTGGTTATTCAACATCCAAACTTTGACAATCTGACCCAACTTTTCAGTTTCAACTACAAAGCAATATCTCCCTACGGGTCAATAAGTAAGTGTGATCTTTCAAGGACTTGCAATCTTAGAGACATAAAAATACTGATGGTTATTTTACTTAATTGAATATACTGTATAGTTTTAGACCAGGTATCATTGTTGGTAGTATATCTGACAACCACTATAAGATTATGAAGGGGTTGTCGAATTTCTTGAGTAGTAAATTTATTTATCCTCCCTATGTAATAAATTAAGAGTCCAACTTCTTGAGAGTGAGATTACCTTCTATTGTAATTTCATCTTCTTTAAGATGTCTCGCTTCACTGTTTTCTAACACTTTATTTGTATTTTTTTTAAATGCTTAATTTATCAACCACTATCATATTTCCTTATTATGTTAGACTTTTTCTTCTCAAATCTCAATTGCATACACTTTCAAAGTAATTAATTTAATTTTTTTGGTTATTTTTTTCCTCCCCAAATGTACTTGAATAAATTCCTTTCAGTTTTTTTTCTTTTTCATTAAAAAATTGCATTTTCTCCTCCAAATCTCAGCTGGTCCACTCCTCTATATATTAGAATACATTATTTTAAAAGTAACTTAATCTATTAGATTTTAAATTCAAACTCTTTTGAATTATTTATATTTTAAACTTTTACCAACCTTTGCAATGTACAAAGTACTTGTTAGGTGTTAGCGACATTCTAAACTTTTGGTTGCATGGGCAGCATATATTCTTTATTTCTTATTTTCACCATAGAACATGTATTTTTATAGAGGCAAAAAAATGATTGATCTACGTTGCTTTTAACAGATGATACAGCAATGCTTTGGGGAGTTAAGTTCTACAATGATTTTCTCATGCAAGCTAGCCCTCTTGGTAATGTGCAGTCAGAGCTACTATTCAGAAAGGACAAATCAACTTTCACTTTTGACAAGGGTTGGGCCTTCCCTCGAAGAGTCTATTTCAATGGTGATGTTTGTGTGATGCCACCACCTGATGCTTATCCATGGTTACCTAATGCTGGTTCCAGGCATGAGGTTTCTCTGCTTGCTTTGGTGATGACCTCTTTGGTAGCTTTGGTATTATATGCATATGCTTAAAGTTCCTATCCATGCCACACTCATCAAAAGTCTTCAGTGTGACAAGTTTTGACTCATTTTTGGGATACCAATTTGGAATTTGAACCAAGCCGGGGTAGGACACATCCAGTGACAATTCAAGAGTAGCTCAGTTGTCCTATGATTTGTTTGTTAAGTTTCAGCATATGGGACAATTGAATTTGCTACTGTATAGTTATTTATGTCTGTTATAATGTAATGATGTATTTATTGGTTTTAGATCCAAAGTGACAGTTGGTACTGTAAGTATAAGAAATATATTAAGGCACACATGATAATCGTTTATTCTTTGCAGCCACCTAATTGGAATCATGAGTGGTTTATTTTTTATATTTTTTGGAGGGGGAGGGGGGTGTATCTTATTATGAGTGTGTTTCAATTCATGCAGGATGATTTTAAATCTTATTGAAATATCAGTTAACGTGATTCTAAGTCAATGTTTACATGTTTAATTTTATGTTGAAAATTTATTTTTAGATTTAAAATTAATTGAGTTGGAGTAATGTTGGAGAGTTTTTGTGTTAGATAAAAAGTGTTACACTGACTTCTATTCTTAACTTGATTTTAGAATAAAAACATCTAAATATAATTAATTCTCTTTAAAATTAATTTAATTCAAAATTAATTTTATTTAAAATCAATTTGTAAACACTTACTCAAATACACAGTAAATGTTGTCCAAAGAAACAGAATAAAGATATAAGAATAGGAATTATTCATTATGGCATTTCAGTAACAGCATCTTGAATTTATGATTCAGACAAAATCACTGTTGAGATTTACATTTAGCATCCCCTTTGGTGCTCACATGTCAGAAAAACACAGCCATTTGGTGTTTCCAAAGAATTTGAGTATTCATGCCTGTTGTCACATTATCATTAAGGTATACATGGTTTCAAAATTTTCTCAAAATTCTGACACACTATGCACCAATTCACCAAACTGCTAGCAAGAAAAGCAATAAGAAAATGGATGCAGGGAAGTTAAGTAGGCTTGCAGGTGCAGAGTTAGGGAGGAACGGGTAGGTGTCAGGTGGGGGAAGCATGCATTCATCACCATTGAAGTAGACCTTACGAGGAAATGCCCAACCCTGCTTGAATGTGAATGTATCCTTGTCCTTCTCAAGAAGCAACTCTGATTGAACATTCCCAGTTGGTCCAGCTTCCATTAGAAGATCATTGAAGTACTTCATGCCATAGAACATGCCAGTGTCATCTGCATGCATCATAATAACAACATGCTTGAATATTCATTCTTAAAGTAGTTATTGAATTATAATAGAAGCTTAAGAAGATTTATTTTGCTGCCACTCACTTATGGACCCGTAGGGAAGAAGAGGCTTGTAATTAAAACTGAAAACTTGGGTGAGATTGTTAAGATTTGGATGCTGAACAGCAAGAGACCAGAGGGAGTGATTCATTCTGTAATTGAAGTTTGTTATGGCAATCTTGACTCGCCAATAGTCCTTATAGTTAGTCTTCACATGCCAGTGGACCCTGATTGGACACATGTGATGAGTGCACTGCAGCAATGGTTGATTGTCTTTCTTTGGAGTGTGAACCCCCACCATGCTGAGAATTTTGGAGTCACTCCTGCATACCAAACCAACAGTGATAAAAGTTATTGGAAATTCTCTCTTAGAATATATAGAGCAAATTACGTTAACACTCTTTGAGATCTCTTGAGATTGTACATGAGTAATGACCCCCCTAATATTTTAATGTTTACAGCAACTCCCTTATAATGGTACATAATGTAATGTATTTCTTGAATAAAAAGGAGTGTCAATATAATATTTTTCAAATAATTAGGAGAGATTAGTGTAAGGGTAAAAAAAAGGGAGGAATAGTGGAAAAAAAATTGACAAAACATCAGGGAACGTCAATGTAATTTACTCTACAATATATGTTAAGGTCATCAATTTGCTATATCAGACTTACTTGACACAATTCTTCTTGTTCTGGCAGCCACAGGCACAAGAGGGACATGAGGTAATTGTTTCATTATAGAAGGATGACATAGATACACAACAACTTGGGTTCTTTCTTGCCAGAAACTGTGAGTATGTGCAGGTAACATTCCATGTCACTGCATAAGATAAAGCAAAGGAGACTTTTGAGAATTGTTGATGGTAAAGTTGGGGAGAAAATTGAAACTGTCAAGTTAGAGATCTTACTCAGTGCTTGAGTCTTGCGGCGCTTGTCAGGCGTCAGGAAAGTGGTGGATGGAACAACCTTTGCAGGGCCACAAGTGTAGCCTGGTCCTGGAGCCAAGAGAGTGAAGTTCTTGGGGAGTTTAACTGTCTTGTTTGAGGTACCAGCTTGGCCTACACTCACTTGGAAGGATGACATGGCTTGTGAAGGATCTTGGCCCCATGCTGCCACCACTCCACCCTTACAACAGTTTGAGAATTGCTGGTTGTAAGGTACACCAGGGAGCAGGTCTACAACTGTTGGAATTTTCTTGCAGCAATGAGGTATGTTGCCTTTGAACTTAGAGCAGTCTCCTTGTTCTGTGGCTTGAGCTCCCACCATGGACCAAATGACTTCTCTCTTGGCCCATGTCCATCCCAAGGTCCATCCAGGATTCATGATGTGCCGAAACATTTGGAAATTGTGAAGTGTTACCACAGCCTGATGAAAATTGCAATAGTCACAAGTCAGGTGATTTCATTACATGACTGCAGGGTTTGATTTAATACTTATCTAATAGTTACATATTTTGTTAGTTTTTTATTTATTTTTATATTTAATTTGGTCTCATTCATGCATTTTACTGCAGTGCAATAGATTGCAATGCTAGCTAACAATATTGTGACATTCTATTTGATCTTTCATGGCATCCATGACAGATCTAGCTAATTTTGTGTGGCTTAATGCGTGTTTGGATTCATGTTGGATAATTCAAAATCATTTTGAAATATCAGATAACGTGATCTTAGATACTACTCACGTGTTAAGTTTCATGTTGAGGAATTAATTTTGGATCTAAAATTGATTTTAAGTTAAAGCAACTTTAGGTAACTTTTGCTTTAAATAAAAAAATTTATACTAAATTTTCCTACTAACTTGCTTTTAGAATAGAAACATCTAAAAAATAAATCGCATCACTTCAAAATCAACTTTAACTGAAATCAATTTCATTTAAAATTAATTTTGCAAATATTCATCCAAATGCACACTTAAAAAATAAAAAACAAGTAGCAATGCACTTTGTGCTTACCACATAGCCATCTGGTGTCCAAGACATGACATCCCATTTGATTGTTATGTTTCCGTTTGGATCCAAAGGATCATAAGCAGCTGTGATACAGAATAAATTAAAAAATTAGCTGAATATGCATAATGCATGTGTAAGTGAAATTTAAACAAAATCAGCAGATGGTGAAGCTTTGTATCTTACCTGCATAGGAGAATAACACAAGAACACAAAGAGCTGAGATGACAAGCCTCATTGTCTGAATATGTGTTTGATGTTATCAACTGCTACAATTGGCTCCAAGACAGCTTCAGTGACAAAAGCCTTTAAGATCAAGAGTTGTTATATTGCAAAATGCTATGGCATTGAAAGTATAATATTGTAGAAGATCCTTCCAGGGAATTCTCTTGGAGTTCTAGTAATGTCTCACCTAATGGTTGTTATGAACCTGCACATTTTTATTGCTATATATCACTGTCTCACACTTGGGATTTCTGTTTAAGTTTCCCTTTCTTAAAGCTACCGCTACAGACCAGAACAAACATGTGACAGTGAACGTAGCATAACACTTCAACGGTTGTGTCTGAAAGGGAAAGAAAATTCCTTAATCAAGAAACTTGACACAGTGAGAATAGAAACAAGGTTTTTCCAAAGAATGGAAGGACTTTTTTTGAAGTATCTTTTTTCCATTTCTCGTTTGCAAGTGCAGTTTTCTCATTTCTTTGAAAATTCTCTAATAATGAATAATGTTGATTGGAAGGTAGAAAGGGTTGAATAAATTTGGCAGGAGACTAAATAAAATGGTGTTCTTGTACTTAAGGAATGTGAGATGCATAATTAGGATTTAGGGGTAGATATGTCCGTTTCATGAAGACTAAGTTTGTCCTATATCTTAAATTTAAGATTTGAGTCTACATATTTATTTAATATAAGCTTTTTTTTATTATGGACTAATTTAAAAGTTTAAACTAGCTTATGTATACTTAAAATATTATTTTAAAATAAAATCTTTCAAATAGGTAAAAAGAATACCTTTAAATAGGCTAGTAAACCTAAACTTATATGTAAGTCGGTGAATTTAAGTATTTAAATAGACTAATAAGTATATAATTTTAAAATATCATAGCAAACACTATAATTAGAGTACCAAGGAGTGTAGCTCAGTTGGTTGAACATGGTGCGTGAGTGTTGTAAATTTCCTGGTACTGTCTTCAATTCCTACAGATAAAAAAAAACACTATTATTAGAAAAGAGGAATGCTAGCGACACTCTCTCACACTCTTTTTCGAACACTCATCATGTGATTGGTTGAAATTTGTTGGAAATCACCAATTTTGGTGGATTCCACTTCTAAATTAGGAGAGATAATAATTAAATGATAAGCGAGACCCACCAAAATATGTGATTTCCAATAAATTTCAACCAATAGTGTCGCTAGCATTTCTCATTAGAGAAATGTTATTTGTAACCTCAGTGCAATTACTAGAAAAAAAAAAAAAGAGAAATATTATTTGTACAATAACTTCTAAAATAAATTTTGTAATTAAGAGAGAGAGAGTAAAAAAAGAGAGAAATATGATATGTAATAAATAATATGATAGAGAGAGATAAACATAAACTGTATTATCACCAGAATAACACGACTATTATTATTGTTGTTGTCATTGATGTTGTTGTTTTTATTATTATTATTATTATTATTATTATTAAGCTAATATATGTAAGTGAAATTTTTTTAGAGACCATAGGTATTCTCTACAAAAGACAATTTTGCTATATTTCTTCCAAATATTTAACGCAATTGTATATTTAATACTTTAATTCAAGATCACTAGTTAAGCTAAATAATCTCGTGCCAAATTGCTAGTAGATCTATATGCTTGGTGATTAAGTTAGTGCATTTAAGTTTTTAAATAAACTAATGAATATATAATTTCAGAATATTATTATTATTTATTTAAAAAATTGACATATTAAAGCTAAAAACATTTTGAATAATTATAAAATTTAACTTTTTAAACTAAATATCCTTTTTTTTTTTAAAAAAGAAAAAGAAGATAATATAGTCTGATTTATGCAGTAAATAGACCCCAAATAAGGGTCTAACGCGTTTCTACCCATTTGCATATGCATAATTAGAGAAAGGGTATCAAATCAAATAAATACTTAGAGCAGTTATTTAATCACTATGAGAAATTATTTAGTTTATGCATCTCAAAAGTGACTTATATAAAAAATGTGAAATTAATATCCCTCGTGTGACCACTACTTGGTCATATTAGGTAATATATGTTGGTGCCCTAGAACTTACCAACCAGTTTTGTGATCGTAATCTTTACGGTCTTGCTTGCTTTTTGTCTCTGTTCTGAGTCAGAAATGAGTTTGAAGGAAGCAAGCAACGTTGGGACCGTTAGTGAATCCTTTTCCAATGAAAAAAAGGACACCATAACCACTTCGTGCATCTCCGAATGTCAATGCTTCAATAGTAAATTTTCTCAAATACCACTAACTTGCAGTCTTTTGCCAGTTGGCTTATAGCCCTCAATTTCTTTGTTCATGAAATTTTGATTAACAACTTTACAAAATAACTTTTCCGAATAATGCAATCTAATTATTTTTTCATGGTAACAACGTATTTGTTACCATGAGAAATTTTGATTAAATTTCTTACGATAAAAACGTACTCTGTCCGGACTGAAATATAAGCAAATTTTTTTTGATGTGTAATGGATTAAAATATAAACAAATTTTAATTAATTCTCTCTTATTTAATGATACTATCTACAAAATATTCTTTATTTAATTAGAGTTTTATTTCCAACAATCTTCTCTTTTTTTTTTCTATGCAATTAAATCTAAAGGGTACTTTAGAAAATGAGTTAATTTTTTTTATTGAGACCATCAAAATTAAATAATGATAACTAATTTTCTTAAATGATGTGATTCAATTTTTTTTCCTTATATTTCAGTCCGGAAGAAGTACTTGTTAATACTTTCTTAATGTGTTTGGATTAGTTTTATGATGAGAAATATTCAAATTATTTTTTTATAATAAATAATCATTTCTACTTTTTTATGATATTATTATGATTTATGAGATAAAATTGATTCTTCTATATTATTCAAACGCACTATCTTTAATTTATAATACATTATTTTTATTGGTTGAAATTGATGCAAGTCTCACTAGTTTAGAAATGAAACCTATCAAACAGGAAATGAAACTTACCTATTTATTGACAAGCACATGAATTTTACTCAATAAAAAATTATATTAAAATGTGTTATTAACATTTTCCGTGCAACCTGTATAACTAGCATAACTTCATTCACAGTCGAAAGTATATATATGAATTTTAATGAGAAAAGGTTTAGAGAAAATAGATGATATACTGATAATGTAAAAAATTATATATATGAAGTTTGTTAACTATTATAATAATTACCTTAAAAATCATATAACAGTGATTTGTGATTAATTGACAGTATAAATAATTTTACACTGTCAATGCATCACCATTAAACTCAAAGGTTTATGTGGTACTAGCATTAAGTTGTTTTTATCATTATTACCAAATTATAGAGGAGACTCCTCATGTACATTTAATTTATGGATCTGGAGAAGGGGATAATAAGAAATTAGTTTTACTTTGTTGGGTTAATTAAATTTTTAATTTCTAATTTTTTTTAAAAAGTCGGTTTTTAGTCCCTAAACAAAAGTTTGACTGGTCAAGATCCTTAAACTTTTTAAAAATTCGGTTTTTAGTCCCTGAACAAATGTTTGACCAGTCCAAGTTCCTAAACTTTTTAAATATTCAGTTTTTAGTCTCTAAACTCTTAAAAAAATCGGTTTTTAGTCCTTGAACAAAAGTTTGAACCCATTATTTTTATTTATTTAATTTTTGTTCAGGGACTAAAATTCAAATTTTTAAAAAGTTTAGAGACTTTGACCGGTAAACATTTGTTTAGGAATTAAAAACCGATTTTTTAAAAAGTTTAGGGACTTTGACCAGTCAAACTTTTATTTAGGGACTAAAAACTGAATTTTAAAAAAGTTTAGGACTAAAAACTTAGTTAATCATACTTTGTTTGTTGTTCTGTCATTCTACAGTACTCTATGGTACAATACGTATATAAAATATTTATATTATATTGATGGGTATTTAGCTATTTTTAATAATAATTAAATGTTCAGTAATAAAAAAATAATTAAATGTTATGATCAAGTTCGACAATAATGAGCACCTTTCTCCCAACGACACTCATATTAGAAGTGTCCTAGCTTGTGGTTGTGGCACTTAACACTCTACAGTTGCTTTGATCTTGCTGTCAATAAGGGATCATGTGATCAATATGTTTCCTGTTATATGTTATATACAATCTGTCTATTTAAATTAGTAATATATGTATTCAATGTATATAATTAGATTGTCTAATTATAGTAATTAGAATAATTGTGCCATTAGTGCTATTTATGGCTGTAAATAATATTTATAGATGATATCATGATCAATGAAAATCAGAAAAATAGAAATTCTAACATGGTATCAACAGGCTCTCGATCAGGCTTGTGATTCCTTTGGCAACACCCTCCTTGGTCGCTTTTGCCTTAGTATTCTTCGTTGCTTTTGGTTATCGTGTTCTGGAGCTTTCGTTTTTGGTTTGTGGGACGCGTTTCTGGTTCGTGGGTTCATTTTTGACACTTGCCTCTAAGTAAGCTCTGGTTTGAAGTCCATTTATTGTTAGTTTATCGAAATCATTTGAATCCTCTACTGAGCATACCACATAATTGAATTTGGATCGGAAATCATTGATCGCAAAAAAAAAGAAAAGAAAAAAAATCCCTAAATTGTTTTCACTTTTGTTGATTATCATTTATGACTCTAAGTGAATTTTCAAACAACCTTTTATGTGAATCTCAAATCTCAATAACATGTTTTACTGACAATTGAAACTATGTTGAAAAACTCATGAATATATACCTTTGACTTTGCTATTTGGTTGCTAACAATATGTTTCTATCTTTTAGGTACTGGTTATGACACCTAAATTCTTTTGGATGCCTTAAGAAAAGCAATTTTGCGTATGGAAATGATATGCTTAATTGTTATTGATGAATGTCGTAGAGCAACTGGCAACCATCCCTACACAAATAATTAAGACGAGTGCTACAAAACATTATCTTTTTTTTCCTTGTATTTTATTTAATCATGCACGATTTCTCTATCTTCTTGTCAATTAATTTTTTTGGGTTAGACATAGATTTACAAATAACTATTGTCTTATGGAAATGAAGGAATTTTATCACCAAGTTAATGAAAAGCCAAAGATTTTTGGGATGACAGCATCACCAATTGATAAAAAAAGGTAATTATTTACGTGCCAATTTTGACACACAAACATGAGTTGAAAAATGCTTTCCTTGTAAGTTGTGACTATCCAATTTATTCCTCAATCCTTACATTGAGGGTTCTTCTTTGTTTATGTTAGCAATAGCAACCGGAATTCTAAAGATCAGAGTAATCACACGTACACACACAGACACGAGATTTAACGAGGTTCGGCAAGTGTGCCTACGTCCTCGGGAGCAGAGCGACTGTTTCTATTATTATAATTTGGCCAATAGGGTTATATCAGTATATATAGAATAAACCACGATACAGACTTACAATATTACCCCTGTACCGTACCGCGGGGCTAAAGCCCCGCACCCCCAACCCACTTATTTCGTAACCCAACAACAAGCGGCCCAACCCCAATCTGCTCACTCATAGAATATGAGCCATGCACAACAATCTCCACCTTGGCGAATATTCGGCCCCGTGGAAAATAATAGCAAGTCCAATTCATATCCTATATGTCTCTTGGGTTGGGGGTTCCAGTCACGTCTAGCACCAAGCAACATTCAACAAGTCCAAGCAATGCTTGAACTTGTCAGCTGTGACCGCCTTGGTTAACATATCAGCTGCATTCTCTGAAGTGTGAACCTTCCTGAGTAAAATCTGACCAGATGCCATCAACTCCGTGATCTTGTGGAACCTCACATCAATATGCTTGGTACTAGCATGATACACTTGATTCTTTGCCAAATCAATAGCACTCTGACTATCACAATGCAACTGAACTCCACCTTGCTCAATGCCCAGCTCCTTTGCTGGCCCTGTGAGCCACACAGCTTCTTTACTAGCCTCTGCTACTGCCATGTACTCTGCTTCAGTTGCTGACATTGCCACAGTAGACTGAACAATGGACTTCCAACAAATAGGCCCACCTGCAAGAGTAAAAACATACCTTGTTGTAGACTTCCTGTCATCCAAATCACCAGCATAGTCAGAATCCACATAACCCACAACTGAAGGATCACCCTGTTGACTGCCAAACATGATACCATGCCTTGTTGTACCCTTTAGGTACCTGAAGATCCACTTCACTGCTTCCCAATGTCGCTTCCCTAGCTTCGACATAAACTTACGGACTTGGCTTACAGTATGTGCCAAATCTGGTCTAGTGCAAACCATAGCATACATCAAGCAACCAACTGCATTGGCATAGGGAACCTTTGACATGTATTTCACCTCTTCATCTGTCTCCGGGCACTGATCTACAGAAAGCTTGAAGTGGTTTGCAAGTGGAGTACTCACTGACTTAGCATTACTCATGCTAAACTTGTCCAGCACCTTCTCAACATAGCCCTGCTGTGAGAGCCATAGTCTTCTGGACCTCTTGTCCCTGTGAATCTCCATCCCAAGAATCTTCTTGGCAGGACCCAAGTCCTTCATGTCAAACTCCTTGCCCAGCATGGATTTCAACTCATTCACATCACACAAATGGTTACCAGCAATCAACATATCATCCACATAAAGTAGCAGAAAAATAAAAGAACCATCATCAAGGATCCTCACATAAACACATCAGTCATACTCACATCGCCTATAGCCAATCCGAAGCATGTAAGAATCAAAATGCTTGTACCATTGCCTTGGAGACTCCTTCAATCCATACAGAGACCTCTTCAACTTACAAACTAGCCGGCCCAGTCCATTTTTACTGAACCCCTCTGGCTGCTCCATGTAAATCTGCTCCTCTAGATCACCGTGAAGAAAAGCTGTCTTCACATCCATCTGCTCCAAGTGCATATCTCGACTGGCTACCAAGGCTAACACTGCCCTGATAGAAGTATGCCTCACGACTGGGGAGAAAACCTCATCATAGTCAATCTCCTTCTGCTGTGAATATCCTTTTGCTACTAGGCGAGCCTTGAACTTTTCCCCTTCTTTTTCTGATACTGGAGATTTCCTCTTGTACACCCATTTGCACCTTATGGCTCTCTTGCCTGGAGGAAGCTCAACTAGCTCCCATGTCTGATTCTTTCGCAAAGACTCCATCTCCTCCACTATAGCACCCATCCATCTGTCTTTCTCCTGGCTGTTCATAGCCTCTTGAAAGGTAGACGGGTCTCCTGAACTGGTGAGAAGTGCAAAAGAAGCCAACTCTTCAAACCCATATCGGACAACGGGTTTAATAGTGTGACATTCTCTATCTCTGACAAGAGTGTACTCATGAGATCCTGTTGGACTAACTGGTCTAGGCTCAGGTGCAAGTGTGGTCTCAGGTCTTCGACTGCATGGTTCTGCCCTCTCAGGAATCACCAGCAGATGCTCAAAGTCCACCTGAACCTCCACGGAGCTAGGGGAAGCTCCATTTGGCACTGGCTCATGTGTCTCAACTGTCTGTGGCATCATGGACTGCTCATCAAACACTGCATCCCTACTAATCACCATCTTCTTGGAAGCTGGATCGCAAAACTTGAACCCCTTCACGCCTTTGGAATAACCTACGAAAATACACTTTTTCGACTTTGGATCAAGTTTAAATCTTTCATCACTGGATATATGCACAAAAGCAGGACACCCAAATATTCTTAAATTGTTAAAATCAACCAGGTTACCTGTCCAAACTTCCTCTGCAACTTTCCCATCCAATGAAGCTCATGGTGATCGGTTGAGCAGATAACACGCCATGTTCACCGCCTTTGCCCAAAAGCCTTTGGAAAGGCCAGCATTCAACCTCAGACACTGGGCCCTTTCAGTAAGGGACCTATTCATCCTCTATGCAACACCATTCTGTTGTGGTGTTTTCCGCACTGAGAAGTGTCTCTGAATGCCATGTTCCTCACAGAATTTCTGAAACCGTGAGTCTGTGTACTCCCTGCCATTATCAGACCTCAAGTACCTGACTTTTCTGCCTGTCTGGTTCTCCACCTCAGCCTTCCACAGCTTGAACTTCTCAAAGACTTCAGATTTCTGTTTCATGAAGTACACCCAGACCTTGCGAGAAAAATCGTCAATGAAGGCGACAAAATAATAGGAACCACCCAAGGACGGATCTCTAGTAGGACCCCACACATCAGTATGCACATAATCAAGGATCCCCTTGGTGGTGTGCTTCGCAGCTTTAAACCGCACTTTGGACTGTTTCCCAAGCACACAATACTCACACAAGTCTAACTTGCAGCTCCGAACTCCCTTCAAGAGTCCTCTCTTATGAAGCTCCACCATCCCACGCTCATTGAGATGGCCCAAACGCATGTGCCATAATCTGGTAGCATCATCATCAGACTCAACAGATGCAATGCGGCCTACAACTGTGCTTCCCAGCAGTCTGTAAATATTGCCTACAGTCCGCTGTGCTTTCATGACAATCAACGCACCCTTACACACTCTGAGGGTATCCCGATCTCCATCAGTCCTGTAACTGAAACAATTGGCCTGTAAAGTACCAAGTGAGATCAGATTCTTCCTCAACTCAGGGATATGCCGAACATCACACAACGTTCTCACTCCACCATCATCCATAGCAATCTGCACCTGTCCCATTCCAACAACAGCACAAGCTTTGTCGTCACCCAAATAGACACTGCCAAAATTCCCCTACCTGTATGTGGTAAACCATTCCCTATTGGGAGTCATATGGTAAGAACATTCGAAATCAAGAATCCACGCATCTGTAAGCTGACTGCATGAAACCAAGAGAACATCTCCCTCACTGTAGTAGTCTGAGTCATCAGTCTCTGCCACATTCGCAGAGCGGGATGCCCCTTCACCAGACTGCTTCAACTTTGGACAATTATTTCTGAAATGCCCTTGTTGTTTGCAATTGTAGCACAGAACTGATTTACCGTGTCTGGTTTTGGACTTATTCCTCTTCCCAAAACCCCCTTTGCCTTTCGTCCTCCCACGTTCTTTATTCCCCTTTGCATATAGACCCTCGCCTTGAGAACACTCCCCTGCATTCTGTTTCCATTGACAGTGGGACATAAGTGCAGTCGTGATCTCCTCCAGACTAATGGTGTCTTTCCCGTACGTTAGGGTGGTCACTAAATGCTCGTAGGAATTAGGCAAAGAACACAACAGAATTATTGCCTTATCCTCGTCCTCAATCTTCACATCAAGCCTCAGTAAATCACTGATAATCTGATTGAAGACATTGATATGCTGTTGCAAATCAGAACCCTCCTGCATCTTCAGCCCGTACAATTTCTGCTTCATGTACAGCTTGTTCGTCAGGGACTTGGACATATACTGACTCTCTAATTTTGTCCATACTTCCCCCGGAGACGTCAGGTCCATAACGTGGTACATGACCTCGTCTGCCAAACACAATCGTATGGTTGCCACAACCCTCTCCTTCAACTCCTCCCAATCCGCATCCTCCATGTCTGTAGGTTTCGTTGTGCGCAGCGCCTTTTGAAAACCTTGTTGTGCCAACATATCCTTAACCCTCCTCTGTGACACTACGAAATTCCCAGTTCCATCGAACTTCCCCACTTCGAATTTCGCACCAGGGTTAAGCGCCATCTGATACCAGTTGTTAGCAATAGCAACCGGAATTCTAAAGATCAGAGTAATCACACGTACACACACAGACACGAGATTTAACGAGGTTCGGCAAGTGTGCCTACGTCCTCAGGAGCAGAGCGGCTGTTTCTATTATTATAATTTGGCCAATAAGGTTACATTAGTATATATAGAATAAACCACGATACAGACTTACAATATTACCCCTGTACTGTACCACGGGGCTAAACCCCTGCATCCCCAACCCACTTATTTCGTAACCCAACAACAAGTGGCCCGAACCCAATTTGCTCACTCATAGAATATGAGCCATGCACAATAGTTTATTTATTTTGTAGTTAGTTTTGCTCCTTCATTCTTATTTTTTAAAATAAATCCTTATCATTCATCAAAACGATATCCTGTATAAATTTGAATCTTTTATTTCTTTCACTAAAAAGAGTGAATGAAAAAGCACACTTAAGAAGACAAATCTAGTTTAGTAAAGATGACTATGGCTACCTACGATAACAAAGAAACAAAAACACTAAATTTGAAGTAGAACAATCTTTTGAAATTGGTAAAGAGCTACTCCCTATGTTCCTTTCTAAGTGTTGGATTTTTGAAAAAAAAAATTATTTCTATTTATATGCCGTTTGCAAAGTTCAAGATCACATTAATTACACTTTTATCAATTATACCCTTATTTATTTCCTAATATTTAATTAATTTACATATGCATTTATTATGAAATGGAAAAGAATAGGGGTAAAATAGGAAACTTCACAACTAATTTATTAGCACTAAGAAAATTTATTTCATTTCTTAGTTTCTAAGTAACAACCTTAAACGACACTTAAAAAGGAATGGAGGGAGTACTACTTAATTCATTTTGTTCAACTTACTTGTGCCCGTTTTCATAGGTTTTATTAGAGTGTGCCCTCCTTTTTTTTAAGTTGTGACGTTTTATGTATCACCAAATTTCTTACCTTTCCTGTCATAGAATATACTTTTTTCTTAAATTGTATGATGTGTGTCTTTTTTAAAAGAGTTTAATCCTATCTCTTTCTCCTCAATTTCCTTCTCCATAATGGGAAAAAGTTTCGTGTTGTGTGATTTGACTGCTAAAAACTCTATATAGTTTGATTGTTTTTTTAATTATTTGATAGAATGAAAATGCCTTTTAGGGTAAAAAAATCGACTCAATCTACCTTGCCTTTGTGTTGTTTCCACTTCTGCAATATATATATATATATATATATATATATATATATATATATATATATATATATATATATATATGAGGAGGGAGCCACTTACTTTAAGAGTAAGTATAAGATACTTACTATTTATCTTCACTATTCATTTTCTTGAAATCTAATGGTTAATATTAGTTACTCATTACAACCATTAGATTTCAAGAAAATGAATTGTGAGGATGAAGAGTAAATCTCTTATACTTACTCTTGGAGTAAGTGGATCCCTCCTCTATATATATTATATTCAACATTTTTGTATCAGTCTCCAACGTAATTATAGAAATTGAATAATATTAATAAAAAATGACTTTAAGAAAGAAAATTTTGAAAGTGTATTTACACTTGTTTTACTATCCTCATTCTTGATTGGTTCTTCTCTTCTTTGTGTAAGAGAAATTTAACTTAAACTCCAAACATGTTGCAAAAGTTCATAGTTGGTATAGAAAAATTTGCACAAAATACCAATTTCCAGCATCTTGATCTTTAGAAGATGACCATCTTCTTGAAAGATTCTTCAGCCTTTCACTATTGCACGTGCCAAAAAGGTAGAAAGATGACTTGTGATTTTGAACTGCAGGATTATTATTCAACCACATGCTTTGGACAAAAGATTTCACCCTATTTCTGCATTTCCTAACACATGTAGACGCTTTCAAGGAAAAAAGAAGAAGATCAAAACCTTGCTTTCTTTCATTTTCATTTTCACGACACATCAAAAGTATGCAATAAACATAATTGGCCTTATAGCGACCCTACAACACCGCCTTTTTCAAAATCTTGAGACCCGATTCCACCCTAAAAGAAGTGAAGTATTCAATCATTCCTTCATAGTATGCAATCTCAGAGTTACCACTTTCCTTGCAATGTTTTAGAAAAACCGATTCTTTATCGTTGGTGAACCATGTGAGTGGCACCAACGCAAAATTTTCCATGGATTTGTGTTTGTACACGTAATCGTCCTCCACGGCGTGAAGAAACTTTTTGTAACATAGCTTAACCATGCAAAGGTCAAAGATGGAGTAAGTGTGGCCACCTTGGCAAAAACTCTACTAGCAACTCCTTTGGAAGAGATTTTATAGTGGTCACCGACCCATCTCTACATTGTTTCTTGTTGCTTCTTTTGCTGACTCATAAAATAGCCATTGGTTTCCCTGTTAGATTTCAAGCTTTAACCAATGGATGGTTTAGGAGTAAGAAAAATAAGCAATAAGAAACCATGTAGAGATGAGTATGTGACCACCATTAAATCTTTTCTAAAGGTATTCTAGTAGAGATTATTGCCAAGGTGGCCACACTTTCTCCATCTTTGACCTCTGCATGGTTAAGCTATGTTGTAAAGGGTTTCTTCGTATCGCAGAGGACTATTACATGAATTGACACATGTCCATGGTGAATTTTATGTTGGTGCCACTGATATGGTTCACCGACAAGAAAGAATCGGTGTTTCTGAAAAGTTGCAAGGAGAGTGGTAATTTTGATATTACGTATCGTGAAAGACCAATTTAATACTTCACTTCTTCAAGGGTGGAATTGAGTCTCAAGACTTTTTAAAAGGCGGCATTAGAGGGTAACCATGAGGCTAAATATGCTTATTGCATGCTTTTAATGTGTCGTGAAGATGAAAGTAAGGTTTTAATCTCTTTTGTTCCTTGAAAACGTCCACATGTGTTATGAGATGTAGAAAGAGGGTAAAATATTTTGTCTGAAGCATGTGACTAAATAATAATCCTATGGTTCAAAATCACAAGTCGTCTTTCTGTCCTTTCGACAAATGTGATAGTGAGAGGTTGAAGAAGCTTTCAAGAAGATGGTCATCTTTTGAGGATGAAGATGCTGGTACATTGGTATTTTGTACTAATTTTGCTGTGGCGATTATGAACTTCGTTTGTTTAGCAACATGTTTGGAGTCTAAGTTTAATTTCTCTTATAGAAAGAAGGGAAGAACCGATCAAGAATAAGGATAGTAAAAACAACTACAATACACTTTAAAGATTTTCTTTCTTTCTTGAATTTTTTTAAGAGATCATCATGGATACTCTAAAAGATTCTAAGATGATATCATAAGATAATTGATTTTTTATATTTCTAACACTCCCCTCAAGGTGAAGCTTACTAAGCTTTCAGCTTGTTGCAAGAAAATAATTGATTTCCCCGCAAATAAAAAACATAAAAATTGAGCTCCACTAAAAATAATAATTGGAAAAGCAACTCAAGCATATTGAAGAAGTTGGAGAGAGTTGTTACAAAGATAACTTAGCTAGATAGCTAGAAGACAATCAGCCTAAGAGAAATTTCATGGAAAGCAAAGCAATGTTCGTCCTCCTCAAAACCACATTTAGAAGCTTCAAACCAATATTATTGTCAGTGGGAAGAAAAACTACCAATAGAATAAGTGTCAGTGGGAAAGAAGTCACCACTAATATGGTTCATATGTGGGAAAATAATCACCATTGAAATGATCATCAGTGGTAAAGAAGTTACTACTAATATGCAACTCATTAAAAGAATCACTAGAAAAGTCATCATCAGCAAATGATGACTGCCAGAAAAGTCGCCTGTGGCGAACAACGATTGCTAAAGAAGTCATTCGAAAAGTGGGCAGTGGGAGGGGAACTAGAGTAGCAAATCGAACAAGTAAGGAAACAGGTTGAACAAGTTGTGACATGATGATAAGAAATGGTACAGTTATGGTGGAAAGAAGAGACAAAATGGAAAAGGTGACTAATAAGAGTTTCAATTTTATTTTGTTTTTGGTAACTTAGCAATGAAATAGTGACAAAATAGGTCATAGAGGACGGTACTGTTATGATACTATGTTAAAAGGCCTAACACAACCCCACAAAATGGGCTTGTGAGGTGAAGGTTGCCTCCCACTCATATACACTACTTTGGCCTTATCTAGTCAATGAGGGACTTGGGTTTTCCCAATACACTCCCTCATGCCCAACAGTATTAGGCTTGGTGAGTGGATAATATGGTAGGTGATCCAATAACGAATCTAGGATATGGTATCAAAGCCTTTTAGACCCTCAAGCGTCATCTTTTCCACATGGTATGCTTCCCCTTTAAGCAGAAGCCTTTTCCATATTCGAATATTCAACAGTGTCCCTTAGAGCTTAGCCATAACATGCTTTAAATACTTGCATCGTCAGGCCTTTAAAGCTTAATGATGCATAAAATATGTTTGCTTAAGGGCAAGCGTACCCTACGCAGTAGTTATAGTCGACCTAAGTCCGGATATCATATCCAAAGGACTAGAGGAGTTCCCAAATAATTCAAAATTGCATTAAACTAAACAATTTAATTCAATTGGCAATTTGAGAAAATATGTTCAATTACTTGAAGAAAATAGAATTCAGAGTACGAGCAATAAACAATTCACGAGATTAACATATATAAGAAAGCCTAGGGTCATGATATCAATTATGCAAATAAATTCCCCAATTCCTATTCTAATTGATTTCTTAATTAATCTTCAATTGTTGACTTCTCTTTAAATTGCTAACAAGTTCTAGTCAAACACTGCTAACAGTCTTTTCCCTAATTTAATTACTATTTGGTCATTTAGGGTTCAAATTGGGAGAAAGCATAATCACATAGAGAAAGATTAAAAATTATTAATCTGGTCAAAAGTTCACAAAATATGTTTGGCCATTCGTTATTTCATAAACCCAATTGTTCTACAGTTCCGTCAATTATACGAAGATAGTCACTAACGAATAAAAGACTAATGATTTAGAGTGATCAATTTTAAAATAATTAAAAGCAGTAGAACAAAATAATTATCTGAATAATCATGAACTTCAATAAAAAATAAGGAATTAGGGTCTGCAGGCACAATTACATCATGACCCTAGAAAAAGGAAAATTAGCCAGCCATAGGCACAGGAAGGCAAATGAACAACCCAAAATACATGAAGAATAAAATAGAGTAAGAAATATTACAATTTAGAACCCCTTGTGATTTCTTCATGTTCTTTTCTACCCACTAAAGCTCCCTCAGAGTTCCTCACTCACTCCTTTCTATTTTAGAACAGAGTAAAAGATGCCCCAAACCCTCAATTCTAATTTTCTATTTATAAAACAAAAAAGTGTAATTGTCATGTGGAAGTCAGCACGGCCATGCTTAGGGGCATGGCGGGCAAAATTCAAAATTCAAATATTTGCTTTAGCACGGCCGTGCTCTGAAGAGGTTGACGTTAAAGGCTTTTTTTGTGCAAATTAGAGCACGGTCATTCTCTGAGGAGTACGACCGTTCTCAGAAAATGGTGACGTTGATAACTCCTTGTGTGCAAATCAGAGCATGATCTCGAGCATGGCTATACCCATTTGAGCATAGTCTTGAGCACAGCCGTGCTCGTTGAGCATGACCATGCTCTTCGGAAGATGCCTAAATATTCTTCGAATCATCCATTTTTAGGCTCTTTTCATGTTTATTCTCTTGGGGACCTTCCTGTTACACACTTAGCATAAAAACGCGAGTTTTGCCAAAATAATTTACATAAATCAAAGCATTTCATGGCCAAAACTCATGTCCCATTACATACAAAATATGGTTTATCACTTAACCATTGTCACCAATAAGCTATAGATACTTGCATCGCCATTAGCTCACATCAATGAGACATGCCGCCTGACCTCCACACCGTCAGGAAGACTTTTAATAAGGGATCCCATACTTGGATTCACTGCTAATTCCATTATACTCATCCAAGTAGGTCACTTGGTCTCACTATCAGCTCTGATGCCATTTATTGAGAATACGAGGAAGCTATGGAGATCTTCACTAATAAGCCATGAGCAAACCACACAAGTGAGCTTGATACCACATTCAACCCAAAAATATCTTATAAATATAAATAATTATATAGTTTATTAATTATTAATACCTTGGGTACACTTTTGGGTATACTTTGGTTACAGTATATTCATTCATATTGGCGCATTTGATATGTAGGAATTCTATAATATTGACATATTAATACTTTGGGCAGCAGAGGCGGGATGAGGAAATTTGCTTTTGTTCATGTATTTGGAATGTTTTGGGATACATATTAGAACTTCTTCTATATTTTGTAATAAGCCTTAGGCAGGACTTATGCTTAAGCTTATTTTATTAATAAATTGTTCTTTTAGCTGTTAAAAAATTAATTATTAATTTAATGACTAACACATAATATTAATTTTCTTTATTCAGAGTTTTGCACCTTTGTCCTGATTCTTTGTAGTTAAAAATTAATCTTAATCAATTAGTCATCATAACTTTTTGGCTCTTTAATAGATAAATCAACTACATACGTATAATTTAGTATATAAAACACAATTATTTATATAAAATATAGTATATAAAATTTAGTATATAAAACTTAAACACATATTTAGTATAAGTTATATCAAACATAAATGGGCCCAAAATTCAATAATAGATATAAATGAAAAGGGGGACAACATCTTATGGTTATGTTTGGATGCTTTAAAATTTTTGTTTTGATTATTTAAGTGTGAATTTTTTATTTAGTCGTAGTAATTTTCTTATTTAATACTACCTTCGTTCCTATATATAAGAATAAATGGGAACAATTTTTTCTCCTAAATATAAGAAACATACGACCACTTTTAAATGCATTAATTACTAATTTCCTTCTATACCCTTATTTATTGTAAAGTTTATTAATGAGATAAGTCATAATCATTGGTTGAAAATGTTATCTCTTCAAAAAATGAGTAGTATCATTAAATACAACTACCACTTAAACCATTTAATTTTATAGGTATTTTTGGAAGAAAATTTAAATTTATGATATTATTAATTGAAATTAACCAACTTAACAACTTTTATTGTTCTTGATGAATTAGGAATTTATTTTTTATATATAGGAATAGAGGTAGTTTTGTTTTATTGATTTATTGACTTTATATACATCAGTAAAGTACGGGTAATGGGGGCGGGTATGGGTAGATAAGTACTCAGTGGGTATGAAGATAGGGATTAAAGTTGCTATCCGAGCGGGTATGAATATTTTTTTTAAAAATACGGGTATGGGGATTGGTACTATAGTACCCTACTCAGACCCTACCCATTTGTCGTCCATTGTGAAGTATAAAAAATAAAATGCATCCAATAAATATATATTTCTTCCGAACTCAATTACAAGCAACAAAAAAAAGGTTTGATTGATTTAAATATAAACAAATTTTAACTGTTTTCACCTCATTTAAATATCATCCCAAAAATCCTCTTTAATTAATTAGGATTCTATTTCCAATTATTTTTTTATTCTTGATATCAAAATCCAATAAAATTAAAGTCACTTTAGGAAAAAAAATATTTTTTAAATGTGATTAGTAAAATTAAATGATATTAATTATCTTTCTTAATTAGTGCAAAAATTAATTAATTTTACTTATATTTGAGTCCGGAAATAATACCCATTATTTTTAATACAAAATATTTAATGTTCCAAAATATTAATTGCATTAATAATTCATCAAAACAAGAAATATGTTTCTAGCATGTTTCAAATATCATCCATACTTTCAAGAATTGTCTTTCGAACGTATATTAACAGACAATCAATACGAGAAACTAAAATAATTAATTAATCATTGAGGCCTTATTTTTATTTGGTCAATATAAAAAATTAGAATAATTAATTTTTTTTGGGTGAATTACAGAAAAATCAGAGGACTAGAAGCTTCTGGGCACCCAATCTGAGCTATATCAGCTCTCAAAACATTGGCAATACATTGATGAGGAAACTCAAAAATCTGGACAGCATTTAAAATAATTAAATCTACATGTACAAATAATTAAATAATTACAGTACTTTACACACGCAATACATACGAATTCACATTGACAAATGCAAATTAATTAAAAACAAATAATAAAAACTTTATTAATTAAAAACAATAAAATTATTTTACTATTATTTGAAAATTTTTAATTTATAACCTCTCGTACTCCACTTTTACTATTTTAGAGTTCAATAGAATTAAGTTACAAAAGGCCATAAGAAAGGTCCACAAGTAGTATTTAACAAAGTCCAGAGAAAATAATAAAACTTGATTGTGTAATAAAGTTAATAACAAAAATTTGATAAAAGAAAAAGGGCTATACACTGACAATGTAAAATAGTTTTACATTATCTTCCAACTAAAACCTATGATGTATGGTAAGTTTGTTGATTTTTATAAAATTATCTTAAAATTCATATCAATGATGATTTGTGAATGGATAGCGGTGTAAAATTATTTTACACTATCAGTGCATCACCATTAAACTCATTTGATAAATACAACACTTGGCTTTATTTTAATTTTATAACTTAATAAAAAGTTAAGGGCCAAGGCCCCCAGCCTAACACACAATTCCACCTCATCTTTGAGCTAGATTACAAACAAGTTGTGGATGGCATTACTAACACCAGCCCTAATCATACTGAGCTTGGCTCCATCTTGGTAAAATGCATATAAATGCTTTATCAGTCTCAAAACGTTATGATTCGTTTTATTTAGCGGCAAGCTAATCAGGCCTCTCATTCTCTTGGGATGGCATCAAGATTTTATGCCAGTCATCATGTTTTTGATTTTATTGCAACCTGTATTAAAACTTTGATCATGAATGAAATAATATAAATCATTCTTCTTTAAAAAAAAATTGTGTTGAAAGCAAAATAGTATATATGATACTATTACAATATTTTTTAAATTTTTATTATATTTCTCAGACTTTAAAAATAGAGAAATATAATAATAAAAAAATCATTCATCTTATTTAACATTTTATTTTGGTATAATAAAGGGGGGAAAACTTTCCCAAAAAACACTAAAAATCGCATGGAAACACGATAGAAATTACATCGGCCTTAACAACAAAAGAAATAAAAGAAGGCATAACATCAAAAACTCTTAATTGTCCTTGTAAATCTAATCCAAAGTTAGCAAGCTTGCAACTTGGTTTCCTTCTCTCAAAGTATGAGTCTAATGCATGACACCTCCCTTCAAAGAAAATTCCTTGATATTTTGAACAAGACTGAAGCATGGATGATAAATCGGACAACAATGCACAAATAAAATTAATAGCAATTTGTGAGTCAGAATCAACAATCAGCTCCTTAAAACGACGGTTCCAAGCAATTTGAATACCATGTTAAAATATTTGTTGTGGATTAGTATAAATCAATAATTATTATATTATCTTTTAGTATCATATCGACAATTAAAGATAAGATAACTATCATATTTAGATTATGGATATTTTGTATGGGATTATGATAAGATTGACCTTGTGATGGACTGGGTCAATCATTTATTAGATAGTCCATTTAGAGGTTCCTACCTACTGCTAGGGGATTATAAATTTGCTATCCCATTAAGCAAATTTACATTCTCTCTTTGACGCTCAGATTCTCTTAAACAATCCCCTAGAAAGTGGGCAGAAATCCTCTCAAGAGTATTTTAAGGGTTTCTTTCGACAAGTAATTCTCATGGAGATGAATGTGAGTTCAGGTTAGTGTTTGACAACCTTCTTTTAAGTTTTATCGCCATACTCATTTGTATTTATCTGCGTTGTTTAATAATTTTCCATCAATTGGTATTAGAGTCAACTTAGATACATTTTATAGTTGTTTATTGTTGAACCCTATGATATTTTAATTTCTTCATTCTTATTCATGAAATTAAAATCAGTGATTCTATTGATTTAATTATTTAAATCCAGTATGCGATAAAACAATTCATGCCCCTTTTCTCTTCGAATTTCTTTGTTAGAAAGTGTTTATATTTTATGCAAAATTCGAAGTCTCTTGAGGGCTTTTGTTCCTTGTTATAACTGGAGTAGCATATCAAAATTTCGTATAATTTCGTGAATGAATCTAAGAGAATTGAGAAATTCTATTTTCTTGCGAAACCTTTAAAGCCCGAAAACTTTCGAATCAAATTACTCTCATTTAGATAATTCTTTTTCAAAATTTCTAGAAGGCTTTTGTAGATAAGAGGATTTCGAGCAAAACGCATCCCTAAACTTGTATTTTCATTCAAAATTGAAAGAGTAATTGCAAAAACATGGATTCGCGATACTATTGCACAAACGCAAATATTCTCTTTCATTTTCTTTCGATTTCTCTCTCTATGCTCAAGGATTTTGAAAATAAATTGAGGGCTTTTCTCCTTTGATATGGACGATTAAAATGCATCCTCAAGCTTCCTATTTGGCTGCTGAAAGAAAGAGATCTCGTTGAATCTCTGTCGCGGGTCAAAAGCGACCCGTTTCACATGCTGGGCGAGGAAGACGATGTTATTTCGCGAAGCCCACTCGCTAGGCCCAACGTGTGGGGTGCGTGAGCCCACTTCTCATGCCCATTTTTTCCCCCTTTTTATCATATACCATTTATTTAATATGTTAAGATTATTGGAATTTTTGTGGAATTTTTGGGCATCAAAACATATTTATTCTAATTAATTCGAGACTTAATTTGGGATTTTAAACATCATACTCTCGAATTTTGGACTTCAAAATTTTTGTGACAATTCCCTACTATTTTAGAAATTTTCTAGTATGGGGTACTCTCTCTAGTATTGTGTTGAAGAAATAATTTGAGGTCATTTTATTATTTTATAATTATGCATGATAAAATTATTATTCTCCCAATATAGGCATAATTTTCTCTTAATTTGCATTACTATAACTCGCCTATCATGGGTATAATGATGTGAATTTATATGTTTGTTATATACAATTATGCATGGTATAAATTACCATTTTTGTGATAGGCATAATTTTCTCTTAATTTGCATTACTATAACTCGCCTATCGTGGGTATAGTGATGTGAATTTATATGTGTTTGTTATACAATTATGCATGGTATAAATTACCATTTTTGTGATAGGCGTAATTTTCTCTTAATTTACATTATTGTAATCTCACCTATCGTGGGTACATTTATGTGAATTTTGTGTTGGCTCTATCACGTTAATAATAATTATACCCTATCGGTATGTTGTTATTAGTGTGATTTGTTATTGCACAATGTGCTTTTCTTTGCTTATGTTAATCAATTTCTTGGTACCCTATCAGTATTAAGATCTTGGTAATATAAGTTATAGTACATTGTATTGTTGCAGTTTTGCTTAGGGACTCTCTTTTGACTGAACTTTTCTTTGAAATCACATAATGTTTTTGTGGTGTTCAGATTTTTCTCCTTAACTCTGTCAAAACTTTGAATGGGACAAACTGTGAGACATGAATTTTTTTTTCTTTCTTTTATGCACTCTTTATAATGATTAGTGTTAGTCATAATTTTTTTCCTTCCTTATTATTACTTGGGTTGAAGATTACCTTTTTTTTAAATTAAATAAATATATGTAGTGAAGTGTGTATTACTTTATGTCATTTCTTTATATCAAGTAAATCTAAAATTGGCATAATTAATGTTTTAATATACATTGTATTTTTTTCATTACTATACTGTTCAAATCTAGACCCATTTATCATTCTTAATTTGTGACAAATATGTGTCAAGTATAAATTTTCTCTAATAATCATGTGCCTTAGTCAAAGAAATTTTGGATTATAATAAAATTCAATTTGTTTTATGTTAATGGTGCAATTGGGCATTATTTCAAATCATTTTATGCCAAGTTGATCCAAAGTCTGGATCAAATTCTGTGTTGCCTTGTTATTATTAAAGTGTTCACTTGTGAAATTATTGAAAATATTTTGTTGAACAACTCTTTAAGGCAATTGCAAACTATATCATTCATGTATTTTATATGAATTGTATTGATTTATATTTGGAGCTTTTCTCTTGAGATGACATTACATACTCTTTAGTCATCAAAGCTCATTTGGTCTTATATAAAAATGTTGAGTCATATTGGTTTATATTTGGAGTTTTTCTCTTGAGATGACATTACATACTCTTTAAGTCATCAAAGTTCATTGGTCTTATACACAAAGATGAGTAACACTTTGAACCTTTTAACTTGATTATGATTACATATATGGATAAATTTGTAAATAAATTATTCTTATCCTTTTGAGATTATAAATATACAATTATATATAAGAGTGTCACTATTTCTCAAAATTTTCTAGCAGAATTCTACAATCATTTCTTTTGATTGCTTGTTATAATACTCCATTTCATAATCATATTCTAATTCTGATTTTTAGTGGGAGTATTTTGCATCTTACTAGTTCTAGAGTTCTATTTTGAGATAAATATAAAATTGTTTTGTGTACTTTTGTAATATTAACTCAATTAAGTAAAACCAACAACTATGTTATTGTACTCTCTCCAATATAGAGATCATGAAATTAATATCATGGTTCTTATGATGATAAAGACGTGTTTATTACATGCTAAGTCAAAGTGTTGTTAAGCATGTTTTGGTTTTCTTTGAATACGATTGTTGTTGAATATCATATTCTTTTTGGCATAATTTTTTGATAATTTGCATAATTCTATTAATTGATGATAATTATACCTTATCGGTGTGTTATTATTGATATAATTTGTTAAGATACAATGCACCATTTGTCCTACACTTATATCAATTTTTTGTTTGAGTAGACTATCAACATTGGAGTTTTGATGATATAAGTATCCTCTTGTGCATTATAGTTTTATATTTCTTATTTATCGTGTTTTTAATATTCTTGAGAGAGATCTCAACAAATAAAAAATTCTCTTTAATGAGGCATGTTTTGGTTGTATTTGTATGGAACCATTTAACTCTCTGAGTATGTGACAATTTACACACATTAAATGTTTCCTTGTTGTTCTATACTAGCCTCGTTGTCTAACCAATTAATTGGGCATTATTTTTTTTATGCAATCCAATATTCTGAATTTTTTTCATTTATCTATCGCAATGCAAATTTGTTTAATGGAATATTTTATAGAAACAGATTGCTATCATGTGGGTAGTGGACATACCCTATCTGTGTGACATTACTCGATATGGTTCTAGTGTGATAAAGATAATAGTTGAATTTTTTGTTCAGCTCTTTGGATATTTTCCTTAAAATTAAGTCTACTATTTTTCTTTATCAAGTGGGAGAATCTAGCTTTTTGAAAGTAATGTCCTATAAATGGATTGTGTTGATACAAGATCTCTACCTCAAATGCCCAATTAATCATACATGAGCAACCAAATTTATTTGTCTTGATAAAATGGTTTTCTTGTCACATACTATTTGTAATCACTTTGTTGTTAGGACCTACATTAAGGATTTTGTGATAGTCTCTTATAGAATATTGTTGTGTGATAACTCTCTACTATCATATATTATTCGTAGATAATTCTTGGTAGGACAATATAGGAATCCCAAATTTGAAGAGATTAATTTCTCTATACCATATTTTGTATGCTTGCTTATGGTATTTTAGATCGTAATTTTGTTAAAGTTAAATGCTTTAATTTGGGATATATAGTTAAACCTATGTCTGTCATAGTTTGTGATGAGAGTTAGAGACTATTTGTTGTTATATCCTTAATATTTGTTAAGTATAGGTCCCATATACTTCCGTTGTGTGTAACCATGTCTTACACTCAAGTGTGTGTAGATATTGTTTATAATTATAGCACTTGAGTTTATGTTTTGAGTGAGTAATTGAAAACTTGCAAGTGATCCCATATTCTACTTCAAAATATTAGGGATTTTCTATCTCACTCATGTTTGTAAAGTAAAGGTTACCTTGTTTAGGTGATCCTTTTGAGGGTCAATATTATTTGAGGATTAACATGTGTTTAGCTATGAAACCCTTTTGTAAAACTTTGTAATTGATAGATGGATTGTATGTTGGGTTCATATTCTCGTTTCTAATCACTTCCCTCATTAATCATACTCTACTCTACTTCTCTCTAATACGTATTTCTTTGAGAGAAAAAATAGTGAATTTTTATTCACATTATCTTACAGAGCTATAGTCTCATTAGAGTATTTCAATTCTAATGGGTACTAATGAAAATCCTAATCTTATTTTTTGGTATATAAAGGATTAGTGGGAGCATATAACCTTTTGTTATGTCTCGAGACTTATCAAATTTGTATTGTCATATATTCTTGTGCACATTATGATCATATGACATACTCTATAAGGACTTTGTTATTTATTCTTGTCCTTTTGTGTTGAGGTACATAAAATCCATTATATCTTAGTAGGCATCTTTAGCGGATGTCAAGGCCATTTTGTTGGGAATTGCACAATTAGTCTTTTGGCATGCAATTATCTTATGCATCTCTTTTACCCAAAACTTCACATTTTGTTTGGTCAAAATTTATAAGTATATTGTAAATACAATACTCCTATCGAGTATGATTATCTACATTGTTGAGGTGCTTGTGATGATAGTACTCCCATCGAGTACAATTTTGCACCATTAAGGTACTTAAAAATTTTATGTTTAGACCATTGATCTAAGTGCTTGCTCATATTGACATTTTGTGGCCACATTAATCTAAAGTATCGTTTTATTTAAGCTAGGTGTCTATGTCATCCCAGTAGGAAATTAATGGATTTCCTAATTGTCTTCGGGTTTGCATAGTCACTTATTTCGTGAAACTCAGATTAATTGAATGTCAAATATTCTAAGAGCATTTGTTGGTTTAGCCCATACGTGATCACTCTTGTTATTGGGCTATCGTGAGCACTTAGATGCATGTGAATTATGTTTTGGCCTTTGCAGCTTTTCAGACTTAAATTGATTATGGTGTTGAAAGAAAACACTTTTAGATTCACTAACCAAAGACTTAACTATTGGAGCTTTTGAGAATTTTTTACAACTCACATGTGTTTGGTTAATCCTTTTGATATTTTGGGTCAGTGGGAGTTTGAAAGCACTCTATCATGAGATATGTATATAGTAATATTATCTTAGTAACATATCTCTTATAGCATTTTTTTTGGATGCTTGGACAGTTGTTATGTAGCATATTTTGACTATTAAGCTATGCTATTCCGTATACTCTTTTCTTGTGAGAAATATGACTATTTGATGCGCAGGATATGTATCCCTATCGGATATTATTTTGTAGCGTTAGAGATTTTAGATTTCTTACATTGTTGACATATGATTGAAATTGTCGTTCTAGTCTTGATGATTCCTATTTTAATTATTGGTTAATACTATCCAAGTGGGAGAATGTTAAAATATTTGTATAAATCAATAATTATTATATTATCTTTTAGTATCATCAATCGACAATTAAAGATAAGATAACTATCATATTTAGATTACGGATATTTTGTATGGGATTATGATAAGATTGACCTTGTGATGAGTTTGATCAATAATTTAGTAGATAGTCCATTGAGAGGTCCTTACCTATTGCTAGGGGATTATAAATTTGCTATCCCATTAAGCAAATTTACATTCTCTCTGACGCTCAGATTCTCTTAAACAATCCCCTAGAAAGTGGGCAGAAATCCTCTCAAGAGTATTTTAAGGGTTTCTTTCGACAATTCTCATGGAGATGAATGCAAATTCAGGTTAGTATTTGATAACCTTCTTTTAAGTTTTATCGCCATACTCACATGATTTGTATTTATATGCGTTGTTTAATAATTTTCCATCATACCAATGTAAATTGCCCAAAGTTCAGCACTCACCACATCGAGCAGCAACTAATATCAGCAAAAAATGAGAAAATCACATTCCCACAATGATCCCGCATCAGTCCACCAATAACAACCTTATTCAACCCATCACAATTTAATTTATATTGACCAAAAGGAGGATATTTCCAATGAATATTGGAGCATTCATTGACTTTAGCAGCACCAGCCGAAAACAATTTGTAATAATGGACACTAATAGCAATAGCATCTACCTGATGCAAGATGTTATTCGCAATAATAGCAGAATGCTGCTTCAAATTTTCAAAATGAGGAGGGACTATGCATAATGCTCTATCCAAAAGATTACCTCCAAGGGGAACCCAAGAATGATTCCAAAAATTAACAGTACACCCATCACCAATGTTCCAAATTAGATTTTTCTGAACTTGATTCTAGCTGCAACATATGCCCCTCCAGAAATTGGAACCAACTTTGTTAGTGTCTATTGAGGGAACAACATCATCACCACACTTGTATTTCGATCTAATGATCCGAACCCAAAGATCATCCCTTTTAGAACACAAAGACCATCCAACTTTTTATCATGAAAGCTGCATTAAAATTTTGATGATCTCAACCCCAAACCATCTGCTTTCTTAGGCTTACAAAGATCCTTCCAGGCAATAGCATGCACCTTACGATGATTCTCCGAGTCACCCCATATGAAACTCTTACACTTTTTGTCCACCTCATTACAGATAGATCAAGGAAGATAAATAGACTTAAAACTAGCATATGTATACTTAAAACAGTATTTTAAAATAAAATCTTTCAAATAGGTAAAAAGAATACCTTTAAATAGGCTAGTAAACTTAAACTTATATGAAGTCAGTGAATTTAAGTATTTAAATAGACTAATAAGTATATAATTTTAAAATATCATAGCAAACACTATTATTAGAGAAACGTTATTTGTAACATCAATGCGACCATTATACATAAAAAAAATAGAAAAATATTATTTGTATAATAACATATAATAAATTTTGTAATTAAGAGAGAGAGTAAAAAAAGGAGAAATATAATATGTAATAAATGATATGATAGAGAGAGATAAACATAAAATATATTATCATATGAAAAACACAATTATTATCATTGTTGTTGTCGTCGTCGTCATCATCATTGTTGTTATTGTTATTATTAAGAGCATCTCCAACGCGTGTGCTTCATGAGCTGCTTAAAGTTAAGCAACGTTGCTTAACAAATTTTTACCATTGGAACAAATGACTTGGCAGTGTGTTGCTTAAGTGAGTTGTTTATATAAGCAACCGTTGCTTAATTCATTCTTACCAATTAAAGAACCATTTTTCAATTACAAAATTTAATGTGACTCAAGTTAAGCACTCACTCTAACAACTTTAGCATTGGAGTAAATTTTTGTGTAAAGTTCTTAAATCTATGTGGCATTATAGGACTTACAAATTTAAGATAAGCAACCCATTTAAGCAATCATGCATTGTAGATGCTCTAAGCTAATATGTATGTGAAAATTTTTAGAGACCATAGGTATCCTCTACAAAAGACAATCTTGTTATATTCCCTCCGAGTATCTAACACAAATATATATTTAAGACTCAAATTCAAAATCATTAGTTAAAGCTAAAACAATCTAGTGTCAAACTGTCAATAGATCTATATGCTATATGCTTAGTGGTTAAGCTAGTGCATTTAAGTTTTTAAATAAACTAATGAATATATAATTTCAGAACATTATTATTATTATTTATTTAAAAAATTGACTTACTAAAGCTAATTAAAAACATTTTGAATAATTATAAAATTTATCTTTTTAAAAGAAATATCTTTTTAAAAAAAAAAAAAGATGGTATAGTCTGATTATGCAGTAAAATAGACCCCAAATAAGGGTCTAACGCGTTTCTACCCTTTTGCATATGCATAACTAGAGAAAGGGTATCAAATAAATACTTAGAGCAGTTATTTAACCACTATGAGGAATTATTAAGTTTATGCATCTCAAAAGTTACTTATATCAAAATGTGAAATTATAATTTATACCCCTCGTGTGACCACTACTTGGTCATATTAGGTAATATATGTTGGTGGACGGTGTCTAGCGTGCGACACCAAACTTGTTTCACACAGTGCGAAAGTCTATTTTTTATGTTTTTTTATTTTTTTCTTTTCTTTTTTTTATGTCCTTCCCAGTTTGCCCTTATCCTAAACCCGTAGGGAACCACACCACCTTGTCCCTGTCACTAAGAACGGCCTCGTTCACTGTTCATCTTCCACTGTCCGACCAAGTCATCTGCAAACATTTGCTTCTCAGCAGCCAAGCGATGTCCGACAATTACGATTTTGCTTCTTTTTTTCCCCAATTTTTGTTCTTCCCTCCTCTCCGACCACCATCACTGTTTCACTTCTCGATTATAACCAACATCGACTCACAAACAAAAATCGCATATACATATTTTGAAACCCAGATAAAAAAATTGCATGTGGGTATGTTGAAATCCAAATCAAAAAACCACGAGCTTGTTCCATTCACGACGCACATTTTCTCAATAATCAAACATCAACAATTTCAAATCTGAAAAAGAGAAGCAAAACTTGGATCTAGAATTGCAACGGAGAACCGTTACCACGGTGGCCATTGATGGTAAAGAAGATTTAGATATGTAAATTTCTGGGTCTCTTTGATTTTTGTGGCCAGATTCATATTTGTGATTTTTTTGTTACAATATCTGTTTGTGTTGTGGGGTTTGGTTGTGTTGGTGAAGGAACGAGAATGTGGTGAGTTTGGGAGCAATGAAGGAATGAGGATGTGATGCTTGAACAAGGTGGAGCGCTGCCGTAGACGGCAGTGGCGATGAAGAAGGAGATAAGAAAAAGAAATTAGGAATAAGGGTAAACCGATAAAGATGAATTAAGAAAAAAAAAAAAACTCAACCATCTAATTTAAAATTAATATATTCAACGACTAATTTTACTTTCGCATCGTGCGAAAGGAAAACTCTTTTCGCACGCTAGACACCGTCATGTTGGTGCCTTGGAACTTACCAACCAGTTTTGTGATCGTAATCTTTACGGTCATGCTTGCTTTTTGTCTCTGTTCTGAGTCAGAAATGAGTTTGAAGGAAGCAAGCAGCGTTGGGACCGTTAGTGAATCCTTTTCCAATAAAAAAAAAAGGACACCCTAACCACTTCGTGCATATCAAAGATCATAAATGCTATCTAATCAATTAAGGGGGAATTTTTTTTTTTTTTTTTGTCAGGTGGTGTTGCTAAACATTTCTGTAAATCTCAAGGTATCCCTGGTACCTTTATATATATATATATATATATATATATATATATATATATATATATATATATATATATATATATATATATATATATATATCAATATTATTTGCTGATTAAAAAAAAAAAAACTTTGTGCATCTCCAAATGTCAATGCTTCAATAGTAAATTTTCTCAAGTACCACTAATTTGCAGTCTTTTGCCAGTGGCCTTACTATAGTCCTCAATTTCTTTGTTCATGAAATTTTGATCAACAACTTTACAAATTAACTTTTCCGAATAATGCAATCTAATTGTTTTTTCATGGTAACAACGTACTTGTTACCATGAGAAATTTTGATTAAATTTCTTATGGTAAAAACGTATTTGTTAATACTTTCTTAAAGTGTTTGGATTAGTTTTATGATGAGAAATATTTAAATTATTTTTATAATAAAAGTAAAATAATAAATAATCGTTTCTACTTTTTTCATGGTATTATTATGATTTTATGAAATAAAATTGATTTTTGTATGTTATTCAAACACACTATCTTTAATTTATAATACATTATTTTTTATAGGTTGAAATTGATGCAAGTCTCACTAGTTTAGAAATGAAACGTATCAAACAGGAAATGAAACTTACCTATTTATTGACAATCACATGAATTTTACTCAATAAAAAATTATATTAAATTGTGTTATTAACATTTTCCGTGCAACTAGTAACTAGCGTAACTTCATTCATAGCCGAAAGTATATATATGAATTTTAATGAGAAAAAGGTTTATGTGGCACTAGCATTAAGTTGTTTTTTTTTTTTTTTTATCATTATTACCAAATTCTAGAGGAGACTCCTCATGTACATTTAATTTATGTACATTTTTTAGTTTTACTTTGTTGGGTTAATTAAGTTTTTAATCCCTAAACTTTTTTAAAAGTCGATTTTTAGTCCCTAAACAAATCTTTGACTGATCAATGTCCTTAAACTTTTTAAAAATTCGATTTTTAGTTCCTGAACAAATGTTTGACCTGTCAAAGTCCCTAAACTTTTTAAAAATTCGATTTTTAATCCCTAAACTATTTAAAAATTCGATTTTTAGTTCCTGAACAAAAGTTTGAACCCCATTATTTTTATTTAATTAATTTTTATTCAAGGACTAAAAATCAAATTTTTAAAAAGTTTAGGGACTGAAAATCGAATTTTTAAAAATTTTAGGGACTTTGACCGGTCAAACATTTGTTTAGGGGACTAAAAACTGAATTTTTAAAAGTTTAGGAACATTGACCAGTCAAATTTTTGTTTAGGAATTAAAAATCGAATTTTAAAAAAGTTTAGGGACTAAAAACTTAATTAATCATACTTTGTTTGTTATTCTGTCATTCTACAGTACTCTATGGTACAATACGTATATAAAATATTTATATTATATTGATGGGTATTTAGCTATTTTTAATAATAATTAAATGTTCAGTAATAAAAAAATAATTAAATGTTATGATCAAGTTCGACAATAATGAGCACCTTTCTCCCAACGACACTCATATTAGAAGTGTCCTAGCTTGTGGTTGTGGCACTTAACACTCTACAGTTGCTTTGATCTTGCTGTCAATAAGGGATCATGTGATCAATATGTTTCCTGTTATATGTTATATACAATCTGTCTATTTAAATTAGTAATATATGTATTCAATGTATATAATTAGATTGTCTAATTATAGTAATTAGAATAATTGTGCCATTAGTGCTATTTATGGCTGTAAATAATATTTATAGATGATATCATGATCAATGAAAATCAGAAAAATAGAAATTCTAACATGGTATCAACAGGCTCTCGATCAGGCTTGTGATTCCTTTGGCAACACCCTCCTTGGTCGCTTTTGCCTTAGTATTCTTCGTTGCTTTTGGTTATCGATCGTGTTCTGGAGCTTCATTTTTGGTTTGTGGGACCCGTTTCTGGTTCGTGGGTTCATTTTTTACACTTGCCTCTAAGTAAGCTCTGGTTTGAAGTTCATTTATTGTTAGTTTATCGAAATCATTTGACTCCTCTACTAAGCATACCACATAATTAAATTTGGAAGTCATTGATCGTAAAAAAAAAAAAAAAAACCCCTAAATTGTTACTCTAAGTGAATTTTCAAACAGCCTTTTGTGTGAATCTCAAATCTCAATATATAACATGTTTTACTGACAATTGATTCCATAAACTATGTTGATAAAGTCATGAATATATATACCTTTGACTTTGCTATTTGGTTGCTAACAATATGTTTGTCTTTTAGGTACTGGTTATGACACCTAAATTCTTTTGGATGCCTTAAGAAAAACATTTTTGCGTATGGAAATGATATGCTTAATTGTTATTGATGAATGTCGTAGAGCAATTGGCAACCATCCCTACATAAATAATTAAGACGAGTGCTACAAAAACATTCTCCTTTTTTTCCTTGTATTTTATTTAATCATGCACGATGTCTCTATCTTCTTGTCAATTAATTTACACATACATTTATTGTGAAATGAAAAAGAAAAAAGATAAAATAGAAAACTCTATAACTATTTAATTAGAACTAAAAAAATTTATTTCATTTATTGATTTTTACGTAACAATTTTAAACGACACTTAAAAAGAAATGGAAAGAGTAGTGCTTAATTCATTTTGTTCAACTTACTTGTGCCCGTTTTCATAGGTTTTATTAGAGTGTGCCCTACTTTTTTTTAGTTGTGACGTTTTATGTATCACCAAATTTCTTACCTTTCCTGTCATAGAATATACTTTTTTTCTTAAATTGTATGATGTATATCTTTTTTAAAAGAGTTTAATCCTATCTCTTTCCCCTCAATTTCCTTCTCCGTGATGGGAAAAAAGTTTCGTGTTGTGTGATTTGACTGCTAAAAACACTATATAGTTTTGTTTTTTTTTAATTATTTGATAGAATGAAAAGGCCTTTTAGGGTAAAAAAATCGACTCAATCTACCTTGCCTTTGTGTTGTTTCCACTTCTGCAATATATATATATATATATATATATATATATATATATATATATATATATATATATACTATTCAACATTTTTGTATCAGTCTCCAACGTAATTATAGAAATTGAATAATATTAATAAAAAAAATAACTTTAAGAAAAAATTGAAAATGTATTTGTACTTGTTTTACTATCCTCATTCTTGATTGGTTCTTCTCTTCTTTATGTAAGAGAAATTTAACTTAAACTCCAAACATGTTGCAAAAGTTCATAGTTGGTATAGAAAAATTTGCACAAAATACCAATTTCCAGCATCTTGATCTTTAGAAGATGACCATCTTCTTGAAAGATTCTTCAGCCTTTCACTATCGCATGTGCCAAAAAGGTAGAAAGATGACTTGTGATTTTGAACTGCAGGATTATTATTCAACCACATGCTTTGGACAAAAGATTTCACCCTATTTCGGCATTTCCTAACACATGTGGACGCTTTCAAGGAAAAAAAGAAGATCAAAACCTTGCTTTCTTTCATTTTCATTTTCACGACACATCAAAAGTATGCAATAAACATAATTGGCCTTATAGCGACCCTACACTTTGCATAACCCCACCCAAGAAAATCTTATGTAATATTACAAGAAAATAAATAAATTATCAAAATGTCACTTACTTGCCTCTTCTTCTGTCTGTAGCCCTTAATACACATTATGAAAGTTATTTCAATGAGTTTGGTGAATTCTTAAGATTGACTGAAACAAAGAAAAGGAAAAAAAGTTAAGTGCTCACAGAGATGATTTTGTGTCATTTACCTGGCTTATTTTCTTATTTACAGAGAATTCTCCCACTCAGTTCTTTTGTGTCATTATTTTCATTATTTTTTTCTTTATAATTTCCAAACCTCTTTAGTTTTGATTTATTTTCTTTTACCTCTTTTTCTTTGTGTCCATTAAACAAAGAAAAATGGCATTTTACTAATCATCCTATACAGTGAGCATATAGTGATTGCATAAAGAAGGCCAGGTTGGTATAAGGACAAGCTTTGTAAATGCAGGAGAGAAAGCCATAATCTATTCATATCAGCCACTGTACATTTAATCAAAAAACTTACAGGAGGTGAAACACAAACATACCACTGTACCTTCTTCGTCCATGGTAGAAGGCACGACCGTCGAGGTGGAAGTCTGGGGTAAGGGAGGCAGCGATAGTCTTGAGGATGCCGTCGGGGTTGGTCTCAGTTTGGAGGAGGTGGAGGGCGCTTCCAGTCTTCTGCTTCAAGGTTAGGGGCGCCAATGAGTTCGCAGAGAGGATTGTGGAGAGGAAGAGAGAGCATTGGCGTTAAGAGAAAGGGTTTCTTTGGGAGGATAGAGATTTTAGAAAAATTAGGTTAAGTTTGCTCAAAATTGGGAACGAAAAAGGCACCGCGCCTTAGTTTTTTTTAAATAACTTAATAACTTGCGGCAGTTTATAAAAACAGTCGTATGACCCGCCGCTAACCTTAAGCGAGGGCGGTAGGTGATCCAATAACGAATCTAGGTTATGGTATCAAAGTCTATTAGACCTTCAAGCGTCACCTTTTCCACATGGTATGCTTCCCTTTAAGCGGAAGTCTTTTCCATCCTCGAATATTCAATAGTGTCCCTTAGAGCTTAGCCATTACTGTTAACATGTTTTAAATACTTGCATCGTTAGGCCCTTAAAGCTTAACCATTGTTGCCAATGCGCTATAGATACTTGCATCGCCATTAGCTCACATCAACGGGACATGCCGCCTGACCTCCACACCGCCAGGAAGACTTTTAATATAAGGGATCTCATACTTGGATTCACTGCTAATTCCACTATACTCGTCTAAGTAGGTCACTTGGTCTCACTATCGGCTCTGATGCCATTTATTGAGAATATGAAGAAGCTATGGAGATCTTCACCAATAGACCACGAGCAAACCACACAAGTGAGCTTGATACCGCATTCAACCCAAAAATATTTTATAAATATAAATAATTATATATTTTATTAATTATTAATACGTTGGGTACACTTTTGGGTATACTTTGGTTACAGTATATTCATTCATATTGGCGCATTTGATATATAGGAATTCTATAATATTGACATATTAATACTTTGTGTAGCAGAGGCAGGATGAGGAAATTTGCTTTTGTTCATGTATTTGGAATGTTTTGGGATACATATTAGAACATCTTCTATATTTTGTAATAAGCCTTAGGCACGACTTATGCTTGAGCTTATTTTATTAATAAATTGTTCTTTTAGCTGTTAAAAAAATTAATTATTAATTTAATGACTAACACATAATATTAACTTTCTTTATTCACGAGTTTTGCACCTTTGTCCTGAATCTTTGTAGTTAAAAATTAATCTCAATCAATTAGTCATCATAACTTTTTGGCTCTTTAATAGATAAATCAACTACATACGTATAATTTAGTATATAAAACACAATTATTTATATAAAATATAGTATATAAAATTTAGTGTATAAAGCTTAAACACATACATATATAAAATTTAGTATAAGTTATATCAAACATAAATGGGTCCAAAATTCACTAATAGATGTAAATGAAAAGGCTGACAACATCTTATGGTTATGTTTAGATGCTTTAAAATTTTTGTTTTGATGATTTAAGTGTGAATTTTTTTTTTAGTTGTAGTAATTTTCTTATTTAATACTACCTCCGTTCCTATATATAAGAACAAATTGGAACATTTTTTTCCCTAAATATAAGAAACATATGACCAATTTTAAATGCATTAATTACTAATTTCCTTCTATACCCTTATTTATTGTAAAGTTTATTAATGAGATAAGTCATAATCATTGGTTGAAAATGTTATCTCTTGAAAAAATGAGTAGTATCATTAAATACAACTACCACTTAAACCATTTAATTTTATGGGTATTTTTGGAAGAAAATTTAAATTTATAATATTATTAATTGAAATTAACCAACTTAAAAACTTTTATTGTTCTTGATGAATTAGGTATTTATTTCTTATATATAGGAATAGAGGTAATATTATTTTATTGGTTTATTGACTTTATATACATAAGTAAAGTGCGGGTAACGGGGGCAGGTATAGGTACATAGGTACATAGGTACATAGGTATGAAGATATGGATTAAAGTTGCTATCCGAGAAGGTATGAGTATTTTTTTTAAAACGCAGGTATGGGAATGGGTACTATAGTACGCTACTCAGACCCTATCCATTTGCCATCCATTGTGAAGTATAGAAAATAAAATCCATCCAATAAATATATATTTCTTCCGAACTCAATTATAAGCAACAACAAAAAAAAAAGGTTTGATTGATTTAAATATAAGAAAAATTTTAACTGTTTTCACATCATTTAATGATATTATCCCAAAAATTCTCTTTAATTAATTAGGATTCTATTCCCAATTATTTTTTTATTCTTGATATCAAAATCCAATAAAATTAAAGTCACTTTAGGAAAAAAAATATTTTTTAAATGTGATTAGTAAAATTAAATGATATTAACTACCTTTCTTAGTGCAAAAATTAATTAATTTTACTTATATTTGAGTTCGGAAAAATACGCATTATTTGTAATACAAAATATTTATAATTTAATGTTCCAAAATATTTATTGCATTAATAATTCATCAAAACAAGAAATATGTTTCTAGCATGTTTCAAATATCATCCATACTTTCAAGAATTGTCTTTCGAACGTATATTAACAGACAATCAATACGAGAAACTAAAATAATTAATTAGTCTTTTAGGCCTTATTTTGATTTAGTCAATATAAAAAATTAAAATAATTAAATTTTTTTTGGGTGAATTACAGAAAAATCATAGGACTAGAAGCCTCTAGGGAACCCAATCTGAGCTATATCAGCTCTCCAAACATTGGCAATACTTTATAATGAATATGGGGTGCTATTACAACAGGGAAGGAGACAAGGAGAAGTCAACCTTAGCTGTTACTAATAGCAGCACACCAATTGTATAAAAAGAAGGAAAAACCAACACAAAGAAACATGGGGGACCAAACCAAAACCCATGAGGATATGATACGCAACCAACAAAACAATCACCTAACCTTGAAAAAAGGTTGGTTAAATCTGTTGTGATTAAAATCATCCAAAATAAAAGCTGGAATTGAGTCCCACCAACAAAAAGGAGAGTTAGTACCAAAGGCAGCTAACTTATCTGCACATGTATTGCCTTCTCTGTAGATGTGAGAAATGCATAAATTCATCTGGTTAGTAAGGTAAATGCAGTTTTTCCATCTGTTAACAAGGTACCAAGGGACCAGGTCTGTACAATTAAAAGCCTCCACAACCAGCAAAGAGTCACATTCCAACCAAAAGTGCAGCCAATGTTTTTCAAAAGCAATTTCAATGGCTTTCATTGCAGCCTGAAATTCTGCAACAAGGGAAGAAGAAATGCCAATGGGCATAGAAAAAGCACCTAAAAAAGCACCATTGGAGTCCCTATAAATGCCCCCACACGCTGAGTTGCTCGAATTGCCTTTGGAAGCACCATCAGCATTGTATTTAATCCAGCCCACCAGAGGTTTGTGCCAAGTAACTTGGATGACATTAGGAGGCTTTGGGGGGATGGCCATTAATAGCAAAGAATTTTATAATGTTAAATTCAGCCATTGAAGATTGCATTTTACCTTTTGATACATTTCCAGAGAGCGAAACTTCAGCGTGAATAAGATTAAAAATTATGCTAAGAGGCAAAATAATAGCTGACAACATTGTATTTTACCTTTTGATACATTGTTGAATCTTGCCTAGTTGCGAGCATGCCAGATAAACCAAAGAGAATGAACAATAGCTGACAACAACACATCTTTAACTTGATCGCTCCAATTCTTAAGCACAGAGTTAACCAAGGACAAAAGGCTAGAGCAGTCGAGGCTTGGATGGAGGCTTTGACAAAGCCAACTCTAAATTTTATTTGCAACATTATAGTGGAGAAACAAATTAGCATAATTTTCATAAGATCTTCCACAAAGGGTGCAAATAGATGCTGTAATAAAACCTGCGTGTTGCATATTGTCATCCATAGGGAGTCTATTATGAATGAGCCTCCATAGTAAAAAAAGATCTAGAAGGGGGGATAGCATGATTCCAATTTTTTTCCCCAACTCACAGCGGGCTTGACAGTATCCATAGACAGATAGGCACTTTTAGAAGATAAACATTCGTCTGGGGACTTCTCCCAAATGAGTTTATCCTCAGCAGGAATGCGAGGAATTATAGTGTTCAAAATCTCATAGGAGATCAGAAAGAAGGTGTAAAGACCAGATCATCATTCATAGACCAAGCATCTTATGCCTTCGTCTCAGAACTAGAGCCAAAAATAATAGAAGAAGCCCTGACAGACAATGACTGGATCATTGCCATGGAAGAAGAATTGAACCAGTTTACCAAAAACGACATCTGGACCCTAGTTCCCAGACCAAAGAACAAAAGCATCATTGGAACAAGATGGGTCTTCAGAAACAAACTAGATGAATAAGGAAAGGTGGTAAGAAACAAAGCTAGATTAATAGCTCAAGGCTATAATCAGCAGGAAGGTATAGACTTCACAGAAACCTTTGCTCCTGTAGCTAGACTAGAAGCTATTAGAATCATGCTTGCTTTTGCTGCTCATAAAAACATTAAGTTCTTTCAAATGGATGTCAAAAGTGCCTTCTTAAATGGTTTTATTGAAGAAGAGGTTTATGTTAAACAACCTCCTGGTTTTGAAGATTCCACTCTAACAGAACATGTTTTCAAACTCAAAAAGGCTCTGTATGGTCTGAAACAAGCACCTCGTGCTTGGTATGACAGACTGAACTCTTTTCTCTTAGAAAATGGATTTATGAGAGGAAAAGTAGACACTGCTATATTCATAAAAGAAGTGGAGAAAGATTTCATTATAGTTCAAATTTATGTAGATGATATTATCTTTGGAGCTACTAATGATTTTTTATGCAAAGATTTCTCTGATTTGATGAAAAGCGAGTTTGAAATGAGTATGATGGGAGAACTTAAGTTCTTCTTAGGACTTCAGATCAAACAAGATGCCAAAGGGATTTATATTCATCAACAGAAATATACAAGGGAGCTTCTTAAGAAGTACAAAATGGAAGACGCTAAACCAATAAAAACACCTATGCATGCTTCCAGCCCCTTGAGTAAAGACGAATCAAGTAAACCAGTAGATCAGACGATCTACAGAGGTATGATTGGCTCACTTCTTTATCTTACAGCCAGTAGACCTGATATTATGCATAGTGTCTATCTGTGTGCTAGATTTAAGTCAGATCCTAGAGAGTCTCATCTTAAAGCTATTAAAAGGATCTTACGTTATCTAGTTGGTACCACTAACCTTAGCTTGTTCTATAAAAGAAATCAAAGTTTCATGATTATTGGATACTGTGACGCAGACTATGCAGGAGACAGAGTTGAACGAAAAAGCACAAGTGGAGGATGTCACTTCTTAGGGCCATGTCTCATCTCATGGGCAAGTAAGAAGCAGAACTCTATTGCTTTATCTACTGCAGAAGCAGAATATGTGTCTGCTGCAAGTTGCTGTTCACAGCTGCTATGGGTAAAATATCAATTAGAAGACTCTAGTTATGAAAATAATATACATGTATATTGTGACAATACTAGTGCAATCAATTTATCTAAAAATCCCATACAACATTCTAAGGCAAAGCATATTGAAATCAGATATCATTTCATTCGTGATTATGTCCAAAAAGGTGTTTTCGATATTAAGTTTGTAGATACAGATCACCAATGGGCTGATATCTTTGCAAAACTTTTGTCTGAAGATCGTTTTGTCTGTATAAGGAATCATCTGCATATGCACATGCTTTCAGATTAAACATTTGCATTTTACCAGGCAATACCCTTCGTCTGACTTTCTCTTCTTTAATCTGTTGGAACTAATGTGTGTTCAAGTATACAGACGTTAAGGTGCCCACATTCTCAACGGTTATAAGTCTTTTCGTTTTTTTTTTCAAAACATGCGTCACCCTTTTCGCCATGATGAGACAGTTTTCAAAAAGTTTTTAATAATATTAAAATCGCTCTTTTTATGAAGTTCTCTCTCATTTCTCATCTCTGGTATAAAAGGACGAAGTGCCTAAAGAAGAAGGTTCTTTTGATCTTCCTTATCTTTCTGAAAAACTCTAGGTTTCTCAAAGATTTCAAAGATCAAAACTTTCTCATCTCTTCTTTCTAAAAACCTAAAATCTTTCTGAGAACAATGGCACCAAGGAAGCAAACCGCATCTTCTGCTACTCCACTCATCCGCAACATGGACGAAGCAGTTGTAACTTTTCCAGAAGAGCTTTTCATTCCTGGAAATTGGGTGAGTCTGAGCGAACTTGCAAAGAAGGGCTTTGACGTTCAGGACATGTTCACCAGGGCTGGGTGGACCAACTTTGTTGGTAAACACAGTGTCTGGTACCATGGTCCCAATGCCCTCTTATGGGGGACAACAAAGATGGAAGACGACCAATGCATCAAGGGGACGATTGGTCAGACGAAAATGGAGATCAGTCCTGCAACCATAGCTAAGGCTATTGGTTGTGCTGAAGAAGGTTTGGTCTTTGACAAAGATTGGGAGAAGACCATCACCCAAGAAACGGTGTGCAAGCTTCTCTATGACGGGGTAAGGCCTACAGAAGAAGACCACAAGAAGAAAGTTGCAGCACTGAAGAGCTTTCTTAGGTCTGCCAACATGACTCATGTGTGCAAACTCCTTCACAACATGTTGTTCAACATCATGCTCCCAAGGACAGGGTCAAGGGACCACGTGAGTGAAAGGGACAGATTCTGCATTTACAACATTGTTATAGGAGAGAAGATCAACCTTCCGGATCTGATCTTCTATCATCTGGAGCAGGCCTTCAAGGACAGATTCTCCACAAAGAAGCAGAAGAACCCCATCCCTTACTGCATGTTGTTCACTCAACTCATGAGGGATGCTAGTGTTAATTTGTCTGAGTTCAACGCGTCTGAAGGAGTTATCCAGGTAACAACAACAACTTTTGTGAGAATGGGAATAGCTCACAAGTTTCCTGAATGGGTAAAGAAGCAAGGCACCAAAGTAAAGAAGGAGCCTATGGAGGAATCAGCAGATGAACCTGCGTCTGTTACAAAGGAACATACATTACCTAAGCCCAAATCTCCACAGACGAAACCAACCACCAAACGCACCCAACCTCCCTCAGACCAACCCAAAAAGCCAAAACAACAACCATCCTCAGACCCTCCCTCATCCTTAAAGAGAAAGGCTTCAGATACTCCATCTAAACCAATCCCTAAACCACCTCTCAAAAAGCCCTTCACCAGAGCTACAAAAATCTGCATCATCACCAAAGTCAAACTAACCACCTCACCTGAACCATCACAAACAACACCTCAAACCGAAACTCAACCTGCCCTCTCCCAGACTCAAGAATCAGATGTTGCGATTCTTGATGCATCTACCTCTAAGCCCCAAATTTCTCCTTCACCCAAACCTCACACCTCTCCTAAACCGAAGCCTTCACTCAAACCTAAAACCTCATCTTTTCCTCCTCCAGCCAACAAAAAGGAAGCAGTAGCCATCAGAAAAGCTCAAGAGATTTCAAGAAAAGAAGCTGCCAAAAAGGCTAAGTAGGACAAAAGCCTTGACGCAAAAGAACAGATTGAGTTGGAGCAATCTGTAGTAGAGTCCATGAAGACTCTATCAGCTGAAGAGCTGAAAAGGAAGGCTGATGAAGAAGCTTCAGTCCCTACAGACGAAGCTAAGGAAGACGCTAACACGGTAAAGGCTGTTCTTGAGTCTATTAAGACTCTTTCTAAGGAAGAACAAAATAGAGCAGCCATAGAGGATCTAGGGCGTATTGAATCTGCCCTAGTTCAAACAGCTGAAATTGCATCTGCAGAAGAGGCCAACAAACAACTGACGCTTCAGACGCTTATCGTTGATGAAGATGCAGACAAAGCTGAAATTGAAGAGCTAAATGAAGCCCTTCTACAATCTGCACTAGAAGCAAGTGCACAAGGTTTGGATATTGGAGAAGATCTTGTAGAGACTGATGATTCTGGCCCACGTGCCATCTACAGACCTGTCACTGAAGAAGATGAACGACGAGTAGATGAGCACTTAGAACAATCAGATGCAAATCGTGCCTCAAGGCAGATGGTCATCTATGGTGGCTCATCATCTGAAGCCTCCTCTGCACCTCAGACTCAGACAGCTAAAGAGTTGCAGGCTTTGACTGAAGACGAGATGTTCAGATACAGGAGGTACGCTGCAAAGGCCACTCTCTCGTTGGGGTACATTTATGGAAGTCTGGCCTTAGACCTTGCTCCAAAGTACAGAGGCTATGACTGGATTATCAGACGCAGCCCCAACATCCCTCTTCCTCCAGTACAACCACCATCAGACCCCGATGTCAATGTTCGCTACTATCGTGGGTGGAAGCGTCCCAGAGTCAATGAATGGGAACACTGCAATAGGGAATGGAGACAAAAGGGGATCTGCACAGATGAGGATCAAGTTTTCCTGCTTGATTCCATCAACTTTATCGAGTTATGGAAGAAGGACGTCCCTGGAATCAATCATTTCATTCTTCCCAACTACGAAGTGCTACCAGAGGAGGAACTGCCTGCGCTCTCATGCTATCAGGAGGAACCTTATTTCAGAATCTTTCCTCCATGACAGACAAAAGCACCAGACTTAAACTCCATTATCTTCGAGCATAATCCGCGTGGCAGATGCAGCTATCCACTTGGAGCATCCATTTGGAGAAGACTTTCGATGCTCACCGACGATGTTCCCTTCAATGAGCCTGTTAATCTGCAACAGATGATGGGTCTGCTTGCATACCTCAACGTGATTCTTCCCTGGAATCATGCTGGGGCAGGTCGCTCAGTCTACTCTAAAGATATCAATTTAGACAACCTTGAAGCAAGTCCAACCTTCAGTCTTTGGGAATCTTCAGACTACTCTGCAGAGCTAAGGATGAAGCTGCAGATGTACAAGGAAGAAATCAAAAAGAGGCAGAACTCCTTAAGGCAAATTCAGCGTCGAGCACAGACGATGCCTCACTTCTTAGGCACACAATTTCGCTGTGTGGCCTCCTCTCAGACCCAATTCAAGCTTGCTGTGGATAAGGTTATTCCCATACTTACCATCTTGAATTATAAGGGTAAAGAGACAATTGAAGAAGATGATGGCTCTCCTCAGAAGAATATTCGAGTACGTAGAGGAAGGCCCTTCAGATGGGAGATTGAAGACATTTATAAGAAGCCTGCTGCTGCAAGAACATCTGAAGATCTACAGACTATCAGACGCATCAGGAAATTTGATGCTTTCTGCTCTGGTCTCAAACCTGAAGACAAGCCTCCTGCAGACGGGTACCACTTGAAGATAGGCAGATACTACTAGTGCATCGGACATCAAGGGTTTCTCTCTACATCCAGTGCCTCCGAGCTCATGCCATGGAAGACCAAGTTCTACTATCAATCTGACAAGGACTTTTCCTTCATCGTGGAACTTCCATTTTCCACTTTCTTCTTTGATAAGCTTATTCTGGGTATAGTGGAATACCCAGACGAGGTTATTGAACCTTTCAGACCCTCGATCTCAAAAGAACAAATTCATGATCTATACGCTGAACTGTGGGCAACTAGAAAGGCCCTGCGTCAAGCTTTGGAGGACAGGAAAGCACTAGAGGCTGAGCTCAAGAAGTGGATCAACATTGACGCCTTCTTCAAAGCACGCCGCAGCAGACGCACTCTCACTCCACCAGGATCCCCTATGGTGCTATCATCAGACTCTGACTCCGATACCTCTAACTCTGACGGTCCCATTCCTGGGGAACCAGGTTTTGCTGATCGCCATGCAAAAGGGGGAGAAGGGAAGAGTAAAAAGAAATGAAGATAAAAGCTAAGCTGCATCCGAAGGGGAGCTACATCAAAGGGGGAGGCCAAGAAACGTTTATCTGTATAACACATAATCTTGATTTGAAAACTCTTTCAATAAAACAAGTTGTTTGATCACTCACCAAACCTGAGTCTTCTTTTCTCTCTGTTTAAACTCCATGCTTATTATCAATATTTTATGTAGCCCTGATACACCTTTTTACAATATTTGCTTTGCATCATCAAAAAGGGAGAGATTGTTGAGTCATAAGACGAATCAGGACCCTCAATTATTTTGATTATATGCAAAATAAATATTAAGTAAAAAGATTGCATCTTATAAATGCCAACAGATGAAAATGTTGTATCTGCGTCTGTAAGATACAGATGAAACGCAGACAGACGCTATAGCCTGAAGAAGCATTTAAAGGCATAGTAAATGCACTATCGTTTTGTTATCTGTTTTGCAGGGAATGTTCATAAAACATCCTCCTAGGATTTGTCGAAGTGCATAAAAAGGAATAGAAAGAAGAGTCAAAGTTTCTAAAGCTTCCCACACCTCAAAAGACGCGCTACAACTAACAATCAGTACTTGTCTGAACAAGCGATGTGACCACTGCAGCAGAAGGATTTGGAGTATATCTCAAGAAAGATAAGCAGAATGCTTTATCAGCTCAGAATGACTAGTTGGTGACAAGCATTTAATGCTCGCATTAAATGCCCTCAACCACCCTCCTTCAGACGATGGTCAGACGCAAGAAAGAAGACCGTTTAGAGACAACGGTTACTTCCTCAGCAAGTGTATATATAGAAGAATATTTGAATGCTAAAGACACGAACTGAATTCATATTCAAGCATTCTTTTCAAACCTTCACTCTTTATTGTAAAAAGCTCTCAAACCACTTTGTGTATCCTGAGAGAAAAAGACTTAGCTCTTAATCTTGTATATCCGTCTGTAAGACGAGCTCTAAAGTCTGCGCGCCCTTTGTAAAAACAAATCCAGTGATTTGTTTTAGAGCCATAAGTGGCTTGGTATTAAAGAATACTTGGGTTTTAGCTTGGAGAGGCTAAGTGTGAAATACTACTTGGGTGAGCCAGAAGTGCCGGTGAAAAATACTTGTAACTTGTGATAAGTTATTGGAACTTAGTGGTTTGCCAAGAACTGGACGTAGTCTCGGGGTGAGACGAACCAATATAAACTCTTGTGTTGTCTTTCTTTGTCTTACATCTCTTATAACTGCTTTGAACTGACTTTGGGTTGTGATTAAAATCTGTTTCTTTTAAAAGGCTTTCATCTGTTAAGTTATCGTCTATCAAAACGTTTTCTCAACTTCTATATCTGATCAGACGCTACTCTCTGTTTATAAAAATTTGCAAAATTTTTATAAATCACAATTCAACCCCCCTTCTTATGACTTTTGCCTTTACAATATATATATATATATATATATATATATATATATATATATTTAAATAATTTTATAATCACATCTTGTATAATTTTCATTTATATAAATATTTTAAAAATATTATCCTTATAAATATATTTTCATTTGTATATAATATATAAATATAATTTTAATAAGAAATATTAATAATGAATATTTTATAGTACACTTTATAACTATTAGTTTTTTAAAATATATTTTTCTACCATAAAAGAATGAAATGACTAATATTAATTATAAAAAAAGAGATTTGTGGATATTTGAACTTAAAAATTATAATAAAAAAATAAGTTATGAATAAGGAGATAAGATAATGCATATATAATAATATTATTTATCTTATGGAAAATAATTAAGTCCTCTAAGCATGTTAGTTAAGATTTAATTTCTAATCATATGCATTAAAAACAAAACTTTGTAGACACATACTCAATATACCGTTATTGGATACCGCCAATAATTAAATAACACATCATTAATAATATAAACACGGAGAAAAAAAAAAGGAAAAATTTTCAATACGTGTTAAGTTGGGTTGGTACCCGTACCTCGACAAATATATTTTAAAAATATGTCTAAATAAAATTCACTTAATCATATTGACTTAAAAATACTATTTTTTATAATTAAGATCTATTTTTTTTAATTGTTGATTGATTATTCAAAGATAAAATTTAAAGAAAATAAATCTTAAAATTAACTTTGTAAGGGCTAGAATAGAGATTTTGAAGAATCAATAATGAAAAAAATATCTTTTTCATATTGAGAGTGGAACTAAGTCGCCTTAGATTTTGACATGATTCATAAAAATATGAATAAAAAATAAATACAAAACCACACCAAAAACATATAATTTTTATTTGACATATATAATTGTTAATAACATAATTATTAAGTTGAAAATTGATTCAAGTTGATATTTGATTTGATATATTAATTGAAATACATAAATTAAAGTTGTTAGAAAATAAAAAATAATTTAGGAACATAAATAAACTTTTATCACCTGATATTACCCAATTAGTAAAAGTTTTATCCTAAAAGATATATATATATTTTTTAGGCGAACATAAAAGATATTTATTTACAGGATTTAATTTATTTATATTTGACATTATTTTAAGTATATATTACTCACTTTATTTATAGTAATATTTGTTTCCATGATATTGTTTCTATTTTTTAAAATAATTTTTAAGTTAAGATATTTTCATATTATCTAGCCTAATTAATTTGATTTTAAATGTAAATTCAATTGAATTCATTTATCTAAATAAATTTATTATAATGATATTACTTTTTCACTTTTTAAAATTTTTAATCTATAATAGTATAAGATAATATTTAAGTATGAATAATACAAAACTTATTAAGTAAAATACATTTAATTTTTTTTGTCTTAAATTGAATTATATTTCAATTTAAAATATAAATTTATTTCAACTAATTAATTTTATTTATTTACTTATTTTGTCATTTTTAACTATCTAAAGATAAGTTATATTATGTAAATTATATCTGTTGAGTATATTTGGATTTAAGTGACTGAGATTCAATACAATTTTTTCACAAATTAAATTAAATTAAAATAAATAAATTCACTTAAATTCACATTTACTTATTTTTATTTGATAATTCTTTATGATACTTGTATTCTTTAATACGTATTTTAAGTGAAAAAAAAAAGAAATACCCCTGGTGAAAAAAAGAAAAAAAAAAGAAAGGTATATAAGTGAAAATTATAAAAAGAGAAATATAAGAAAGACTAAATCTTGTTTTAATAATATAGTAGAACTTATCATACCTTTTGTGTTATTTCAATAGTTGAGAGTGAAGAAACTCTAAAATAATATTAGTGACAAACTTGTTAATACCAAATATTAGGGGGAAAAATGTAAAAAACATTCAAATAGAATTGAGAAGAATAGAACAATATTACCTTGGAGAAACAACAAAAAGATCTACAAATTTGTCTTTCTTGTTTATATTTATCCCTCCATTAATGCTGAATGAAATAAATAAAAAAAACCCAGCAATACTACTTAGAAAGAAACGATGATAAAAAAAATAAAAAAATATGCCAACAATAATATTTAGAAAGAAAAGGTGAAATAAAAAATAATAAAGTATAAGTAGATATTTATAGTTGATTTGATCAAATAGTTTTTTTTTTTAATGAAATTCAAATGATGCAAGATTTTTTCAGTTTTAATTTGATTATATGTGTGTGTGTGTGTGTGTGTGTGTGTGTGTGTGCGTGTGTGTGTTAGCGTATTATATTAAATCAAAATCTATATAATTAAATAATTGATTTTAAATTTCTGATAATTAACAAAAGGTTATCATAATTATAAAAAATATTCCATAAATATAAAAACTATTTCATAAAATTTAATAATTGATTACCGTATTATATAAAATTAAAATCTATTTAAGATTTAATGATTTAATGATTTAATTGATTAATTTAATCAGAATATGTTCTCATTATAATGATCTTAATTACTATATTTTATATAATTATGTGCATATATGAATTAAAAAATAAAATAAAAAATCGATAAATTATCAATTATATATTTGTATTATAAAATTATGAGCTAAAAAAATCTAATCGCACAATTTCTTTATTTTAATTTGTTATAATTTTGAATTTAAATATAATTTGAATTTAAATTATTGTTATCAATTAATATGAGTTAAACAATTTAAAATTTTAAATCATAAATATCTTAAAATATTGAGCACGTTCAAATTTGAACATGAATATGAATTTAAATTAGTGTTATCAATTAATATGAATTAAAAACTTTAAATTTTCAAATCATAAATATCTTAAAATATTGATAATGTTCAAATTTTATTATCATCCACACATGTATATACAGATATTGTTTAAATTATCAATTATATGTTTGCATTATAAAATTATGAAATAAAAAAATATAATTGCACGATTTCTTTATATTAATTTGTTATAATTTTGAATTTGAATATGAATTTTAATTTAAATTAGTGTTATCAATTAATATGAATTAAACAATTTAAAATTTCAAATAATAAATATCTTAAAATATTTATCAGTTCAAATTTGAATATGAATATGAATTTAAATTAGTGTTATCAATTAATATAAATTAAACAATTTAAAATGTCAAATTATAAATATCTTAAAATATTGATATTGTTTTAATTGATTAATTTAATCAGAATATGTTCCCAATATAATGATCTTAATTACTATATTTAATATAATTATGTGCATATATGAATTTAAAAATAAAATAAAAAATTGATAATGATCTTAATTACTATATTTAATATAATTTGAATATGAATATGAATTTAAATTAGTTTTATGAATTAATATGAGTTAAAAAATTTAAAATTTAAAATCAAAAATATCTTAAAATATTGATAATGTTCAAATTTTATTATCATCCACACATGTATATATAAATATTGTTTAAATTATCAATTATATGTTTGCATTATAAAATTATGATATCAAAAAAATCTAATTGCATGATTTCTTTATTTTAATTTGTTATAATTTTGAATTTGAATATGAATTTGAATTTAAATTAGTGTTATCAATTAATATGAATTATGAATTAAACAATTTCAAATTTCAAATCATAAATATCTTAAAATATTGATCACGTTCAAATTTGAATATGAATATGAATTTAAATTAGTGTTATTAATTAATATGAATTAAATAATTTAAAATTTAAAATTACCATAAAAATAAAATCCTCTTTATTTCGGCGGGAAAAAAATCAATATGGTGTTGTCATGTGGCATCAATCCATGTAACAAAACCTTCTTTTATATAATATAACTAGCTTAATAACTCGTACCCTGCACGGATGTTAAGTTTATAATTTATAATTTTTTTAATTATTTTAAATTTTATATAAATATATATTAGTAGATATGTAAATTTATATATTTACTAATATATATATATATATATCAAAATCAATATATCTATTTAAATAATTTTATATTCACATCAGGTATAATTTTAATTTATATAAATGTTTTGAAAATATTATACTTATAAATATATTTTCATTTGTATATAATATATAAATATAATTTTAATAAAAAAAATATTAATAATGAATATTTTATAGTACACTTTATAATTATTAGTTTTTTAAAATATATTGTTCTACCATAAAAGAATGGAATGGCTAATATTAATTATAAAAAAGAGATTTGTGGATATTTGAACTTAAAAATTATAATAAAAAAAAGTTTTTTTTAAGTAATAAAAAAAACTTTAAAAAAAGTTATGAATACGGAGATAAGATAATGCATATATAATAATATTATTTATCTTATGAAAAATAATTAAGTCCTCTAATCATGTTAGTTAATATTTAATTTCTAATAATATGCATTAAAAATAAAACTTTGTAGACACATACTCAATGTACCATTATTGGATACCACCAATAAGAAATAACACATCATTAATAATATAAACACAGCGAAAAAAAGGGAAAATTTTTCAATACGTGTTAAGTTGGGTTGGTACCCATACCTCGACGAATATATTTTAAACATATGTCTAAATAAAATTCACTTAATCATATTGACCTAAAAATACTATTTTTTATGATTAAGATCTATTTTTTTAATTGTTGATTGATTATTCAAAGATAAAATTTAAAGGAAATAAATCTTAAAATTAACTTTGTAAGGGCTAGAATAGAGATTTTGAAGAATCAACAATGAAAAAATATCTTTTTCATATCGATAGTGGAATTAAGTTGCCTTAGATTTTGACATGATTTATAAAAAAATAAATAAAAAATAAATAAATAAACCACACCAAAAACATATAATTTTTATTTGACATATATAATTGTTAATAACATAAATATTAAGTTGAAAATTGATTCAAGTTGATATTTGATTTGATATATTAATTGAAATACATAAATTAAAGTTGTTAGAAAATAAAAAAAAGTTTAGGAACATAAATAAATTTTTATCACCTGATATTAGCCAATTAGTAAAAACTTTATCCTAAAAGATAAATTTTTTTTAGGCGAACCTAAAAAATATTTATTTACAGGATTTAATTTATTTACGTTTGACATTATTTTAAGTATATATTACTCATTTTATTTATAGTAATATTTTTTTCCATGATATTGTTTCTATTTTTTTAAAATGGTTTTTAAGTTAAGATATTTTGATATTATCAAGCCTAATTAATTTGATTTTAAATGTAAATTAAATCAAATTCATTTATCTAAATCAATTTATTATAATGATATTTCTTTTTCACTTTTTAAAATTTTTAATCTACAATAATATAAGATAATATTTAAGTATGAATAATACGAAACTTATTAAGTAAAATACATCTAATGTTTTTTTCTTAAATTGAATTATATTTCAATTTAAAATATAAATTTATTTCAAATAATTAATTTTATTTATTTACTTATTTTGTCCTTTTTAACTATCTAAAGATAAGTTACATTATGTAAATTATATATGTTGAATATATTTGGATTTAAGTGATTGAGATTCAATACAATTTTTTCACAAATGAAATGAAATTAAAATAAATAAATTCACTTAAATTCACATTTACTTATTTTTATTTGATATTTCTTTATGATACTTGTATTCTTTAATATGCATTTTAAATTCATGAATTTTATTTCTAATAGAGTCAAAGCCTCTCATATAGAGCAAGTTATTTATAAAATAGTTGTTGACTTTCAAAATGGCTCCCACTTTGTTGGAAGAAAAATAGAAAGAAATACCCTGGTGAAAAAAAGAAAAAAAAAGAAAGGTATATAAGTGAAAATTATAAAAAGAGAAATATAAGAAAGACTAAATCTTATTTTAATAATATAGTAGAACTTATCATACCTTTTGTGTTATTTCAGTAGTTGAGAGTGAATAAACTCTAAAATAATATGAGTGAACAAACTTTTTAACACCAAATATTAGGGGAAAAAATGTAAAAAACATTCAAATAGAATTGAGAAGAATAGAACATTACCTTGGAGAAACAACAAAAAATCTATCAATTTGTCTTTCTTGTTTGTATTTATCCTTCCATTAATGCTGAAAGAAAAAAATAAAAAATATATCAGCAATACTACTTAAAAAGAAACGACGATAAAAGAAATAAAAAAATATGTCACCAATATATATATAGAAAGAAACGGTGAAATGAAAAACAACAAAGTATAAGTAGATATTTATAGGTGATTTGATCAATAGTTTTTTTTAACGAAATTCAAATTATGCGAGATTTTTTCAGTTTTAATTTGATTATGCTTTAAATTAAAATATATATATATATATATATATATATATTATTGTATTATCAATTATATATTTGCATTATAAAATTATGAGATAAAAAAATCTAATTGCACGATTTTCTTATTTTAATTTGTTATAATCTTGAATTTGAATATGAATTTGAATTTAAATTAGTATTATCAATTAATATGAATTAAATAATTTAAAATTTCAAATCATAAATATATTAAAATATTGATCACGTTCAGATTTGAATATGAATATGAATTTAAATTAGTATTATCAATTAATATGAACCAAACAATTTAAAATTTAAAATTACCAAAAAAAATAAAATCGTCTTCATTTCGACGAAAAAATAATCAATATGGTGTTGCCACGTGGCATCAACCTACGTAACAAAACCTTCTTTTATATAATATAATTGATTGATTGATAGATTGATTTCTGTTAATCCATAACTCGTACTTACATTTTTATCATTATGTTTAAGCGGAATTTTACTTTGGGTGAGCTCTTTGGGAAGAAAATATTCCTCACTGTCTATTTTGAGTAATAAGGTGGCGTTTGTTTTAAGTTATGATGTTGCATTCCTAAGAATATTGTTACTAGGAATGTTATTCCCAAACATATTTAGAAATACGTTTGGTTAGCCTTTACTATTCCTAGGAATATTTTTTAACTTTTAAAATAAAAAATAAAAAATAAAAGTAAAAATAGAAAGTTATAGTAGAGTTAAAACATAACTTCTCACATTCTCATGGGAATGTAACTTTCCCACCCCCTCACCATGGGAATATAAATAGTATAAACAAGGAAATGTAATAGAAGATACCTGGCAATATTTTTTTATAACCTCCTAACAAACATGAGAATAAGTATTCCCACCTTCATATTCCCGGGAATGCTAAAAGATTCCGTAAAACAAACGCCCCGTAAGAGATAGGAGATATAATATAATAAATGTTTCATAAGTTGGTTTTAAATTTATGGGATATTTAATTGTTGACTATCATAAATATTTTTTTAATAAATATATATAAAGAATAATTTTACAAAATGTGATATTATACTTTTATTAAATTAAAAATATTAATTCTTTCAAAAAAATTAAAAATATTAATATTAACAATTTAATATAAATAATAATTTGTAAAATATGTTACTATTTTAATAATGTAATGAATTATAATGTTGTTAAATAATATTAGTTTACTTTTTAATTTTTTACGGACAATTGGTGATGCTTACTTAGTGTTTTTTTTTTATTTTAATTATATTTTTTTTATTGATTGTGTAAAGATGAGGTTCTCAATATCTAATACACAAGCTTAAATCATGCAGTGAATAAATTTCAAATAATATATTGATTGTGCATGATTATAATATCATCACCGCATCCAAAATTCAATGAATAAGATATTGAAAAGGAAGAAAAATTATAAAGTTTGGTTGAGGAATTAAAAGAAAATATATTATTAATATATTCTTATTCTTACATTATAAATTTGAACTGGATTCGAATTTTGGGTATATAAATGTGTTAAATATTTGTAAAAATAACACGTTTATAATGTTTCTAGTTGACTCAAACAGAATTGTTTATAACTCAAAGGATTGACGCAGTATTGTAACGCTGCGCTGCGTTTACATGTGTGGGAAACCCGTGTTTGATTCCTCCATGTGCAAAATTTTCTTGGGCTCTCTGGCCCAGGAAAAAAAACAGAATTGTTTATAATAAAAGGTAAGTATAATCTACATCTCTATACCAACATAAAAAAAAAATACTATTTCTTCTCTTTTTTTTGAAGGAGAAAAAAAACATACTATTTCTAGTTTTTCATTTTCTTTATTTTTTATATTTTTTCTTCTCTCAGTATATAGTAATCTCCCCACACAATTTGTGAAAATAATCTTATTTTTTTAATATTTTACAACTTTTTAATATTGAATTAAATTATATTAATTATTGTTATTATAAGTAGGCTAAATGTTACTTTTAGTCCTTTATGTTTTAACCTTTTTTCGCTTTGGTACATTAAATTTTAAAAGTCTTATTTTGGTCCTTTATGTTTTCGAAAGTTTCATTTTGGTCCTTTTTTTCATTTTCCGTTAACAAACGTTAGTGTTTCGTTAACTATTAAATTTTGAAATAATTAATTTAAAATAATGACAGTTAAAACTATATTTAATAATATTTTCGCAAATAATAGTCTTATTATAAAAAATTAATTTAAACATTGTAGTGACCTTTAGCCGCCACTATAATAATTTTAATTTATAAAAAAAACCCAACTCATTCCCAAATTCCTAATATTCAAATCCAATTTCATAATCCAATCACCAAAACAGTCATACATTACAACAACAACAAAATGCAGCCAGCCATAACACAAATCAATAAATCTACAAATCTCCAAAGAGCTGCCAACGGGAACAAAATGGAATCCAAAGGTGGTGCAAACAGCACAAATTGGATGAACAAAAAAAAATTGAACGTACAATTAAAACTGAGGCACCGAAACAATTACGAAACTCATGAAACAATAAAATTGAGGCATCGAACTAAATTGATGCAAATCAGATCAAGAAATTGATGCAAAGCAAGCACCTTTCTTCCCCAATCAAGAAATTAAAACGAAAATCACTAAGAAAACACAACAATCAGCACAATCACATGAAATGGGTCACAAAACAATGGGAGTACACGTCCCCATTGTCGCGGCTGGTCCCAATTCGCATCCCAAGGCCGGGCCACCGCTGCCTCAAACCGTCGGAACTTGATCTCCACCACGCAGCTCCCAAACACGTTGACGCCACCGCCGCGCGCTGGACTGGTTTTTGAGGCTGAAGTTTGACAAATCCATGGCCATCGTTTTGGTGATCCTGGTCGTAGTGTTCTTCATAGAGGAGGGCGAAACTCAGATCTGGAAAAGGGAGAAGCAAAACTTAGATATGGTTGGAGGAGCTAGCAGCTGGAGCAGCGAACAATCAACAACCAAAACCCAACCTTTCCTTCAACCTTCTTCTGGTTCCAACGTCGCTGCACTCAGATCTGAAACCAGATCTCGAAAACTCATATATGAAACCTGGCACCACTCAAATCTAATTTCAACCCGCGCCACCACACTTGCCGCATCACCTTCGCTGACAACACTTCATCTTCCGAGATCTACACCGCAAATGCCACTGTTCGCGTCGGACGGGTACACCTTCGCTGTGCTTGTGAATGGTTGAGGCTGCGCCTTCTAGGTCTTGACCGTGAACACCTTCTACACCTTCTGAGCCCTTTATTTTGATCATAGTTCGTGAACACGTGGGAAAATCGTTGGTTGATGAAAGTTTTTTTTTAGTGGGTTTGTTTTCTTGATGAAGTATTATGTGTAATTTACTCAAAGGCCGTCATAATGTTTAAATTAATTTTTTATAATAAGACTGTTATTTGCACAAATATTATTAAATATAGTGACGGTTTTTAACCGTCATTATTTTAAATTAATTATTTCAAAATTTAATAGTTAACGAAACATTGACGTTTGTTAACGGAAAATGAAAAAAAGGATCAAAATGAAACTTTCGAAAACATAAATGACCAAAATGAAACTTTTAAAACTTAATGTACCAAAGCGAAAAATGTTAAAACATAAAGGACCAAAAGTAACATTTAGCCTTATAAGTGTGTTATATTCAAATTCAAATTAAATATTATTTTATATAATTTGATTAATTATAAACAGGAATTAAAATTAAAAGTTTTTAATATATTTTAAACGTAATTTTTAATAATTTTTTGGCTAAAATATACTTTTAATCTTTTATATTTTCGATTATATTCAATTTAATCTCTTATTTTAAAAAGTTTAATTTAGTTTTTTATGTTCTTAAAGTAAATAAAAAACGTCTTATAGTTCAATTCAAAATCATTTTAACTCACTTTAAAAATATGAACTTCAAAATAAGTGGTATCACTGTGTAGACTTATATGCTAACATGGACTTTAGAATTATAGTCACATTTTTAGAGAGGGCAGGGCCGGTCCTGACATTTTAAGGGTCCAAGGCGAAACAATAAATAAAGGCCCTTTATATATAAGTATTGTAAAGGCTTAAATATATTTTTTGGTTCTTTAAATTTAGGTTCTTGCTATTTTTTGTTCCCTAAATTTGTTTTTTTAGTCCCTTAATTTCAAAAAAAATGCTTTTTTAGTCTCTCTTACGGTACAAAACCGCTATAATTTGTGCATCCAAACCACACAAAATCAATTAAGAGAGACTAAAAAGAGCATTTTCGAAATTGAGGGACCAAAAAAAGTAAATTTAAATTCAGGAGACAAAAAGCAGCAGTGACTTAGATTTGAATGATCAAAAACATATTTAAGTCTACTGTAAAATATAAACATATGTTCCATAAAAAAAATAAAAATAGACATTTAATTTCATTAAAATGATATATTTTATTACATACAAAATATTTTCTCTACTAAAAAATATACAAAAATACAAAAAATTACATTCAAATAGATGTTTAATTTTTTTGGAGGAAATTAAATTTTTGTTAACTTTAATGCTTGGATAAATTGAAGTTAGTAATTGAAAGGTTTCTAACAAAACCAACACAATTAAGTTATTGTCAAAAAAATTGAAATTTTTTTTCCTCCTCACATTAATTTTTTCTTTTTTTTTTGGGCCCCCTTCAGTCATTGGGTCCAATGTCGTCGCCCCTCTAAACAACCCTTAGGGCCGAGCTGAGAGAGGGTAATACATGTGCAGACCTTTTAGCCTCTCATGCTGTTAAGATCACATGTTCTTCTTGGTGGGATTACCCGCCACCTTTTGTTCAAAAGGATCTCTTGAGGTATAGAAAATGACTCTCTTCATACAAGTTTAGATAGTTTTTGCCTTGGGTTTGGTTTGGCCCCAAGTGTATGCTCTCAACTCTTCTTGTTTTGTTCAATAATATTTGTGTTTGCTTTTTGTGTTCGATAGTGGTGAGGGTGTCAATATAGTTGGGATTCTCCTCTCTATTGTGACCTTAGCATGCCTTTAATAAAAAAAAAACACTTTTAAGAGTCCATTTGATTTGCTAAAAATTATGGTACTGGACAAGACAAATATCTTTATTCCACGTTTGATTTGAAAAAAGATTATGGGACAACACAAATTAAACAAATAAGGACATGACAACAATTCAACTTTTTGTTACTCAGAAAAATCATGGGATAACAACTTTTTGTCTCAGGTACAAAGTATTCAAAAGACACATATACCTCATTATCTACATTTGAATTCACATTATTTACTAGCTGCAACAACCTTATCATGCCATGTATTTTGAATTCACATTGTTTACTAGCATAGCTACAATAACCTTATCATGTCATGTATTTTGAATTCACATAATATATAATAATAATGCAAACTATATTAAGATAATTAATATTAAAAATGTATTTTAGTAAATTTTATAATATTTTGCTTGTACTGTATGTTATTATCAAACAATGTACATGATAAAAAAATTATCTAGTAACTTTAATATTTATTCTGTATTTGTGCTGTCCAATACTATCATTTTAACAAATCAAATGGATCCTAAAAACGTAAACTAAATTCAACTATTTATTTAAAAGATAAAAGAACAAACTGAATATAATAAAAAATAAAAAAATTAAATATATTTCAACCTAATTTTTTTAAAGGCTTGTTTCATTCGGTAATGTATGCTCCGTAATTTATTTGACTTTGACCTGAGGCGCCAGTGAATCGCAGTTAGGGTTTAAGAAAATAAAAAAACTGTTTTGCATAGGAAAAATTGAAAAAATCGCAATAGGGTTTTCAGTTACCCCAATTGAAAGCCATGTATATAAACCCTCGCTATGTTCGTTACGCACTCCCACGTTCTAAAACTGCAATTGAAGCTTGTTACAGCAACTAGAATCGGAACAAACCCTCTTTCTCTTTTCAAGGTTTGGTCTTTTTTCTGCTCCAAAACCGTAGAACAAGCAGAGGAGAAGGAGAAGGAGCAGACCCTGAATTTATTTTTGCATGATATTAGCAGAACAATGGCTTCAGATCTCAGTGATTATAAAATCATCAAGGAAGGAGAAGCTGAGATTCTTATGCACGCAAAAAATGAAGTCTTCTACAACAAAACTCAGGTCCTAAAGTTTTTTTTTTTTTTTTTTAAATTTTATTTTTTTGGGGGGGTTTGGCTATGAAATTATGCTTGTGTTGAAAAACCCAGTTGAAGTTTGTAGTTTTCCCCCATTAATTAGATATAACTTGCGTTTGGTTCGTGATAGAAAAATATTGAAAGTTGAATAGTGAGATGATGTTAGAATTAGAGCCTTTATAATTTATTTGAGATGATGGTTATTGATGCCTCGGTGCTTGTAAGTTGAATTATTAAGATGTTTCTCTGTTATCAGCTAGAGTCATCAATCATTCTCGTTTGTTATATTTCTGTGTAATTTCTCTGTTTGTTTTTTAAATTTTTTTGGGGTGTGAACAGAAACATTCAAAATTTGTTTAGTGTGGACTGACCCTTTGTTCCTTCTTTGTAATTATTAGGTTAATAACAGGGATATATCAATCGCTGTTTTGAGAACATTTATTTCGAAACGGAAGCAAGAGCATGAGGCATATTTGTCCAAAAGAACAAAAGGGGCACAAAAGGCATCTGAAAATGGTGATTCTTCTGAATTGGTTAAGGAGGAAGTACCTGACACAACTGCACCAGAAGATCATAAATCTAATGGGGAATGTGAAGTAGAGGACGGGATATCTCCAGAAGAACGGTGCAGCACTATGGAAGAAGATTCAGTTAAGGTCACTGAAGAATGCAGCACTACAGAGGGACAAACCAATCTTTCAGAAGGAAAAGGAAAGAGGGAGCTGAAGCCACCAAGAGTTCTTGAGGTTTTGCATTGTTGTTAGATTTCATTTATACAACTCTTTCATCTCATCTTGATGGCATCATCATTGTTGTCCATTCAATATTGATTTAAATTAAATTTTTTTTTCCTGAATTTTGAATCCAGAGCAAGTATGATGTGTATAATATAATTGATCTCTTGCCTGCACACAGGCCTTGTCTGCTTCTGGGCTAAGGTCTCTCAGATATGCTCGCGAAGTAGAAGGAATTGGTCAGGTTGTTGCTGTGGACAATGATAAAGGTGCTTTACGGGTCTTTCAGTTTATATTGTCCTTGAATTTTATCCTATTATATTGTCCTTGAATTTTATTCTATGGTTTTAAACATGGAAAGTTCTGCCTTTGTATGGTTGGCCTGCTCTTTGGGTACTTACAATTGTTACTATTTGTTTTGATATTAGTGTACTTTGATTTTTAAGCTTATGCCATCTGCATGCTTACTACAAATTTTTGCTTCTGGCAGCTTCTGTTGAAGCTTGCAGAAGGAACATCAAATTCAATGGTTCAGTTGCAGTTTCAAAAGTGGAGTCTCATCTTGCTGATGCTCGTGTATATATGCTAACCCATCCTAAAGAATTTGATGTGGTAAGTGGATGCTACTTTTATGTACTTGTGTTCACCTTTTAATCTAAGGAAAATCACTTTTCATGATCTTTACATGTGCTGTTTTTTCAGGTTGATCTTGATCCTTATGGTTCACCTTCAGTGTTTCTGGATTCAGCAGTTCAATCTGTTGTTGATGGAGGTATGCTGATGTGTACTGCAACAGACATGGCTGTGCTCTGTGGGGGAAATGGGGAGGTTTGCTATTCAAAGTAATGTTAATACTCTTATTGGCTATAAACTTTCATTTGGCATTTGTTTGATTGGTGGACTGAACTTCTAACAATTGCTATTCATACTAGATATGGATCATACCCATTGAGAGGGAAATATTGCCATGAAATGGCTTTGAGGATCGTGCTGGCTTGCATTGAGGTATATATATATATTATAATGCGGAAGCTGTTTACAAGGAAAATAGATATGATGAAATTAGTTTGATTAATTAGCATTGAGAGGTGGCTTGATTGTCTCATCAGTATAAAATCATACTAATATTTGGGATATCTGTTTTTTGGTATCTAGCTACTTGTACAACGATATCATGAAAGTCAAGTAAACTGTCAGCATTTGAGAAAATGTTAGAAATGGCAAACATCAGAAGCTCCTTTTCTTACACAATGACTTTTATTCAACGACATAGTATACAAGGTCATGTATAATAGTAAGAAATGTTAGAAATGTATACAACGACATAATATTATAAACTGTCAGCATTTGAGAAAATGTTAGAAATGAGAGAGATTCTACAAATTAATTCATGCGTAAGCTAATTTTAGCTTATTGGAGAAGTTAATTTCATTTTTCCTTCTTATTTTGTTGTTCTATAAGTGCTTATGGAGAATTTTATCCAAACAAGGCCATATTAGAAAAGTATATATTGAACTGGTGCATCATATGTGAAAAATTACTGTTAGCATGCTTTAAAATTTATCAGTTTGACAAAATCATATTCCTGATGCCCATGTCAGTCATGGGAATTACTAGCTATGGAATTTGCTTGATTGAGAGTATTTGCATGTCCATTAGTCATGTTGGTGATGGAACTATGGATTTTCCCCACCAATAAGACCAAGTGAATTAATGCAATAGAGGAATCACAAGAGGGGATAAGGCTATATTCTTTAGCAATTTGATTGGCTGATGAAAGGAAAATAAGAAAACACGGCAATTTTAATTTAAATCAGGAAAAATAATTATGGGTGTATTTAGCTAAGTGTTTCTTATGCAATCTAAAAACAAAAGTCCTGTGCTTCCTGAATACATATTGAGATGCAACATGCATAATGAGAACATCTTGACTGTTTGTTAATACATAAATTTGTATTCTCCTGTTATTTGGATGCCTAGATTGATATTAAATAGCCAATCAATCATCAAAGACAAAACATATTATGTTAAAGTTTGAATCAATTTTTAAAGTATCCATGTAATATTTTTTGCTGTTCTTAAATTGCAGAGTCATGCTAATCGGTATAAGCGGTATATCGTTCCTGTGTTATCGGTTCAAATGGATTTCTATCTTCGTGTTTTTGTTCGCATATATACGTAAGTCCTCTAGTTTTATTATCATGTCTTTTAGTAAATATTTTGTTAGTGTCTTTGTGAATTAATGATTCTGTGGCATTATATATCATTTTTTTTATGCTGACTGAAAGATGAAATACTTGGTTACAGTTCTGCCAGTGCTATGAAAAACACTCCCCTAAAGCTTTCATATGTTTATCAGTGCACTGGTTGCGATTCTTTCCACCTACAGCCCATTGGGAGGTCCATTTCCAAGGTGTGTATCCTGTTCTAGTCTGTTATAGGCACCATTTCGACACATCTGTATATCTGTACAATGAGAAAGGATAAAGTAAGTAATATTAGTTGTCGATGAGAAAATCATTAGTTGATATCCCAACACTTGTATGATTTGTTATGCATATGCATGTAATATTGACTGTTAATTTTCTCACCAATGACTGATATTATTTACTTTATGATCTAAAGTGAGTTGCTCACTTTAGAGTAGCTGGATCCATATGTTTTATCATCTGTCTCTTTTTTGTGCTTGAGATGAACAAGAGTAAAACTAAAACCCATATCTTTAGGGGGCACTTAGCTTATCTAGATTTGCATAACCTTTTATTAGTGTTATTTCTTTACAAAGTATAACATGTAATATGGAGTTGTGGTGCATAATCGATTCTATTATGATGCCTGGAAGTATTAGGTTTACTATTAAATTTGTATATTTGAAGTTGTATATTAAGTTTAGTGCTGGTGGAGTTTGCCAGGATCACAATAGGAATCAAAACACCAGTACTTGGGATTCAAATAGAAAATTATTTCTACCATCTTTTTCTAGTTAATCAGCAGGCTCCTCTGAGAGCATTTCCCTGGACAGCACATAACTAAGAAAAAATAAATAAAACTACACCGTGGAACCAAAATAAATTTAAGGGATAAATAAACTGACCTCTGGGGTTAGTAGTGCTAATTACACCTTTCATATTTGGAAAATCAGATTTACCTTACCTTAGTTTATCGTACATTTCTTGCACTTTGACACCCTTTTTCTAAAGAAATTACACATACCTTTTATGTATGAACCATACACAAAATCCCCTTAAAAAAACAAAGTAAGGGAGGTAGGTTTAATTTTCTAAACAAAAAGAATGTAAGTGTAAAATTTAATGCTAACATCATGGCGGGTCTATCTAATTATCCCTAAATTTAATTGTTCTAGATCACTGTGTTTTGAGGGGTTGGGGGTTATGCTCTTTGCAATAGACCAAAGGGCTGGCATGTTGTACTCCTTTTAGATTGCATGGTTGTTTAAGTCTCTATTGCTTTATTTTCATTTACTATAAAATTCAATGATGTCTTGAGGGGAGGAACTTATTTTCATTTTTACTTTTTCAGAATACTAGCATCAGATACTTGCCTGGCTTTGGTCCTGTTGTTCCTCAAGAATGCAGTGATTGTGGGAAAAAATTCAATATGGGTGGCCCTTTATGGTCTGCTCCTATCCATGACCAAGAATGGGTGGCTGCAATTCTAGCAGATGTGAAATCTATGAAAGACAAATATCCAGCTTATGATCGCATTTCAGCTGTGTTGACTACAATATCAGAGGTGTGTGTGTGTTTCCATGTGCATTTTATGACACATTGCATATAACATTTTATGGTATGATTGGTTTGCCCAGTTATTCTCTTCTAATATTAAGTGAGTATATTCTTTGCAGGAATTGCCCGATGTTCCCCTCTTTTTGAGTCTGCACAACCTCTGTGCAACTCTCAAATGCACTTCTCCATCTGCAATTATGTTCCGTTCTGCGGTGATCAATGCAGGCTATCGTATATCTGGAACTCATGTTAATCCATTGGGGCTTAAATCGGATGCACCCATGGATGTTATTTGGGATATAATGCGTTGCTGGGTAAGTGATCCCACATGGGTAAAACTTGTTCATTTATATGTTGGCTCTGTTTGCTGCAGAATCTGATTTTTCTGATGTGTATGGGTTGTCACTTGCGCACTTGTACACAAAACACGTTGACACTGTGACTAGAACTTGTTTTGCTTGGGTATACTGGGAAAATTTATAAAGAATTATTTGCATTTTTACTCTTTGTTCATTGATCCCCTCTCCCTACAGGTAAAAAATCATCCAGTAAAGCCTCAGCCAGCAGATCAACCAGGAAGTATCATACTTGCAAAGGAACCTGTTCTTCAGGTATATCAAGTACCATTAAAGTTTTGGTCTCATGCAAGATGTAGGGCTATTAAACGTATTTAAATTAAAACCATGAAGTAATAAGATACGGTAGATTATTTTCGTCATTTTGTGTAATTTATACCCATTGTTTTTAGTTATTATAATAAGGCTTTTGGGCCATGATGAATTGCCATGAACTTGGGACATGAGATTTTGGCATTTGGTGTGGCTGGACTATGATCAGGTGGTGATGGTGACTAAAACTTTTCTTGTCTATGTTCTTTTCAGGCTAATTTTGCTCGAGCTGTAGCATCTCTTAGCAAGGCACAAGCTAAGAAGGTTGCGCGCTTTCTTCCAAATCCTGAAAGACACTGGGGTCCAAAACTTAGGGCGGGACGTCAAATTACTAGCAAGCATGTCTCTCTTTTGGGTCCTGAAGCAATTAATGGAGCTCTCAATCAGGAAGAAGAAGATGAAGAACCTAAAAGTAAGAAGCCAAGGACTGAAGATACTGTCACATCTTAGCTCACAAATTGAGGTTTCGAAATTAATTTTTATCAATCTAGAGGTCATGGAATTCTATCCTTATGGTTACTAAAGAAATCCATTTGTCTTCACTAAATTTTGCAGAGTAAGACGGGTAAAAGTAGAAAACGTGCCTTGTTTCTCAATTAACAACTATGCAAAATGCTGAGGGAAGATTAAGGCACTTTGCATCAAATTAGATATCAGAATCTGGCATTTTTTTGGGGGGATTTTGGAAATTGTATTGTGTGGAATAATATTTATTTTAAGTGACTTTGTATTTGGTGTTTCTTATTAAAGTTCCGATTTCTGAGCAAAAAGTAAAAAGGAAATTAAAAACATGGTCATCATGTTTAGCTCTCTACATGTCTATGTTTCTCACTGTCTAGTATAAAGCTCTTGAAGTTCTATATGTGCACACCGTAGAAAAACGATGACTTTTTTTTTTCTGGCCAACAAATTTGAGTATGCAGGTCCTTGAAGGACGTTCAAAATGTTTGGTTACTTGGGTGGACCTTACCTACTGGCTACATACATATTTAATGAATTGCAAAAATAAAAAATAAAAAATAGTCATTAAATGGATTCAAGTGATAGAGGTCAGCAGTGTATGTTATGCATTGAACCAATTTTATTATAACACTCACCAAGAATTACTGGTATAAGATTGTTGAGATTCATCAGGTGTGATGTAAATGTATTAACAATATGACATTTGTTTACTAGTTTATCCTCATATCGAAATTTCATTCAGAATGGTTGGTTTAAAATGGTGGGGGATTGTACTGTTGTTTTAAATCGTGGACCACAGGGTTTCAATTTCTCATATTTTACGTCTACAAAGCACTGTTAGCTGTGAAATCTCAATATGCCTTGCCTGGATAGGTAGTAACGCTGTATTCAAGGAGAAATTGTTAGGTGGTAGATGTTAGTTATTAAATGTTCTATATTTAATATTATTTTTAAATGGCGGTAAATAATTAAAAAAAAGTAAATTACAGTAACACTTTCTGAGTTTTTATTAAATTACAAATCATCCTACCCTTTTTTATTTTCCTATATTAATCTCCTTTTAAGTTTGAAAACATTACATTAACATTTTCTTATATGTTTAAAAAAATTACACTGACACCCTCTCATACTTTATACTAACACCCCTACAAGGGAGGTGTAAGTAATGGTTAAAAAGTAGGGGATGTTTGTGTAATTACACGAAATCTCAGGGGTGTTATTGTAACTTGCTTTTAAAAAAAAGACTTGTTTTAAATATTTTATTTTTGATCCATAGGAATCAAAGACAAATACTAGAGAGTTTATAATAAATCATACACCTTATCCAACCAACTAAACTAGAGCTCATTGGTTTACTGGTTTTAAATATTTGAAAAATGTTTTCAAAATCAAGTTAATTTATAATCCATTGGTTTGATTAATATTTTATAATACATTAAGCAATAAATTAATATACAATTACAAAAGAAAATTAGGTGAAATTTTAAATCAACATAAAAACTTATATTACATTTCTTATAAGATTAAATTCATAATAAATAATAATTAAATAATAACGATTATCTGTAAATTTTGAATGAGCTTTTATTTATTTAAAAATATTTTAGAACAAAAATATTTGAAAAATATAGGAAAAAAAAGGTTCAAAGAAGATTTTTGCAGCGATTGTTTTTGCTGCATTTGCTTTTTTTGCTACATTTTTGCACCGATTTTAACTTAGTTTTAATTGTTTTTGGTATATTCTTTTTATGGTGTGTCCAAATTAATCCTAATCTTCCACCTAACAGGTTGGACTAACATCGATTTTTTTTTTTTTAACAAAGACGGTATTGAGAATTAAACCTAACTTCATGCATACAATCCAAATCTCAAACCTCAGTTTTAATAACAATAAATAAGCTCACACCACTGTTAAAAGTAACTATCCAAAAAAGTGCAGCAATAGTGCATGTCTACATGATATAACGTAACAAGCTGTCCAATTTGCAATGTTTTTTTCTTTCTAATAAATCAAACTAGGATTGTGACTGTGTCACCTCCTCCCAAAAAAATTCACCCCCAGTGTCGGTGTTGGTGAGGTCAGAGGTGGTTTTAGTGGCATAGAGACTGAGTAACACAGATCCGAAAAACTATAGACAAGAATTTATAAGGATTCACCACATACAAACACCTAAGGGGGCACAAATTCCAATGTTACAATAAATTTCCATTGCTAACTGAACCACGGAGTTTGGTACAGTACAAACTTCGAATGATGTCCATCCAATGGAACCAAAATACAGCTATGTACTGCTCATGCAGTACAAATTTTCACATTAAACCAATCTCACAACCTTCCAAATCACATTAAGGACTTGGCTACGTGTCCATTGCAGCTACACTACAATAAATGCTTGCTTAATCATGTTAAAAGCAGAGAAGATTAAGTTAATGAAATTCTACTTATATTTTAGAGTAAAATTTATGTTTTTATCCCTCAAAATATTTTAGAATATTAATTTTATTCCTTATAAAAATTTAACATATTTTTAGTCTCTTATATTTATTTAGAAAGATGGACTTTTTGTCTCTACTAAAGAACTAAATTCACACTACTTTCAATAAATATAAAGACTAAAATCATATTAAATTTTTATAAAGATTAAAACTAACATAACTCATAGGATTGATATGTAAGGTCCTATTGCGTTAACATGTGGGAAACGTAGTAATGGATTATAGTAAAATTGAAGATATACCAAAGTTCACTTGCTAGTAATCAAGCAACTACAATAATATCAACATCAAAAGCCTTATCTCGCAGTAATCAAACAACTATTTTGACATTACAATATTTATTCTACCAAAATACCGAATATGAATGAGTTAATTGTTATATTTCTTGTGAATTGCCGCTTCTGAAGTAGATTTCTAATTCCAAATTCGCTGCAGTTCTCAAAACTATTTGTAATTTTTCACATATTAGTTGAATAAATAGTTTATATACTGACATTGCATAAAGTTTTTATTATCATCCAATCACAAATAGTTATATATGATAAGTTTGTTGTTGGAATGAAATTTTTACACTGACCTTTAAACTCTAATTGGATTGTTTTTACTTCTCAAAAGAGGGAGGCCATTATTATAATTTTTTTTATGTTTATAAATTCAGACTAGCATTTCATGAAAAGGAAATTATTTGAGTGGCAGAAAAATTACGGAAGAAAAACCAAACTTTCTGAACACACCAGTTTGAAAATTCGATCACTATTGATCTGTAGTGAACCATACATTATAACATTCTTCCTCTAACACTTGCTTTACATGAATGATGAAACTACAACTTGCAAGTGATAAGGTCCTGCAGTGGTGTCTACTAAGGGGACAAAAAATCACAAGAAAACAACGACCTAGACCATTGTACTTTTATTCTTTCTAAGCTCAAAGCATGAAGGTTAAAAAAAAATAGAATTACAGCTAACAATGCTGCAAACTTTTAAAGTGACATTAATTGTAAATTGAAAAGAAATACTCAAAAGAAAAAAAAAAAAAAGTACAGTATGTAAATAGTTCCACTTCTAGTTCAGTGGTTGTTTAACCAAGGTTGGTTTATGCTTTGCCATTGGCCTTAGATGCTCCAGTAGGGTTAAGCTCATCCCAAGCTTCAATCCAAGTGACCATTGCATCTGCCAGCTTGTCAAAGTAAGGATCCACCTTTGAGAGTTTTTCCTTGACTTGCTTGGAGAGCTCAATGTAGCACTTCTGAACAGTGGTGCATTCTTTTGGAAGAACAACATTCTGGAAGAATGGAATAATGTCTTCCTGCCAGAATATGCCTTTGTACTCTTTCCTCAGGTTAACAAATGGGTTACTGGCCTTGCTGTGGTAGATATAGGGTAAACCAGTCTTGATTCCTAGCCCCAAATGATCACAGATCACCTGAATTTCATCATCATAAAGATATCTCAATTGTTTTTTGCTATAATATTCATAAGCATTAAGGGTCTGTAAAGAATTTATTTACAACTTATTTGGACTTATCTTATGACATAAACACTTGTGTAAGTGTTCGACAAAATCTGTCTAGAATAACATATATGAAAACAATCTTATTTCCGCTTTGATTATAAAAACAACTTATACATAAGTACTAACATAACAAGTACTTTTTTTTTTATCCATAGGAATCGAAGACAGGTACCAGGGAATTTACAATAACTCACGCATCCTGCTCAACTAACTGAGTTTGACCCCTTTGGTATAACAAGTACTTATTTAATAAGTGCGTGGTTAGTTCATATTCTTAATTTTACTAACTTTCTAAGAAAACTTTTAGTGGAAAAACGACTATCTATCCAAATTTAAGTATTACCAAATATGCATTAACTGGTTCTATAAGATTATGTTGATGTTATAGTGAAAATTAAGCAAAGAAATGGACCTTGCAGCACCAGCCAGCCCACATATCATCATAGCGTCCAATTGGTTGACCATCTCCCATGAGACCAAAGTACATTGCTGGTCCAATGAGATCACGATCGAATGCCAAGTTCATTCCACACATGGGAAATAAAGTGCCTTTTGGTATGGTCAGAACAGCATCCACATACCTTATACACAAAAACAGTAGTCACAATCAAATTTGAATTGGTCCATAACTTAATAATTTTTGTTATCTAGAAGGTTCATAAAGAGTGTTATGTTATATAGTAATTAATAACATACCTAGTGTTCCTCTCAAGAGGCTTCACAAGCTGTGTAGGAGCATCGTAGTCTGGGATGTTGAGCCAAAGACCATGGGAAACAGCAGTTGGTACACCTTCACGAAGACTAAAAGGGTATCCACGAACATAATCTGCACCTTCTCTGAAGGGGTCATAAAGGGTATTGAAGAATAAGGGAGTGGATGGACACAAAAGGTTTTTAATATGCTGCTCAAGTGCATTAATCGCTTTCCCAGATGGATCATTGGCAACCTAAGTCACAAAATAAAAATAATAAAACACTGAATCATATAATTAAATAATAAAAAAAAAAATAGTAGTAGCAAGAGCTATATATTGATGAAATCCTATAAAGTATACATATATATATATATGTTTATAAAATCAATAGATAAATCCAATGTCCACAGAAGATATATGGCTGCAGGGAACCTCTGAATTCCACAAGTTGCAAATGATTCTATCTAGATTATTTTATTTACAATATATTAGAAATATATCCAACACTGCTGACACGTGAATTAAACAGATGAAAGACAAAATTAACACTACGGAATAATGACCAATGTAAAAGCTTTGCAGTAAAAACTGCACCCTAGCAGACAGACATTGTAAACAGGAAGCCAATTTTCAAAGACCATGCTTAAAACTTCCAAATCTCATGGTACAGAGGAGCAAAACAACATCTTTCTAACAAACCAAACACCTTGAAGAAGATTACTATCACATTAACCATAAAAACATGGATTTAACTCATGCAATGGCCAATGACACATTGAAAACAATTGGAGAATAACAATGACACAGAGCAGAACAGGATCCAAAATCTACAAGGCACAGGAGAGAATCTACAACCAAAATCATTCCATGGAGGCATGAAACTAACCACTCAATTGAAAGAAATCACATCAAGATCTCTCCAAACATTGAACAAATCAACAAAATACAAAACTTCAATGCAGTTTCTTAGGTGCTTTTGGTATTGATTTTTAATCAAAATTCGAGTTTCACTTTGGTAATTTATGCTAATATATTTAATGTAAGCTTATATTATGAGAGTTATCGAGCTGAAACTCTAATTCTAATAATTCTGATTGGAGAACAATACTAAAAACACTTAAAGAATTGCATGTAAGTTTTGTCCATTAACAAAATTGAGACCCCCCAGAAAGGTAAAAAGAAAAGATATGATTGGAAAAACTCACAAAGCAGTCATCATCAATGGTGTATATGTACTTCTTCTTGGACACCATGTAGCCAAAGCAGCGGCAAGCAGAGTCCTTGAAGGAGATGCAAGAGGCCCTTGGACCCAAAAGCTTGTTGATGTCATTGCGGTTGTAGAGTTCATAGTCAAAGCCAGGAGGAACCTTGATGGTTTTGGTGGGGTCACCATCCTGCACAATGATCAAATGGTAAGGCTGAAAGAATGGCCTCCACATCTCAAGAAAGTCAAGGTTCCTTATGGTGGGGATCACAATGTCAAGCTCATCTTTCAGAGGAGGTGGTGGTGCCACAGAAGCATCAGCCATATTGCAAATTACACAAGGTTGTTAAGGTCACAAACACACACAACACAGTTTCAAAGAGAGAGAGAGAGAGAGAAAGGGTGTGAAGATGAGAAGAGAAAGAGTGAGCTTTTGAAGGGAAAGAGAGGGAGTTTGTGTAGGAGTATTAAGGGGGTAACACGTGCAGTGGCTAAGTTATCGGCACTAGTGTGGGGGTGTAAACTTTAAAGGTGTTGATGTGTCTGAATATTTAAGGTAACAATGACTTGTTCAAAAGGTGTTGCCCGCAAGATGTGGTAACTTTTGTGGATGGGAGAGAGAGACCAACATCAATTTGCACCAGGAAACAGAAACAAAGAACAACATTCACGTTCGTTTTTTATTGTATTGTATGTATTAGTAGTTAGAGTTTTGTGTTTGGGTTGTGATTTATCATGTCATTCATGTGTGTGTATATATAAATAAATAATAAGGAGGGGGTATCTGTTCATATATGAATAATTAATTATGAATAAAAAATACAAATCTTTTAATTTAAAGCTGTCGAGTGTTGAGAAAAAATTGAAAATCAAATTATTAATTCGCTTGGTTTATGTAGAGAATAAATACGTTTCGGTTGATTTTGAGGATGAAACTGTCCATGAATGCAACTTATGAATGTAGTATCTACTTGCCTATTAAGCTCAAACAATCAAAAACTTAAAAATGTTATGCACTTACATTGTAAATTATACTGTCATCTAATTACAAATAATTATATATGTAAGTTTGTTTAGTTTTACAATAATTATCTTAGAAGTCATATCAATAGTAATTTGTGATTGGATGACAATATAAAACTATTTTACACCGTCAATACATAACCATTAACTCAAACTTAAAATAACATTAAAAGCGTGAGTAAAAGTTTTGATGTCTTTTTTATTTGTTATTTTAATGTATTTGAATTTTTAATTAATTGTAACTAAAAGGTATTGTATTCGTGTTATGAATTTGCTCTAGTTTAAGATAAACAAATTATACTGATAATAAGGAATAATTATCAAAGAAAAAGGGCTATGCACTGACAGTGCAAAATAATTTTACACAATCATTCAATCACAAACCATCATGTATGGTAAGTTTATTGACTTTTACAAAATTATTTTAAAAGTCATACAAACGGTGATATGTGATTGGATGACAGTATAAAATTATTTTATAATGTCAGTGTATAACCATTAAACTCTAATTGTTATTTATTATATTAACAATATTTTTACTATTATATAACGATTTGTGATTTGATGATAGTGCAAAAAGTTTATATTGTACATGTATTTTAATTAAATTCACACACACATAATGGATGCATATAGTGAAAAATTATTGACTATAGTAAGAAATGAAAACATTTAATTACAAATATTAGATTAAAATTGACAATTCATAGTGTATTTAATTAAAAATCTCACATGATCTTTTATATAGCGAAGTGAAAACTCTTGATTTTTATCATAAAATGAGAACAGTTAATTATAATCGTTAAATTAAAATTTACGTTTTAGATTTTGTATTTAATTATAATCATTTAATTAAAAATAAAGAAAAATGTTAATTAAATGCAGAATTTAAATCGGTAATTTTAATTTAATAATTAAAAAATTATCATTTGTCACAATAATTCCTCGCTATGTACTCCCTCTGGACTCATATATAAACTTAACTGTTTTGATGCAAATGATTTTGAAGTGGAAGAGTAGTTAAATGGTTCGCACCGACAATTTTGTATTCATCAGAATCCCCTTTTTCCTGAACTATTTAATTTAGATTGGCCTCTTCAATCAGCAGTTTTTTTTTTTTTTTTTTTTTTTTTTTATCAGTAATCAGCAGTTTAATTTCGAGTTTGTTTATGGTCTCCAAAACTTGGAGCAAAAATTAAAAAGATGTGTCTCCAAAACGTTTTGCATTGTGTATATTTAAATATGAGTAGGGACTGATCTGGTAATAATTTTTTTTAAGAGTTGTTTTATTAAAACCTTTTGCATATATTATATTTTAATAACCAAATAGTTAAATATTCAAAAAGTCATGTGAGTTTTTTTTAAGTGATTATATGACTTTAAAAAGTTCCATCCTAACTATATTTGATTGTATGACTCATTTGTTCATTTCACTCCCATTTGAAATTGATTTTCTCTCTAGATACATAATCTTTTGTTATATATATTTGTTATTTAAGAACCAAGTAAAAAAGAGATATTTTTTTCTTTATATATAATAAGTCAATCAAGCAGGATAAAAAAATTAATCAAGAACACGTGACACGAAATAAAAAAATATAATTGGTCATGAGAAAAAAGGAAGTACATAACAATACTAACTTATCCTTAACGATTCACATTTACTTATGTAAGAGTGAATTATAGATATAATTTTGTTCACATATATTCTTAATGTACATATTAGGAATAAAAATATTTTTTTACCAATTCAAGTTACTTAAAGAAAAATAATATTAAATGTGTTTTAATTTAAATTTTTAATACTAAAATACTTTAATTAATAAATTTTATTTTTTTATTTCTTAACACATGCCATAAAGAGGTACATAAGCAAAACACTTAAAAACAATGTAATAAAGACCGACTAAAATCAACTAGTTCAAGTAGTACTTAAAATCAAGTAGTACTGAACTAGTAAATCAATCGGATTATAAATAAATAAATCAATCAATCAATCAATTGTGGTATGTAATTCGTTCAAGTGAGTTATTAGATTAGTCATGTAATAACTAATGCGGACCATTTTGAAGCGGCTATAAATCTAGTTAAATTTATGTAAAAGGGTACGTAAAGGTTATGTTTAGTAAAATTAACTTATAAGCTAATTGAAAGCTTATAAGTTAGCTGAAAGCTTATAAGTTATAAGTTAGGAGTTGAAAAGCTAGAAGCTTATAAGCTAGCTGATTTAATTAAAAGTGTTTGATAAGATTAGCTGATAAACTAGCTGATAAATGTCAAATGACGTAAAAAGACACAGTTAATATTTTTAATATTTGAATTTATTTCTAATAACTTATCAACTTAAAAGGTAGGATAGTAATTTTTTTAATTTTGTATTATAAAAAAATGGTAAAAGATTTGGTGATTTTATTACAACTTTTCATTTTTTTATCATCTTTTTTCTTTTTGAAAAAAGTAGAATTAAATTAAATGATATTGTTTAAAACCAATTTTTTAATATTTAAATATTTTATTAATAATATTATTTTATAATAAAAAAATAAAAATTGTTAAAATAGGTTAAAGGGTTTTAAAATTGAATAAAAGGGTAAAAAGGAGTTTCAAATAAATTAGTGAGGATAAAATTGAGAAGAAAAAAGATTAGTAGCTTATAAACTAGCTTATTTTGATAAGCTACTTGAAGTAACTTTTGGAAAATAAGCTATAGGCTATGTTCGGCAAAACTAGCTGAAAAGCTAGCTGGAAGCTGAAAAACTAGCTGGTGGCTGAAAGCTGAAACTAGTAACTGAAATCTATTAAGCTAGCTTATTAAATCATAAGTATTCGGTAAAACTACCTGTTGAAGTAGCTGAAAAATGTAAAATGACAAAAATGGACATATTTATATGATATTTTTATATAAATTTAAAATTTATTTTATGGACAAAAATAAATTTTGAGGTGTTATAATTTTAGTTTTTCAATTAATTTTAAACTCTTGTAATTTTTATTTATAAATAAATTATTTTCATAACAATTTTAGTTTCAATTATTTCATTTTTTTTCATATTAAGTATTTTACTATTAATCTTATACTATATCTTCAAATATTTTTAATCAAGTTTAAAATAGAGTAAAAAAATACACTTGAGTAGACATTATACTTTTATTATGTTAATTGGCGTAATAGTTAAAATAAATCTTATAATATAAAATTATTCAAAAATAAAAATAAAAAAAATAAATCTAACATTTATCATTGTCAATTTCGTGAGAAGGGGAAGGTGAGAATTAAATCAATATTATTTTATAAAAGGAAGTTCCCGATTCACGTGCTGTTGCTTAAATAGTTATTATGTAAGAATAAAAAAATAAATCATATTGACTGTAGACCGACACTCAAAAATAAATTAATTTAGACCGACACTCAAAAATAATAATAAAATAAAATAAATCTAGCATTGCAATCCAATATGTAAAAATTTGAATTCCAAGCAATGCAATGTGAGAAGGGGAAGGCGAGAATTAACTTCATTTGTATGTTAATGTCTCATAGTTGGCACCTTTTAAAGACTTTAACTACATTTGAAGATACTTAAGTCAAACAAAGAAAAGCACCATATTTTAAATATTATTTAATTTCAATTCCTGAAAGATTATTTGTGTGTTAATGTCTCATAGTTGGCACCTTTTAAAGACTTTAACTACATTTGAAGATACTTAAGTCAAACAAAGAAAAGCACCATATTTTAAATATTATTTAATTTCAATTCCTGAAATATTGTTTACAATTAATAAGGTAGTATGTTATTAAAAAATAAATTAATAAGGCAGCATGTCGACCTGAATTTTATTTTCTTATTATAATAAGGACGACTCTGAAATCAGGGAAAGAATTGTGAGTCCCTTTGGAAGAGGAAAAAATCACAAGACATATCAGTAGACCGTAAGATATTAGTCTGTGTAATAATTTTTAATTCTAAATATCTGTCAGTGTATTCATTTGTAAATATTATGATATGACTAGTAGTATTTTAATTTGTGTAATGCATAAGATAAATGATTATTTTATATAATTAAAATTTATAATAAATAAATATTTTTAATATATAAATTATATCTTAAATTTATAATAAATAATTTACTACTATATTGTAATATAAAACTATTTTTAACTATTGATAATTTTTTTAAAAATATAAAAATTTAATTTGTAAATAAAAATAAAAATAATAATTGAAAGAGATAAATAAAAGGTTAAAATAAATCTTTCAAAATTCTTTTTTCTCTTTAAAATGATTATTCTAATTTATAATGACTATTCTAATTTATATATAGAAGATTGATTGAAAGTGCATACCTATTAAATTTATACCTAAGGAATGTGACTTTAAGATTTTGTGACATTAATTATCCATTAGGAAAGCCTAAGAGCATGCATGTGTAGTGTGTTTCTGATTCAAACCTATTAATTATTTCACTTCCAAACCTAGCCTTTGGGAAGTAGAGAAAGCGTTTCCTTCACCGTTTAATTAATTCTTCGAACGGAGAGAGAAAAATATTTTGAGTGTCGGTCTAAATTAGCCATAAATAATAATTTAGTCCTTATAAAATATTCTATTTTTTTAGTTCTTTAGTTTTTTTTTATTTTAGTTTCTCTCTCCAAATAATTAGTTTAGTCCATAAATAATAAATGCTATGAATTGTCCAATTCTCTCTCTTATGAGAATTAGAGAATTAAAAAGTTTAATTGTAAAAATTAAAACTTCACTACTATTAGTATTATTTCTCTCCATACATTAATTATTTAAGGGTTGGTTTTGAAAAAATATATTACAATTACAAACAAATTTAATGTTAATAACTAAATTAATCAACTTTCCTAATACATGTGAATTAATTAACAATATCTTATAATTAGGGACGGAGGAAGTATCATCTAATTATGCTAATCACATTTAAAAAATATTTTTTTTTAAAGTGTCCTTCATTAAAACTTAATATCAAAGATAAAAAAAGAGTCATTAGAAATAAAATTTTAATTAGTTGAAGGATAATTTTAGAATAATATTATTAAACAAGATAAAAATAGTTAAAATTTACCTATTTTTGACTCCATCAATTTTTTTTTATATATAATTAAGTTCAGTAGTAATAAATAGTTTGTTGCGGGACATTGTTGCTTCAATATCAACCAGGAAATTTAATCAACTTTGTTTTGATGCACCGCACGCCCTACACATTCTTTCACCAAACCTATTTTTTGTGTCTAGTATAATTAGTACTATTATACCCATTATTTCACCAAGCCTACTTCCCTATTTAATTGACCTTCCAATCCTTGAAATTCATTTGCAAATTTATGGGTGTGTTCGGAAGCACATTAAGGGATAATACAAATAAAACATCACAATGTAATTAGATGCTTTATAACATAACTAACTTTGTTTTGTATATTATTTGGTGGTCAATACACAATGCAAGTAATTTTCCTTCCACTATATGGTGTTTGATATGCATACAATATCTTTGTATGACAGCGACAAAAATGAACTGATGATAGTAATGAAAATGATGGTGGAGGTGGTGACACAACATTAGCAAGAGGTGGTGATTCTAGTTTTCACGTGAGTTATATATTTTTGTCTTTGGAATAATATTGTCTATGAGACAAAACATATTTATTGTGTTGAAGTCCAATTTACAAAGCCCAACCTAGGATCTGTAGTAAACGGGTCGGTTTACATTGGGTATGTTGCAGAAGCAAACTAAGGGCCCAAACTAAGCGAAAAGGCCCAAAACAAGATTCTTAATTTTGGTCATGATATTGAACGTGGTAAGCATTGACTCGTTGAGGCCCAAGAGCTATGAAATAAAGGACAATGTACCATAGAAACAGAGTAAATTACACGGATCCCTCATGATATTTATCTTTATTACATTTGATATCCCTCCATTTTTAAACCCTACAAAAAATCTCCTAATTTTTGGATCTCCGTTACACTAACTCCCTTCTTAGGTGTAAATCGTTACATCGACCCTCCTCTTAAGTGTAAAAAATGTTACACTGATTCCTCCTTAGAGGTTCAAAGTAATGTAAAAAAAAAAAAGTATCGAATGTAATAAGAGCAAACCTCAAGGAGGTCTGTATAATTTACTCAAACATATATAAAACATTCTTTTTAATATGTTTTTATTTCTTTATTTTCTAATACATTCTTTATTATTATCAATTAAAGTTTATATACATTTTATCAAATAAAGTAAATCTCACTCTTTATTTAATAAATGCTATGAGGATTTCAGGTAATAATAATGTGTTAAAAATAATATATGAACTGTCAAAGAGTGCAATATTAACGATTTTTTAAAATTTAAATAATGAAATAATAAGCGATGTCAAACTTTTTTCTAAGTCTATGTTTAATTTGATATATTTTAGAGTAATAATAGTTTCTTTTTATCAATTTTTAAAAGTACTTTTGAAGCTAATGTATTTTTTTTTTTTTTGGTTACAATGGAGAGAAACAATTATGAAAGGAACAAAAACATGATATTTTGGAATCCTTCTATCATTTGAAAGTTGTTTAAGTATGAAACGATGGAAGGATTTATATGGGTCTCAAATGAAAAAGTGTTTCATTCAAAATTGGACAGAAAATAAAAGGATGGAAGTTTTTGTAAATATAAAGAAAAAATGTTCTTAATCATGTCATGTATCTTTTTTTATTTGGACTATTTATGTTATCTAACACACATATTCTTTTTATTTCTTTTCACTTTTTATACAACTAAACAAGAAAAAGGGGGAAAATTTATATTTCCTTTCTTTCATTTTCTTTCTTAATTACTAAACAACTTAAAAAATTATCTCATTTTCTATTCTATTTTTTTTTTCTCTTTCTTTTCTTCACTTTTCCTTTCTAAACTAAACATACCATAAATAATCTCTTTTAAACATACACTGAGTCGTACAAACTTTACACTAAGTGAATGGTTGTCCACTTTAAGGTTATTACAGTTCCTTGAACTCAGTGACTACTCATACAAAATTTTCAAATAATCCATTAATGGGATATTCATAAGTTCAAACACGTGTCATAAGTCTGTCATGAGCAAAATGAAACCAAATGAACCTATTTGTTCTTGCACAAAGTATGAAGTTCAGGAGATCATTTGTACCTTTTTCGTTTTGAATTATAAAGTTTCATTTGTAAATGTGCCAAAATTGAGAAGTATAAGTTTTCAATCCCACGTAGTAATCTGTATCTGTGGTGCCTGCTCCTAGCTGATGTTCCAGTGGCACCTTAACCCAGGTGATTTCCTCCCTATGTAGTATTTTTTTTTTTTTTTGTTAAATAATAAAATCAATTCGTTAAAGATATAACGGCAGTAATATTAGTTGAATATATGTTTAATTGTCAAATTGGTCGTAAGAATGTGTTTTGTTTTGTCAATTAGTTCTAGAAATCCATGGACTTTGAACATAATTTTCATTATTCAAGAGACAACATGCCCGATGCTATATTTTTTAAGGATTGATTTATTATATATTAGTAGTTTTTTTGTTCCTATGAGGCCTTGTGCTCGTTTATCTAAGCAAAAAACATTACTACTAATATAAATTGAAATTTATCTAGGATTCTGAATTCCATGCACTAGTCTAAGCATGGGCCTCGAAATCACAGCCCAAAGTCTTCCGGTCTGTGGGGCCAATCTTGATGTGAGCATCCTTTTAAAATGGAAAATACCTTCCTACATCGAGGCACATGTATTTAAAATTTTGGTAGGATAAACTTTGGAATATTAAATACAGTTTAATTAAATTATGTACGTTTAAATTAATTTTATTTATAGGTTTTATATTAAAATATGTTACAGTATGTGAAATTGATGTTCATAGTTATCTGAACGAACTGGATCAAAAAAGAAAGAAAAAGTTATCTGAACGAACAATAAGTAACTCATGAAGATTTATTACTCTGATAAAAAAGGTCTATATCTTTATTTATTAGCAGTGCATTATCTCTGATGAAATTGAGATTTGACAAATGATAAAAAAAGAAAAATGAGATTTGACAGGCCATGATTTAATCTGATGGGTTGAATCTGATGGGTCATTTCATAGGGACTACTACAAAAAATATATAGATTGAGTTGAAAAAAATTGATAGGGCTCATAATGGGTTGGGCTTGTCGGTTGTTTAATTATTATTTAAATACAATTTAATTTATCATTTTAACAAATTTATTTATGAAAAAAGACTATGCAACAGTATAAAATATTTATCATTAAATTCTTTATTAAATTGGATTGAATTTTAGGTTCCAATTTAACAAAAATTAAAAATGGGCCAATAATTTGGACATTTGGTATTTAATATAGATATTTTGTCCAAAACATTATTTTAGTATTTAAAAATATAAGATTAGTTTTTTTTTTATAAAAATAGTAGCCCAATGGAATGGTCCATTTGACTCATGACCCATTGGATTAGGAATTTTTTGGTCTACAATTAAATTGATTTTAGCCCAAATGGATCGAGCCAACCCGTTTCTCCCCCACTTTAAACTAACAATTGGGCCCATTTGTGTTTATCATGGTAAACAAAGCTTAAATTCACGTTACCCAAAAAAAAAAAATGAGTGAAAAAGACACAAAACAAAGAAAGGAAGAGGAAGAAGAAAATCTAATTTCTTTCTTTTACTAATATTTGTTAGATCATTGCCATACACATACCCTACCATCTGCTACATCTAATCTCATTACTGTACATACAGTCACGGCCTAGTTAGTAAGAAGACACCCTTATGTGCAGTCCATTAGGTGCCTGAACTCTAGGAAATTTCATTAGTTTATCTCCTCCTACTTCTTCCCACCTGCAATCAACATTAAATATATAACAAGATGTCAGAAACAGCTTCAAACTAGTAGTATAAAATTTCTAAACAGACAAATTAATTCTTAATGATGGATAATAATAATTTGTCTAGATGTTTGTGAGGTATATATGGAGAACCCAGATCAGTCAAAAGCAGTTAGTGTAAATAATAGTTCTTTTCAAAAAAAAATTACTAATTCTTTGTGCCAACCAAATATTTAATTGAATAAATGGTATATGCACCGATAGTATAAAAAATCTTTATACTGTCATCTAATTATAGTTTGGCATGTCCTGTAGGGCATACTACTATGATTTCTTATTAATTGATTGTGTAAATTTTTTTACTAATATTATATAGAAATTAAACTCAAATTAATTTTATAAGGTCTACATGTTGAATAGGTAAATTAGTCACCTGTATCTAGTTATAAAGTAGTGTAAGAAAGTGGAGATTTCTGTTATTCCCAACTCTTTTCCTGGACAGTGTCTGGTGCCTCCTCCAAATATCAAGAAGTAGTTTTTTGATTCTAGATTCTTGTCCTGCAATTTGCAATTGAAGCTTATTATTATTAATAGGATGATATAGTGATATAGGACTTTTTTTTTATGCATAATCAAAATAAGAGGAAGATGTTGTTGGACTAACCATCCATCTCCATGGGTTGAATGTTAGTGGATCAGGATATAGAAAAGGGTCATAATTTATCTCTCTTGTATACACATATATTCTCCATCCTTTGGGGATCAAATAGCCTGAAAATAACAAAATATGGATTAATTAGTAACACTGTTAATTGCAACAAGAAAGTTGGTGCTGACATTTATGGTGAATAGTGAAATACTTGCGTGCTAGTGCAAAACCCGTTAAGGACCCCCCTACCCCTTCATTCATTCTTTACTTTTTTTATCCTTTCTTTTTGCTAACGCATTTAATTTAATGCTAAAAGGCAAAAAGTAAGTTGGGAGGAAAGGTATCTCCTTATCTGGAAAACTTGTTTTATAGTGGAATTGTCTTTGTGTGGTTGTTGGATTGATGGCCAAATTGCCAGGTGTATGTATATATTATCACTATCTTAGGGATAAATTTCTCTTCAAGTTACAATTTTACATATTTTATATTGATTGATGTTGTAGAAGTGACCAAAAAAAGAAGCCCTAAAAGTCAAAAAAACAGTTTCTTGAGCCCAAAAACACAACAAAAGCTAAAGGAGCCTAAATATAACACCTAATGAAACCCACCGTTTAGTTCCATGTCTTGAGTGGTTTTCCTTAGGACCCCATTAACTATTGTGGCCAATCTTGAGGTCTCAAAAATCACCTGCAAAATGTACAAGAGCTTGATCAAATCTTCTTGGCAATCATTAGAAAAAACAACTATTTTTTTTTCCTTTTTTTATATAAACTTATTCAAAACACTATCATACACTAAATGTGAACACATAGAAAAACAACTAAATAATGTAATTGAAATGGCACACAATTCTTACCGCACGAGTAAACCTCATTGACTTGAGATCATTGCAGTCAAGTGGATCATCTGGCTTTTTCCTCTCTCTTATGGCCAAGTGCTCTTTCTGTAACAAATATTCCACACATAACATAGTCAGCACAGAAAAAAATAAGAAATCCTAAGTGTAACTATTTATGATACACCTAAGGAACCAAGATAGTTTTTCATTTACTCTGAGTTCTTCAAGAACTTTGGGATGGTCATGGAGGTACTTCACTGCCATCATTGATGTAGTTGAAACAGTTTCATAGCCAGAATACATAACTGTAATCACTAGATCAATGATTTCTTCATCACTTAGTTTGTATCTACTTTCATCTCTTCCCATCAAGCAACCAAGCATGTCATGGAAGGTTTCTTGGGATGCTCTCCTTTCCTCTAGTAGCTTACTCAGAATGTTGACTATAGTCTTCCTTGCCTGCAAGAAACAGTGAATTAAATAAGCCTATGTCAAAGTCTGCTTGTTATATGAAGAGAAAATTGAGAAAATAAAGTGGTTAAACTTATAGCTATGGTCTAAATTTTCATGCAAAGTAATAAGCACCAACATGAGAAAAGGATCAATGATCACACCTGGAATCCACGGTGGTAATTTGTCCCAGGAAGGTCAATAGGGAGAGAGAGGGTTCCTAGAACTAGCTTAAAGAACTCTGTCATGAATGAGTCAGATAATGAGCCAGTTTCTGTCCCAGCAATTTGCTTCAGAGATGAGAGGAAGGCCATCTATTTCAAATGTTTGAGAAATTTGGAAAGTTATGTTAGGAACTTGAATTTTGATATAATATAAGTTTTCTTTTCTTATTTTTTTCTTTTTTTTGCCCTTTTGGTTCATGAATTTTGATTGATGAACAACACAACACAAACCTCTTTAGTTTTCTCTTGAATGTTGATGACTTTGTTATGCCAGTTGCTTAGGTGGGCTCTCATGAACTCATCAATTTTTGGCAAAAGCTGATCTCTGATCAAGGTGGGGCTAATGATGGAAAGCAGTGCTCCTCTCATGTACTTGTGAGTGGAGCCATGAACAGCTGCAATGTTGCATTTGCCTAAGATATCTAACATGGATTGAGGGTATCCAGGAACAAGGCCTTTTGCCTCATTCATTAGGATGTATCTATTAAGCTCTGGATCCATGGATACAATGGTAGGACAACCCAGTATGTGGGATTTGAAAAAACTGCCATACCTGCCATTTTGACAAAAGGTAAAATAAAAGTTAACAATCATTACTAATGGGGGTAAAAGTACATGCATGAACAGTGCTTACCTCACACCCGGTTTAACTCATTTAAGAAACACCATTAAGTTAGAAAAAAAAAAGGATTTGTCAAATAGGCATCATGATGATGTGTGCAAGCCATAAAATTATTTCTTTAGGGAGAACAAAGTACCATTAAACCAAAGTCTATTAGCTTATTCCCCCTTGATCTTCATTTCCATTATCCTTCTCCAATTCCCTTCTTTCTCCACCCCCTACCCCCCTCCCTAATAACAGAAGGTTTCATTTCTTTTATGCTTAATAACTCTTGAATTGGAATATGCTAGGCCTAGTACCTACCCACCAAACACCCCCAACAAGTTAAACACAACAAGAGTGGCATGCAAGGGGTGTGGAGTTAAAAGTTAAAACTTAAAAACAGCTTTCAATCATGAAACTGATGAAAGAACATGAAACTAACACCAGAAGCAAAGGCCATTAAGTGTTGCCAAAGCAACTTTTCATGAAGACTCCTTGGTTACACACAACTAAATATGAGGAAAACCATGTGATGATGATGATGATGATGCAGTTAGTTAGTTACCTTGCTCTCTGGGTTTTCATGAAGTTTGGACCCTGCTTAAGAAACTCAGTTGTCTCCCCAAAAAGTGGCCAACCCATTGTGCCAGGAGGCAAACCTTTCTTCCTGTACCTTACCTCATTCCACCTCAAGAGAGCAGAGCAAAAACAGAGCACCAAGACTACACCAACAATTGCAATGAACACAGCCATTGGTGCTCCTCCCACTCCAAACCCAACCCACAGAGACTTCAAAAAGAAGGTACAGCCTCTACTGTTGTAGTCACCAAAAGAGTGCACATAAGCACATATATATATAGGCCCTTGAGCTTGGCTACCATTTACATATAAGAATAAGAATTAACCATAAAGACAAAAAACCCGCACTCTATAAGGTAGTAGAGTCTCCTATTCTAAGCCTTTTGGTGATAAAAGTTTAAAACAATTACAATAATATCACATAAATTTGAAGAATAAATAATATATGTACTTTTTAGGTTCTCGTCTTATCACAAACTACCATGTAGTCTGATAACATACTATCATATATAATAAGTTAGTTAAATTTTATAATAACTATTAAACTCAAATTTGAATTAAGAGAGATATATATAAAAAAAAAAGTGGGGATTGCCTTTTTTGAAGGATATCAGGGAGGTGGACAACTTAAATACAACAGATATATGCAGTCTTCAATGATTTATGGATAAAATATTTACACCCCCATTTAGCCCTTCGAGATTTTAAGCTGGAAATTTTTGTTGCTTTTATAATTGATGATAATTAAATGAGTAAGTTTAAACTACTTACTGCTTCAGTCCTTTGGTATTAAGTGTAGAGTTTATCGAGGACACTCTTAGGGAATTTTAAGGAATATATAATTTAGTATTCAAACATATAATTATGTATACACATGTGACAAATTTAAGTTATGATAAAATTAGATGTAATTATTTAGCATTTTTTGTAATGTTTTGTACATGCATCACTAGATGTGTGTGTGTATGAAATGGAATAAAAAAGATGTAATTTATCCTGAAGGTAGAAGGGGGGAAAAAGTGGCAATAGTTTAAAGAAAAGGGCACATGCATAGCACCCCATTGGACCTAAAGGAAAAGGTGGTCATAGCCAGCCCCAGTCCTTCACATGTCTGTCAATAAGATCTGGTCATGGAATTACATAATCCCACTACAAGACAGTCTCCTTGTGTTACCATGTGAATATGTGCGGAGAGAGGGGGGAAAGAGGAGGGCTTTGGTTCCCCTTCCAAGTCCTAAATACTAGTAACTGCAAGTTTGAATCTTAAAAACTGTCCCTTGTTTCATTTTCAACCTGTGGGATATTAATTCTCCTAGAAAAAACCATTCCACACTGTGACCCCCCTTGACTTTTTCCACTGTTCAGTCTTGTGGTCTTCCATAATGTGTGAATTATTAAACAACATAGATAAATCTCAATCATGCCCATGCAACAATTTTATTCCCTTTTTCCATGCATCATGCATTAGTGTGTGTGTGTGTATATAATGAAAATAATGAGATTTGAACTTGAGGTTAACTAAAGAGTGAAGACTTGATGTAAATTACTCAAATTTTTTATTACTAAGCTAACCCTAATAAATGATGCATTAGTATACATATTAGATATGTAACAAAAGATAACCCTATGTCCCTCTTCTATTTTATTTTGTTTTTTTTATAAGTAAAAGACTTTATTATTAAACAGAGTACAAGGAATACTCTATCATCGAGCACATGGATTAATTGAAATGGGGTTATTCTAATTTAGTTAGAGGTCTCGAGTTCGAGTCCTATATATCACTGAGCACGTGGATCATCGAGCATGCGTTAAATACTCGGAGGAAAAACTTTACTGCCTATAGTGATCCTACTTAGTTCGAACAAAATTACTTCCAATAGAGAATACTTGTGGTCTAGATAAAAAAAAAAGTAAATGAAATACTCTAATCCAAATACATGATTCACACAACTATATCAACGAGGAAAAGAGATACAAATTTCAGGATCAATACACCAATTAGAAAAGGAACGATGAGTACTATCCTTTTTACCTTTAAACCAAGTCCAAAATATGACTTTACTCGAATATAAAACACCAGTGAATCAAAATAAACATCTTAGAACACAATATTGTTGCAAACTCTCCAAGTAGACCAAATCACTGTGTTAACCCTCTTCTATTGTAAAGATGATAAAGTTCCATTACCAAATTGGTTTGCTTTTGGTTTTTGCTTTTTTGAATTGTACAAAATTGTTAAAATCACACAAGCAAGGGGAAAATAACGAGTGAATTGTGAAAGTATAAGTTTTGGAATTTTATGAGATAATAAGATAAAGGACAGTGGAAAGTATGTTTCTTACCAATTTTATACTGATAACGTACGTGTCCATTTAACACCACTAGATAGTTCAGCTTTGCAGCAGAAAAAGATAAGTGTTTAAGCACATCAGTGGTGTTAATAGAATTGGATATTTATTATAAAAAAATAGAATTTGATATTTGGAATTTTGCCACGGATTGAAGCCTTTTCAGCAACTAACCCACAGGTGCTGCATGAATTTACAAAATTGAGTTATCTTTTCTTCTGTTTTGTTATATCCATTACACAAATATATGCTTGGTTGAGAAAGGCATGCGAGGACGTCTTTTAGCTTAATGAACAAAGTGATAACTGTTGCAGTTTACCAATTGAGGAAATTGTGTTACTTTACCATGACGAGATCATTTCAAAACCAAATCACCTTTCTCTGTTTTTTGTCCCTAGTCTTTTTAAGACAAAAAAAATTCAGAAAAAACAAATAATGAAGAGAAAAACATCTTTCTAATCACTTGTCACTTTTTAATTAAAAAATAGAGGAAAAAGAATATGAAAGGGGTACACATAAGTAATATCAATTCGATTATTTGAGCCATTGGACAATAGAAAACACAATAATTAATGTTTTCTAATATTTTTAAAATAAATTCTTGAATGAAATTAATTTGGACAAACATTTGAATATTCAAAATTAATTTTATTAAAAATAATTTTACCCAACTTAATTTAAAACATACCTAAGAAGATAAGCATCTATAAAAAGTATTTTTCCTTATAATCTATGAAACTTTACATTTAAGGCAAAATTAATTCAAACAAGCACTATATTTCTCTTTCAGATTGACCTTTAACATTCATAATATCCCAAAAATTAGAAACATCACCAAAAAAAGATTAAGCTAATTAAGGATATATTTCTGCCGTGTGCATGAACGTACGATTGGACATTAACCATACAAAAGGGTGGTGGTCATTCATAGTCATCTAGATGGGATGAATGCCGTGCCATACTATTATCAAAACTGTCATTTTCATCTTAGCATAATTTTATTTATTTTTAAAAAAAATCTTTTGTAGCAATCTTCACTATTCAGCACAGTTCAATCGCAATCAAATAAACATGATTCATTAGGATTCACTGTACACTTATTATATCCGAGGAGAAAATTAAAACTTTTTTAATTTTTTCCCCTTATATTTATTTGTTTGTGTTTTCTCTTCTCAAGGTGGAGATTATTCACTCATCAACATCCTCTAGCTAAAGTTTTATTGTATGAAGTATGAACACACTTAGCACTCACCATACAATTGAGTTTCCAAGGGCCACCTCCGTACAGTTTCTAGGTTGGTGTATATGATGATCATAAGTCTCATCAACATGTTTTATGATTTTAATGAGACATGCGTTTGGAGTGTGACTGATTTCTGTATATTATCTTCTCTTCCTTCATTTTGTTTTTTGACTTTGCTTCAAGGGAGAGGAGAGGACTTGTCATCAAGTGGCATAAAAGGTAGATCGGATGGTGACAAAGAAGAAAAGTTGGATCCACAGGCAGATCCGTAGATAGGGATTTGACATCAAACAACAAAATGCAGCCCTTGTTTTCAAGTATCCCATATGAAAAGAAAAAAGCAAAGTTACTATTATATAATTCACTAATTACCCTCAGTGATTTGTTGGAAAAAGTTAGATAGACACCCGAAGTGTTATTTAATATCTAGTGATAGAGAAAAAAAAAATAGATATGATAGAATTTATGATGTGATATAGAAAGAGAAAGATAGAAATAAATGAAGTGTTAGTAAAGTGTTTAAAATAATGAAATGGTTCATGTATTATTATTCTTGATTTCAAACTTCCATTGTTAAAATTTTTATGTACAAACTCGTGGATTAATAATAAGACAATCAACTTGGGATGAAAACCTAATCATGTTTTTTATTTTATTTTACGAAAACACTAGTATCATTACGAGAAGTAATCTTCTTTAAGATGATTAGGATTATTATAACTGACAAAACCCTCCACTTAAGCGTGATTGATAAATTAAAAAAAATCACAAGTAATTTTATTCAAACGGATTAGGGTTTAATAGATTACAAAATTCTCCACCTAAGAATGATTGGTAAACTAAAAAAATCTTTTTGGGTCTAAAACTGTAGGACAGTAGGACTGTGCAGACATCACATTATATAGCCAATTAATTTGAATTGGGTCAGATAGGGACCACTCTAAACAATAAATTTTTCCTATAAGTTTTAATGCATCATGAAAAAATTGAACTTGAAAACTCCTGATTAACTTAGAACAGTCTCCTATATAGTATGAGTAATACTCTAATTTTCTTTTTTTTTTTTTTTACCAATCCTTCTGATAATCTTCCTAAATACTAAATTAAACAAATTTGAAATATGTTTTTTGCTGTTATAATAAAATATATTTAGTTTTTAATTTAATATTTTTGACTAAATATTTTAAAAGGATTAACAATTAAAAGTATTTTAGGAGGGTATATAACAAAACTCTAAAAATATATGCAGATACATTCATTGACATCTATATATGATTCGAAATTTTTTTAGATCATTGAATAGTTTTTTACAGGACGAGTTTCTTACTTGCAATGTTAACTTTTTTATTCTTTCCAAATCTGAAATGAACATTGCAATAAACTATTGGATTTAGAGATCTCATAGCAAACTTGAGGACAGGGGGATGAAGAGACAAATGGCATAACAGGGACCATTTTCTGGATCACATTAATTAAAGATCAAATAATTGAGTTGGGTACTGTCGGACCAATCATGGTAAACAAAACTCTAAAAGAAAAAGGAAAAAAAATGAAACGAAAGCAAGGAGTAAATTAAAGAAATACCCTTATAAAAAAATATTAATTAATTGAAAGCAAATTATGTTACAGAAGATATGAATATATATCTATCTGCATATGATAGGAACTAAGGTGGATCATGAAAATGATTCACGGAACTACAGATAGGATACATAGACGCACGTTAGGGTAGAAGAAAAGGTGTGTAATAATTGGTTTGGAGAGAGAGTGCCATAACAATGGATGCAAAAGAGAGTGAGAGAGGAATGTCTACCCACACGCACGCATGTAGCATATACCATTTCCTTTGCTTATTCTATTCTCATTTATTTATGATTAAACCAAATTTTGTGATGTACATTGAGACATCCAGTTTGCACGAGGGCCTCTATTTTGTTCTCTTGTGCTTTTTTTCCTGCCAGAAATTGAGTACCTTTTCCTTCTACCTTCTCCAATCAAATTATTATTTTTTCTCTAATAATTGCAATTGGGCATCTCTCTTCACTCTCTAATATATATATATATATATATATATATATATATATATATATATATATATCCTTGCACATGTGCACACGTGAGTGGCTTTCCACGTAAACAAAAAACTATTTATATTCAAGGACAATTTCGGGTCCAACTTAGACTTGAGAAAAAGAGTCAACATTTTTACCCTCTAACTCCCTTAGGGTTTAACACAACCTTTTTAGGGTTTAACCCCCTAGCTAGCTATTTTCTCGTTTTAGGTATGAGATTTTGTCGTTCGACCCTTTTGGTCAATTCTCGTGGGGTTGTCCTCTTCTTCTCAACATTGTTTGGCTGCTTATTTTGAACTTTCCCAATCATAGCTGGCTTGTCCTTGATATATACTAAATGCTATATATCCCATCCTTCACCACATTAATGGTATTGTAGTAAGAAACATTCATTGATCACTTTGTCTGAATAAAGCCAATGCATACCATTTTGATTACGGCTCCGTTTTTGGCTGATTCTACCGAATAGAGCTTGTCTTCAAGGTTCACAATTTTCGGTTCTTTGGTAGTTATTTTATAATGATATTTTCATTTTATTATTATATAATTTCCCCTCCAAATTACACGATGAATGATTGCATTTTTTTTTTTGACACGGTCGCTCATGAACCGCGTCATTCGGTTTTTATCAACCATATGCATATACCAAGACTCCTTGTGTTGTCCAACTTCTTATCACCTAACCATATGTAGTGTAGCTAATTTATTACAGTTTTTGCTGTTACATATTCACTTTGAGATGTTATATCTAGGGTGTGTTAATTGAAAACTTGTTTGATCTACTTTGATCAAAAGTTTTCATACTTTTTAATGCACAAACGAAGAAGCAAGGTAATGTTGGATTGAAGTTGAACATAGATTTGATTGAACCCAACTAATATCTAAACACACACTTAGAAGTTAATTAATCATTGATTATATTAATTTGTGACATGATCACCCAACGAAGTCTCAATATTTATCCCAGATTTTTATGTACTATGTTGAGAAAACTTGAATGTTTTTTATTATTTAATTTTTTTTTATCATAGCCTTTGATTAGATACATTCAAATAACAAAATTATCTTCTCTTAACCAGCTATAAGAATACACTTAATACCAACAAGGTCCAACCCAGTTGGTAGATAGTTGGTTTCTTAAGTATGCTAACAGGGGTTTGATTCCCTGACGATATGTATGGAAAAGATTTTGTTGAAAGAGACAAAACTCACTTCGATAATCTTTACGCCTCGAAAGATTAATCTCATGACTTTCGGCTACGGAGATCCCTTGCTTTTAGCAAAAAGAATACAGTTAATTCTTTTTCTTATTTATTTACACATCATATATAAATCTCCACCCAACTTTTAAGGTGTGGCTTAAGTGATTAGTAAGGGTTGGGGACACTTACAAAAAAAGGGTAGCATCAAATAAAGATTAATATATCTTATATATGTAAATTCTTGTATAAGACAATTAAATGCAATCTCTCTCTCTCCCCCCTTATGTGTGAGTCTTGTTTTGCGTCAAAAAAAAAGTGTGTGTCTTGTTAGCGGAAAATACTATACTTGTATTTGTTTTCACGTTTGCAAGCTTTATTAATGGCGTTTGCTCCACAGCTTCCCATTGTAGCCTCTTAGTTCGACTCTGTTGTGTGACAACATCAAAACAATACACTCTTTATATAATTGACATAATAATGAAATTTGGTAACACGATAGGATAGAGCTCAACTTGTTACCGCTCTCTTATTTACTCTCTATGCATGTCATCTTGTAGAAACATTGAAAAGGACATTACCAGGTAGCATGAAACGGATGTTCTAGCTTATGTAGGATCCTTTGAACAAACTTTGAGTGGTCTAAACCTAATTTAGTGTCAATAGTCTCATCAACTGCTTGTTTGTTGGGGCCATTCCAAAAAGATTGCTATTAAGATGGGGTCGAGATCTCTTAGCAACCTTTGACTTTTCTTCGATGGCTTTGATAAATTAATGATGTATTTAGGATAATTAGTGCTATAACTCATACATAATCTTTATACAACACATTTTACAATTTAGAATAAAGATAGTTAGGAAGAAAAGAGAGAACTATTGGATAAAATAAGTGACGTAATGAAGAAGAATATATACACCTTATATATATATATATATATATATATATATATATATATATATATATATATATATATATATATATATATATATATATATATATTTTGACATATTGTTGTTGTTGTTATCTTTTTACTCCTTTATTTTTATAATTTAAACTTGTTGCTCCCAATTTCTTGGCCGTTGTCAAATTTTGTGTTTTATTGGTTAGGCTTTTTTCTTACATTTCGTTTCTTTTTAACTCACTAGGTATTTTTATGCTTTATTTAGTGACATTTCATTTTCTTTTTAGCTCACTACACTTAATTTTAATATTTTTGTCTTTATTTTCATATGTATAATAATAATAATAATAATTTTTATTTTTTAAAATAAATTACTCTCGCTAACTCGGGGTCTTGAATTCGTCATTGTCATGTACTATTAAGTTGACAAAAATTGGGGATGATTTTTTTATTTGATGTTGCTTGGTTTATATGATTGCATTAAAATGGGAATATATTTACATATGAATCCTTTGTAATTAACTTCGTATTTTAGACTTGATTGAAGTACATTTTGTTTTTGTCTTGTTTTTCTGCTAAAATAAGGAGATGTTATTTCTCCTTTTCGGATGGATGCAATTGTCCTCTAGAATTCTTGAAGCAATGTTGTAGTTTATTGACTATCTAATTATTATGATTTTGCATAAAGGTTTAGAATACCCATTGTACTTCTATAAAAATATTTTCTCAGTCTAATAAAAAATTTAATAACCTATGATGTATATTTTTATGATTCATAATCGAATATTTTAAAAAAAAAATATAAGAAAACAAATATATATATTCTTAAATTTGAGTTAAACTTTACTTAACCTCAAAAAGTTAACTCACGAGGAAAGAATTATCCAAGTGTTTATAAGTTTTATTTTAACCATATCTATACTATATATAGTTAATATGGGATCTAACACAACCGTTTATACCTATGATTAGACATCTAAAGCAAGGAGATTGTAGAACTATTATATATATATATTACATTAGGAAAGTCACAGGGTCAAATAAGTTGCACTTGCACAAAGCCACAGGTCAGATAATTTTTTTCTTCTTTCGGATAACTATCAACGACCATGGGTCTGCCTGTAAAAAGCTTGTCAATAATTTTTAAAATAAATTATATTGGCACCTTCAAGATTTTTTCAAATTGTACACGATACTCTTTCTTTTTCTATCCCTTAACTAACCCCCTCAATTATTTAAAAAATATTACACTGACATCTCTTATACATTACACTAACTTTTTTAATTATTTGAAAAACATTATATCATATATCCTTATCTGGAAAGTTGTTGTAAATATTAAAAAGGTAGAAGAATTATGTGCAATCTAGAGAAAAAAAAAATTGTGAAGAAGTATTAACGTAATTTACTCTAATTTTTATTGATTTTTTATTTGGTTGTCGGTAATACCTACAAATTAGTTGTAGGTAAATATACAAGGTATTATTGATAAATTAACCGACAATATTGATGACAATAAATTTAGTTGATGTTGTCAATGACTAAGTGTTTGATAAGTTTGTTAATAATTAAAAGAGAATAAAGGCTATGCACTGATAGTATAAAATAGTTTTACATTATCATCCAATCACAGATGAAGGAATTAAAAAACACAATTTGCAAAAATGATTACATGTGACTATCTCATTAGACTCCTTGATGACGTGGTTGCCAACATGGTTATGTTACGTCAGCTAATATTGTTACTTGACCATAGGAACTAAAACTGTTTATAGAGGGAAAAAAAAGTATAAGAATATAGTTGTCAAAACAAGCCAATCTGGCCCACCGGGCCTGATCCACCACGGCTTGCTTAATAAGTGGGCCAATGCAACCCGGTTCACTTCTTGGTGAGTCTATAAAATGGTAGCTCGGCCCGGCCTACCATGGATTGGTGGGTTAAACAGGTTGGCCTATCTAAAATATAAAAAAAATGAAGAAATTTTTTTTTTTTTTTTTTAAATTCTAGCATAATTCTCTTCTCTCTTTTTTTTAAAATGCAAAACAATATATTACCACAAAAACTTGGCATGACCACAAGTCAAAACAAGTGGGTTTCTTTTTTTTTTTTAGTACTTAGGCAAACTCACGGGCCAACCCGGGCCACCACGGGTTCAACCGGTGGGCCAAGTCAATTTTTTATAATTACTAGAAAAGACTATGTTTTTTTTTTCAACCCAAACCCATAGTGGGTCAGGTTGGTCCACGGGTTTTGACCCATTTTGATGACTCTAACAAAAATGCTAAAAATTTTGTTTAGAGACTCAAAATAAAATTTGTAAGAAGTTTAGGAATAAAAGACAATTAAACCGTTTTCAAACCCTAAAACATAGATATAAAAAACAATTTTAATTATCATCAAAACGGGTTTGAAAATTAGCGAGTAACAACTTTTTCGTTCTCTTTAGAATATTTTCTAGTGTATTAGTCCTAACAATAGATATAATATCTAATTACTAGGGATATGGAAAAGTGAAATGTTTTTATGAAAAAAGACACTATTTAATGTAATTAATGTATTCTTATCATAATTTGTATTAAAATAATTTTTTATTGATTTCTAATTAATGTCTTTAACATATGTTTGAGAGTAAAATTTTGAAGAAAAAAAAACAAATGAACAGGTAGAATGAATTTTTCATTCCTGGAAAATATTCTTTAATTTGATAAAATTTTAAAAGCTAATGGAAATAATATAATAGATAAGCATAAATTTAATGTCTTAAACCTTTGTTTATTTTTATGAATATTATATTTTGTAGTTTAAAATAAAAAAAATCTGCCTTTCATTCTCTGTCCCTCCAAAATCTTATCACAAAATATTCTTAGAACATATGTTAGTAAGACTTAATGCAGAGAAAAGAGATAGAGTAAATACAAATAGTAAAGAGAAAAATGGAGAAGAGAGAAATAGATAGGAAAAATAATGAATTCTTTTATTGTTTGGTTTTAGAGAAATAGAAATAAAATTGAAAGGAAAATGATTCTTGGACAAGCAAAGGATGTATATATCTTGAGAGAGATAAGAGATGAGAGGTAAGTAATTAATGTGATTAATGATATGATGTGACAGGAAGAAAGAGATAGAGAAAAATTAGAAGTGTTAGTGGAGTATTTGTAAATTATGGATGTTCAAATATCACCACTCAAATTGAAAAGAAATAATATTTTAAGGTTGTTTAGTTTGATGAAAGGAGAGAAGAAAAATTAGATTAGAAAAAAAAAAAAATCCACGAGTACCAACAAATCGATTGTGATTATGTACAATCGATTATCCAGCATGGTTGAGAGATGAAAATCAATTGATACAATCGATTATCATAAGAAAAATAATTGATTATCATAGCCAAGACAATTGATTATAATTTATAGGCTAAAATACACTTTTAGTCCATTATGTTTTAGATTATGTCCTTTATGTTTTAAAAGGTTCAATTTAGTCCTTTATGTTTTTAAAGTGAGTTAAAATGGTCCTTCCGAAACAATGATCGTTTTCGATTTTTGGACACGATTTTGAACCATTTTTTTACTAATTCAAGACATGAAACTTATCTCATTAGATTCACATACATGAAAGTTATAGGACCAAACTGATGTTTGAATCAAAAAAGGCGATAAACATAGTGAATTGCTTGAAAAGTAAATCTAATGAGCAACCAGAAAATTGAAAAATCTAATAATAAATTATTTTCAGTTTCTTGTGAGACTCATTTTTCACGTGATTTTTACTATGTTTGATCTTTTTTTATTCGAACATTAGTTGGGTTCATAGTTTTTCATGTAAGTGAATCTAATAAGACAAATTTCATGTATTAAATTAGTCAAAAAAGGGGTTCAAAATTGCATCCCAGAATAAAAAATAATCATTGTTTCGGAACGACCAATTTTCACTTACTTTAAAAACATAAACGACTAAATTAAATTTTTTAAAGCATAAAAGATCAAACTGAATATAATCTAAAATATAAACGACTGAAGATGTATTTTAGCCTAATTTCTAAGTAGTTAATTATCTTTGGCTCTAGTATTTTTTTTTTTTTTTGAAACAATAGATTATTGCACATACACACAGTCACTTATGTTTGGCTCCAGCGAATGAAAAAATGGCCAAATCAGAGAGCAGCAACACTGTGTGATGAAGAAACGAGCCTGAGCTTTAGAATGAGACAGAAGGGTTATTTTAGGTAAATAATGTGTGCATCAATTTTCATAGCAAATATATATTTTTTAAGTGGGACTCACTATTTTTTAACTTCTCTCTTCTCTATTTTACATATACCAAATAATTCTATTTTTTTTTACATAGCAAAGATAATTCTATTTTTTTTTTTACAATTCTATTTACTTTCACTAAGTTTTTTATCCATTTCTATGCTACCAAACCGTGTTAGTTTTTTTTATATAATTTTTTTGCACTATCAATTAATTAAAAATTATCTTACATATGAATATTAAAATAATTATTATAAAAATTAACAATTTTATAATAATATAAAACTATTTATATTATCAATATATTTCAATTGAATTGTACTACCTCTGGTCCTATATATAAAAAGCAAATTGTGTTTTTCTTTTATCCTAATTATAAGAAATAATGACTAGTTTTCAAACTTACTTAAGGCTAAATTTATTTTATACCCTTAATTTATTTTTAACTCTCTTTACTAGATATTCACTCATTGGACTATGAGTACCAATATTAAATATGACCATCACTTATAGCATTTAAATTTAAGGGCATTTTTTAAATAACTTTTGAATTATGGTAGCATTAATTAAAAATAACTCATTTAATCACTTTTTTTTCTCTTGATGATTTGTCCTATCTTTCTTGTATATAGGACCAGAGGTAGTATTAAATAAGAAATGTAATACTCCATCCGAACTGAAATATAAGCAAAAAAAATCATGTGAGATGAATTAAAATATAAACAAATTTTAACTATCAAAATTAAATGATGCTAACTAATTTTTTTAATAGATGTGAATTAGTTATTTTTTGCTTGTGTTTCGGTCCAGAGGGAGTACCGTAGTATTTAACAGTTTTAAAATATTAAATATTTTTATTTTTTATTTAATATTTTATATACTCCATAAATAAGAATATTAATTAAAAAATAACACTGATTAAAGAATTAAAAAAATATTTATTATGAAATTTATAAGAGAGCGTAAAAGAAATAATAGATAACGTAATTTTTCACCTTCCGATAAAAATATTTCTTCTTTTAATTCCTTAATAAGTAATTAGCATTTGTCATAAAAAAAATTAAAAACATTTCATTCCCAAAAGTGAAGGTGCTTACTTCTTGAGACTCACAACCTCAGTTGTCACCTTCAAAAGGAATAAATATACAAGGGAGTTAATGCATTTTGTGCAAACCGAGCACTAGCTGCCATTATCGGTTTACTTTCCTTGCAGAGCTCAGAAAGGACGTCAATGCTTCCTTGTTTTTTGTTCTAGACTTTTCACCCTCAGACTCGTATAAGATAAAAAGAGAAAAATTATTAAATAATCTCAAATTATCATGTGTCTATGATTCACTCAATTTTTATAAAACAAATATTTAAAAATTTCAATTTATAAAAAAAATTAATACTGTAACACTATTTTTTTACTGAAAAAATTTATAACACTTACTAACATAATATTATTTCTGTTTCTATTTATAAGACTCAATTATCTAATTAATTAAGATTAAAAAAAGTGATTAATCTAATTGACAGCAACTGAGAGAATATAACTCAGTTGGTTGAACATGATGCATGAGTTGATAACAATAAATTTGTTCTAAATTTATATATATTTTTCAAAATTATCATTGTTATTAATGTTCTTCTAAATATTTGCCAATATAACATTTCTCTTCTTTTAATTCGGGATATTTTAGTTTAAAAATAATTAATGCAAGAATATTTTAGTTTAAAAATAATTAATACAAGGAATGTTGTAGATTGAATTTTATAAAAAAGAATAAATATCACTTCTAATTTGAATCTTATAAATAGGAACACAGTATTATATTAAAATCATAACAATTTGGTACTAGAAAGAGAGAAGATACAAATGAAAATTAGATTTTAACAGAAAAAATTAGTCTTTCATAGACTAAAATTTGTATTAAGAAATACTCGATAAAGAATATTTGGGAAAAGAAAAAGAGAGAGAAAGAAAAGATAAAGAAAAGCAATGTGATGTGTGAATAAGTGATGATTGAGTGCACGTGTGGTAGGTCTTATCCACGTGCATCTGTTTGTATTCACTGAATTGATGGATTTGTCGGTTATTTATTTCCTTCCTTCCTTCCTTCTTTCTCTTCTCTGCGTGTGCGAGTGTGCATGCATTGCATTTTCCTTGGTGTCCGTTTGCGATGATAACGTCACCCACCCTTGTTTGTTACCACCATCGTGCCAGTGTTAATTAATTACCCACCATGCGTGCACACGTTGATCCACCCAAGGCAGTGAGAAAAAATTAAAACACTCACCAATGCTACGTGGACCCCACCGCGCATCGTAAAGAACAAACCCCAACCACATAACCATGTCTGTGTCACTGTCCTTTCTGTGGGTAACGACCAAGGACTCTATTTTACACCTTCAAGTAACTGTGTCACACACACAGTCTTTTTATTATTACCCCTGTTCCACATATTTAAGATAAGGTTTTTAAGAGAAGTATTAGGGATATATATATATATATATTTTTTTTAATTGTAATAATTTTTCTTTTTAATCTCTATAATTTAAAATATTTATTTTAGTTTTTATAGCTGTAATTTTTTTAACTTTTTTAATTCTTATCGTCTAAGATCGTCTAACATTGTTATCTATAATTCTTTTTTAACATGTAAATGCTTTAAAATCGTTGCAAGACTGAAACTGTCTAAATTTTATGATGGGTTTTCACTTTCAGTTTCAGTTTTGAAGGATCTAGGTATAATGATATTAGACGATTTTAGATCCTATGGACCAAAAGGTTAAAAAAATGTAACTATAAGAATTAAACTATATGGACTAAAAAGAAAAATTGTTACAATTATAAGAACCAAATGAGTAATTAAACCTTAAGATAACAAAAATGTTATACTCCATTCATCACAAAATCTTTTAGTTGTTTTAGACTTCTACTCCCTCCGTCTCAAAATAATTGATGTTTAAAGTTTTTTCACCCAGATTAAGAAAAACTAGTATTACAAGAAAATAGTATTTATTAGGAACAAATTTACTAAAATGTTCTTATTCACTTTCTTAATTCCAATAAATGTATTATTAAGTCTCTCAAGACAATAATATTTATTAGAGACCAAAATTGGAATAGACGTTTAAATATTTCATTGAAAACTGAGAATATCAGTCAATTTAAAATTTTTTCAAAGACTAAAACTACATTCATTTTAAGATGGAAAGAGTACTTTTTTTCCCCTCAAAACAATTGTTGTTTTAAAATTTTGAAGTCTAATTAATGTTTTCTTTTTCTTAAATATACCTTATTTAATATCCACTACTAGCAGTGAAGGCATCAAAGATAAAAGTACTTCCTCTATCCCAAATTTTTAGTTGTTTTAGCCTTCTATCTTTTTTTTTTCAAAACAATTGTTATTTTAGAATTTCAAAGTCTAATTAATATTTTTTTTTCAAATATACCTTTATTTAATACTCACTACTAGCTATGTGTAAGCGCATCAAAGATGAAGGTACTCCCTCCATCCTAAATCTTTAGTTGTTTTAGCTTTCTATCTTTTTTTTTTTTTTCCAAAACACTTGTTGTTTTAGAATTTCATAGTCTAATTAATGCTATAATCTCAAATATATTTTTATTTAATATCCACTACTAGTAGTGCAAGCATCAGAGATAAATGTATTAAATAAAGACATTTTAACCCAAATATAACAATATTTTTCTTCCATTAAATATTTTTTAATTTGTATGCAAACAACTAAAGAAATTAGATGGAGGAAGTAGTATACTACTAGTATTTTATAAGAAATTTTTTTATAAATATTTCTTACTATTTTAAAAAGGAAAAAAAGTGTTTTTAGTCTTTATATTTTGGCTTAAATTTGGGTTTGTCCATTGTACTATCAAATTGATGAATTTAGTCTTCAAACTTTTCAAAATACTTTATTTGGACTCAAATATAAGCAAAAATAACTAATTCTACAATAATTAAGAAAGTTATCATTTAATTTTTCTAATCTCAATTAAAAAATAATGTTACCTCTAAGATGTCGTTCATTGAAACTTGATATCATGAATTAAAAAGAGTCATTGCAAATAGAATTACTATTAAATGAAGAGTGTTTTGAAGTAAAAAGAAAAATGAAGAGTGTTTTAGGAATGATATTTAAGTCCATCATACAAGGCAACTTTTTTGCTTATATTTAAGTTCAAAGGGAGTATGTGAATTTAGTATCTCTTCATGTTTAAGCTTAACATTTAGTGGCGGATTTTTACTATCACAAAGTTGAAGGGAGGATTAAATTTACATATTTTCTAAAGTTGGAAGATTAAATTCATCAATTTAAAAGTACAAGTACCAAAATCAAATTTAACCAAAAGTACAAGAACCAAAAACACTTTTTTTCCTTTTAAAAATATAAAAAGCCTTCAATATTTATTATAAAAAAGAAGTAAATAAAAATATTGTAAGAGATTTTAGACTGTGTAAAACTATTTTACACTGTCAGTACATCACCATTAAACTCTTAGAAATTTTAGAAGTATTTAATGCTTTTTTTTTTACTTTTTAATAATGGATTTTGTTAACCAGTGCCCTAAGGACACTGGTTAAGAAATTCAAAATAGATCTTTTTCTTTTTGGAATTCATATTGGGAATTCATTGCAAATCATAGTCAAGATGCATTAATGACATTTTTTTAATGAAACTTTCTATTGTGAATTTCTTAATCAATGCCCTTAGCATTTGCCTTTAATAAATAGAACGATTAATAGAAAAATAGAAAAGTATTCATATGTATGTTATGTTTGGTTTAGGGAAGAAAATGAAAAGAAAAAAGTGAAAGGAAATGAAAAGAATAGAAAGTGAGATGATTTTTTTAGTTGTTTGATAGGAAAAAAAAGTTAAAATTTTTCTTTCTACTTGTTTGGTTGGGTAAAAAGTGTAAAGAAAGAAAAAAAAAAAAAAACTATACTCTCTTGACTTTAGGCTCATGAGGCTCACTTTTCACGCGGTTTTCACCATGTTTATGACCCTTTTTGTTTCAAACGTTAATTGGTTTCCATAGTTTGTATGTAGGTGAATTGAATAGGACAAATTTCATGTCTTGAATCAATCAAAAAGGGTTCAAAGTTGTGCTTGAAAATAAAAAGTGATAAGTGTTTCTAAAGAGCAACATTGACTCAAATTTAAAAGATAAATTGACTAAAATGAAACTTTTAAAAATTAGGAGATCAATTTATAACAAAAAAAAAAGTTAGGAGATCATTCTTATATTTTAGCCAAACATTTAAAATGACTCACCGAATAAAATAAAAGAATGAAAACATTAAAATGATAAGGAAACACTAGACAATTACAAAGCTCCCAATCAAATTTTAAATATTTATTAAACATAAAACTAAGTACGAAAATAGAATCAACTTAGTAAAAACAATCAAACAATGCAAAAGAAAAAAAATTACAAGTAAATGTTGTAGTAGAAAAAAAGTAAAAAAAAAAAATTGTTTATTACCAACCCAAATATTATTTTAGGATATTTTACTTATGAACAAAATGGTAATATGTTCCTTGCCACTTGTTACAATGACAGGGAGGAAATTGACCATCACAAAACATACAAACAAGTTTATGATATTTATCATACATAATGGTGACGAACAAAAATAAAAATAAATAAGGACAAAGAATATTTGACAAAAAAAAATACCTTAGAAAAATAACATTTTGATGAGTTCATTCACAATTAAGTAATCCTAGAATGATAGGAAAATCATTTGATGATCACAAAGCTCTCAACTAAGTAGTCAATATTTTATTAGTCACAAAATAAAAAAATAAAAAATACAATTGATTAAATAATTTATAAAACAAAAAAATCATAAATAAGTTAAAAAAAATATTACATTACAACAACATATTTAAAAAAATAAGTATAAATAATTTTAGGCTTAAATAATTTTTTTTCTATAAAATAAAAGTCTTTTGATTTAAGCCCTTTATGTTTTTTTTATTTTATTTTCGTTCCTATAAATTTTTTTGTTTGATTTTAGGCTTTGCCATTAGATTTTTCTGTCAAATCTAATAGAAAAAAATTACATGAACCAAAAAAAATAAAATGAAAAATCAAAAGTTATAGGAACCAACAATTAAGAGTACCAAAGGAAAATAACCAAAATTAAGGGGATGAAAACGAAAACTTGATATTGTAGGGACTAAACAACTACTTAAGATAAATTTATAAAAATTATGGACCTCTTTACTTCTACTTTGATTTTCTTTTTTCATCTTCCCTTTTTACTTTTTCACTTTGTTTTCGATCTATTTTTTGTTTTCAAAGATTTGTACAAGAAACAATGAAAAAAAAGTTATCTTCAATATTTTTGTACAAATTGTTAATACTCCTATTTTATAAGGACAAAAAAATTATTTAAGTCATGTATTTATTAGTATTGTAACATGCTATATTCATCTTCAAACAATCTTATTTAAATAAACAATAATTATATTATTGATAATCAAACACATAATTGGATTACAATAATAAATTATGCAATCATGTTACCCTTATCAAGACCAATTCAACATGAAAGGTTTTCAACTCTAAATTGCGTTTAGTAGGAACTAGAGTTGCCATAATCTCTAGAAATCTATATGTATAGACAATATTGAAATCAAATGTGAGCACAAAAGAAAAAGGAAGAAATAGTAATGGACAACAAAAGGATATAAAAAATAACACCTAAATAAAAAGCCAAAAATAAAGGAAGACACGTCACCAAAAGAAGCATAATTAATAAGAAAATGAAGGAGAATAAATTACTAAATACTGAGAAATAACAAATGTTCAATATATTGCAACAAACTTCTTCAATGTTCAAAAGAAGACATTTAACCATTACCCATTTTTATTATAGAAAGAAAATACAAGGTAAAAAAATTGAGATATAAATATTGTTTAGTTAAATGACTATTTTCTAAAATAAATTAAAAGAAATTTTTTAGGAGAAAACATAAAGTTACAAACATCCACAACAATATATAATATAAATAAGCAAAAGTATTTGATATTTTTATTAAGACGACAATCAAATTAAGCTCAATTAATGTCAATAAACTATTACAAACAAATCTAAAAATTAAATAAATAGTTGAAATTTGAAGCAAAAGGCAATGATATAGTCTAGATTGCCTATTAGTAAGACATGATCAAATTGAAACAAAACAAAGTGCAAAAATTACATATTCTATAAGACAATCAAATTAAAGAAAAACAAATAGAGAAAGAACGATAAATAAGTAAAAGAAATATCAATATATAATACATGCAATAAAATTGAAACAAAAACAATGTAAGCAAAAAAACATATTGTCTATAATAAGACATTTAATTAACATCCATATATTTTTATTATGGAAGAAAAATAGATGAAGATAAAAAAATTGTGATATAAGATTGTTCAATTAAATTGGTCAATAGAATGAGTTTAAAAAAATAAGGAGAAACTATAAACAATACATAAACATCTATGACAATATATAATACTAAGTCATACATTAATAATCAAATTTGTAATAAGTTCATTTATACTCAACCATAAATCACAAAGCTTATACTAACAAGTGGTTGGTCCTAGTGGTGATAGGCTCGAAATCCTTTAAGCAAGTGGTCAGGAATTTGAATCTTGACTCTTGTGTATAGAGAAACCTTGGTCAAGAATGGCTTCCCCACTTTTTAGTGCCTTTGGATCTCCCTGAAATTAATTAATTAGTCTCGATGAATGATCGGAGATACTCCTTGCAGTCGTATGCGTAAAAAAATAATACAAAACTTATGAAAAAAATTAACTTCAGATGAAGAAGTAGTAAAATATTAGACAATATTACATTTTCAAAATACTAAAAACAAATCTAAACAAATTAAATTGATAAAATTTAGACAATAATAATAGGCATGAAAATTGCTAACAACCAAAAAGAAAGACTAAAGGAAATAAATGATAAAATATGTTAAAAAATATAGAAAACAAATCTAAACAAATAAAAAATAAAAGATAATGATATAGTCCTTACTGCCTCATAGTAAAACATGACCAAATTAGAATAAAAATAATGTAAGCAAAATTATATTTTGCATATATAAGACTACTAAATTAAATAAAATTAGAGGACAACAAATAGATAGAAAAAGTAGTCATATATAATATACATGATCAAATTAGAATAAAATAATGTAAGTAAAAATACATATCTCTATAATAAAATGTTGAATTTGTGATGCAAAGATAGTAATTGAACAATAAGGAATAAAATAGAGATAAAATATGAACCTTTTTAAACCGAGAAAAATAGACAAAATTATAGATAAAAAAGGACAATGTATTTATCCTAGTTGATGAACAAAATAAAGAACAAAAATAAGAAGCCAAAAAAGATATTGATTTTGTGCATGGAGATTAAAGGAGAGTGAAAAAAATAGAGAAAAAAATGTTACCTTTCTACGTGAGTGAAAAAGAAAACAAAAAAGAAAAAATAAAAACTTTTCAAATGAATTAATTGCAAAAGAGAAAGAGTGAAGAAAAAATTTATCTCATAAAAGAAATTTGATTTTGTATTCTTAATATACAAATGAAGATATTAGACTATTTGATGGTCATAATTCTATTAAGGAGAAAAAAAAGAAGTTTTTCAAGCATATGAAATGCATAATATCAAATATAAGATATAAAAGTTCCAAATGATATGCAAAAATGACACATCTTATCTCATGTATGTAGCCCAAAGTCATAGAATTACTCCACAATAAATTAATTTACATACAACCAAGACAATGACTGAATGTATAAGAAAAATCGAAAGAGAAAAGTTTTGAAGGGTTGAAAATTCATGTAATATGACAAATGAAATAAAAATACGCTTTCAGTATAAAAGAAGACTTTCTAGTGTTACATATTTACTGTGAAGGTTTAAATACAACTTTCTGAATATTTTTTAATGTTCAAAGCTTATTAGTATTAAATAATTTAATGTTGGAAATATAATGCATTAGTTACAATGATGAATACCTTTCAAAGACCCATTAAACAATAAATTGTAGATTATGAAATAACCTACCATTTGAAAATATGTATAAGTAGTCAACTTGTTAAATTGAGTTTAAAATTCATATTTTAAATAAATAAGTTAACGCTTTAAAGAAATTCATATCTTTTTTAAATATGTAAGATACTTTCTTACATATTTTTGGTTCATAATAATCTTTACTAAAGTGTATCATCCTACAACTAAAACATGAATTTTAAATGTTTGGCTTAACTTATTTATAACATGTTTCTTGGATAAAAAGGGTTGAATATATACATAAACAAATTTTAGAAAAAAATATAAAAATAAAATAATATAATTACAATACGTAAAATATATTTTGATGGTTGCAAAGTTTGCAAAGAGTCTTTAAATAACATTAAAAATATTTTAACTTTTGTAGTACTTTTCCCTTTTTTTTTACTAGTATGATAATAGTGCTTTAAGCTCTATTCATTAATAACTAGAGGAAAAATGTACAATAAATTATGTTAGAGTATACGAAAGTGTAACTGAAGTGACAATTTTTACTTCATTATTTATTTTTATTGGAAAAAATCACGCACAACAAAAATTAATTTGACAACAACCAACAAAATATAACATATAAAAGAAAATTGAGCACCACAATTACAAGAAAAGCATTATAAAATTCAAATAATATTACACAATTATACACATGAATGAATAACATTTAATTATTACAACAATTGTCTAATATCCATAAATAAAAATAACTAGTTTTAATTTAACTTTTGTGTATGTAAACGATAGATTTTGATCACCTTTATAATATCCATTAGCAACATCTTGCTTTTTTTTTTTTTGCTTGGTCAACAACTTCAATTCAAATGCCTTTTTAACAACACGCAAATACATTCAATTAGTAAATTGATTAATTACCACTAGTATATTAATATTCAGATTTAGCTTTATTTAGACTTCAAACAATATTTAAAAAGCGACATTATATTTAGATCTAAGCCTCAAACTTTGTGACAAATTCTTTAGCCATTGAATTATGATGTGACCATAATTACAAACATTTTCTTCATAGCAACATTAATATTGTCATTTGGATATAATTAATGTCACCACTTACTTTTTTAAACTTTAGTTCGTAAATGACAATTAGCAAATTTAATATCATTAGAAAATTTTAAAGCAAAGCATTAGATGCATAAAATTTGGTACTATTCTAATGTGTATAAATTTGATATTGTTCTAACTTAGCATGTTCGATATTATTCTAAAGTAAAAAATGAATAACAATTTTCAAATTAATGAAATATGTATAAAACAAAAGCATTAGATGCAAATTGGCAAATACTTTTATAAATTTAAATTATATGTTAAACTCTTCATAACAACAAGGTCATAAGAAAAATCTTTTATTAGACAAAAGTTTTATGTAGTTAAAATAAAAACTTATTAATTAGTAATAAGAAATTGAAAATTTATTATAAAAATATAACAATAAGCAAAATGGAGTAAATTACTTAGTTTCATCTTTTCAAATTCTTACAAAAGCTCTTCAAAATTAGTTGCAATTAAAGTATACCAAATTTTGTATACAAATTAAAGTGTCAACTGTTTTTAATGTTAAAGAACTCCTATAATGATTAAGAAATCTCTCCAATGATAAATAAAGATTCTAAAGCAACTATAGATATTGGCAAAGCCACTTGACTAAAAATAAAGTATTTACTAAAATTCACCTTTCACCCATTCAAAATATTAAAATGTGAAATTATTTTTTCTAATGTCTCCATGGGATACAAATCTATTGCAATTTTATTCAAACTTTCACTTATAATGATATAGTTTTTAGGCTTAAATATGAATTTACTCTATGTAAGTTCACACTTTTTCAATTTTGGTTTCTGTAAGTTTTTTTTATTCATTTTTAGTCCTTGTAAGTTTGAATTTTTCTAATTTTAGTTCCTATAAGTTTTTTTTTCTATTTATTTTTAGTCCTTGTAAGTTTGTATTATTTCAATTTTAGTCCCTTTAAATATTCCATTTTTTTTCTTCCATTTTTAGTCCTTATAAGTTTGCGCTTTAAGGATTGAAATTGGAAAATCACAAACTTATAGGGACTAAAAATGAAAAAAAAATTACATAAACTAAAATTGAAAAAACACGAACTTACAAGAACTAAATTCATATTTAAGCCTAGTTTTTATTTCATCATAAACGAATGATGCTCAAGTGCAATAGAACTAACATTTTTCATTCCACCAACTAAATGTGTAGTTTGTTCTAAATCATCATTTATTAAGAAAATCATATAACTATTGAATATCTTCCATTAAAAAAATCCAACATCTTTATCTTAAAGTTTCACAAACTTGAAAAGTCTTACCCAACTAATATATCACCTAACAAACTTAAGTCTCATACTTATTAGAGAGGTAATTAACCACTTACAACCACTCCTAACAACCTAACTAACTAACTAATTTTGAATTAACTAATATCTTGTAACACTCTCTCGCAAGTTGATAAGTGGTATCACCACAATCAGCCTGATTTATAAAACAATATTGAAAAGAAATTACAATATTAAGAAAATAGTATTTTTTATATATAATAATGTGAGAGAGAGAAAAAAGAACAAAAAATAATGTGGCCCAAAATGAAACTTGTGAAGCTTGGCCCAATAAGATGGTAGGACACCAACTCAAGAGCCTCACATCGCACTAAGGAACTTCAATCACTCTTACTTAGCTTGTTTGATAAAAAAGGTCTATTGCAATTCTAGATGAGATGCGCCAAATTCCTGAAGCATGACTAAATGAATCAACGATTCAGATTTCAATTATGAAGGAGGAAGTGTCGAAATGCTCTGGCACGAATTCAGAATCAAAGAGTGAGGAGGAACAATAAAAAATGGAAGCTAGAAAAGAAGATGAAACTTAAAAAAAAAATTGAATGATTCTAGAAGAATCAATAGCGAGAACGGCTTGTATGAGCTTTTGTTGGAGCTTGAAGGCAGAGTTAGCGAAATGTCATCGAAATATTGTTTTGTGATCCATTCGTTGCTTGGATTGGAGATAGTCATACTCATACTCTTAATCAAAGTTGGCCCAATAAGATGGTAGGACACCAACTTAAGAGCCCCACATCGCATTAAGGAACTTTAATCGCGCTTGCTTAACTTGTCTAATGAAAGAGGTCTATTGCAATTCTAGATGAGATGTACCAAATTCTTGAAGCGTGACTAGATGAATCAACAATTCAATTTCCAATTCTAGAGGAAGATGAGTCGGTATGAAGACCACAAAGTCTAATTTCATTGTTTTCCTACTCTTTTTATGTTTGAAGTTGACGTTTGCTGTAAGGAAAATCAGCATGGACATGCTGAAATTGAGCACGGTTTCTCTCCCCCAAGGTCTCCTAAACTCTCCAAAACTCATCCTAAGTTCATAGAACTAGAACCTAACATATTTCTATCATTATCAACCATGAACATGCATAGAAACAACGAATCAAATGCATCTAACATCAATATTCGAATTCAATTCCAAGGACATCTAAAAGGGGCAAAATGCCTAAACACCATTAAACACCAATTGTCAATTCATGACATCAAATAAGGTACTTCGAGAGCAAGGGATGGGAGCATGAAATTAAACACGTGTGAAACATAAATCTAAGATCATGCAATCTACCTATAACTCATTGTCATTCATACAAGAGAAGAGAAAAGGAAACATACTCTTCTTTACTTCAAAATAAGCTTCTCACGACAAGAGATGAGAGCAATAATAATGTTGTCTTCCATGATCCCCATAACAACTCTTACAATGACAAAAACTTGGGCATGATTTAAAACATGATCCTAAGCTACCTATATGCCTCAAGTTGGGACACTCTAAAAGAAGATAAAAAGTATTAACTTTAATGGGCTCTATGCTTTGTACTAAATCCACTTTATTTTTTATGCTCTTAAGACTTAACAAGAAGAAGAAAACCTAACGTAACTCTAATCAAATATTTTAATAAAATTAAGTAGTAGGGTCCTAAAAAGTGTTTTTTCATTATGCTAATACTCAAAATTTGGAGTGTTACACACAATATGTTTTTCTAGAAAGTAAATGTTTATCAATGTTGGTTGAAATTCATTACTTGACATTTTTGCATGATTAATAGGAGTCAATGCACTTATAATAGTTAGGACACCATGAACCTACATGGACGTACTTTCCAATTAACAAATTGTTGCCAATTGATATATTAAAAGAGAAATGTTACAAATAAGGGAGAAAATTCCTTTTAAAAAAAGAAGGGCTAATATAGAAACAAGGAACGATAGTAGTCAGGAAACAAAGTTAAAAATAAAATTAAATTGAAGAAAAGAAAATACCATTTAAAGATCATTATGAAAGGGAACAAGCCCATTTTGTTGAATATAAAAGCAAAATGCATGAATGGAAAAGCAAAATCGAAAAAAAGAAGCAAATTGCATGGACAGAGAAGCAAAATAGCTTTATTACTTATTTATAGAACAATTCAGCAACTTCTAATTTAGTGGCAATGCACACACTCAAAACACCACGGTAACAACATAGTCATTTTTAGAACATGAGCAACCCCCCCCTCTCAAAAATATCTTGTATGACCTAAGAAAAAATATATTTGAATAAAGCACATACAACATAGAAACAAAAACAAAGAGGATGAGAATCAATAAGAGGCAAGAAATCTACAAACTAAAAACAAAAAACAAAAAAAAATAGAGAAAACATGTCGGATAGAAGAGAAAGAAAAAAAATGTTAATCAGATAAAATGAAAGAACAAGCAAAGCAAACAAAAAACAAATGAAAAAGGAAAAGTGCCACTAACAACACATTATCATAATCGACATAACATTACCATCATGAATACCACCATAGAGCCATTCTCATGCAACCAAAAGCAATCAAATGCCTAAAAAGGGAAAAAAAGCAAAATGAAACAATCAATAAAATAAAATATAGAGAGAATAAATGTGTAAGAGGAAAAAGAGGTTAGAAAGCAAATACAATGATCATAATCAACAACATTGTCATCTTATGAGGTGACACTATCTCCCTTTTTTTTTTTCCTTTTTTGTCTTCACTTATTCTTCTTTTTTCTTCTTCCTCTCTCTCATACTCTATTCTTTATGACCAGCGGTAATCAATGCCCTTTTTTCTTCTTCTTTCATTACATAAACAATTTTTAAGTACTTCATTCACATAAATTTCACTTTATTCTTAATGCTATCCTTACAAATCTTATGATACATAATGTTCATTGCTATACATAATGTTAACATTTACTTTTACCCTTATGTTCAACAACTTTAGTTAAATGGTGTGGGTTCAAGTTTGAAATGTTCACCTAGAAGTATATCAATAAATATAAAAAGATTATGTGCTTAAAAATAGGAATGATACAACTTGTCATAATTTTTTATCTTAACTCTTTTTTTGGACAAAATTAAGACATAATATCATCGTAACTTTAATTTATGAATTACACTTTATTAAATTGATATTTTGTTCAAAAAAATTTCTCTGGACAAAGGTTCCTATTATAACTTTTTTTTTTAATTATTATTCTTTGTTTAATTTTTTTATATTACAATCTTATTAATAAATTTGACACTGCGTATTAGCAACTATTTTTTCAGTGGCTTTTACAACTTTCTTAATTCATTAGTTTTGTACAAATATTTCACAATTATTTTTATATAATTTATTGAAATATTTCATTGTTTAATTATTTTTAATTTCTCCAAATTATATCATATACATTTATTTATAAATCCGCACAACGTGCACGTCAATAACTAGTTATAATTAATATAATACTAACCTTTAATATTTCTATAGGCTTATAATTATTATTACAATAAGTCATTCTTATATAATTATATTTGTAATTATTACACTGTAAAACTTTTATCTTACCAATAAATATTTTCATAGACATTCGATTAATTTTTCTAATAATATTAACGATATTTTTAATTTTATAAAAACTTCACATCTTTTGAAATGTTTATTAAATTAATTATTTTACTTTTTGTTAATATGTAATATATTAAAATTAAAATACAATTTAATTAAATAAAATTTAAAATAATGTTATTAGTGATCCACGTCATACGGAGGTGTAAATCTAATTTTATGTTTTTTTAAGACCACTAGAAAAAATTCTGTTGAAAATTACTATGAGCGATAAAACTCTCTATCTGAGTATTTGATGCAATTGTGGATACAAGACTCAAACTAAATATTACTGGTTAAGCTAAAACAACTTCACGCCAGTTGATTCACGCACTCCTGATTATATTAATTCTTCAAACCTTAATCATAAGTAAACAAACACATTACAATGACTGTTGTTGTGCCTATCGTATCATCCGCTATCGGATCACCGGTAGATGTCCAATCCTGTAAATTTCATGTTCGAGATATCCAGTCCTAGGTGTGAAGGGAGTATGTTGGAGATCTCATATCGACTAGTAATGATGCCAAAATAGTATATATAAGTGGGAGACAACCTTCACCTTACAAACTGATTTTGTAGGGTTGAGTTAAGCCAAAATTCACATTTTAAGATGATATTAGAGTCTATCCTAGATCCATTAAAAATGGTCACTCACCATATTATCCATGTACCAAATCCAAAAGTGTTGGACATGAGGGGGTGTATTGGGAAAAACCAAAGTCTCACATCAGTTAAAAATAATGCCAATATATAGTATATAAGTAGGGAGCAATCATCACCTTACAAGTTGATTTTGTAAGGGCCTATTGTGCCACCTATTATCGAGCAGCTATCAGACCATCCGTAGATGTTTAGTCTTCGGCGTGAGGAGGTTGTGTTGGGTCCAGATCCCACATTGACTAGTGATGAGATCAAATTAAATAGTGTATATAGTGTTGTGATGTTTTCTTCTTGTTTTTCTGATTTGGACATGACATTAAGGAAATATAGGCAAATGGGATGGCTGGAGGAGTTTTACAGGACTTGTGAGGTGAGTAGTATGGCGTTTGGTAGTGGAACTGTGGCAGAGTGGGGTGAGGGATTTCACGTGTGCTGGTCCATAGGCACAATAAGTACCCGATGACGATATTGAATATTGGAGTTATGCATAGAACGTACACCAACTATTCTTTTGCTGCAACTTTCCCTTTCATTTCAATTTTCAATATTTTTTTTTTCATCCATGCAATAACCACTTAAGTCCTTTCTCTTGTTTGCACGTCAAAAGGCACACAACTTTTTCATAGGTTTGTTAATAATTGTCTTTAGAGACGTAATAAATAAAAGTTTCTCGTTAAAAAAAAATTAAAGGTTTTTAATAAAACTTTTTTTTTTTTACAAAAATGGTCAATTATTAATAGTGGTTAATTATTCGTTGAGAAAGCTAGATTCGGAGGAAATCTTTCTACAAAAATGATGCATGAACGCATATCAGCCATATGTTGGTCTTGGAAGTATATGCACGTGTGATGCAACGTCTGATCTTTTCATAACTTTTCAAGAAACTATGTGCATTGTTGTCATTCTTTTCTGAAAGAAAAAAGCTTATAATGTATTCACGAGTTAACATTATAATATTTATATATTTTATAGATAATTCCATTTTAAATGTTCAAGCTATATAGATTCCCTAACTTATTAATTTATACTTCTTTTTAATTAATAATGAAGCTATTATCAACAAAATAGCTTACTAATTTATAATTAAATATTCATTAATTGGTATAAAAATAAAAATATAACAAAGCAAATTATGGCATGCAAGTAAGGATTTCGATAATTGTATCATAGATACCTTTTAGCTGTACTTTCGGCCCACCACAACTGCAAATGCAATCCTCCAATAAAACAAAACACTTCACTCAAATAAGGTGCATAAATATATAGAAGCTCAACTACCAATCAAGCAAGTCCAATATCAGGGTTTTCTGGATCGGACACATCAATCCAAATAACCAAACCCCACAAATAATGAATAGTTAGTTATATATGCGATGCTTAAATTTTGTTTAAGCATAATACCCCGTGGTACATCAAAAGAGAGATTTTCTATATTTTTTTAATTTCATTAGCTTCTCTTGAATTTGTTCCCACGTGAATCTAGTTCATGTAGGCATATTATCAAGTCATAGGAAGCAAATATACTTCTTGAAATTCTCATTTGCACAACCTACTCATAACACATTAAACCTTACCTTACCAATTGTGTTTCTTGGATTCTAGAATATGCATTCAAAATTTGAATTAATTAAGTTTATTATATGATTAGTGGAAGGGCTATGATAAGGAAGATTGAAAGATATATAGCAATCCTATACTTTTTGGAGTGATGTATACATGCATATATATAAGTAGGCCTTTCCCCCTCCATTGATCAACAAAGTTTTTGCAAAAGATTCTTAGCTTTATGGTGGGTGGCTCCACAGCACAAGATGAAGGCACCCCACCCCATGTGTAGAAGGTCCCCATTTGGGTTTGTTTTATTCTTGGGAGTGCTTTTGTCTTTGCTGTTATATCCCTTCATTCCCACTTATGCAAATTTGTTTTTAAAATCTCTCATTCTCTTGCTCTCAACCCACATTAGGTAACCTTATGTTACACTAGAGTACCAAAACCCATGTGATCCGGTGAATGCTTGGCCACATTGAGCATGAAGCTCAACACCCTTGTGGGGCTAACTAATTGGAACTAACTGCCCTTAGTGCCACAAACAACCAAGGGAAAAAAAGGAGAAGAAGAAATTGGTGCCCTATTGCATGTTACCCCCCTCGTGGGAATATCGTAATCGTCCTTTGGTACCAAAACAAACCCATTGATAAGTACTAGTCAGTTAGCAATTGTGAGCCCAATTGGTACACCCCTTTCCCCACCTCTCCCAAAAGCACACAAAATACACACACTCATCCCCTGCTTTCAACCTTATCATTTTTGAGTTTGACATCTCCATCATTGTTGCTTTTTCTTAGTAGATGGAAGATGCTTTTGTTCATTGGTACTGTACTTCAATTTAGATCATTGGCTTTGTGTTTGCAAATGTTCATGAATTAATAAGTAGTTGTGAAGCTTTTGGACTTGACAATTGTTAAAGAGTCGTTGTAATGGATTTGGATTCTCCCCACTCACTAAAATGTCATGCTCACAAGAGAGAAATATTTACAAAAATAAACTTAATGAAGTCTAAATAAAATAATGACACATCATATTCTAATATCACTTTCTTTCATAGCATAATCAACAATGCTATATAGATTGCACGAACACAATATGAAAACATAAAGTTCTTTACGTAAATCAAAGTTAATTAGTTGGAGGTATCACCAAGTGGGTGAATCAACTGATATAAGCCTTAGATATATAGTTTTATTAAATATTTAGAAGGAAAATTTTAAAACACATAATAATTTTATCTCACTCAAACATGATTGTATATATATGTTCTTATAAAAAAAAAAGAAAAAAAAATAGTTGCAGGTTATATGAGTTTCTACGTGTACCAATTCATAAAAATTAGCATTTTCATAATATAATACCGTCATCTTGTTTATTAACAGGAAAAATAATAATAATCTAATTATAAGTAGGAGAGTATCTTAAGAACTTTGCATTCAATCATTAAGGTTTTAAGTGTACATCTCACTAACCGTGTGCATGTGAGAATAAATTTATATACAATAGGCTACTCATCATATCTTATGTGTTTAAATTAGCTTAATTAAATAATTCTACTAATCTATGAAGTACTTTTGAATTGACAAGAAAAGTCCGGCTTCAGTGTAATCAACTAATCATCATAGTTTAAAAAAACATCATTGGAAATAACATGAACCCCACTATTTTTGAACAAAAGCAACCGAATCATCTTGGAAGAGGAAGGGAAAATATTATGTTATTAATCAGGTATTGTATCCTACACATAACACATCATGAAAAGTTCGAGCAAGATTTAGTGTTTTGTGTTTTATTAATTCGTCTAAGATTGCTAGCATGTGTAAGATACTTCCTAACCTACCTAATCACATGCTTCATAAGAAAATTCATTGGCTGAGAAAGTTATATATATGCACTTGTAAATGATTGTCACAAATTACAGTAAAACCATTGAAGTTTGTGTTTGAATGAGTGCAAATTCACAGGCTCAGGTTGACTTGATCCCCTCGTTATTCTCAAAAACTTATGGCTTTCCTTGACTCTGACTTGCTGAATCTGTGTCGGTGGATATAGTAGTATAAACTAGAATATTATGTAAATAAATAAATAAAGGAATTACTCTTCCAATGTGTCACATGTCCAAGTTAGGATCATTTGAAAAGGATGGCCCAAGAATTTGGGCTAATCATAACTAAAAATCCCACTTTCCAATTACAATCCTATGGTATTACAAGTAAGTGTCCTTTGGTTTCAAAATTGAGATTTGAAAATCTTAAAAGGGCTTTGTGGGTACACACTCTTTATTTCTTTGTTTTACAAAACCAAAATTTTAAGCAGATCTCCGGGTTCGTGTTTGGATGATGCAAAAAAAGTGGAAAATGATTGCCCTATGAAAGTGATGTTTCGCGCTTGCGTTTTACAAATTACAATTCATTCTAGTTTGGTTGTATTTTGCGTTAGCGAATAATTAGTTTAAAATTTATACCTTATAATGCATTAATCGTGATATTGCCTGTATATTTTTGTATTGTACTACTATAAAACTAATGCTAAGCGTACAACCTTAAAAGGACTACTAACTAGCCTGCCATTTATTTTCTAACTAAAATTGTCCTTTTTCTAGTCGGTTCCCCACTTTAATTAGTTTTTAAATGAATTTGATTCTTTCTACATTCGTTTGAGTTAAAGGGAAATGTTAGCATGTGATTAGTTTTGGATTTGTAAATCACAAATGAACATAGTTCCCATGTAGTTTAAAATTTAGTAAAATTGATTCCACAAATATATCATTGAATGTGATTTTTATGGTGTAGAACACAAATATCTTTTGAAGACAAATGCTTGAGTCAGGTCACTATAAGTGTCAAAGTTCTACCTCTAAATATTTAATGTAGTTGCATATTCAAGATTTAAACTCAGACTATTGATTAAGTTGAAACAACTCTGTATTAGTCAATTCACACACTTAGTGGTTATCAGTCAATGTGATAAAGATGTGAGTTTAAATTTAAATCATATGTTTGTCCTAAAACAATTTAAATAAGTTTTTAAAGTATTTTATCATATATTTTAAACAATGTAAATAGAATTGAATTTAAAAACTGTAACATCACATCCCATTTCTTTAAAAATCCAACACATCAAATGTAAAATTATAAACCAATTATAATTCTAAAAGAATTAAGATTGAAATTAAAAGTATGTGTTGCCTTTCAAAAGAATAATAATAATTAAAAGTATGTGTTCCAATTCTAAGTTGACATCTAAATTGATCTTAATTAATTATATTTTTCTCATTTGAGAAACAGAAAAATTGAAGGAAAAAAGAACAAAAAGAAGAGAAATACACACACTAGATGAAAATTGAACTAATATATAAGAGCAACTAAAAAAATGAAATTAGAATCATTATCCTTTGAACTCACAAAGGCATGCCCACTGCTGATTTTCTATATTAAAAAAACCTATTAAGGCTTCTCTGTCGGATCAAGGGTAACCACCAGATGAGTGGCCATTGCCAGCAAACTGTGTCGGAGTAAAATGGAATAATGGATGTATTGGGGTAACCTCTTTTGTTCTTTGATATCTTTAACATTATTTTATTCTTTCTTTGCAGCCCATTCATACAGCAACACAGTGGTGTATCTTAAGCTATGATTGGTCAACATCATATACATAATAACCAATGACCATTTTCAAGGTATTTTTAATTGTCATATTGACATACTTTCATCATTTCTCATTTTTATAAGCAAAACTTCCATTTCTAAATCATCATGTATTGGTTTATATAGATTAATAATTTCCATCAAGTTGTGATGCTTGTGCCCTTCATTTGATCTTAGCAAAGCTATCGTTTTCAACTTTTTGAGCTCTATTATTTGCCCTTTATAAGGAAATTCGTCAGTATTATATAGTTCAATATTGCACAGTGCTGAGTGTTAATGTTTATTTCAATTTGGCTTGATGAATGTTATCCAGGTATGATTATGAATTTTTTTTCTTACGTTTAAAGTCATTGAGCTAAGATAAATATTGGAGGGAATTTATAAGTAGATGTAATATAGTGAATGTATTTTAATAGATTAATAGTAATTCTTACCGAGAAGTCATTTATGTGTATTGGATTACCAATTTTAAATCTATTTGCGTTGATAGAAGAGAAAAAATTAGTAAAAGATTAAAGAAAGAAAATTGAATAATAGTAAGATCCGTGAAAAATAAAAATGAAATCTCTTGTATATGAAGAACTAATTTGTTAATGGGCCCTAAGTCCAATTATAGTACAAGCTTTCTGGGCCCTAGATACAGTTGTAAATTGGGCTTAAGCTTATAATAAGGAACATAACTAAATTATGACAATTGCTTCCTGCACCGCGTAAGAAACTGGAATGGACAAAAATATCGTTTCTTACTCTTTTTTTTTTTTGGGAACTGGTTATTATTTCAGATTGGGGAATCCATAATAGACACACAAAAAAACTGAGCACTTCCGGATTGTCCATTCTAGAATTATGCATACATAATTTCAGAATGAGTAATACAAAAAACATGTTTTCCTTCTGAAATTATGCATATGTATGCATAGTTTCAGATTGTCCATTCTAGAATTATAATCATATCCAAAAAACAAACAAAAAACCTTAGAACTTACCTCTTTGACGCAGAGCAACGAAACGGTGACCCATGGAGGGCAACGATGGTGTCAGAGGCTTTCAGACGAGGACAAGGGTGCAACTATGGTGACAAAGGAGGAAAAGGGACGGTGGTGGCAGTTTCTAGACAGAGGTTCCATGAAGGATGGCAATTTCAGGATATTTGAAAATAAGGAGGTGCAGGTAGCAAATTTTTTGTTTAGATACTTTATTTAATGCAAATTTTAATTCATCGTGAAATGCATGCATTATGACATGAAGAATGAAAGAGAAAGTTCTAATCATTTAAAATTCAGCTCAAATAAAGTTATAATTATTTTTAAAAAAATTTAAAAATAAAAATTATGTTAAATGGCATCGAACCCATCAATTTAGAACGACACGGAAGCAAGCACGACTTATGATCTATGAACGTAATACTACAAAAGAGTTTTATTTTGTACCTTGGGTGCTGACTGTATATCCAATGAGTGCAATTTAAGTAACTAATTTTGAGTTCCTTATCTTCTATCACAGTATAGTTAAGCAACTCATACATATCTTGCTCCAATGATATAATATTAAACAACCCTTAAATGATTCTTAAATGACAAAAAAATATTTTTAATCATAAGCAACCGTTGTTTATAGAAGCAATGAAGCTTAATTTTAAATAACCCAATATGACATGCAAATCTCCTCCAATGATAAAAAAAATCACATACTAAATAATAGTATCTTAAAATAAATAACTCGTTAAGCAACGAACGCTGAAAATAGTTATGATATATGACATCTTCACATTCAGACTTTATGATATGACCAATATATATAATCTTTTATTATACTTTCATCCGTTGAATTATTTTAATATTCTATATATTTGAAACTCGTTCATTTTCATTTATCCTCCTCACTAAAGAAGTGGTTGATGGTAGGCATAATCTCGGGTGGTCGAGTATGAAGGAACCTCCTCAGGCCATGTTCGCTATATTTCTCTCCCTCTTCTTTGTTGTCCAACACTCCCATACTACGGCGCTCTTTGTTAATCCTATAGAAAATTCAAGTCAAATGAGTAATCAAATTATACGATTTCTTTATTCCACGGAGAAATTATATTAATATTTGAGTGTATATAACCTATTTTACAAATAAATGAAAGATTAGAAGAGAAAACAAAGAAATACGAGATAAAATGGATTGTGTTTTTCCTCTCAATCTAAGGTATAGTTAGAAGTCAAGGATTTTTTTTTTTTGAGATATTGATATTTATTTAGGGACTGACTAGAGGTGGTAAATCGGACCACTTGATCAGAGTCCAATGAATTAAAGTGTGGAACTAGATTATGTCAAATTTCTTTTGAGCTGCAAATTTTATGACCTAACTTGGCTCTGTATTAGAACAACAAGCCAAATTAACCTTAATTAAAAATAAATAAAAAATAAAATTAAATATATTTAATATATAAAATAGGTTCAGTTTTTTTGAGCCAAAATTTTATTGACTGGAGGGGCCAAAATGAGTTGATTTTATCGGATTTTTGAAGTCCAGTTCAACCTTAATACTGACGGGGTTCAGGTTGACTCATTAGACCAGACTCCAATTACCAATTCTAAGATTGACATCTCTCTAGCTCAAACAATTTTTTTTCATAGATATGAATTTGGAGATTGAATATTTGACCACATATTTAAGGGATAAGATTGATAAGATTATATTTCAACCATATCATGTTGATAATAAAATGGATGATATGATACATATCTTAGAAAGTGGGTTATGAGCCTAACTCAACCTTACAAAACCGGCTTGTAAGGTGACGGTTGCCCCCACTTATATACACTATTTTGGCCTTATCACTAGTCGATGTGGGATCTCCAACACACCCCCCTCACGCCGAGGACTGGATATCTTGAGCGTGAAGTTTGCAGGACTAGACATCTGCGGGTGGTCCGATAGCGGCCCGATAGCGAGTGGCACGATAGACCCACAACAAGGCACAATTGGCCCAACAACAAATCGCTAGGATAGGCTCTGATACCATATTAGAAAGTGGGTTATAGACCTAACTCAACCTTACAAAACCGGCTTGTAAGGTGAGGGTTGCCCCCGCTTATATACACTATTTTGGCCTTATCACTAGTCGATGTGGGATCTCCAACAACATAGAAATAAAGTGAAAAGAAAAATGTCATATAAAATGTTGTATAAGCTTTAATTTAATTTTGTGAATTTAAGTATGCATGGTGAAAATGTCCTTTGACAATCAATTGTACCTAACATCAGGGTTCGTGAGCAAGTTCCTTGACAGCTGAAAGACGACCATGCTGGTCACAAAGGCCATAGCTCCCACTAAAGGGTAAACCTACGTGCACATACATATGAGTAAATTATAAGTGCCAATGCCTCATAATTAATAAACAGAAAAAAATGCCAAAGAGCTTTTTAAAGGGGAAAATAAAATATATAGACATGAGATTATAACAAGTCTTAGATATGGTACCTCTGGTTTCATCCAACGCCCCATTTGAAAAGTGCTTTCGTTTCTGTGCCTTGCAAAAAGACAAGAAAAAGAATTCTAACTGCAATTGGATTTCAAAATGGTGCTTATATATATATATCTACAAGCAAGACTTTATTTTATTTTTACTTTAAATTATTATTATTTATTATTTTTTCCATTGACTGTTTCCTGCGTGCGGCATGTATATATAGTAGTTGCTAAGGTAAAATATGGCAATGTCATGAAGGGATATCACCGTAATTTAAAACTATGGGCTGTCTTAAAAGGCAAAGCATTTAACTTTGCTGAAAACCAGGGGCAGTGCTCATGTTTTCGTATATTTCTTTTTGTTGATATAAGTAAAGAAATATTTAAAAAAAAAAAAGAGATATAAGTAAAGAATAACCCTAAATGACTACGCTAATTGGAGAAAATGAGCCCAGAAATTATATAGTATATCACTTTGTTTTTATTCACATTTATTTGTCCTTGGATTTTCCCCCCATTCGATTTTATCTCCAAAACAAAGAATTGACAGCTTTCTTTTAACTGGCAAAATCTAATTAGTTAGTAATTTGTTTTAGTTGGTAATATTTTAATACAATAATGATAGAAGATTTGAATTTGTCTATAGACGGAAAAAAATAAGTATTTTATTAGTACGTGCAATGAACAAGATAAATGTTAATTTAATATAAATAAAATTTATAATAAATAAATACTTTTAAATATATAATTGAATTATATTATAATTAAATTATAATTCATAATAAATAATTATTTTTAAACATAAAAATTATATTTTAGATTTATAATAATTAATTTATATTGTGATATAATTATAATTTTGTCTTATCTAACGCATGTATCATTTTACTAGAATTTGAATATAAGACTATGTACACCCGATCGGTCCTAAGGGTTGTTTAGAGAGGCGATGACATTGGACCAGAGTTTTAAAAATCGGCTCGAACCGGCCGGTCGGACCGGGAACCGGGAACCGGTACTTTAGCCGGTCCGAGCTGGTTATCAGACAGATGTGTCTTTGGTCCGGTGAAACCCGGCCGAGTTTTCGGTTAGACTAGAGAACCGGTATGTTTTATGACCCGGACCGGGTGTTTAATTTTTTGCTAAAGTCTGCACGGGCACGCTGACCCTTTGCTGCACACGCAACGAGAACAACACTCCATCCAAATTCCAACGCACGTGCCATGTGGCCATGTGTGGCTGCACAACTTTAACGTGAATGTTAAATTAATTTGAATTTGAATGATAAATGTAAAAAAGTGCACAAGGTGGGACTTGAACCCAGGTTTTCACACTTGATACAATACTTTTAACCACTGAACCAACCAATTAGTTTTACATACGTTTGACAAATTTTACTTATATATGATATCATATATATAATTTTTATATATTTAATACAGACTGGGTCATGCGGGTCAATTAGTTACCCACTGGTTCGACCACTGACCCAGTGACCCAGTGCCTTGACCGGGTCGGTCACCGGATCGGTTTTTAAAACTATGCATTGGACTCTATGATTGAAGGCAGTGTTGTGAAAATCAGACTGGTCATTGACCCGATCAATGTACTGGGTTGATGGGTCAGTGATCGAACCGGTGGGTCACTAATTGACCCGGTTTGACCCGGTATATATTAAAAAATTAAAAAAAAAAAATATAATATAGTTAACAAAATATGATCAATCCATAATTCATACTCTAAAATTAAAATCAATCATGATCAAACTATAAATACTACATAATCATTTATTACTATAAATTATTTTATTGGGTATTATCATTAAATTCCTTTTTAATATTGTGGCCGAAGGGTTGTGTGGCTTAATGAGGGAGGCGGTAGAGAAAAATTTGTTTAAAGGTTTCTTGGTGGGAAGCAATGGGGGTGGAAGTAAACTTATTACAACATGCGGATGATACGGTGTTCTTTGGTGATGCCTCTTTGGAGAATGTTGTTACAATCAAGAGCATTTTTAGATATTTTGAGCTTGTCTCCGGGCTTAAAGTAAACTTTTTTAAAAGTTGCTTTGGTGCTATTGGGGTGGATGTAGTGTGTTTGGAGAAGTTTGCGGATTTGTTGAATTGCAAAGTACTAAAATTCCCTTTTGTATATCTTGAGATGCCTATTGGTGCAAATCCGAGGAAGCAAGATATGTGGAATCCCATTGTAGATAAGTTCTTGAAGAAACTCTCCTCATGGAAGCATAGACAATTATCCTTTGCCGGAAGAGTATGTTTGATTAACTCGGTTCTCTCATCTCTACCTTTATTTTTTTTGTCCTTTTTCAAAATTCCTTTAGGTGTGGTTAGGAGGCTAGAAAGTATCCAAAGGCGTTTCTTGTGGGGTGGTGAGGTGGATAAAAATAAAATATCTTGGGTGAGTTGGGAGAAAATGTGCTACCCGAAAAGTCAAGGGGGGTTGGGTATAAAAGATATTGCATTGTTCAATGAGGTTCTAATTGGAAAATGGAGGTGGGGCTTGATGCATCAAGCGAATGTGCTATGGGTGGACATTCTAAATTCTAAGTATGGTGGTTGGCGTGGGCTGTGTGGTGGTGGTGACTGTAGTGATGTGTCTATATGGTGGAGGGATGTTAGGAGTGTTTGTGGAGGTCGTTGCGAGGAAAAGTGGCTTGATAGTTTGATTACTTGGAAAATAGGAGATGGGAGAACCTTTAAGTTTTGGGAGGATATTTGGATTGGTCAAGACTGTCTAGCACATACCCATGCTAGGCTCTTCTTGAATTCTCTCCAACAAAGGGAGGTGATTGGAAATGTTGGCACTTGGGAAAATAATGTGTGGAGGTGGGACCTTACATGGCGTAGGAGGTGGTTTACTTGGGAGGAAGACCTAGTGGGAAGCTTGGAATGTGTTTTGGCTAATACCGAGCTACAGAAAGAAAGGAGAGACTCTTGGTTTTGGGAAGCAAATAACACTGGTGTGTATACGGTCCAATCAGCATATTCGGCAGTATTTAATATGAGAAAGGGTCAACATCAGCAGGATATCTTCAAGTGCATGTGGAAACTGCCAATTCCCCCCAAGGTTTCGTGTTTTCTATGGAAAGTGTTTATTGATAGGTTGCCTACAAAAGAAAATTTGAGGAAAAGGAACGTGCAGCTGGATGGGATGGACTACATGTGCCCATTCTGTAAGGAAACTGAGGAGACTGCTTATCATGTTCTGTTCACATGCAGGTATATCTATGGGGTGTGGATGGTGGTGTATAGTTGGACGAATTTGATTACTGTACTCCCTATATCTGCTGCAAGTCACTTCTGGCAACATCATTATCCGTTGGGGAGCTATGCTGAGAATGATCTTTGGAGGGTGGTTTGGGCTTCAACAGTTTCGGTTATACGGAAATGGAGGAATGAAGTTATTTTTAGAAACAAAGATCTGGACAACCATAATTTGGTGCAAGATATTCTCTTTGCTGCATGGTCATGGATGAGGGCCAACAACAAAAAATTTTCTTACTCATATGTCCAATGGATGATGGACCCAGCTGCATGCTTATTTAATAGTTTTTCTTGACTTTGATATGCTATTGGGTCTGGCTTATCTATGCTCTGGTTTGTCTATGTGCTCGGTTGTGTTGGCATGCAGGGGACAAAGTGGCGTGGTGATTTTGAGGCAATTAGTCTCGGGCTTTATGGAAGTGAGGCTGCGAGACATTAATGGAGCAGGGGGGGTGGGATAATTGTTTGTTTAATGTCAAGTTATGGCTTTATTTTTATTCGGAACATTATATGCAGTGGGATATACTTTGTGATGGTAGCAGAGGTTGGTTAGCCTTTATTTATGGCTTTATAAAATCATAAATAGAGTCTAACCAATTAATAGGAACTCAAAGTCCATACGGATGGACCAGATGGTGTAATCATGTGGTATTTCTGGTACCGCGTATTTTATTCAATATATTTGCTGATTTAAAAAAAAAATTAAAGAAACTCTTGTTGTTTTTCACGACTAAGTATAAAAGTTGTCGGAGGGCCATGAGCAAAAATGGTGAAGATGTATAAAACACATAAATATTAAATCATATCAAGATCAAGATAATAATAATTAGCTATTATATATTATTGTTAACATCAAAATAATATTATAGGAACATATTATTATATACTATTAAGCAATTAGATAGCGGTTTAGATAGCGTTTTTTTATTGTTCAAAGCGCTATCTAAATTGACGAAAAACAAAACAAACATAATTTGCAATGACTAAACCCAATTTTTTTTTTGCAAGGATGAAAAGCAAAAAAATGCTAAATTACAAGGATTTAAAATGTTTAAGCCAAAAAATAATAATAACCTAAACTTAAAGAACCAAAAAACATATTTAAGTATTTACAATACTTATATATAAAGGGTCTCTATATATTATTTCGCCTTGGGCTTCTAAAATGTCAGGACTAGCCCTGATATGCATGCAGCAATAATTGAATACAATTTGAATAATTATAAATGACTATATAGATTTGTCATTAATACTTGTAAATGAGTTTGTACTCTCTATGAAGCAAGATAGAATCAAAGGAAGCATTAAGCCAAAATTCTTGATAGAATTAGCGTATGTAAAGTTTTTTTCCACCTTCATCCAACATAGATTGTCATATCTAATAGGATTTTTTTTTTTATATATATAATGGCAGCACACTGAGGCTTGAATCTATGATGTCATGCAAACTACTTAAACTCTTCACTACTAGGCTCTACCTAAACCTACCTATCCACTAGGTCAACCCTAGTGGGTTTCATATGATATGATTGTTGATTTCTGTAATAATTATTTTAGAAGATGCATATTTATGGTGCTTTTGTATCGTAAGAGAGACTAAAACAAACATTTTTTTGAAATTAAGGGACTAAAAAAAACAAATTTAGGGAAAAAAATAAGGTTTAAATACCTTTTTAGTCCTTACAATTTAACATTTTTTTTGCTTTTCGTCCTTGCAAATTTTTTTTTTTTTGTTTTAGTCCTTGCAAATTATGTTTGTTTTGTTTTTCTTCCTTAAAGCGGTTTAGATAGCGTTTTTTTATTGTTCAAAGCGCTATCTAAATTGACGAAAAACAAAACAAACATAATTTGCAATGACTAAACCCAATTTTTTTTTTGCAAGGATGAAAAACAAAAAAATGCTAAATTACAAGGATTTAAAATGTTTAAGCCAAAAAATAATAATAACCTAAACTTAAAGAACCAAAAAACATATTTAAGTATTTACAATACTTATATATAAAGGGTCTCTATATATTATTTCACCTTGGGCTTCTAAAATGTCAGGACTAGCCCTGATATGCATGCGGCAATAATTGAATACAATTTGAATAATTATAAATGACTATATAGATTTGTCATTAATACTTGTAAATGAGTTCGTACTCTCTATGAAGCAAGATAGAATCAAAGGAAGCATTAAGCCAAAATTCTTGATAGAATTAGCGTATGTAAAGTTTTTTTCCACCTTCATCCAACATAGATTGTCATATCTAAGAGGATTTTTTTTTATATATATAATGGCAGCACACTGAGGCTTGAATCTATGATGTCATCCAAACTACTTAAACTCTTCACTACTAGGCTCTACCTAAACCCACCTATCCACTAGGTCAACCCTAGTGGGTTTCATATGATATGATTGTTGATTTCTGTAATAATTATTTTAGAAGATGCATATTTAAGTGTAAGACATTGTGAAGCAAAGAACATATATGCATGAGAGGGATTATATATAAAAATAAAACTACTAGTACATATACACTGATACCATCAATTGCATTCTTAGTTTTTTAGTTTGGAGAAACTTTTCAAAGTCATAATCTACAACTAGTTTCTTTGAACACATATCATATATGTGTATGCACTATTTCAGTGATTGCAATTCCTCTTCAATCTTGGTACCCTTGTGAAAGAAATTTCTACGAAACTCCCCAAATGACATGGACTTGTATGTTGTTGGAGTGCTTTCCTTGATCAAAGCTTGTGCAGGTTCTATGATGCTTTCAAATGATGGATAGACGAAATAGGCAACACTTGTGCGTGCAGTGCTCGAATTCGTCACAGCTCGGTGTTCAGCACCAACAAGCCTTCCATTAGTGATAATCTTTAAGAGAACAAACGATCAAACTTTACTTTGAAGCTTGACTTTATAAAGAGGCAATAATAACACTGACTTGACATTGACTTTATATATATTATATGTAAGTCTGTGTTTTTGTTACCAACTATCAAATATTTAGATAAAATATATTATCATTTGATTATTTGTTAAAAGCTACACAACTTGCGTGGATGACAACATGATTAAATTACTTTTGCGTAATGCATTACATTATGATATTTTTTTTTAAAAAATAATTACGAGTAATAATGTGTTATATATAATTTTCTATTTATATTAGGATAAACATAGCATACGACTTATTTTACATACAACAGTATCATATATATTGTAGAAAAAAAAAAATGCACCGATAGCGGAATATTAGGTAACGAATTGACATGGACAAATAATTAAGACACAAAAAACATGAAAAAGAAGAAAATTAACAGAAATTAGGCTGGATCCATTACCCATCAGGACTGGCCTAATAGTGAAGGGTTTGGATAGTATGTTAAAAAAAAATAAAAAAATCCTTTTACATAAGTTATGAGATGCTAGCTAGCATTATTACGTGTCTTTGTATATATATTGCAAAAAATATTATGCTATCATTTTAATATTTTTTTTAAAAAATTAGGATGAAACCTATGCTATTGTTAAATGAAAAAATTATTATATGGTTCAAGACTATTATGATCTCAACTAATGTTTACATAACATATAATTAAGTTCTATTATTTTTGTTATCGTAAATTAAAAAAAATTAATTACATATCATGTAAAAATTAACTAAAATTGATCGAGACCATGAAATAATTTCTCTTGTTAAACGAGAATAATAAAAGGCTTAGCATGAAGCTAATTAATATATAACCTGCAAGAGTAGACCAATGTTAACGACAAAAGCGTGGGGAATGGGCTCAACTCCAATCCATTCTCCATCCTTGAGGACTTGAAGTCCTTCTACCTCCTTATCTTGAAGCAGAATGGTGATAATGGTAGGGTCCCTGTGTTTAGCTAAGCCCAATGTTAAACTTGGGTCAGGGCAAGGAGGGTAGTGATGAACCAAAATTGATGGATTTTCAGTTAGTCCACCACAGAAATATCCTGGGTGAAGCCCTAACCCTTCACAAAGCAGCTCCAAAATTTTTAGGGTTAGTTTCCTCAATTCTCGTGTGTATTTTCCAACAACCTCCCTGAAAAGTTCCAACATGAAAGCTTGTGTTAGTTTAGTTAGCTAATTAAACGTAAAATATTTCATTATTTGTGACGATATATGATATATTGGAAGGGCGCAGCCGGCTACTTATTTAAGAAAACAAAGAAAATGGCCAATTATTAATATTAATTAATATAAATTCAGTTTGAGCTGGACTTTCTTTGGTCACATCAATTTCTTATTGGTCATTTAATGTCATCCACCCAATCAAGTTTGGTGATGATGCAATCACTTCTTATTTAGTTCTAAAAGCAACCGAATAAACTGAAACGAATCAAATCACTTTCATTGGTAAAATATTTAAATTTAGATTTAAATTGATATCATAGACAATATAAAATTGCGAATTCGATCAAATTAAAATACCAAATGATAATGATCCATAAGAAATGCCTATATGAAGTTAACCTCTATATAAGTCTACGTAATATTAAAAGAATTTATTTATTTATTTTATATACTTATCAAATAATTAGAAATTATTGAAAGTATATCTTTTAAACAAATTATTAAAAAAGTTAATTATCTTATCATACATAATATATAATTTATAATTAGATGACCGTATAAAAAATATGTTAATACATTCTAATTAAAAATTAATTATGATGAAAAAGTATCATAATTTAAAATAATAATGATCGAATTAATAGAGACTAACAAAAATAAAATAAAATAAAATAAAAACTATGTTCAGGCAAAATATGAAAATAAACTTTACCGGTATTTGGATGGTTTCTGAGGCCAATATTCCATGTATTCACCAGAAGGAGGACATGGATGTGTTAGTGAATCCTTCCAATAATGAATAACATCTCTCTTGTGATTCTCACTACTTGTATAAAGCCTGCAGCTTCCATTTGGGTCCTTAGAGCATTCATTTACCTTCTCTTTGGGAGGCATGGCATGGAATTCTTTATAAATATTCAGTGTTTCGTCCATTAAATCCTTGGAAACTCCATGGTTGATCACCTACTTCACAGTTTTTTGGACTAGATCAATTTTCTACGGAATATTTTTAGTCCAACAAAACCAAGGACTACTTATTCTAGAGGAGAAACTTAATAAATATATACACATGCATGGGAGATGGAGAAAGGACTATGATTTTAAACTACAGTCCGTAACTGCAATTGTAACGGTAATATTGTTTTGTTTATTTTTTATTCACTGCGACAACTATTGCGGCCACATCAATCATATTTTTCCATAATTTCTCACAATGTTAAGGATTGCTACAAAATCGCAACCATAATTTAGAACTATGGAGAGGACTTGAATCTCTCTTATGCACTTATGATTGCAGTGAAGAAAGATAATGCCACAAGATTTAGGTGCAACTTTATGTCATAAATGAACTCCACCTAAATCTTATGTCTTTCTCTTTTTTCCCATTTGCTAGAGAAGAAAATTTATCGTATGGTCTGATACCATCATATGTCTATGATTCCAGGTAATCTCTACGTGACTTGTAGTTGAGTTTTTAAAACTCAATTACATGTCAAGTAGAAATTGAGTAGGACCATGAACATGTAATAGTCCAAGAGGAGAAGAGAGTACACATAAAGACAGGAGAGAAGAAAAGTTGTAGTGAGTTTGAAACCTGGAAAAAGCCATATTCTTCGGAGGCTTTCAAAACTTGTTTTGTGGTATCATCACGATCATGTCCTCCAAAATCAATCACTGGTATTGCCTTATGTAAAGAACTAACGACCCTGCCAGGCCTGTTTTCTGGTAATTGCACATAGGATGGGGGCACCGAGGAATGAACATTGTACCAGCTTGACACAAGCATCTGATCCAAGGTCTCCATGCCAAGTCAATTATCTCTAAGAGTTTGAATTGTTCTTTGGGACAAAAATATGATGAGTTCCACATGCTGCCCCTCTCTTCTTATAATTAACTTGCATATGTGGGATACAGCGATGTGATCCATGCAATTCTATTTTGTTTTTGTTTCCTGTCAATTTCTTTTAGTTGCAAACTAGGGTGACGTGTGTGTTGCCATATGATGGTAACATAATTAATATGATTTTGCAAGGACCTTCCAATTATTAATCATATTTTATTTTATTAGTTTGAGACTCTCAATTGGTATCCGGCCAAGAACTGTTTTGAGCCTTAATTAATTTAAATTAAACCGGGTGAATTTGCTTAAGGAGATTAAACTATTTAATGCTTGGTTTTTTTTTATTTACAAAAACTAAAACTAAAACTTTATGTCCTCACGTATGCGTGACTTTTAGTTATAATTTTTTAAAATCTTAAAAATTAAAATCAGTTTTTAGCTTTTAGTTCGTAGTTGCATTTTTTTTTAATTTTAAATTTGTTGTCAATAGTATACTTTTCTTTTAAAAAGTTTTTTAAAAAAAAAGTGAGACCCTTCACATGAGATTGCAATAAGTGGATCTAGAGTGTGAGCAGAGTAGAAGAGAAAAAAAAAATATTTACAAACCTTTTTGTGGGCTAAGTCTAGGTCAAGTCATTATCGAATCGAGTTAAAAATGTTTAGATTTAATTTGTACTCAAAATTTAAACCTCAAGTCCTTTCATTTCATTAGACAAGTTTTAGTTAGGTTGATTGCAAGCTAGATGTAGATCGTGGGCTATAGAGGATAAGACCAAAAAGCTAATGGCTCAATGCCATTCGTAGACTATAGTGGGTCATGTCAAAACCTAGATTCAAATCAAGGCTTCTAAAATGAGGACCAATTCTGATTTGTATGACTTTTTGCAAGCTTAGTCTAGATCGGGGCATGTGATTAGATCATGCTAAAAAGACTCAAATTTAATTCGTACTAAAAATTAAGCTTTACAGTTCATTGAGTGGGTTTGGGTTAGGCTAGGCCAGTCATGGACATGATGTACATTACAAGTTATAGTGGGTTAGACCAAAAAGCACATATTCAATTCATATTTCTAAAATGAAACTCAGACCTAGTGCAAATTCTGCTTGTGCGGGCTTTTGTAAGCTAAGCCTAGATCATGATATAATCAAATCAGGATGAAAAGACTTGAATTTAATTTGTGCTCAAAACTTAAAGCCCAAACCCACCCTACATTTATTGGACAGGTTCATGTCAATCGGTCGTGTAACATATTTTGTCATCTCTAACGAAGATTGAATGAGAGGCAAAAAAGACTAGGTGGAGACATCGAAAGGGACGAGACAACTTTTAAAAACTTAAAACTAGAAAATAATTTTTCTGTTTTGAAAATTAAGTTAAATTGGTTTTAAAATTCATTTTAAAATCATTTCAACCTCGTTTTATCTAAATATATTTTGTTTTCAAGTTTAACTTTGAAAATAAAATACTATAAACTTAAAATCACCTCCAAACAAGACCTTACTTAATAAGAATCAAATTATTAATCCTTTGATACTTTTGATCATGTTGATTAATCAAATTTTATTTAGTGATGGTAATATAATTAATTGAAAATTCTTTATAAATTAATATATCGTTAATTTGGATTACAAACATTATATGGTAAATATCAACTCATATAATTTTTTTTGGTGCCATAATAGGGATTGAACTTGTCTTATTTAAGGTTGTCATTTTCAGCTTTAACAAAGATTTGAAATAGTCTTTACGAATTACTTACGAAAATTAAACCTTACAAATATAAAATGATTATTCTTATTGGAAAATCAACTTAGTTGACCTATTTGTTCATATTTAATGAAGAAGTTCATTATATATTCTTAATTCTTAAATGAACTTAGTGATTAGCTAGCACCCAAAAAAACAATGTTAAAGATAATATTATAATCAATTTCAATTTGATCGGGGCAGGTTTTCAACGAAAGAGACTATTCACATTGTTTATTATGAAGATTGGTTGCTTTATGCATACCATCCAGTACAATGTATCTTGTTCCTTTTTTATGGATATGGAGCCCATCAATCTGGAAGAAAGTGATGCCGAATTAGTCCCAAAGTTATTTTGCAAAATTCACTATGCTGCTAAATGAGCATTCATATTTATTAAGTTGGTTGTTGACAAATCAACGTAGAGTAGGGGAAAAGTAAGATTAACTGAGCAATATCACGTGATGACTCGGCTGTGTTTGATTTAGTGTTTAATTACGTTAAATGTCAATGCTTTCTCTCACAGAAATTACGTTAAACATGTCTTAAAATGTGTGATTTGTGTAAAACAAACACACACTAAGTGATATCATTGCATTGAAATTTAACTATCAGCTTATCATGTTAAGCAACTCATTCATGAACATGCTTTTGAGTATATATGCTGTTGGCTGTTGCGAAAGAGTTTAATGAAGGGATTGTTTGGTTATATTTTCTACTTTCACTTCTAATTACAAAAGTGACACATTATTTTCACTCCAGTTTTTTTTTTTTTAAATATACAAAATTAGTTAAAATAATTTTTATATAAATATTTGAATTAGAAAATAAGATGAAAATAAAGTAATATTTTTATAATTAAAAATTTTGAAAAAAATTCTGAAACCTAATCAAACCTAATTTTCCAAAGATAGCCACCCCAAATTAAAGTAATTTTGATCAGACAGGTGCCTAAATTTGTTTCATAATAATGCTTAGTGACCTTTTTGACCGGCCACATACAATTGCATTGCATCGAACATTGCCAAACTATGTAAAGCTACCTCCTTTAGCCCTTGCTTACTTTTAAGAGACTTTTGACAACTCTTTCTATTTAGGTGATTTATTTGGAGTTTGTTTAAGTAGAAATTATTAAGTGGTCCCAGATTATATATATAATATTTAATTAATTAATCATTACATAATATGTAATTAAGTATTATTTTTTTCATAAATTGAAAATCTTAAATACATGTAATATAAAAATTGGTTGAGATCATAAATACTTTGTAGTCTTTGACTACTCTATAATTCTTTCTATTTAAGAGGTTTTTAGTATTGTCCTTTTTTATTTAATCAATAAAATTATAAGTAGTGTACATGATTTGTTTCCACATCAAGGCAGATCATTAAGAAATCTTAATATATATTTTTGGGTAAAATATGTTTTTGTCCCTATAAAATATGCAAAATATTAATTTCACCCTGCAAAAAAAATTTTGTATTAATTTGGTCCCTCTAAAATTGAAATCTATTTTTGTAAGTCCTTATTAGTAATTTCGTTAAATGGTAATTTGACTGACTATCGATTTACACGTGGAAATGAATTATAAATTTTATATTTATCAAATTTCTATGTTTTGTTATTGTATATTTAGAGAATTAAAAAAAGAAAAAATAAGCTATTAATATTCACAGGGACCTACAAAAATATGTTTCAATTTTAGAGGGACCAAATTAATACGAAAAATTTTTGAAGGACAAAATTAATATTTTGCATATTTTACAAGGACTCAAAACATATTTTACCCTATATTTTAGGATGAAATATGTTTTAAGTTTTTTAATTTCGGTTAAAATTAACTTTAGTCTTTATACTTTAAAAACAATGATTTTTATTCTCTTTTTTATAATTAGTAAAAATAATTCACTAATTAGGACAAATTAAGATTGTCAAAAAAAAAAAAAAAATAGGACAAATTAATGCATTAGTGACAAAATTTCCATTACTAATGGTAATTTTTATCACTAATATTATACAACATCACACTCTAGTTTTTTTTTTTCCGGCCAAATGTTAATTGTTAATTTGTTAGTTTTTATTAGCGGAGGATTCGAACCCACAACCTATCCCTCCCTTCTCCCTTCACTACCAAACCAACCTTATAACTCCTACATCACACTCTAGTTAAAGTTCTTGAAATGAGAATGTTACATTACCATAAAATATTTTGAGTAATGAGGATACATGAAGGTCATAACCGTATACAATAGTTATAATGTGCCTTTTACTATCTCAATTATATTGATCATTGCCCTAACTTTGCTCTCTCTCTTATTTGTTAGACCTAGTTGTTCGATCCAATTGAATATTTCGATAACATAAGAATTTCATAATTTTCATCAATGCACAGGTTAGTCATTAACGGCGTGGCTGGCAGCATATGTTTGTTTGTTCATGAAAATTTTGGTAGCAAGCCGGTTTCTGTCTTTGTCTTTTTGTTTTATCCATCACCATATATTGTCTATGTAAAAACTCAAAAAAGTTAAGGCATCTTTTATAGCAAAAATTTGTCCGGCAAGTTTCTAAATTAATCTAATTAATATAATTTTCGTCTGATTGATATATAGCATTAGCGTTAGAAATGACAGTTAGAGTTAAATTTAATAAATATCTACAAAAATTATTCATATATATAGTTTTTATTTATCAAGTGATTTTAAGTTTGAACTTGTATAGTTTTTCGTAAAATTTTGTAAGTATGGATGCAAATTTGAGTAATATATATAGTAGTATCTAAGAATGTACCCGTGTATATGATAAATACAATAATGTAATTAGACATTTGTTATGTTTTATAACTAAAAAAAGATCTTTACATATTTGTTTAATTGAGTTAGTGTTACACTTTTAATTATACTTTTATTTCATTATTTTTCATGACTAATTTTAATATTATACCAATATTTAGTTTTGTTAATTTTTAGATATAAATAATGTCACAAAATATTTTATTTAAATAAAGTATAAGTAATGAGTATGCAGTAAAAAAAAAAATGCATATTGGTATACAAGTACGTAGAGTCTGACTACACTTAATTGAGGTTATTGATGTTATGTTTTATTAATTTTGTTTTTGTTAAGTTATTGGGTGCGCACATCTTAATTGCAGAGTGAAGATGTATGGGTTACGGCCCATATTCTCGTAGGCCCAATAAAATATATAAAATTAAAAAAAAAATATTATGGCCCATGCAGGTCTCGAACCTGCGACCTTCGCGTTATTAGCACGACGCTCTAACCAACTGAGCTAATAGGCCAGTTATTTATTTAGCTCCAAGTTATACTTTATATTATAATAATAATTGAAGTGACTATTAAAGGAACAATAGGAGTAGATAGAAGGAAGAGAATGGATAACATTACAGCAAGTGAAGTAGCTGGTTTCGGAGTGGGTGCTGTGCTCCTCTGTGCCACCGTTGCTGCCACCAAAGTCGATGCTTTCTTCTCTTCTTCTCAGCGCAGGTTCTCTCTCTCTCTCTCTCTCTATATATATATATGTTTTCTTTTTATGTCTAATTTTAAGTCTCGTGACTAATAAACCCCATTAGACTTTGTTAGGTAATATCATAATATGTGTTTCTTTGGCATTATTTTCACTATCCCATGTTTTAACTTGTCTCAAATGCTACCCAAATTAAATCAAAGCTGTATGTATAATTTCATCATTTGAATGCCTATCTCCCACTAAGACTGGCATTTACTCAACTCATTTTCTATGAATTTTGGAACCCATGATCATTCCTATGTGCTGACTAGCTACTACAGAATCTGCACCTTGTTCTAACTTTGCTTTTCAACTGTGTTGCATGCTTTTTATGACTTATTCATATTCTCTTTTTCACATAATCAAAGCAGGAAGGATATCATGGGTCCAGAACCTCTTTATTTACTTACTTTCCCATTTCTGAAGGTTTTATTCAGTGTATTAGGCCCTAGACGTACCCTTAAAGGGTAGAATTTGACTCATGCATGTCAATTAACAATTAATTAAGCTCTGCAAATAGTTAGAACTTCCATAATACAATGAATACATTTTCTAGTAATTGGTCATTTTGAGACCTAACTCTCATCTTTCCTCATTTTAAACCAATCTCTGAGGCACCACTATGAAAGCAGATATAATAGCTAATGTTATAATTACAGGTTCTTTAATCTTTTGGGGTCAATAATTTTTATCCCCAAAAAAATATCATGTGGTTCCTCAGCGTTAGAAGGTTCAATTTAGTTTTAGCAATCTTCTTTTTCTTAGCCCAACTCAATGAAAGTTTCTCTTTCCATTCCATCTGAAAAGCAAAGATGCAAAATCACAAATTTCTATTGGAAAATGCTGAACGGGCACAATACAACAACATTGTCCATCCAACAATGTTAAACCTCTTCCCTTGGATCCAAATATTACATGCCAGTCACAAAGCAAGATTTTCCCACTACCCTGTTGAGTCAATAGTGTAATTTTATGAAGAGTAACTGTTGAATGCCACTGTTTTGTTTGAAATGCTTGCAAACTAGTTTTACTTTTGAATTTGCTAGCAATGATATGGAGTAGCACTTGTATGCTTGACAACTGAAATTGTGACAAAATTGTGAAAAGTATGATCATAATTGTCATGGTCGACTAGTTAGGACTTGAGAGGATAATTCTAGCATTTTTTTATATCTTCTGTGCAAGATTTTATCGTATCATCAAGATGTTGGTGATTGTCTTTTTCTCATGTCTGGAAGTTGGTTTGACTTTGATGTACTTCAAATTCTGTTTTTTCTTTTCCTGGCAAGTAATTGAGTGCAACTTGAGCATCTTGGATTCTCCTGTCTCCTTTAAGTCCCTTTTATAACTTTTTCACTTGGTATTATTAAATCATGAAAAGATTCATCTGGGGCATGATATTTTCAGTCTTGTTTATATTATACCCAGCAAGTTACCAATATTGTTGAACTGCTTCAGTATTTGATTCTATGCCATGGTGGTATTGACCCTTTCACATACCCTTGAATTGTAATGCATGTAAAGTGAATTGGATGGCTAGAGTTTTAACAGTGATCGCAAAATGGTTGTAGTTGAGGAAGAAAGAATTTATGATACTAAGATAAATACAACACAGTAGATTCTATAGAACTTAGATGACAACTATTGTAAACAAGCTCTGTAGTGAGACATTGGTTTTCTTTCCTTCTTTATTTTATTTTTTTGCCATCCTCTCTTTATTAACTCATGCTGCAATCCTTTACTTGCAGCTCATTGGGGATGTGCAAGCGATGTGGCAATCTGAGGCGATTGGCTTGCTCCACATGCAAAGGAACCGGGTCGATCAAAGAAGGGGGAATACTTGGTCTTAAACTTGTAGAAGATTTGTATGAAATAATTGGTAACAGTGAATCAAAGGTGAAGCAGATAGCATGTGTAAAATGTCAAGCCAAAGGTTACTTTTCATGTCCTAATTGTTCTGAACTATAATCACATGGTTTTATCTTCTATACCTACAAATATTCTTGCCCAAAACATTCAATTTCGACATGTAACATTGTGAATTGTTATTATAGATGATGGTATGTTACTGCATGCAGTTTATCTTCTGCTCCTCTAATAAATTTTGCTTCATGCCTTAGTTGCTAGAACAAACATAATTTTATTATTAGACAACTGTATCATAATCAATTGTACCACTAGAGATGACTTGTTAGGAATTCATATATAAGTAACGGTTTCATATATAAATAATTAGGTAAAATATGTTTTTAGTCCCTGTACTTTCAGAAAAACTTGGTTTTAGTCCCTGTACTTTCGAATCAACCATTTTAGTTCCTGTACTTTTAGAAAAACTTGGTTTTAGTTCCTGTACTTTTAGAAAAATTTGGTTTTAGTCCCTCTCCTCTAATGGTGTTAATACTGTTAGCAGAAATACAGTTTCGTGGCTATAAACTGCCGCAAAATACACATTTCTCATGTATTTAAACTCAACATCATTGGCGGCTAAAAATCGCTATAGATTATTAAAAAAAATATACTCAAACTTAACGAGAAACTCGTCTCTTCCATTACCGATGACACATTATGTGTCTATTTTTTTAATAATCTATGGTAGTTTTTAGCCGCCAATGATGTTGAGTTTAAATACATGAGAAATGTGTATTTTGTGGCAGTTTATATCCACCGAAAACTGTATTTTCGTTAATAGTATTAATACTATTAGAAGAGAGGGACTAAATCAAGTTTTTCTGAAAGTACAGGGACGAAAATGGTTGATTTGAAAATAGAGGGACTAAAATCAAGTTTTTCTGAAATTACAGGACAAAAAACATATTTTATCCTAAATAATTGCATGTCAAGAGAAAATAAACCCACACTGCACAATCATAGAAAATGAGTTGCAGGAATAAAGTTGTTCTAACTTTATCAAGTCACCTAGTGCCTATATAACCCTTGATAGTTGGAAGGCGAAGCCAAAAAAACGAGTACTAATTAAACACACGTCAATGACATGGTTTTCTAATTTTCTACAAAACGTTCAAAACGATGACTGATCATGAAAGTACTGCACTTTCCAACAGGGAAACTCTGGTCACATTGAGGCCCATCTCCTCTCTTGTTATTGTAACCTGGATAAAGATCTTGATTAAACTCCTCTTCTCCAGCCAACACCAAATTCTCACGATCTGCCAACATCTTGATTTGCCACTTACATGTATTTGACCACCGAAACTAAGCATGTCTTTAGCATTTTTCAGAAATGCGCTCACTAATTCCTTGTGAAGCCTACATTTATTTGGAATATATATTTAGCAGTGGATCCAAAACACTAAGGGAATGTTTGAATTTCTGGCAGGCGTGTTTTAATAGTATGTTTGAGAGTAAAATCAGTTTAGGGTCATGTTTGTTTATTTCTCAAAAATACGTTTGAGAGTAAAGTTTTGCTTGAAAACTTAAGTTTGAAGAAGAGATACTTGAAATACTTTTGCAAACTCAGTTTGCAAACTTAAGTTAGCAAACTTTAATCCAAACATGCACCAAGTCAATAGAGCATATCTATTTAAAAAAGAGAGAGAAAAATACACTATCACATTATTGACTCCTACAAAACTATCAAAGTTATGCCAATGATGATTTGTGAGTGGTTTGATAAATGACAGTGTAAAATTGTTTTACATTTTCAGTACATCATTATTAAACTATTAAAAAAACTAAAAATTAATCAAAGAATCAGATTTTCAAATCAAATAGTTAAATAAAACTAATAATAAATAAAACATATGAATGAAAAATTAGGAACAATAGGTTTATTTTTGTTAGCAGGGGGATTCTCGAACCCACAACCCATCCCTCCCTCCCTTTTTCCTTTACTATCAAGTCAACCTTATAACTCCATAATAGTAGGTTTAAATGTATAACATTAAGAGGACAAATAATTAAGAGGACATAATATAAAGTGAGAGGTGCATTTGCACACCCTCATTCTAATAAAGGTCTGCCACTGGGAATGTATATAGTGTGATCGAGAGCTGAAAAAAATATACACATTACACATTTTTTCGCATAACTTACTCAATCTGATGGCCATCACTTTCACGAGCAATGAAACCAGCATGAGGAAAATTAAAAATTACGCGGTGAAAATTCCGACATTTAACTTTAAGAAGTGGTTCCTTCATTGTGTGGACGTCGACTTCATGCACAATGGTGCAGCCAAGAGCTTCGAGTTCAGTCAAGTTCCTCAATGCACTTCCATACTTCAACAATAGAGACGCTTACAAATATTAAAAAAAAAAATGAAGTTAGAAAAATGTATTAGGACCGTAACGCAGGTATAAGTCATCCATATTGTTCTTCCCACCGAATTAATTAATGATTGCAAAGTTGCATGCATCATACATATAATGTGTCAATTTCAATAGTTTAATATATATACATGCAAAGTTATCTTTTTCTCCTCCATTGAACACTAAGTCACTGCTCAAGTGAGCGAACTCCACTTTTACTTAGATTAAAAGTGAAGAAGAAATGAATGATGAGAATGAATATATATACACATATTGGTGTCTGAAGAAATTCCCCCACAATGTGTTTTGGAGAAGTCGAATTAATAATTATTGACTCTTTTTTCAGTTACGTGTTTTTAATGTATTGGAACATAGTGATTCTCGCATTTTTTTTCTTTCAATTACGGGTTTTTAATGTATTGGAACATACAATAATGTACTTGCGCAGGCTTTGTATGGGAACTAAGAAGCTTCCCCTTATTTTATCTTCTCGGAAAGTCCAAAATTAGTGGTGTGGAAATGGAACGTTATACCCAATAAGAGGAAGCGCAAGTGAACTTTACATGGGAAACAATGATCATCTTTAAGGTAAATATCAACTATGAACCGTTGATTTATTTTTTTGTTACATAACAGGTTGATTTATTTTTTGTTACATACTAACAGGTTGATTTGTTTTCTTAATACAGTACATTTTTTTTTAATTTTATTTTAAAACTACTGATGTTTTAAAAATTTATATCCTAATAAATATTTTTTCAAATATACCGTTTTTCATAGCTATTTTTCAACTATACCTTTTTTTTGGTACAGAATTATACCTTTATTTAAAATAAAGAGATATGTTTTACTACTATTATAATTTGAGAAATGCTAGAAATACACTATTTTTTATTGGTTGAAATTTATTAGAAATCACAATTTTTTTTAGGTTTCATGTCTTATTTAATGAATATCTATCATGATTTTACAACTTTCAATAAATTTTAACAAATAATAAAGAATGTGTTAAGAAAAATATGTTAGAGAATGTATTAACATTCCTATGAAATGACAATCTTTCGAAAAATATAAAGAAAGAGAACTCAAATGCCAATATATATTCTCTTGATTGGAACCCCTAAGAAACAATAAGAAAGAAAAGTTATGTAAACTTGTTGGCACTAAAAATATTTAATATCAAGAACAATAATTTATTATCGATTGGTGGCTGATTCAACTGATGTCCATTGACTAATGCGGGCCTTATGTTGGCACTAAAATGGCTAACAACTACAATAGTCATTTCTAACGACTAGGGGTGTGCAAAAAAAACCGGTTCGAACCGAACCGGTTTTGAACCGAACCTGAACCGAACCGGTTTGGAGTCGAACCGGTTTCCTTAAAACGAACCGAATTGGTTTTCACAATAAGTTCGGTTCGAACCGAATTGTTTTTGTAAACCAATTCGGTTCACTTAATAACCGAACTGTTTTTCTTTCTTACTTAAAACCAATTCGGAACCGGTTCGGAACCAGTTCGAAATCGGTTCGGAACCGAACCGGTTCTTTAAAACCAATTCGGTTCCGAACCGGTTCGACAAACCAATTCGCAAATATAGATTTAAAAACCGAACCTATTAAAACGGTTCGGTTCGGTTCGGTTCGGTTTTTTTACCGAACCGGTTTTTGAAGACCGCTACTAACGACTAACAACTATTTTTAATGGTTGGTGTGGGCTCAACAAAATTAGGCTTAGAAGCTGGAGGTAGTTTTTCGAGGCTGAATGTATACAAAACCATGATTTCCTAAAGAATAGGAGAAGTGGGTAGTGAAAAATAACAACTATTTTTTGCACCTAGAATGAAGTAGACAAAGGTCAAAACATGAAAAAATGTTCAAAGACAATTTTCAGGATAACCGCCCATGATGGAAGGATGTTTCGACAACTACCATATGTGGGTAGTTACCCGAGATCGGCTGATGCACCCAGAAAATGGTTGATTCTTGTACTGTTTAGAAAAACATTGTAAATAACATAAACACAATATAAAACAGGCTCCACCAAATCAATCACATTTATCTTTTTTCAGTCATTTATCTTTTATTTATCACTTTGTTTACAACTTTCTTTACCGCAACTTCATAGGAATAGCGTAGCATAGAAACTTTAATTCAACAATTGCTAGAAAGCTCTTTGGAGTGGACTAGGAATCTAATAAAGGAACAAAATTTCTTCCTTGAATCAATTGCCTAAAAAGAAATCAACTCATTGATAATTAGCCATTTCTCACTACTGATCAGTCACAATTTCATACCAACACTTGCACATAAGGATTCTACTCTCCAAAATGGAAAGAAAGGGATTTCATTTGTAATGATGAAATACCATTATATTATTTTATTATAAAATTTTAAATATCATTTAACATAACTTGTTAGGATTGGTTTAGCCTTGAGTTTCTGTTTCTGATGTTTCCTTGTGTATTCTGGTTAGAGGAAGTTAGTTAGAGTAGTTAATCTGTTACTCCTCATAACAGAATTAACTTTGAGTTGGAATGATTGTAGTAGCCTATTTAAGGCTTGTAACTACACCATTGGTTTAATAATAAGAAAGAACTAGCTTCTCTCTCAAGTTTTCTTTTCTCTGAAACTCTTCTCTCACTTTAAATCAGTTCTAGGTGTTACTTTGATCAATACCAAAGTGCAGTATCTGTTAATTCATAACAGATTGGTATCAGTAGCTCAAGGTTGGTTCGATTCTTTGGAGGATTCTTGTTTCGCAAGAAATGGGGTCTGCAAAGTTTGATATTGAGAAGTTCACTGGTAAGAACGATTTCGGGCTATGGAGGATGAAGATGAGGGCGCTGCTGGTTCACCATGGATTGGAGCAGGCTCTTGAAGGAGAAAAGAAGTTGCCAACAACAATGTCAGAAAGGGAGATGAAGGAGGTTCTTGATAAAGCGCACAGTGCTTTGATCTTGTCTCTCGGAGACAAAGTGCTGAGAGAGGTTTCAAAGGAAAAGTCTGCTGCTGCAATTTGGAACAAGCTGGAGAACCTGTATATGACCAAATCTTTGGCCAACAAGTTATACTTGAAGTAGAAACTATACACCCTCAAGATGACATCAGGGAAGGCACTGGAAGATCATTTAGATGATTTCAATAAGATCATTCTTGATCTGGAAAATATTGAAATCACGGTAGAAGATGAAGACCAGGCACTTCTGCTCTTGAGATCATTGCCAAACGAATTTGATAGCATCTCTGACACTCTCATCTATGGCAGGGATACACTGTCATTAGAAGAAGTTCAAGCAGCTTTGTTTACAAAGGAATTGAGAAGGAAGTCAGAGGGAAAAGGTGATCAAGATGCAGAAGGTTTGTTCACTAGAGGAAGGCCTGAAAAGAAAGAATTCAAGGGCAAGAAAGGTGCAAGATGCAAATCAAGAGAAGGAAAGAAGAGGAGATGTTTCCTCTGTGGAAGTGAAGATCACCTCAAGAAGGAATGCCCAGAATACAAGAAGAAGAAGAAGAAGAAACAAGCAGAACAGAAAAGTCACCATGGTGATGCTGATGTTGTCTCAGAAGGTTATGAAAGTGCAGAGGTGCTTTGTATTTCTGATACAGAAATCAAACCAGAATGGGTTCTTGATTCTGGATGCACTTTTCATATGTGTCCTAGCAAAGACTGGTTCACTACATATGAGGAAAGTCATGGAGGAAAAGTCTTGCTAGGGAACAACAAGGCATGCAATATTAGAGGAATTGGGTCCATACAACTCAAGCTTGCAGATGGGGCAATCAGAATCTTGCAAGAAGTGAGGCATGTCCCTGACTTGAAGAGAAATTTAATTTCTCTTGGAATGCTTGACAAGCAGGGGTATGTGAGCAAAGCAGAAGGTGGAGTTCTGAAGATTACTAAGGGTTCCATGGTGCTGATGAAGGGAAAACTGGAGAATGGTTTGTATCTCCTTCAGGGAAGCATCTTGAAAGGCACTGCTGCTACAGTCACTGAGTTGGATCAAACTCAGGCAAGTCTCTGGCACAAAAGGCTTGGACACATCAGTGAAGGAGGATTGAAGGAGCTCAGCAAGCAGAACCTGCTAGGAAAGGACAGTGTTGAATCTCTACAATTCTATGAACACTGCATCCTTGGCAAGGCAAAGAGATTGAAGTTTGCCACTGCTGTGCACCATTCCAAGGGTACACTTGAATACATCCATAGTGATGTATGGGGGCCAGCAAGGTTGCCATCACACAGTGGGGCTAGGTATTTTCTTTCCATAATTGATGATTTTTCTAGGAAAGTCTGGATCTATATACTCAAGCAAAAGAGTGAAGCCTTTGTAAAATTCAAGGAATGGAAGGTGTTGGTTGAAACTCAAACCAATAGGAAAGTCAGGAAACTCAGAACTGACAATGGTTTAGAGTTCTGCTCAGGAGAATTCAATCAGTTTTGCAAACAACAAGGGATTGAGAGGCACAAGACAGTAAGGTGCACACCTCAACAAAATGGACTAGCTGAGAGGATGAACAGAACCATAATGGAGAGGGTCAGGTGCATTCTGTTTGATGCAAAATGTTCTGCACACTTCTGGGCAGAAGCTGTGATGACCATAGCTTACTTGATCAACAGAAGTCCATCCACTGCAATTGAAAGGAAGACTCCAGAAGAAAAGTGGAGTGGACACCCTCCTAATCTAGGACATCTGAGGACCTTTGGCTGTGTGGCTTATGCTCACATAAGGCAAGGGAAGTTGGAGCCAAGGGCTTTGAAATGTATGTTCCTAGGATACCCTCAAGGAGTTAAAGGCTATAGGTTGTGGTGTGAGGAAAAGGGTCAGCCTCAAGTCCTGATCAGTAGAGATGTTGTGTTCAGGGAAGCTGAGATGTACTACACAAAGAAGGTCTCAACTGATCAGCAATCAGAATCAAATACAGATAGTATTCTGATGGAGGTGGAGCCAGTGCAAGGAAGGCTAAGATCAGAGGTCAAGGTTGAAAATCAGGAGGATGAGGTTGATCAGACTCAGCCTGATTTTCAGAACTATCAATTGGCCAGAGATAGGGAGAGGAGGACAATCAATCCTCCACTGAGGTTTGGCTATGCTGATATGGTTGCCTTTGCATTGAATATAGCAAAAGAGATTGAGACTAATGAGCCTAGGAACTATGATGAAGCCATCAAGAGCAATCAATCTCAGAATTGGATTGCTGCTATGAATGAAGAAATCAGTTCATTGCAGAAGAATGACACTTGGATTTTGGTGGAGAAACCAAAAGGGACCAGACTGGTCAGTTGCAAGTGGATCTTCAAATTGAAGGAGGAGATTCCAGGGATTGAGAAAGCAAGGTATAAGGCAAGACTAGTTGCAAGAGGGTTCACTCAGAGAGAAGGTGTTGACTAAAATGAGGTATTTGCACCAGTTGTAAAGCACTCTTCAATTAGAATGGTACTTGCACTAGTAGTTCAAAATAATATGGAATTGGAGCAATTAGATGTGAGAATAGCCTTCCTACATGGAGAGCTGGATGAAAGAATTCACATGACTCAACTAGAGGGATTCATTAAGGAAGGTGATGAGAACAAAGTGTGTTTGTTAAAGAGGTCACTCTATGGCCTCAAACAATCTCCTAGGCAATGGTATAAAAGGTTTGATACCTTCATTGTGCAGAGTGGATTCAAGAGGTGTGAGTATGACAGTTGTGTGTACTTGAAGGACACTGATGCTGAATCCATCATCTACTTACTGCTTTATGTAGATGACATGCTGGTGGCTTGTGAAAGCAAGGAGGAGATTGACAAGGTGAAGGAAATGCTCAAGGGTGAATTTGAAATGAAGGACATGGGGCCCGCCAGAAAAATTTTGGGAATGGAGATTCTGAGGGACAGAACCAAGGATATCTTGATTATCACTCAGAAGAGTTATATAGATAAGGTGCTGAAGAGGTTCAACATGGACAAGTCCAAGGCAGTGACAACTCCTATGGCTCAGCATTTCAAACTCTCACACAAGAATTCACCAAAGACAGAAGAGGAAGCAACTTACATGAAGAAGGTACCCTATGCTAACGCAGTAGGGAGTTTGATGTATGTCATGATATGTACAAGGCCTGATCTAGCTTACTCAGTAAGTCTGGTCAGTAGATACATGGGAAAACCAGGAAAGCTACACTGGGAGGCTTTGAAGTGGATTCTAAGATACTTAAAGGGAACCACTGAAGTTGGATTACTGTATGAAAGACATGAAGAAGTTGAAGGGAATGTGATAGGATTTGTTGATTCAGATTATGTTGGATGCATTGACACCAGGAGGTCATTGACAGGTTATGTGTTTCAGTTCTGTGGAAACACTGTCAGCTGGAAATGTCACCTGCAGAAGGTGGTCTCATTGTCCACAACAGAGGCAGAGTTTATTGCATTGACTGAGGCAGTAAAAGAGGCAATATGGATGAAGGGAATGGCTTTAAGTTTGCAGGCCCAGAGGGGAGGTGCTAAGGTGTTTTGTGACAGCCAAAGTGCCATATATTTGGCTAAGAATCAGACATTCCATGAGAGAACTAAGCACATAGATGTCAAGCTTCACTTTGTAAGGGAAGTAATTGCAAAGAGGGAGGTGAACCTAGAGAAGATCAGCACTGAGGACAACCCAGCAGATGCATTGACAAAGACTTTGGCTGGTCCTAAGTTTCTTCATTGTGTACAGATTATGAAAATTGTATAGTTGATTCAAGGCTTAACCAAGGTGGAGAATTGTTAGGATTGGTTTAGCCTTGAGTTTCTGTTTCTGATGTTTCCTTGTGTATTCTGGTTAGAGGAAGTTAGTTAGAGTAGTTAATCTGTTACTCCTCATAACAGAATTAACTATGAGTTGGAATGATTGTAGTAGCCTATTTAAGGCTTGTAACTACACCATTGGTTTAATAATAAGAAAAAACTAGCTTCTCTCTCAAGTTTTCTTTTCTCTCAAACTCTTCTCTCACTTTAAATCAGTTCTAGGTGTTACTTTGATCAATACCAAAGTGCAGTATCTGTTAATTCATAACATAACTATATACATTTTACTAAGGGATTTTGTTTGTAATGATAAAATATCATTATATTATATTATAAAAATTGAAAACATCATTTAACATAACTATATACTTTTGTTTCTTCTTCTTCCTTGATCTAAGCAAAAAGAAAATTATTTTCTCTTTTTTCTTTTTTTTTTTTTTGGTTTCTCACATTATTTTTTTTAGGCAATCATGTGAGGTATGGTTAATTTATTTATTTTCTATTTTTCTTTCTTTTTTGTTTCCCACATGTATTTTTCTACCATTATGTTTGAAGTACGGTCGAATATTAAATGTGAACATCTCTTTCAACAAAGATTTGTTCCTTTGGTTCAACATGATATGAGAGACTAGCCTTTTTCCTCTAGACCCAACCTTTGTTTGTCCCTACTTTTTATTCTACTCATTTTTTCTTACATTCAAAAAAATTATTAATGTTTGTTCTTGCCAAACTAATAAGTTACCATTTTTTACTTCCAATAATTATAAAATGTATCGTCCCAATTTTAATCATAGCTATATGTCGATTGTGTTCTTCTTATTCAAGCTTTTATGCCTCATTCACCTTTTTGGCTTGAGGGTGGAGGGTTGTGTACCCTCTCAGTTACAAGCCGAGCTATGTACATCTTAGATCCGCAACCCTAAACTGACTTATCACCATATGTTGATAGGTGTCATAACCTCTGTATAGTTTTTTTTTCTTTGATTTGTTGGAAGTCAGTGTATGTTGTTTTGTGTTAGTCAAATTGCGCCTTAATTGGTGGGGAGCGGATTGGCCCTAAGACATAGTAATCTTTGTCATGTTGAGCTTTAATTGGTGGGAGTGGATTGATCTTATTACATTTATTGCTGGGGTACTGATCCGAAGATTCAGTGGAGTGGCGGGTTACCTAGATAGACCAATCAACTAGTACTTCTCGTAGATGGTGCCTTAGAGGTTAATTTGTATTTATTTGAGTGTTTTCAAATAAATAAATGTTTGATAACCTCTGTTGCGCATTGTGGGTCCTGCACTTATGTGCTGTGTAATTGTTTTCGGGTATCACTTGTACCCTGTGATATATAAAGTTTGCATTGCTGATAAAATATATATATATATTTGACAGTTAAGAAACTAAAATCCATGATAACAAGAGATCTCTCTTAATTCAAATAATCACACACATAAGCTCGAGTTAAAAATCCTCTTAGATATGAAAAATAGATAGAACACACATCCTTAAATGCTCTAGTCATGGGCGATCCTCAAGCCACCCTCTGGAAGGTTTTCCGTGACCGAAACATAAACATACACTTTTTTTTTAACTTCTCTTTCTCTTCATTATTCTTGCTATTTTTCTCTACCTTTTCCATGAATAATTAATAATATCTATCACTTGTTTTCTCTAACTTTTTTTTTCTTCTAATCTTTCTCTTTCCTCCGCTCCAATCAATTCCAAAGTGAAAGAATATATAAGTAGATGTATGCTTATAATTACTCTTATATACTTCAAAGAATATGGTGGCATATTTTTTTTTTCCACCATGACATTAGTGTGAAGTATTTATCAGCTTTGCAAATGATTAATTTCTGCTAGGGAACCTGGCTGGCTATCTTAATGGGATCTCCTCTCCCAATTATATTTTTTCCATCCACAAGGTTCGAACTCAAGATCTTCCTTAAGGGGACCGAGTCTAGTACCACTCGGACCAATGACTTGTTGGTTGGTGGCGTATTGTTTTCCTCCTTAACATAAGAATAATGAATAATGCATATTAATTTAAGTTAAACTTTGCTGGGGTGGTTTGAGGTTTATCTTGTGCTCCTCGATCGTGTAAATTCGCCTTATGCCTTGGTGCCAGAACAAACATTATCGGAATACAGCTTCATTTGCCAGGATTCTTTGTATGATTTGTCAATCAGTTGTTTTCATTTAGCCATTGTTATTGGCCTTAATTTATAAGCTGTGAATCCAATTCTGTGTTAAATCTACCATATATACCATAAGATCATCTTTGTTCTTTCTAGCAAGCATACCACTATAACAAAGAGAGAAATGATAATGTTAAAGCAATGATGATGTATGAGTAACACTTGAATAAAAGGGGTTAGAACATGTTTGAATACGGGTCCCAAATTATGTGACCCGTGTCCACTTCAAATTGCGCAGTTAGTATTTCATATCCCAATTTTGACATATTATGCGATGTCTTACATAAGAATTAGGCTATACTAGTACTTGGTACTTGGTAGGCCTTGACATGTTTGCCAACGTTGACCTAGGCCTAGTTTTTCACTTGTTGAATTCTACGTATTTTATGTTACATTTTTCTACACCAACTTTTAAGCCTAGTTTATTACATGTAGACTCTAATTATTTTATATTACCAACTTTTATACTCCTTACAAAAAGAAAGGGCTCTTGCACTCCCGAATCCCGATCTTTTTATGTCCAGGAAATTTGACATTTTATAAGAGTAATTTGACATTATATAAAGGTATAATAGGGAGTGAAAATAAATTGTAATATATAGATTTTCTTATTTCTTATAGGTATTTTTAGCCAAGCCTAACTTTTCCCATGAAAACAAATAAAGGTTCATATGAACTAAAAGTGGGTTTAAAAATTATGTTTGAAAAATGGTTTAACAAATGTTAATAAGTAAATTTAAATTTAAATAGTTAAATGATTAAAAATAATTTAACAGTTGGTTAACTGACCATATGAGTAGGGCCTCTATTTTTTTTTTTTTTTTTGTATTTTACAAATAAAAGGAGAACCACCAAAAATTTAGATGAAAAATTAGACTAATTCCGTCCCTAAATGTCAAATTAACTGTACCACAAGAAATACTACACAAATCTATGTTGAGAACCAACAATATTTAGAGGAAAAAAATAATTATTTCTTCTTATATTTAGCCTCACCTTATTAGATTATGTTCCTAAATGTCAAATTCACTGAACCACAAAAAATACTGCACTACTCGTCTACTCTATGTTGAGAACCACCAATACTTGGATGAAAAAATAATTATTTCTTCTTATATTTAGCATCACCTTATTAGACAAATATAATTCTGTTCCTAAATGTCAAATTCACTCTACGTACCACAAGAAATACTACACTACTCTATGTTGAGATGTTCGAAAGAAAAAGTTATGGGCGTTAGATGACTAGCTTCAAGCTTGTAGGTGGAAGTTTAACAGAGGCCAAGAGCATAAAGAAATGGAGATACACACAAAATTAATAATTTAACTATAATATTGCTTAAAAAAAGATAAATATTGTCGCAATTTTCATACTACCAAAAGATACAAAAAAGTGACACTTCATAGTATTCAATACTAAACACACATCAATAACATGGTTTTCTAATTTTGTCAAAGAAGCTAAAAAATAGAACGAGTCCTGAACTTGAAAGTACTGCACATTCCAAGAGGGAAACTCTGATCACATTGAAGCCCATCTCCTCTCTTGTTATTGTAACCTGGATAAAGATATTGATTAAAATCCTCTTCTCCAATAAACACCAAGTTCTCACAACTTGCCAACAATTTGATATCCCACTGATTGTAAGGATGCGTTGTCTTGTGAGTAATATGAATTTCTCCACCGAAAGGACTAAGAATGCATTTAGCATTTTTCAGAAATCCACTCACTAAATTCTTGTGAAGCCTGCATTTAATTTGAATATACATAATTTAAATGGGAGCTAAAAAGTTACTTATATATAGATTGAACATTTTTCGCATAACTTACATAATTTGGTAGGCATCACTTTCACGACCAACGAAACCAGCATGAGGAAAATTAAAAATTACGCGCTTAAAAGAACGATGTTTGAGAAGATGGTGTTCGGCCATAGTGTGGACGTTGACTTCATGTACAATGGTGCAACCAAGTTCCTCAAGTTCAGTCAAATTCCTTAATGCACTTCCATACTTCATCATTAAAGATGCTTAAGAATTTGACGTATTCAAATATTAAAAAAAATAAAAATGAAGTTAGCAAAAATGTATTAGCATAGTTGCAAAGTTGCATGCATTATAATGTGTCAATTTCAATAGTTCAAAATATATATACCTCTAGAATCAAGAGAGGTAGCAACCATGTTTTTGGCTGTGCCAAATGCCCTTGCTAAACAAAGTGAAAATGAGAAATCTCCATCTCCCACTAGCAAAATCTCATGAGAGCTACGGTAATGCGTTATCCTTTTCTCTTCCATTGAAAACTACGTTACAACTCAAGTGAGTATACACTTTTTACTTGAATGTGAAGAAAATAACCAATGTTGAGAATGAATATATATACACAAATTGGTGTCTCAAGAAATTCCCCCCAGTGTTTTGGAGAAGGCGAATTAATTATTATTCACACATTACATGGTTTTTAATGTATTGGAACATAGTAATACTTGCATTCGGGAAGTGAGAAGCTTCCCCTTAATTTATCTTCTGGGAAAGCCCAAAATTTGTAGAGTGGAAATGGAACGTTGTACCCAATAAGTGGAATTGCAAGTGAACTTTGCATATGGGGAACAAATATAATCTTTAAGGTGAATATCAACAAGTACCAGCCGTTGCACGGGTTGATTTGTTTTATACTATCTTATCTATCCTCTTCATTTTATATTTATTGATGTTTTGATTTATTTAATTTTATTTCAAAACTATTGATGTTTTAAAAATTGAAAATCTAACTAATATTTTTTCAGTTATACCTTTATTTATAATAAAGAGAGATGTTATGTTGTATTTTAGGATTTAGTTGGAAATTAAATTGATGGTTAGGAAAAAGATATGAAAATCTGTAATTCAATTTATGATTTTTAGTTAGAGTAAAAAATGAAATAAGGGTATCTTTGTTTTTTTTACTCCCTCCAGACTGAAATATAAGCAAAAAAAAAAAACTGATTCACATCCTTTAAGAAAATTAGTTAGCATCATTTAATTTTGATAGTCTCAATAAAATAATTAACACACTTCCTAAAGTAGTCCTTGCATTTAATTGCATAGGACAAAAAAATAGAAGGTTGTTGGAAACAAAACTTTAATTAAATGAAAGGTATTTTAAAGATGGTATCATTAAATAGGAGAGAGTTAGTTAAAATTTGCTTATATTTTAGTCCAACACACATGTAATTTTTGTTGCTTATATTTCAGTTCGGAGAGAGTATTTTTTATCAGTAAGGGTATCTTTGTTTAAATACACACAATTGTAATTTCTTAATTACTATATCTTATTAAAAAAATTAGTATATATTCTCTTGCTTGGAAGTTGGAACCCGTAAGAAACAATGAAGAAAGAAAAGCTATATATGTAAACTTGTCACCTGGCATAAAGATTGTGCTCTCCAAAATGCAAAGAAAAAGGTGCATAGGAGAGAAGGGATTTTGTTTGTAACTAATGATAAAATTACCCTAATTGAATTTTATTTTAGTATATTTGTGTAAAATTTTAAAATATCATTCAGCATAACTACATGTGTTTCTTCTTCTTCTTCTTTTTTATAAAACCAAATAGGTAGAGAGAGAATACAATTTTCATTTCACTTCATTTTCTTTATTATTTTCTTGATCTAAATAAATTTTTTATTTTCTCTTTCTCCCTTCTTTTTATTCTACTCATTTTCTATTCAATTCTTCTTACATTCAAACAAATTAATTATTCGTGTTTGTTCTCGCCAAACTAATAATTCGCCTCCCGGCTTGAAATAACCAGTAAACATTTTTTCTTCAAGGAATATGAAGGCATATTGTTTTGCTCCATAACATAAGAATAATGGATAATTTAAACTTTTCTGGGGTAGTTTGGGGTTTATTTATGTCCTCAGAACTAAAGTATGAATGGAAGTGGACTGAATTGGAGAAAGTCATGATAGCTATATAGAACCGAACCCTAGACTATAGAAGGAAAGTAACTATAGGTTTTGGCCTTTTATTCAAAAAACAAATAACGTTAGCAATTGTTGATGATTATATTCTTTTTCTTTTTCGGAAATATTCTAGATTTGGTTCTGAAGGCCCATTGCTTCATCGATCTTGCCATTTTTCTGAGTAATGATATATTATAAATACTTTATCATATCAAATATTTTATTAACATATATCATTTTTCATTATCTTTCTTCCTATTGCATAACATCATCTACTATAATTACGCCGCGTTCGTTTAAGGTGAAACTCTCTCATTTTAGCTGCAAGTGAAAGTGTTTGCAGCTGAAAGTTCTCTTTTCAACGGTTTGGTGGAGCTGAAACATGGGCGAAAGATTTATGGTATTACACTTGTGAAGGTCCTTTTGTGGGGGGTGGCACGTCTTTTATTGGAGTAAGTGTAAACATCATTTTTTGTTGGGGCATACAACTGGGAAGTTGGTTTCAAACTTCCTAATAATATACAAGTCAATAGGAATAGATGAATGAGTGGTTATCACATATTTATGTGCATTTGCTGCGATAAATACTAGATAACCTTTTATTCTTCATTCAGTGGGTGATATACACTTGTAGAGGAATATGGTACTGCTGGTACCGCTTTTATAATATATATAACATATAACATATCTTTTGTTGATAAAAAAAAACATGGGCAAAAGTGTGATGAAAAATGTGGGTCTCACGCTGAAATTTTTCACCTAAAAAATGAGGTGAAAGTGGGATGACAGTGCACAGTAAAATGGTTTCATGTTTGTATACCAAAATTGCCCCTCCGCTATAGCGAATCTCGTGGACCTTGTGTCCCATTATTATATTTTTCAAGTGATATGAACCTGTGAGAGAGAGAAGCTGGTAAGGATAGCATCACTATATTTGATTATGTTGTAAGCATAATCGAATATGCTTACAACATAATCGAATATCTTGGTAAGGATAATGCCACACAAATTCGATTATGGTGTAAGCATATTCGATTATGATTATAACATAATCGAATATGTCTGTTAAAAAATATGTTGCACCTATTTTTTTTTTATATATGCACCTACTTTTTTATATACATTGCACGTATTTTTTTTTTTTTTGGAAATATATATCGAATGATTTGAATGTCATGTAATAGCCAAAAACAAAATGACATATAAAAATTTTCTTTATTTTTTTATTTGAAAAACAATTTTGTGCAGTGATATTTTATCATGTGAATGTGTAGGTGAGTGAATAATCGATTATATGCATGTTAAATTTAAAAAAAAATCGTAAAGAGCAAAAAAGTAGCAACAATGTCAGGGGAAAAATGGAAAAAATATAAATAATTAACTTCTATTTTTTTTTCTTTTTTCCTACAACATTACTTTAATTCAAAATTTTCATCCCTTTTTAACTCTCTTTCATCTTTCTTTCATCTTTACCAAACAACTCCACTTTTCACTATCTTTCAGACTTTTATCTCTTTTTATTCCTCACACTTTCATCCAATTTCTTTCCACACAACCAAACACAATGTTAGGCATCATTTGTACTCCTCTCTTTTTCTCTCTTTTTTTATACTTAGGTGTCCTTAAGATAACTTCCTTCCTAATTTGGATTATCAAAACGAGCAATAATACATAGACACATACACAATATATATACCTAATTAATAATCTTTATTTCTGTTGTCAAATTATAACACTTAATTATTAGTATATCTCTCTCTTCTATTTTTATCTCTAAGTATCTAACAATACAATGTTCATGCATCATTTTTCTATGAAAACAATATTGTGTCTCATTACATGAATATTAGTTGTATTAATTAGGCAAATAGTGGTACACTTTTCAAATGAAATACCATTTTATAAGATACAAACAACTCTTCTCCTCACTCCTCGTTACCAATCATGGACAAGATCATATATATATCATTAACTGCTAGTAAGTAGAGGTGTCAAATGGGCCGGGCCCGTTGGGCCAAGTTGCTGAAACGGGCTGGCCCGGCCTGGCCCGAATGTATCGTAGGCCAAATTTTTTTAGGCCTAGCCTGGCCCGTTTGGCCCGTTAGGCCGGGCCTAATTGGCCCATTTATTTTTTTTTGTTTAAATTAGCCTAATTTTAAAAGGAAAAAATTAAAAAAAAAAAAGGTCGGGCCAAGAATTTGTAGGCCCGGCCTGGCCCGTTAGGCCAGGCCAAATTAGCCTTTTTTTTTTAGGCCAATTTTTTTTAGCCTGATCCGACCTGGCCTGACGGGCCATCGGGCCGGGCCAATTTTGACATCTCTACTAGTAAGGCGCAAATAGGGAGAATATATGTAATTTGGGGTAAGATCATATGGGACAAACTAATTGGTGTTCAACAATATGTGGCTAGCTATTAGCTATGCACGGAAGATTCTTCCCTTGTTCCATACTTCCATTTGTCCTATGTCACAAACCACAGTACTCCATGTGTTAAGAGAGGGTCCTGAGTGTGAAAAGCAAGGGCAAGACCCCCCCACTTGGTATAATTATTTGCTATGAAGATTGAAGGTGTATGATTGGATCTGGTTAAATTTATTTGAAAGATTGGGCAGTGGACCTAAGGGAAGTGACCTTTGTGCTAGTTTGTTAGGCCATAATGGGGGGCAGATGCTATTCCTCTACTGTAGCAGACGATATGGAGTCCTTAGTGATTCCCTAGCAGTGGTAACTAGGCAAAGACACAAGCATCTCATAAGAAGAAACGGGATTAATTATTTTTTTTTAATGAAAGCACAATATGCATAACAATTATTACATGTGTTCTATAATATGTTCATATTTTTATTAAAAATAATACTAAAAGTATTTATAAAACAGTACCTAAATCTTGTAATGTTTGTATACCCGACTCTTAAAAAATTGAGCCAATACTAATTAAACTAGATACTGACTTATATCATCTGTTTGATAAAATTAGTAATAAAATTGAGTAAAATAAAGCAAAATAATATTATAAAAAGATAATGTAAAAATATGTTATGTGTATATGATTTTAAGAAAAAAAAATAAATGTTGGATTCTTTCCGTAGAAATATCAATTTTAATTAATCATTCATTTCAAAATTTGAGGATGTTTAGGCAAAAAAATATCTCATATCTATAAAAATTGACTAGAAATTAGCTAAGTCTTCAATTGGGTAACCTTGACCAAGAAGTTTGATACCTGCTGTTGGGTTAATTGTTGCAAGCATATAGTTTTTTTTTTCTCTCAAAAAAATAAAGAAATAATTAAAAAATGTTATTCAATGTTGATTGGACTTTTGTCAGTGGTTGAATCTACCCAGTTTTTGGTGCCCCAGATCACCGCACAGTAACTCTAGATTTGCTTTTTTCATGGCACGCGTCCGAAGCAGGTCACCGTAGAAAATCCAATGGTTATGTTCTCCTTCACTCTCCATCCGACACGTGTCCTCTAGTGGTGCAGGGTTTTCCATCAATCGATTTCGCGTCACCTGGTACTGTGCATTGTAGCCAATCAAAAGTCGACACGTTTCTTTTCTTTAATTTCATAGTGCATCAGTTTTCTTTATATGTACAGTCTGAGTACCCTTTGGAAATTGGTGAAATTTGGGATGGATTATGTAATGGAGCCATAGTTGACCATAAAGCATTGCTTACGCCAGGAGCACTGGTTAAAGCAATCTTTCCTTGCATGTAAATGTGGTTTATTGAGTTTTATTGTTATTATTATATTGGTGTATGGAATAACATGGGTTCGACTTTAAAATTATAATTATGAAATTTTTTATCCTAGATAGAGATCATGGGTCCCTAACTTAGAGCAATTTTAATGGAGTAACTCTCCTTATGTGCTTTCAATGGAATCCATTTGTACACATCACTCATTTTTACTCTTCTCAATATAAACACTTCTAAGCATTCATTCTCTCCAATAGAGCAACTCTCTTGAGTGCTTCCAATGGGTCCTACCAAAATTGAATTTAGTGAAGGAGGGGGGAGTAACATGAATTGTGTTATTAAAATATTATTTATAAGAAAAAAAAGATTTTTTTTTTAATTTCAAATCTCTCAAGCACCGATGCTCCCTAAAGCAATATCCCTATACGGTTGAACAAATGGCAGAATGCTTCTCAAGCGGCAACAGTGCTTCCCAAGTAAGGTGCTTGTTCTTATTGGGTCAAAGACTAATCCTACTCGTGGTGCGTGGTTACCGTTAGTCCAAGAAAATTTTGCACACGAAGGAATCAAACATGGATTGTCTTACTAAATAGATCGTTCTCCCATATCTGAAAGCAACGAAACTTTACACTACTGTACCAACCCTATAGATTTATAATTATGAAATTTTTGTTCAGGTTATCATTATGAAATTTGAATGTCTTTCACAATTAAAATCATAATTCTAATGTCTAATTTCATGTATTTCTAACGCAATTAAAACTAATATTTTTCTCCATCTCTTACCTTTATTATGTAAATTATAATTCTTATGTATTTTACAATTCTAGCTATCGTTATAGTCACTACCACACCACCATTATTCTTGATTATTTTCACTATCAATTGTTTTTATCACCATCATGACTGTCTCTAAATACCACTACTCTTGATCATCATTGTTGTTATGATTATCATTACTTTCACTTCTTTATCAGTGTTGCCAACAAACAATTGCATGTAAATTGTTATCACTGTTGCCATTTTCACTCAACTTCCACTATCACTAATATTATCAGTTCACTGTTATTGTTATCATTATCATAATTATCTCTACTGTTATACCTCTCCTCGACCTACTGTTATTGCTACTTGTAGGTTTTTTTTTTTAAACTTAAACATAATGTAATTTTATCTACTACTATCACTAATTGAAAGAGTTATAAAGAAATTAAAATTTAACTTTAAAAAATTATAATATTAAACTCTAATTCTTCACGAAATTAATCAGAAATAAGAATTATGACTCAAAACCAATTCCACTTATGATAAAATTATAATTAGTGTTGCAATTCTGAATTACAATTATAATTTGATGTGCCAAAAAAATTCTTATAGATAATCTTGTTCAAAACAAGATTTTTATATCGTTGTACGTACATCATCAATTAGCAAATGATTCTTGATATATATATATAAGAAAGGAACTAGATACTTTCTTATTTTTGAGCAACATAATATAATCATAATAGAGAAAGAAAACCATAAGAGAAAAAAAATAATTAATTAACGAGCCTTATGATTAATCATTGTGGTCATTACTGTGAGTTTTCTCTTTCCATTAATATCATAACGTCATAAGAAAATACCTAAATTCATATGAGAACTTTTTTTGACAGAAAAATTCATATGAGAACTTAAATCTTCAACATAAGACATTATGTATAAAAAAAAAAAAAAACTAGATAAATCTTATTTGGTTCTGGATTGAAGGATATCTTAAATTCACTCAAAAATGAATGACCGATTTGTAAAATTAAAAAAAAAAGATAAAATTTTAATATTTTAAGGAAACAAACATATATTTAAGACGTTTCTTTTGTCTGATAATTTATTAAGATTATTATATATATAAATCCCACATTTTTATCATTTTGTATTTATTTAAATATTAAAATACCATTTCCCCCTATTAATATGTCGTGTCTTAGTATTACCCTCGTGCATTTTCTCGCTTTAAAATTGGATCGAAATATTAAAAGCGGAACCGTATCATTGCAAGCTTTGTTTGAATAAAAGTTGAAAAAGTAATTTCAATGCACAATTTTTTTTAAAGGAATTTCAATGCACAAAATAAAGGAAAAATTATTATTTTGGAAGTAAAAATACTTTTAAACTCTCACAACTGAAATCCAAAAATGCACAGTATTATTCAGTTGTTATTATCATATATATATATATATATATATATATATATATATATATATATATATATATATATATATATATATATATATATATTTTAAAATGTTATCATATATAATATGTATTAAAGTTATAAACTTGTAATTATTTAACATCATGTATATTTTACTCTTGAAAGTAATATCTAAAATAGGGACGGATGGAATAGTTAGGTGAAACTATTAATTTTATCTAAAATAGTTTTTTTTTTCTGAAACTAAATTCTATATAGTAATCTAATTAATAACTGAATAGTATATATAATGTTGTCCTGATGATCATATGACATTTGTAAATATGTAATAGATAATATAGACCTTTGTAAATATGCAATTTAATAGTAAAAAACTTACACTTGGTGTCATCAAATTTTGTCTTAATAAGATCCATATTCACATTGGGTGCAACTCTGACATTAAAAAATAAAAATAAAAATTGGGTGCAAGTGCAACTCTCGATAAACTTCACATTTAATAAATTTCTTCCCGAAATAAGCTTTATCAATCTAATAATTGAATTAAAAGTTTTGACAAAATAAATCAAGTCTACAAAATTATAAAATTAAAAACTAATTAATACTTTGTTATACTACTTTTTTATAATATACTATAATATGCTATTTAAACATAAATACATCTTTATTAGTATAGTACGTATTCACAAATTTTAAATAGTTAAATGTTTGAATTGGTTAAATTTGCTATTTATAAAATGTTATTATATATATTTTTATTAAAACTGGTGCACGTGTGAATAAAAGGCACGTGCTATAGATTTAAAAGAAAGAAAGAAAGACAGAAAGATAATTAAAAGAAGGGAGAAGCTATCATAGTTGGAACTCTTTCTTAGGCCACAAAATATGCAGCACATTTAACAAAGTTGGTTGGATTGGTGGATTTTAATGCGATCAAATAAATCTGTCTTTTTCTTCCTTATTTGGAATATAGGACCCTACCAATTCTAACATAAGTTGCCTCCTTGGCATAAAATACAACTGGATGGAATCATGCACCCGTAGCTAGCTGTGTACAATTAATCTTCTCATTTGACTTTAGAAGTTTTTGCAACTAAATTAACCTAAGTCACGTATCATTTATGGGTTCTGATCAAATCCAAATTTGACATTTCTTCATAGGGTGTGGTTTTGATCTAATTGCGGCACCACGACTAAAAGAAAATGACAAAAACCTAGTTGTGCAACACCTAAATAGCTAGCTATAAGAAATAAATTAGACCGAGGTTGGTGTTATTCACTCATTTTATATGTGGAAATGAAGAAGAAAATTCTAAGACTACTTACTTAACATTGTCTAAATCCATATTGGTATTCATATGGTTACAAACATAGCCTAAGTTATACAAGTTGATTTAATTTTAACTAAATTTCATTCACCGTAAATTAGTAAATTTGAGAACAAAGTAATTTTGAAAATTGAAAATTTAATTTTGTTCTGATTAATATTTTCATCATCATGGAGAAAAATAGTACTTAATTAAAATAAATGCTAATGTGTCCGAAGTTGTATCAGTCAAATTTGCAAAATGTTTGATACCTTGGAGGACAAAACTTTAGTAAAAATTACAATAATTTAATTAGAATGCATTGATAGTGTAAATGTATTTTCTTATGTAGTCATTTAATTATAAATTATCATATATATAATAAGATTTTTTTATAATAATTACTCTAAAGGTTATATTTAAAATGATTTTTAATTAGTTAATAGTATAAAAAAAATTTACATTGAAAATTATTAAGCTAAATTTTTAGTCATGTGCTTGTGATGTATGTTAGTATTACTTAATTAAAACATAACACGTGTTAATTTATACTTTTCCATCCCTTTCAAAAGTAAAGTTGTAAAAATAGGTTCAATCTGATGGGTTACAATTAATTGTGTGAATTAAACTAAAAAAAAAATTAAACTCAAATCAAGCATATTTTTGCCCAACATAACCTAGTTCAAGTTGTATTATACTATTCCTGTTGGGGTTAAGAAGAAGACTAAAATTTTAATTAATTTTACATACATATCATCACCATTTTGTTACTAGGAAAATTGAAGCACATACAGTTGACAAATGTGTTAACTTTCCAATTTGGTTGTCATTGACCAAAAACTAAATTGTACAAGTTTAATTCCCATTTATCTACATTATTTTTAAACATTTTTTATTATAAAAAATACAAAGAAAAAGAATAGAATTAGCCAAGTCAGGGGAGTTGGCTCTCCCAGCATGTATTCAACCATATTAGGTTGACAAAATACTAGCTTGAAACATATTTAGACTTGATTTGGTCCAACATAAAAATGCCCTAAATTGAAGCGACCTGAGCCAAATTGGCCAAACCATTCCATTTCGAAGTTCTATTTAGAATTACACTCTCTGGAGAACCACCTGAAAATTCTAAAATGGCATGGCATTCGATTAAAGTCCTCCATGAAGGTGATATGACGTACATGTTGGAGCCTCCTAGGTGCGATTATTGCTATGATTATTGTGCCAAAAGGAGTGAACTACGTACCTAACATATATTGATCAGTGATCAATATTTACAACCCTATCAAGCTTTTTTCTGGATGGGGAATTTTTCAACGATGACACCAATTAAGTAATTGTGCTTGGCATTATAATAAGTGTTTTATTGTGATGATGACTCTCTTAGCTTGTTGAGGTCAAGCTCTTGGAGGGGTGAAGTTGCTAAATCCAAGTTTTTTAGGATGATGGTTTCAAGAGAGATGAAATAAATCATGAGGTCTATAAAATAACATGTATAGTATATGAGAAAATAGGTTTTGCATTGATAATGTAAAACAGTTTTATATCCAATCACAAATTATCATGATGAGAAATTTGTTGATTTTTACAATAATTTTCTTAAAAGTCAGACCAACGGTGATTTATGATTAGTTGACTATATAAAGCTATTTTATACTGTTAGTGCATGACTATTAAACACATAATATATTGTGATGAAGGAACAATAACCTAAATACTTATGAAACTTCAACTGAGTTTTGTCCTTAGAAGAATATATTGTGCTAATTTGTTTTATAAATTATTTAAGACACATTCTTTTCATTTAAAATTTATTTGTTATTTAGGTTATGATTTTCCTTTCTTATACACCATATATGCATAGGTTAAAAATAAAATAAATTATGTTAGAAACAGAAAAAATTATTATATTGATAATAGACAAAAATATTTATCATATTTTGAAAACTTTCAATTTTTTATTTCCTTAAGTTATTCAATAGGCATATAAGATTAAAAAAACTTGTTTAATACTATTGTTCAATAAAAAAAAATTGTAGTTGTATTTAACCAAATTACCTTTGTAAAAAAATTCAATATATTATTATCTTATTAATATTCTTTCTTATCTTATATAGTAAAAATGTCGAAAGGCAACAATAAAGTTAAGAAAGAGGTTAAATTAATTATAAATCCTTATAAAAAAATTAATAGCTCCCTGTAATTTTAAAATTATAAATGTGTATAATTAGAAAAACCATTGGATTCACGAAGGGGACTTAACATAGATTGTATTCCGAAAGTTTTATAACTATATGATCCATTAGTACGAAGTTTTTAAATCATATATATTAATTTTAAAAATCTAAAACAAAAATGCAAAAGTACCTATAAAATAATTGATAAAAATATCTTTGTGTTATATATCTTGCTGATAAATTGAAACATAATATTAAACGAGTGAAGTACATAAAATTAAAAAAAAAAAAAAAAAAAGTCAAGCGCATGAATAATGTGCGAAATAAAAAAAAATTGTTCAGTAGACCCTCTTTTGGTTAACATTTTCCACAGCTTGTACATGATGTCTGTTTTTGGCTTTTTAGGCTGCGTCTGGCAGAAGAAAAGAGAAGCCAATTCATTGAATGATTGCATAGTTTAGTCTTTGTATTATTTACCTTTAGCAGAGTGTGAATAATGTTGCTTGCTTTTAGGGGTTCAGGATTTCAACTCAGGGGAACCATGAACTGGGGTGTGCAAGGGGTTAATACATAGGTTGGAAAAACAAAGTGATAAGGTACCTTACTGATCGTGTAATTTTGGAGCACTACTCAATATTATATATTCATTTTGTTTATCAAAAATGAATGAATTAATTAAAGTGTCAATCAAAAGATCAAGCGCATGAATAATACGCGGAATTAAAAAAATTGTTCAACATATATAATCGTGAAAGAATTCAGTAAATTCTTCTAATATCATTTACAACAAGTTTATATAATCTGTTTAAATAAAAACAGGGATAGAAGATCAAGAGAGAAGTGTACCTTAAATAGTTAATATTGTGTATAAATTATACATGTATTGCTTTTATTAACTAATTACAAATTATTATATATGATAAATGTATTGATTTTTGAAACAGTTATTTCAAAAGTCATATAAAAATGTTTTTTAATTGATTGACAAATACATATCCGTTAAATTTTTTTATCATCGAAAGAAACAAATAACAAGTTTATTATAAAGAGTGTTTTTTTTTTTTGAAAAGTATAAAGAGTGTTATAAAAATAATATATCTACAATAACATATTCGTTTCACATTTGATGAAGGGGTTTGGTATAGGAGCTGGCCATTCTCCATCTGACTATTGAGTGACACATCTTACTGTCACAGTTCTGACAACATAACGATATATTTTCCCATTAGATTCTAAACTTTTACAATTTACCAGACTTTTCTTTTTTAATTATAATTTCATCTTGACTATTGATTAAGATAACTGTGTATCCGGATACAAATCAACAAATTAGATTATAGATGATGGTAATTTTGTATAACTAATTTTGGTTAAAAGTGATTTTGAATTTAAACATTTTTTTTTATGAATGAATTTAAATATATTATTTATTGTGATTTTAATAGATTGAAAGCTGTTTGGATGACTTTTATCAAATTACCTCTACGTGTATTTATTAAAATGAATTTAAAGAATATAAATGGAAGAAAAACTAAAAAAAATCAATTTTAAACTCAATTAATTCTGAATCAATGTCTCAACCGAAAACAAATATTTTATTTTATGTTTGGATTAAAATTTGGAATGTATTTTTAGAAATTTTAATGCATATTTTCAAATTTTAAAACAAAAAATGAAGAAGAAATAAATTATTATCTTAAAAATAAAAGTATTTTGAACTCTTCCAATTAGTATTTCAAGCATATACTTAAATGATTCAAAATTGACTTTGGCATATAAATTATAAAGGTGAATTTAGCTGAGTGGAACGTGTACTCAAACAAGCTCTAACATTTCAAGCTACAATAAATTGCATTTCTCCTCTGGATTCTCTGTTTCACACAAACTATTACTAGCCTAATTAATTTCTCAAGTTTGATATAACTACAAAATATTTTTAAATGAATCCTTACTATCAAATAGTTGCTAAAATTCTGTAGTTAATATGATTGCTAAAATATTTTTATTAAATTATAAGAAAAAAAAAGTATAGATACAGTAGTTAATATGACTGAATACATTTTATTTATATTTTTAATAGGTTCTTATATTTAATAAAAAATAATCATATTTAATGAACAGGGATCTGATTGAAAATTTTAAAAAAATATAAGAACTCAATCAAATAAATCTCTAATTTTTTTCCTGCACCAAAAAAATTAGAGATTTATTTTAAAACTCAATAAAATTGTATATAAGGATCGATCTGAATTCTAAATATTAATGTAACCTTAATATTATTATTATCCCTGCCTATGTGAAATACTAAATTCCCGTTTTGCATGCTAGAAAATGGAAGCCACTGATAAAGTGACACGTGGGGTTCCAGTTTAAGGTATCTGACGACGTTCTCGCACTGCTCTACTTACGTTAACACAGTGGAAAAAATTACACAGATTTTTCTTAATAGCATCCACAGTTAAGACAGCTGTCTCCACGCGCCCGTGTGGAACACGCGAGCAACAAGCAGAGAGGTAACACTCAGAGCGTGTTGCACACGCGAGGTGGATGCGAATGGGAAAATATTTTTTGCCAAAAATACCATAACCGAGTAAAGCATGATAAAAAGAAACTTGTATGAAACAGGAAACTCAGACCAACCCTAAGCTGCACTCCATTTTATGGTGGAGATTGGAACAAACAAGAGATAAAAAAAGAAGAAAAAAGAGAAAAAGAAAGAAAAAAAGTGAACATCTGAGGATAGAAAAGCCAAGTTAGATAAGAGATAAACCCAACAACTGTGTTGTTGTTGTTGTTGTTGTTGTAGTTTGCTTTGATCTCTTTCTCTCTCTTCAATTTTTCCTCTCTCTAGGGTTCCAAGTTTTGAACCCCAGAAACTCTCTCTTGTTTTTCACAAATATGGCTGCACTAGAGTACTGACCCAGAAAAGAAGGTTCAACAGGTACCTAAGAGAAGGAAGGGAATAGATAGAAAAATAGAAACTATACATATAAAAGAAGGAAAAAAAAGAAATAAATAAGAAAGGGAAATTTTTTTGAATAAGAGTAGTGGGGGAATTATAATAAGCACAATACTAATATTATTAATATTGAAAATAATTAGGTAGAAATATTATGGGGAGGGGAAGAGTGGAGCTGAAAAGGATAGAGAACAAGATAAACAGGCAGGTAACATTTGCAAAGAGGAGAAATGGGCTTCTCAAGAAAGCCTATGAGCTTTCTGTTCTCTGTGATGCTGAGGTTGCCCTTATCATCTTTTCCACCCGTGGCAAGCTTTATGAATTTTGTAGCAGCAACAGGTATGTGTTATTTCTTTGTTTTTTGCACTCATAATCATATAAAATTGAATCAGTTTCTCTAATCTTTGTTTTATATATATTTATTTGTGTGCATATATATAAGATCTACTTGCTTGGCTCTCCTTTGATTTGTTTATTTTTTAGAAGACTATTTTTAAAAAAAAATAATTATATATACCTTTTTTTTTTTGCTGTTCTATTATTTCTTCACATGACTGGTTGGATCTTATTTCTTAGTGTGAGTTTGTGGATTCTGTTAGTTCTACTGGCTTGAGAAGAAGTTTCATGTTTCTCTTTCCTATGAGCTGGAGTTGAAGTAATTAATCAATCTTTCGACTTTGATATGATCTTTTGAATGTAAGGTTGTGAGATCCGGTGATGTAGATCATGATCTGGAAAATATGTGATGTTTTGTTTTCTTGTACGGAAACTTTTGGTGGATTTTGTTGATTGATTTCCCTTTTTTTTTTCCCCCTTGTTTGAGGGATTTTTGCTTAATTTTATGTAATTTTTTTCCTCCTTGGATTTTTTTTATTAATCAATAAGGCTAATAGATCTGTTTTATTTTTTTTATTGCCATGATTTTTGTTTGTTTTCTTTGCAATCTAGTTTTTTTGCTTTCTTGGTTTTTCCTTAAAAGTGTGGCTATATCTATGTATGTGTGAGTTTCTGGCCAAGATGTGTTAGCAGCAGTACTTGTGATTGTCCTGAAATGAAGTTCTCATGACAACTTGAACACATCTTAAGTCCAATGAAGCAAGGACAGAATGTAAGCCCCCAGTGTGTTGCACCAAAAACAAATAAACACTATTTGTTTACTCTAAAACAAATAGTTTGACATTTGGAAAGCAATAAAGGGTGTTTTATTTCATCAGCTTACCACTGTGTATCAGTGTACGGGACTTTTTGTCTGAAATTGCTGCATTTAATAGTTATTTTTTTTCTTAATAAAGGGGGGAACAATATTATATCTAACTATCTAAGCATATGCACAACTGGTGAATATAAATATATATAATATACATAATTATATAATATAATATCATTAATTTTAGTATTTTCCATGTGAAAGTTTTATTTTTCTCTTCACTTTATATTAACTAATTATACTTTCCTCTAGTTTTTAATCTTTAGTTGAAATTTTATGATGAGTTGTCGCACAAACTTCTATTATCCCTTATTACTAAATCCAAGTATTTTAGTAATGAATTTATTAGTACTGAAAATTGTAAGGACAAATTATATGAGATAGGTGTGCCCTTACGAGTCTATCTCATTGAAGTTCAATGCTGAGAAAGTAAGTTGGTTATGCTGCACATTTAATGGCAATAAATTAAATTAATTTTATTCACTTTCCTTAATTTTTGTTCCTTTTCCCTATCCTCTCCCGGGGAATAAGACATTAAGAATGATTTGTTGTTGAAATAAATTCTCACACCGACATGTGCATAGCATATTTATTAGATCATTTATATATTCTAGGACAATTGCACACCATTATTTGTTTAAAGTTTATTTTTTCATCAATATGATTATATTACTGCTTGAGTTCTAGTGTGAAGAATGCAGACATTTGTTTCTAAGGTAGGGGTATTACACGTTGGCTAGTAAATGAGTTGACAAGGGCAAAATTGAAAAAAGAGAAAAAGCTGCAGCATAGCTTGGGATTTAACCCTAGAAAAGATTTATTAGCAATATGAGAATAATTCGTAGCAGTGTAGCAATTAATTTTCCGATTCCAATTTAGAATATACAACTCATCAAGTATTTTAAAAGTAAATTATACTTTTAAAATACTTGAGTTGTATACTTATCTTCTAATGTTATAAAGTTGCAATGAAAGTATCTTGTCATGCATCATAACTGTCCTAAAGCTGCTTTACATGTGGAAACTATATGTTCCATTAATAACCAGTCAACTCATCTGACATTGTATATATATATATATGTATATATCATGGGACATGGGAGGATCCTAATGTCTTTTTCTTCCATCTAAGTTCTAAGTAGTTTCATATTCCAGCATCTCCTTGTATTGCTTCAGAAGATCGAGTGAATCAATACAGCAAAAATAGCGCTTCAATTTGACACTTATAGGAGATATCATGGTTGGATGAAATATGAAAGCTTAACATACAATTAGTTTCTTCTTTTCTTTTTAATAACAGATTATATTCTCAATTCTACATACAATTTTATATCTGCAACCACTAAAGAAACAATGCGACGTGTTTATTTTCTGCTTTAAATGCTTTAATTTCTATTGTCTTCAACATTTAGTGGAATTTTTTGAAATGATATTGCTGTATCAAATTGGATTTTTCTCCAAATTTACCTTAGAAATCAAGGTCCTGGTATATAAATATAAATATAGCAAAACATTACAGTGCTCTACTAGTTCATTAGAGTCATATAGATAGCCCATTAAATGACCAATATCACTTCACACCTTGCTCTAGGCCATTGCATGTATGTTTTCTTCAGCCTTATTATATTGTATCTTTTGTCCCTGTATCAACTACTTCATGTATTAGTATTAGTTTAGGAAACTAGTTCCTAGCTAGTTTTTTTACTTTATAATTTGAAACCTTTTTATTTGTTTTTATTCAGCTTGGAACGTCGAGGGTACGTGTGATATAGATGAACAATTGAATATAAATGGATTAATAATATATATATATGGCTGATGTTGATTTTGTGTCATTAAAGTAATCAAGTAAGGGGAGTAAATTCTAACTTTAATTTTGGACCACCAATAAAATTCTCACCTCATTTTAAGTTTGATGTATAGTAAGATATATGACTCATTTGCTGTTGTAATTCTTTTAGAAGTATGGTATGGTATTCCATACACCATCATCAATTTGACTAGTTCTTCCTTTCTCTTTCTTCAATCTGCAGCATGCTCAAAACACTTGAAAGGTACCAAAAGTGCAGCTATGGTGCAGTGGAAGTCAGCAAACCTGCCAAAGAGCTTGAGGTATGAATGCCATTGTTTAATAACATTGTAGAAATAACATCTCTTAGGAAAGTCTCTTATTAATTGCTAGAACTTTGATTGCCAACTTATAATAAAATCTACCTTAAGTAAAATATGTTTTTCAATACATATTGCAATGCCACTTTGTTATTCTTCATTTGTCATTTGCTTTTGTAGCAGAGCAGCTACCGTGAGTACTTGAAGCTGAAAGGAAGATTTGAATCTCTTCAAAGGACCCAAAGGTGAATTTCATATAAAAGTATTTTGAAAAAAAATGCACAAAATTTCTTATAAAATTAGTACTATAAAATATAAACTTGTAACCTGACTTTCACTATTCTCTTTTTATTTTTTGTGAGTTAAGGTCTGAGAAAATTTTCTTGCTGACAGTTAATTAGTCACCATTATTGAATTTTCATATTCATCAAATATAGTTTACCATTTGCATCAGCAGTGTTTCATTAAGACCATGATGCACTTGTTCCATGTTGCAGAAACCTTCTAGGTGAAGACTTGGGCCCATTAAATACCAAAGAACTTGAGCAGCTTGAGAGGCAACTAGATTCATCTCTCAAGCAAGTGAGGTCCACAAAGGTAATAAAATATCAATGTTCATTTTTCAGAAAATTATACACAGAAATCTCATTAATGAGGTACTTAAAAGTTATTGCATTGGCCCTGGCCCCTTTACTAATGTAGTTTTCCCATATGATTTCAAATTTTTCTGGAGGATATTTTCTATAACATTTTATTTTATTATCTACAAAGGTAAACTTGGGACAAGTTTTTCTGGGTTAGGAGTTCAATGTTCAAATAGTTGTGTAACAGAATTATTATGTTATAGAAAATTGACACCAACAGGATTTTCTCTTCATTGAATATATACATAACATTTTTATAAGCCAAGAAAATGATACTGTGAAGAAATTGAATGTATTTTCATTATTAATTTTTTTTCCATATGGTTGGAAATGCTAATTCACGCCTCCAAAGTTCCCTTGTGAAAATCTTATCATGATTCCTGTTATTTGACACTATCTGGAACATTATTAATTTTGCAGACTCAATTCATGCTGGACCAGTTAGCTGATCTTCAAAATAAGGTAAATAGTGTTAGCATAACTATAGAATAAATCAACTTTATGTGTGCCTAACACTTTCAAGCTATTGTTTGGATACAGGAGCAGATGTTGGTTGAAGCAAACAGAGCTTTGACCATGAAGGTAACATTATACTATATTATTATCCCCGAAGTTCATCCCACTACAAGCAAAATTGGCAATATAGCATCTCTCTTGCTTCATTCTAGCAAAAATAAATCTGACTTGGTGTGATAACTTTTGGTAGTTATATTTATTCCTATAATAAATCCATTTAGGAGTACAACCTTGCATCTCTATTTTTGGCCAATCAGATTGGAATTGGATATTTGGAAGTTAAAAGTTTCCTAGTAAATAGTACTTAGGATTAGTCTAAGAAGTCAATTCATAAACGAATTTCTCCAAACAAAATAAATAAAAACCTTATCAGAAGTGCCTCCTTCACTTTTTCTATTTGGCTGCTCATTTAAAACCAGTATGTTTATGTATTGATATTATTGTTCTTGTTGTCCTGTTGCATAATATGATTTGTGCACTTTCTTGAATACTTATAATATGGAAAAACTATTCAGCAATGTTTAACATAACCTTATATCTTTTATTATTCCTTTAACATCATGGTCCTATAATGATGATTTGATTCATGCATGACTAATTTGTTGGCAGCTGGATGAAATCAATTCAAGAAACCAGTATAGGCAAACATGGGAAGCTGGTGAACAAAGTATGGCATATGGTACACAAAATGCTCACTCTCAAGGCTTCTTCCAGCCTTTGGAGTGCAATCCCACATTGCAGATAGGGTAATCTATAATCACTTTTCTTGTATTTTTGTGCTGAAGTTGGTGATTTGAATTATACTTTGATGCCTGTCCCTTGATGCAGTTCTGACTACAGGTACAACCCTGAAGCCTCTGATCAGCTAACTGCCACAACTCAAGCTCAACAAGTGAATGGGTTTATTCCTGGATGGATGCTTTGATGATAAGATCAGTATTTAGCTGGCTACATAAATAAAATTAGCAAACTCCTAAGGCCAAAGTCAAAATGCCTCTTCATGTTGGAAATGTGTAAATGCTGCTTGTTCTTCTGTTATTTGTTTTGGCATAAAAACAGCAGTGACTGACTTAAAACTATTAAAACTTCAGCCATAGACATATCACATATGGCATGTAAGAAGGTCATAGTATTTTGAATATCTTTGCAGGAGAACTTTTATCTGACTGAATGACCAGTTAATGTCATTTTTCTTTTGCAATCACTTACTAATCTGACTGCTTTAAGAATTGTTTTTAAACTTCTTGCATTGATTAGTGGAGGATTGTACTATCTATGATATACTGAGGAGGATTGTGAAATGTAAAGTATACTGAGGAGGCTATGGCAATGTCACTTGAATTTATTTCAAGGGTGAACTACAAAAAAAGAAAAGCTTGATAAGAATATGGATAAAGTAGGAACACAATCTAACCCCCCTACCCCACCAAAAAAAAAAAACACATTTACTTTTGAATCTTGATAAAATATGTTTCAAATTTCAATACATATCGGCATTTTAAGTCCTTGGAGATATAACCCCTGGCCCTTCCACTATATAAAAATATGACATCCCCTCAATTGTAATGTTGATGTCAGATGGTCAATTGATTGTTTTGTTTGGATATCTCAATCAGCAACCTTAGAGTTCCATTGATTGTTTACAGGGATAATATGTAAAACAGTGTATCTTTACACATGAAATATTATGAAATTTCTGCCCCTGGGGCATAAGAAGGAAGCTGCCATGCATCTAGGATCTAGCCATTGTTAAGGATTTTGAAGAAAGAAGTTACACAAGTCATGATCTTTAATATATAGACATATATAAGGTCATTTTGCTTAGAATTCTTTAGTGTAATGAATTAGCTGAAGAGACGATATTGACACTACATTGTGTTAGGGAGTTGTGTGAGATTATGAACAATAATTGGTTTCTTTCCATTTTCGTCGATCTTGGTTAGTGCCTACCTAGCAGCCAAGTGCAGTTGGTCTAAATTGAGTTAACAAGTCCTACAGTGTACGCCTTTGGTACAAGCACCAATGAAGTGTACTTTATGTAATCTTGTACTACACTGTACAGTGACACTCATAAATATTCTTGATGAACTTGGAGATTTTATCCTCTTGAACTTCCCATTTTCAGATTGGTAAAATATGGCCTGAAAACCATTTTTCTTTCATCCAAGATTTCCCTTATAGCCCTTCTTATTTCAGAGCTGAAAACCATAGTGATACCATCAAGTAATGTAAACCATAGTGTAATAATAATAATAATAATAAAATCACATAAGTTTGTGATTTTGATCAACACATTAAAAGAGTAAGATGTATCCCTTAAAAATAATAGACTTAAATATTTTTTTAGTCCTTGCAATTTAGCCATTTTTTGTTTTTCGTCATTGCAAAATTATTTTTTTTGTTTTAGTCATTACAAATTATGTTTATTTTGTTTTTCGTCCTTAAAGTGGTTTAGATAGCGCTTTGAACAATAAAAAAAGCGCTATCTAAACTATTATAAGGACGAAAAACAAAACAAATATAATTTGTAAGGACTAAAACAATTTTTTTTTTGCAAGGACGAAAAACAAAAAAATACTAAATTGCAAGGACTAAAAATGTATTTAAACCAAAATAATAATAAGATGTAATTTTGAAAATAAAATCATATAAAAGTTAAGTTCAACAATTTCATATGTAAAATTACACACACGTTTTAAACCTAATTACATAAGTTTGTGCAGAAATTACACAGTACACGTTGTTTAAGGTATAATGTTTAACAATTTCAATTCAAATAAAATCGAAAATAAAATTTGTGCAGCATTGTGACTTATGTAATTTCATTTTGCAGGGAAGTGGGTGGGGGCTGTTAAATTGGGGTGTGGGAAAGGGACTCGAAGTGACATAAGTGGGAGGTTAGTTGGAGATGTGAAAAATGATAATAGAAAGAAGAGGGCATCGAGGACCACAATAAGTGTTCATGTCTCAACCAGTCATTTATTCAATTTTCTCCCACCACTTGTTTTGTCTGTCCTTTGAAGTTTTCATTAGTCTGCAAAGAATAATCATTTTTAGCTTTTTGGCTAAAAGCATCACACAAAACTTCTTATCATTGATTTGATACCCAACTTCAAACAACATGGTACCAATCCATTGAACACTAGATTGATTAAGTTGTTTGCTGAATAATGTTTCATCATTCAATATTCCTATGTGCTTAATCAATCTTTAATTAACGAGAGGTGGAAATATACTTTCAAAAACACTCTTTTAGATATATTCTTTATTATTGGTTAAAATTTATTGAAAAACACAAAACTTAGTCTGTCTTACTTCTTATTTAATAAGTTTCACTTATGATTTTATAGTTTTCAATAATTTCAACCAATAATAGAGAATACATCCAAAAGAGTGTGTTAGAAATTATGTTGGTAGCACTTATCTTTGTTAAATAATATGTATTTTCTTATTTCACTTATCTGTGAAGATAGTTTAATATTATTTATATTTTCCTCTTTTCACTTTGTACATTCAGATTTGTACTATTGGAATAAAGCTGAACCTTTTCATCTCTCATTTGCATTCTCTTCTTCCTCTTTTCTATATTTGCATTGTTAACATGGTACCAAGAGCAAGTTCGATTTAAGCCATAACTTTCACGAATCCAACTCCATGGTGAGTTGGCGGGGGGTTATAGGGGGCAGTGCCCACCTATTCGGGGTTCTGGGCGATCCATTTGCAGTTTCCAGCAACCCAATTGCAGTATGAGGCATTCCAACGAGCCTCTTGAAGCTCCACATTTAGGGTTTTGCACAAACCAAGTTCTATATACCTGTTCCTTTGAGAAATCCCACTTTGTATCGTACTCTTATTGACAACTTGGTATATCTTACCATTACTAGACTAATTTTGATATATTGTTAATGTAAATTTTTTAATATTATCAATTAATTAAAATAATTATTACAAAATAATATTTTTAATTATATGACAATTAATGATTAAATCACAGTATATTCTAATTAAATTTTATATTAATTTTTAATATACAGGTGCTGACTTGGAACTGTTGTATATTTTATTTTACATTTTGAGTTGAGTATAATAGGTTAACCTTGTCGCTGGTGGTAAGTTCTGGGACGAAGGGTACCTCTACCCAAGTTATTACAATATGACATTATTTTCATTATTTTAAATAACTCGATAAATTTTTTACTCCAATTCTGTCATTTTAAAGAAATTTAAATAAAACCTATCTCATACTCTAAAATAGTATTTATCATGAGTAACCGGTGTTTTTTTTTCAGTAAAATATACAAATTATTTAAATTCTCCATTATTAGACCGATACGTGGCAACTAGAGTTATGACATGAAATTATTGAGATGCTCTCCAATGCAGTACAATTGCTATAATAAAAATTGCTCTTTCAATTATATTTTCATGAATAATTAATGTTAAAGTTGATCTAACATAAACCGTAGTCTCTCAATATCAATTAGTAGGTGTAATTTTGTAAGTAGCTGGGGAGTCACTATCACATATAGAAATACTCAAATACTTATGTTTGTTCTTTCCTAAGTGCCTCAGGTACTCTATTTTTTTTTTTCAATGTATTTATTTTTGTGATAAAAAAAGGTGCAGGGATAATATTTGTTTCCTACGCTTACATGTCTCAACTCTCATGGGCTGAAGCTGTGCGTGTTCCTTTCTTGAAGATGCAGCTGTTTTACTTTCCCTTGTTGTTTGTTTATCTCACTATACCAAAAAAAAAAAAAAAAAAAAAGATATCACTCAAATGTAAAATAAAAATCTATTAATTTAGATATCATTTAAGTCATTCAAATACTAAACCAACTTAGTAATGTGTCACATAAGTTATTTAGATATCATACTAACTTATCCAATTACAACCCATGCATAATAAATTCTCCTTTTTGCTTAATTTATAATTTTAATGTTATGAATTTATAAAGTCAATATTCCAATATATTATAATAGATCCGTTCAAAAAAAAATTATTATAATAGAAACCAAACCTAACTCCTAATTTATCTATTAATTAAAATTTAAAAACACGGACCCACTAATTATGGTTATTATAAAAATGAAACTATGATCATTATCTCATAATAGTTTCATTTTAAAAATCCAATACTCCATACCATTATGAACTCATCATTATGGGGAGTTTATTGTGGATGCATGTTTTCAGGGAAGTCAACCAAGTTGTGGATTTGCTTGCTGAATATGGTGTGAGTATGGATTTTCAGTATAGGATCTATGACGTTGTTCTTTCTTTTATCTCTTTAGTATTATTAGTGGATGCTTCTTGTATTTCTTTGCTTAGAAGTCTTTAATCCTCTTGTTTTTGTTGGGGCTTAGGCTTAGTGCCTTTAATTCACTAAAAAAAAAAATAAAGACTTCCAAAAATAAAATAGAACGTATTTCACAAAAAAGTACCTAAGAATATCCAAAAGAATAAATAATTGACCTTAAGATTTGCCGATTGAACAAACAAGAACGAACAACAACAAAGGATTTTTTTTTTTTTGGATCTGCAACAACAACAAAGGATAATTATCATTTTCAATCGAACTTGCACCAGATAAAACCAATTGCCCCATTTTCAATAAAGTCACCTGCAACATGCATTAACTATAAAAAAAATTGTTGCAACTCAAGTACTTGTGTTCTACTACTACTTGTTCTTTCTTTAAGGTGTATGTAAGACATCCTAAATGATCGAATTATGACGAGTTTAACTTCCACACAGTTGATGTACAGTGGGTTAACAAGACCTTCAATCTTTTAGTTTGAAGTTAATTAACTCAATAAAAGTTGTTAGAATACGAATTACAAATATCATTTACCGAAGACAATTATATTTGAATTGGATAAAACTATTATAAGTGACAAAATTTGATCTCTTTTTAAATACTTAATTGTACATTTGATAATTTACAATTTATCTTTTATGATTCAAAAAGTGATGCTTTACTTTGGTTTAATCAATTAGCATATGAATAAAATAATTCACTTTCAATGTCAACTACTGAACTCTTGTTGAAGCTTTTATTTATTTATTTATTTATTTATTTATTATTATTATTATTATTATTATTATTATTATTTGTTTTCCTGACAAGGTTAGCATTCAATGGGACTCAACAGGCCTATGAAAGATAGACTGTAAGTATGGTCCACAGCTTCCTCAGCACGGACAAGATAATGTCAAAAAGCAAACCCATTCAATTGATGTGCCACCAATATGTTTCATTCTATATGGAGTATTAACATGAATAAAACGACAGTGATAATTAAAATTAAAAAAAAAAAACAAATTTATCATAATTACGGGCCTTCTTTTGTCAAAATTCTATTAAATTCAATTCATAGCACCCTTGGGAGTTGGAAGGCAATCATCCAAAACCTCTAACAATCAACATAAATATCTTTGAAACTAAGATCCACTGCTAGTATAATAAATATTTTATATTATTTGTGATTAAAAAAAATGGAGATTAAGCTGCTGTAAGCAGCGACGGATCAGAAACTTGTCAAACGGGGTTGGATTTTTTTTTCTTCCTTTATAATTGTTTAAATGTTTAATTTTTAATAAATAATAATTTAAAAAATATATATTTACTATTTTTATACGTAAATGAAACTAATTTTTTATTTTAATTGATAATAATCTTAATCGTTACTATAATAACAACAAACACACAACTAGTTTTACACTAATTATCATCTTAATCATTGTAATAATAACAACAAACACAACTAGTTTTATATAATTTTATACTAGTTAATCTTAGTCATTATTATAATAACAACATACACAATTAATTTTACACAATTTTACTCAAATCAACTTAAAAATATATATATATATATACACAAAAAATTCCGAGGGAGGAGGGGCTAGGGCCCTTGCCCGACCCCTTCTCCATCCGTCCCTGACTATAAGTTACACTAATTATTATATTATCAATAAATTTATACAAAATGTGATTTTTAACAATCTAGCTATTGAATTATAATTATATATTACTTTAATCGTTTGTGTCAAATTTTATTAAAATTAAATAACTATGTATAATTAAATAATTATTGTTTTTATATATTTTTAAAATATATTATGTCAATTTTGATATATATCACTGAAATATTAAATAATTTTATATTAATATAAAATTTTGTAAATATAATTAAATATAATATATATGATGAGAACTTTTTATTCAATGCTAGGTTTGAAATAAAATTATTTAATAAAAAGTTATTAAATAGTGTGATAATTAATGTAATTTTTAATAACCACCGAGCGCCTAAATCAATTGGCATAGAGTTGTTTAAGTTTAATCAATGATCTCGAGTTTGAATCTTAAATATGCAATTAGGGGGCGTTTGGTACAATAAATTTTTTTAGTTTCTTGGGAATCTTAAGTTGAGAAAGTTTGTTTCCCATGTTTGGTTTGTTTTTTAAAAATAACATTCTCAGGAAACAAAGTTCCCCGAAAATTTTTTTGGCCAAGTTTCCTACGAAAAGATTTCCATGGGGTGAGGTGGGAAACTAACTTTCCCAAGTTAAAAATTAGGTTTTATAGCGGTAAAAATATTACGTTGCTCTTATAAACCATTTAATGCAGTAAATAATTAAAACTTGTAGTAAAAATATTATGTTACTCTTTTATTCCCAGAAAACTTAGTATGACCTACCAAACAAATTTAGTCATTCCTAGGAATGATGATTCCTAGGCATTAAAAAACTTTCCTTGTACCAAACGCTCCCTTACATTAAATATTCAGAAAGAGAACTTTGTTGCTCACAATGTTTCTATCCAACCCAAACAAAATTGTTTCCGGTGAAAAATACAAATATTCTTTATATATATATATATATATATATATATATATATATATATAGAAAACTCTTGTAATGTTATAATTTGATCTATCCTCTCTATAATTTACTTTTAATAGAAGTTTTAACCCACTTTTTTAAATAGGTGGTATAATTAATTGAGAATATTGGAAAAAAAGTGCCCTATATATAATTGGTTCTGGCAACCATGCTTCGTTTTTTTTTTCTTATCAGGCAAAGATTAATATATAATATATAAAGAAATGGCACCAGTGGTACCTACCAGTGTTATCAGACCCGGCCCGGTCATTGACTCGGTCGGGGTACCGGGTCACTGGGTCAGGGGTCAACTCGGTGAGTCAATAGTTGACCCGCATGACTCGGTCTGTATTAAAAAATAATTAAAAATTCATAACTTGTAAACTTTTTAATAAATTTTTTTCAATAATTTCATAACCTGTAAATTTGTACACTTTTTTTTGTGTGCAGAAAAGATAGCTTATAAACTTATACCCTTAAATATTTAAAGTTTAACAAAATTCAACACATTTAGAAGCATAGTTATGAACTTGTTTAAGAATCTTGAGCAACATATTTTATTCTAAAATTCAACATACACAACCTTAAGTTATAATTTAAAATATATCATTATCATCTATTTATTAAAAGCTAAAGCTATCATTGTTGTACACCGGCAGACATAATATATATAAACCTATTTTATTTAAATAATACAATTTTTTCATTCATCTCACTATTGCTCTGATAAAAAATAATAATTTTTCGAACCAGTAAGTATATTGGATGAGATAAGATAAATACAAGTTTTACTCGTAAATAACAATATAAGCCAAGGAGAAAAGGCAAAATTGGAAGTGACAATAGCTTTATGCCTTTATCATCTCAAATCCTAATATGCGATTATGCTTGGTAAAAAAAAGTAAGTAAATATATAAATAACATAAGTGTAAGATATAAATTAAATTTTCTTATATGAGTGTTATTGTTCTCCTGTATAAAAAAAAAAAAAAAAAAAAAAAAAAAAAAAAAAAAAAACCAAAATTCGTGACCCGCCGAGTCAACCCGGTCACCGGGTCACATCAAACCCGGCCGGGTCAACCCGGGTCATACCGGGTCGATTGCATAACCGGTCCGATTGGTGACTCGGACCGGTTGGGTGACCGGTTCGCGGGTTATTGGGTCGACCCGGCCGGTTCGAGCCGGGTCTGATAACTATGGTACCTACATAATATATGTACAAATTTGATCATCATCAAAATGTTGTGGTTATAAGTTATTTATGGCATTCAATTCCCATAAATACAAAATGGGTCTTGTTAACCAGTGGCAGACACTGGTTAAAGAATTAAAAGAATAAAGTATGTATTGGGAAATTCATAGAAGAGTGCAAAAAAAAAATCATGAATAACGTAATTTTTTGCCTTCTAATAAAAATCTTTCTCCTTTTAATTCTTTAACCAGTAGCCTTAAGGCATTTGTTACCATTTGCCATACAAAATAACCATACAATATTCAAAATTCCATACCAATCAGATTCATATCCCATCTGTGCAATAGTATTCGCAATACTGTCCTCCACAATAAATGCCACAACAAATTTCTGTAACTCCTATATACCACCACCAATCAGCAAATAGCAAACCAGCCTCGTTTTGATGGTGGCACTAGGTTAGCTGAAGTGTTCCGAATTTCAAAAGTCAAACAAGGATTTGTGCCCCCATCATTTTCATGTCCCCGATAAATACACTTTTATTGTACTAAATACTCCTTAATCAGTTTCACTAAAACGTTCATTAACTAAAAACCAAATAATAAAGACACTTAATTATGTCGTAAAGAAAGGATTGGACCACATATGCGATTGTATATATTCCTTTATAGTTGAAAGTCAGATCGCACTATGTCCCAGTTTATTTTTCAAACATGATGGACCACAAGAGAGCAATCCTTTCTCGCTAGTCATAACATGCATATATAACTCTTCTGAATTTATGTTTGCTTTGCATGTGGTGGCCTTTTTTTTTTATTATTTTTTTTATTTTTTTTTATTTTTTATCAACCACAACTAATTTACTTGTCTTTATAATAATATAATGCAGGCATAAGAATCCAGATCAGTGATGCCTATGTTTGTTTCGGTATCATATGTGTTCTTGTTCACCATATTTGAATTCATATATATATATATATATAGAGGATGGATCAAATTACACTGGTGTAACTTGATCAACGATTACACCATTTAATAATTTGATATAGAATGTGATTTTTATTGATCCAACTGTTGAATTGTATCTACATATTATCAAGATTGTCTGTGTCAAATTTTGTCAAAATTGAACAACAATAAAAAGGTGATCAAATGATCCGTATTTTAGTATATTTTAAAAAGTTTATATTGCGTCGATTTTAATCTATATGAATGAAGTAACAAATAATTTTGAATTAATATGAAATTTTGTATATATGATCTATGTGGAAGGAACTTTCAATCCAACTGTGAGTTTTAAGAAAAAATCACTTTTAATCCAATTGGATAATGCTTTCATAAATCCCACCGTTGGATTGAAAGTTCCTTTCACATAGATCATATATACAAAATTTTATATCAATCCAAAATTATTTGCTACCTCATTCATATAGATTAAAATTGACGTAATATAAACTTTTCAAAATATATTAAAATATGGATCATTTGATCACCTTCTTATTGTTGTTCAATTTTGACAAAATTTGACACAGACAATATTGGTAATATGTAGATATAATTCAACAGTTGGATCGATAAAAATCACATTCTATATCAAATTATTGAATGGTGTAATTATTGTTCAAGTTACACCGGTGTAATTTAATCCTTCATATATATATATATATATATATATATATATATATACACGAGAATTGACATTTAAACTAGTATTTTTACTGCTTCAGAAGACAACTTGTTACATATTTGTCAAGCATACTAAATTGTGTAAGCAGTCAATTGATGAGTAAAGATCATCTCCCAAGAGACTCGCACAATAGTTAGCTAATTTCATTATCTATATTATCTAAAGTCCCATTCAGGATGGTTGCAAGTTTTAGATATTTAGTTTTGAAATACACTTTTGAAAACAAAATTATTCGGATAAAATAGAGCTGAGTTGGTTATTTTAACTATTTTGAAAACACCTTTTTCCTATCATTTTGAAAAGAATAAAAAAAGGCTTTCTAATTTTTGTTTTAAGTTTCATAACGATCTCACTTCTAATCTGCCATCTCTCTTCACGCTCACCCATCACCATCCACCATCCACCACCATTTCCTCTTTGTCTCTCCCCCTGTCTTCCTTTGGCAATTTGCAGTCCATTAGCAAATACTCCATCAACACCAGTGACTCTACCGACGAAACAACGTGCAATTTTTCTTGGTTAATTTGACGCTCAAGGTTTTATTCCTCTGGACCTGTTTGACGTTATTGTTATTTGAAAAAAATTGGGATACAAGTTTGTCTTGAATTGATCAATGGCCTTTTCAGGGTTACCATGCCTTATTGGGATTCTTTTCATCGATGGAAATTTATGAGTTTTTAGTTTTTTGAATTTTGGAATCATTTTTCTCTAGAAAATTAATTTTGTTATGCTCTAACAAGGGGAAGAAAAAAAAAATTGAATTTAGCTTTTGTTTGATAATATTGCAATTGATTTCATTGTTTAGTAATAACGGTCTCATGTGACAATTTCTGGTGTCTTAAACCCTTATCTATATTTGGAAATTTTAGAATGAGTAATGCGTAAGAGCACGCGTATCCTAGCAGTAGTAATAGTGGACCTAAAGTCCATATATCGTACCCTATAGACTAGTGATGGTTCCCAAATAACAAATTTAGCATAGGCCAAGGGATCGAAAGTGAGTTTGGTTTGCAAATTAATTGTAAAAATAACTAAGAAATATGAGCAAGTGAAATTGGTGGGAGTTCTAACAAATAAAGAGACCTAGGTCGTGATTTCAGACACATCCTTACGTTCATCCTAAATTCTATTTCAATTAAACCCCCAATTAATCCCTTAATTACTAATCACGCTTCTTTGAATTGACAGACAAAATTGGTTCATGTCTTGAGAGTCCTCTTTCTTCTATTATATCCCTCAGTTGTTCATTTAGGGCTTAAATTAGAAGTAAGGTAAAGTGTAGAGGTTAATTAACATTAGTTAATTAGATTAGAAATTATGGTGCAAGATTATTCTTATGAGTTCCAAGAATTCAATTGTTATATAGATCAATTGATCAAAAGTAGTGGATTATTTGGCAATTAACCAATTAGGTTTTGGAGTGACCAGTCCCAAATTTAAATGAAGAACAATATAACAATTTAATGGAATGAGTAAAAGGGAATTTTATTGCAATAGAAGGATTAAGGTTCATAGGTATGTCATACATCACAACCCTAGCTTGAGGGGTTTAGCTAGCCGTAGGCATTGGGAAGCTCAAAACTATACAAGGAAGCAATAGAAACATAAAGAGAGAAGAATCTTTACAAGAATTGGACCCCGTTGTGTTCCTCTCACTTGTCCCCAAACTATAGCTCTCTCAGAAAGTTCTCATTCACTCAGAGAAAACTAATTTCGAAAAATAAACAAAAGATAAAAAAAAATATTGATGCTTAAACAATTTATAGGCTTGATGGGCTTCATGGCCGCTGAGACATGCACAACTGTGCATAACTATGTGTGGTCGTGCTTTGTTTCCAATGTGGAGGCATCTTTGCATGCTCCGTGCTTGCTATGTAAGGGCTGGAAGGTGTGCATGGTCGTGATTCTTATCTTGGAGCCATTTCTTGGGTCTTTTATATCATTCTTCTGCTTTTTTGGGGTTCTCCTAGCCCTGCAACAAGTTAGAACTCAATTAGGCAAAAATTAATAAAAAATAGTATACAATGAGCAGCTAAATGGTGCAAGAAATCCCATAAAAATCATAGCCAAAACGGGGTTTATCAATGAGTTTTAATGTGGATAGAATAATTTTGAGCATTTTCACCGATGTTGTTATATTATGGTTTAAGTATAGAGATGGTGGACACTGTTAGGGGTTTGTCTTTGGTTGTTAGAGGCTTCAATCCTTGGTTGCCCAATTTCAAGCATGGCATCCAAAGGTTGTATAATGAGAAGGAGTTGACATTTAGTTGGAGTTGGAGTAGATTAGAAAGATGATTTTATTGGGAGTGGGATAGGATAAAGTTGTTTGATTAATTTTACCCTTTTTTAATTTTGCAAAACCTTTTTGAAAACTCAAAACTGAAATTGATTTTGAATTTAAAAAAATTTAAAACTGAAAACCACACCGAACGAGACCTAAGCTATCAAGAACAAGAATTTGATTTGAGTAATATATAGATAAATGATATGAAAGTAAATAAATGATGATTAGCCAAAACAAACAATGAAAACTCTTTTTAGGGATTTTTATGAAAACTTATGCGTAAAAATTGAGTTAAACAAATATGTAAAGGCAAAAATCACAAGAAAGGGGGTTGAATTGTGATTTACAAAATTTTCGAAAACTTTTCGCAAGTATCTATCGTCTATAAGAAAGATAAAATAAGGTTATTGATAAAAAATGAAGACAGACGATATTTAACACAGAAAACAGACGAAACCTTTTTCAAAGAGATAAATCACAACACAGAGTCAGTTTAAGCAGCTAAGAAATAAAGAGCAGGAAAGAAAACACAGAGATTTATACTGGTTCGTCTCACCTCGAGACTACATCCAGTTCTTGGCAACCCACCAAGTTCCACTAACTTTACAAAGTTACAAGTATTGTTCACTGCCACTTCTGGCTCAATACAAGTAGTTTTTACACTAGCATTTCCAAGCTAAAAATCCACGTATTAATTTTCTTTCCAAGCCACTTTTGGCTCTAAAACAAATCAAAAGATTTATTTGTAAAGGGTGCACACAGACTAAGGTATCGTCTCACAGACGGATATTCAAGTTAAGTACAAAGTCTTTTTCTCTCAGGATACTAAAAGCATTTTGAGAGCTTTTTACAACTTAGAGAATTTACAAGAGAAATAATTGAAGGCTTAGAAGAATGCTTGCAAGATTTGAATTAAGTTCCAAAAATTTAGCACTTCAAAGCTTCAGGTATATATAGACTTGCTGATGAAGTAACCGTTGTCTCTAAACGACCTTCTTTCTTAACGTGAGACCTTCATCTGAAGCATGGTGTCCGTTGAAGCATTTAATGCAAGCATTAATTGCTTTTCACCAACTTGTCACTTAGAGCTGATAAAGCAATCTACTTATCTTCCTTGAGGGGTACTCCATATCTTTTGCTTCAGTAGTCACATTGTTTGCTCAGACAAGTACTCATAACAACTGTAGTGTGGTGAGGGGAAACTCTTGAAACTTTGACTTTTCTTTCTGTTCCCTTTGCACTTCGACAGATCCTAGGAAGGATGTTCTACAAACATTCCCTGCAAACATGATAAAAAATGACAGTGCATTAACTATGCCTTTAGATGCTTATCAGACTTAGCGTCTGTCTGCGTATCGTCTGTATCTTACAAACGTAGATTCAACACTTCCGTCTGTTAGCATTTTCAGACACAATCTTTTTAGCTTAATATTTATTTGCTTTAAATCAAAATTATTGAGGATCATGATTCGTCTTATGACTCAACAAAATATGATGATAAATGTTAGGGTTTAACTTCACCAAACCACCTTTCACGTATTACAATAATCATTCATTCAACTTAATGTTCAGATATTACCATTAACCTATAAAATTACTCAAATGCTAATCCCTTAGAGGAAAAAGCCTAAATTTCTTGATTAAACTTCCAATTCCTTGAATAGCTTGACTAAGAAATTTGCATTAAGATTAGAGGTTGGGAAAAACTAATAGACTATGCTTTATTCCTATATATAAAACCTATTATCCGTTCTACTTCAATTCAACGTTTAATGTATTTTCCAACTACATTCAAACCAAAAATAAACCATGGGAGGTTAAACCATAACAAGCATTAAGTAAAAAAAAAAAAGATACACTAATATAGAATAATAAACATGAATAAATAACTCAAAATGTATACATGGGAGTAGGTTTAGTTACATTAAATCCCAACAAAGGTTATTCTCTATTTATATGAGCAGGTTTAGTTCAATTTTCGTCAGGTTGTAGTACCTTCCATGTATTACTCCCTTTCTCTTCCATTTCCTAAAAGCATTCCACACACTTCTCATTTTGCATATGTCTTCATTCTCTTCATTAGACCCAACTTCATCTTCTTCTGCTTCTCTTGCCTCTTTAACCTTCTTTCCTCTGTCAACTATATTCCTATTTGGAATAGACTTCCTTCTACCCTGAGAAGATTCATTCTGCTTATCTTTTTCCACTCTTCCTTCTAAACTCCTTTCTCCTTTTCTTGTAGTTGAAGGAAATTGGTGTGGTTCCTAGAGATTAGGTGGGAGAACTATGCTAACCAAATGAGGATCAAACACTCGTTCAACCTCACTTTGAGTTCTCTTGCAGGATTCCGAAGAGGACAAAGTGGACGAAGGTTCAAAGAATTCTGGTGAGGGAATGTAAGGATTATCACTATCATGAGACTCTTTTTAAGAACTCATGTTGATTATCTTTCACGCAGAGGTTTTGATTCTCATGAACAAGTATGAGAAAAAGAAGATTTTAAGGATTGGTTATGAAGAGTCGTTCTTGATTTATAGGAGATATGGGATAATTGTTTGAGAAGATGGGAGATTGGATATGATTCTCGATAAGACACTTGGATGGAGAGAGAAAAATGTTGGTGGGGTTTTAAACGACCAAAAAAATCCTAATTGACATGTTTTACCCCTTTTTGTCTTCTAACCTAAAATGCAAGGAACCTAATGTTCCTTTTTATCTTTCCCTTTTTGTCCTAAAATGAGTCAACTCTTTGAGTACTATCACTATTTGTTAGTGTTGTTGCAGCTTTGTTATTCACAAGGCCCAAAGGGAAGACATTTCTAAGCTTAAGAAGTTAAAGCATAACTTACCATTTTTCTAGGTGATGTTTTTCCTAAACGAGGAGAAAGAGAGATAAAGTTGTTAGATTCTCTCTAACTTCTTCTTCAGAAGCTTCATTATGGTTCTGGTATGTTCTGATTCTTCAGAACAAATATCAAAGGCTTCCTTACCTTCTGATATTTTCTAAATGGTCTCATAGACTTCAAAAGCTGGGTTATACTTCTAATAGGACTTAACCAAGGGTTTTGGCATACTAACTCATTGATTCAATCAAGAATTAAGCATAATTCAGAATTAAGTGAACTTGCACTTACTTGTGAATCTTTTGTGATTTTCTGAGCCTACATTCTTATCCTTTTCTTCTCCAAACTTATCTGGTTTTGATTCCTTCAAGAGCTTTTTTGTCTCTTGTTCGACTTCTGCATCCTTCTGAAGACTTCTCCTTGTCTTGTTGGACCTTTCTTCAACAATCACAATCTTCTTTTGTTGAAGACTGGAATGCATGTATGGTTTCTTTTCTACTTTAAGAAGTTACATAACTTCTGAAGTATCCTTAGAAACCTTATGATCTTATTGAAACTCACTCTTTACCAAGATAAAAAAATAATTCACAAATAGTTTTGACTACACAATTTTTCACAAAGTAGCTTCTTAGAAAAGATTGTGTAGTTTTATTTGAAAAACTTTTGTAAAATTCAATTAAATTCTCTTGGCCGTTACCTTAAGCTTTCATACCTTAGGTAAGCTCCTTAGGATCTTGGGTACTATATGTCTTCCCCAATGACTTTAGATCATTTATGATAATTGTGAATCTATTGAACATGTCGTCAATAGATCCTGCTTCTTCCATCTTGAACAACTCGTATTGGTGTGTCAAGATGTTTATTTTCAAATTCTTCACTTGGGTAGTCCCTTCATGGGTCACTTGAACTGTATCCCATATCTGCTTGGCTGTCTCACAGCCAGTAACTTTGCCATACTCACTTTTGCTGAGTGCGCACAGAAGAAAGTATTTGGCTCTAGAGTTAGGAAGATATCTTTGCTTCTCATCTAAACTTCATTATGCTTTTGGCTTTGCTTCTAGAACTTCTCTTGAGTTTCTTTTGGTTGGGATTATGGACTATCTTGGACAATATCCCACATCGACCTCTGCGTCTTGAGATTCCAAGAAGAACTTCATCCTGTCCTTCCAGTAGTAGTAGTCCTTCTCGTGAAAGCCAAGTGGTCTATTTGTGGATGCTCCTTCTAGAATAAAAACTCCAGTGCTTGTGCTAGCCATCACTTCCTCATGATCTTCTCCTTATACACCCTTAGGTGTGCTCAACCTTCAGAGGCTTAGCTATGATACCAACTGAAGTGGATTAGTTAGTCACTAGAAGGGGGTTGAATAGTGACACACGAACTAACTAGGCTTGTTCTGCATAAAAATACTTGCTTATGAATTTTCTCCCTCAAGCTTCTAGCTTAGGAATCAGAAGTTCTGTTCGGAGCAAGGCTTTCCTTCTTAAGTACTTGGATAAAATGATAATCTAATGTATAATCTTCAAGTTAAAACTCTAAGATATTGCCCTAAAAGCGACTTCTAGAATGTCAGATTTTATTTTCAGCATATTCTTGTTTTCTTTTTTCTGACACAAAGTAAATGTTGCTTCTGAATTGTAAAACTGTTTTGTAAAAACCTTTAAATAAAATATCTGAGTTATACTTTTGTAAAACATGGTTTTTCAAAACTAAAAATAGATATGCAACAACTAACAGTAAATGAGAGGTAGTAAATAAGGATACAACACACCAAGGAATTATATTGGTTTACCCCAACCTATGCTACGTCTAGTACTTACACTTTTAGGCTTTCTCCACTAAGACCAAACACTTAATCATGGTATTCTTTCTTTTGATGCCTCCACAGGCTCCTACACCCAATATTCTAAACATCTACAAGTTCCATTTTATGAAGAAGGCATCCCAAAAAGTGTAGTTTGTCCAACCCCTTAGGATAGAGGGAGGAACTCAGAAGAGGAATCAAGGGATTGCTGCTTCAGAAGTTGGTGTGGACACAATAAGTGTTGTGTGAGTCAAGCAGTAGTTGCTACTTTGGGTTAAATCCAAGAGATGCTTTTTGAAAGAATATTTGGTAGAGCCTGTAGAGCATTGGAGAATACTGGAGAAAAGCCTGCATAGGCTTAGAGAATACTAGTGTAGAGCTTGTAGAGGCTTAGAGAATACCGGTGAAGAGCCTGTAAAGGCTGAAAGAATACTAGGTGAAGAGCTTGCAGAGGCTTAGATAATACTGGTGAAAAGCCTGTAAAGGCTGAAATAATACTAGGTGAAGAGCTTGCAGAGGCTTAGAGAATACTGAGTGAAACCTACAAAGGTTTAGAATATTGGGTTTTGGATTAGCCTACAAAGGCTAGCAAAGAATACTAAATGGAACTTAGAGAGATTTAGAATACTGAGGTGTATGAGCTTGTGGAGGCTTCAGAACGAAAAATACCATGGTTGAGTGCTTTGGTCTTAGGGGAGAAAGCCTACAGGTGTAGGTACTAGACATAACTCAGGTTGGGGTGAATCAGTATAATTCTTGTGTGCTATATCTTGTTTTACTGCTTTTTATTTACTTGCACTTGTTGCAAATTTATTTTGAGTTTTGAAAAACCTTGTTTAACAAGAGCATAACTCTGATATATTATTTGAAGGTTTTTACAAAACGTTGTTAAAGTTTAGAAGTGGCATCTACTTTGTACTAAATTGTCAAAAAAGCAGAATCTGCTGAGACTATCTATGACTTTCAAAGTATCTTCTGAAGTAGTAATTTAAATTCTAACTTGGAGATTCTCTACTAGAATATTATTTTATCCAAGTACTTTAGAAGGAAAGCATAGCTCCTAACAAAACTTCTAATTTCCAAGCAAAAAGCCTGAGAAGGAAAAACCAAAAGCACATTTTATTTGTGTAGAAATAGATTGACTAATCACTATGCTTGTCGCGAACTCCTTCTTATTCCTCAATGCCTTTTAGTTGAACTTCCCTATTATCCCTACTGACTCTGCAACAAAAATGAAACGAGTTAGTAAGAAAGAAGGAACTGGGAATAAGACAAGTAACACCGAGCACTCACTAGTACAATCTCCACGAGGGGTCTTAAAAGAAAAATGTGTTAATAAAGCACGACAAGGAAAAGGACAAGGAAATTGGTTTAGTTTCTTGAGGTTGGCCTTGTCTGATTCGAATATATGCGTCATGCCCTAAGAAGCAAACTTTATGGGATGCCTTCTATAGTATAAAGGAAACTTCGGCATCCCCTGAGAATTAAAGAAGTCATCTTGGTAAGTCATGGTGGGACAAAATCAGAAGAAGCCTCCTTTGAAGTCCTTGTAAGAAAAGGTGAATGATTCAATAAGGCTTAATTTACTTATCCACTTAGTGTACCCATCTAAGAGCCCAACTTATCTATTAGTGATAAAGAAATTTAGGGGGTAAGGATTTATGGGAGTTGTGCATGACATTGCTCATAGCTTGGAAGGCTTGCATGGTTGCCTAACTATTCAGATGAAGCTGAGTTGAGCCACATTCAACGTGTTCAAAACAACACACTCAAACTCATCAAATGGGATTGTTAGGTCGAGATGCTAAAATAATGTCTCAAACATGTAGGTGAAGTGTGTTTGACAAGGTAAAGTCTTTAAGATTACATGTTCAAATGTTGAACATGACTCGATGATCACTATATCCTCCTTCATTGAATGCGCAAGGGACATCATCCTTAGCAATTCGACTACAAACTCCTCTTTTCAAAACTTAGACAAGTATGTATTGACTTCCCCTTTTACCTAAGTGTATCCAAGGAAAGTAATGTCAGGCGCTAGGTCTTTCTTGACTTGAAGTTTTCTTTGCTTATACCCTCGGATACTTGATTGTTTGTGGCCGAAGATGACCTATTGTCAGAGGCTTCTACCTCTTCCTCCAAAAGAACCACACCACCTTCCTTAGGCCGTGGCAACTTTGTCCCCATAGGAGGCTCTAGTGGGGCCAATTGCCATTTGTTCCTCAACATTATCGCCAGTATCCTCTATGGAGTTAGCCTTTAAGTAGGAAGAGTGCATGAAAGAGTCAAAAATTGACTTTTGCCTGATCTCTTGAATTGAAAGCTTTAACATTCCCCTTGGCGCAGAGTTGGGAGAACCCCTAATGTTTCTAAATGAATCTTTAATGCAAACAAATGATTGATGGACAAGGAGAAGAAACAAACATACCTAAAGCTTTTGGAGGATGGAAATAGCGAAAGTGGAAAAAATTGTACAACAAAGAAATCAAAGGAAAGAGGAGGCTCACAAAAGGGGAAATGCGAGAAAATGAAAATGAAGTGTCTTATTTATAGCCAAAGGTGTAGGGCACTAAGGAGACGCAACATTGGGAACCATTAAATCATCATTTCCCACCTCTTTTTAATGGCTCAAATTCATCAAATGGGTTGGTTACCAAGAGAAGCGTTTGGGTGTAGTCGAAACATCTCAAACATTAAATGAATATGTGAAAGACACATGCATTTATGGGCTCAAGAGTTTAAAAAATTGTGACACTAAAGGTTCCAACCGTTCAATAAATGTCACAACGGCTATCCCTATGAGGCATGCGAGGTGACATGGCCTCCACAAAGGCAATGTAACTATTTGGTCTTGAGAAAGACTTTTCTCTTGCTTTGTATGGTCAACAAAAGGGGAAGTTTGTCTATTTGAGGTATTACAAAGCTACTTCGTTTGATTGAGATTGGAGCTTTGGTGGCTTGTGTACTAGTTGAACTCCCAACAAAGTCAAGACCAACATAATTCAGTCACCCTAACTAGTCGAACCAATCTATGGTCACTCCCCCTATGGGGATAAAGCACAACAAACGTTGAAATGTACTCAACCTGCCCAAGTACCTGCCTCGACCTTCCATTCAACTATAGCCTAATTAGATGTGTAATAACAAAAAAAAAAAGTGATAATGTAAGATATCACACCTATCATAGGCCATAACAAATATTGATAAAACTACTAATGATCAACCCATGATCTTATAATTAAGGGCAAAATACAACATGTAATGAGATACATTATTTAAGTAAATCTAATTTCATTCTTACTTTTAAATCCTAAAATTTTCTCCTAACTTAAGCATGAAAATGATTTTATAAATTATATGTTAAAATTTCATAGCCTAAAAGCAGCAAAAAAAAATATTCATGGACACCCCTTAGATGTTTATACCTTGAGAGAGATAGGGGGAGATGATAGATAAGTGATTAATTTAATTGGTGATATGATATGATAAAAAGACAGAGATAGAGAGAAATAAAATGTGTTAATATGACATTTAGAATTTATGGATGTCCAAATATCATCACCCAACAAAAAAATGGTGGTGGCATTAAGAATAGAAGTGAGAACTAAAGAGTGAGAGGTATTAGCAAACACAACAAGTGTGGGTAAAGTGCAATAATAACCGTTAATTCAAAAATCAATAGTTAATATTATAATTAATGTGATAAAATAAAATATATGTAACAAAATCTAAAATTAATTATAATATTAACTATTGATTTTTGAATTAACTATTATTATTGCACTTTATTCTCTAAAGTGCACCGGTCATTTTTGTTGTGTTTGGTTCAGCGGATGGAAAAAATGTAGGGAGGTTGAAAATAATTTTGGGTGTTTGGTGTATGAGAAATAAGGTGAAAATAATATAAAAAATGGCGAAACTCACTGTACTATTTCTCACATATTTTCATTCATCTCTCTTAAAGCCGTCAAAACAGGTTGTAACTTGTGGGGCAACCCGGCCCACCAAGGGGTTTGGGCCGGGGTGGGTTGAAAAAAAATTACAAATGTCGATTATCTAAAAAATTTGACTTGGCCCAACTCACCCGGGTTGAACCCATGGTGAGTTGGACTGGCCGCAGGTTAATGTTAATAAGTTAAAAAAAAATCTATGACCTAGCCCACTTTAGCTTAGTCTCGACTACTTTTATTTTTCAATTTTTACCTCTTGGATATATTGCGGTTAGCTTAAACTGATTTGGATATTCCTGGAATTTTTTTTTCTATTTAAAAAATTGATTTTGTGCTGATTTTTTTTTTAAATTTGATTTTTCTTTATTTATTATTTTAGGTGGGCTAATCCATTTAACCCACCAACCTGTGGTGGACTGAATCGGACTAACATTTTTTAAACTTATCAAGAGGTGAGCCGAGTAGGGTTGACCCACCTATTAAGTGAGCCAACAGGCCGAACTGACCTATTTTGACCACTCTAATCTCTCTATCTTTTTTTTTTTCATCTCTTTCTTATTTGTCTCCTATCAAACACTTTTACATTTCACTTTATTTTTCATATATTTTTATTTTTTATTTTTTTATTTTCATCTACTTTATTTTTCTCTTATGTGCCAAATAGAGCATACATGGGACCCAAATCCACAGAACAAACTTGTTTCTCGGAATTCAGCTAACATGAAGTAGCTAGCTCCCTGCTACACTCGTGAAGCACCACTTTCCACCATTAGATATCTTTATAAAATATTCAATGGCTGAGATTAAAGAAAGGGAACTGGTTTAACCGGTTAATTTTTTAAATACAAATGAATATTTTTTATAACAAAATTTCCTTTTTTTTTCTTTTTTTAACTCATCACTCATCAGTCTTCTCCCACCACCGCACACCCATGTTCATCATCTTCCTCATAAACCACCACCGTGAGCCCTCATCGATGCCATAGTAACCACCGTCCGTCATCATCGTCAAGTCCCGTCTCAAACAATGTTGTCACCACCGAACGCCAACACGCACACAGCATGAATCAACCAATAACATAACCAAGAAATAAAAATATGTTGATTCAAATCCGCGATTGAAGACAACAAATTAAATCAAAACCAAGAAAAGATTAATCATGTAAAACCAAGAAACAAAACACCTAAATGTGAAAAAACCCCTAAAAGAAGCGATAGAGAGAGGGAAAAGAAAAGAGAGAATGGGGAGTTGTATGCGACGGCAGTGAGGCTGCTACAGGACGTCGCGAAACCTGTTGTGCTGGCGCGCGGTGGCAGAGGACAGTGGTAGTTTTTTGGTCTCTTGCACTTTAGCTCTTGTTGTTTTGAGGAACAAGAATTGGAAGCTGCTTCCTTTGGGATTTTGGTCATGGTTTTGCATAGTGGGTCATCGTCAAAATGGAAACTTGGGGTTGCAACATTGTTCGATGCATCGAAGAGAAAAGGCCGGAAGAAGGAAATGAAATTGGGAGAGAGAGAACATTACCAAAAAAAGAAAATTAAAAATCAAAGAAGAAGAAACAATTAAAAAATTGAGAAAATGAAAATGAGAGAAAGTCCATCATTGTCTAAAAAAAAAAAAAATTATATTTTTTATTATTTTTCTATCCGATTAACAATCTTTTATTACGGATCGATTTAGTGGCTCACCGGTAAAGCACACATTTTATTACTTCATGCTAGGACGATTCCTGTTTCTCGTCCGCATGTTATAAGCTGGACCCACAACCTTGTACGGCGCTGTCACCATCCGTGACATGAACGACGTGTCCCTCTCCAACAATCCCTCATCGACAACGCATCGTACCCAATTTCTCCCACCCAATGCAAACTCGACACCGCATTGTACGAAACCCAAACCTCGTTCCATTCTCTTTCTTCGCTTTTATTTCTTACCTTTCTCAATTTATTATTTCCCCTATCTTTTACTTTTCTTCACCATTGAAAAACTGGCTTCACTTTAGAACCGTTTTAGCACACCACAGAAATAGAAAGATACTCACGCTATATATGCGAATTCGTCACACTCTTTCGCTTCTAATTTCATTATTTTTCCTTCTTTTGTCTTCCCCTTAGGTATTATACTCTCTCTATATATCTCTCTATGCTCTTCACTCTCTCTAGGGTTTCCTTATTTGTGTGTGCTTATCTATTTTTTTTTTCCTCTCTTCTTTTTATTATATTATTGTGTCTTTCTTAATTGGGAAAGTTTGAAGATCATGGGGAGAGGGAGGGTTCAGCTGAAGCAGATCGAGAACAAAATCAGCCGCCAAGTGACGTTTTCCAAAAGGAGAACTGGGCTGCGCAAGAAAGCTAATGAAATCTCTGTGCTCTGTGATGCTCAAGTAGCATTGATTGTGTTCAATGCTAAAGGGAAACTTTTTGAGTATTCATCTGAATCCAGGTTAATTTGTTATTTAACAACCTTTTCAGTTTCACGTTATTTGTTTTATTTTCCATTTTTTTTTTTTGTACTAGTAAGTGTTTGCTTAGATTCCTTGTTGGGTTGTTTTGTTCCTCTCTGCTCTCTCACTCATATAGCTCAGACATTAGTTAAACCATGTACATACATACGTACATAGTATTCTAGATTTTGCAAAAATCGCTCTAAATCAGTTATTTAATTAATTTTCTCTTTTTTATTTGCCTAATTTTCTACCTCTTCTTTCTTACTCACTCTCTAGCTTGCTTCAAAGTCAAACTGAAATAGTACTCAGGAAGGTTTTAAATTATCCTGCCCCGTTATAATTTGATTGCAATTTTTGATATTGTGGAAAATTACATAAAAATACTCATGATGCTGTCACAATTATATGATCGTGATGTGGTTGTGGTAGTTCGAAAAACTTTGATGTTCCAACTCACGGTCATAGACCGTGTTTTTAAACCTTGGTGCAGTAAAAAAACTGAAATAGTAGTATTCAGTTCATACATTTTAATTCCTAGTTTGTTCTTGTGTTTTCATTTTTTTTTTGTCTTCTTTTGATTTTAATGCATACGAGCCACCTCTTTTCACACATATCCAAGTTATGATGGAACTATGTAAGTTTTTATTATATTTCTTTTGTTAGGTGGTTATATTACTTTAAATCTCTATATAATTAAATATCCTTTCTGGAGAAGACAGTGCAATATTGGACTTGGAGTATCATGTTGAGCTCCAATATGTTGTATTCTTGGTATATATATATTATGCTGTACTATGCAATTGTTTGTCTTGTTAGATGTTATTTGCCTATAAAAACACAAAATCCACTACCAAACAAAAAATATTGACAGTACCCTAGAGCTTTCCATGCCATTTTGGCTGCTGCTAGCTGTTCTCTTGGATTTTGTAACCTGGTAATCTGGCTGTTTATTTTATATACAGCGGTAAAGGGAAGGGCACTCAAATATTATATAGTATAATATAATTTGTGGGAAGAGAAAGTGAAAGAAATTGAAGAGGTTTGACAAGAGAAGGGCACACAAATTAATATTATATATTATACAACACATTTTTATAATATTTTTTAATCTATCTTTATCATCAATCTTATGTTACAATTCTGTCTTTTCCTTTCTTTCTTATCTCCCTTTTCTATAAAAAAAATTGTATATATATTTTTGAAAATACAATTTCTTAACTGAAAAAAGAATTCTGTACTTTTGGTTTGTATACAAAGTATGCATAAGGCCTGTGGATTGAGACACTTTTTCTTACACAATTTATCTTTTTTTTTTTTGGATTTAAATATCTTTTTAGTCTTTAGAATTTAGTATTTTTTTATTTTTTGTTCTTACAAATTTTTTTTTTGTTTTGATACTAAAATAAGAAATTCAAAAAAGTTGACTTTAACACAAATAATTAAAATTAATAATTACTTAATTACTTAAAGTTATGTACACTAATAATCAATATTCATCATGCTCAACTCTTATTCTTATAACAAATAAGTTTTTCATAAAAGAGATGTTCCTAGAGAGACAAAGAAGGTCGTTAAAACTTAGTTACAGTTGCAAATCTTGAGAACTGTCTGTGTATGCCTAATTGCTTATATATTCCCAAGACCTATTAGGTACGAGTCCATTTCTAGCACTAGCTCTCTTTTGTGTATTTGAGAAATTGTTAAGTAGTGTTAGATTATAAGATGAATAATGATATTTAGACATCTCTAAATATCAAACACTTTATTAATAATCTTAATTTTTCTCCATCCCTCTCTCTCATCATACCATCTATTATTCCACACAAAAAATCATACCATCTATTAGATCTAAATTTCTCTTTAAATCTCTATTTTCTCTCTCTAGGTGTTATTTAGTATTGGGTGTCCATATAATTTTTTTCTTATGAGACTCATGTAGACGTTGGAATCATGAATAGGTGTAGTCTTAGATCACCAACTAATTTTATATGCACAGTGAGAGAGAGAGAGAGAGGCATACATAGCTTGTCTTGTCAGTGTGCTCTCCTTCGGAGTTCGTTCCTGGAAGGCATCTCCTTCGTACCATTTGTTAGCTCCTTTGCAACTAGATCCCCTTTCCCTTACACAAAGTTAGCTAGAGTGTAAGAGTTTAATTTCCCATCATGAATAATCATGATTCAAATTTCTGCATAGTGAAATCAAGGATCCATAGAAGACCATGTGGTGAACTGGACTTGGGATGTTATTTCGCATCTTTCTCTCTCTCCTGCTATGGACGGTGCAGTTGCAGGAGAGTGAGTACCTTGACGTACGGGTCATAAATTAATGTGGTTGGCATCGAAAGTGTGATCGGCAAAACCTGCGTTGATTTCCACCATCCTGTAATAACATGAGATGGGTTAACATACCTGAAATTTTCGGGGCTGAGAAGATCCCAACATTATTAACTCGCACGTTGAAGCCTGCAGCCAGAAACGCCAATTAATGTGGTCCTCTTGAGGAAGCTGCATATATATATATATATGCATGATAGTACCTAGTGAACGTTGTTAGTTGACAACACATGGCGAGTACTAACATGATTAGTAGATAATCTTGTCCTTTAAATATATGATCAGAGATTCGATCCTAGGTCTGTGCATGTAGAGAAATATTTGTTGAGAAGAGACGTGTAGTTTTAAGTCTGATTAAGGCCGAGACCAAATTAGTTTCATGACTAGATCAAAGGATCAAAGTTTGTAGAAATATTTATGGTCCCATCAAGAAGTTAAATGCCCTAATTACCTTGGTTGTTAAAAAAAAAAAAAAAAAGTATGCTTGATAGACTATGGAAGCTTCATGACGACACTTACTGCTTCTGCTTCTTCTGGGTGCAGATTATTGTCTAACGAATATTTTCGGCCGTGGAGGGCCCTCCCTCTGCGAAGCCAACAGGTCCTTGCATCTGTTCATGTTTTAGACAATCCGTTGTTGTTGTGTTGTGAACGACTCTCTCAGTCACCACCACCAAGCACCAACCATGCTACTCTCTCTGGATTGAAATATAAGCAACAAAATTGCATGTGTGTTGGACTAAAATATAAGTAAATTTTAACTAATTTTTTTCTATTTAATGATATAATCTTCAAAATACCCTTCATTTAATTAGAGTTCTGTTTTTAATAACCTTTTTTTTTTTGTCCTATGCAATTAAATGCAATGAGTACTTTAGGAAGTGATTTAATTATTTTATTGAGACTATCAAAATTAAATGATGCTAATTAATTTTTTTAAAGGATATGAATCAGTTTTTTTTTTTTTGCTTATATTTCAGTCTGGAGGGAGTATTATATAAGAGATGTTTAACCTTTATTGGTGTTTCAGAGACACTGCGTTATTGGCAGGTCGATGATGTATGGAGAAATGGATGTTGAGAGAGACTTTATTGTTCCAACACTATTCCCCTCCACTGATATGGCAGGGCCAGCTTTCCTTGCTTGCATGTGAGAACTTGTCATTTAATCTTCGTACACCATGTCTAGGGATAAGTGAAAATAAAAACATGGGTGTACATATTGATAAAAAAAAAAAAAAAGTAAGAGATATATATATATTTTTTTTTTTTGGTGAATAGAGATATATATAAATCAAACATCTTATTAATATCTATAATTTGTCTTTGAATAATGTTATATGAATCACTCACTACCTACAAAGTTGTTTAATATTTGGACATCCATATTTACAAATAGAGTTTAATGGTAATACACTGATGGTATAAAATTTTTTTACACTGTCAGTGTATAGTTTTTTTTCTCTTACAAATATTTTGTCAACATTGTGTACCAAAAAAACAAAATCCTATCAATACTTCTAATTTATCTCTATTTGTCTTCCTATCACATCAATTATATTAATTAATTATCTCTGGTCTCTTTTAAACTTTCTCAAATGATCTATTCGGTGGAGAAGGAATAGAGGGAGAGATGGAAATTAGTTAGGTGATTTGGTAGAGGAGAGTTAGAGGAGAAATAATTTAAAAAATGGTGAGACTTACTATACTATTTCTCACATATTTCTACTCATTTATCTATTTATGATCTCTTCATCTCTTTTCTATTTTCCTTCAACTAAACACCTTTTATTTTTACTTTATTTCTCACCTATTTGACTATTTTCACTATTTTTTTCATCTACTCTATTTTTCTTCTCTCTACCAAACATGACAAAAAGTGTTGATATTTGTATTTAAAGTGTATCCAAGAATCATTTTCTTAACTACAAATACCTTATTAATTTTAATTATTTTTTATTTATCTCTTTTTATTACATTATTTATCTATTATACTTATATTTTTTTCCTCTTTTTCACATTAGGTGTCAAATAAGTGAGAGCTATCCATAACTCATTTTAATTTCTTTTTATTTATCTCTTTCTATCGCAGTATATCATCTATATCATTCCTACACTTCTTTCTTTTCTCTCTCTTACTCTAAGTATTTCTTACTCTCTAAGTATTAAACAACATTGGTTGTCCATTAATAATTTAGTACAACATTTTTGTAAGGAAGAAAAAAATAAGGAAAAAAAAAGTGAAAATTACATAAAAGATGTTGTATGAAGATGGTAAGAGAAAAAAATAGAGTTATAGGTAATGTCGCTGAAAAGTATTGTATGAATAGCATACTCAAAAAAGAAATAATTATATAATTTATATAACATTTTTTAATACTATTTTTCTTTATCTTTTTCTATCATATTAATTATTTTGTCTCACTTTTTTTTTAAGTTTTTTCTATTTGATTCTTAATTGTAAAAAAAAAAAGTATACAAATTTATTATATAAATACAATTTCTCAAAATAAAATGTACCGTTAATAATTAGTTAATAAAATACAGGCTAAAATATATAGGCATGTTTTAGAATATATAATATAGGAAATAAATGAATAGGAGTGGCACCCATTTTAATTTTATAGTTTTAAAAGTTAATAACTAATTATTAATTGCGAAAATTAAAAGAGATGAAAAACATACTTATAGTCATACCCGTTATGAACAATAACATTTTAATAATGATTCATATGATAAGAGTTAAGAATTGGAAAGAGTTAATTTTAGTTTTTAAAGTTTGAAAATCCTTTTAAAATTATAGTCATAATTCGAAGGTTCCAACTCCATGAAATAATAACTAATAAAACTAAAATTAACTCTTTCCAATTCTTAACTCTTATCCTATGAATCATAATTCTAACGTTACTCCCACATTCCGTAAAAAAAAAAACAAAAAACAAAAAAAACTTTACTCCCACATTGTGCACATGATTTCTTTGTTTTTACTGCACCTATCACCTCCATTATTTTTTTTTCTTATAAGCAAGAAAAGGAGCACTAGGGGTGCTCCTACCCTTATACATGAATCAAAAGCCTCTACACTACATCAAATTAATACATAATTCTAAATACAATTTCAAATACAGCACCTATTTGAAAAGAAAAGAAATCTGACCACCCATAACTGCCAAACATTGCCATTTGCCAATATTAAGGTTCTAATGTCAAAGATTCATAACAGTGCCTATCACCTCCATTATTACTAATACAACTATTGCCTTATAGTGTTATTATTGTTGTTCTTGTCACTATTGTCTCCATCCCACTATTATGATCATTGTTATTATTGTCACTAATAATGACCACCTCCATTACTATCAACATCAAAACTATATATATTGTTATTGTTGTCATCATCATTAAAATGAAAATAAGCTAAGTCAGGTCTTATAAGCCTGAACTTGAATTGTTTATAGCGTCTGCTTTTAGAACTTGGTCTTACCTTTTTTAAAATTCTAGACTAACAAAAAGCTTGTTTAAAAACATACTTTATTGTAAAATATATTAAATAAAGTTACAAATATGCATCTTAAAAAGTAAATGGGCTTTGACTTGTAGTAGGGAGTATATTTGTGGTGAACTTCCATATTTTGGTGGAAAGAAATTCTAATCATGCATCTATTTGGTGAAATGATTTATGTTATGGCCGATGGCTAAAATAATGCTTCACATTGGTTTTGCTCTGAGTTGAAGAGAAAGATAAGGTGTGGGAACATTACTAAATTTTGGGGGATGTGGGGTTAGGAAGAACAAGTTTAATGAAGTATTTTCCTAGATTATTTCATTATTTTCAAGGATAAAAATGGTCTGATTACAGATTTGGGCAAGTGGTAAGATGATATATGTGCTTGGTTTTTGTCATTGAATTGGAGAAGATAACTTTTGTTTGGGAGGAAGATACGATGATGAGAGGGTGAACTTGGTGTCATCTTAGAGCTTATTAGAAAATATGGTTGATGGGTGGGTTTGGTCTCTTGACAAGTGAGGATCCTATTCCCTTAGTCTAGTTATATTTGATTAAAAAACCTATTTTCTCCTCAATCTGATTCCATGTCTTCAACAAATTTGGTAGCCTTGCACCTTTTGTTTTAATGATAAATTATATTAGTAGGGGGGTGGTAGTGTTGTGGTGATAATGGTGATGGGGACGAGGAGGAGGTGGCGAGGACAGTGATTGTGGTGACGACAACAATTGTGTGGTGCCAATAATTATGGCTGACAATTAAAGACCCTAATAAAGATGATGATGAATGACAATGACGACATGAAAAGATATTGAGAGAATAATTTCATAGTGTAAGAGAGTGGTTAGAAGTTTTATTTATGATTAAGAATTAAAAAAAGTTAATTTTAGTTGTATTATAATTGTAAAAAAATATAGATATTAAAATTATGATCTAATTCTAAAACTACTTAATAATTAAAATTTTAATTTTTGTTTCTAATCTGAAATCTAATTTCATTTCATGTCCCAAACTGAACATTTAGTATAATATCAAACTATGGGTTAGGATGTTTTAGGATTGCTCCTTATTTTGTTAGAAGAGAAATGTTAATAACATATTATCTAACACACATCCTCACCATTTATTTTTTTAAAATTTAATGGTTGTATTGAGTAACTAATCTTAATTATTAGATTTCGAAATAATGAATGATGAGCTTTTAAAGTTACATACACACTAACCAATAATATCTTGTAAAAAAAAAAAAACCAATAATAGAATGTGTTACCAACACGCCTCTTCGCTAGAGTTATTATTATCATACACTTATTATTTCTTTCATCTCATTTCTATTTTATTTTTCTTATCTTTTTTTTTATTTCTCATTACATCACTTATCACATTTATTATTTTATCTCTTTCTTTTTTTATTTTTTTCTTGCTCTCTTTCTTCCACTAATATAAAGAGTAATGATACATAAACGATTCTTAATTTTAAACACTCCACAAACAACTCTCATTTCCATATGTCTTTCTCTTCCTATGACATCATAAATCCTATCATACTTATATTTTTTTTTTTTCTCTCTCCCTAAATATTGAATAGCATATTAGGTGTCCATCGAACATTTTCCTAATATATATACCCAAAAATGGACTGTAGTTGCTCATTTTCCTTTTTTCCATGCTATCATGTGATCCAATAGGTTTCTAATACCTTGTCTAGGTGTTGTTCTGTACGAAATAGTCAGCTACCCGCTATATTGAGTGAAACATATTTGGTAGAAGCACCAAGGTACAATTGGTCAAAGTTGCAGAATGTTGGAAATAGCCTTTTGTTTTATATTGAGTTAAACATATTTGGTAGAAGCAACAAGCTAGGTATAATTGGTCAAAGTTGAAAAATGTTGGGAATATCCCTTAGTTTCATAGGCTGAACTGATAGGTTAACTGGAGGGTACACTGCCCGTAGCTTAGATGGCCAAGTAAGGGCATTTTCTAATTATGCTAAGCTGAGGGCACAAAAGGCTCAATTAATAATTTTTTCTTCCATATGTATGAATGGCAAACTTCAATATGGCCATGGAATGATTTGGAAAGACAAAATATCTTCAAAATAAAACAAATTATTTGGTCACATTTCTTCTCATATATATACCTTCAATTCCTTTAGGCTACTTAGCATATATATACAACGTCTTATAAAGTTACATATATTTTTATTTATTTTGTAATTTATATAGTGAATAGAATAATAAACTTTAGTTATTTACTTGTGTAACAGCATGGAAAACGTCCTGGAACGATATGAGAGACATTCCCATATAGGGAAAGTAGTTGGAGATGGTGATGAATCACAGGTAACTCTTCGGACCGTAGCTTTTATTAATATCTATGCCAACTTAATAATGCATCACCAAAGACTATGTATATACCCCTCCTGTGCTTTCCTTCATATTTATATATTGTGCACATGGAAAGGGTGCAAGATTTCTCTTTAGATATTCACAAGGTATATATATGCAAGATTTCTCTTTAGAGATATTCACAAGGTATATCAGTAGCAATTAAAGATCACTTTATTGTAGGGAAACTGGTCCTTACAATGCTTCAAGCTCACCGGCAAAGTTGAAGTCTTAGAGAGGAACTTGAGGTACACACTTGATACTTCAATATAAACTTAACAATTACTTTAATTTGAGCTATGTTGGTAGCCTTTCAATTAATTATAAGTTTTTTACACGAAAAACACCATGCAAAAGTAATTTTATTTTCCCAAGATCATTTCAAAGTAATAAAAAAATTGAGCTAATTTTACACCAAAATTGATACAACCGTTTCCTTTTTAATTAACCCCCCTCCTCTTAATATTTAATAATTTCTCTAGTTTTAGATGCTTCAAAACCATTTACTTTTATGAAAATTAATAATTACAAATAGCTTATAAGATCTTCAATATAGGAACTATGTGGGACAAGATCTGGATCCCTTGAACTTGAGAGAGCTTCAGAGTTTAGAGCATCAACTTGACACAGCTATAAAGCGCATCCGAAATAGAAAGGTGAAAGATTGCTTTATCATCTACAAGAAATTAACAAGGAAATAAAAACAAGTGGAGAAAAAATGCATTTTGAAAATTAAATTAGCATTACCATTTATAACATATTTTTTTCCAGCTAATCTTCAATTGACTGATCATTATGATTCTTGCAGAACCAAGTTATGAATGAATCCATCTCAGATCTGCAGAAAAAGGTAACGGGTTGGGGACGGGGATTTACTAGTATATTTAATATCTATTAAGGTGTTGAAAATTAACAGACTTAATATGTGCATTGGATAGTCTGGTTTAATTACTTTTCACATGTCACTACATTCATTTATTTATAGGTTCCAAATATTTATCCATGCATATATTTTGAAGTTAAATTTATTTTATGGTAGTCAAGACGCTTGCTTTTTGGAATTTGGATAACCAAATAATTTTATATTTGAGGAATTCATATAACCTAAGAAAATCAAAACAAATGAGTTTCGTTAATTTGAGTTAACTTCTTTATGGGAAAAATGTAACTTACACCCTATTTTAGTGTATTGAAGTTGAATAAGGAAAGAAAAAAAAAATAGAGAAAAATGTAGATATAATAAGAAAAAAAAAAAAGAAAGAGAAACCTAGAAAATGAAGAAAAAAAATGGAAGAGAAAGTGATTATAAAGATTGTTTTTAATTACATAAAATTTCAGAGGATGTTGCTGTAATTTATTTTTTAATTAATGATACTTAAACATCATTTTATTTTAAACATTTCATCAACACTTTTTATTTATCTTTATCTCTCTTTTTATCACATCATAAATTATATATATATATATATATATATATATATATATATATATATATATATATTTCTCTCACTAGTTGGCTAATAGTACTGTGGGCATCAATTTATTTTTTCCTTTTAATTATTATATCCTACAAGCAAGCTGTGTAGGTGCTTTATATAGTCTGATATTGAGTTTCATGTGAACTGACGTTAAGGTCACATCTTCAAATACATATGTACTAGTGTGATTTGAGCTTCCCGTTGGATTGGATGGCATAATCCTAAAGTAATTCTGGAATATTGCTTTATTTTCTAGTTAGATTCTTTTTTGACTTTACTTTGCTACTATAAAGTTTGTTAAATTATTTTCTGCTTGTGATCGAAGTGCATTTAGTTTCCTTTTGATTGCAAGATTTATGTATAAATACAATTAGGAATGAAAATATAAATTTCTGGTGTTGTAAAAAAGATTAAATTAAAAATTAATTTGCTCCCTACACCTAATTAAAGCCATTTTTTCATTTTAGTTCTTACAAATTTTAGTCTTTACTGCTTAGTTTGAATCATGAAAGATTTTAAGAAAGAAGTGGAATAAAAAGAAGTAGAAGAGAAGAGAGAATGAATAATAAATGAGTAAATTTTTAAGTTGTTTGAATTGAGAGTAATAGAGAAGAAAGTGAAGAGAAAAAAATATTATAAAAATTGTTGGAATACAAGTGTGAAGGTAAAGTTTCACATTGGATAGAAATGAGCAAGTTAAGTAACATATAAGTGAGGAAGACCCACAAACCTGATGCCTTAAGGTTTTGGATTGAAGGTAATGTCAAGTTTACTTGTGTGGTGTGCTCGAGACCCATTGGTGAAAATCTACCTGGTAAACCCCCCTCGGTGCACAACAATTGATATCAGAGTCGATGGTTCAACCAGGTGACAGCTTAGACAAGTAAAAGATGGATTAGCGATGGATCCAGACACGGGCATTTTTTAATGGTCCCATAACTTTTTCCTACTTGTCCCAAAAAATCTATTCATTTTGTGAGTCCCACCATTTATTTCTTTCTTCTCCCACTTCTTTCTTTTCCTTTTCGAGAAATGATACATAAATATTTCATTATTTTAAGGGTCTTGCTAATAAGTGCTCTTAGGACATTTGTTAAGAAATTAAAAGATGAAAGGTTTTATTAAAAATCATATGAGATCGCATTTTTGCGCATCCCAATAGAAACATTTCTCCTTCTACTTCCTTAACCAATGTTCTTAGGGCATTGAGTTAGCATTTACCTTATTTTAAACATCTCACCAATACCTCTTATTTCTCTCTATCTCCCTCTTCATATCACATCATAAATTCTATCATACCTATATTTTTTTCTCTTTTCTCCCTCTCTTACTAAGTGATTAGTAATGAATGGCACTTTAGATGTCCATGTAACTTTTTCCTTTTCCAAATAACCTAAAACTTCATTCTCTTTCCTGCTTCTCTCTCACCTAATTGTTTTTGGCTTAATTATCAATTTGGTCTTTTATTTATTTTAAAGTGTTCAATTAGGTTCCTATATTTTAAAAAGCTTCAATCAAGTCCTACAATTTTTAAAAATACATCAATCTAGTACTTTCCGTCCAATTGGAATGAACGTCGTCAAGTATAAATTCTGACAATTTAAATTTGCGAATAGTGGCGATTTTTACCCGCCACTATATTTATTATTTATTTTTAAATTAAAAAAAGTTTTGAAATTGTAGAACAATCATAATCCTCTCATGGATCCTTCTCCGGCAAGTGCGTTGAACACCAAGCTCTCTTAGAACAAATTTAAGCATCAATTTCAAATCCCTCATCTGCATCACCAATATAGCAAGATTGCATCGTTACCTACTTCTCCGTTCAACTTGCCGTGAATCTCGTCCTTGAGCCGCGACAACGGAAGGTCGCTCTATCAACTTGAGGTCCCTGGTCGACGTGCCACGACTGTGGCCGTGAAAGCCATTGAAAAGTCGAAGATGGTGGACATTGCCATTGAGCCCTGCGTCATGTGCAAGATCGACGCCATGCACTGCCTCCACCACCACCCCAACATCCTCAAAATCCATGAGGTCTTGGCTACCAAAACTAAGATCTACCTCTTCGTCGACTTCGCTGCTGGCGGCGAGCTCTTCTCCAAGCTCTCCCATCATGGCCGCCTCCTGGAGCCCCTCGCCGCCACCAACATCGCCCCTTCGCCGTTCATCAACAGGGGAGCGTCCATCTCACTCACCCTACACGTGTACGCCTCTGATTCAACGTTAAAAATAAAAATAACACTATTTATTTAATCCTATTTATTTTATAATTTTTTAACTTAAAAATAAATAAAAATATAATGGCGGTTAAAAACCGCCACTATTTGTAAATTGAAACTGCCAACACTTGTAACTTGACGGCGTTAGCTTCAATTTGATGGAAATGACTATATTGATGCATTTTTAAAAATTGTAGGACCTAATTTGAGCTTTTTAAAATATCGGGACCTAATTAAACACTTTGAAATAATTAGAGGACCAAGTTGATAATTAAGCCTTATTTTTTTCTCAAAATCTATCTAAACAGTACTCCCTTCGGTCCTTTTTATAAGAAACAAATAACTAAATCATCAAGACCAATAAAAATAGTTAAGATAGTTAGTTATAATTAATAATGTCATAAATTTTAATTTTATTCCAAAAGTAACCCTTAAATTGATTGGTTTAAGTAGTTGTTACATTAATGGCATTGCACATCCACCAATAAGTGTAACTTGTATTATTAATAGACCAATAAATGCATGAGAAATGAGTAGGTGTCTCATTAATGGATTTCACAAGATGAAGGATAAAAAAGAAAACTAGCAATTAATACATCTTAAAGTGGGTCTATGTTTCTTATAATAAAGACAAAAAAAGAACATCATTTTGTTTCTTATAAAAAAGACCGGAGGAAGTATTATACTTGGTGTCTATTAAAAAATGTTTGGATTTTTTGTTTTTCCCCCTTGTCAAAGTTATAATGGTTTGTAGATTCAGTTCTCATACTTGGTACCATTTTTCGTTTGTCCCTACATAAAAATGTTTACTCTTCATTTTAGTCCATAGATAAAATATTCTACATTTTGATTCCTACGCTCCATACATTATATTACCTCCGTTTTTAAATATAAGACTCTTTTCTAAAAAAAAATTGTTCATATTTATAAGACTCTTTTCAAGTTATTTCTTGCATTAATTATTTTTTACCAAAATACCCTTAATCACTTTACAATTAATGCTATAAATTAATAAGATGAACACATTCTCTTATGAGAATTGGAGAAAATGACTAGCATTCATTAATTAATTAGGTATAAAGTAATTAAGTGGGTAGAGAGATGATGATGAGTCCCAATAATTGTAAGGATAGTTTTGAAAAAATAATACAAATTATTAATAAATTTAATACTATTAACTAAATTAACCAACTTTCTTAAAGAGTGTGAATTACTAATTAAAATAGTCTTATATTTAGGAACTAAGGTGGTACTTTTTGTTTTGATAAAAAAAAAAAATTCTAACACATGTATAACTTTAACAAATGGTAGGGATTAATCTGTAAAAAACAAATTAAGTGGAGACCAAAATGTAAAGTTTTTTTTAATTATGTAGGGAATAAAATGAGAAACAATGTTGGAAAGTGACTAAATTTATACTTTAATCTATAAAAAATACCTATATCTATCTAAATCTACTGTCTGCATGTGACAGGCAAAGCAATTGCAAGAGCAAAATGGCATCCTTACAAAGAAGGTAGCTCTCTAATCAATCTATCAGTCTTCTAGACATGAAAGGATAAGAAAAAAAAAAAAAGAGTTGACTTATGTTACATTTATGATTATGACTAGATTAAGGAGAAAGGGAAGGCAGTGGCTGAACGTCCACACTGCGGGCCAGAAACCTTAGATCCAACATGCCCTCCAGAGCTACAACAACCACAAAAAAGACTAGCTCCTTCGTTAGCACTCGGGTATTTATTTCATCTCTCTCTTCCAATATTTTTAAATGGGCACTGAATTGCAAAGTTGAAATGTCTATAGTTTAAATATTATCCAGATCATTTATATTTCAATCAGGGTTCAACCACACAGGTTTAGGAATTGGTATAATTGATTTTGATGAAATTTATTTTGAATAGTGATTACAATGTAGTATATATCTAATTTGATCTGAATCACATATTTGTATTGAAATGAGTTTTCATTTGAAAGGGCAAAAATTGATTTTGTAGCATGTAAAACAAATAGGAACTTAACTGGTTTGACCAATCAAACCATGATTCAATAGTTTTGCCGGTTCAATTTTGTATAAATTTTAGTTGTCACACTGTAGAAGGCTAAAGATTTTTAATTTCAGCCGAAATAGAGATACTAAAATGTTATCCTAACCAACAAATACCCTTTTTAAAAATGTTTTAGGGTTAATCCTGATGTGCATTTTACAAAATGAGACGTGAGATATTCTGACTATTTTTTTTTAAAAGATATATTATGACTATTAATTAAGAAGTTAATAAAGTATACTATTTAAAAGTTTAATTTCGATGCATTCATAACACTTTATGCATGTGGAAGAACTTGTTAGCTTCGGATATAAAACACATACACACACACTTGACAGCTGCATAGTATCCCTTACAGATCTCATTTCTCATTTGCTAGAACAATAGTTTAAATTGTTGTTTGACTTTTATACATTAGTTTAAACATTTTTTCCACTATCAATCAATCAGAAATCATAATTAATTGGTATAACTTTTGAGATAAATATTTTAAAAATTATCAAACTTTTAAATATAACAATTTGTGATTAAATAATAATATAAACCTGTTAGGAAGGTTTTTTTTTTATCGACTAAATGTCAGTGTCAGTTGTTAATATGTTAGATTTTGTTAGGAAGCTAGTAACCGTAAAACATTGTTATAAATGGAATTGAGTGTCAATTTTACCAAAATAGCTATATATGAAAAGTTTTAGCACAAACACAAAATGAGAAGTCAAGGCTGACCAACATAACTAAATTGAACTAAAACTTTTAATAACTAAATTGAACTGAACTTAAAATAACTGAACTATTTAAAACATAAACTGAACTTGAACTGTTTCTAAAAACTAATTTATAAAACTGAACTATTTTTTAAAAATAGTGCAGTACTGAACTAGTAAAAGAAACCCATATTTATAATAACGCCATACATGACCCAAGCCTTGGCCTTCAACTTGGCTGGTCCCTGGCTAGGAATAAACTCATATTTATAATATCTTTGGCATGTGTCCAATGTGGTTTATGTTTAGCCTATATTATGTATAAATATATCTTTAATGCTATGGCTCTTGAACAAGTTTTATCTGCTACTGTTATATGGACTACTTTTTCAAAATCAAAATAGTTCAGTGAAATTCACAACAGTTCAATTATAGTTTAAAGAGTAGTTTAGTTTAAAATAATTTAAAACAGTTTTGAGAACTTAAAAATAGTTCTGTTCAATTTGCCTAAACCATTTTGTAATTCAATTCAATTTAAGTGAACTGCATTTCCAGTTCAGTTTAGTTTTCCGTAGTTCAGTCCAATTCATTTTGGCCACCCCTATGAGAAGCAGCAGGCTAGCTAGGACAATTATGTTTTATCATACGTACATATATACATTATTGTTTTTTTTTTTTTGAAAGGTATATACATTATTGTTTAAGATTATAATAAGTGTCAAAATGATGCAGTAAGACTTTACAAGCAGCACCGCTGGAGGAATTGGTTGAAGCACGAACAGTTCCTACTACCACTGCTCTCATCCCACCATGGATGCTGCATCAATTTACAAGATAAACCGGCATGACACCGTTATGTTTATGACATGTGATGAAAGTTAAAAGCATAAGCTATATATATAGCTATATGTCAAAAATACAATGTTATATATAGCTAAGTGTTAAGTTTGATAACTGCTCATCCTTGTACAGGATGTGCCCTCCAAATTTGATGATTTGCCAAAAAAAACATCATAGGCGAAGCCTACTACATAGTGCAAGAGTGCAAGTGATTCTTGCATGCAAATGTGGACTATTTACTATGAACCAATAATAGAAACAAGTAATTATTTTTGACAAATAATATTTTTTTTATCAGTGTTTTGACAAATAATATGGATGGTGAACTTAAATAAATGATACACAGTAAGGAAATGCAAAGATCAATATGTCCTCATTGAAGAAGTAAAATCCCATGCCACACTAGAAAAAGGGGTGGGGAACCTAAAATTCTTAGGGGTTATTTAATTTTAGAAGACACTTTCTATTTTCAGTTTTTGATTTTACTTTGTTTTCTATTTTTTTATATATATAAGAAACAGTAAAGATAATTTTATTATTTCAGTTTTCATTTTTTTTTCTTATAAAATCTATTAAAAATAGAAAATGTGAGTAAAAAATATTTTCTTAAATCAAACAGCTACTTAAATTTTCCAGTAAGGTCAATTTCATTGATATGGAAATGGACTGCAATTTTCTTTCTTTTTTCTTTTTTTGAGTAGATTTAGAAAACATCACAGCTTCCTTCCACCACTTTCCCCTTCCCAACCACCTTCTTCAAATCCTAGGTTCTCTGTTGCTGGTGAAGATTGGGAGTAGATTGAAGTTAACACACATTAATTAAGCCATTTACAAAGTTCAAAATGTACGTATAGGTCCCAAAGCACGTTAAGCAACTAAATCTTGTACGCTTTAAGGTACGATGTACTAGGTTAGAGGATAGACTCGTTTCATCAAGATGTTTGGCTTTGACCTTGTAAGGGTTGGTTACCTTTTGTACCCTTTCTTCTCTTCCTTAAAACATTGTTTTTTTCTAATAAAAAAAAAAAGTTAAGCAACTAAGAGCATCTTTACCGCAGTGCTACTGTGGCACACTGCTAGCCAAGCACCGATGCTTGTATGGCTTTTTCCATTGCAGGCACAGTACGGATAATTGCACACAAGCACTGGTTGCTTCACCAAGCATCGGTGCTTCAGCTTTTTAAAATAATAAAAAATATATATTTTAATTATGTTATTTCTATTATGTATTTTTTTGTTAATTCTAATGATATTAAAATATGTTGTGATAATTGTGTGACTTTAGTTATTTTCACCATTTTAAATAAAATCGAATTTAGTTAAGGGTTTTTATCTTTATTTTTTATAATATCAAACTGGGTTATTCCGTTTACCAAAAAAAAAAAACTAGTCATTATTTAAACTAGTCGTTTGGGAAAATTAGCCGTTATTCAAACTAGCCGTTGTTAAAACTAGCCGTTATTCAAACTAGCCGTTGTTAAAACTAGCCGTTATTCAAACTAGCCGTTGGTCAAACTAGTGTTTGGGAAAACTATTATTAAAATATTATTTCTCAATTTGTGCAGTTTGGATATCAGTCGGCAATTAGCAAAATTTGATTGTTATTTTACTGTTTTTTTTTTAAAATTTTACTATTGTATATCAACATTCATATAAATAAGGAGTACTTCAAATTTTTCTTACACAATTAAACCTATCATTTTTTTTCTTATTTTTAATTCTCATAAAATTCTCAACTGGCTTTTTTGAAAAAAAAAATATTTTTTATTATTAAAAAAATACTTTTCAAAATAATAGCATAAATAAATACCTTAATTTTTAAAAAATAATTATTTTATTTATAAAATAATTATAATTTAATAAATAATTAATAAAATATAAAGATGTAAGCTTTTTGGTGGGACCCATTAGAAGCACCAAAGGAGAGTTGCTTGTATTGAGAAGAGTAAAAATGGATGATGTGTACAAGTGGGTCCCATTGGAAGCACTTATAGAGGGTTGCTCCATTAAAGATGCTCTAAGAGTAAAAATGAATGATGTGTACCTGTACCTGCACCAGTAAAAAATTGCGGGTAAATATTCGGCCCCGACCCCAGCCCGAATAAACAGATATTTACCCGATCCACTTACGAATATTTTTACGGATACCCGTAAGATCCGGGTACACTTTGTCATCCCTAACAAAAACCAACAATTGACACTTTTACAAGTAGGAAAAACACCATTAACCCTTTTAACATTCACACGTTATCATTTGATATTTATTTAATTAATATTTAACATTTTTGTTGCAGATTTTGCTTTAGCAGTTTTGGCAGGTTGGGTGTTGTCTTTTCATGTTCTCTTAAGAGGAACATATTCCTTCTTTTTGTATTATTTGCCTTTTACGTCATACAATTGTTTCCTTTTCTGCCAAAAGTTGTTCTTTCTCTCCGTAAGCTTTTCTTCACATTCTCCAGCTTCTGAGACCATTTACAATTTTTCTAATTTTTCCCCCCCTTATATGAGCTACATTTTTCAGCTCTATCATGGTTATCACATTTTTCAACATCTTCATATATTTCATCTCTTTGATTTTTCACACTAAAGTTTCAGTTGTTTGAGAAACTTCTACTTCATTTGCAATTTCTCGGTTACCTCATCGGGTAAGCTTTCTTAAATATAGTCGTGTCTTTTTTGTTTGTCATATGTACGTACAATGTTTTTTGCATCTCTAAAATGTCAATAAACAATACAATCCTGAATGTTATATTTTACAGTTCATCGTAGAAAAAACTTATTATATTAATATTTGGTGAGAGTGTGTAGAGGGTAGGTGAAGGAAAAATCAGGACCGTTGAAAAAAAAACTGTTATGATTTTCAGAGAGTGGTTGTAGGTGTCTTTGATGCAAAGAGAAGAGTGAGTTAAGAGTTGGTACATGTATTGTCACATGTGGTCACTGTAACTGATGTGGTTTTGAATTTAATTTAAAATCTTGCTCTTGGGAGGGAAGATGTGTTTTGGTAAAAAGGGATTTATCATCCTTCAAGATATTACATTACTTATGGTGGCTGGAAATCGCCTTTGTGGTGGCGCACGATGGTTTGTGATTTTTTTTTTCTCTCTTTCTCTCTCTTCTACTGTTTGATTTCTCTTTTTTTTTTTTTAATTAGGATTAACAAACAAGATTGAGGAGTTTGGAAAATGTTGATGAGTTGGGAGTAATTCATGGTAACTATCATGGCATTGTACCTTTTGGATGAACCTCTCTGCCTGTTTATAGATAACATGATCTAATATCATATAGTTCATTAGTTATTTATTATTAAGAGTGATTGTGAAATATGTTGAGTGGAAATGATAATCCTTGCCATGCTATACTATGGGGCTTTTGTAATTCTAACTTTATTCTAGGTTATGGAGCATTTCTATAGACCACTGGTATATTTGGTATTACCAAATAGATTAAAGAGACATTATCAAATAAGAAGGTTATTGCAATTAACTAAAGAGATGCTTAACATGTGTTTTCATGTACAATTATCTATTGTTGCATTAAGCTAACGATTTTTATGTGTTTTTTAATATCTTTTTATTTCAATTTCAGATCTACTTGGTATACAAGGTAAAAATGTTAGGAAGCAAGGTTATCTCTCAGTAAGCTGCTCTTGAATAAGAAAGAAAAGAATAGGTAATTTCAAGAAAAAAATCGCCATGTTTTAATTGTTTGAATGTGTTTTAAACTTGGTTTTTGTCTTTATTGTACTGCTTTCTATAGTTGCATTCACTTTTTTTGGGAATGAACCAAATTTGTTTCAAAACACCAAGTATTGTAAGTTGTCATAAACTAATTAGATTCAATTTTTTGTGCAAGTTTTTTAGCCCACATCAAATGGCCATGGTGTCACATAAGCAGTAGGTGGATGTTGATTCATGTTAGGTGAGTGGCTATTGTGACTTTTTTCCCTACATGTTTTGAATTAGATAAATACTGCACTAGAAGTCCTCATGAGGTTGAATCCATCTTGTCAGGTTATGAAAGAATATTGCATTGCCAAAGTTCTTTGGAAAAAATTGGCTGCTGATAAGCAAAATTTCTCTGATTGGATTTTGAATAACATCAGGCCTGCTAATCAACCTATAGACCGCTGGAACATCTTATTTGGTATTACTTTGGACTCCCTTTGGAAAAGCAGAAATGATTTAATATTCTCTAGCAAAGTCAACACATCCAATAGCCTTATGGCTAGCATCTTGAGAAATTATAATCTGATCTTGCACTCTAAGGAAGCTACCAAGCTGCTGCGATCAAACCAGTTTGCCTCCCCTTCTAATTCTTCAAAATTTACTGCCTCACCAAAAAGGGTATATTGTAGAATAGTTGGTTTCTCCTAAATTAAGTAGTTTCCTTTCATACTCATAAATCTTGTAATTTGTTGATAGAGATCACACTTGCTTCTGTGAGAGATAAAGCTTTAATTTGCAATTCGTTAAATTGTTTTTTTCAACAATTTAGATAGAATTAAAAACTAAAATTCATTGTGCAGGAGAGGCATAATAATTAATAAGGAGGGCCTATGTGTGGGTTGCAAGAAAGAAACGGAGACTATAGCACATTTGTTTTTTAAGTGTGAATAGTTCTCGGAAGTCTGGTACTTATGCTTGCAGTGGATGGGTTTTCACACTGTAATTCAAAATACTATGGTTGCATATGCAACAATTTCAAGGAATTCCATGGAAAGCAAATTTGGATAAGGAAGAGATAGCTGTGATCTGGTTTGCAACTCTTTGGGCTATTTGGAATGAAAGAAGCAAAATGGTATTCAGGCAAGAAGCTATTCAGATTCAAGATGTGGTGGAGAGTTTGAAAGCCTCATCGTGGAAGTGGCTTAGATTTAGGAGGAAGGGGTTTATTTACCCCTTGTCATCATGGATGTTAAACCCCGTGGAATGCTTAAAGGGTGTGGTAGTTCAAATATACAAAAGGAATAGGTTGGGTGCACAGAAGGCTGTTGACTACAGAATAGTGGGGATGGTTACAGTTTTCTGCAAATAATAGGGGTATTATGTGAAATATGTGATGAGCACAAAACAAAGAGGAAATATGTGACCAGCTCTGAAAACATGCCATAACATGTTATTATCAATCCAATACAGACAAACATCAGAGCTTTTAAAGTGGGCATCAGAGGAAAGAAGCAATTGTGGATTATGCAGTTTTTATCAATAGATCAACAAAAATGAATTAAGATTTGTGCAGGTAATAATGCTTTTGGATTATGCAGCTTTCATATGGTATTCTGTTATGTCATATGGTGTTTGTCACATAAATATTATGAGACATTTTGGCTGAGAGAAATTGCATGAGACGTGTGCCAAATTAGGTGTATATGTGGCTGAAGTGGCAACATAGCGAGCACGTGTAGCACATACATTTTTCGTGTATTCGGATGGGGTGGTGGATATCTAGCTGGTGGTATTGTGGGATATACTGACAGGGAGCTTTCGCATTACACATGGAGTAAATCAGGAAATAATGGGGTGGCACTGTATTTATGCTCATTTTTATGTTGGATAGGATTTGTGTGTCGGTTTATATATTGATCTACCTTTATTTTGTAATTTTTACACTAAACTTTGTCACTTCTTGTGCCAAGTTTGGTATGCTATAATATTTTCATTTGCCTTTCAAAAAAAAAAAACTAAAATTCATTGTACCATGTGCTTTACCTTTTAATAGATATTTTAGATCTAAATTGATTATTACACTACTTAGTATTTGGTGCGAATGAGGGTGAGCCGTTGAAGTTTTGACATTTAGTTTGGCAGCAGGATGTCATGATGAGAAACAAGACTCGGGAGGGTGGAATTGCAAAGGAGGATTTGTTTGCTGAAGAATTGTACATATAAGGCATTGGAGATGGATAGAAATTTCACTGTCATTTTCTCAAGCAACAAATGGACGCTATGAGGCTAGGAGAGACAACAGAAATTATGCAGGTGTCATGAGCCAGTTGTGATAAACAGACAGCCAGTGCAATTCTAAATGTTTTATCACTTTTATGTTTTATGTTATGTTATATAAGGTAGCTGCATTGGTGAGAATTGGCTTTTTATTTCCATATAATTTGTTCAGAAGCAAGTGACAAACAATGTTTTCTGGTCGTGTGGTAGTGCTGGGAGAAGAATGTTTTCAGTAGTAGATGAAACATTTAGCAAGGGTCATGAAACATGGCTTTTAAGGGTCATGAAATATTTATATATTCTCATTTGTTTTTGTTCAACTTTATGAAATTAATTTTTTAAGCAAATAAATATTTAAATTTTTTTGGTGAGGTGCCGTTTTTTTTGGTGAGGAAATAAATATTTAAATTAAAAACAAAATTATACTATTCATAAATGAATAATAATAGTTGAGTTAAAAATGAATAATTAAATTGATTATTTTAAGTTTTTCCTAATTTATATTATGTAGAAAAATAAAGAAAATATTAGATTAATAATTAAATTATGAAAGTTTTATTTTACCTCTTTTTTCTATAAGAAATTTCTCAATTATACGTATGTTAATGCAATTAAAAATAATAAGAGATACTTTAATTTATTATATTTAAATATTATATCTTATTTTTTTAAGTAAATATTTTTTAATTGAAAAAATAAACTAACTTAAAGATGATAGGTTGATATATTGATTTTTAGATTATTAATTTTTTATGTCATACCCTAAATCTAAATTTTTAATTACATTCTGCTCAGTTAGCTGTAATTATTCTTTTCAATTATAAGTAAACTAATGTTAGAAATTAATTAAATGTTTTTAAAATTATTTATAGAAAAAAATGACAATTCATTAATGTATTACTTTTTATAGACAAAATTTTAAAGATAAATACTTGCAACATATAGAAATAAAACATTTACATGAAAGTATTTCAGGTACTAAGCCAGTAAAAAAATCCATGACCATATTCTTAAGGGACAAGGTTATCTATCAACCATGTCATACCATATTGGTAAGTACTTCAATATTTAAGTCATATAGATGTGGCTATGGTGTGGTTTTTTTTTGGCAATTTGTTGTATTCAACTTTGCTTTCTTTTAAACATATGCTATGGTGTGATTCATATAGATGCGGCTATGGTGTGGTAAGTACTGATCATCATGCGGATTATTTTGAACATATGTTTCTCAGAGAAATAGATAAAGATCTTTGCTTTCTTTTGTTGTATTGCTAATATATATAAAATACATCTATAGAAAGTAGAAACACAAAACTGGAAATGACTAAAAAGAAAGTTTTTTTCAAAATTAAAGAGACTAAAAATATGTTTTAAATTTGGGAGAGCAAAAGAAAAATTGAACTAAATTTGAGAGATTAAAAATATATTTAAGCTATATTTAAATTATTATGGATGAACATTTTAACAGGAATTCCATATATAGAATATAATTTTTAATAAAAAAATTATATTTTTATTATAATTTTTATTTTTATATGACAAAATCTATTTATACTCTTTGTTGTTGAATTTTAGAAAATTATTTAATTTATTTACCATTTATATACAAAGATGCACAAGTTAATATACCATACAAAGATGGAAAAAAGTTAAAATAATCTTAAAAAGAGAACTTACTTAATAAAATTTGACTAACTTAAATCTAAAATATAATTATTTTGACTTGAAATTGAGAAAATTTTATATTACCATCCTTTCCTTTAAAATATGTAATTTTATTGTGATTTAAATTTTTTTATTTTAAGATTTAATTTCATTTTTTATCATGTTAATTTTTCTAAATTTTAAAAATAAAGACAAAATAATTAAAAAATGTGTTTGGTATACACCAAATATGGTGATTTCATGAGCGAAGACCAAATAAAGTTCAAAAATTTTAATTTGTGATAAAGAAAATTAATGAAGTTTAACTATTAGAAATATAATATACAAAGAAATGTTCTAAAAGATATAGAATATATTTGTTTTTTTAAAAGATGTAAAAAAAAAAGTCTTGTATATAAAAATGGAGGTAGTATAAATTATCATTGATATTAACTTTAAACAAATTTATTATGAAATTTAACAAATTCAACATATATAATAGTATGTGATTACTTGATAATAAAATTAGTTTATTTATAATAGTACTTTGCATGTCAAAAACATCTTTAATTCTCAATTGTATTTAATATTATGTCGTTTGATGCTCTATCTTATGTTTAAATAAAAAGGAGGTATTACTTATGTAAAATATCCTTATGTATTTTTTCATTTTATTAATTTATTTTCAAACACAAATAAATTTAAAGTCCGTGCGTTGCTAGGCCTAAAACCTACTTGTAGACAAGAAGGGATGATTTTCAGCTGTGATCGAGTTATGACAAAAAGATGTTGAATAAAATCACTTTCTATTATTGAGTTGTCTGATAACTTCAGTAACATAGTTTCCATATTCAACCTACATTACTAGTAAAGCCTCAAAGATTTCCTTGAAATTTCTTACAGATTTAGATAACCTCAGAAGCATCCCATTTTATTTCTATATTAATTTAAACAATTTTCTTTGATAATATTTTGGCTTACTTTTTTTTTTTTTTTTTATCAGCAATATTTTGGCTTACTTACAATTTCATACAAGTAAAATTTGATTTTGACAGAAGCTTATAAGTAGCGTTATTTTCTTTTATAGTGGGTAGGTAAACCTCATAATGAATGACATGTAAGGTCAGTTTAATTGGAAGTTAATAATATAAGAAAAGAATGGAAACTTTCAATTATTTTGTGTCTTTGGAAACAGTGTTATTCTTTTGACGATGAACATAAAATTTTATGACTTAATTAAAGGATAAAAGAACTAAGGACTAATATTCAACCTTTTTAGTTTCTTTGGCTTTTAGTTATCATTATAAGTTTTAAGTATTATTAGAGATGTGGTATTTTAATTGCAAAGATTATCTTATAATGACTTTTTTTTAGCAAATCTTATAATGATTTTATTGATAACATATTTGAACAAATTTTAAAATATGAACTCACTTTTGAATTTCTTTTTTTACTTGAATCCCAATAGCTGAAAATTTTAAAAGTGGATGAATTGAAAAAAATATATTATATTAACTTTTGAAACAAATTTAGGTTTTATTGAACATGAATTTGATATTGGTGGTCTCTCTAAATTAAAGGTACCAAAAGAAATACCAAAAAAAACTAAAAAGGAAACAAATTAATGCCCTATAAGAAGTATTAAACTATATCAAAAAATTGATTCATTTTAAATAATGTAATGTTTATAGAATATTATTAATAATATTTGTTATCATTGTCATTGTTAAAAGAAGTTTTTCAAAATTAAAATTTTTTAGCTTCAATTTGAAATCAATTAAGTTGTATGATAGTGATTGAATGGATTATCATAGAGTGAGATGTTGAATTTGTTTGATTATAAAAGTTTAATTAATAATTTTATAATTCAAAAAGTTAGAAAGAAAATTAAAATTTGAGTTATATTAAAATATGAAATTTGTCTAGGACTTCAAAATTGTAGACACTCCCTTCATACCTTAGTTCTTAGAGAAGTAAAAACCTTGGGTTGTTGTATGATTCATACCTTTTAGTTATTTATCTTTAGACTTAATTGCAAATTTTACCACCCAACTTTCATAATTTTGCGAATTTTACCACCCAAGTTTTAATTTTGCAAATTTTACCACCCAAGTTTTCAATTTTTGCACATTTTACCACTCTGATATTTTACCAAAAAAAAAGTTAAAGAATTCAAAAAAAAAAATTTGTGAAACATCAGGATGGTAAAATGTGCAAAAATTGAAAACTTAGGTGGTAAAATGTGCAAAAATTGAAAACTTGGATGGTAAAATTTGTAAAATTAAAACTTGGATGGTAAAATTCGCAAAATTATGAAAGTTGAGTGGTAAAATTTACAAAATTAAAATTTAGATGGTAAAATTTGCAAAATTATGAAAGTTGGATGGTAAAATCTGCAATTAAGCCTTATCTTTAATAGTTCATGATTGAGCCGTTTGAATTTCAATCAATTTCTTAATAGTTATGTTTAAATGTTAACATGTGATACGAATTTATTACTTTATGAGACTTTGGACTTTTGTATTAGATATCAGTGTCTATATATTATATTTGCAAAAAGTAGTTGTTTAACATACATATTAAGGAAGAAACCCAACTCCCAAGCCTTCAATATATTTTGCTAATTCAACTTACCTTCAAGAGAGGTTATGTGTGGAAATTTCTATTATTTCAATTTGTTTCCACTATATTTCTTTCACCTAATGTGTTATTCCATATGACAAAGGCCTTATGTTATAACGCAATAACATGTGTACGTGGGTCCGCTGGACTGGACTTTTCCCAAATGGTTGGACTTTGCATTAGAGTTATTGCATTTGTTATCTATGGTTTGGTCATATTTTCACTTAAGAAATTTGTTTTTTAACTATCATAATTAGCCGTAGACAGAAATGACCTTTAATCATTAGTTGAACATTTTAAATTACTGAAAAAGTATAATTAACAATATATTTGGTATGTAATGAGCCAGAATGCTCCAGTAGTGTCTTCATGGCTAATCTCGTGAGTTAATACATAAAATAGGAAAAAAAAATAAAGTTTTTTTTTTAAATTTCAATGCATTTTACCATTAACAATAATTTTTACCATACAATTTATAGATAGTCAAAATTAAAAATTAATTCATATTTAAATAACCATTTAAAATAGTCATGTATTTATTTTTCAATCATTCAAATGGGGTTTAATAATCAATATTCATTGTCCTCATTTATATATTGAAAGGGTAAGACCAAGGGCACATTTAGCTAAACAGGTAAATTAAACTTCTATTAAATGAGAAAACATAGCTATAAAACTTTACTAAAATAAGTTTTAAAATAAAATAAATGTTTTGACAAGGGTCTCCATACAATTTATAAAAAAAAAAAAAAAAAAAAACTATACAAATTGTCATAAATCACTTTCACAACTTCAAATAAATTCTTTTATTCCTTCCCGTACAAAAAAATAAAAAAATTCTTTCATACACCCTCTAACTCTTGTTACATCTCATGGTCTCACATAGTACATTCCTCGCTAAGGGTGTCCTTTTTTCCGTAATTTAAAACTCATGGACTTGGTACCAAATCAAGCAATCAAAAGAGAAACAATAACAGGTTAATAAGTTGAAGCCATCACAAAGTTTCCATCTAAACTTGCATATTCTTTCTTTCTTCACAGTTTTGGACAAGTTGAAAATTTTAAACATGAAAAACAAGTGGGATTAGAATGAACTCACAAGTCACAACAATGGTTAAGAAAACTTTTCATACTATACATGACAAGCACTTAATCTGTAGTATTCACAATGTCTATATTTATATTTATATTCTTCCATGCCTCAGTCGCTGACTTCATCCACGACATAAACCTTGTAATCAAGTGAAAGTCGTTTCATCGAATACCATCACCTAGATCAAAACAAATAACCAAAATACAGAACAAATCTATCATATGATTAATTAATTAAAGTCCAAATTATCTCATAAATCAGAATACACTTTGCCAATAAAAAAAAGAGGTCTAATGCACAAGGCTCCCAATGGACACACTAATGCTAGTTGGACAAAATGTTAAAGACATTGTATTTGTACATTTTTACGCAACAAAGAAAGATAGGAAGAGAAGAGAGAAGTGTGAAACAGGATGAATAGATGATTGATGTGATGGAGAGAGATAGAGAGTAAATGCACTGCTGTAGAGAAATGTTGTATGAATAACATATATCAATATTAAATTCTTGCATAGAAAACAGAAATTTGAAGGGGCATATTGTAGCAATGAATCAGCAATTCATCCATTAATAGGTTCCCTTAGGATTATTGGACCAAGAGGCATATTACAAGGCAATGAATTTGCAATTGGAAAAAACTTAGATACAGTATCATAGGTACTATTAGTACTGTTCTTCAATCAGATTTGGTGTTTCACCTCGATAATACGCGATTTAATGGATTACTTTATTTCGCGTATTACTAAGGTAAAACACCAAATCTGATTGGAGAACACCAACAGTACCTATGATACTGTATTTAAGTTTTGTCCTTTGCAATTCTTTCATTAACTGTTTCCCTAGGATTCTTGAAACTAGGAGTTTTGGTAGATCGACAGTTTCATTGCCATGTAATATGCCAACTCAAATTTTTATTTTCCATTTAGGCACACTAGATTTTGTTCAAGTCAGCTTCAATGTCCCCACGTATGCAAGTAATGGAAGGACAACTTAGAACGGTACATGAGAAGGGATTTAGAAGGACTGATTTGAAAATTTTAAAATGTAAAGACTAAAAAATACAAATTCTAGAGGGATTAAAAACATGTTTAATCCTTTATTTATTTAATGCTAAATTGCTAATGGATCAATATTTATGCCATGAGTAATATTTCACACACATACAAAGTCTGAAGGCAAGCTGGGTGGAAGTAAATGTCAGCACAAATCATGAGAATGATGCTCAAACAGCTATAACTTGTGCATATTTGCTACAACCATTTTCCACCATCCAATGGGTATATATACATTTTTAGAGAAAAAAACAAATAGATCAAATAAATCCTTCCTTTATCAGTTAGTATTATGGGCTATTAAGCTTGTGGCATTCACAATGTTCAACTAAAATATGTGGCACACTACAATTTTACATACCTGTCAACAAACCAATAGTTATTAAACATGACACAAAAGACATATTACCCCTACCCTGTATGAGAAGCACAAATTGCCCTATGCAGCTGTTTGCTTCGGTAAATAACAAATAGTTAAATAACACTTGATCACCCCAGAATAACAATACTTGTACTAGTGAACTATAATTGCAACACCATGGAAAATTCTTCAGCCATTATCACATCAAGTAGCACACAAAAATTGCAACAGAATTCTCGTAAAATTGTATGTGTGGGTGGCAGGGAGGGGGGTTTATGAGATGTTCCACAAGACAGTTTAGAATGAGGGTTGAGAGGTAATCACAATGAGGTAAAGCTCACATCATTACTAAAGTAGTTGAAAGACAAACAAAATATCCATGTTATTTTATTAAAGTGGGGTAAAGTTCAGGAAGTCCATATATTTTTTCCTTATATGTATATTATATTAAAAGTGAAGAATGTCATTTTATTACAATGTCATTGAATCATGCTTGAAATATTTTTAATAAATAAACAAAAGAAAATATAATATTAAAGTCTTTTTTGATAAACTATATATGGAATATTTGCTATGCTACCAAGCCAATTATTGGATTTTACTCCAAGCTTGGGTTCTTCCAAGTGCAAATGTAGTGCACCACAAGCTATAGGGACTGGTTTACCAGTTTGTACTGGAACTAGTGGATTCAAACCAGTTCACATAGGTTTGCACCAATACTGTTTACTGGTGAGAAGCAAACTAGACATGGCTGTCTAATCCAGTTTTCACTTCTCAGAACAGAATTTGATATATTCCATTTGTGTCATTGCTAATTGTTAAAATAGAAGAAAAACAGAGGTATAATGGAGTGAAAATTGTGTGTTGGAGTACACAGCGGATGCGTGTTTATATAGGTTAATTACATTAATTACACATAAATAGAGGATATTTTGTTTCCTCTAAATTAAAGATTATGTTCCTATAAACCGCTATTATTAATAGAATCAGAATATAATATTCTGATTTTCAACACTCCCCCTCAAGCTGAAGCTTACTAAGCTCTCAGCTTGTTACAAGAAAATTTATTCCCAACAAAAACATAAAAATTGAGCTCCACTAAAAACAATATTTTGAAGACAACTTTGGGATCTTGGTGAAGTCGGGGAATATTGCTAGAAAGATAACATTGCCAGAGAGCTGGAATACCCATCAGCCTAAGAAAATTCATGGCAAGCAAAGCAAGTTCCGACTTTCTTAAAACCAACATTTAGAAGCTTCAAACCAATATTAGTGAAGACCCAAATAGATGGTTCTTGACCAGATCGAACCGCAAGGACAGCAACCAAGTCAATGATTGGGACAATGCCAATGCATCTGAGACAAGGACGAGGCTAGTGCAACTGGGACATGTACGAGGCCAGTGCATCTGGGATAAGGACAGAGTGGGTTTTGTCGGCGACGGTGGGGCGAGTAGAAGGCGGTGACCGGAAAAGTCATCGGAGGTGCGAAATTGATCACCAAAAGAAGGGAGACAATCAAAAGGGTCCACCGGGGACAGTAGGTCTGTCCCCGGTGAGGCACAATTTTCGTAATACCTCTATCAGGCTCTGGATACCATGTTAAAATAGAAGAAAAACAGAGGTATAATGGAGTGAAAATTGTGTGTTGGAGTACACAGCGGATGCGTGTTTATATAGGTTAATTACATTAATTACACATAAATAGAGGATATTTTGTTTCCTCTAAATTAAAGATTATGTTCCTATAAACCGCTATTATTAATAGAATCAGAATATAATATTCTGATTTTCAACACTAATGAAGTAAAAAACATCTTCCTGAGAAGTATTTAGAAAATACTAAGTATTACCTTTCCGCAAACTGGACAGTTGTCACTTCTCTCCATCCACTCATAAATGCAACCAAGGTGAAAATGATGAGAGCATTTTGTCATTATCTTTGGATTCTCTTTAGTGTATTCTGCAAGCAAAAACAGTTGAAGAAAAGTAAGAAAAATCTCCAAAGATCCTGCTCCTTAAATAGTTTGTTTTCCACTACCAACAAAAACAACCAGTTAATAGCAGCAACATCAGAGATTCTCAACTATACCCTTTATCTATTTTTAATTATTTTACACACTTATCAAGAAAGAGAGAAATAATGGTTTAGAAAATGTCAGAAATTAAATGAGCAAGAAATTAATTGATAAGTGATAAAAATTTAAGGGATTAAGGGCATATTAGAAAATTATAAAAAAATTAATATAAAAGAAGATATTAATTACATTTCTTAGTCTGTGTACCATTGGTATTAGTTACATTTCTTAGTCAGTATGCCATTGATATTAGTTACATTTCTTAGTCTGTGTACCATTACCGTAAATGATAGATAAAAAGGAACAAAGGGAGCATTGCTATCTAACTTCAAGATCAACCAATGAAATCATTGTGAGAAGCACATTTTTCTTACCCCCAATCAATTGAAATATCCAGCTTTTGGTCTTGCTTCTTCACCATTTAAGAGACAGGAGCCAAAAGTTTTTAAGTAAAAGGAAAATGATACACTATAGAGTCTCCCAACAACATCTATGTTCTACAATAAGTATATCAAAATAAAAATAAAACATCCAAATTTCTTGATACAAGTCAAGATGTGTCATTGAGCATATTACAGTAACAGATCAATACTTCCTGAAAATGTAAGTCCTAGTATCAATGGTCTTCTACAGAAAATATAAGAGTATTAAGATAAAAAAATATATATCTCTACCTTCAAGACAAGTTGGACAGACATCCTCCTCCTCTGATGATGCATAGACAAGACCAACTCCAGTTGAATATTTTGTTGACTGAACTCTTAGTGAGGACTTAGAACGGTATTCCTTTGATCCAGCTTCACAGGCACTTTCATTCCATTTGTCTCCTGAATTCAAAGATTCTGGATCCACATCTGCATCACTTCTTAGAGGTTCTGTTTCCTCATTTGAATGACTTGAACCCTTTTCACGCCTCGAAACTAGTCCATCACGCTGTGAGCGGAAATATCTGGGTTCTGCATCATATGGTAATGGCCTTGGAGGAGAGCGGTACATGTCAGATAGAGAATTATCGAGTGATGCTGCCGAAGTCATAGATGCTGCCCCTTGAATAGATGAAGGAATTGAATGCACATCCCCTCTACGGAATATTGACGAATACTGAAATACATCATCCAGAAAAATGGATTGAGGACCAAAATATTCTTCAAGTTGCAGTATACCAAATATTGATGTTTATGGCAATCAATACGGTGAATTTACCACTAAAATATTTAAATAGTTAGATCAACAGATGCAGAAAATCTTACCTAAGTAGCAGGTAATTAAAAATTTCTCTAATTTGATTTTATTTGTGGCTTATTTAGGACAAACAAGCAACCACTAGAAGAGGTTCAGATGGTAAACTTATCACACCCAAAACTGCCTTAGAGGTAACTTAAGTTTGAAAGTCACTTATAACATTGATACATTTGCAAAATTTCTTTATGGATGCATCTATGTAGCACATCGCCATTTGTGAACTTAGAGGTAACTTAGGATCTAATTGCAAGGTATGGGCTTGAGCCCATGTTGGAAATATGGGATTCCAATGTGGGGTTTATAACTCTAATTACAACAGGTAGTTTTTGTGGTCTGGTTCTCCCATGGTTATCAATTGGTATCAGAACTTCAAATCATGTTTCTCAGCTACAAATGAGCGGTGCGAGTGATGACATGTGATGACAACATTGCAGTGTTTGCTTGAGACTAGTCAAAGGGCTAGTGCACAGCCAACCCACGCGGACATTGGGGCTGTGGAGATGGTGGGATTAGGTATAAGACTTGAGTCCCACATTGAAGTATGTGATTCTAGTATGGGTTTATAAGACAATAGGCTCTCCAACTACAACGGCTAGCTTTTGTGGTGTAGTTATCCCAAGTTTCTTATTAGACACATTTCAAGACTAATGATATGAGAAACCATAACACTAAAGAGAGGCTAATGGCAGCATCCCCCACATATAATTGTTCACGTTTATATATCCAAAATAATGGGAAAATGCAAGAGTACACCAATACTAACAAAAACCAGATGTATTGCACCCTAAAATGCAATGGGTTGTCAACCTCACAAGTATGTTATTCAGGGCAAAAACAATGCACTAAGTCATGGGGAGAGCTACAAAATTGAAGTTTTGGACAGCTACACATAAAACAAGACACGGCATTACCCTTCCAAGGGCCAACAAGAGGAAAGGAAACAAAAAGGGGAAGAGGCAAGGAAATAGGAAACAGGAACATACCACACTCAAAAGGTTCTGTATCAAGCAACTGAGACACACACAGTTCCTATAAACAGGACTATTTGGATTTACATAGTCTTCAAAATCATCAAAACTCAAACAACAACAAACAGAACCCATTGTTCCAGCTTCCCAAACTTTCTTTAGCTTAAGATTTTTCCCACACTTCAACTGATCACCAAAAAGTAAATGGTGTTACATGCAAGCATTGAGAAAAGGAGCCTCCAACAGCACCACACTAACTGTTTTCACTAAAAAAAAAATAGGAGAGAGGATTCTAAGCTTGCAGAAGTGTCACTGCCTCCACAAACCAGTACCCTCCCTCTTCAACTCACATAACCCTGTAATATGGATAGGCACTGTTTCTCTTGCTCACCTGCAAATTATACCAAAACAGCATTAAAGAAGAACAATAATAACAACACTGAAAAACATGTGAAGTTCGCTCAAGTTATCATTCATGTCATGCCATTATTTGACCAACTAAAATAACTAAAAGCTTTAATCAGCTAGACAAGAAACTATGTGTGTGTGTATTATTTAGACCAAATCCTATTATCCTATAGTATTAAATGACAACAAAAAAATTTAGGAGCCACATAAATATTTTATATTTTAAAATAATGATTGATCATTTGTCTTGACTTGGTGCTCATACCAATGCAGCTAATGCTCATGCTCCAAAGCAACATGTACACATTTCAGAACGGCAAAATCAGAACCATAACGTAAGATCAACACAAAGCTCACGAGTGTAACATAAAATAACTAATATAAAATTCAAAGAAGAATATGCCAAATTTGATTATTCAAATGGTAAAACTTTTCAGTTTTTAGTCTTTTGCCACTCACCGACAACTTCACTTGAACCATCTTAACTTCAAATTTCGGAAGAAAAAAAAAATATTTTCTTTACTATCAAGCTATGCCAATGAATCAACCAACAACACGAATATCATTACTTTAAGATGAAAAATAGTGATCGCAAATTTAGAACATAAAAAACAAGAAGAAAAAAAAAAACATAAATCACACCCAAATTGTGTGTGCAACAAACAATGGAATTTTCCATCAAAAAAGAAAGGATCGAACCAAAATTGGAGAAAAGCTAGAGACCCACTTTCGATTATCAAAGTAAGAAGCAATCAGAAGGATCAAAACGATAATTGGAAGCCAAAAAATGAAGTGGGTAAGAAGAGAAAGAGAGAAAGATTGAATTTTTTATTTTTTATTTTTGAAAAAAGTAACAGAAGGAAAGAGAGAGGAACCTGGAACTGAGAAAGTGGGTAGAGTAGATAGATGTTTGGGATGTCATAAACAAAGAGATATGAGTGGAAAATTTTGGATTTTTCGGCGATAATTGCTATGAAACTGCGAAATTAAAGATACCCTCTTTCCCTTTTGCTTTGGTTTGGTGGGTGAAGTGGAGTTTTTTTTTTTTATTTATTTTTTTTTATATGTATAAATTTATTTTATTGTTTTTGCTGTAAAGAACTAAGGATGGAGGGGAGTCGGTAGTGCAAGAATCTGACCCAATTTTTTTTATATTGAAAAACAAGTTTTAGACAAAGAGAAAGAGCCACTTTACTGAATTTCTGTCACACCGCGCATGTATGCAGCAGAAAATAAAGCTAAAATATGATTTTTATTTCTCAAATGTGAACTAAGTTTGTTTTTGGTGTCATCATAAGTTTAAAATTGATCTATATAGTCTTTTGAAAAAAATATCTATTTTAATCTAGATATTTAAATATAGTTAGAGACTTTGTTTACATAATTAATAAATTAAAAATACCTTATAACATTAATTTTGCATTTTTATTATTATTTTGATTTTGATTTATATTAATATCATTTTAATTTTACGTTTTTATTATCAAATAACTCACTAATATAAATTTTTTCACCCCTAACAAACACAACGAAATCATGATTCTATTGTGTTTATTTATTTGTTTTTATTTTTTGTTTTTTAAAAGGTATTTGTTGAAAAAAAAAATATGAATATTAAATGGTTGATATTTTAATTTTTGACAGACACGTGAACAATTAATGTGTATAGATCAATGTGATGTGGATCGTTGATATTTTAGGGTGAATCTAGACTATTGCTTTTTCTGCTGCACAGAACAACCATATTAATGATAATCTTACAAGCAAACAATACCCTCGTAAAGATCAATGCAATCTAAACCATATATTTAGTTGGTGCAATCTTAATAGTTACTTTTTGTTAAACACTTTACAAAGAGTGTGATAATTGACTCACGAGTGAATAGTACATCCTCTAATATAAAACATCAGTGGTGGTCTAAGGTAGCTCATTCCAGTGTGTTCATATTCACTATATTGTTGCTTAAAAGATGGAGGGATTCCTTGTTGTTGTGTATTACAATGGTAACATGACATAAACTCCTAAAGGGGTATTGTCTGAATGTCCTCATGGTCCTAAATTCATTAGAATAAGTGAGGACATGTCGTTTGCTGCTTTAAGAATAGCAGTTATAGATGCCATCGGAGGTAGTAAAATGTTACTTGACATTTATTATTGTTAACCTATATATGTAGGTGATGGTTGTGTTAAGTATGATTGTATGGAGCTTAAAGACGACAATGTTGTGGGAAAGATGTTTTTCATCTTTTGGGAATTTCGTTCGACAGGACCGATTGAGTTATATGCAACATTTGGCCGATCTCCTGAAGAAATCCTTGCCTTGGTGCGTAAACCAAGTTCTATCAAAGAGATTCTTGCTCTGATGTGTGAAACAATGGCGACAACTAGCTCTAATGAAGATAAATCTATGTAGTAATATTTTTTATTTTATGAAATCTATGTAGCAGTGTTATTATGTTGGTTGTTGGTTTTTATTTTTATTTTTATGAAATGTTTGTAGAAGTGTTATTATGTTGTTTGTTGTTGTTGTTGTTGTTTGTTTTATGAATTTAATGGAGAGATCGTTCTTTGTTACATTATTAGGTGCATGTTGTTTAAGTAGTTTATAAAGAAAAAAATGTAGTTTGGTCACAAAATAAACTGTAAAATATAAGTTCATACAAGAAAAAAAATGTACATACAAGATAATAAGTTAGATACATAATAACAATAAATTATGTATCTAACTTATTATCTTGTATGTACATTTTTTTTCTTGTATGTAAATACAAATGTCCAAAAAGAACAATCGCCTCTATGGCCACCGCCCCCGGTCCTCATTCTCTGTCTCCGTCTGTGAGAGTTGCACCCAACTGGCAGCTACTAAGCCTTCCTGTGCAATCAGCAGTGCCCGCTGCATGAGCTCATGGTTGTCTGTGCCCTTTGGTATTGCTCTCAAGTGCAACAATTTATCCATAATCGTAGCAATCATCTGGTACTGATCCTACATAAACGAGGAATACAATTAGTAATTATTTTTTTAATAAAAACTAAAGCAAAATAATGAAAACATTGTTTGCATTACCTCACAAGGGTAGTCTGCACCAGGTACATAATCTGGCAGTTGGCCACAAGGCTGAGGCTGAGGCTGTCGTCCGAAGTGAAGGATACGTACAGGGCTACGTGGTGCCTCTCCCTCCTTTGGAGGAATCACATATGGATGTGAATGCTGATAATATCAAGCTAGGTAGTCGGAAGTGCAGGCCCATGGAGCCTCAGGTGGCACAGCCTTGCCCAAAGGCACCACATATTGCTCCCACTTGTCCCACGCCTCACTACACTTCTTATGATGAAGAGGTGGCGACCGAGGAATCCCTTGTACATACCCAAACTGCCTCAAAACCCTCTCCGAAAGATAGGGCTGCATGTCCATCCCGCACCTGATGTAGCCAGAGTTGTATGTCTAGTCCGTGAGAGGTATGACATGCCTGTGTGCCTTATACGGATACCAAATGACATCATCGATTTGCAACTGATCGAGCAATTCTTTGGTCCCATCAGCCTTGCCGGTACGTCGGCTTCCATTTAGCAACAAGCGATTTCTGGTGATCATAACTAGACAATCACTCTCGACCACGAACGGTTGGCAGATGCTTGAACTCCTATGCCTGTAAAACATCAAATATATTTTTAAGAACAAAAATAAAAGAATATTAACAAACAAACAATTATGTAGACAAAAAATAAAATTTCCTAACCATGAGTAGCGTCATATAACCTCCACATTGCTTACTCTCACATAAGCTCGCAAAGGAGACATGGTCATAAAGGTAAGCCAATGTAGCTACTCCCAAAGCGTGCTGGTCGCAAGTAGATAGATTGCTGAGGTACCCAAGGTAGACAATATGTACATGCGTCGAGCTCTTGTCGGCGAATATTGTACTGTCGAGCAAGTGCAATAGATATACCCTGGCAACCCATACATATGACCCAGAAGCAACGTATCTCTCAAACAACTCCTTCAGCTAAGTCAGACGTACCCTGGATCCTGCTGTCGTCGCAACATCTGCCTCCTTGTTCGTCATAATGTCAAGCTCAAAGCTCAGCAATCCTCTAATTTACTCTTTCTCGATGGCCGCGAGGTGGGTGATCAACATGCTTATGATAGACAAATGTAATAGACAAGACACATCATCAAGGGTGATGGTCATCTCTCCAACTGGCAGGTGGAATGAGTATGTCTCCTAATGCGACCTCTCAAGAAAGGCATTCACCATGCCTTTATTCGCGGAAGTATACCGAGCCTCATAAAGGCCCTTAAGGCCTAACTCGTCCACGAACACTTTTACATGGGTCTGGGTAGGGTAAACCATCACATTCCCAGCGTGGCTGACTAGCTTAAGCTTTGGTAGGGAATCACGAATCCAAACATGGCCAGCTACGTGGTCGTTATAGGACCTAAGCAACGTCAAATCCATTAGACCTCCACCAAATGACGGTCCAATGATTGGTCTGCGAACGATATCTCTAGCTCAAGCTGTTGTACCTCTGGCTTAGCCTGTGGTACCTCAATGTCATGCTGCATATCCTCAGCATGAAGTGCCTGTTGCTACTGTTGTCGAACACGTCGTTGCTCAGTATCTACTTCATGACGTGCTGATGTCGTCACGCATCGAGCCCTATATGACTGAACAAGCTCACCAACATCACCTCTTTCCTCCAATGGGGGGTCTCGTCCAACAACATACAATGCCCACTTCGTGCAAGCCATGAGAAATTTGCAAAAAAAAAAATTAAAAATTAATTTAATAAAAAATATAAATTAAGACAAATCATATACAACTTTTAAATTTAAATTAGCACAAACATATAATTTAACAAAAAACATTAATTTACATAAAATTTTTAAACAATTTAAAAGTTAATAAAAAAAACATACAATCCATAACGGAAATGTGTTTTCGTTGTATATCGAGATACACAATGGAAACACATTTCTGTTGTGTTATTCCACCAAACACACAACGAAAATGTGTTTCTATTGTGTATCTCGATGAGACACATAATGAAAACACATTTTCGTTGTGTTCTTCCTCAAGTCACACAACGGAATTGTGATTCTGTTGCACATTGCAACCCAACGAAATCACAACTCCGTTGCACACACACACACATGAAAAAAGAAAACCACCTTCACCAGCGGAGTTGAAGGAGGCTACGATGAGAAGAAAAGCTTATAGTGAGAAGAAGAAGGTGAAGGAGAAGAAGAATGCAAGTGTTGAAGGAGGGGGTGTGAAATGGAGAAGGGGAAAGAGAAGAAGAAGGAAGTCGTGGGTGGGGGAAGAGAAAAAGGTAAATGGGTGGGGGTTGAGGTGTAGGATTGGAATTTCAAAAAATCAAGGGGTGTGAATAGCAATTTTAGATTGAGAATAACAACCTCCTAAAGGCCACCTTTTTGGTTTTTGGTTTTTGGTCCAAAGTGATGTGATACAAAATCATCCCATAAAGGCTGTGAAGCAATAGAATCCCAAACCCATGTAGGTGGGGGGTTGCTATTCTCACCTTTTTTTTTTTTTCACCTCTTACTTTTACAAAAATTTAGCAAATTACGATTTATACTAAATTTTATTTTCTCTTTCTTTTCAATACATAACATAAACACATTTTCATCGTGTATCTTAGAACAATACACTACAGAAACATGTTTTCATTATGTATCTTAGAATAAAAACATGTTTATTGAAATTTAATAACAATGGAAATGTGTTTCTATTCGGCTTAAATATGTTTTTAGTCTATGTAATATACATGTTTTATGCTTTTAGTCCTTATAATTTTTTTATGGTTTTTGTCCTTGTCAAATTTTATTTTATGATTTTAGTTCTTGTCACTGTTCACTAAAGACATGTTAGCAATCTATTGGAGAATAAACTTGACATTTCTTAAATAATAGAGACTAAAATAAATATATTCTAATATAAGAGGGACCAATATCAAAAGTCTGCAGTTTTATTGGGACCAATATCAAACGTTTGCAATTTTATAAGGACTAATTTTTTTTTATAAGGATTAAAAGTATAAAACAAGTATATTATAGGGAACAAAACAATAAAAAAATTTATAGGGACTAAAAGCATAAAACAAATACATTACATAAACTAAAAATATATTTAAGCTGTTTCTATTGTATGTTATTCACAACGGAAACGTATATCCATTGTGTTAGGGGGTGCGTCCTCCATACACAGTAGAAATACATTTTCGTTGTGCATATACATAACAAAAATGTGTTTCTGTTGTATATGAAGGACGCACATCCTAATACAACATAAATATGTTACTAGTGTGTATATTGTATAATGGAAATGCAATTCTATCAGGGGTAATTTTAGGAAAAAAAATAACAAACAAAATATGGGGTGAAAAAGCAAAAAATTGAATGAGAATAGCAAAGCCCATTAGTTGTGATTTGTGAAGCAACAGAAAGCCCAAACCTATGTACTTGCTGGACATACTTACGTGGTCCATTTGCTATAAACTATCTGATCAAACTAACTAAAAAAAAAAACCTAACATCATTGTAATATCTGTCTCAGGGAACAATGTACTGAATCTCTCTAGAATATGAACCATTTGCAAAAGTAGAATTACAAACTTTAAAATCATTTTAATTCTTAAATTTCAACTAATTTATCAAAAATCTTTTTATTCAACTTCTGTTAAATCGCTAATAAGGGACAGTTCTTAAGAGGGAAAGCTAGGATGGTTCTTGAACCCTCATTTCTCAATTATTTTCAAGAATTATATATGTCGAATGTTGGCTCTAATTTTTTCATAAAAAATTATACAATTATATAATTTAATAATGTAATTATATATGCTAATATCTGTTTATTTTTTCTTCCTGAAAATGTTTTTTTTAATCCATTCTTATGATCAATGGATTTCTCTGACGAATACACAAGATCTATTAATATGCCATAAATCGTGAGCATTTAATTTTTCACTCTCTAACATATGGTTTAAGAATTTATTAAAGTAATATCATTTTTTTTACAGTATTAAAGTAATATCATATGATTTAAGAATTTTTTATTCTGCAAGTTTTATTTATAGAAAGTACACATTGCACATTGGTTTGAGCTAATATATACAAAATATAAATAAGAGTCATTTATTTAGACAGAAGTGTTCAAAAGGTTTATTAAGGTGATGTTAGAGAAGTATAATATGACTGGTGTGGGAAAACGAATTAACCACAATCCTCTTCAATTTGTTTCGGTAGAATACAAAATTGTTTTTCAACTGTAAACAATCTAAACTACCAAGAAATTTAACTTGTACTAAAAGAATTGCAAACATAAATTTATTGAATTAAGGCCATTGTATTTAACTGCATCAGCCATCCAAATTTGATTGGAAACTATATCATTACATAATGTCAATATCATATTAAGAATAACAGTATTTATATATCCATAATTATATATACATCTCTTTTATATTTAGTCAGTTTTTATTATCTGATTATTCTAAGATAAAATATCTTAATTTTTCTTACCATTGAAGCAAGTCTGTATGGCATGGAGGGTTTCTTGAAAATAAGCTCCGTATATTCTATAGGATACGGTTGCTTACAAATAAAAAATCATAAAAGTATCTTTTATATGTATTAATTAAAAAAATTGAATTAATATTTTAATTTGAAACAAAATTAAGAGCAAATAGAAAGTTATAAAAGTATGAGTTGTTTAACTTTTTGTCCATTAAACAAATTTATGCATGAGTTGCTTAAATATGACGTGACATTGTGAGAGGCACTTAATTAAGTAGTTTTAATATAAGATAAGACATTAAAAATGGATATCTCAAATTAATAGCATTAGAGATGCTTTAATCAACGACTCTAATTTCTCATTGAAGGTATGGGTTAATAAATTTTGATTTTGATTTTTTGTAAAATTATTTTAAGAAAAAAACAAACAAAGTCAGTAATGCATAAAGTGATGTATTTAAAAAAATATTAATATTTTCTACCTACATACACTTTAATTTTAGGAAAAAATTGTTTTTAATCTATATTTTCAGTCAAACGTGGTAAAGGTCCTTTTACTTTTATATTGATAAATTTGACCCTCAAATTAATAAATTGTTAGTCAAAAAAAAGGAGGCAGCTACCAACTGTTTTTCGGTGCCTAATTGCCAAAATTTATTACGGTGCAGGTTCAATCTCCAGTATAAATAGAGGCCTTCGGTAGAAGCATTGGTATCCCAACTACAATTGTAATTCCTTTTAGAGAGAGTTAGAAATACTAGTAGTGTGAGTTCTCCTATTATAAGAGAGAGTGTAATTATTCTCTCCTTATAATTAGAGAGAGGTTGTAATTTTCTTTCACTTAGTAAAATTATTTCTCTGGTCTTGCCCGTAATTTTTCCCTTTATCAGTTGAGGATTTTTCACGTTAAAATATTGTGTGTCAATTCCTATTTTTTTCTCATCTCTTATTTTAGTTGTGAGTTATCATTTTGTTACTCTGGTACCCAACAGTGGTATCAGAGCCAATAGGTTCTGATATTGTTCCGCTGCGATACACGCTGGTACGCTGGTATAGTGCCGGAGAAAATTCTTAGTATGCTCTGTGGTTGTGGTATAATCTGATCTACCACATCAGAAAAGAATTATTTTTGTTACTGGATATAGAGTGAGGTAGTGTGAAAGTTCATGTCTAGGAAAGTTCTGGCTAAGGAAAGACTTGATATTTAAGCGTGTCCATTGGTGACCCACCTCTCTTTCCTGGGAACTTACCTGGTGCACTGGTTCACAGTCTACAGTCACTGTTCCAGTAGGCGGTACTATATACGGTGGAAGTTGTGTAAGTCAGTTCTTTAGTGTGAAACCATGGCAGCAAAATACGAGATTGAGAAGTTCAACGGGAATAATTTCTCCCTATGGAAATTGAGGATAAAAGCAATTTTGAGGAAGGACAATTGTCATGATGCAATTGAAGGCAGACCTGCGGAGATCACTAATGAAAGGTGGAAAGAGATGGATGACAATGCTGTTGCCAATTTGCACTTAGCAATGGCGGATTCGGTTTTGTCCAGTGTTGCGGAGAAGAAGACCGCGAAGGAGATTTGGGATACTCTCCACAAATTGTACGAGGTCAAGTCACTTCACACCAGAATATTCTTAAAGAGGAAACTTTACACTCTTCGAATGAATGAGTCCACTTCGGTGACAGACTACATCAACAATCTGAATACTCTATTCGCTCAACTTTCTGCGTTAGATTTCAACGTAGAAGAAAATGAGCGGGCGGAACTTCTACTTCAGAGTTTACCAGATTCGTATGATCAACTCATCATCAACATAACGAACAATAATATTGTTGGCCGACTAACCTTTGATGATGTTGCCGGAGCTATTCTTGAAGAAGAATCCAGGCGAAAGAATAAGGAAGATAGGCAGGAAAATTCCAAGCAAGCAGAAGCTTTAACGATTACGAGAGGCAGATCAACGGAACGTGGCTATAGTGGGAGTCAAAATCATGGTAGATCAAAGTCTCGAAGAAGGAAGAACATCAAATGCTATAATTGTGGCATGAGAGGGCACTTGAAGAAAGATTGTTGGCACAAGAAGAGTGGAGGAAAGAATTTTGAAGCATCAACCTCTCAAGGTTGCGTTGCCAATACCTCAGATAATGGAGAAGTTCTGTATAGTGAAGCAGCAATTAGTTCTAAAGGCGGAAGACAACTTCATGATTGTTGGATATTGGATTCAGGTGCAACCTGGCACATGACTTCACGTCGAGATTGGTTTTGCACTTATGAGCCCATCTCGGAAGGATCTGTGTTCATGGGAAATGATCATGTCTTGGAAATTGCTGGAGTCGGTACTGTCAAATTAAAAATGTATGATGGTACTGTTCGTACACTTCAAGGGGTACAACATGTGAAGGGCTTGAAGAAGAACTTATTGTCCGTTGGGCAATTGGATGATCTTGGGTGCTAGATCCATACTGAAGGTGGGATCTTAAAGGTAGTGAAAGGCAATCTTGTAGTGATGAAAGCTGAGAAGATCACAGCTAATCTATACATGCTTTTGGGAGATACGTTGCAAGAAGTAGATGCATCAGTTGCAGCAGCAAGTCAAGAAGAAGCAACGATGATGTGGCATCGTAGACTTGGACATATGTCAGAACGAGGCCTGAAAGTCCTTGCGGAACGTAATCTCCTGCCTGGGCTCAAAACGGTCAATTTACCGTTTTGTGAGCAGTGTGTGATAAGTAAGCAACATAGGTTGAAATTTGCTAAAATAACTACTAGAAGCAAACACATACTAGACTTGGTCCATTTGGATGTGTGGGAATCACCAGAAGTATCCTTGGGAGGAGCAAAGTATTTTGTATCATTCATTGATGATTATTCCAGGAGATTGTGGGTGTACCCAATCAAGAAGAAGTCAAATGTGTTTCCAGTATTCAAGGAATTCAAAGCACAAGTAGAGCTTGAAACTGGAAAAGAATTAAGTGCTTGAGGACAGACAATGGAGGAGAATATGTAGATGGTGACTTTCTAGCATTCTGCAAACAAGAGGGTATTTTAAGACAATTCACAGTTCCACATACACCTCAACAAAATGGTGTGGCAGAGCGGATGAACAGAAGTCTCCTAGATAGAACAAGAGCTATGCTGAAAACGGTGGGGGTAGCCAAATCTTTCTGGGCAGAAGCAGTTAAAACCGCCTATTTTGTGATAAATCGATCACCATCAACAACGATTGGTTTAAAGATGCCGATGGAGATGTGGAAAGGCAAACCAGCTGATTATTCTTCCTTGCATGTGTTTGGATGTCCTGTGTACGTGATGTACAACTCCCAAGAAAGAACAAAGTTGGATCCAAAATTCAGGAAATGTATATTCTTGGGTTATGCTGACAATGTTAAGGGGTATCGCTTGTGGGATCCCACTGCCCGCAAGGTTGTTGTTAGCAGAGATGTAGTTTTTGGAGAAAAGGAATTGTAGAGTGAGCAGAAAAATGACAGCACTACCAAAGACACTACTATAGTGCAGATAGAGAAGATGTCTGGAGAAGATGACTTTTCTGAAGCAGAACAGGAGCACGAAGAACAAGAGCCAAATGAGATCAATGACGAAGGAGGTCTTCGACGATCAACAAGACAAAAATCTAAACCAAGTTGGCACTCACAGTTTGTCATGGCAAGCCATGATGCGTACTGTCTTCTAACTGAAGAAGGAGAACCATCAACCTTTCAAGAGGCCGTGAGTAGTTCGGATGCTTCTCAATGGATGGCAGCAATGCATGAAGAAATGGAAGCCTTGCATAGAAACAAGACATGGGAACTTGTTGAACTTCCAAAGGGTCGAAAGGCCATAGGAAACAAATGGGTATACAAGATCAAACGAGATGGCAATGATCAAGTGGAACGATATCGTGCAAGACTGGTGGTCAAAGGATATGCTCAGAAAGAAGGTGTTGATTTCAATGAGATTTTCTCGTCAGTTGTTCGATTGACAACAATTAGAGTTGTCCTGGCTATGTGTGCTGCATGTGATTTACATCCTGAGCAACTTGATGTAAAGACTGCTTTTCTCCATGGAGAACTTGAAGAGGAGATATATATGCTCCAACCAGAAGGCTTTAAAGAACAAGGAAAAGAAAACTTGGTTTGTAGGTTGACCAAATCTCTGTACGGTCTAAAGCAGGCGCCAAGATGTTGGTACAAGAGATTTGATTCCTTCATTATTAGCCTTGGTTACAATAGACTGAGTTCAGACCATTGTACGTACTACAATAGGTTTGATGATAATAATTTCATCATTTTGCTATTGTATGTGGATGACATGTTGGTGGTAGGCCCCAACAAAGATCAAATCCAAGAACTGAAGGCAGAGTTGGCTAGGGAGTTTGATATGAAGGACTTGGGACCCGCAAACAAGATTTTAGGGATGCAAATTCATCGAGACAGAAAAGATAGGAAGCTTTGGCTTTCTCAAAAGAATTACTTACAGAAGGTCTTGCGACGCTTCAACATGCAAGACTGTAAGCCAATTTCTGCCCCATTTCCTATCAATTATAAGTTATCCTCAAGTATGAGTCCTAGCAATGAAGCAGAGAGGATGGAAATGTCTCGAGTACCGTATGCATCAGCGGTGGGAAGCCTTATGTACACCATGATTTGTACAAGACCAGACATTGCACAAGTAGTGGGAGCGGTTAGTAGGTTCATGGCAGATCCTGGTAGAGAGCACTGGAACGCTGTTAAGAGGACCCTTAGATACATCAAAGGATCCTCGGATGTTGCATTATGTTTTGAAGGATCAGAATCTATTGTCAGGGGCTATGTTGATTCAGATTTTGCAGGTGATCTTGATAAAAGAAAGTCTACTACTGGCTATGTGTTTACACTTGCAGGAGGGGCAGTGAGCTGGTTATCCAAATTACAGACTGTTGTAGCTTTATCTACTACAGAAGCGGAGTACATGGCAGCTACCCAGGCATGCAAGGAAGCTATTTGGATTCAAAGGCTATTGGAGGAACTTGGGCACAAGCAGCAGAAGATTACTGTGTATTGTGACAGTCAAAGTGCCTTGCACATTGCAAGGAATCCAGCTTTTCATTCCATGACAAAGCACATAGGTGTTCAATACCATTTTGTCAGAGAAGTAGTAGAGGAAGGAAGCGTGGACATGCAGAAGATTCACACCAAAGATAACCTAGCAGATGTTATGACGAAGCCTATCAATACAAACAAGTTTGTATGGTGTCGATCCTTATTTGGCCTATCAGAAACGTAAGCAACATATGGAGTGGCAAAGACTAGTGTGAAGATATGATTAAATTCAATCATAATCTTCAAGTGGGAGATTGTTAGTAAAAAAAAAGGAGGCAGCTACCAACTGTTTTTCGGTGCCTAATTGCCAAAATTTATTACGGTGCAGGTTCAATCTCCAGTATAAATAGAGGCCTTCGGTAGAAGCATTGGTATCCCAACTACAATTGTAATTCCTTTTAGAGAGAGTTAGAAATACTAGTAGTGTGAGTTCTCCTATTATAAGAGAGAGTGTAATTGTTCTCTCCTTATAATTAGAGAGAGGTTGTAATTTTCTTTCACTTAGTAAAATTATTTCTCTGGTTTTGCCCGTAATTTTTCCCTTTATCAGTTGAGGATTTTTCACGTTAAAATATTGTGTGTCAATTCCTATTTTTTTCTCATATCTTATTTTAGTTGTGAGTTATCATTTTGTTACTCTGGTACCCAACATAAATAACACGTGGAGTTAATTCCTCCTAACTTTAAATAATATGATGAAATCTTAGAAAAGAGGGACTAAATACATAATGAAACTAAATTTATTGATAACAAAATATAGAAACTTTGACTACATCTAACCGAAAATAAAAGAACTAAAAACACAATTTTTCCTCAATTTTATTACCTATGTAAAATTTTTGGATGCATTCCTTTTTTTTTTTTTAATGCATTACCTATGTCAAATTAAATATGAAACATTGTGATCTCGCAAAATATACTAAGCATTATTCTAAGGCACACAAAATGTTGCCGCACAAGCAAAATATGCAATGGTTGAAGTGCAACTTACGTAAAGTATGTGGTGTCGTTATTATTTAATTTCATTTCAAACCAAACAAAATCGTAACATTATAATTTTTTTTCATCCTTTCATCAACAGGAATAGTGTAGCATTTTTAATCTTTGAGAGCTTGGTGAACTAACATGTTTGTGCAGTCGTGTGCTGTTTGTAGAATTTTAAAAAAAATATTTATTGCATAAATAAATAAAAAAATCTAATGATGTTAAAGTGAGTGAGTATCTCTCTTTTTCTCTCTCTCCCATAAAAAAAAATAAGGCAAATGCTAACCAATGCTCTGAGGACACTGGTTAAGAAACTAAAAGGAGAAAAATTTATGTTGGGATGTGCAAAATTATGCTATTCATATTTTTTTTACGCTCTCCTATGATTTTCACAGTAAATACTTTATCCTTTTAATTCCTTAACCAGTACCCTTAGGGTACTTAGCAAGACCCAAGAAATAATTAGACAATGCATGGACCCTATAATTAATCATGCACAAGTAAACTCGTCTGTGAGCGCATGCTATGATTGGAATTAAATTCCCGTGAAGATAACGACTTGCTAGAATTTGACAACTATATAATGTGCCTTTTCAAAGTTAAGTATCCCCTTTCCCACATAGCTCCACCCATATATTTTTCATTAAAATAAAACGCAATTTCCGCTTCTTTCATATAAACTTTCTGCAAGAAACAAATTTGATGTACACAAAACAATCATGAGACTATATCAAAACTGCAAAAATGAAAAAAAAAAAAAAGAAAGAAAAAGAGGAGAGAGAGAGAGAGAGAGAGAGAGAGAGAGAGAGAGAGACTTAAGTAACTATTTTAACGAGTAATGACATATATCATAAGGAGATTATTACAACAATATTTAGTAAATAAATTTACGTTTTTTGAGTTTTGTGAGAAATATTTTGAAGCATGCTTAATGTTGAGAATCAAGACTAATTGAAAACAAAGCTTTTAATTAATACATATTATCAAAGTTCCTAACAATAAGAAAAATGATAATTGATGAACCAAGTGAGTACTGGCTTGAGGCACAGACCACAAGTTCTAGTGTCTTCTATAGGTAAAGGATACTTTGGAAGCTTATCTTTTGACAACCGTAGCCACCCATTTTGTAGAACAATTTTCTTGTTTTTATCGCCCCTTATTTTTTTTTACTTTATTTAAGAAATATTAAATAATATTTAACGAATCTCTGTCTTATTATGCTTTGTGCTAAATAAAATGATATTTTAGTGTTAATCACATGACTCGTGCTAGTCTTTACCTGTATATGATCATTTAACAATTATAGGTTGTGGGATTCTTTTGAAAACCTTTCAAATTAATTAACAGCAAGACTTTTCAGAATTTGCAGTTCTTCTGACTTTCGAGTCTTGAATAAATCACATTATTGGGACAATCTGTTTGGAAATTTAATGTCGATAATTAATTAATTGCTTATGTATTGTCATGTTCATATATTTAATTTGTAGCTAAATTTCAAGTATTCACTTTGGTTATTATCAAATTCTTAAAATATGAGTATTTCATTTTTATTACTGTCTCTCTATAATATGATATATCATTTTTAAGTATATAAAACTTGGAACCGATATTCTTGTTTAGGTTAACTTGGAATCGATATTCTTGTTTAGGTTAGAGTTTGTCTTCCTTACTGTAAGAAGGTAATTCCAACCACACAAAATAATAGCAATAAATTATTCGCTGACAAAATATAAAATAAATATTTATTATACTTCAGTGTGCTGCAGAGTATGAAATTACATATAGAGTTAGAAATTAGAAGTAAATATAATTATATGAAAAAGTCTGAGGATTCGTATATAAAATCGAAGAAATAAAAAGCATCTAATAACATTCTGGAATCCACTTTGATATTTCCTCTAAAACAGAGAACATCATATTACCTTAACAGGTTTGTAATTTATTTTAACGAATTGCTGAATTTTATCTATATATAAATTTATAAACTTGTGAAAAAAGCCACAAACATACGACAAAAGTCATAAATTTATGAACAAAAATTATATGTTGATAGGAAAATTAAAATTTCTTAAAATAGTATAATATTTTCTTTATTTAGAGATAATACCGAAATAAACTCCTAAAATTACATGAGAAAATATAAAAACATGTCAACTTTTTACATCTTTTAGACGCAGCACATAGACATCAATTTTGAAACACAAACACCAAACTCACCCAAACAATCACAAATGTGTTAAGATAATATGAAAATTCATGCATAAAATTCATATATAAAGATATCGAACCCACTATGATCGGCCTAGTGGTAGAGGATTGGGATAAAATGCATGAAGTCATAGGTTCGAACCTTGTAATATTAATTTGTCCATAATATAACGGGCTCAATTTTTTTATCAGTAGAAACTAAACTTAGATATCAAGAAATTTACACAATTTAACAGGTTTAATTATATATGAATGCATATAACTATACCTAATTCTCCCTCTCTAATTGCCTATTTGAAAAGTGATTATTTTATTTTATTTGTTAAAATTCTCCAATTAATAAAAACAAAAAAATTATTTAAAATCAATTCAATCAAACTCATTTATTTAGGGATGGCAAGAATCTCGTATCCGCAGGTAATGACTTGAACCCGTCTCGATTTTGATGAAAAATACCCGCTTTGACTAAATATGGATACAAGTACGAATATTAACTGACTTTTTAAAACAGAGACGTGGATGAATATGTAACTACCTGCCCTGTACCCGCACTTGACATCTAAAATTATGTTATGAATCATTATATTTTTATGGCTTTTTCAATTTAATGACATCTAAAATTAGTTTTAAATTTAAAATTAGACATAGAAAACATACAAATATATTGTTATAAAGTAGTAATCACTTTTAATTGGCGGAGATGGGAACAGGATGGGTATGTCCGACCTCGAACGGGAATTGAGATGGATACAAAATTTTAGTCCCATCAAAGATTAGAGACGGAAATGAGTTTGGAGAGCGGAGACGGAGAACGTCACACTTGTTTCCACCTCGTCCCGTTGCCATACCTACACTTATTGCACTATTTTTTTAACATCAAGTCAGAAAATCCGTCATAAACTCTTTAAAACTATCATAATTTATATATTAGTAACATTGTCACATGCAACATCACATAATAATGCACCTCACAGGTCATCCTAACACAGTTTCATTGGTTTGTCTAAACCATTAGCCTCCGACATCTAGAACTTCAAAGGTGTCATGCTAAGCATTGTCGTGGCTCTCAGTGTGATTCCAGCAAAAGACATATTTCTTACGTGTTTGTCATCAGTGATGTCAAATGTCCTTCTCACAGATTATGTCGTTACTTTCTTAGTCTCGTGAACCAACAGGACCCAACCCTTCCTTTGGCATTTCACACCAACAAACAAAGGAACAAACAACCAAGCAAATTTTCTTGTTTTATTATATACTATTCACTAATATTATATTAGTTTTATGCATCCATTATTATCTTTTAAGTTAAACCAATTTTTTTTTTTATCTTGGAAATCAAAGAGAAACCAAGAGCTTATCTTTATCCAACTTTTGCACCCTACCAAAGTTGTGTTCTGTGGTGGTAAAGCGAATACAAAATCACTTCTCTTCACAGTTAACGGTGGTTTTTTCATGATTGCACGAATAGCCTTTTTTTTCCGGGTCTGGCTATTGTTTTCAGATGTCATTATCAGAGAGAGCAAGAGAGTACAAAGGACAGTTAAAGAGGAATAAGAGCATACTTGAATAGTGTGAGCCTCATTATTTATACAATCACCAATTGGCCTTCACTCATAGACACAATTTTTTCTGAAACATTAAGCCTTAGAATAATAATAATGTATTGGTTCCTTGTAATTCTGTTTCTCAGTCTCACACATGGTAGTGTTTCAGATCAGACTAGCCATGACAAGAAGCTTCCTTCTGCTGTTGTGGTTGGCACTGTCTACTGTGACACATGTTTTCCACAGGAATTCTCCATAGGAAGCCATTTCATTTCAGGTCCATTTTGCTTCCCTTATTGATTACATTACATGGTTCAGTTTCACATCATATTCATATCATATCATATCCTTTCAGGTGTTATTTGAACTTTGTGGCTTATGTTTGTGACTTTGTTGTGCAGGTGCCTCAGTAGCTGTAGAATGCAAAGATGGGAATTCAATACCAAGATTCAAGAAAGAAGTGAAGACAGATGCACATGGGGAATTCAAAGTGCAGCTACCTTTCAAAGTGAGGAAACATGTGAGGAGAATCAAGGGATGTAGTTTCAAGTTGATAAGTAGCAGTGAGCCTCACTGTGCTGTGGCCTCAGTTTCCACCTCTTCTTCAGTGAGTCTCAAGACAAGAAAGCAAGGAGAACACATATTCTCAGCTGGGTTGTTCTCATTCAAGCCCATAGAAAAGCCAAACTTTTGTAACCAAAAACAAAGTGTTCCAAACTCCAAGCCACATGTGAAAAATGAATTTTCTACAAATACATACCAATCAAAACCAGCCCCAGAGAAGACTCAAGTGTTCAAATACAAACCAACAACTAAAAGTTCAGACAAATCTCAATCAGATAAATTTTTAGATGAAGATTTCTTTTTTCCTCCAAACCCATTTTTCCCACCACCATTGATCCCCAACCCATTTCAGCCTCCTCCCCTCATTCCAAACCCCTTTCAACCACCTCCTCTTATTCCAAATCCATTTCAACCACCAAGCCCACCACTCATTCCAAACCCATTCCAGCCTCCAAGCCCACCACCACTCATCCCTAACCCATTCCAGCCTCCTCCAAGCCCACCACCTCTCTTTCCTAACCCTTTCCAGCCTCCAACAAGCCCACCACCTCTCTTTCCTAACCCTTTCCAGCCTCCTCCAAGCCCACCACCATCTTTTTTTCCTCCTTTCCCACCAATTGTAATACCAGGTTTAACACCACCACCACCACCACCTCCACCACCAAAACCAGTTTTCCCTGTTCCTTTCCCTCCATTTTTCCCACCTCTATTCCCTCCACCTCACAGCCCTGGCACACCCCCTGCTTCAGCTTCTAAGAACCCTTCTCCTTGATTAGATAGATAGGATACCAGCTAGTTTATATAAATTTCTCAATAAATATTTACAGAAAAAGAAAATAAAAAGAATCAAAGAGGTGATTTTACCTTATGACTTCACTATTTTCTTCTTTTTATAAATATTTATTGAGAAAATTATCCTGATTAGTTTTATATCGTGTACAACTTATTTACTTTCATTATAATAGTCTTTATATATACATATATATGATATGATATAAATAGCTAAACATATGGGGATGGATATGTCGCAGATATAGTGACTACTGCCTGAGAAAAAAAAAATGATACATTGTTGCTGTATTAGTAATTAGTAATAAATATGCGGATATGGACATCTTAGAGCTTCAATCTTGTATATTTGTGTTACTTGTGTAGTTTGTATCTTGGAATTGTTCCGGAAATGCACACTTATAATTGTGATTTGATTATACAATACAAATTATGATTATATCCTTCAATTCATGGGAATGGATGGTAAATTATGATTGTTTTAGATTGGACTAGGGTCAATCTACCAAACAAGCTATTACGGCCAAGTAGATGAGGGTTAGCATGAGGAGGCGTTTGGTAGAGAATTTTTTTATATTCAAGAATTATGATTCTTATAAATAACAAAAAATTATTTGTTTGCTCATAAACATTTTTTTTAAATAAATCTATACTTAAAAATAAATCTTGATCATTCATATATGATTGCGTGTGACTCAAATTTAAAGTACTTTCATTCTTCAAATAAGAATATTTAGACACACACTCTTGAGTAACTTTGGGTAAAGTTATTATGTTCAATAACTTTTTTTTTACAATTTAAACTTTGTAAATTCAACGGTTAAACTTTTTGTTAATTGGATCCTTAAACTTTTTTTTTTCAATTGGGTTCCTAAACTTTTATTTATTTTTTAATTGGATCCTTTTGTCTAATTGTCGTTAGGAAAAATTAGCCACATACAACTAATTAGAGGTGCAGACAGTGAACTAATGCTTTTGGAGTGTGTTGTAAGCACAATTGAGTCAATTGTGAGAATTTTCTGCAAAATTTCAACCTTATGTAGAGCCAATTAATTGTGAAAGAATACTTGGATTAACTTGACTGACAGAGGTTGAAACTTTGCAAAAATATCTCATAGTTGACTCAGTTATACTTACAACACATTACAGAAGCATCAATCCACTATCTATACCTCTAATTAGGTGGCTGCGCTTAATTTTCATAACAACAATTAGATGAGGGATCCAATTGAAAAAAAAAGTTCAAGGACCCAATTAAAAGAAAAAAAAATTTAGAGGCCTAATTGAAAATTTGGTAAAAATATGGGGATCTGCATATCAATTTAACCATACGAATATTTAGGCACACACATACTCTTGAGTAACTTTGGATAAAGTTATTATCATCAATAACTTTATGTACAATTTTAACTTTGTAGATTCAACCGTTAAATTAAAAGTTCTTACTGATCAATTGATTAAGTCTATAAATGAGATAGTAAATGCTTACTATAAGATTACCTAACTATAATAAATGTAATATTTAAAATTTGGGGTACATAATTGTTGAGAAAATAAGAATATTAAATAGTTGGATCATTGAAATTTAATATATACAAAGATTTATTGAGTGAAGAAACTCTACTAATAGTTATTCTTGGACACATATATATGAAAAGTGATCAAATTACACCGATATAATTTACATTGATTATTACACTATCATTAATTTTAGGCTAAATTACAACTTTGGTCCCCCTAGTTTTCCAAATTCATGATTTTTGTAACGACCCGCCTTTGTTACATATCTAATAGTTAAAGATTTATTTCATTAAATTAAAAAAAAACTCTCTAATTAGTTTTTAAATAAAATATTGAAGATTTTTTTTGCGATTTCCAAAGCCAACAAATAAAAAAATTCAATGCTCAAATATAAACATCTCTTGTACAAAGCTTAACTAAATAAAACTATGTGTACATACGTCTTTACACATGATAAATACACAATACCCCTAAACTAAACCATTCTATACAGAAGACCAAACAAAAGAAGAGAAAGAAATGATCATGTCTTCAATCCCTCGTACGCTCTATCCACAATATCTCTAAGGGAAAGATCCACCTAAACTCCATTTGCTCCCCCGAACACAGTTTGAGATCATCACAGTCACAACCACATGTGCCACACGCAAGGGTAAGCTTACTAGAAAATACAATTTGCTATTAAATAAAAACATAAAGATACATATATAATTTTCTCAACATTAAAACTTGGTATTTTAAAAGAAATAAGACATGTACATTTAACTTGTCATAAGGGATCTCATATACTCAACCAATCATCAGCAACATAGTTCAAACATCCATTATCACATAAACCACCAAACATCATGAATCGCATCTAAGCATCAACCATCACAAATCCTCAATCACCATAGTACATCAACTATAAAAAGTCTCATCATAAATCAATCATCACAACTGTCATACACCAATAGCCACTAGGAAACCTTAAACCTCAGACACTGACTCTACTTCATGGAGTTTCAACATCATATGAGTGGTTCCCCATAAGTCCCATCCCCTAATATAGTCGCACCCTCTGACCATTCGGGGAGTCTCTTGGGTTGACCCTACAGAGGAAGTGTGGTTTTATCGAATATAGACATGTGTGGGTATTGGCTTACCTCTGTAAGGTTTGCAAAACCTTACATCTATAGGGATTTGCCCACCTGTCTACTCTATAGGCCCATTCCCGTTTGCCACTACGAAAACCTCCAGCACTAGGTTGAGAGCCCACCAAGCACCCTCAACTTACGTGGCTACTCATATGTCTGTGCACCAACTGTGCACACCTACTCACCAACTGTGCAAATACAACATTCGGAATATTTCTGTGCACCCACCGCATTCCAGCGGCAAAACATATTTGGAGTTCCTTACAATCTTAGATACGACACCTTCGTACCCGCCATCTCCAATGGCCTGACTTAAGTATCCAAATACATTTCAACAATTCACAATCCTTAACCACGATAACAATTCATCCCCTATACACTAAAAAAGTCACTAAACCTCTTGAAAAGCAGTTCTCAACACTCCAACACGCCATTTGGAGTCAAAACATAGGGGTGTTACTTAGGAAGATATCCCACTAGACGAGACCCCCGGGTCGCTTTAGTGGGTTGGAGTTCTGGCTTGAAACTCACCCTCCCAAGTATACCATTTTTCTATAAAAATCTTCCCAAATGACATAGCTAACTCCTCTTTAACATATAGGGATGGTTCCAACACATAGTTCACATACACATCACATATATCGTCATCTCATCAACATTCCATTTCAATTTCTCAAAACATCGTAATCTCTTTAATATCACATTCAACAAATAGTAGTTTATATTTCTTCATGTACATATAAATACCTCAACTTAACATTATAATTCAACATATCATTCATCCATTTGTGACAATTAAAAAAATATAAATCCATTAGAAACCATAGAAATTGAGCTTTCAGCAAGTTTCCTCGCTTAAGCGCCAGACAAATCTCGCTTAAGCTAGAATTTCAGAAGCCAACATTTCAATCTCAGGTTTTCTCGCTTAAGCCTGGGTAAAACCTCACTTAAGCGCAATCTCGCTTAAGCTAGGATTTTCCCTCGCTTAAGCTAGAACTGCTTCTAGGACAAAAAGTTCCCCTGTCACCTGTCTCGCTTAAGCGAGAACCACTCTTTGCTTAAGCGAACCAGGGTTACAGAACCTCGAAAACATACTTAAAACTCTTCAATGGCTACCAAATCCATTCCAATTCAAATTTTACATTTAAGCATAACATATAAACATCATACCACACTCCAAAACATCATTCCAAGCATAGAAAATTCAAATAAAGCATTCCCAAGTTACTCTTTGAAGAAGAGGAGAGAAGAAGATAACCTTGAGCTCCACCAAGAACGTCCTCCACTTAACAACACTATCACACCATACCTATGTAATACAAACCAAAAACAACACTTATGATGGTTTCTATAGCAGAAAACCATCATGGGTTGAACTAAAGGAAAGAAGGGAAAAGAGGAAGAGGGCTCACCTTCCATGGGAGCTGACCCAAGCTCAAGAAGAGAAGGAAAATCAGTTAGCCATAAGAAGATTCAAGCTCTATCTTAAGAAAAATCCATGGGAAGGAGAAGAAGAAGAGAGAAGAGGAGATGGGAGGGGCTCCAAGAAGAAAAGGAGAGAAGAAGGAGTCTTGAGAGAAAAGGAAGTGTTTTTCAAATAAAAAAGGAGAGTCTCACTTTATATTCTCACTGACCCCGACCATTCTCGCTTAAGCGCCACCAAAACCTCGCTTAAGCACCACTTTTAGAGACCCACTTCATCCCCTCTGACACTCACGCTTAAGCTCAGGTGAAACCGCGCTTAAGCCTACTCTCGCTTAAGCTCAGTTTTACCCACGCTTAAGCCCCAGCTCGCTTATGCTAGAAACTTCTCTCGGGTTACTCAACTCTCACTAGGATTTGACCTCAAGGGGTATCAAGACAACCCAAAACAACTCATACATCAATCACATACTTTACCACTTAAATTATTTAAACACGTAAATCTAAATTTATTTCCTCTTGTATCTTAAATCAAACACTTATACATACATTATGAAAAATCACAGTGTTACAATTTTGGTCCCCCTCGTTTTTAATTGTAACATTTGGTCCCCCTAGTTTTACAAATTGGCAATTTTGGTTCCCCTCTTAGATTATTAACTAATAATTGTGATTAGTAGAGTTATTAATTTAATTATAAATTAATTAAAAATGATTAATTATTAAAAAACTTTAATCAAAGATTATTAACCCTAACCTCTTCTCCTCAACCTCTCTTCCCCAACCCCTCTTCCTCAACATAAACTTTAATTATAATTTTTTTAATAATTAATATTTTTTAAATAATTTATAATTAACTTAATAACTCTACTAATCACAATTATTAGTTAATAATCTAATAGGGGACCAAAATCACCAATTTATAAAACTAGGGGGACCAAAATCATGAATTTAAGAAACTAGGGGGACCAAAATTGTAATTTAGCCTTAATTTTAATTAAATAATACTAATAATATTATTAATAATATTAAAATTTTAAATTATAATAAATTTAATAATATATAATATATTACTATATATATATATATATATATATATTAATAAGAGTAGTCAACATGCAACATTATATCATTATGAAGAATGGTCAATTTTTTTTAAAAGACTTAAATAATATTTGTTAATATATATTAATATTATATATTAAATATAAAATAATATTATATTAATTAAATAATATTGATTAATATAATACATTAATATATATAATATTAAATAGACATTATATTATTTTTAAAAATGGTCATTTTTTAAATAAAAGATAACTCGATAATGACATAAATAATATTTATCGAAATATTATATATATATATATAGGAGGGATCCACTTACTCCTAGAGTAAGTTTAAGAGACTTACTCTTCTTCCTCACTGTTCATTTTCTTGAAATCTAATGGTTGTAATGAGTAACTAATCTTAACTATTAGATTGTAAGAAAATGAATGGTAAGGATGAAGAGTAAGCCTCTTAAACTTACTTTTGGAGTAAGTGGATCCCTCTTTATACATACATACATACATACATATATATATATATATATACATATATATATATATATATGTATATATATATATGTATATATATATATATGAGGAGGGATCCACTTACTCCAAGAGTAACTCTAAGAGAGTTATTTCTCATCCTCACCATTCATTTTCTTGAAATCTAATGGTTGTAATGAGTAATTAATCTTGACCACTAGATTTCAAGAAAATGAATGGTGAAGATGAGGAGTAACTTCTTAGAATTACTCTTAGAGTAAGTGGATCCCTCCTCATATATATATATATATATATATATATTATATTTATTAATATATTATACTAATATATTGATTAAGATGTATTATTAATGTATATTAATTATAAAATAATATTTGTGTTAATTTGATATATAAATTATAAATAATATTTATTAATATAATACACACACCTACCCATTCCCTTGCCAACATACACACAACAACTCAAATACTAAATTGCAATTCAAGACACACATATACAAGTATACCATTACCACACGAATGTCTTTTTACGTCACCGTTTCTACATCGGTTGTTTAACAACCAATGCAGAAAGCGACGCGGTGGCAATTTTGAAATTAATACAAACTATACTACATTGGTTCTCTTTGAATCAATGTAAAATTACACAACTACATTGGTTCTTATTTGAACCTATGTAATATATGTTGTTTTACATCGGTATTTTTTTTAATTAATTTTACATCAATATTTGAACTGATGTAGTATAATTTCTTAAAACCCTCCCTGTCAACCACGTTCCACATTCTTCGCTGCTCCTTCTCTCTCTCGAAACTCCTCTCTTGCATCATCTTTACATGAGGTCCTTCCTCCTCAACCCTTCAATCTCGAAACCTTAACCCTTTCCCACCCTACTCACCACGCCTTTAAGTTCCTATCTGTCGTCACTATAGGACCTTGAACTCACCCCTGTCCTTGCATCTCTCTCGGGGCTCCAACTCGATGACTCTCTTGACCTTTCTAGCTCATAGTGGTCTTACATGAACTATTTTTGGGTGATGATTGAGAGTACATACCATGCCTTGGTACATCTTGATAGGATACTTGATAAACCGGATTTTGATGATATTTTGGAGTGAGTTTCTATGCCAATTCCATGCATTTTTAACATATTTTCATTGGCAAAACTGACAGTATGGTGCAAGTTTGTGTAATACACTTAATCATTATTAATTATCATCTCAAACACAAAATTTAATCATAATTTTTAAATTAATTGTTAGAATGATTAAATTTTGTGTTTGAGATGATAATTAATGATGATTAAGTGTATTACATGTGGTTCTATGTGTATAATTAATTTTGTGACTTTTGGATGCATGCTTTGACCCTTAAGGGACATGTGATAGTGGGTGAGGTGTAAATCTCCATTATTTCAGAAAAGTCTTTGTTTTAGATGATGATAATTGCCTCTTGAATGATTGCAAATATGTTGGAAAAAATGGTAGATTGATTGAGTAGAGTTTGGGTGATCAAATGGACATGTTGTGGAGTATTTATGGCACTTAAAAGGTGCAAATTAACTCAAGAGTGAGTGAATTAATGTGAAAAACACATAAAAATAGTGAATTAAAGTGAGTTAAAGCATGTATTAATGATGGATTTAGGTGCTATATTGGTATATTAAGTCACTCCAAAAAATTGAGAGCATTTGGAGGTCACTAGAAAAAGTTATGGTCACTTTTAGGAACCATTTTGGGACTCTTAGGGGTTTGATTAAATTTAGAAACACAGTTTACCAAAAAATATTACACATGACTGTCCAGTCACACTCCTTGATGACGTGATAAGTCAACAGTTTGCCAATATCGTTATTACATCATCATTTAATGCTGTTACTTGACAATAAGGACTAAAATAAAAAAAAATCTTTAAAATACTAAAATAAAAACCTCCTATTTTAGAGAGACCAAAATTTTATTTAAGCTTATCAAAATATTCAATAATTAAAATATTAAAATTCAATACAAAGAGATATTGAGTGGAACTACTCTTTCAAGAATTACTTAGAGTAACTCTTGATAATAGTTCAATAACTCTTTATACAATTTGGATAAAGTTAATTGTATAAAGAGTTATAAAAGAGAATAACATTATATATATATATATATATATATATATATATATATATTACAAAATATTATTCTATATCTTTTATAATATAAAGTAAAAAAAATTTGGTGTACTTTTTTTGTCTAAAATAAAGACACTTTAGACAATTTTTTTAATTTATTTTTATTTATCTAATATATCATATTAATTAGTGAGACATTTAATATAAAATAAATTTTAAACGCACATTTATTATTTTATAAAAATAATATTTGATTTCATTAATATAAGATATCTTATAAAAATAAAGTGAGGCATTTATTGTTGAAGGGAAGGATGATGGGTTTTAATGGTCTCATTAATGAATATTTGACTTCATACATTCATTTATTGATTATTATTCAATCATTTATTATATAGATAAAATAATATTTTTATATAATAAATTGTTTCGGCTTACTATTTATAAAGAAAATTAGTTGTATAATATATCATAAAAACAATTTAATTAAAGACTTATTATTTCTAACTAAATATAATATATATATTTTAACCAATTAAAAATAGTGTAATTTAAATAATAATTATAATCTATGTCTAACATAAAAAATTATGTGCATCGCACGGTATAAAGACTAGTTAATAATATAAATTAATTATAAATAATATTTATTATTCCCTTAGTCCCAAAATGACTCATTTAAGGTTTTTTCACATAGATTAAGAAAAGTAAGTATTACAAGACAATAATATTTATTAGGGGATAATTTTACTAAAATATCCTAATTCTCTTTCTTAATTTCTATAAATGTATCATTAAGTCTTTCAAAACAACATTATTTATTAGAGGATAAAATTTAAATATATGTTTTAATATTTCATTGAAAACTGAGAACATTAATCAATGTGGAATTTTTTTCCAGTATTAAAATATCAGTCAATTTGGGATAGAGAGAGTAAAATATCAAATATATTAATAAAATTTTACTAATAAGAATAGTCAACATACAACATTATACTATTTAGAAGAACGGTCAATTTTTTTTATTAATAATATTTATTAAGGTTGATATATTAATATATTAACATTTAAAAATATATTAATAAATTACTATCAATAAGAATGGTCAACATATTAATAATGTTGAATGTTGATATTAATTTCGCATGTTGACCATTCTTATTGATATTAATTTATTAATATATTTTGAAATGTTAATATATTAATATATCAACCTTAATAAACATTATTAATAAAAAATTGACCATTCTTATTAATACATCAACCTTTAAAATATTATTTTTTGAAGAATGGTAGCTTTTTTAAAAGGTAAGTTGATAATGACTTAAATAATATATGTTAATATATTATATTAATATATATTAATAGCATATATATTAATTATAAAATCATATTTTATATTAATAAAATATATTAACTATAAATGATATTTATATCTTTTATTTAATAAGTACTTTTAATTTTTAATATATAATTTATTTTATAATAACTAATATATTATTAATATATTAATTAATATATTCATATAACATATTAAGAAATTTAATTAATAGTTAATGTATCCTATAAATATAAAATATAATTTTATAATTAATATATGTTATTGATATACATATATTAACTAATATATTAATAAATATTTTTATTGATTAATTTATCATATTATTATAAAATATGATTTTATAATTAATATATGCTATTGAAATCTATAAATTAATTAATATGTTAAACTTACCAATTAAAAAAGAAGAAGTCAATAGTAACATGTTTGACTTTTCAACTATTATTTTTAGAAAAAAAGGAAAGTAGAAAATAAAATTGAATGAATATTTTTTTCACCTACACTAGTATGAGAGAGACTCATTATTTATACCATCACCACTTGGCCTTCACTCATACACAATTTCTGAAACAACAAACATTAGAATAATGTGTTGGTTCCTTGTAATTTTGTTTCTCAGTCTCACATATGGTTGTGTTTCAGAGGCTAGTTATGACAAGAAGCTTCCCTCTACTGTTGTGGTTGGCACTGTCTACTGTGATACATGTTTTCAACGAGATTTCTCCACTAGAAGCCATTTCATTTCAGGTCCATTTTACTTCCTTTACTAGTGGCATGGATCGGTTTCACATCATATCATATCCCTTACGGTGTTATTAATTTTGGACTTTTTGCCTTATGTTTTATTTTGTTATGTGTAGGTGCCTCAGTAGCTGTAGAATGCAAAGCTGGGAATTCAATACCAAGTTTCAAGAAAGAAGTGAAGACAGATGAGCATGGTGAATTCAAGGTGCAACTACCATTCAAAGTGTGGAAACATGCAAAGAAAATCAAGGGATGCACTTTCAAATTGATAAGTAGTAGTGAGCCTCATTGTTCTGTGGCCTCAGTTGCTACCTCTTCTTCAGTGAGTCTCAAGACAAAAAAGCAAGGAGAACACATATTCTCAGCTGGGTTGTTCTCATTCAAGCCTATAAAAAAGCCAAATTTTTGTAACCATAAACAAAGTGTTCCAAACTCCAAGGCACATGTGAAAAATGAATTTCCTCCAAATACAGACCCTTCTACATTAGATAAAAAATCAGGTGAGGATACCTTTTTCCCTTTCCCTCCAATCCCATTTCTACCTCCAATTCCATTTCTTCCACCAATCCAATTTCCTCCAATCCCATTCCTACCCCCAATCCCATTTCTTCCTCCAAGTCCATTTCTCCCTCCAAACCCTTTTCTACCTCCAAACCCATTTCTACCTCCCCAGGTTCCTAATCCATTGCAACCATTAAGTCCACCACCACTCATCCCCCCAGTTTAGCCACCATGCCTATTGCCAATTTTCCCTAAGCCATTTCATCCTCCTTGATTAAACAGAATACTTGTGGGAGAACTAGTCAATTTGTATAAGCTTCTCAATAATAGGAAAACAAAATAGAGAGAAAGACGTAAAGTGAAGTTAAAACTAACTTCTGTAATAGCTATGTGGGAGAGCTTTTGAAAAATTGAGATATGTAAGTTAATGTTAAACCTATAAGAGGAATTTGATTGGTTTCACCTTACCAATTCATTGTTCTCTTTTTTACATGTGTTTATTGAGAATTTCATCCAAGTTGGTTATATCTATCTACAACTTATTTACTTCAATTATGAATTGTGACATACATGTGTATGGTTAAGATATAATAAGCTAAAAATCGGGATGGATATATCCATATATTGGTAATTTGTAATAAAATATGTATGGACATCTATTGTTGGGGCGAGGGCGGGGGACAAGGGACAAGAAAATGGGACAGATGATTTCAATCCCAGTTAATTAGAAGTGGTAATGTAATGTTTCATTGACAAACTTAAATGACAAAATCACTGAGCCACCAATGACAAGGTCAAGCCTAATGATCCACAAAAAAGGTCTCTTTTTGTAGGTCAAACCCAATCAAATTCCAAAAGTTGCTCTGGAGACATAATTGTGATGGTACCAAAATTTGCATAAATAAGAGACTTTGCTTCCTTGGATTCAGTCATTCAAGGCACTCACTTCCTTCCAAAGATCGGAACCTATAGATGGTTCTTTGGACTTTGATTTAAAAATGAAGGGAAAGGGCCAATGGGGTAAAGAGAAGGGAACTTAGAGGAGAGAGCATTCAATACACCACTTGCAAGTTCATCGAAAGTATTTAAAACAATAGCAGAGCCTCTATGCACATTATCTCCTATTTCAATGAGAAATTCTACCAGAAAGTCATTTGGATCTATTGTCCTAATAAAGTCATGTAGGTCCTTTAGTTTAAAATTTTTCACACCTGGAATCCAGTATACTTTTGTCTCCAAATACCCATTAGTCAAATAACTCTCATCTGTAGTCATAATTACAAAATCCAATAGCCCAAGTTCCAAATATCAATACACATGCACATATAATATACAAAATAAAAATGTTTGCATTAGCATGTATCCGTTAGTTACAAATATTAAGATTACATTAAAATAACTTTTTCAAGGGCTTTGTTACCTTCAATTATTATTTCAATGAATGTTACGCTTTTGGTTGGTCTTATTTAATGGATACTATGACTCAAGCTAGAATTAATCAGATTTGGCCTTTCTAAAGTAAGAAAAGATTAAGTAAATATCAGGCTTTGACAAGAAATTCAATGGTTCATATTACAACACATGCATGATTTGTTATGCATTCGTATCTCATCAATGATTAAATTACTTACTTTATTCTTTAAAGTGAGTTTCTCACTTCACTTCAGAGAAGTTGATTTGAATTACTGATGTTCATGTACTTTATTAAAGAAAGTGCTTAAATTGATACCTTTGAGTGGTATAAGACCTTCATCAAAAAGAGTATGGTAGTGAAAAACAGACAATAAGGAACACACACTAGATGCTAGAAATAGAACAATAAGGAGTACAAGTTCTTTAACAACTTGAATAGAAAAAGTCATAGAGTTAGAAACCAAGCAAGTAACTGGAGGTATATATAAGGCCAACATTAGCAAAATCTTGAAGTCTAGCAAGATGGTCACCAAAAGGGTACGAGGAAGTTCTCTCTCACTTATTTCCAAGGGACACTGAGTCTTGAGTGATCTCAGCATCTTCATATGTGAAGGGAACCCCATCTGGGATTATTTCAAAATGAAAATCTGGTAGGCCATCAAGGGCTTTAAGACCCCTTGAGTTGAGAAAGCGCTTGTAATTATAATTAGTGAGGACAAAGGTTATATGAAAGCCTCTCAAATGAAGCAACTTTGCTAGTCTGAACAATGGATTGATATGGCCTTGAACTAGATATGGAGTTAACACTAATGACCAATTTCGTCCCTAAAAGTAGGCACACTGTCAATTTAGTACATGAAAGTAATAAAATGACATAAAGGTCCCTAAAAATCCTTATGTTGTCATTTTAGTCCCTAAAGTTAACTAATTTTTGTCATTTAGTTCCCGAAAAGTATGTTAATATTGTCACTTAAGTCACACAACTTTTTGAATTTTGGACTAAGATGAGTGACAAATTGCACTTTCTGGGACCTTTTTATCATTTTATTACTTTTAGGGATTAAATTGATAGCATATTACACTTTCAGGAATGAAATTGATCATTTAACCTCAATTTTTTTAAGGTGTGATGAGTTTCAGAGGAAGTTGATAGGCGCTTTCTAAGGTAAACCTATATGTGGTTATGTGGTTTCATGGGGGTGAACCATTAATTAATACTGTTAGATATATTTTAAAATATATAAACACTGATAAGATTTGATATAGCTTTTTATTATACAAATAGTTAAATTATTATATTAATTTTTTATTTTATTACGGATCGTATTAAGTAGATCAAGTCTATAATTTTTTGTAAAACTTTAAAACTATGTAATACTTTATTATATAAATTCAATTTAATATGTAATATACTTTACTCTAAGAGTAGTTGTTAATAGAGTTACCAAAACAATTTTTTTTATATATTAAATTCCAATGGTTCAAGCATTAAAAATAAAATGTTTTTATTAGATACCTCTAGTCTAATTTTTTTTATAAAGTATAAAAACTATTTGGTACTTCATTAAAAATTTCAAATTACCATATAGTATACTTTTTTTTTTTTTTATATAATATGCTTTTGTATATACTTTACACATACGTTAATGTGTAATATACTTTTTTATATCATAGACTTTATAAGCCTATAGTTGAATGTCACCACATTCTTCCTTGTGAAGAAAGTAATCACATTCTTTAACTCCTCTCCATTAACCTTAACGTATGTGCCTACGTGGCATGTGGCCTCCCTACATGACAGTCCATGTGTGCAGATTGGATGCCATGTCGTTGAATGTACTGAACTAATATGTCAGTATGTTTATCATGGACTAAATTGTCACTATTAGAAGTTTTATTTTATTTTTTACAGCACCCTCCCTCCTTTTAAAAAAAATTGCTAACAAATTAGCCCCTAAACATTACAATTTACTTTCATTTTGGTCTTTCAAAGATTTAACTTACTGACAAATTAATCCACGAAAGATAAAACACCTAATTAAATAATCACAAACACAACAAACTTGCATGCATGCAAACTGAAATTACAGCTATCAAACAGGAAGCTCAAGTCACCCTTACATAAACACAGTATAATTTAAATGCATAAAACAACACAAACCAATTTACCTTATGAATATCTGACATAAAATTCTAGCCAAATTGTTTGTAGTCTCTAAGATCTTCATGTAACAGAGTAAGAAACCACTTCTGGTCATCTTTGTCTTCAACATCTACAATTGCCAATGCAATAACAAAGATTGCATTATTAGCGTCTTGTCCAACTACAGAAAGAAATTGACCACCATAGTACCTTTTTAAAAAACACCCATCAAGACCAATAAATGGTCTGCAACCAGCCTTGAATCCTTGCTTACATGCATCAAGACATATATTCATTCTTTGAAACTGTGGAGATGCTCGAGGTATGAGAATACAATCAATTTGAATCCTTGAGCCTTCATTGCTTATGATTAGCTCCTATGCATAGTCTCATATCTTTGCATATTGTTCTTAAATACTACCCTCAACCATCAACGTAGCCTCTTTCAAAGCCCTAAACGTCTTCCTTCCATCTAAGTGTACACCATAGTCTTCTTTCATAGGTTCATGTGCCTCAACATGAGTTAAACTTGGATGGACCCTTAACTTATTGGCCAACTTTTTTGCAACTCATTTCATAGTAGCTTGTTTGTTTTTGAAGACCCTACCACAACTGTTCTCCTCCACAAAGGTTTTGATTTGAAATCCTTTTGTAACTTTGGTCGGTTCATGCACAATAAATCTCCTAGGGGTGTTCGCAATGCAATTTGGTTTAGTTTTTAGACAAAAAGTCATCCGAACCAAACATAAATAAAGATGTAGTTCGGTTTGGTTTGGTTAAAATATAACATCAAATCCAAACCAAACCAATCTTTTGAGATTTGGTTTGGTTTAGCAGTTTTTTTTTTTTTTTACTTTTTTAATCTATTAACTAAACTTACATAATTATTATGTTATATTATTTTAAAAATAAATTTTATTTTTTATTAAAATTTGTTCAACATATTTTAGTTGAATTTTTTTACTTCTAATTAGCATTATTATAATATATTATAGAAAAAAGTACACTATAAATCAAATACTTTAATCATTATAAATTTAAAATGGAAAAATATATGTTTTTAGTCCTTATACTTTGTAAAATTCTTGGTTTTAGTCCTTACACTTTTAAAAATAAGTGTTTTTAGTCCTTTAGGACATAAACTCTTAACACCATTTCCTTCATGACGTATGTCCTAAGGGACTAAAAACACTATTTTTTAAAAGTTCAGGGACCAAAATGTTCGATGGTAAAGTACAAGGACTAATAATTTTATAAAGTACATGGACTAAAAACATATTTTTCCCAATTTAAAAAATACTAGCTACATAATGTTAAACATACATTAAATAAAATCAATATAAATATAATATGCGGTTTGGTTTGGTTTCTATAACAAGAATCAAAAATTGAATCAAACAGCAAAAAAATATGCAATTTTTTAGGTTTTTGGTTTTTTGCAGTTTTTGATTTAATCGATTTTTTATTTTTTTGGATCGGTTTGGTGGTTTACAAATGTTTGGTTTTGTTTTGAACATCCCTAAAATCTCATATATATGGACACCCTTTTTGTTTGCAAATTGCTCTACCTTTGATGTGATCATTTTACTTCCACTTAATATCCCTACCATGAAATATAGTGCAGTCTCTAACAACATCAATAAACATTCTAATAGTGTCAAATTCCATACCAACCTCTAAGTGCACATGTCCAAAATGACATTTTGCTTTGTATTGAGCTTCCTGTTTGATAGCTGTAATTTCAATTTGCATGCGTGCAAGGGTGTTGTGTATGTGATTATTTAATTAGGTGCTTTATCTTTCGTGGATTAATTTTTCAGTAAGTCGTATCTTTTGAAGGACCAAAATGATAGTAAATTGTAATGTTCAAGGACTAATTTGTCAACAATTTTTATAAAAGGAGGGAGGGTGTTGTAAAAAAAATTAAAACTTCCAATACTAACAATTTAGTCCACGATAAACATACTGACATATTAGTTTAGTACATTCATCAACGACGTGGCATCCTATTTGCATACATGGACTGCCACGTAGGGAGGTCACTTCCCATGTAGGCATGCACATACGTTAAGGTTAACGGAGAAGAGTTAACAGAAGGATCAATTTGTTGCACTTTTTCATATTCGGGGACTAAATTCGATTTTTTTATCTTTCAGGGACCAAATTATCAGTGGTTCACCCTTTTGAGGACCTAAATGGTCATTTACCCTATTAATAAATTAATATCAATAAGAATGGTCAACATGCAACAATATATTATTTTGAAGAATGGTAGTTTTTTAAAAGGTAAGTTGATAATGACTTAAATAATACTACTATATATAAGAAACAAATACCTAATTCATCAAGACCAATAAAATTAATTAAGTTAGTTAATTTCAATTAATAATATTATAAATTTAAATTTTCTTCCAAAAATACCCATAGAATTAAATAGTTTAAGTGATGATTGTATTTAATTACACTACTAATTTTTCAAGAGATAACATTTTCATCCACATTACAATAAATACCTATAAAGTATGACTTATCTCATTAATAAACTTTACAATAAATAAGGGTATAGAAGGAAATTAGTAATTAGTGCAATTGAAAGTGGTCATATTTTTTTTGTAAACTTTGAAAGTGGTCATATGTTTCTTATATTTAGAAAAAAATGTTCCCATTTGTTTCTTACATATACGAATAGAGGTGGTATCAGTTAATATATTATATTAATATATATATATATATATATATATATATATATATTAATAGCATATATATTAATTATAAATTCATATGTTATATTAGTAAGATATATTAATTATAAATAATATTTATATCTTTTATTTAATAATTATTTTTAATTTTTAATATATAATTTATTTCATAATAATTACTATATATTAATTAATATATTCATATAATATATTAATAAATTTAATTTACAGTTAATATATCCTATGAATATAAAATATAATTTGATAATTAATATATGTTATTGGTATACATAAATTAATTAATATATCAGACTTATCATTTTCTTTTAAAAAATTAATATAAAATATTGTTTTTATCATTAAAATATATTTTTAATATATACTAATTAATACATTAATAAATATTTTTATTAATTAATTTATCAAGTTAATATAAAATTTGATTTTATAATTAATGCTATTGATATCTATAAATTAATTAATATATTAAACTTACCATTTTTTTTTAAAAAAAAAGACAATAATGACATGTTAGACATTTCAACTATTTTTCAGATAATAAGGAAAGTAGAAAAAAAATATTAAATAAAATTGAATTGATATCTTTTTCACTTACACTAATATTGGAGAGCCTCATTATTTATACCATCACCACTTAGCCTTTACTCATAGACACAGTTTCTGGAACAACAAACATGAGAATAATGTGTTGGTTCCTTCTTGTTCTGTTTCTCAATCTCACATATGGTAGTGTTTCAGAGGCTAGCCATGACAAGAAGCTTCCTTCTACTGTTGTGGTTGGCACTGTCTACTGTGACACGTGTTTTCAACAAGAGTTCTCCTCAAGAAGCCATTTCATTTCAGGTCCATTTTTCTTGCCTTAATCATTGATGGCATGGTTCAGTTTCATATCATTTCCCTTCAAGTGCTATTTGAAGTTTTTGAGTTATGTTTTGTTCTGTTGTGTGCAGGTGCCTCAGTAGCTGTAGAATGCAAAGTTGGAAAATCAATACCAAGCTTCAAGAAAGAAGTGAAGACAGATAAGCAAGGTGAATTCAGAGTGCAGCTACCATTCAAAGTGAGGAAACATGCAAAGAAAATCAAGGGATGCACTTTCAAACTGATAAGTAGCAGTGAACCTCATTGTTCTATGGCCTCAGTTGCTACATCTTCTTCAGTGAGTCTCAAGACAAAAAAGCAAGGAGAACACATATTCTCAGCTGGGTTGTTCTCATTCAAGCCTATAAAAAAGCCAAACTTTTGCAACCACAAACAAAGTGTTCCAAACTCCAAGGCACATGTGAAAAATGAATTTCCTCCAAATACAGACCCTTCTACATTAGATAAAAAATCAGATGAAGATACCTTTTTCCCTTTCCCTCCAATTCCATTTCTACCTCCAATCCCTTTTCTACCTCCATTCCCATTTCCTCCAATCCCATTCCTACCCCCAACCCCACTTCCTCCTCCTCCAACCGAACTTCCACCACCATTGCCACCACTAAACCCACCACCATTGCCACCACTAAGTCCACCACCATACAACCCTTATCCATTGCCACCATTAAGCCCACCACCGTACAACCCCTCTCCATTGCCACCACTAAGCCCACCACCATACAACCCTTATCCATTGCCACCAGCAAGCCCACCACCGTACAACCCCTCTCCATTGCCACCAGTAAGCCCACCACCGTACATCCCCAACCCAGTCTAGTCGCCATGCCCACCGCAAATTTTCCCCAAGCCATTTCATCCTCCTTGATTAAGTAGAACACTTTGCGGGAAAACTAGTCAATTTGTATAAGCTTCTCAATAAATACTTATAGGATGGAATCAAATGCTAAAAGTTTTGTTAGTAAAGAGAAAGGATAAACTTTTGTTATGTAATGATAGTATCATTGAGCAAAACTTTGAAAGGATAAACTTTTGTTATGTAATGATAGTATCATAGAACAAAACTTTGCCAACTTTCAAATATTTAAGGATTTTTTCTTGATGAGAAAGGATTGAACTTTGGTGGCTGTTATGAAGTTGATTTTAACCACAAAAATCATAGATAATTGTCCATTCTTTGAAGGCTTCGCAACAGGTTGGGACACACTAACAATATTTCCTGTTAAATGGAACTTAATGAACATTTCACATGTGGCAATACTAAGGCACATGAAACGATGATTATCAATGAGTACAGAATTGGTTTTTCTTGCTACAATAACTGATTGGTTGAGTATGTAGAGTCTGCCTCTGTATGCAGCAGCTAAATTGGCTTGGCACACCAAACAAAAGTGTATCATAAATTGTAAACCAGATTTTGCAGTTCATTAGAAGTAAACCGATTTTCGTCCCACAAGACATGGTAATGAGTTGGTCTGCTTGTTACTTTCACACCCCAATGGCCACAGAGATAGCAATCAAATTCCTTTGGATGAGTTATCACAGAATCAACCACAGGCCCTCGAGGAATATTTTCTTATAAAAAATGGTTTCAAAAGGAAACAACCTAGTGTGATGCCTCTTTTTGCAGAACTGCAAAAACAATGAAAGGTTTATAACCATGAACCTTGAACATGCACACCTGATGGATTGCAGTTCCTTTTGTAGCACTTTATAAAACTGAGTTTCACTGTTGGGTACCTTTTCTGTCTCCTGGCCCCACCATTGCCCCAAGATCATGGACAACTTCTTGTCTGTGTTCCACTTTGAGACCTTATTCTTAAAATATATTATTTGTTTGTTGTTGGCCAATTCATGCTACCACCAACAACAGCAGCAAACAACAAATGGACAGAAATCATCAAGAGGATGAGGATGCCATGAATATCGCGGCAATAGATTTCCTGCATTCACACGTTCATGCATTCATGAATCAGAATCGTTGGATGAAGATCAGACACTTCACATCTCAGATGCATATTATAAATTAGATTTATCGAAATAAAATATGAGTCGTCCATGGTTCTGATTAGTTGAATGCGGCCTGATCTTGTAACATGTTAAATAAGGCACACAACTGCACATAAAGACTAAATAGATTAAAAAATAATTAAAAGGAAAATATTGGCAAACCACTCGTACACTTTCTATTATTTTTAGACATTTCACATTTATGTGAGATGAAGTGAATAAGGTGGACAATCCAAATTTAGTAGGTGACAAATGAATTTTAATCAATAGTAAAGTGTGCAAGAGAGTATGTTAGCAATCCTTTTCTTTCAAATTCCTCAATACACATAAAATAACTTGTTCTTAAGCATATATATATATTTTTTTTCATTTCATAACAAAAAAAAGCATTATAGTTAATATCCGTAAGCACTATAATAATCATACAAGCATATGGACATACAATACAACTCAGTCAGTGTCAAGCTTAGCGGTGACTTCCACCTGATTTGCAATCTAGAGATATCATATGCTGGATCATTTTATCAGCAGACATTCATAAATACAATGCAATAGATAGCTTATATATGTTTTAAATATAACTACTACTTCTAATCGATGCATCATTTTTACTTCACAAGGTGACAAATTCAAGAGAAGAAGATCAATGAATTATCCCATTACTGCTTTGCAAGAAAAAGAATAGCACTTTAATCTAATTTTGTTTAAGCAACACTTCTCTAATCACTTTTTCCAAGTTCATATATATGAATTTTCCAAGTCTGGTGTCCTCCTCTGCCTTCTTCTTTAACTTCATAGCCTTTCCATTTTTTTCCTTTCTCTTCCACCATCAATTCATTGACCACTTTCGCCACCTCCTCTCTCTTCACATTGTTGTCAATTTCAATCCCAATACCCCATTCATTGCAAATATATCTACAGTTTGGTGGCTGATCAGCATAAAATGGCCAACATAACATTGGCACCCTTGCATAAATGCTTTCAATTGTTGAGTTCCATCCACAATGAGTCAAAAATCCACCAATTGAAGGGTGGCTCAGCACTTGTTCTTGTGAACACCAGCTTGCTGTTAGATCTCTGTCTAAAGTTTCATAGACAAACTCGGATAACAAAATCACTGAGCCACCAAGGCACCAATGACAAGGATTGGCCTAATTAATGATCCACAAAAAGGGTCTCTTGGTGTTGGCCAAAACCCACACAAACTCTAAAATTTCTCCGGAGACATACCTATGATGCTACCAAAATTCACATAAACAACCGTCTTAGGTTCTTTGGATTTAAGCCATTCAAGGCATTCATTAGTGAAAGACTAGAACCTACAGATTTCTTTTTTTTTTTTGAGGGAGACTAGAATTTACAGAGGCTGAGTGGTTCTGTGGACTTTGATTTAAAAATGAAGGGAAAGGGCCAATGGGGTAAAGAAAAGGGAACATAGAGGTGAGAGCATTCAATACATCACTCTCAAGTTCATCAAAAGTATTTAAAACAATAGCAGAGCCTCTGTGCACATTATCTCCTATTTCAATGAGAAATTTTACCATAGAGTCATTTGGATCTGTTGTCCTTATAAAGTCAGGCAGGTCCTTCAGTTTAAAGTTTTTCATACCTGGAATCCAGTCCACTTTTGTGTCCAAATACCCATTAGTCAAATAACTCTCATCTGCAGTCATAATTACAAAATCCAATAGCTCCAATTAAGTTCCATATATCAATACACAGATATAATATACAAACCAGCAATTTCTGCATTAGCATGTATCCATTAGTTACATCTAGAAAAAACTTTAAGATAACATCGAAATAACTTTTGCAACGACTTTGACACCTTCAATTATTATTTCAATGTATATTAAGCATTTGATTGCTCTTACCCAATGGATACTATGTTTCATGGTAGAATTACTGGGATTTGGCCTCTTAAAGTAAGCTAAGATAAATTAAGTAAATCTCGGTCTTTGAAGAGAAAATCAACCATTCATGTTCCAACACATGCATGATTTGTTATGCATTGCATCTTATCAATGATTAAGATTACTTAATTACTTTATTATCTAAATTAAGTGAGTTACTCATGTTCAAGTAATTTATAAAAGAAAGAGCTTAAATTGATACCTTTGAGAGGTATGAGTCGACCTTCATCAAAAAGAGTATTGTGTAGTCCAAAACAGACAATAAGGAACACACACTGGCCGCTGGAAATAGAGCAATAGGAAGTGCAAGTTCTTCAGCAGCTTGTATAGTAAAAGCCATGGCAGAATTAGAAACCAAGCAAGTAACTGGGGGTATAAGGCTAGCAGTGGCAGAATCATGAAGTCTAGCAAAGAAGGTCACCAAAAGGGTAGGAAGAAGTTCTCTCTCACTTATTAACAAATAATTAAAATAAATAAATATAATTATGTATAATTATCGATATAATTAATAATTTTATGAGGTTATTAAAATATTTAATGATGTCTAATTTTGTCACATAAATAATTAATAGTATCGTACGATTATTAACTATTGCACTTGATTAAGTATATGTGTAAATATGATTAATTTTGTCTTATAAATGATTAAAAGTAAATGAATATAATTGTATTAATTATCGATATATGATTAATAGTATCATAAAATTATTAAACTTTTTAATGATGATTAACTTTAGCTTATAAGTAATTAGTAGTATTACGAAGTTATTAAAATATCAAATAACTGTTAAGTTTACTTCACAAATAGTTAGCATTATTCCTTAAAAAAAATAGTTAGTATTAACTATATATATCAATAATTATATTTGTTTACTTTTAATTATTTGTGAGTGAAAATTAACATTAATTACGTATTCAATTGAACTCTCAATAAACAAGTCTAGATGTACTTTCTTCGAAAATAAAGTATTTGTTAACATTACAAAATTGAAGTACCAATACTGTAAATGGTACTGTTAGTGTTAACTTTAGTGGGTAGGTCCATTTTATTCGTTTATTCGTGTGCCATTGGAGGAAGGGACATAAGATGACAAATTAATCCCTGCAATATATTTGTGCTGTGTCATCTTATCATTTCTATCGGTTCCTGCAATCGTACACGTATAATGGTACGTGTGCATGTCTAAAATATGCATGCTTTTGTCTTTAATCTTAGAGGTATATTTATTTTTGGTTGTAATTAAAAATTTCTTTATTTTTTATCTCTAAAGAAATTTCCGTTAGTTATTTTAGGACTGTTTATTTTGAAAATTTGATTTGTATTTTTATTTCTTATTTTCACTTTTAATTACAAAATAATTATATTGTTTTACATGTTTGTTATTTTCACTTTAAATGTTTGACTACAATTTAACAATCATGTAATTTTTACATGTAGCAAGTTTATTTTTGGATGTTCAAAATATTCTTTGATCGAGAGTAAAAAATTAATTCCTTAAAATACAGAGATTCTTTTAAGGGTGTAACAAGTATTATCAGTATGCGAACTCTTAATATGATTTATGTTCTGGTATTTAATTATAATTCTTTGTATTGTGCTCAAATATTTTAAATTTTTAATATTATTTTTAAAATGATATGCGCAGAGACTAAAAGAATTGAAAATAATAAATATAAGAATTAAAAGGAAATATTTTTAATTTTATAGTGACTAAAAAAAAATTATAACTAAAAGAATGAAATGAATAATTAAACCATAATAGTACAAGCAAAAAAGGTCATACAATACAACACAGTCAGTATCAAGCTTACCGGTGACCTCCACCTGATTTGCAATCTAGAAATGTCATAAGCTGGATCATTGTATCAGCAGACAATATATCATGTCTTTATTATAAATTTTTTCTTAGCTGTTATTCATAAGCTTATAAATAGGATTGGAGAGAGTATATATATGTTTCAAATACAATTATTCATAAGCTTCTAACTAACCGATGCATTGTTTTTTCTTCACAAAGCAGCAAATTCAAGAGAAGATCAATGAATTATCACAGTACAGCATTGCTGGAAAAAAGAATAGCAGCACTTTAGTCTAATTTTGGTTTAGAAACGCCTCATTTATCACTTTGTCCAAGTTCATGTATGAAGAACCACCAGGTTTGGTGTCCTTCTCTGCTTTCATCTTCAACTCCATGACCTTTTGCCTAATCATCTTTCCTTTCTCTCCCACCATCAATTCATTGACCTGTTTCTCCACCTCCTCTCTCTTCACATTGGTGTCCATTTCAATCCCAATTCCCCATTCATTGCAAATGTATCTACAGTTTCTTGGCTGGTCAGCATAAAATGGCCAACACAACATTGGCACACCAGCACGAATGCTTTCAATTGCTGAGTTCCATCCACAATGAGTCAAGAATCCACCAATTGAAGGGTGGTTCAGCACTTCCTCTTGTGGACACCAGCTTGCTATTAGGCCTCTCTCTGATGTTTCATTGACAAACTCAGATGACAAAATCACTGAGCCACCAATGACAAGGTCAGGCCTAATGATCCACAAAAAGGGTCTCTTGCTGTTGGCCAAACCCCAAGCAAACTCCAAAAGTTGTTCTGGAGACATAACTGTTATGCTACCAAAATTCACATAAACAACAGACTTTGGTTCCTTAGATTCAAGCCATCGAAGACACTCAGTGTTTTCCTTCCAAAGATTGGAACCTAAAGATGCCAATTGGTTCTGTGGACTTTGATTTAAAAATGAAGGGAAAGGACCAATGGGGTAAAGAGAAGGGAACATAGAGGAGAGAGCATTCAATGCATCACTCTCAAGTTCATCAAAAGTATTTAAAACAATAGCAGAGGCTCTTTTCACATTATCTGCCGTTTCATTGAGAAACTCTACCAAGCTATTGTGATCTTTTATCCTTACAAAGTCAGCCAGGTCCTTCAGTATGAAGTTTTTCATACCTGGAATCCAGTCCACTTTTGCGTGCAAATCCCCATTTGTCAAATAACTCTCATCTGCAGTCATAATTTCAAAAACCAACATATATAATAACACAAAAGCAATTTCTGCATTAGCATGATCCATTAGTCACAACTAGTAAACAGTTTAAGATAACATTAAAATAACTAGTTTTTAGAATAAAAACATCCAAATATGCTTGTTTTTAGAATAGAAACATCTCAATATAAGTCACGTTACTTCAAAATCAATTTTAACAAAATCAATTTCATTCAAAATCAATTTGGTCAACGCTCACCAAACATGCACTTAATATCGACAGCTGATTTTCTCATCAACTATTGAAATTATTTATTTAACCCTCTAAAGTGAGTTGCCAAGAAGTTGATCTGAACTACTTATGTTCATGTACTTTATTAAAGGAAAAGGTTTAATTGCTACCTTTGAGTGGTACAAGACCTTTATGAAGAAGAGTAAGGTAGTGCAAAGCAGACAGTAAGGAACAAGCACTGGCCGGTGGAAATATCACAATAGGGAGTGCAAGTTCTTGAGCAACATGTGTAGTAAAAGTCATGCCAACATCAGAAACCAAGCAAGTAACTGGGGGTACAAGGCCAGCAGTGGCAGAATCATGAAGTCTAGCAAGAAGGTGACGAAAGGGTAGGAGCATGTTCTCTTTCACTGATTTATGAAGGGACAACAAGTCTTGAGTGGCATCAGCATCAGCATCTGTGAGGGGAAGACCATCTGAAATGGTCTCAAAATGAAAATCTTGAAGGCCATCAAGGGCTTTAGGACCCCTTGTGTTGAGCAAGCGTTTGTGGTTGTGTTCAGTGTGGACAAAGGTTATGTGACAGCCTCTTAGATGAAGCAGCTTTGCTAGTTTGAACAATGGGTTGATATGGCCTTGGATTGGATATGGGGTCAACACTGCGTGGGGCTTTCTCATCTCCATTTTCTCTTGTGGTGTGAATGAAGAAGAGTACTGTCAGAGGAGATTGAGATAGATATATACAATAATGGATAAGCATGGATTTATTAACAGGGCCAAATAAGGTATCTATACAATAATGAATGAAGTTTAACTATGACCATCAGCTGTTATAGTAATGAATTGGATAGTGATATTAATACATCTTAAATTTGGGGTGTATGAGAGAAAAGAAAAGATAAATAAAGAGAAAAAAGAAAAAAAGAAGAAGAGAAAATGGTAAATTTAATAAATGATGTGATGAGAAGGAAAGAGAGTGATAAAGAGAAAATGAAATAGAAAAAGAAATGGAAGAGAATGTAAATGTAAGAAGTAAGATAATATTTATTGTAATGAGTTCAAGGTAATGAGTAGAGCATGTCACTGTTGATTTGTTGTGCAGCAGTAAGGAGGGTTTGGGGGTATGTGTATATTTGTCCATTTCTTTCAGTTCCTGCAATCGTACACGTGTAATGGTATGTGTGCATGCCATCCATGGGTGCTTCAAATTTTGGAACAGGTTAAAATATGTGTTTTTTTTGTCCTTAAACTTATTATGGGAATATTTGCTTCTTGTTTCTTATTAACAGTGTCTTTAAACTTTATTTTGTGAAAAAATGTTTCTTTTTGTTCTCATTTTTTATTTTCACTTTTATTTACAAAATTTAATGACAATAACAAATTCATAATAATAATTTAAATGAAAAAACTTGTAAAGTCTTAAAAAAAAATCATTCATAAGTTGTGTATAGAGAATTAGAGATCACTGTGTAATAACAGAAGAGAGAAGCTGTTAAATTGAATTAATTGAGAGGAGTATGAGAGTAAACAGGCAATTGCTACATATACTCCCCTAATTACTAAGCATATTGCTCCATTTCCCGAAGGCGCTGAACAATTGTCAGCAGCTGGTTATCAGTATCGTGTACTGCTGCCACAATCTCACAGGCTCTCGCATGAGCAAATTCTTATCTCTCTTGAGAATCTCAACTGATGAACTTTGTCCATGTGATTGTTGAGTCTGTTGATGATTATGAGTTTATGACCATACGTCAGTGGAGTGATTGAGCATTGTTATTCTACTCTCCCTTGTGAAGACAAAAAGAGTGAGAAATTGTTGAAGTGACTGATGATGGCTATATTCAGGAACTTTTAACATATAAATGACAGATACAGATAAGGTTATCAGTAGGAGTGAACCAGTAAAGTCACTTTTGTGACATAAATAAAAAATGAACGGATGAAAATTTTGGTTCTATTTAGTTAGGTTTATAAATTTGGTTAGAAGGGTAGAAATTTTGTTCTAGTATTTAATGTATATGTTTTAAGCTTTGTCTATAAATAGTAAGCCATTTTGCTTATTTGTGCATCCCACTACAATTGTAATAACTTTATCCTAGAGAGTTAGCAACATAGTGAAGAAGGTGTGTGTTTTTCTATTATAAGAGAAAGTGTAATTGTTCTCTTCTTATAGTTAGAGAGAGGTTGTAATTTTCTTCCACTTAGTAAAAATATTTCTTTGGTCTTGTCCATGATTTTTTCCTTATTTATTGAGGGTTTTCCACGTTAAATTATTGTGTGTCAATTCCTATTTTTTCTCATCTCCTATTTTAGTTGAGTTATTATTTTGTTACTCTGGTACCCAACATTTTTAAGATACTCTTTACATTTTAACAAGATCAAATGCGTATCAAATAGTTCCTTCTTGCCTCCCTCAATACTCTCAACTATTTTGCAGTCCACCTCAATGATAAAATTTTGAAGACCTGAACCAGCTAACCATACCAGCACTTGTAATAAGCTCCAAGCCTCTGCCTCCTGCGGTTCTGGAACCCCAAATGAACTTATGGGTCCTACCAGCATAAAATGAAGTCGTGCTTAAGCATTTTTTTTTTTCATTTCATAAATCTTAGCATCAAATGAAAAAATATCATAGTCAAAACCTAAACATTATAATTTATAATAATAATGATACAAGCAAAAGGTCATAAACTGCAACACAGACAGTGTCAGCTTAGCGGTGACATCCACCTGATTTGCAATCTAGAGATGTCATAAGCTGGATCATTATATCAGAAGACTATTTGATCTTTATTGTAAACTTTTTCTCAGCTGCCACTCATAAATACATAGTAATAGGTAGCTTTTATATATATATATATATATATATATATAACAATCACTGCTAACCGATGCATCATTTTTGCTTCACAAAGAACCAAATTCAAGAGAAGAAAACCAATGAATTATCACAGTACAGCTTTGCAGGAAAAAGAATACTTAGAATAGCAATTTAATCTAATTTTGTTTGAGCAACACTTCATTAATCACTTTGTCCAAGTTCATGTATGAAAGACCACCAGGTTTGGTGTCCTCCTCTGCCTTCTTCTTCAACTCCATGACCTTTAGCCTCATCTTCTTTCCTTTCTCTCCCACTATCAATTCGTTGACCAGCTTCTCCACCTCCACTCTCTTCACATTGGTGTCAATTTCAATTCCAATGTCCCATTCGTGGCAAATATATCTACAGTTTGTTGGCTGATCAGCAAAAAATGGCCAACACAACATTGGCACACCTGCACAAATGCTTTCAATTGTTGAGTTCCATCCGCAATGAGTCAAGAATCCACCAATTGAAGGGTGGTTCAGCACTTCCTCTTGTGGACACCAGCTTGTTATTAGGCCTCTCTCTGATGTTTCATTGACAAACTCAGATGACAAAATCACTGAGCCACCAATGACAAGGTCAGGCCTAATGATCCACAAAAAGGGTCTCTTGCTGTTGGCCAAACCCCAAGCAAACTCTAAAAGTTGCTCTCGAGTCATAACTGTGACGCTACCAAAATTCACATAAACAACTGACTTTGGTTCCTTAGATTCAAGCCATCGAAGACACTCAGTGTTTTCCTTCCAAAGATTGGAACCTAAAGATGCCAAGTGGTTCTGTGGACTTTGATTTAAAAATGAAGGGAAAGGGCCAATGGGGTAAAGAGAAGGGAACATAGAGGAGAGAGCATTCAATACATCACTTTCAAATTCATCAAAAGTATTTAAAACAATAGCAGAGGCTCTGTGCACATTATCTGCCACTTCAATGTAACATTCTACCATAAAGTCATTTGGATCTGTTGTCTTTATAATGTCGGGCAGGTCCTTCAGTCTAAAGTTTTTCATACCTGGAATCCAGTCAACTTTTGTTTCCAAATATCCATTTGTCAAATAACTCTCATCTGCAGAAAGTCAATAGCCAAGTTCCATAAATGAATATATATATATAATATACAAACGAGCAATTTCTGTATTAGCATATCCACTAGTTACAGCTAGTAAAAACGTCTCAAGATAACATAGAAGCAACTTTTGCTTGGACATTTTTACCTTCAATTATTATTGGCGGCTTGGTTATTTATTTGGTTCCACTATTTATTTATTTTGTTTAATTTCTTTTCACTATTAATTTTCAAAACGGTTCAATTTGGTCTCTTAATTTTTAAAAAATGATGCAATTTGGTTATTTCCGTCCAATCATAAACTCTAACGGCATCAGGTCAATTTGGACAGAAATGACCAAATTGCACTGTTTTTCAAAAATTAAGGGATCAACCTTTCAAAAAATAAAAAAAATTAAAGGATCAATTTGAACTGTTTTGAAATTAAGGAACCAAATTGAACTGTTATTTATTAATAGTGGAACAAAATTGAACGAAATAAATAAATAATGAGACCAAATAAGTAATTAAGTCATTATTATTTCAATGTATATTAAGCTTTTTATTGGTCTTACCTAATGGATTCCATGATTCATGCTAGAGTTACTTGGATTTGACTCCTCTAAAATAAACAAAGGTAAAGTAGTGATTGCGCCTTTAGTGAGAAAATCAATCATTGAGTTTCCAACACATGCATGATTTGTTATGCATTCACATGATTACTTATTTTACCCTCTAAAGTGAGTTGCTAACTTTAGAGAAGCGAATCTGAATTACTCATGTTCATGTACTTTATTAAAGAAAGAACTTAAATTGATACCTTTCAGTGGTATAACACCTTTATGAATAAGAGCACGGATGTGCAAACTAAACAACAAGGAACAAGCACTGGCTGGTGGAAACAGAACAATAGGGAGTGCATGTTCTTCAGCAGCTTGTATAGTAAAAGTCATGCCACAATCAGAAACCACGCAAGTAACTGGAGGAACAAGACCAGCAGTGGCAGAATCATGGAGTCTAGCAAGAAGTTCACGAAAGGGTTGGAGCATGTTCTCTCTCACTGATTTACAAAGGGACAGTATGTCTTGAGTGACATCAGCATCTTCATCTGTGGAGGGTAGACCATCTGGGATGGTCTCAAAATGAAAATCTGGAAGGCCATCAAGGGCATTAGGACCCCTTGAGTTGAGTAAGCGTTTATGGTTGTATTCAGTGTTTACAAAGGTTATGTGAAATCCTCTGAGATGAAGCAGTTTTGCTAGTCTGAACAATGGGTTGATATGGCCTTGAGCTGGATATGGGGTCAACACTGCATGTGGCTTTCTCTCTGCAGGGTTACTCATCTCTAATTTTGCTTGTGGTGTGAAGAGTGTGAGAGGAGGTTGAGATAAAATAATGGAAAAGCATGTACTTTTTATTGGAGACAAATAGAGTATTTATAAACATGTGAGTTTTTCTTTTATCTAATTTTCACTTTACTTTTTATCTCTCTTTTTTTTTAATTATATCATTTATTAAATCTATCATTTTCCTTTTACTTTTTTTTTCCAGTCTCTCTTCTTTCTATCTCATTTTCTCACTTGAAAAATTATATTTTTTTGGGACAGATATTTGTATCGTGCACCTAAACTAGTAAAAATTATGTTCTCTTGCAGTAAAAAAGAAAATTATGTTCTCTTCTAAATGTCATGTATTGTCTCATAAATTAATAAATATACATCTTACTGAAGAATATTGGTTCAAACATGGTGAGGGTCAAAAGGCAGCTTGTGGAGGTGTCTTCCGGGATTACCAAGGAGTATGGCTTGGTGGCTTCATGAAGAATATTGGTTCATCGAATGCTCTGGTGACTGAATCGTGGGGAATACTATCAGCTGTACAGTTAGTTTGGGGAGAAGGGGTTCCATAAAATTCTGGTGGAATGTGATTCATTTACTGCTGTTAGTCTAGTTCAAAAGGGGTGTGCTTCCTCTCACCCTTATTTTCACTTGGTGGACCAGATTAGGAGATTTTGTGACAGACAAAGCAATGTTAAAGTTAGGCACGTGTTTAGGTAGTCAAACATGGTGGCTGACTGTCTCGCAAATAGAGCTCATGAAGTGTTTTTTTTTTTTTTATCCGTAGGAATCGAAGACAAGTACCGGCGGTTTTACAACAACTTACGCACCCTGCTCAATCAATTGAGCTAGACCCCTCGGTTCATGGAGTGTCATTTGTTTTGGAGTATATGCATCAAGCTCCTTCGTTTTGCTTTTTATATTTACTGCAGGACTTGTTGTCCATTTCTCATCCTCGTGTAATTAATGTTGCTGGTCAGGGGTTGTTAGCCCCTCCCTAGCACCAAAAAAAAAAGAATATATATATATATATATATATATATATATCTTACCACTAATTCTGACCTTACTTTGATATTTATTTTACCACACTAGACTAGAAGTTTGAGATTATGTGGGTCTGAAAGTTTTACATTAGGCTATTAGCAAAAGGGTCCGGTGTTGTAATATTTTTTATGTGAAACTAATTGGTCTAAGAAATTATGTGGTTCTCTCTGTCATTTCTTTTTCTTTGCACCCTTCTGCTTTTCAACAAAAAAAAGCACAGTAACCACTTTTCACTAATCAAAGACTGATTCTTACCACCACACACACATTGCGAGCATCATTTGTCTTATGCTTTGTTTGATAGAGAGGATGAAAATAGAAAAAATGGAAATAAAAGAAAGATATTTGAATTTAAGTAGAGTGTAGGAGGTGTATATGGATACTTCACAGATACATATAAGTGAAGTATCCAAACCTATAAAACATGAGAAATGCTAGCAAACTGGTTTTTGCAGTTTTTGCAGATATGCATCATAAATTGTAAACCAGTTTTTGCAGTTCATTAGAAGTAAACTGGTTTTCATCCCACGAGGCATGGTAATGAGTTGGACTTCTTTTTCCTTTCACACCCCAATGGCTATAGAGATAGAAATCGAATTCCTTTGGATCAGTAATCACTGAATCAACCACAGTCCCTTGAGGAATATTTTCATAAATAAAAAAATGATTTCAAAGGGAAACAACCTTGTGTGATGGCCTGGCATATTGTATTCTTCTGCTTCCAAACTTTTGATATTTGAGCCACATTGGATGTTAATAGTGCATTGTAATGTGAAAGTTAAATATACAGCCAATATTGACTTTGCTTGCAAGCTTTAAATTGTCCTGGCATATTGTATTCTTCTGCTTCCAATCTTTTCTCGAAAGAAGGATCTTGCTTTCTTAATCCCATCACTTTCAAAATCAATTTTTATGTAAAATATGATACGGTTGATCAACAGTTAACTCATTCTTGCTATTAATAAATTCTTTTTGTTTATTAAAAAAAGTTAACTCTCATTTTCAACAGTGGAAACTGTCCAAAACCATCAACTACACCTGCCAGATGAGTATATGATTGGTTTCTGCAATGACTTTAATTTTACATGTGATCCAACAGCAGACAACTTCTGTTATCGTTGACAGACTAATTATAGCACTTACTTTCAAAGAAAGTGACTTCCGTCATGGGATTCTAGCTGGAGGTGACCTTTCATTATTTACTCTCTCATATGTCTAAGGATGGCCCTTGCTACACAAATTTGTAACATGGGAATTGTTCATTCTTAAAACCCAGTTCCTTTGTTGCATTTGCTTTCTGTTTGTGTTAATTGAATTTATCGAGTGTGCCCTAGAGAAACAGTACAAGACCAACCAAATTACATTTTCAATTTACATGGAAAACCAATTCCAGTATCAGTTGAACACGTGTCAAAATCTGTAGTTCTAAAATAAGTTTTGTATTTTGCCAAATACACAAATTACTAAAAACATTGACTCGTTAATTTTACTATAATTGACATTTTAATCAAATTCAATCTCTCTTGATTACAAATTAATAGTTAAAATATAACTACTAATTAAATACAATTTAAAGTTATCCCCGTTTGGAAAGTTACTTAATATAAAAATTTAAAGTTATACAATTGTTAGCAATTACACATGACTATTTGACATAATTAGTACATTTGATTATGAGACTATTGTCGTATTGGATTTTTGTTGCTAAAATAGTCAATAGAATCTTCAATTCAATTATGATACTCTTTAATATATGTTACCCAAGACATATGCATGTGGGCCTTTTGAGTTTAATTTAAATGAGAGTGAGTGTGAGTATTATATAGCAAATCCAACAAACTAATTGTAACATTTGAGTGGGTGTCATATAACTGTTAACTGAATTCAAATTGAAATAATCAATTACCTTATTTTCACATTAACACATGTGATACAACAACAGATAGAGTATTCATAAACACATGTTATGTTCTCTTTTATCTTATTTTCACCCTATTTTTTTTATTATATTATCTATTATATCTATTATACTATTTCACTTTAAGATTGATATTTTTGGGGACAAATATTTGTATATATCCTGCACCTAAAATAGTAAAAATTAGAAAAAACGTGTTTATCCACTAAAGGTGATTAGTGAGACTTTTTTTTTTGTCAAAAAATAATTATTGGTAAATATTTCACACCTAAAACATGTTAACAAAAAATTAAATAAGTATAATGACTATGCTTTGTTTGATTAAATAGAAATTATTGTAAAAATCAATAAACTTACCATATATGTTGATGTTATATGAATACAATAAATTAAGAGTTTAATGGTTATGCACTGACAGTGTAAAATAGTTTGTATGACTTTTAAGGTAGTTATTATAAAAGTCAACAAACTTACCATATATGATGGGTTGTGATTGGATGACTGTGTAAAACTATTTTATATTGTCACTGCATAGCCCTTTTTCTCATAAATTAATGTGTCTTTTATTACTAAAAAAATAAATAGAAATAATTAGTTCTCCAAAATAAATATATTTATTTTTTAAAAATAGATGTATTCATATCTTTAATATATTTTTTTAATTTAAGATAGTGGTATTAATTTTTCTTAAATGATAATATTAATTGTATGTATACAATTAAAGATATTTTTTCTATGTTATTAATTATACTAACTTTTTCACATATCTCTTTTTTTTTTATAACACTTTTTCACATATCTCTTTTTCATATTTAAAATATCAATTATAATATTAAAAAATTAACATCCGCACAACGGGTATATATATAGTTTATGTATCTATTTATTTAGGCTAAAGGATCATTTTGGTCCTTTATCTTTTTTTTTGTTCAGTTTGATCCTTTATCTTTTAAAAAATTTATTTTGGTCTTTTATCTTATTTAAAAGGTTCAAAATCGTCTTTTATCTTTTAAAAAGTTTACTTTGGTACCTCATCTTATTTAAAAGGTTCAAAATGATCCTTCAACTATTTAAACATATTCAAAATGGTCCTTTATTTGAGTGTTATTTGAAGGACAAAGTTGAATATATTTAAATAGTTGAATGACCATTTTGAACCTTTTAAATAAGATAAGGTACCAAAGTGAATTTTGTAAAAGATAAAGGACCATTTTGAATCTTTTAAATAAGATAAAGGACTAAAGTGAACTTTTTAAAAAATAAAGGACCATTTTGAACAAAATAAATAAGTTAAAGGACCAAAAAGATCATTTAACCATTTATTTATTTATAATATATAAAGTCTAAGTTAGGAAACTACACACTTCCTCATCAACACCATGTCTCTTGCCACACAAGACACCTTGCTTATCTGTTATTATATCATGCATTCCATTACCACTTTCCGTCATGTCCAGTGTAAAACTCTTACCTCCCATTTAATGCATAACATTCATCATGCATTCCATTAGGTCTACCTTAATCCTATATTTGGTAGAGATGAAAATGGAAGGAAAGAAAATAGAGAGAAAAGAAAACATAAAATTACGATATATTTTTCTTTATTTGATTAGAGAAAAAATTGAAGGAAAATAAGAGAAATAGTTGACTTTAAAAAACAACAATTTTAATTTTTCTTTCCTTCTATTTTTTCTCCAATTTGAATTTTAAAATTTTCTTTTCTTCCTTATTTTCTTTCCCCTCTTCCAACCATAAGGTAAATCTTGGTTACCTTAAATTCTGGTTTTGTTTTGCTCTAATGCTGTGTTTGGTAGAGAGGAGAGAAATAGAGTAGATAGAAATAAAAATGGAGAGTGAAAATAGGTGAGAAATAAAGTTAAAAGTAGATGTGTTTGATTGAAGTGAAATAGAGAAGATATGAAGAGAGAGATAGAGAGAAGAGTAGAAATAGATGAGAAATAGTACAAGTGGGTCCCACCAATTTTAAACTTATTTCTCACCTATATCACTCATATCAAACAACATTCACTCATTTCCATCTTCACAAATTATTTCCATCTTTCAAAACAAACACACCCTAAAACTTTACCCCCTCCCTTCTGCAGCAAAACAGCCTCCTTCTATCTCCTATCATTGCTGACAGTGACAGTTAAGGAGTTACACCCCCAATCAATATTTATTGACTTACTTTTCGTCTGTCAGTCTTTTATTATCAAACGTTCATGATGACAACCAATTCTTTAGTGGTGAACACCAATTATAGCTGTTAATATTACACGTATACCAATGATCAGTGACTAACATGTTTATTTGAAACAAATTTATATGCATGTACGTATAAGTCTTAGTTTTTGGCAATATATGCAGGCAAGGGTTTAGAACCCTTCAGTTCAGTGTTACATCATTAACTAAGTTTGCTTCCATGAGGACCATAGTTACTCATTTTTTCACTCCCTTCCTTAACCTTCTATCACACTTGCTGCACCAATAATCATTTGTATCTTAACAATAACATATATGGGTTGTCAAAGTGTACATTCTAACCTCCTAATTGCATTGAATTTGCTTTTGGAAGTTATAAATTCAAAACGTGATTGATTTCAGCAGGGACGGAACTACGTTCAATGTTTACGGTGGACCACCTTTGTAGGTGGTCTACCATGCACCACATCTTTTAACGATTGGATTAATTTCATGTCTACATAATTACGGTAGACCATCACCACCAGATCCTGTCTCCGTCCTCTCTTTCTCTTTTACCGTCTATACTTTCACCATCGCCGACCACACTTCCGGTGCCGGTAAACCCTTGGCCAACCTGTAGACACCTTCTTCATCCTCTTCATTCTGTGTCACAGATCTCTCATCACATTGAGAGATTGGAATCGTCTTTTCTATTTACTGTTCCAGAATCCAAACACCAAATTCACAAATATCATATTGTTTCTTCTTGAGATCTGCGCTCAAAGAGCTACTTCCCCTCCCTTCGATGAGGTTGAGGTCGTTGGGGACCACGACGGAGCTGCGGTGAGTTGAAAGATTCGCGATGTTGGAGCCGCAACGGTGGATCTATGACGTCGAAGCCACGTTTATAGTGTCCCCCACCATCGTGTTTATGGTGTCTCGCGCTGCTACGGCTTTGGTGCCCTGCGTCGTCATCGTGTGGCCAAGGTGTGAAATGTGCGATGTGCGGGATCTGAAGTGGTAGGTCTATAATATGAATGTACAGAGCGATCCACGACGAAGACGGAGCAGCGACGACGGTGGATCTGGGACGGAGATGAAGCCACGATGGAGGCGGAGCCGCAACAGAGAAAGGGTTGCGACGACGACAGAGACGAAGTCACGATGGAAGCGGCGCTAGAACAGAGACAGGGTTGCGACAACGGTGGAGCCGTGATGGAGACGAATCTGTAACAGTGATGATCTGGAGAGGAGAGTGACCTCACAGTGGAAGAAAGAAAGTATACCCTACACATGACTATTTGACATAATTAGTACATTTGATTATGAGACTATTGTCGTATTGGATTTTTGTTGCTAAAATAGTCAATAGAATCTTCTATTCAATTATGATACTCTTTAATGTATGTTACCCAAGACATATGCATGTGTGCCTTTTGAGTTTAATTTAATAGAGAGTGAGTGTGAGTATTATATACCAAATCCAACAAACTAATTGTAATATTTGAGTGGGTGTCATATAACTGTTAACTGAATTCAAATTGAAATAATCAATTACCTTATTTTCACATTAACACATGAGATACAACAACAGATAGAGTATTCATAAACACATGCTATGTTCTCTTTTATCTTATTTTCACCCTATTTTTTTTTTATTATACTCCATCCGGTCCTTTATATAAGAAATAAATAACTAAATCGTCAAGACCAATAAAAATAGTTAAGTTAGTTAGTTATAATTAATAATGTCATAAACTTTAATTTTATTCCAAAAGTACCCCTTAAATTGATTGGTTTAAGTAGTGGTTATATTAATGACACTGTACCTCCACCAATAAGTTTAACTTGTATGGTTAATAGACCAATAAATGCATGAGAAATGAATAGGTGTTTCATTAATGGATTTGAAGAGTAAAAAAGAAAACTAGCAATTAATACAGCTTAAAGTGGGTTTATATTTCTTATAATTAGGACAAAAAAAGAACACTATTTTGTTTCTTATAAAAAGGACCGGAGGAAGTATTATCTATTATATCTATTATATTATTTCACTTTAAGATTGATATTTTTGGGGACAAATATTTGTATATATCCTACACCTAAACTAGTAGAAATTAGAAAAACGTGTTTATCCACTAAAGGTGATTAGTGAGACTTTTTTTTTTTGTCAAAAATTAATTATCGACAAATATTTCACACCTAAAACATGTTAACAAAAAAATAAATAACTATAATGACTATGCACTGTTTGATTAACTAGAAATGAATGTAAAAATCAATAAACTTACCATATATGTTGATGTTATATGAATACAATAAATTAAGAGTTTAATGGTTATGCACTGACAGTGTAAAATAATTTTACACTGTACATCCAATCACAAATAACTGTTTGTATGACTTTTAAGGTAGTTATTATAAAAGTCAACAAACTTACCATTTATGGTGGGGTTGTGATTGGATGACTATGTAAAACTATTCTACACTGTCAGTACATAGCCATTTTCTCATAAATTAATGTGTATTTTATTACTAAAAAAATAAATAGAAATAATTAGTTCTCCAAAATAAATATATTTATTTTTTAAAAATAGATGTATTCATATCTTCAATGTATTTTTTAATTTAAGATAGTAGTTTTAATTTTTCTTAAATGATAATATTAATTGTATGTATACAATTAAAGATATTTTTTCTATGTTATTAATTATACTAACTTTTTCACATATCTCTTTTTTTTTTGTTATAACACTTTCTCACATATCTCTCTTTCATATATAAAATATCATTTACAATATTAAAAAAATTAACATCCGCCCAACGGGTATATATATAGTTTATGTATCTATTTATTTATTTATAATATATAAAATCTAAGTTAGGAAACTACACACTTCCTCATCAACACCATGTCGCTTTCCACACAAGACACTTTGCTTATCTGTTATTATATCATGCATTCCATTACCTCTTTCTGTCATGTCCAGTGTAAAACTCTTACCTCCCATTTAATGCATAACATTCATCATTACTTCATGCATTCCATTAGGTCTACCTTATAACCCTATGTTTGGAAGAGATGAAAATGGAAGGAAAGAAAATAGAGAAGAAAGAAAACATGAATTATGATGTATTTTCCTTTGTTTGATTAGAGAGAAAATTGAAGGAAAATAAGAGAAATAGTTGACTTCAAAATACAACAATTTAAAATTTTCTTTCTTTCTACTTTCCCTCCAATTTGAATTTGAATTTTTTCTTTTTTTCTTCCTTATTTTCTTTCCCCTCTTCCAAAAATAAGGTAAATCTTGGTTATCTTCATTAGCATGTATCGATTAGTTACAACTAGTAAAAAAATTAAGATAACATTAAAATAACTTTTGCTACAAAATTTTGTTATCTTCAATTATTACTTCAATGTATATTAGGCTTCTAATTGGTCTTAACTAATGGAAACTATGATTCATGGTAGAATTACTCAGATTTGACTTCTCTGAAGTAAGCAAAGGTAAAGTAAGTAAATCTCAGTATTCAATGAGAAAATCAACTGTTGATATTCTAACACATGCATGATTTGTTATGTATGTGCACAAAATATGGATAGATTATTTTCTCGTCAACAATTAAGATTATTTACTTTTCCTTCTAAAATGAGTTGCTCAATTCAGAAAAGCCGATCTGAATTACTCACAAGCATGCACTTTATTTAAGAAAGAGCTTAAACTGATACCTTTGAGTGGTAAGAGACTTCTATCAACAAGAGATTGGAAATGCAAACCAGACAATAAAGAACAAGCACTTCCCGTTGAAAATAGAACAATAGGGAGTGCAAGTTCTTCAGCAGCCTGTATAGTAAAAGGCATGGCACAATCAGAAACCAAGCAAGTAACTGGAGGTATAAGACCAGCAGTGGCAGAATGGTTTAGTCTAGCAAGAAGTTCGCGAAAGGGTTGGAGGCAGTTCTCTCTCACTGATTTACAAAGGCAATCCAAGTCTTGAGTGACATCAGAATCTTCATCTGTGGGGGGAAGGCCATCTGGGATGGTCTCAAAGAGAAAATCTGGAAGGCCATCAAGGGCTTTAGAACCCCTTGAGTTGAGCAAGCGTCTGTGGTTGTATTCAGTATGGACAAAGGTTATGTGAAAGCCTCTCAGATGAAGCAACTTTGCTAGTCTGAAAAATGGGTTGATATGGCCTTGAATTGGACATGTGGTCAATACTGCATGGGGTTTTCTCTCTGCAGAGTTACTCATCTGCAATTTTTTCTTGAGGTGTGAAGAGTGTTAGAGGAGGTTGAGATACAGTAATGGACAAGCATGTACTTTATCACAGGAATAAATAAAGTATTTATTTAGATAAAACTTAGATACAATTTTATAAATACTTTTAGTGTTATTCCACAATCAAAATTAGAGTTTTATCTCGATAATATATGATGATCTTTAATAGAATTGTAGAACACTACAGAACAAAACAGGACCAAAAAACAATACCACCAACAAGCATAAACAATACAGGGTTAAACCAAGGAGAAATCAAATTAAATATGATGTATATGCCTTTTATCAACACCAGATCAAGAAAATCCCTTTTATTAAAATGATGTAGAAAACCCCTGTTCCAGTGCAACCTTAGGAGAGGACTTAAAATGCTAGATTTGAAAAGATGATGAGTAGGACGTGATATGAAAATGATGTTGTCAGATATAGGGAGTGTAAAGGAGATCTCTGTAAGGTATGAAATGAAAGGTGGCGTTTAGCCTGCACCTATTATAAAATGTGATTACGGTGGTCACTTACTCCAAAATCTATAATAGTCGGTTGCAGTAGATCTTTATGTCTATTTGTACTTCTAGAGGGGGTGTAATCGAATGGTGGATAACACAATTTAAAAATGAATTTGGGTCAATAATATACAATTATTTTTTTATGGAGAGTGATATAAATTGTCTTTATAGACTACTTCTGTCATGAACCATTTATTGATATGGTATACTATGGTCCAGTAATTTCTGACCACTGCAAGGAGGGGCTCTACCACTGGAAATTGCCTCCGATGACAGTGTATGGTGGATTTTTTTCGTTTTCAACTCATAATGGTAGTGGACGAAATTTATGGCTGTTTAACAATTATTAGAAATTTCTAGTGGTTTTAGACTGTTTTAGGATAAAAAATTAATGGAATTAGTTGGCAACTAATAACAGGAATTGCTACATATCAAAGATAGGTATCGGAGATTTACAACAACTCACGCAACTTACTCAACCAACTAAGCTAGACTCCTAATATATAGCTAGGTAAAAGCAATGAAGATAATCATGAAGTGTTCCTGATTAAATTCATTATATTGCATCATCTTAATTATCAGCAGTATAACCCTTTCTTCAAGTGACACAGACTAAATAGTTTCAAATATATTTTGAAAAAAATATTGCTAGCAACACACTCTGATACACTTTCTATTTTTAGTAGATATTTCAGATTTATGTGAGACCAAGTGAATTAGGTGGTCAATCCCAATTTTAGTAGTTCACATAAATTTTACTCAATAGAAATAGAATATGTTATTAGCACTCTATTTGTTTCAAATTCCTCAATACACAAAAAAAGAACTCGTGCTTAAGCATTTTTTTCATTTCATAAATATTAGCTGCAATAGAAAACCATTGTAATTAAACCCTCACACTATAATAATGATACAAGCAAAAGGTCATACATTGCAACACAGTCAGTATCAGCTTAGCGGTGACCTCAACCTGATTTGCAATCTAGAGATGTCATAAGCTGGATCATTGTATCAGAAGACTATTTGATCTTTATTGTAAACGTTTTCTCAGCTGCCATTCATAAAGTCATAGTAATAGGTATATATATATATATATATATAAAAATCACTGCTAATTAACCGATGCATCATTTTTGCTTCACAAAGAACCAAATTCAAGAGAAGAAAACCAATGAATTATCACAGTACAGCTTTGCAGGAAAAAGAATAGCAATTTAATCTAATTTTGTTTGAGCAACACTTCATTAATCACTTTGTCCAAGTTCATGTATGAAAGACCACCAGGTTTGGTGTCCAACTCTGCCTTCTTCTTCAACTCCATGACCTTTAGCCTCATCTTCTTTCCTTTCTCTCCCACTATCAATTCATTGACCAGTTTTTCCACCTTCTCTCTCTTCACATTGGTGTCAATTTCAATTCCAATGTCCCATTCATGGCAAATATATCTACTGTTTGTTGGCTGATCAGCAAAAAAAGGCCAACACAACATTGGCACACCTGCACAAATGCTTTCAATTGTTGAGTTCCATCCACAATGAGTCAAGAATGCACCAATTGAAGGGTGGTTCAGCACTTGCTCTTGTGGACACCAGCTTGCTATTAGGCTTCTATCTGAAGTTTCATTAACAAACTCAGATGACAAAATCACCGAGCCACCAATGACAAGGTCAGGTCTAATGATCCACAAAAAGGGTCTCTTGCTGTTGGCCAAACCCCAAGAAAACTCTAAAAGTTGCTCCGGAGACATAACTGTGATGCTACCAAAATTGACATAAACAACAGACTTTGGTTCCTTAGATTCAACCCATTGAAGACACTCGGTGTTTTCCTTCCAAAGATTGGAACCTAAAGATGCCAAGTGGCTCTGTGGACTTTGATTTAAAAATGAAGGGAAAGGGCCAATGGGGTAAAGGGAAGGGAACATAGAGGACAGAGCATTCAATACATCACTCTCAAGTTCAGCAAAAGTATTTAAAACAATAGCAGAGGCTCTGTGCACATCATCTGCCACTTCAATGAAAAATTCTACCATAAAGTCATTAGGATCTGTTGTCCTTATAATGTCAGGCAGGTCCTTCAGTCTAAAGTTTTTCATACCTGGAATCCAGTCAACTTTTGTTTCCAAATACCCATTTGTCAAATAACTCTCATCTGCAGTCATAATTAAGAAAATCAATAGCCAAGTTGCATAAATGAATACATGCATATAACATACAAAAGAGCAATTTCTGCAATAGCATATCCACTAGTTACAACTAGTAAAAAATAATCTAAGATAACATAAAAGCAACTTTTGCTTGGACATTGTTACCTTCAATTATTATTGGCTTAATTACTTATTTGCTCTCACTATTTATTTATTTTGTTCAATTTCGACTCACTATTAATAAACAAATCAATTTGATCTATTAATTTTCAAAACGGTTCAATTTGGTCTCTTAATTTTTCAAAAATGATGTAATTTGGTCCATTCCATTCAATCATAAACTCTAACGGCATCAGGTCAAGTTGAACTGTTTATTAATAGTGGGATGAAAATGAACAAAATTAATAAATAGTGGGACCAAATAAGTAATTGAGCCATTATTATTTCAATGTATATTAAGCTTTTGATTGGTCTTACCTAATGGATTCCGTGATTCATGCCAGAGTTACTTGGATTTGACTCCTCTAAACTAAACAAATTAAGGTAAAGTAGTGATTGTGTTTCTAATGAGAAAATCAATAATTGAGATTCCAGCACATGCATGATTTGTTATGCATTTACATGTAATACCGATAGTTGATTTTCTCATCAACGATTAAGATTACTTATTTTACCCTCTAAAGTGAGTTGCTCAAATTACTCATTTTCATGTACTTTATTAAAGAAAGAACTAAAATTGATACCTTTCAGTGGTATAAGACCTTTATGAATAAGAGCACGCATGTGCAAAACAGACAATAAGGAACAAGCACTGGCCGATGGAAACAGTACAATAGGGAGTGCATGTTCTTCAGCAGCTTGTATAGTAAAAGTCATGCCACAATCAGAAACCAAGCAAGTAACTGGAGGAACAAGGCCAGCAGTGGCAGAATCATGAAGTCTAGCAAGAAGTTCGCGAAAGGGTTGGAGGAAGTTCTCTCTCACTGATTTACAAAGGGACACTATGTCTTGAGTAACATCAGCATCTTCATCTGTAGGGGGAAGACCATCTGGGATGGTCTCAAAATGAAAATCTGGAAGGCCATCAAGTGCTTTAGGACCCCTTGAGTTAAGCAAGCGTTTGTGGTTGTATTCAGTGTGGACAAAGGTTATGTGAAAGCCTCTCAGATGAAGCAACTTTGCTAGTTTGAACAATGGGTTGATATGGCCTTGAGCTGGATATGGGGTCAACACTGCATGTGGCTTTCTCTCTGCAGACTTACTCATCTCCATTTTTCTTGTGGTGTGAAGAGTTTCAGAGGAGGTTGAGATACACTAACGGATAACCATCTACTTCTTAATAGGAACAGATAGAGTACTCATAAACATATGTATTATTCATTTTTATCTTATTTTCACTCTATTTTTTGTATTTGTTTCTTTTCTTTATTATATTATGTATTATATCTATTATTTTCTTTTTACTTAATTTTTTTCAGTCTCTCTTCTTTCTATCTCACTTGAAGTTTATATTTTTCGGGACAAATATTTGTATCCTGTTCCTAAACTAGTAGAAATTATGTTCTCTTTGAAATGTCGGCTATTGACTTATAAATAAATAATTAGTTTTTCTACCCGTGACGGGTTATGTTTAAATTATAAATTATAAATCATACTACGACACTACCAACACAAAAAACCTTAAATCTAACAAAAGATCACGGGACAACCGACTGCGCTATGAATTCAGCACAAAAAAAAAATGTTCAGCTCCCACTGAACAAAGCATTTGAATAGAAAGCATTAAATCTAAGTTTTTTTTTCTGCTTTATGGATTTGAAACCTAAACCCAAAACATCTTTGAAACACAGTTCAGCTGTAAGAGAAAGGGAAGGCCTACACGATCCAACACACAGCCCCAAACACATATACCCTCCCTTTCACTTTCTTCATCATAGAAAAGATCACACTAACACCAGTGGCATATCCTGTCAGCTCTATCTATGACTTGTTTTCATATATTTGACTCATGTTATAGAAAAATTGTTCACCCACAACCACCTAGTTCAGTTGTCTCTGTAGTGAGACAAAAGAAAAATTTTCTGGGAAAGTTGCTATTGTAGCCCACGGTCCAACAGTAACCCACACATAGTAGGAAAACTTTTTGCATCTAGTTCCCATGTCCTCACAGAAGTGGGAAAAAAAATGGAATCCTAAATGAGAAAGAAAGAAATCGACCTTCAATCTCCCAAGGAATAAATTGGGCTATGGAAGTGGCAAGTAATCTAAATAGAACGAAATGGGAATGAAGAACCGCTATCTCTCAAAACGCAGCAAGCCAAAGAGCATGCGAGAGAAAAAAAAAAAAAAAAAAGGTAACAGATCAATATATGAAAAAGAGGAAACTGAAAGAGAGTCAGAGAAAGATGGACAGAGAAATTAAAAAATTACAAAAAGACAAATAAAATGGAAAAGTCTTTTTTGCCCTTAAATAGGTGGGAAAAAAGCTAGGGCAACAACTGGACTTAAGAATTTTATATATATTAATGATTAATGATTATACACCTTACACAGGGGTGGGCAAAAAAAACCAAACTGAATTGAGCTGTTGTTGAACTGTACTAAACTGATATAAACTAACTGAACTCTTTTTAATAAAATCTGAATTGAACTGTTGTTCAGTTCAGTTTTTAAAACTGAACTACTTCTAAAAGAACTGTTAACTGGACTGAACCATTACACTGAACCATTATACTTTTTTTTTTTTTGACAGAAACCATTATACTTAAAAGATTAAAAAAAAAACCATGAGACACCATGCTAAATCTGACCTTACTTTGATATTTATTTTACCACACTGAACTGGAAGTTATTAATTTTTCAAAGAAGTCCTAAAATTATTTTAAATTATGAGGGTCTTTAAGTTTTATATTAGCAAAAGGGTCCTGTGTCATAATATTTCTTTTGTGAAATTGGTCTAAAAAATTATGTGGTTCTGTCTTTCCAATTTCCATCCCTCTCCTGCTTTTCAGAACAAGAAAGCACAGTAACCGCTTTTCACTAATTAAAGACTGATTCTTACCTCCACATACACAGCGAGCATCATTTGTCCTTTTTTTTTTAATAATACTGCGCACTTTATTTATAAGGATCACAATCTGAAACACGAATTTCATGTGTCCTGCTACTGTCATTTTAAGTTCTGCACCCTACCAGATAGGAATCGTGGCTCTTCACCACACATCTGTGTTGAAAGGTACACATTATTGACCACCTCTTTCCAGCTACAGTAACTGGTTGGTGGACCATGTCAGAATTGGTATTTTGCTTGCTAGAATAAATCATGAAAGAAAAAACAAAAACTGATTGCTTATGGTCTTCCTCCATGGAGTACTGATATTTGAATTTAATTTACGTATCCGAATCCAATATTGAAACTTTTAGATATTTCATTGATATGTATTGGTGAAAATTCAATACGCATAAAAAGTTTTATGAAAATTCAATGAAGTTACGTGAGACATATAACATGTATAATATAGAAACATGAAAGCATTATTCATTGATGAATCAAAAATAAAAAATGTTCTTGTTATAGATGATTTCGGAAATGAATAAGATTGATAATATTATTCTTAGCTGCCATTCATAAATACATAGTAATAGGTAGCTTATATATATATGTTTTAAATATAACAATCACTGCTAACTGATACATCATTTTTTCTTCACAAAGAACCAAATTCAAAAGAAGAAAACCAATGAATTATCACAGTACAGCTTTGCAGGAAAAAGAATAGCAACTTAATCTAATTTTGTTTGAGCAACACTTCATTAATCACTTTGTCAAAGTTCATGTATGAAAGACCACCAGGTCTGGTGTCCTCCTCTGCTTTTTTCTTCAACTCCATGACCTTTTGCCTCATCTTCTTTCCTTTCTCTTCCACCATCAATTCATTGACCTGTTTCTCCACTTCCTCTCTCTTCATATTGGTGTCAATTTCAATCCCAATGCCCCATTCATTGCAAATATATCTACAGTTTGTTGGCTGATCAGTAAAAAAAGGCCAACACAACATTGGCACACCTGCACAAATGCTTTCAATTGTTGAGTTCCATCCACAATGAGTCAAGAATCCACCAATTGAAGGATGGTTCAGCACTTGCTCTTGTGGACACCAGCTTGCTATTAGGCCTCTATCTGAAGTTTCATTGACAAACTCAGATGACAAAATCACTGAGCCACCAATGACAAGGTCAGGCCTAATGATCCACAAAAAGGGTCTCTTGCTGTTGGCCAAACCCCAAGCAAACTCTAAAAGTTGCTCTGGAGACATAACTGTGCTGCTGCCAAAATTCACATAAACAACAGACTTCGGTTCCTTTGATTTAAGCCATTCAAGGCACTCAGTATCTTCCTTCCAAAGATTGGAACCTATAGAAGCCAAGTGGTTCTGTGGACGACTTTGATTTAAAAATGAGGGTAAAGGGCCAATGGGGTAAAGAAAAGGGAACATAGAGGTGAGAGCATTCAATACATCACTCTCAAGTTCATCAAAAGTATTTAAAACAATAGCAGAGCCTCTGTGCACATTATCTCCTATTTCAATGAGAAATTTTACCATAAAGTCATTTGGATCTGTTGTCCTTATAAAGTCAGGCAGGTCCTTCAGTTTAAAGTTTTTCATACCTGGAATCCAGTCCACTTTTGTGTCCAAATACCCATTAGTCAAATAACTCTCATCTGCAGTCATAATTACAAAATCCAATAGCTCCAATTAAGTTCCATATATAATATACAAACCAGCAATTTCTGCATTAGCATGTATCCATTTGTTACAACTATTAAAAACTTTAAGATAACATCAAAATAACTTTTGCAAGGACTTTGATACCTTCAATTATTATTTCAATGTATATTAAGCATTTAATTGCTCTTACCTATTGGATACTGTGATTCATGGTAGGATTACTTGGATTTGATTTCTATAAATAAAGTAAATCTCAGTCTGTGTGACGGGAAAATCAACAGTCAATATTCCAACACATGCATAATTTGTTATGCATTTACATATAACATCGATTTCTCATTATGGATTAAGATTACTTATTTCTCATATTCTGTATTAAAGAAAGAGCTTAAATTGATACCTTTGAGTGGTATGAGACCTTTATCAAAAAGAGTACGGTAGTGCAAAATAGACAGTGTGGTACAAGCGCTGGCCGGTGCAAATAGAACAATAGGGAGTGAAAGTTCTTCAGCGGCTTGTATAGTAAAAATCATGGAACAATCAGAAACCAAGCAAGTAACTGGAGGTACAAGGCCAGCAGAGGCAGAATCACGAAGTCTAGCAAGAAGGTCACGAAAGGGTTGGAGCATGTTCTCTCTCACTGATTTAGCATGGGACACTATGTCTTGAGTGACATCACCATCACCATATGTGGGGGGAAGACCATCTGGGATGGTCTCAAAATGAAAATCTGGAAGGCCATCAAGAGCTTTAGGACCCCTTGAGTTGAGCAAGCGTTTGTGGTTGTATTCAGTATGGACAAAGGTTATGTGAAATCCTCTGAGATGAAGCAGTTTTGCTAGTTTGAACAATGGGTTGATATGGCCTTGACCTGGATATGGGGTCAACACTGCATGTGGCTTTCTCTCTGCAGAGTTACTCATCTCTAATTTTGCTTGGGGTGTGAAGAGTGTGAGAGGAGGTTGAGATAGAATAATGGAAATGCATGTACTTTTTATTGGAGACAAATAGAGTATTTGTAAACATATGGGAGTTTTTCTTTTGTCTAAATTTTACTTTACTTTTTATCTCTTTTTTTAATTATATTATTTATTATATTTATCATTTTTCCTTTTTTTTTTCTTTCGAGTCTCTCTTCTCTCTATCTCACTTGAAAAAGCTTAAATATATTTTTAATCCATCAAATGTGGGTTATTATTTTTTTAGTCATTCAAATTTGAAATTGGTTTTTTCAGTCCCTGGAATTCGCATAATGCTCTTTTTAGTCCTCTGAATAGTTTGAGCCAAATGGGAAATAAGAGATTCGTAATTTGTCACAACTTTTGACCGTCAGAATTTTATTTTTTATTTTATATTTTAAAGTACGATTTTCTAACGGTTAAAAATTGGCATAATCAAGTTAATAAAAAAATAAAAAATCCATTAATTGCTTTAAAAATCATTTTAATTTCTTTTATTGACTTGATTCTAACGATTTTAAGCTGCTAGAATTCATACTTTAAAATTTAAAATATAAAATTAAATTCCGGCGATAAAAAATCATCACAAATTACAAATATCTTATTCCTCGTTTAGCTTACACTGTGCAGAGTGACTAAAAAGAACATTTTGTGAATTTCAGGATTAAAAAAAGCAATTTTAAATTTGGAGGACTAAAAAAATAATGACCTACATTTGAGGGACTAAAAACATAATTAAGTCCGCATGAAAATTTATATTTTTTTGGGACAAATATTTGTATCGTGCACCTAAACTAGTAAAAATTATGTTCTCTTACAGTAAAAAAAAAAAATTAAGTTCTCTTCTAAATGTCATGTATTGAGTCATAAATTAACAAATATACATCTTACCACTAATTCTGACCTTACTTTGATATTTATTTTACCACACTAGACTAGAAGTATGAGATTATGTGGGTCTGAAAGTTTTACATTAGCCTGTTAGCAAAAGGGTCCTGTGTTGTAATATTTGTTATGCAAGTGAAATTAATGGGTCTTAGAAATTATGTGGTTCTCTCTGTCATTTCTTTTTCTTTGCATCCTTCTGCTTTTCAACACAAAAAAGCACAGTAACCGCTTTTCACTAATCAAAGACAACTGATTCTTACCACCACACACATATTGCGAGCATCTTTTGTCATATACTTTGTTTGGTAGAGATGATAAAAATAAAGAAGATGAAAATAAAATAAAAATATTTGAATTAAAATAAAGTGTAAGAGATATGAGATCTACATGAATCCAACATTATTTTTCCTCTATTTCCCTCCCCCACTCCCCTCTATTTCCTCCCTACCAAACAAAGTATTAATTTTTTATAATACTGCACACTTTACTTACAAGGACCACAGTCTGAAACATAACTTTCAGCTTCTGCTACAGTCATTCTCAGTTCTGCACCCCACCAGATAAGAATATTTGTGCCTCTTCACCACACATCTGTGTTGAAATGTACACATTGACCTCCTCTTTGAATAATTGATTGGTGGACCATGTAGGACTGGATCTCCAATTGCCACAATCGAGTCAACAATGGCTTGAATACGTAATAGGTATTCCGAGATTGAGTGAGAACCTATCTGAGTTGTCGAACTTTTGCCTTCATAAGTGAGTAGAAATGTTTGTGGATCTTGTCCCAAACTTGCCACAAATGTTTGCATCCAAGAACCCTATGAAGAATTGATTCTGACAAAGAGGATAGCAACCACGTGAATAAAATCTGATCTTGCACGAGCCATTTTTCATATGCATCTGTGACGATGTACTTCATCGGAATCAATGGATTGACTACAAATCGATGCAGTTTGTGTGCTGTGATAACAGGTTCAACTTGCTGACTCCATAGTAAGAAGTTCTTATCATATTTGATCAATAATGAATGTGTGAATGATACCGGCAAAGTCGCCGGAGTAGAAGTGTTTAAGGTTTCTGCCATGGAAGTTGCAGAATGAAATCAATTTTGGATACCATCAAGAAATTCATGCTTTCATAAAAGAAAATCTGTTTGTTTATTATGACAAAGGTATCATACAGCAGAAGCTTACAAGCTATTTATAGAGCGGTGACAATTGACTATTGTACAACTGTCAAAACAGAATAGTACTACTTCTTCTTGTCTTAATTATGTTAAAAAATAATTTTCTCATAATTTAAAATTTAAAGTTAAAATATATTTTAATCAGTTTTATCTTTTAAATAATACATATGTTTTCAGCTTTTTTGTTTCGCTAAAATTAAAATCCTCCACTACCTTTTTCAGTTCCTATTTTTAAGGAAACCTTTTACTAAGTCAATTATTTTCCTAATGTTATAAGCTTAGCTTTTGGCAGGTTAAGGAGATTTTTTTTATCGTTAATTTATTTTCTTAACGTTGAGTTAGTTTTGATATTTTTTAACGTTACTTGCTGCATGTAGCAGATTTTTTGCTGGGGGTTCATTTCTTGGGCAGCACTCATGATCTTTTCCTATAAATATTGTTGTTACCTACTGAGAAACTGACTCACTGGTACACACAAATAACACGGCATACTGAGCAGTAAAATTACATGCTTTTATTGTTAAAAAGGCTCTTCTCTTTTCCTTCAAATTCTACTGTTATTAAATATATTTTGGAGTATGGTGTTGTTTGGTTCGGAGATCCTTCTCTGCATAAGATTGATCTAACGGATTGTCGTATCTTGGGAGAGGAGCGCATCAATTTCAAGTTCCAGTGCAGTGGGCCATTTTCTCTCTAAGATTGTTAGATAAGAATTTAGCAAATCCAGAACAGTAAACATGAACAGTGGCATTTCATATAGAATCAAAGTACACAACAATTTTTATAACAATCAATTAGTACAAAAAATAAATATAACAAAGGAGTTTAGAAAAAATTTAGGTTGAAGCACGCAATGCACTGTACCAAAGGTAGTATTATAGAGATAGAAATCAAATTCCTTTGGATCAGTAATCACTGAATCAACCACAGTCCCTGGAGGAATATTTTCATAAATAAAAAAATGGTTTCAAAGGGAAACAACCTTGCGTGATGGCCTGGCATATTGTATTCTTCTGCTTCCAAACTTTTGATATTTGACCCACGTTGGATGTTAACAGTGCATTGTAATGTGAAACCTAAATATACAGCCAATATTGAATTTGCTTGCAAGCTTTAAATTGTCCTGGCATATTGCATTCTTCTGCTTCCAAACTTTTCTCAAAAGAAGGATCTTGCTTTCTTAATCCCATCATGTTTGTTTTCAAAATCATTTTTTATGAAAATATGATCAGGTTGATCAACAGTTAACTCATTCTTGCTATTAATAAATTCTTTTTGTTTATTAAAAAAAAAGTTAATTCATTTTCAACAATGGAAACTGTCCAAAACCATCAACTACACTAGCCAGATGAGTATATTATTGGCTTCTGCAATCACTTTAATTTTACATGTGATGCAACAGCAGACAAATTCTATTATGATTGACAGCCTAATTATAGCACTTACTTTCAAAGAAAGTGACTTCGGTCATGGGATTCTAGCTGTTGTAGGTGATCTTTCATTGTTTACTCTCTCATATGTCTTTTCTTTATGGATGGCTAGGGGTGAGAAAAAACATGCTACCCATCCGAAACCCACTCAACCCGAGTGAAAAAAATGGCTGTCAGACGGTCAGTTTTGGAGTTCAGATTAAAAAGACGAAAAAATCGGTTTTCATATGATTAACTGCGGGCGGGTGCGGGTAGAAAAAAAGAAACCCATCGATACCCGCACCCGACCAAGTATCTTTATCACAAGTGCAACTGTATTGCATGTTGGTTCGTTGCTTCTTCAAAATTCACGAAATTCACGATTTACAAAGCCAAAAAGCTTATTGTGATGTCACATCACCATCTTAAAAGTCATGCTCCAACTTTTTCTCTCTTCCATGAGTAAACTCTACACATGGATTCTTCTTTCTCTTTCCACTTTCCTTTTTTTTTTTTTTTCAAAGTTTGTTTTCTTCTCATATGAATCTCAATATCTTTCTCTCACTCTTTTATTATACAAGGTTTTTTGAACGTGGTGTCTCTCTTTCTCAATCTTACACGTTTCCTCATTTTGTTCTATGCAAGAGTTGGGTTTATTCTTTCTTATTTTCTAGATTTCGTCTCTTACTGAGTATCCTCATCTGCTAGGTGTTGAAGCCATGCACATATGTAACGATGACGAGTGCTACCGCACTATGAGGGACTGCCACTGTCAACTTGAACGAGTGCCATTGCTTTGTCGATGCAGGTTTTTGAGGAATATTACTAGCATGTAATGCTGAAGACGATGCTCTCCATCGGGAGAAAAAAAATAAAAAAAATATTTTTTAATAATTTTTATATAATTTTATTTAATAAAAAAATATATTTTTTTCGATTAACCAATTTATTATAGTAGGCAATTTGTTCAAGTACTACCGGTGATTCCTACTTTTTAAAAAAAAGAGAAAATTTTTATTATAATTTTTATTATAATAATTTTATATAATAGGTAATTTGTTCAAGTACGACTGATGATTCCTACTTTTTTAAAAAAATGAGAATTTTTATTATAATTTTTATTGTAATAATTTTATATAGTAGGTAATTTGTTCAAATACCACCGATGATTCCTATTTTTTTTTAAAAAAAAAGAAAATTTTTATTTTAATAATTTTATATAATTTTATTTTTTAAATATTTTTTTAATGGCTAACCTGCTACAACAGGTTAAAAATTAGTAACCAACTTACTGCAGCAGTAAAAAAGACTTTCTCACTGGTACCTCATATATTTTCAACTCCACTTTAACCAAATCCTATCACATCACCGTCTTAAAAGTCACGCTACAACTTTTTCTCTCTCCCATGAGTAAACTCTACACACGATTTCTTCTTTCTCTATCCACCTTTTTTTTTTTCAAAGTTTGTTTTCTTCTCATCTAAATCTCAATATCTTTCACTCATTCTCTTTTATTATACAAGGTTTTTGAACAAGGTGTGTCTCTTTCTCAATCTTACACCTTTCCTCATTTTGTTCTATGCAAGAGTTGGATTTATTCTTTCTTATATTCTAGATTTCGTCTCTTAGGCTGTGTTCGGATGCACAGACGGACATAAAAAACCGTAGATGAAAATGTAATGTAAGTGTTTGGTATCAAAGAATTTAAAGAGAGTTAAGTTACAAATTTTTATCTTCTCAAAAATCATTTCAAACAGTAAAAATCAATTATTTCACTTAAATAATCGATTTTTTTGACCAATTTAATGGATTATTTTTACATAATAATCGATTTTAAGGGTTAAATCATCAAAAAAATCAATTATTTGTGACAAATAATTAATTATTTGTGCATTTTAATCCATTATTTGTATATCATAATCGATTTTTTTGGATCTATTTTTCACTCATTTCTCTTAAAACAAACAACATAACATACAACTTTATTTCTATTCTATTTTTTCTTTTTCAAATTATCTCTCTTCTATTTCCATCTATCCTATTTCTCTCTTCTAAACCAAATACAGGATTAGTGAGTATCCTCATCTGCTAGGTGTTGAAGCCATGCGCGTCTATAACGATGACGAGTCCTACCGCACTATGAGGGACTGCCACTGTCAACTTGAACTACTGCCATTGCTTTGTCGATGCAGGTTTTTTAGGAATATTACTAACATGTAATGTTGAAGAAAATGATGCAAAGTGCGGTCGGAAATGCGCCAAGATATTAAAGGATTCGGTTTGTGCGATTGGATTTTCTAGACCCAAACCTGGCCGAATCCGACCGCTGATCACCCCTATGGATGGCCCTTGCTACACAAATTTGTAATGTGGGAATTATTTCATTCTTAAAACCCAGTTTCTTTGTTGCATTTGCTTTCTATTTGTGTTAATTGAATTTATCGAGTGTGCCCAAGAGAAACAGTACAAGATCAACTAAATTACATTTTCAATTTACATGGAAAGCCAATTCCAGTATCAGTTGAACACGTGTCAAAATCTGTGGTTCTAAAATAAGTTTTGTTTTTTGCCAAATACACAAATTACTAAAAACATTGACTCATTAATTTTACTATAATTGACATTTTAATCAAATTCAATCTATCTTGATTACAAATTAATAGTTAAAATATAACTACTAATTAAATACAATTTAAAGTTATCCCGTTTGGAAAGTTACTTAATATAAAAATTTAAAGTTATACAATTGGTAGAAATTACACATGACTATTTGTCATAATTAGCACGTTTGATTATGAGACTATTGTCATATTGGATTTTTGTTGCTAAAATAGTCAATAGAATCTTCAATTCAATTATGATACTCTTTAATATATGCTACCCCAAGACATATGCATGTGGGCCTTTTGAGTTTAATTTAAATGAGAGTGAGTGTGAGTATTATATACCAAATCCAACAAACTAATTGTAATATTTGAGTGGGTGTCATATAACTGTTAACTGAATTCAAATTGAAATAATCAATTACCTTATTTTCACATTAACACATGAGATACAACAACAGATAGAGTATTCATAAACACATGCTATGTTCTCTTTTATCTTATTTTTGCCCTTTTTTTTTATTATATTATCTATTATCTATTATATTATTTCACTTTAAAATTGATATTTTTGGGGACAAATATTTGTATATATCCTGCACCTAAACTAGTAGAAATTAGAAAAACGTGTTTATCCACTAAAGGTGATTAGTGAGACTTTTTTTTGTCAAAAATTAATTATCGGTAAATATTTCACACCTAAAACATGTTAACAAAAAAATAAATAAGTATAATGACTATGCACTGTTTGATTAACTAGAAATTATTGTAAAAATCAATAAACTTACCATATATGTTGATGTTATATGAATACAATAAATTAAGAGTTTAATGGTTATGTACCGACAGTGTAAAATAAATTTTACACTGTACATCCAATCACAAATTATTGTTTGTATGACTTTTAAGGCAGTTATTATAAAAGTTAACAAACTTACCATATACAGTGGGATTATGATTGGATGACTGTGTAAAACTATTTACACTGTCCGTGCATAGCCCTTTTCTCATAAATTAATGTGTCTTTTATTACTAAAAAAATAAACAGAAATAATTAGTTCTCCGAAATAAATATATTTATTTTTTAAAAATAGGTGTATTCATATCTTTAATATATTTTTTAATTTAAGATAGTAGTATTAATTTTTCTTAAATGATAATATTAATTGTATGTATACAATTAAAGATATTTTTTCTATGTTATTAATTATACTAACTTTTTCACATATCTCTTTTTTTTATAACACTTTTTCACATATCTCTCTTTCATATATAAAATATCAATTATAATATTAAAAAAATTAACATCCGCCCAATGGGTATATATATAGTTTATGTATCTATTTATTTATTTATAATATATAAAATCTAAGTTGGGAAACTACACACTTCCTCATCAACACCATGTCTCTTGCCACACAAGACACTTTGCTTATTTGTTATTATATCATGCATTCCATCACCTATTTCTGGCATGTCCAATATAAAACTCTTACCTCCCATTTAATGCATAACATTCATCATTACTTCATGCATTCCATTAGGTCTACCTTATAATCCTATGTTTGGTAGAGATGAAAATGGAAAGAAAGAAAATAGAGAAGAAAGAAAACATGGATTACGATGTATTTTCCTTTGTTTGATTAGAGAGAAAATTGAAGGAAAATAAGAGAAATAGTTGACTTCAAAATACAACAATTTAAATTTTTCTTTCTTTCTACTTTCCCTCCAATTTGAATTTTAAATTTTTCTTTTTTTCTTCCTTATTTTCTTTCCCCTCTTCCAAAAATAAGGTAAATCTTGGTTATCTTCATTAGCATGTATCGATTAGTTACAACTAGTAAAAAAATTAAGATAACATTAAAATAACTTTTGCTACAAAATTTTGTTATCTTCAATTATTACTTCAATGTATATTAGGCTTCTGATTGGTCTTAACTAATGGAAACTATGATTCATGGTAGAATTACTCAGATTTGACTTCTCTGAAGTAAGCAAAGGTAAAGTAAGTAAATCTCAGTCTTCAATCAGAAAATCAACTGTTGATATTCTAACACATGCATGATTTGTTATGTATGTGCACAAAATATGGATAGATAATTTTCTCGTCAACAATTAAGATTATTTACTTTTCCTTCTAAAATGAGTTGCTCAATTCAGAAAAGCCGATCTGAATTACTCACAAGCATGCACTTTATTTAAGAAAGAGCTTAAACTGATACCTTTGAGTGGTAAGAGACTTCTATCAACAAGAGATTGGAAATGCAAACCAGACAATAAAGAACAAGCACTTCCCGTTGGAAATAGAACAATAGGGAGTGCAAGTTCTTCAGCAGCCTGTATAGTAAAAGGCATGGCACATCAGAAACCAAGCAAGTAACTGGAGGTATAAGACCAGCAGTGGCAGAATGGTTAGTCTAGCAAGAAGTTCGCGAAAGGGTTGGAGGCAGTTCTCTCTCACTGATTTACAAAGGCAATCCAAGTCTTGAGTGACATCAGAATCTTCATCTGTGGGGGGAAGGCCATCTGGGATGGTCTCAAAGTGAAAATCTGGAAGGCCATCAATGGCTTTAGGACCCCTTGAGTTGAGCAAGCGTCTGTGGTTGTATTCAGTATGGACAAAGGTTATGTGAAAGCCTCTCAGATGAAGCAACTTTGCTAGTCTGAAAAATGGGTTGATATGGCCTTGAATTGGACATGGGGTCAACACTGCATGGGGTTTTCTCTCTGCAGAGTTACTCATCTGCAAATTTTTCTTGAGGTGTGAAGAGTGTTAGAGGAGGTTGAGATACAGTAATGGACAAGCATGTACTTTATCACAGGAATAAATAAAGTATTTATTTAGATAAAACTTAGATACAATTTTATAAATACTTTTAGTGTTATTCCACAATCAAAATTAGAGTTTTATCTCGATAATATATGATGATCTTTAATAGAATTGTAGAACACTACAGAACAAAACAGGACCAAAAAACAATACCACCAACAAGCATAAACAATACAGGGTTAAACCAAGGAGAAATCAAATTAAATATGATGTATATGCCTTTTATCAACACCAGATCAAGAAAACCCCTGTTCCAGTGCAACCTTAGGAGAGGACTTAAAATGCTAGATTTGAAAAGATGATGAGTAGGACGTGATATGAAAATGATGTTGTCAGATACAGGGAGTGTAAAGGAGATCTCTGTAAGGTATGAAATGAAAGGTGGCGTTTAGCCTGCACCTATTATAAAATGTGATTACGGTGGTTACTTACTCCAAAATCTATAATAGTCGGTTGCAGTAGATCTTTATGTCTATTTGTACTTCTAGAGGGGGTGTAATCGAATGGTGGATAACACAATTTAAAAATGAATTTGGGTCAACAATATACAATTATTTTTTTATGGAGAGTGATATAAATTGTCTTTATAGACTACTGCTGTCATGAACCATTTATTGATATGGTATACTATGGTCCAGTAATTTCTGACCACTGCAAGGAGGGGCTCTACCACTGGAAATTGCCTCCGATGACAGTGTATGGTGGATTTTTTTCGTTTTCAACTCATAATGGTAGTGGACGAAATTTATGGCTGTTTAACAATTATTAGAAATTTCTAGTGGTTTTAGACTGTTTTAGGATAAAAAATTAATGGAATTAGTTGGCAACTAATAACAGGAATTGCTACAGATCAAAGATAGGTATTGGAGATTTACAACAACTCACGCAACTTACTCAACCAACTAAGCTAGACTCCTAAGTTATTGTTTAAGCAATATATAGCTAGGTAAAAGCAATGAAGATAATCATGAAGTGTTCCTGATTAAATTCATTATATTGCATCATCTTAATTATCAGCAGTATAACCCTTTCTTCAAGTGACACAGACTAAATAGTTTCAAATATATTTTGAAAAAAATATTGCTAGCAACACACTCTGATACACTTTCTATTTTTAGTAGATATTTCAGATTTATGTGAGACCAAGTGAATTAGGTGGTCAATCCCAATTTTAGTAGTTCACATAAATTTTACTCAATAGAAATAGAATATGTTATTAGCACTCTATTTGTTTCAAATTCCTCAATACACAAAAAAAGAACTCGTGCTTAAGCATTTTTTCGTTTCATAAATATTATCTGCAATAGAAAACCATTGTAATTAAACCCTCACACTATAATAATGATACAAGCAAAAGGTCATACATTGCAACACAGTCAGTATCAGCTTAGCGGTGACCTCAACCTGATTTGCAATCTAGAGATGTCATAAGCTGGATCATTGTATCAGAAGACTATTTGATCTTTATTGTAAACGTTTTCTCAGCTGCCATTCATAAAGTCATAGTAATAGGTATATATATATATATATATAACAATCACTGCTAATTAACCGATGCATCATTTTTGGTTCACAAAGAACCAAATTCAAGAGAAGAAAACCAATGAATTATCACAGTACAGCTTTGCAGGAAAAAGAATAGCAATTTAATCTAATTTTGTTTGAGCAACACTTCATTAATCACTTTGTCCAAGTTCATGTATGAAAGACCACCAGGTTTGGTGTCCAACTCTGCCTTCTTCTTCAACTCCATGACCTTTAGCCTCATCTTCTTTCCTTTCTCTCCCACTATCAATTCATTGACCAGTTTTTCCACCTTCTCTCTCTTCACATTGGTGTCAATTTCAATTCCAATGTCCCATTCATGGCAAATATATCTACTGTTTGTTGGCTGATCAGCAAAAAAAGGCCAACACAACATTGGCACACCTGCACAAATGCTTTCAATTGTTGAGTTCCATCCACAATGAGTCAAGAATGCACCAATTGAAGGGTGGTTCAGCACTTGCTCTTGTGGACACCAGCTTGCTATTAGGCTTCTATCTGAAGTTTCATTAACAAACTCAGATGACAAAATCACCGAGCCACCAATGACAAGGTCAGGTCTAATGATCCACAAAAAGGGTCTCTTGCTGTTGGCCAAACCCCAAGAAAACTCTAAAAGTTGCTCCGGAGACATAACTGTGATGCTACCAAAATTGACATAAACAACAGACTTTGGTTCCTTAGATTCAACCCATTGAAGACACTCGGTGTTTTCCTTCCAAAGATTGGAACCTAAAGATGCCAAGTGGCTCTGTGGACTTTGATTTAAAAATGAAGGGAAAGGGCCAATGGGGTAAAGGGAAGGGAACATAGAGGACAGAGCATTCAATACATCACTCTCAAGTTCATCAAAAGTATTTAAAACAATAGCAGAGGCTCTGTGCACATCATCTGCCACTTCAATGAAAAATTCTACCATAAAGTCATTAGGATCTGTTGTCCTTATAATGTCAGGCAGGTCCTTCAGTCTAAAGTTTTTCATACCTGGAATCCAGTCAACTTTTGTTTCCAAATACCCATTTGTCAAATAACTCTCATCTGCAGTCATAATTAAGAAAATCAATAGCCAAGTTGCATAAATGAATACATGCATATAACATACAAAAGAGCAATTTCTGCAATAGCATATCCACTAGTTACAACTAGTAAAAAATAATCTAAGATAACATAAAAGCAACTTTTGCTTGGACATTGTTACCTTCAATTATTATTGGCTTAATTACTTATTTGCTCTCACTATTTATTTATTTTGTTCAATTTCGTCTCATTATTAATAAACAAATCAATTTGATCTCTTAATTTTCAAAATGGTTCAATTTGGTCTCTTAATTTTTCAAAAATGATGTAATTTGGTCCATTCCATTCAATCATAAACTCTAACGGCGTCAGGTCAAGTTGAACTGTTTATTAATAGTGGGATGAAAATGAACAAAATTAATAAATAGTGGGACCAAATAAGTAATTGAGCCATTATTATTTCAATGTATATTAAGATTTTGATTGGTTTTACCTAATGGATTCCGTGATTCATGCCTGAGTTACTTGGATTTGACTCCTCTAAACTAAACAAATTAAGGTAAAGTAGTGATTGTGTTTCTAATGAGAAAATCAATAATTGAGATTCCAGCACATGCATGATTTGTTATGCATTTACATGTAATACCGATAGTTGATTTTCTCATCAACGATTAAGATTACTTATTTTACCCTCTAAAGTGAGTTGCTCAAATTACTCATTTTCATGTACTTTATTAAAGAAAGAACTAAAATTGATACCTTTCAGTGGTATAAGACCTTTATGAATAAGAGCACGCATGTGCAAAACAGACAATAAGGAACAAGCACTGGCCGATGGAAACAGAACAATAGGGAGTGCATGTTCTTCAGCAGCTTGTATAGTAAAAGTCATGCCACAATCAGAAACCAAGCAAGTAACTGGAGGAACAAGGCCAGCAGTGGCAGAATCATGGAGTCTAGCAAGAAGTTCGCGGAAGGGTTGGAGGAAGTTCTCTCTCACTGATTTACAAAGGGACACTATGTCTTGAGTAACATCAGCATCTTCATCTGTAGGTGGAAGACCATCTGGGATGGTCTCAAAATGAAAATCTGGAAGGCCATCAAGGGCATTAGGACCCCTTGAGTTAAGCAAGCGTTTGTGGTTGTATTCAGTGTGGACAAAGGTTATGTGAAAGCCTCTCAGATGAAGCAACTTTGCTAGTTTGAACAATGGGTTGATATGGCCTTGAGCTGGATATGGGGTCAACACTGCATGTGGCCTTCTCTCTGCAGACTTACTCATCTCCATTTTTCTTGTGGTGTGAAGAGTTTCAGAGGAGGTTGAGATACACTAACGGATAACCATCTACTTCTTAATAGGAACAAATAGAGTACTCATAAACATATGTATTTTTCATTTTTATCTTATTTTCACTCTATTTTTTGTATTTGTTTCTTTTCTTTATTATATTATGTATTATATCTATTATTTTCTTTTTACTTAATTTTTTTCAGTCTCTCTTCTTTCTATCTCACTTGAAGTTTATATTTTTCGGGACAAATATTTGTATCCTGTTCCTAAACTAGTAGAAATTATGTTCTCTTTCAAATGTCGGCTATTGACTTATAAATAAATAATTAGTTTTTCTACCCGTGACGGGTTATGTTTAAATTATAAATTATAAATCATACTACGACACTACCAACACAAAAAAACTTAAATCTAACAAAAGATCACGGGAAAACCGAATGCGCTATGAATTCAGCACAAAAAAAAAATGTTCAGCTCCCACTGAACAAAGCATTTGAATAGAAAGTATTAAATCTTAGTTTTTTTTCTGCTTTATGGATTTGAAACCTAAACCCAAAACATCTTTGAAACACAGTTCAGCTGTAAGAGAAAGGGAAGGCCTACACGATCCAACACACAGCCCCAAACACATATACCCTCCCTTTCACTTTCTTCATCATAGAAAAGATCACACTAACACCAGTGGCATATCCTGTCAGCTCTATCTATGACTTGTTTTCATATATTTGACTCATGTTATAGAAAAATTGTTCACCCACAACCACCTAGTTCAGTTGTCTCTGTAGTGAGACAAAAGAAAAAATTTCTGGGAAAGTTGCTATTGTAGCCCACGGTCCAACAGTAACCCACACATAGTAGGAAAACTTTTTGCATCTAGTTCCCATGTCCTCACAGCTGCGAAGTGGGAAAAAAAATGGAATCCTAAATGAGAAAGAAAGAAATCGACCTTCAATCTTCCAAGGAATAAATTGGGCTATGGAAGTGGCAAGTAATCTAAATAGAACGAAATGAGAATGAAGAACCCCTATCTCTCAAAACGCAGCAAGCCAAAGAGCATGCGAGAGAAAAATAAAAAAAACAAAGGTAACAGATCAATATATGAAAAAGAGGAAACTGAAAGAGAGTCAGGGAAAGAAGGAGAGAGAAATAAAAAAAAATTATAAAAAGACAAATAAAATTGAAAAGTCTTTTTTGCACTTAAATAGGTGGGAAAAAAGCTAGGACAACAGCTAGATTTAAGAATTTTATATATATTAATGATGATTATACACTTTACTTAGGGGTGGAAAAAAAAAAAAACTAAACTGAATTGATCGATGTTGAACTGATCTGAACTAACTGAACTCTTTTTAATAAAATCTGAATTGAACTGTTGTTCGGACTGAACTGCTTCTAAAAGAACTGTTAACTGAACTGAACCATTATACTTTTTTTTTTATAGAAACCATTATACTTAAAAGATTAAAAAAAAAACCATGAGACACCATGCTAAATCTGACCTTACTTTAATATTTATTTTACCACACTGAACTGGAAGTTATTAATTTTTCAAAGAAGTCCTAAAATTATTTTAAATTATGTGGGTCTTTAAGTTTTATATTAGCAAAAGGGTCCTGTGTCATAATATTTCTTTTGTGAAATTGGTCTAAAAAATTAGAGTAATGATATTTTGACACCCCACTTTCTTTAATACTTCATCAACACCTCTCATTTCTTTCTATTTCTCTTCCTATCACATCATATTACCTACTATATCTATATTTTTCTATCTTTTTTTCTTCTCTTTCTAGGTGTAAACTAGCATTTGGGATGTCTATAAAACATTATTCAAAAAATTATGTGGTTCTGTCTTTCCAATTTCCATCCCTCTCCTGCTTTTCAGAACAAGAAAGCACAGTAACCGCTTTTCACTAATTAAAGACTGATTCTTACCTCCACATACACAGCGAGCATCATTTGTCCTTTTTTTTTTAATAATACTGCACACTTTATTTATAAGGATCACAATCTGAAACACGAATTTCATGTGTCCTGCTACTGTCATTTTAAGTTCTGCACCCTACCAGATAGGAATCGTGGCTCTTCACCACACGTCTGTGTTGAAAGGTACACATTATTGACCACCTCTTTCCAGCTACAGTAACTGGTTGGTGGACCATGTCAGAATTGGTATTTTGCTTGCTAGAATAAATCATGAAAGAAAAAACAAAAACTGATTGCTTATGGTCTTCCTCCATGGAGTACTGATATTTGAATTTAATTTACGTATCCGAATCCAATATTGAAACTTTTTGATATTTCATTGATATGTATTGGTGAAAATTCAATACGCATAAAAAGTTTTATGAAAATTCAAATAAGTTACGTGAGACATATAACATGTACAATATAGAAACATGAAAGCATTATTCATTGATAAATCAAAAATAAAAAATGTCATTTTTATAGATGATTTCGGAAAATGAATAAGATTGATAATATTATTCTTAGCTGCCATTCATAAATACGTAGTAAGAGGTAGCTTATATAAATATATATATATATGTTTTAAATATAACAATCACTGCTAACCGATGCATCATTTTTTCTTCACAAAGAACCAAATTCAAGAGAAGAAAACCAATGAATTATCACAGTACAGCTTTGCAGGAAAAAGAATAGCAACTTAATCTAATTTTGTTTGAGCAACACTTCATTAATCACTTTGTCAAAGTTCATGTATGAAAGACCACCAGGTCTGGTGTCCTCCTCTGCTTTTTTCTTCAACTCCATGACCTTTTGCCTCATCTTCTTTCCTTTCTCTTCCACCATCAATTCATTGACCTGTTTCTCCACTTCCTCTCTCTTCACATTGGTGTCAATTTCAATCCCAATGCCCCATTCATTGCAAATATATCTACAGTTTGTTGGCTGATCAGCAAAAAAAGGCCAACACAACATTGGCACACCTGCACAAATGCTTTCAATTGTTGAGTTCCATCCACAATGAGTCAAGAATCCACCAATTGAAGGATGGTTCAGCACTTGCTCTTGTGGACACCAGCTTGCTATTAGGCCTCTATCTGAAGTTTCATTGACAAACTCAGATGACAAAATCACTGAGCCACCAATGACAAGGTCAGGCCTAATGATCCACAAAAAGGGTCTCTTGCTGTTGGCCAAACCCCAAGCAAACTCTAAAAGTTGCTCTGGAGACATAACTGTGCTGCTGCCAAAATTCACATAAACAACAGACTTCGGTTCCTTGGATTTAAGCCATTCAAGGCACTCAGTATCTTCCTTCCAAAGATTCGAACCTATAGAAGCCAAGTGGTTCTGTGGACGACTTTGATTTAAAAATGAAGGTAAAGGGCCAATGGGGTAAAGAAAAGGGAACATAGAGGTGAGAGCATTCAATACATCACTCTCAAGTTCATCAAAAGTATTTAAAACAATAGCAGAGCCTCTGTGCACATTATCTCCCATTTCAATGAGAAATTTTACCATAAAGTCATTTGGATCTGTTGTCCTTATAAAGTCAGGCAGGTCCTTCAGTTTAAAGTTTTTCATACCTGGAATCCAGTCCACTTTTGTGTCCAAATACCCATTAGTCAAATAACTCTCATCTGCAGTCATAATTACAAAATCCAATAGCTCCAATTAAGTTCCATATATAATATACAAACCAGCAATTTCTGCATTAGCATGTATCCATTTGTTACAACTATTAAAAACTTTAAGATAACATCAAAATAACTTTTGCAAGGACTTTGATACCTTCAATTATTATTTCAATGTATATTAAGCATTTAATTGCTCTTACCTATTGGATACTGTGATTCATGGTAGGATTACTTGGATTTGATTTCTATAAATAAAGTAAATCTCAGTCTGTGTGACGGGAAAATCAACAGTCAATATTCCAACACATGCATAATTTGTTATGCATTTACATATAACATCGATTTCTCATTATGGATTAAGATTACTTATTTCTCATATTCTGTATTAAAGAAAGAGCTTAAATTGATACCTTTGAGTGGTATGAGACCTTTATCAAAAAGAGTACGGTAGTGCAAAATAGACAGTGTGGTACAAGCGCTGGCCGGTGCAAATAGAACAATAGGGAGTGAAAGTTCTTCAGCGGCTTGTATAGTAAAAATCATGGAACAATCAGAAACCAAGCAAGTAAGTGGAGGTACAAGGCCAGCAGAGGCAGAATCACGAAGTCTAGCAAGAAGGTCACGAAAGGGTTGGAGCATGTTCTCTCTCACTGATTTAGCATGGGACACTATGTCTTGAGTGACATCACCATCACCATATGTGGGGGGAAGACCATCTGGGATGGTCTCAAAATGAAAATCTGGAAGGCCATCAAGAGCTTTAGGACCCCTTGAGTTGAGCAAGCGTTTGTGGTTGTATTCAGTATGGACAAAGGTTATGTGAAATCCTCTGAGATGAAGCAGTTTTGCTAGTTTGAACAATGGGTTGATATGGCCTTGACCTGGATATGGGGTCAACACTGCATGTGGCTTTCTCTCTGCAGAGTTACTCATCTCTAATTTTGCTTGGGGTGTGAAGAGTGTGAGAGGAGGTTGAGATAGAATAATGGAAATGCATGTACTTTTTATTGGAGACAAACAGAGTATTTGTAAACATATGGGAGTTTTTCTTTTGTCTAAATTTTACTTTACTTTTTATCTCTTTTTTTAATTATATTATTTATTATATCTATCATTTTTCCTTTTTTTTTCTTTCGAGTCTCTCTTCTCTCTATCTCACTTGAAAAAGCTTAAATATGTTTTTAATCCATCAAATGTGGGTTATTATTTTTTTAGTCATTCAAATTTGAAATTGGTTTTTTCAGTCCCTGGAATTCGCATAATGTTCTTTTTAGTCCCTCTGAACAGTTTGAGCCAAATGGGAAATAAGAGATTCGTAATTTGTGACAACTTTTGACCGTCAGAATTTTATTTTTTATTTTATATTTTAAAGTACGATTTTCTAACGGTTAAAAATTGGCATAATCAAGTTAATAAAAAAATAAAAAAATTCATTAATTGCTTTAAAAATCGTTTTAATTTCTTTTATTGACTTGATTCTGACGATTTTAAACTGCTAGAATTCATACTTTAAAATTTAAAATATAAAATTAAATTCTGGCGATAAAAAATCATCACAAATTACAAATATCTTATTCCTCGTTTAGCTTGCACTGTGCAGAGTGACTAAAAAGAACATTTGGTGAATTTCAGGATTAAAAAAAGTAATTTCAAATTTGGAGGACTAAAAAAATAATGACCTACATTTGAGGGACTAAAAACATAATTAAGTCCGCATGAAAATTTATATTTTTTTGGGACAAATATTTGTATCGTGCACCTAAACTAGTAAAAATTATGTTCTCTTACAGTAAAAAAAAAAAAAATTAAGTTCTCTTCTAAATGTCATGTATTGAGTCATAAATTAACAAATATACATCTTACCACTAATTCTGACCTTACTTTGATATTTATTTTACCACACTAGACTAGAAGTATGAGATTATGTGGGTCTGAAAGTTTTACATTAGCCTGTTAGCAAAAGGGTCCTGTGTTGTAATATTTGTTATGCAAGTGAAATTAATGGGTCTTAGAAATTATGTGGTTCTCTCTGTCATTTCTTTTTCTTTGCATCCTTCTGCTTTTCAACACAAAAAAGCACAGTAACCGCTTTTCACTAATCAAAGACAACTGATTCTTACCACCACACACATATTGCGAGCATCTTTTGTCATATACTTTGTTTGGTAGAGATGATAAAAATAAAGAAGATGAAAATAAAATAAAAATATTTGAATTAAAATAAAGTGTAAGAGATATGAGATCACATGAATCCAACATTATTTTTCCTCTATTTCCCTCCCCCACTCCCCTCTATTTCCTCCCTACCAAACAAAGTATTAATTTTTTATAATACTGCACACTTTACGTTACTTTAATTTATTTTTAATTTATTGGCAGGTTAAGGAGATTTTTTTATTGTTAATTTATTTTCTTAACGTTGAGTTAGTTTTGATATTTTTTAACGTTACTTGCTGTAGGTAGCAGATTTTTTGCTGCTCGTTGGGTTCATTTCTTGGGCAACACTCATGATCTTTTCCTATAAATACTGCGGCTACTTACTGAGAAAACTGACTCACTGGTACACACAAATAACACGACATACTGAGCAGTAAAATTACATGCTTTTATTGTTAAAAAGGCTCTTCTCTTTTCCTTCAAATTCTACTATTATTAAATATATTTTGGAGCATGGTGTTGTTTGGTTCGGGGACCCTTCTTTGTACAAGATTGATCTAACGGATTGTCGTATCTTGAGAGAGGAGCGCATCAATTTCAAGTTCCAGTGTAGTGGGCCGTTTTCTCTCTAAGATTGTTAGATAAGAATTTAGCAAATCCAGAACAGTAAACATGAACAGTGGCATTTCATATAGAATCAAAGTACACAACGATTTTTATAGCAATCAATTAGTACAAAAAATAAATATAACAAAACAGTTTAGAAAAAACTTGGATTGAAGCGCGAAATGCACTATGACAAAGGTAGTATTATAGAGATAGAAATCAAATTCCTTTGGATCAGTAATCACTGAATAAACCACAGTCCCTGGAGGAATATTTTCATAAATAAAAAAATGGTTTCAAAGGGAAACAACCTTGCGTGATGGCCTGGCATATTGTATTCTTCTGCTTCCAAACTTTTGATATTTGACCCACGTTGGATGTTAACAGTGCATTGTAATGTGAAACCTAAATATACAGCCAATATTGACTTTGCTTGCAAGCTTTAAATTGTCCTGCCATATTACATTTTTCTGCTTCCAAACTTTTCTCAAAAGAAGGATCTTGCTTTCTTAATCCCATCATGTTTGTTTTCAAAATCATTTTTTATGAAAATATGATCAGGTTGATCAACAGTTAACTCATTCTTGCTATTAATAAATTCTTTTTGTTTATTAAAAAAAAAGTTAACTCATTTTCAACAATGGAAACTGTCCAAAACCATCAACTACACCAGCCAGATGAGTATATGATTGGCTTCTGCAATCACTTTAATTTTACATGTGATCCAACAGCAGACAACTTCTGTTATGATTGACAGCCTAATTATAGCACTTACTTTCAAAGAAAGTGACTTCGGTCATGGGATTCTAGCTGTTGTAGGTGATCTTTCATTATTTACTCTCTCATATGTCTTTTCTTTATGGATGGTTAGGGGTGACAAAAAACCTGCTACCCGTCCGAAACCACTAAACCCGAGTGAAAAAAATGGCTGTCGGACAGTCAGTTTTGGAGTTCAGATTAAAAAGACGAAAAAATCGATTTCATATGGTTAAGTGCGGGCGGGTGCGGGTAGAAAAAAAGAAACCTATCGATATCCACATCCGATCAAGAGTATGTTTGGATTTCCGGTGGAAAGATCCAAAAGTACATTTGAGAGTAAAATTATTTTGGACTTATGTTTGATTATCTTTCAAAAGTATGTTTAAGAGTAAATTTTTGCCTTAAAACTGAATTAATGAGAAATAAGACTTAAGATACTTTTACAAACCCAATTTATAAACTTAAGTTTAATCTAAACTTAAGTTTGTAAACTTTAATCGAAACATGGATCAAGTATCTTTATCACAAGTGCAGCTGTATTGCATGTTGGTTCTTTGCTTCTTCAAAATTCACGATTTACAAAGGCAAAAAGCTTATTGTGATATCACATCACCGTCTTAAAAGTCACGCTCCAACTTTTCCTCTCTTCCATAATAAACTCTACACATGATTTCTTCTTTCTCTTTCCACTTTCCTTTTTTTTTTTTTCAAAGTTTGTTTTCTTCTCATCTGAATCTCAATATCTTTCTCTCACTCTCTTTTATTATATAAGGTTTTTTGAACGTGGTGTCTCTCTTTCTCAATCTTTCACCTTTCCTCATTTTGTTCTATGCAAGAGTTGGATTTATTCTTTCTTATTTTATAGATTTCGTTTCTTAGTGAGTATCCTCATCTGCTAGGTGTTGAAGCCATGCGCATATGCAACGATGACGAGTCCTACAGCACTATGAGGGACTGTCACTAGCTGTCAACTTGAGGAATATTACTAACATGTGATGCTGAAGAAGACGATGCAAATGGATGTCAAATTGTTTCAACCCACCCGTTCCAACCCATGACCCGTCAACCCGTGACCCACCTTATCCGATGCAAAGTGTGGTCGGAAATGGGCCAAGATATTAAAGGGTTCGGTTTGTGCGGATTTAATTTTTGAGTAGTTATATTTTGACATTTCACTTTTTTTAACACTCCATCAACATCTTTTATTTCTCTCCATCTCTTTCTTCCTATCACATCATATCACATATCATACCTATACTTTTCTATCTTTTTTTCTTCTCTTTCTAAGTGTAAACTAGCATTTGGGGTGTCTATAAAACATTATTCTTGATTTTTTAGACCCGAACCCGACCACTGATCACCCCTATAGATGGCCCTTACTATTAGGGATGGGAATAGGTCAGGCCTTAAATAGGAACCTATGGCCTGGACTATTTAAAGTCTGGCCTGGCCTAGCCTAGCCTATTTAATAAAAAAGTCAGGTTTGGACTTTAAAAAAAGCCTACTTATATAAATAGGCTAGGCTGTTAGGCCAGCCTATTTATCTATATAATATATCACACTACTACTAATATTATTAATTAAATAAATTATATCAATTTAATATATCAAAATACATAATAGACTACTTCTAACAGTGTAATATGTAAGTCACTAGCTAAGTCAGTAACACCTTTGTTCCTACGCTTGAAAATTGAATTGCTTTGCTTTCTCGACTTCTCGGTTTTTGTTTTGCTGATTGTGAATTTGTGATGTCTGTTGTGGCTCTCCTAAGTCCTAAGTCCTTTGCTAACACAATTAATTATATATATATAGTTACAGGGCCATGCATATGGCCTTTACGTTAGTTTTTCATAAGGCTTTATAAATTGCCCTTTTTTAATTGTATCTTAGTTAGTTTTTACTTTTTTTTATTTTTTTAAAAACTAAATTTTAATAGCAATATAATGGATCACTTTTTCTCACGTAATTTATATATAAAAAAAAAGGCTTATTGGCCTATTTAAAATTAAGTTTGTCAACCTATTTAAGGACAATAATAAAGAGTAGGCTTTTAAATAGGCTAATAGGTCAGGTCAGGCTTTTAAAAAGGCCAGATCAGACCCATAAAAAAGCCTATAATAGATAATAGACCAAACTTAAGCCTTAGTTTTATATAACAGACCAGGCCTATTTATTCAAAGTCTGGCCTGACCTGACCTATTCCCATCCCTACTTGCTACAAAAATTTGTAACAAGGGAATTATTCATTCCTAAAACCCAATTTCTTTGTTGCATTTGCTTTCTGTTTGTGTTAATTGAATTTATCGAGTGTGCCCAAGAGAAACAGTACAAGACCAACCAAATTACATTTTCAATTTACATGGAAAACCAATTCCAGTATCAGTTGAACACGTGTCAAAATCTATGATTCTAAAATAAGTTCTATTTTTTGCCAAGTACACAAATTACTAAAACATTGACTCATTAATTTTACTATAATTGACATTTTAATCAAATTTAATCTCTCTTAATTACAAATTAATAGTTAAAATATAACTACTAATTAAATACAATTTAAAGTTATCAGCTATACAATAGAAATTATAACAATGAGCACATTTACTAATTATCCCGTTTGGAAAGTTACTTAATATAAAAATTTAAAGTTATACAATTGGTAGCAATTACACATGACTATTTGACATAATTTGCACGTTTGATTATGAGACTATTGTCGTATTGGATTTTTGTTGCTAAAATAGTCAATAGAATTTCAATTCAATTATGATACTCTTTAATATATGTTACCCAAGACATATGCATGTGGGCCTTTTGAGTTTAATTTAAATGAGAGTGTGAGTATTATATACCAAATCCAACAAACTAATTGTAATATTTGCTGGGTCGGCCTTGAGATTTTTGGTGCCCTGGACGAATCGAAAAAGTTCAAGGCCCTTATTTACGTAATTACATTAACATCGATAGAAGTGAAAGAAAAAAATATATCACACTATCCTCTTTACATTTATCATTGTGCATAAATTGTCGATTCATTTTCTAAAATTGTGGATAGATTTTGATTGAGAAATAGAAACATCACCCATTAGTAGATTAATTACTAACAGTTGTTTCCCTAAAAAAATATTGGTAATCATCTCATTTTTTATACTAAGTTTTAATATAATTTTAAATTATACAAAATTTCATTTATATAAACTAAATAGAGAAAAATTGGTATCCCTGTAAAAATGGGGCCCTAGGCAGTCGCCCCTCTCGACCGTGCTCAGGGCCACCATTGAATATTTGAGTGGGTATCATATAATTGTTAATTGAATTCAAATTGAAATAATCAATTACCTTATTTGCATATTAACACATGAACATTGGAAGGTGTTTAGTAAATACAATTCAACAATTACATATTATATCAGTAAATACAATTACTTTATTCTACATTATCCTTTTTCACAAAACAATTCAAAAAAATTAACATAGAATACCAGTTTCTCCAAGATCTCAACACAAAATGCAATGATTGATTTCTCGGAGTTAATATCATGATTTAGAAAATAGTTTACCTTTATTCTATCTGAACAAATATTTTACAATTATTTAAAGTAGTAATTCAAGATAATATTTATTCATTTTATATAATTCTAATATCTTCAAAACAAAGAACATATAACCCACGCAACGTGCGGGAACATCTAGTTATAATAAATAATAATGATACAAGTAAAAGGTCACATACAATACAACGCAGTCTGTATCAAGCTTAGCAATGACCCCCACCTGATTAACAATCTAGAGATGTCATAAACTGGATCACTGTATCAGTAGACAATATCGTGTCTTTATTTTAAATTTTTTCTTAGCTTCCATTCCATAATACAATTCAATAGATAGCTTATGAATGTTTTAAATATAACTACCACTTCCATGTTCTAACCAATGCATCATTTTTTCTTCACAGAGCAACAAATTCAAGAAGATCAATACATTATCACAGTATTGCTTTGCAGGAAAAAGAATAGCACTTTAATCTAATTTTGTTTAAGCAACACTTCACTAACCACTTTGTCCAAGTTCATGTATGAAAGACCACCAGGTCTGGTGTCCTCCTCTGCTTTCTTCTTCAACTCCGTGACCTTTTGCCTCATTTTCTTTCCTTTCTCTCCCACCATTAATTCATTGACCAGTTTCTCCACCTCCTCTCTCTTCACATTGGTATCAATTTCAATCTCAATGCCACACTCATTGCAAATATATCTACAGTTTGTTGGCTGATCAGCGAAAAATGGCCAACAAAGCATTGGCACACCTGCACAAATGCTTTCAATTGTTGAGTTCCATCCACAATGAGTCAAGAATCCACCAATTGAAGGGTGGTTCAGCACTTGCTCTTGTGGACACCAGCTTGCTATTAGGCCTCTCTCTGATGTTTCATTGACAAACTCAGATGACAAAATCACTGAGCCACCAATGACAAGGTCAGGCCTAATGATCCACAAAAAGGGTCTCTTGCTGTTGGCCAAACCCCAAGCAAACTCTAAAAGTTTCTCCGGAGACATAACCGTGATGCTACCAAAATTCACATAAACAACAGACTTTGGTTCCTTAGATTCAAGCCATTGAAGACATTCAATGTTTTCCTTCCAAAGATTGGAACCTAAAGATGCCAAGTGGCTCTGTGGACTTTGATTTAAAAATGAAGGGAAAGGGCCAATGGGGTAAAGAGAAGGGAACATAGAGGATAGAGCATTCAATACATCCCTCTCAAGTTCATCAAAAGTATTTAAAACAATAGCAGAGGCTTTGTGCACATTATCTGCTATTTCAATGACAAATTCTACCATAAGATTATTTGGATCTGTTGTCCTTATAAAGTCAGGCAGATCCTTCAGTCTAAAGTTTTTCATACCTGGAATCCAGTCCACTTCTGTGTCCAAATACCCATTTGTCAAATAACTCTCATCTGCATTCATGATTACAAAAGTTAATAGCTCCAAGTTCCATATACTATACAAATGAGCAATTTCTGCATTAGCGTGTATCCATTAGTTACATCTAGCAAAAAATTTAAGATAACATTGAAATAACTTTTGCATGGACTTTGTTACCGGCATTTATTATTTCAATGTATATTAAGATTTTGATTGGATACTATGATTCATGCTAGAATTTCTCAGATTTTACTTCTCTAAAGTAAGCAATGGTAAATTAAAGTAAGTAATCTCAGTCTTTGACAAGAAAATCAACAGACAATAGGTGATATTTCAACACATACATGATTTGTTATGCATGTACACGTAATATCGACCGTTGATTCTCATCAACGATTGATATTACTTCACTTTAGAGGAATCAAATCCAAATTGCTCATGTTCATGTACTTTATTAAGACAGAGCTTAAATTGTTACCTTTGAGTGGTATGAGACCTTTATCAAAAAGAGTACGGTAGTGCAAAAGAGACATGAAGGTACAAGCACTGGCCGATGGAAACAGAACAATAGGGAGTGCATGTTCTTCAGCAGCTTGTATAGTAAAAGTCTAGTGAGAAGGTCCCGAAACGGTAGGAGGAAGTTCTCTCTCACAGATTTACAAAGGGACACTAAATCTTGAGTAACATCAGCATCTTCATCTGTGGAGGGTAGACCATCTGGGATGGTCTCAAAATGAAAATCTGGAAGGCCATCAAGGGCATTAGGACCCCTTGAGTTGAGCAAGCGTTTGTGGTTGTATTCAGTGTTTACAAAGGTTATGTGAAAGCCTCTTAGATGAAGCAGCTTTGCTAGTCTGAACAATGGGTTGATATGGCCTTGAACTGGATATGGGGTCAACACTGCATGAGGCTTTCTCTCTGTAGAGTTACTCATCTCCAATTTTTCTTGTGGTGTCAAGAGCCTCAGAGACTATAGAGATTGAGGTACAATAACTGATAAGCTTGCACTTTATAATAGAGACAAATATTTGTATCTTGCACCTAAACTATTGGAAATTATATATGTTTGCTCTTTGAAATGTCTATTCACATGGAGCCTCAAGCCAACCAACCTATTACTATGAAATTCACCTTTAATAGGCTTAAAGCCAAAGGCTCTTTCTCAATGGAGATAGTTTTCACCTTTCTCAAATCGCTCTCACCTTTCTATAATTAGAGATAGTTTTTTCAAAGCCTTTCTAAGAAGTTATGAGATGTTAGGTGTTAGCACCTCCTCCCTTGGATGTATTGCCTCCATCATCGTTGCACGGTGTCATAAAATTGTTTAGATTAAAAACTTTTAAAGATTAATAAGTTAATTTATTAATATTTTATTGAAGCAATTTAATAAACAAATGAGATATAAAATATATATATAAAAAATTGATACCATTAATATATGACAATCCTATTGCATTTTAGTATAATCAACAATGTTGACTGCTCCACCTCCCATGAGTTTAGCATTTAAGGAGTGATAAAACACTTTTAACAAATATTTTTGTCATAACTTTAATATGAAAGACAATTTTAGAGACTCTAAAGAGTAGAAGTCCCTAGAAGGGAAATTTTATCATAATTCCTCAAATACTAAAAAAATAGTAAAAGTTAATCACACTAGAGAATGACTTCCCGCTTGAAAAGTTTGTCCGAAGAGTTTGGAATTTTACTGGTGTCTGGCTGATATATTTTGTTAAAAAAGCTTGAAGAATTTTCCTTTCTATTTTTAAATTTTGTGAAAGTTCTTAAACACATGGACTTTTTCTGTTGCTAACCGCACATGTTATGTTTCACTCATTTTCTCAAGTAAAAGAAGTGAATGCATGAGCTAACAATGCTATCAATTTCAGCAAAATTGAACAATTCTACATTACTCAGCAATCAATTTCTCATCCAAAATCTTTGAAGTTTTGAAAATTGTCTCCAAAATAAGCGTTTTAAAAACCAAAAAAACAAAACAGCTTGGGAGATATTTTCTCATCATCATCTTATGTTGTGTTCTAGTGCTCTGTTCAAGTGTTCAGGAGGCAAACTTATAAAAAACAAAAATAGATCAAGGGAACAAATACTTTCAAATTTGTTCTTCACTAGACAAACAAATTTTAGTAAATACAAACTACTAGTATTTTTGAAATTAGTAAACAAACAAGGACTAGATCTTGTCAACGCAATGTACTTCAAAGGAGCATGGCCATGGGATCAAAGGGTAGATGCATCCAATCCAACACTAATACCAAAACTTTCAACCTTCTCAATGGGCAGAAGATAAAGGTTTCCTTCATGACCAACTTTGACATTGTAAAATATAATTTCAAATCCTTTCAAACATTTAAAATACTTTAAATTCATTACCAAAGTGGTGATAACAACCCCTTAAGGCCACATGAAAAGGATGGTCCCCCACATTAATTTGATTCATACTATACATTAAATTCTAATACAGAATTTATACATTTGATTTTGAGGCTAAAGAGGACATGGAAAATTTAGGACTTACATTACCTTCCGAGAACAAAGACTCGACAGAAATTTTCAGATTCTCCCTTCAGCTGTGAACTTCATGTTTCAAAGATTTTTCATAAGGCATGCATTGAAGTCAATGAAGAAGGAACAGAAAATTCAGCTAGCACAAAAGTTGTTATGAATCAACAAAATGCCATAATTCTAATACGAAGCTTTGTGGCTGCTTATCCGTTTGTCTCTATTGGTTTCTTGGAAGTTGGACTGCATAATTATATTTTCTTTCCTAATGTGGCCCTTTTGTAGTTCTGCTATTGATGGATGAACTGGTGCGGATTCAAGTCATTCCATGGTTGATAATTGTATAAACAATTTAAGTATCCTATTTTTAGAAAAGAAAGATACTTACAAATAATGAAATAAAGAATGATACATATGCCTTTGTTATTTACTATTGCGTTATGCATTAATAATATGCTGTTGTGCTTATGACATTCACTTTCATCATTTCCATGATTTGTGTTTATTTCTTTATTGATAAATAATAAATAAGTAGAGCCTAGCTATCTAATATTTTTTAAGATAGGGAAGGACATAAAATTAACTTGACATGTCATGTGGATCTATTTTTACTTTTTAGATTGAAAAAGAAACTTAAAAAAAAATTGTTATTGTTCTGGACCTTCTAAGAGTACTATTTGGGCCCAAGTAAATAAGCAAACATGCTGATCTGATACCACCAAGCCCAGCTACTTGACTGTAGTAGTAGTAGTAGTAGTATTTTCAGTCAGATAATCCAACTGCCTTCTAACAAAAGCAGACATCATTGCACTAATCACAGTTACATTATTTTTTGGTTTAAAAAAAAAAATGGTTTGCTTTTAGGAAGGAAAATATCAAAACCAAAGGGATTTTGCTATCCTTGCCCCTCTACTGTTGAAGTGTGTGTTCTTGAGTAAATTAACAAGGTAAAAAGTTGAGAGAGGGAATGGATATTGCCTTTTTTTGCTTTATCATTTTATATGTCAAGAAAAATCCAAACTCAGACTTGGTTTAATCGAGTTTTCTCCATTAAAATTAAGTCGCACATCAATGTGTACAAGTTTTTATTGCTTGTATATTTTTAAGTGGTGTGACTACGAGATTAGGATCCTCTAGAGTCGAAAAACAATTGCAGGAAATCTTAAGGGTTGGTAAAATGTAAATATGTTGCAGGTTCAAACCTTCACTCATCTTTTTTGGGTGAGGTAAATATAAATAGTTTTGTAAGCGCTCTTTAAATCTAGGAGCTAAATTTGTAGCTATGAGATACAGTTAATTTATTTATTGGGTCCAAAGGTACAGTTGATTTCCTAACAGTGTAAGATGATTGGGCCGTTAATGGGGCTGGATATGAAAGTTGAAACTAACGATGCCATCAAATTCAAGGAAGTTGTTGTTCTCACCTATATTTTTGTTAAGTTCACCTCTAACTTTTTCAAAATAAGAATGACAAAAATATCTTTAACGGAAACACGTTTCTGTTCTGGTTAATACACAATGGAACAAGTTTCCATTGGGTTAGGGGGTGTGAGTTCACCATCCACACAGAAATAAGTTTCTATTGTATATTGTGAAATTATATACAATGTAAACTTGTTTTCATTGTATTAATTTTTTTCGAAAAAAAGTTTAGCACAACAAAATTTCATTCGATATCTAATGAAAATGTATTTTTGTTGCGTAATTAGTTTTATATACAAGTTACTTTTTAAAAAAAAATTATGTTTTAATAATAATCAAAGTAATTATGATACAAATTATTTTTTTAATTAAAATTAAATTAGTTAAGATATAATTAACTATTTTTAATAATAAATTAAATTAATCATGACACAAATTATCTTTTGCAATAGTAATTAAATTACTTATGATACACATTAATTATTATATTATTAAAAATATTTTATTATAAAGGGTATAATTAAAAATACTTATGATACACCTATATTTAATTAAACGTGTTTTTGTTGTATATAATTTCACATAACACAACATTTCTATTGTGTATGATAAATTCACACCCCTAACACAACGGAAATATATTGTTGTCAAAGATATTTTTGTCAATTTTTTTTTAAAAAAAGTTGGGGTTAAACTTAAGTAAAACAGAGGTAAAAATAACAACTTCCTCAACTCAATCCTAAGACATTTTAATGGGAAAAAAAATCTTAGAACATCTTCAAACAAAGAAAATACATTAAAAAAGAAAATTGTTAATTCTTACAAATTCGTGCGGTACAAACAATAGATATCAACGATCAGCCATGATTTCGGTTAGTTATGAAATTTCATTTAATTTTTAATTTATAGTTAAGTCAATTATATAATAACATATGTTTCTTACAAATCTTTGTACTTGTAACATTTACGAAAGATATTTTTTTAAAATAAGTGTAATATTTATATATTGTCAATGTAATTTTTTTTTACGATTTCAATCAATTAAAAATCATGAAAGATATTATTTTTAAGATAGTTATTATAAAATTTAATAAACATATCTTACATAGTAATTTGTGATTGAATGATGCTGTCAACAAATTTTACAGTACATATATTATTTGTTAAAAAAAATACAGTACATTTCATTTAAATTATATGGTGTCACATATGACGTATGATTGGAATGTCACTAGAAAAGAAGTAAGTTTTGAAAAGGAACAATTCAATTTTGCTTCCTACCAAATTGCAATGTGGGGACTAAAGTCCATTGACACAGATTTTGCTATCTGCCAAGAAACCTACCAGTGCATAGGGCCAGACACAGATCTTATGAGTTGCACAATTTGTAGTTCTCTGAGGAAATCTTTTCCTTCTCTTTTTCACTTTTGTCCAAAAAGTCCATAAAAATATATTATATTAAACAGGAAAAAGGGGGAAAAAAAAAGAATATATATTGTTCTTGGATCAATTCAGTCCTCATCCTCCACTCTAGAATTTCCAGAGCCATTAATTAATGTTATTATTATTGGATGATTGTGAGCGTCTTACATTACATGGAACATCCTATATAAGGTCAAAGCATAGGACTAAGATGTTATTTTCTTTTAAAAAAATGATTACCCTCCACTAGTACAAAACCACGTATGAAATTGCAAAAGTCAACATCACCATCCTAGATCTTCCTCTATTATGCAGACCAAGGTCCTCAAAGCACACTATTTAATTTGCCATTTACTTTTTTCAGTTATAACTTTTAATAAGGACATGAGTGACTCCAATTAGCCATTAGTTGTGATTGTGAATTGTGATGTTCATCTCTCCACTTTGTCAAAGAGACAGAAGTTATGGCACCATTATATGGCATTTAATTCGAGGAGTATGGTAGCCTGCCACTATCATTCTTTCGTTGATTTGCAAGGCAGGAACAACAAGATCAATATTGCTTGAGTTCTATTATCCTCATCTAAGTGGTTACTTATAAATTTATAATCAGTTTTGCATTTAATTTTATTTATATATTTTTCTTTATGGACCCTTTAAGATTTTAACAAGATACAAACCTTTTTCTTTTATGATGTGGCTTAGATGTGACTTAAAATAATTAATTTTCAGTCTTTGTAAATATGGTTAATTTTATTTTTAATTTCCTTTTTTTTTATATTTTGTATCCTCTTAAATTTTGAAAATTTTAAAATAATTTTTATTACTATTTATTAATGATATGACATGTAATTAAACATATTATATCATATATATGATAAAAAAAAATATATTATATCATATATAACTTCAAAATATTTTAAGGCTTGAGGATATAATTGTCATTTGTCATGGAAATTAATGTGTAGCGAATAAAATGATATTTTTAATTTAATGAGAGGCTAAATTATAAATATCACAAATTAAGTTTACAAATAAGCCTCAGATTAGATGTCATGAACTCATAGAGGGCGTTTGTTTCACGGACTATTTGTTTATTCCTGGGAATAAGGGGTTAGGAAAATTTATTCTCACGTTTGTTATGAGGTAATAAAGTAATTATTACTGGATATATCACACATTTTTTTAAAATACTAAGGAATAACATTCCCATGTTATATTCCCAGAAGAAAATATTACTAGGATTAAAGAAATAGTCCATGAAACAAACGCCCCCATAGAGTTGACGCAGTGATTTAAGGCCTCGTTCGTTACGTTTACATGTGGGAGAACGATCTATTTAGCGGGAGAATCCGTGTTCGATTTCCTATGTGTGCAAAATTTTCTTGGGCCAGCGACAGTCACACTTCGCGAACGAGATTAGTCTCTGACCCTGTGGGTTGGGGAACACCCGTGGTGTCTGACCTAGAAAAAAACAAAAAAAGATTAGATGTCATGAAGAAGTTTCTCTTTCCCATGTCAAAGAACATTTGACAATGGATTCAAATTTTACATTTTCATTTTCTAATTAATCTATATACTTTTGATGATTTAATATAGAAATCCTTTGATATACTTATCATACCTTATTTTATTTTTTTTGTATTCGTAAACTTATCATATGTTTGATATCTCCTTCAATTAATTTCTACCCATTTTAACTAATAATAATTAATAATGCTGTTGTTTTAGTTTGGAAAAGGGGCATTTGCTATCACGGGAAATGTTATTCCTCTCTCTTTGAAATTTTAATACTCTTTGGAACTTAATTTTCTGAAACTATAAAAGATGTAATCTCACTCTGCAACTTGGCTCACATATTGCAAGATATGAATACCCTAATTTGAAACAATAAAAAAATTAACAAATGTTTGCTTAATTTTTTAATTCTACACATTCCGGTTCCTTTTTGTTTGAGTTTGGAATGTGGAAACAATACATTGTATGTGCGCATGCTTTTCACTTCACGTGTATGTCCCAAAAAGCAAGATGCCATTTTTTTTTTCAGGCGAAGGATGCATATTCAATTAGTGTAAAACGAAGTTATTCAAATATATCATAATCAATTTTTAAACCATCAAATAATATATTGATGGACAGTGGGTTAGGAAGCTAAACCCATCCTAATTCAACTTATAGAAGTGATTATCATAATTAAGACCTTATACCTGCCAATCTTTTCTCAGCTATAGTGGTCTATGATTGTGAAATCTTCTTCCATGAAATACTGAAATTTTGCTTTCCATTTGATTTGATTTGTATTTTTTTTTATTATGCTTCTATTATAATTCCTATGATGTAATCATGAAAACTCAGCCCAATATATGTAGGTTCGATGGCAATTATCTATGGTCGGTATGTTTTGGCAACACTATAGAGTTGACACCACTAAGCACGTACTCTCACTTTTTCATATTTTATATGATAACAAGTATTTATCCTAAGATACTTCACTGAGGCATAAAATATATAACAGCAAATTTTTAAAAAAAAAAATCAGAAGCTTAATTTTATTAATTTTATCGATCCAATTATTTTTCAAGAGTTCAAATGAAGAACAACATTGTAGACCGAGTTCATGCATCTCTTGTAGTCATGTGTAAACAATTACCATTAAGTCTTCTTATTAATTAAGTTCCAATTTTCGCTTTTTCTTACTACCTTCGTCACTTTTTATAAGACATTATTTTGAATTTTTTTTTATCTTTTTATAAGACTTTATTCTAGTTGTTCCTTGCATTTATTATTTTTTGCCAAAATACTCTTAATTATTTTAGTCCATAAATAATAAATGCTTTAAATTATCTCTTTCTCTCTTATGAGGATTGGAGAATTAAAGAGTTTAGTTTTAAAAATTAAAACTCCACCACTATTATTCTTTCTCCATGCAATAATTATTAAAGGGTAAATTTGGAAAAACATTATAATTACAAACAGATTTAATGCTAATACTTAGATTAACTCAATTTTCTTAATAAGTGTAAATTGGTTAACAACATCTTATAAATAGGGACGGAGGTAGTATTTTACATCAAGATATTTTTGGTGCCGATAGTAAAAAAACTAATTTCTTTGAAAATGTAAAGAATATGAAAGTGTGTATTGTCTTTTCCAACAAAGTCTTCTTCATACAGATAACCAGAATCGAACCTCTGGCATCATGCTTAAGAAACACATTTATCTACCAACTAATCCGTGGTGTATTTGAAACGCACGGTTTCAATATAATATGCCTCTATCTTCTTTCTCTTTCAACATGGAATCAGAGCCTGACAGAGGTACCTCCAGAACCGTGCCTGCCTGGTGGACCCACTGTCCCCGGAGATAAAACTTTTTTTGCGAACCTGTGCCTTCGATTCACCCCTCTGTGCGCTGTTGACTTTTCCGACGACCTGCCCCTGTTCCGACGAATTTTCCGACAGCCATCACCGCCGTCGTCGGCCACCATTTTGACCAGCGAGACCACCGTCGCACTTGCCGTGGGCTGATCTCTCTAGATCTGGCCACCACGTGCCTAGATCTTCATCCATGCACCCTTACTAGTGCGTTCTTTGCCACACCGAACAGCGTCTGCCATAGGCGTGGAGGTCGCCCACCCAAAGCGATCTCACCCCTGTAGTTTCTCCCCAATCGGAGAACTTGGACGATGCACCCATTTTCAAGATTTATTTATGTTTTCATCTTTTTCTGTGCTGGTGCTGTTTCGCCTTTGTTTTTTGGTTTGGTTATGGCTGACTTGGGGAATCCTACACCTACCCTTTTTAAGGCGGACTCTCCTATTTTCTCAAACATTCCACTATCTATTGAAAAATTAGATTTTTCAAATTACTCTACTTGGGCTTCTGATGTCACTTTATGGATTACTGGGCTAGGCTACAAATCCCATCTTACCACTTTTGCTGACCCTGTACCCGTTGCTGAACATGCCCAATGGACTAAGAATGATGCATAACTATGCAGTGTTATCAAGTCCACACTTCACCCCTATCTCAAATAGACTTTTCGACCGCACGACACCTGTGTATCGGTTTGGAGTGAGTCTCGTGCCCTGTACACAAACGACACTCAACTACTATATGAAGTGTGTCGTGACTTGATGACGCTTCTTGCCCCTTAACGCTTTGACAATACTTTGTGTACTTATCTCGGGCGTATCCATGTAGCCTTACATGAGTATAATGAGCTTCTTCCACCGGCGGCCTCCATTCCTGCAGAGGCCAAGAAGGAATTAGAGAACCGCAACACTTTCTTTATGACTCTGGCTCTTTATGGCTTGCCCCCGGAGTATGCTGCTACACGGGACCAAATTCTTGGGTCACCTGTGACACCGAAAATGACATCTGCCTCTTCCGTGCTTCTTTGGATTCCTCCGAAGCCTACTACTGAGGTCCCTGCTTCTCCGACCAGGGACAAATCTGCCCTAACTTCCCAGAGTAATAATTCTGGACACCATCGCATGGGACCTTATGGCTTTAAGAATTGTAAATGCGAACACTGTCATCGTCATGGCCATACTATTATTTGTTGTGGAAGCTTTATGGTAAGCCGCCCCATCCTGCTAATGTAGCTCAGACACCTCTTACTGATACCACTTAGCCAGTTGATCAGCCTCGCACCACACCAACCACCAATGAGGATTTTCTCCAGTGGTTCGAGAGTCGCCAGAGCCCTAGTGCTACTGCTTTGGTTGCCTACACTAGTAAATCCATTGCTTGCATATCTCATTTTCCTTCTCTGGGTCCTTGGGTGCTTGACTCTGGTGCATCTGACCATATCTCTGGCAATCGTTCTCTTTTTTCTTCCATTTTGACATCCACTTATTTACCTTTCATTACTTTTGCCAATGGCACTCAAACACAATCCAAAGGCATTGGCAACACACATCCTCTTCCATCCCTCACTGTTGAGTCTGTTCTATATGTTCTTGATTGTCCTTTTAACTTATTTTCTGTTCATTGCCTCACTCAGTCATGACCTTGTCATTACATTTACTAAAAATTCTGTTACCCTGCAGGATCGAACATCGGGACGAACGATTGGCGTCGGACGTGAGTCACATGGCCTATACTATCTCTCTCCACCGCTGCAAGTGTGCTCCACCACTGTCTCTCCGTTGGTAATTCATGTTCAGTTAGGACATGCTGGATTTCCAAAGCTTCAAAAGTTATTGCTGAGTCTTTCAAAATTGTCTAGTTTGCATTGTGAGTCATGTCAGTTAGGGAAACACACTCCTAATTCATTTCCTGATCGAGTCAATAAGAGGGCTACGTCCCCATTTGCCTTTGTTCATTCAGATATTTGGGGTCCATCTCGTGTTGTCACCCATTCTGGTTTTAAATATTTTGTTACTTTTATTGATGATTACTCACGTTATATGTGGGTGTGTTTAATGAAAAATAGGTCTGAGTTGTTTTCTATCTCTGAGACTTTTTATAATGAAATAAAAACATAGTTTGGTATCCCTATCTGCTATCTACGCAGTGATAATGCATGCGAATATTTATCTCATCAGTTTCAGCAATTTATGGCGTCGAAGGGAATTCTCCATCAGACATCTTGCGCCCATACTCCTCAACAAAATAGGGTGGCTAAGCACAAGAATAGACATTTCATTAAGACTACTCGGACCCTTCTCCTTCCATGGTCATGTTCCCCCATGATTCTGGGGAGATGTTCTACTCACGACTTGCTACCTTATTAACCCCATGCCATCTTCGGTAATAAATGATCAGGTACCTCATTCGAATCTCTTTCCCCATTCACCTATTCATACACTTCCTCCTCAGGTCTTCGGCTCCACCTGCTTTGTTTACAACCTGACTCCGAGCCTTGACAAATTATCTGCAAGGTCCTTCAAGTGTGTCTTCCTAGGGTATCCTCGATCGTAAAATGGTTATCACTACTTCTCTCCTACCCTTCAGCAGTATTTCATCTCTGCTGATGTCTCCTTCTTTGAGTCTGTCCCTTACTCTGAGTTAGCTCACTCTACTTCCGACATGTGGTTTTCTGTCCCTCCTAGTTCACCTGCCATTATTCCTCTTCCATCTCCTTCCCAAGTTGACCCTATGGTACACTTGGATGTTCCACCTGCAGCACCGCCACTAGTGCATCCTCTTCAGATATACCAACGGCACTAGAGACCTGCAGACATACCTCCACCAACCCCTATGACGGTTCATGAAAATATAGTAGAGGCCATGTCTGACTCTTCCCCAGCACCATCTCCTTTTATCGAATCTAGCACCTGCACCTGGCCTAGATTGGCTTATTACTCTACAAAAAGGTATTTGTTCTACTCATAACCTTTTTCTTCACTATGTTAACCTTAGTTAACATCGTCTTTCTGCCTTGCACTATACTTGCCTTTCTTCTTGTATTCTACATCTATCCCTAACTCTCTATGTGAAGCATTATCGCACCCAGAGTGGAGGCAAGTAATGATTGACGAGATGTGTGCACTCCATAGTAGTGGTACTTGGGATTTGGTCACTCTTCCTCTAGGAAAATCCGCAGTAGGATGTCGTTGGCTGTACACCATTAAAGTTGGCCCTGATGGTACCATAGATTGGTTCAAGGACAGTCTAGTGGCGAAAAGTTATACACAGGTGTATGGGCAAGACTATACTGACACTTTCTCCCCCGTGGGCAAAATGGTATCTGTTAGATTACTATTCTCTATGGCTGCTATCTGCCATTGGCCTCTCTTCCAGCTTGACATTAAGAATGCTTTCCTGCATGGCGATCTGGATGAAGAAATGTATATGGAGCAACCACCAGGTTTTGTTGCTCAGGGGGGGTCCTCTACTATAGCTTGTCGGCTTAGTAGGTCCCTATATAGACTTAAATAGTCCCCTCGAGCCTAGTTTGGCCAAATTCAGACTGTTGTGCAGCAGTTTGGCATGTTTTTCAGTGAAGCTGATCACTTTGTCTTCTACCACTATTCACCACAGGGATGCATCTATCTCATTGTCTATGTAAATGACATTGTCATTACAGGCAGCGATCAACATGGCATTACTAGTTTGAAACAGTACTTCTCACGCTAGTTTCAGACTAAAGACCTTGGTAAACTTTGGTATTTCCTAGTATCGAAGTTGCTCAATCTAAGGATGGTTTAGTTATCTCCCAAAGGAAGTATGCTCTTGACATCTTGGAAGAGACTGGCTTACTAAATGCTAAGCCAGTGGACATTCCTATGGATCCTAGTGTCAAATTGCTACCCAATCAGGGGGGGCCCTTTTCGGATCCTAGGAGATATAGGAGGTTGGTTGGAAAGTTGAACCACCTCACAGTCACTCGTCTAGACATTGCCTTTGCAGTAAGCGTGGTAAGCCAATTTTTGAACTCTCCCTGCCAGGATCATTGGGATGCAGTAATTCGAATCCTGAAGTATATTAAGAGTGCTCTAGGCAAAGGCCTTATTTATGAAGATAGGGGACATGCATAAGTGATTGGCTACTCAGATGCTGACTAGGATGGCTCACCCAGTGATAGGTGGTCCACATCTAGGTATTGTGTGCTGATTGGAGGAAACTTGGTATCTTGGAAAAGTAAGAAGCAAGATGTTGTAGCAAGATCAAGTACGGAAACAGAATACAAGGCCATGGCGTTAGTGACTTATGAACTCATTTGACTGAAACAGCTTCTCAGGGAGCTCAAGTTTGAAGAGACTACGCAGATGACTCTTATATGTGACAATCAAGCAGCACTACACATTGCCTCCAATCCAGTCTTCCATGAGAGGACCAAGCATATTGAGGTTGATTGCCATTTCATCCAAGAAAAGATCGAGTCAAGGATATTACAACAAGCTTTGTCAACTCTAGTGACCAACTTGCTGATATCTTCACTAAGTCTTTGAAGGATCCTAGAATTAGTTTTATTTATAACAAGCCAGGCACATTTGACTTATAAGCTCCAGCTTAAGGGGGAGTGTTGAGAATCAAATATTCCATTCATTGTATTTAATTATAGTTTATAGGCATATTATCTCCATATTAGAGGAAACTGAATATCCTCCCTATTTATGTGTATTTAATGCAAATAAACAATAATTCATTGTGTATTTGAAACGCACAGTTTCAGCACAATATGCCTCTGTCTTCTTTCTCTTTCAACAATCATATTTAAGACTTTATCATCAGTCTACTTAACAATTTCTAGGGTTATAATAAGCTTTAATTTAAGGGAAAATGTTATAATATTTAAAAAGTATCTAGTCATAATTTTTTTTATTTCTCTCTCTCTCTCTCCCTCTCCCTCTCTCTCTCTCTATATATATATATATAATAAAATACTGTATATTACATAAACTTTTAGGAATGATTTTCATATTATTTTATTTATTTCTTTATTTCATTAGGATTAAAATTTTAGTATTCATATAATTAAAACTTAATGTTTCGTCTTTTATATCATGTTATAATATATCATATTCTAAAATCTTGTTTAATTACTATCTTTAGTTTTTGCATATAATTTTAATAAACTTTTAGGAATGATTTTCATATTATTTTATTTATTTATTTCATTAGGATTAAAATTTTAGTATTCATATAATTAACAGTTAATGTTTAGTCTTTTGTATCATGTTATAATATATCATATTCTAAAATCTGTTTTGTACTACTCGGACTCGGCACTCCATCGAGTAGGTGCCTTGGCCGAGTAATATAAGCTTACTCAAACCTAGGTGGTTATAACGGAAAGTATATCTTGCTAAAAGATAAGATATACAAAGATTAAGGCATAAGATCATGATAGAAGATAAGCCTATCTCTATCATAATTAACGAGATTCGATAAGATTTGATAGGAAAATAACCGTATCCAATCAATCTCTTTACACTCTATAAATACAACAGTACTCATTCCAATCAAGGTACAAAATTTTATACCCAATTGTGATACCTGCCTCCTACCTTTGCGCCTCGAACTTGAGCGTCGGAGTGTCTTTCAGATACACCCCAACCGTTCATCAAGGAGATCCCGGTGGAGCCACCACACTGAAAAACTCACCAAATCAGGTAAGAACATTTGGCGCCCACTGTGGGGCTTGGTGAAACTTTTCCCAGCCACACCAATCAACGCAAAAAAATCGCGATGGCAGCAACCCAAGACAAAACAGTGACTCTTGAAAAGTGACCACAAATGCTGGAACCTGTAACACAGGGAACACCGGCACACGGGGATGCCCGTCAGGGTAACCCACACAATATGGTCCCCATCCCGCGTCAAGTGCTTGAGAATCACCCGTTGATCCCAGCCTTGCAAAGGGAGGTGAACACGCTGAAGCAAAACAGCACAAAGGAGATAGGGGATCTCCGCAGGGAGACCACTAATCTCTGAGAACAATACCAGAAACTGCAAGAGGACCAAAACGTGCACTCGGCTGCCCATGCAACTAGTCACGAACAGCCCGACCAAACAAAATGAGACAATACTACCTAGAGAGAGGCAAACCAAATGATAACTCAAATGGAATCCAGACCCATGTCCGCTACGCGCACGATCCCAAGATGGAATGCAATGCTGGAAACAATAAGACGACACCCGTTCGTAGATGGCATCATGGAAACACCACTACCGGTCGGGTGGAAACCCCTGTCCATGGACTGTTCCAACTGCCTGACAGACCTGGATGAGCACATTGACGCATTCATCACACAGGTCAACCACTACACGAACGACGACGCCATCATGTGTCGCATTTTCCCAACCACGTTGAAAGGGGCAGCGCTGAACTAGTACACGCTATTAGTTGCTGTAATTACTTACTTTTCAAGTGGGTTTTAAGGCAATTATCTATCTTTTTCTCTCATTTGGAGTGTTGTTTTACTCAATTTCTGTTAATTTTGTAATTTAGTTAGAACTTCTTTAATTTCCTAGTTTTATGGTTATATCTTAGTGAATTGCCCCACTTTTTGTAGAAATGGAGATTGAAGTTGAAGAACACATTTTGGAGATGCATTCTAAATTTTTGGAAGCAGTGAAGTGTCTTTTGCAGTAGCAATCTGTTGAAGTGCAGAAATTGCCAATCAGCCAAGCCAAAATTCCAGGTTGAGCGAAATGTCACTTTGAAGAAATTTTGCACATGTATATAAAGGGCTGCCCCCTCATTTATGAAGGAGGGGGACATTTTCAGGAGCATTCTCTGTAGCTCGTTTTGTACTGTTTTTATTAGAGAGAAAAGCTCTCTCTTGTTCTTAGTGTTCTTCCTCATCTCCTTCCCCTCCATGTGTATTTTCCAGCTGCTCATGCCCATGAGTGGCTGATTTCTTTAGTTGTAAGGGGTTAGATGTAACCATTCTCAAAACTCTCTTGTATCTTTTGATATTATCTATATATATATATTCTGCATATTTGTGTTTAATGTTAGTATTTTGCTTCTTTTCTTAAAGCTTGTTGTGGCTTGATCACCCATAGCATGAGTCGTGGACATGATTGTTGTTAGGAAACACTTTTGTTGTCTAGATCTGAAGCAATATACCTTATGAACTTTGTGTCTAGGAATGGAACTTAGTTCATGGGTTATCTTGTGGTCACTAGACTTAAAGCTAGTTGCTTCGTTAAGTTGTTGAGGGATCAAGGCTTAGGGAAGTAATCTAAGACTCTCTGCACCTAAGGGATTAGGGCTGAGAACGTTTTTATTGACTAATTTTAACATTTAAATGCAAATGGAATATATATCATGCATTAATGCAAGAAGATAGTAGAGTTTGGTGAGATCTAACCCCTGCAACATCTTTATTTATCTATTTTTAACCTCTGTCTACAGTTGTGTTTTACTTTAAAAACCACAAAAACATCTTTATTTCTGTCCTGCACTAAATTTGTTTTAAAGTCCCACAAAACCAACTAAAGTTTTTGTTTTTACTATTTTCTTGTGAAAAACCAGTTTAGTCTAGCTAATATCTACGTGAACACTGCCTATATTACGCAAATCCCTTGGGAAAATGATACTTGGACTTATCCATTTACTACTTGTTCGATTGGTGCACTTGCCAAACGCCGTTAACAAGTTTCTGGCGCCGTTGCCGGGGATTTGCATATGAATATTAGGCAACTTCACATTCATATTATCCTAGGCTTTATTATTTATTCTTTTATTCTTTGTGTTTTTTATTTCTGTTGTGGTTGTTTTCATGTGCTAACTTTCTGTTCTAGTGTTCTGTTTTCTTTCTCTTTGTTTATGCACACCAGAAGTTCAGTTGATCCTTTGTATTTCGACTCGGAGATTGAAAGGACAGCAAGACAAACCAATAGTTGGACAAGGAAAAGGAAGGCTATAGAAAGACTTGGTAGCCAAGAACCCCTTTCTCCTGTTTCACCAGATATGTCTTTGACGTCCAATCCTGAAGAAGAAGAATTCATTATGGCAGATGAGGGAGAAGTGAATCAACTAAGGCGTACTTTGAACGATTATTGTGCCAACACAGGGCCAAGATTCTTCAACACCATCGCTAGACCAGAGGTGCAGGCTCACAATGTTGAAATGAAAGCATCTCTCATCCACTTGATTCAGCAAAACAAGTTCCATGGTCTTGACCATGAAGACCCTTATGCTCATTTGACTACTTTTGTTGATAACTGCAACACAGTGAAGCTACATCAAGTTAATGATGATTATATCAGAATCAGTCTTTTTCCATTCTCTCTTGATGGAAAGGCAAATGATTGGTACAGAGTCATTCCTCCTAACACTCCTTTGACTTGGGACGAGCTGGTTGATAGATTTTTGAATCATTTCTTCCCTTAATCCAAGATCAACCAAAGGAAGACAACTATCTCTACTTTCACTCAAGGAGCAGATGAGCCCTTGTGTGAAGCATGAGAGAGATTCAATGGCCTATTAAGGAAATGTCCAACACATGGTTTCAATGAGGCAGCTCAAATCAACACTTTCTTGGCTGGACTTGGACCTCAAACAAAGCTTATGCTTAATGCTTCAGCTGGAAGCAAAATCATGTACAAAACACCGGATGAGGCTAAGGAAATTATTGAAAATATGGCCTCTAATGACTATGAGGTGCAGCATGACAGAACTCCCGTGCAAGCGTAGAGGAGAGGAGTTCTTAATTGAATTCTCAAGATGCCCTCCTAGCTCAAAATAAGCTTCTCACGTAACAGCTTGATGCACCCACTAAGCAACTTGCTAAGATGCCTCAACAACTTCAAGGCTTACAAGCTACTCAGTCCAACACTCAACAAGTTCTTTGCTGTGAACTTTGTGGAGGTGGTCATTCAAGTGGCCAATGCATCATGCCACTGGGTTCCCAAGAAGAAATCAATTATATGGGGAATCAAAACTGGCAAAGCAATCCTTATTCTGAATCCTTCAATCAAGGTTGGAGGAACAACAATGCTGGTTGGAAGCAAGAAGTTGGTCCTTCGAACAAACCTCCTTACCAAAGCCATCAGCAACAATACCAACTTCTTCATCAAGACCGTGTTTTTAAGTTGGAGGACACTCTCAATCAATTTATGCAAGTATGTATCACTAACCAAAAGAACACAGATTCTTCTATCAAGAATATTGAAGTACATATGGGACAATTTGCTAAGGATTTGGCAGAACTTAAAAGTGGAGCATTTACAGCCAACACTCAAGCAAATCCCAAGGAGCAATGTAAGACTATCACTACAAGGAGAGGTACAATTGTGGGAGATTTGAGTAGAGAGAAAAGTGAGCAAGAGGTAGTTGTGGAGGATGTGAAAGATGATGAGGAAGAGAAAAATGAGCTGAGTGAAAAAGAATTGAGTGAGGAAGAGAAAAACAGTGAGAAAAATGCAGAAAAAAGTGTAATCAGTAAGGAGGCTGAACCAAAAATGATTAAACACCAGAGGGTGAGAGAAGAGAAGAAGAAAAATGAGTCAAATTTTGTTCCTCCACAAGGGTTACCTTACCCTCATATGCCAACAAGGAAGGATAGAGAAAGGCAATTTGCACGTTTCTTAGACATCTTCAAGAGATTGCAAATCAATCTACCTTTCTCGGATGCACTTGAGCAAATTCCAACTTATGCCAAGTTCATGAAGGAACTCCTTACCAAGAGGAAAAAGTACATTGAGAAAGATACAATTGAATTAGAAGCTGGATGCAGTGCTATAATTCAAAAGCCATTACCTTTCAAGCACAAAGATCCTGGTAGCTTTACCATTCCTTGCACCATTGGAAATCTGTCCATTGGAAAAGCCTTGCTAGACTTGGGAGCAAGCATCAATCTTATGCCGCTATCCATGCTTAGCAAGGTGGGAGATGTAGAAATCAAGCCTACAAGGATGACATTTCAACTAGCAGACCGTACCATTAAGCTTCCATATGGAGTTGTTGAAGATTTGCTTATGAAGGTGGATAAATTTATATCACCAGCTGACTTTGTAATTATGGATATGGAAGAGGATGTTGAAGTTCCTCTCATTTTGGGGAGACCATTCATGATGACAGTCTGTGCCTTAATTGATGTTAGTGATGGAAAATTCAAGATGAGGGTGCAAGATGAAGAAGTCACTTTTAATGTGTTTGAAGCAATGCAACACCCTAGTGAAGATAAATCTTGCTTTAGAGTGGATATTCTTGATGAAATTTACACCACCTCTAGAAAGCAAGTGCTTAGTTCCACTCCTCTTGAGAAAGCTTTAATTGATGCATTTGAGTTACTCAATAAGGAGGAAGAGAAGGAAATTGAGGAATGCTTGAAGAGCCTTGATACTTTGAAGAAAATTCCTCCAAATGAAGAAATTGTTGAAGATTTGAAGAAAGATGAGAAGGTGGAGGAAACCAAACCCGAATTGAAGGTGATGCCTCCATATTTGAAGTATGTGTTCCTTGAAGAAAATGGTGGCAAACCAGTCATCATTAGTAATTCCTTATCTACTGCAGAGGAGGAAAAATTAATTGAGATTTTGAAAGCTAACAAAGGAGCCATTGGATGGTCTATCTCTTATCTCAAAGGGATAAGTCCTTCTTATTGCATGCATAGGATCTTCATGGATGACTTTTCTGTTTTTGGTGGTTCATTTGAATTGTGCTTGTCCAACTTAGAAACTGTTTTGAAGAGGTGTGCTGAGACAAATCTCATCCTTAATTGGGAGAAATGCCATTTTATGGTGACCGAAGGAATTGTTCGAAGGAATTGTTCTTGGCCACAAAATTTCATCAAGAGGAATTGAAGTTGACAAAGCTAAAGTAGATGTCATTGAAAAGCTTCCACCACCAACAAATGTGAAAGGAATTCGAAGCTTCCTTGGACATGTTGGATTCTATAGGCGCTTCATCAAAGATTTCTCCAAAATTGCCAAACCATTGAGCAATTTGCTGAATAAGGACACACCATTTAATTTTGATGTTGAATGTTTAAATGCTTTTAATTTTTTGAAGTCTAGTTTAGTTTCTGCTCCTATACTAACTGCATCTAATTGGAAAATTGATTTTGAACTTATGTGTGATGCTAGTGATTATGCATTAGGGGCTGTCCTAGGCCAAAGAAAAAATAAAATTTTTCATCCCATACATTATGCTAGCAAGGTGCTCAATGAACACCAAGTGAATTATGCAACAACTGAAAAAGAGTTGCTAGCAATAGTGTATGCGTTGGAAAATTTTCGTTCTTACTTAATTGGTTCCAAAGTAGTTGTGTACACTGATCATGCTGCAATTAAGTACTTGCTGTCCAAACCCAATTCCAAGCCTAGACTCATTCGTTGGGTTTTGTTGCTGCAGGAATTTGATCTTGAAATTAAGGACAAAAAAGGAAGTGAGAACCAAGTAGCTGATCACTTGTCACGACTTATGAATGATGAGGTGACCACTCTTGAGGAAGAAATTCTTGAAGAATTCCCTGATGAGAAATTGCTTGTGGTGCAAGAAAGGCCATGGTTTGCGGATATGGCTAACTATAAAGTTGTTGGAATCATTCCAGCAGACATGAATTGGCACCAAAAGAAGAAATTTTTCAAGGATTCTCGTTTCTATGTGTGGGATGATCCTCATTTATTCAAATTGGAGCTGACAATTTACTTAGAAGGTGTGTTGCTAAGGAGGAAGCAAGGAACATTCTGTGGCATTGCCATAATTCACCTTATGGAGGTCACTACAATGAAGAGAGGACTGCTGCAAAGGTCCTCCAATCTGGATTCTTTTGGCCTACAATTTTCAAAGATGCTCATGATTATGTGCAAAGCTGTGATAAATGCCAAAGAACCGGGGGGATATCAAAAAGGAATGAGATGCCACTTCAAAACTTTCTTGAAGTGGAGGTCTTTGATTGTTGGGGTATAGATTTTGTTAGCCCCTTACCTTCATCCTTTTCCAATGAATACATTTTGGTGGCTGTAGATTATGTTTCAAAGTGGGTAGAAGCTGTTGCTTGCCCCAAAAGTGACTCCAAAACAATCATTAAATTTCTCAAGAAGAATATCTTCTCTCGGTTTGGTGTTCCTAGAGTTCTAATTAGTGATGGAGGATCCCATTTTTGCAATGCACAATTGAAGAAAGTCTTAGAGCATTATGGAGTCAAGCACAAAGTAGCTTCTCCCTACCATCCTTAAACCAATGGTCAAGCTGAGGTTTCAAATAGAGAAATTAAGAGGATCCTTGAGAAGACAGTTGCTTCTTCTAGAAAGGATTGGGCTGTAAAGCTTGATGATGCTCTATGGGCATATAGGACTGCACTCAAGACTCCAATTGGCCTATCTCCATTCCAAATAGTTTATGGCAAAGTTTGTCATCTTCCTGTGGAATTAGAGCACAAAGCTTATTGGGATCTGAAGTTCCTTAATTTTGATCAGTCCTTGGCTGGTGAGAAGAGGAAGATCCAACTTCATGAGCTAGAGGAGATGAGACTCAATGCATATGATTCTTCAAAGCACTACAAACAGAAAGTCAAGGCCTATCATGACAAAAAGCTTGTGAAGATAGACTTTCGGCCTAATCAAAAGGTTCTATTGTTCAATTCAAGGCTGGAATTATTTCCAGGCAAGCTTAAGTCCAAATGGTCTGGTCCTTTCATCATTAAGGAGGTGAAGACTCATGGTGCTGTTATTTTGGAGGATCCTTCAATAGGAAGAAACTGGACAGTTAATGGTCAAAGATTAAAGCCCTATTTGGAGGGTGAAATTGAGAGGCTGAGCACCATTCTGGATCTAAGTGACCCTTGAGGTCACCAAATGTCAAGCTAATGACATTAAAAGACTGCTACCTAGTAGGCAACCCAGTTTTCTTGCCCTTTTACTTCTGCATTCTGCATTTTGAATGGTTGGATTTAGTTAGTTATGTGTTTTGATCATCTAGAACTTATGCGTTTGATCTTTGTTTGATTTTTGTGTGTTGTTATTGTTAATTTAGTTCTTTGTGGTTTGATCATTTAGAAGCATTGTTCTGTAGTTGCACATGTTCCATTTGGTTGTTACATTGCAGCACTTAGGCTCAATTCTGAATAATTCGTATTTTGGTCATGTCTGTGCAAAAATCGCTCTCAAGTGACTTTTGGCTCAAGCCACTGATACTGGCTCTAAGCCAAAACCACTGGAGCAATGATTTTATTTCCCTGCATTGTTGAGTCAAGCCACGTTCCATGGTTAAGCCAAAAACCACTTTGTGAACCTTATCCAAATTCGTGCTTTTTGCCAAGCCATTCCTAGTAGCTAAGCTGTTGTCCACTTTTTCAAACCCTCAGATCTTTTTTCAAATTTTCCCACTTCCCAAGACAATTGTCTTTTCCTTATAACGTCTCCACTCAGTTTCCCATCACCTTTTCAGTTCCGTATCCCAATCACCCTCCACTGTTACGTTTCCCCACCACCCCTTTCACCAATCACGTCGCACACGTCACTCTCCCTCCAATCAGAATCTTCTTTCCCCTACAACAATCACTGTTATGTTCCCAGCCAAACCCCTTTTCTCCACCAATCAGATTCTTTCTTTCACTTTCTCCCATCTTTTCCCATTCATTTATGTTTTCCCCATACTGCCCCCACTTCTACTCCCTACTCCTTTTGACTCTTCCTTAATCATCACCACTTGACTACACCTTTCTTAATCTCTCAACTCATCCAACATCACTAGGACTGAGACCCCTCCCTATCGCCCTACTCTCCATCTCCACATCGAGCGCCACCCTACTCTGTCCACTTCAAGGCTCTTGCAGCACCGAGATCTCATGGACGTCTCCATTGGCCATCCCCTTTCGAGTTTAAAGCTATGACTGCATGGCCTGGGGACAGACCTGTCTTTTTGGGGGTGCTGGTGTTGCTGATGCTGCTGGAAATGATGCTGCTGCTGAGGCTGAAGACCAAGGAGCTGCAATGGGAGATGAAGCTGTGGCAAAGGAGGAAAGTGACGTGGAGGAAGAAGGAACTGAAGAAGAAGAAGAGGAGTTTGGCAGTTCTGAGGCCGAACAGGATGATGATGTTTGATGGGGGATTTATTTGTTTAATCCCCGTTTTACCAAGACAATTTAATTTTTTGCTTTTATAGTTTTAGTTTTTTAATTTCAGTGCATGGTTTTATCTGGTTTGCTGTTAGTTTAGTTGTTATTTTGGTGATGTTGGCCAAGGCTTAATCGTTTTCTGCACTTGGTATCTTTGTTTGTGTTTGCAAGTTTAATTTTATTGTTGCAGTTGTTATGTCTTTAGAAAAATTCCATCTTGCGTTATCCTTGCTTGCTTCTCGCACTTTTTAAAGAAAAATGTGTTTGCGAATCCGTGGTTTGAATGATTTTTGTGGCTGCACGTTTCGTTAGCATAGCTTAGATGCATGTGTGTTTTTGAGAAAAAGTTTTAAGCATGATATGATTTTGATGACAGATTCCAGAATGTTTGAGAAATGATTCTATGAGTTGTGTGATATCTCAAATGATTATGAGTGCCACCTTTGGCACCACACTTGGTTTTGAACAATTCTCTTGTGATGATTTTTGCATGTTAATGAAGAAATGATCAAGGCAAATTTTTTTTTATGATTGTGAATCCTAGAGCCAAAAAACCTTCCCTTGTTGCTGTTATCCTTTTTGTGCAGCCCCTTTGAGCCTTAATTGAAATAAATTTCTATCATTATAACCCAAAGAGCCTAAATGAAAAACAATTCACTTTCCTTATCATTGGATAGGAGAGCAATTGTATGTGTTGGGTTTAGAATAAGTTTGGGGGAATTTTTGCATCTAAGGGACAACTTGGGAACAATTGTGGGTCACTTCCATTGAATTAAAAGAAGTGTCACAGCTGTGTTTATCTTATGTTCTGTGAATTCCAAGTTAAAAAAAAACCGAGAAAAGAAAAGAAAAAGAAGATCAAGGAAAGAAAAAATAAATAAAAGATGTGATACTTGTTGTGATTATAGTGGCATGTTTTTGAGCTTAAATTTGAGAATTGTAAGGAGTTGGTATTTTTGTCATTGTGTGAAAATAAGAGGGATTGGGTGAAATCTGAAAAATGCATTGATTGCTCTCTTATCTCATGGTGTTTGCTATTCTAGAAAAAATCAATTTCCTTTCAAGCCTAGCCACATTTCACGCCTTGATCAAGTCCTTGTGATCTTAATTTATGTGCATAATTTCGTTGCATTGAGAAAGAAAGCAAAACTGATTTGTGGTTTCCATTGTGTGTTGACTGTGAGATATTTCAGCACCTAAATCAATTGGTGCTTGAGTGAGACACTTGAGTGAAAAGAATCAAACATTCTTGGATTTTGTCAAATTTTGATTGTTATAATTGGTTTATTTCTCAAGAAATTAGGTACTTGAATCCTTGTTATGGTCTCGATTTAAGGCACCATGTTTGAAATTCGAATAATTGGTTTGGTCCTTTTCAATTCTTAGATGGAAGCATGTTTGGATTTGGTAGGATGGAATTGATCTTGGTACATGATTTCTGTTTCAATGTTAGTTATTTTCAGTTTAGTTAGTTTGTTAGTTGTTGTTTTATCTTTTGCTTGAGGACAAGCAAAACTCCAAGTTTGGGAAAGTTGTTAGTTGTTGTAATTACTTTCTTTTCAAGTGGATTTTAAGGCAATTATCTATCTTTTTCTCTCATTTGGAATGTTGTTTTACTCAATTTCTGTCAATTTCGTAATTTAGTTAGAATTTCTTTTATGTCCTAGTTTTATGGTTATATCTTAGTGAATTGCCCCACTTTTTGTAGGAAATGGAGATTAAAGTTGAAGAACACATTTTGGAGCTGCATTCTAAATTTTTGGAAGCAGTGAAGGGTCTTTTGCAGTAGCAATCTGTTGAAGTGCAGAAATTGCCAATCCGCTAAGCCAAAATTCCAGGCTGAGCGAAATGTCACTTTGAAGAAATTCTGCACATGTATATAAAGGGTTGTCCCCTCATTTACAAAGGATGGGGACATTTTCAGGAGCATTCTCTGTAGCTCGTTTTGTATTGTTTTTATTGGAGAGAAAAACTCTCTCTTGTTCTTAGTGTTCTTCCTCATCTCCTTCCCCTCCATGTGTATTTTCCAACTGCTCATGCCCATGAGTGACTGATTTCTTTAGTTGTAAAGGGTTAGATGTAACCATTCTCAAAACTCTCTTGTATCTTTTGATATTATCTATATATATTCTGCATATTTGTGTTTAATGTTAGTATTTTGCTTCTTTTCTTAAAGCTTATGGTGGCTTGATCACCCATAGCATGAGCCGTGGACATGATTGTTGTTGGGAAACACTTTTGTTGTCTAGATCTAAAGCAATATACCTCATGAACTTTGTGTCTAGGAATGGAACTTAGTTCATGGGTTATCTTGTGGTCACTAGACTTAAAGCTAGTTGCTTCGTTAAGTTGTTGAGGGATCAAGGCTTAGGGAAGCAATCTAAGACTCTTTGCACCTAAGGGATTAGGGCTGAGAATGTTTTTATTGACTAATTTTAACATTTAAATGCAAATGGAATATATATCATGCGCTAATGCAAGAAGAGAGTAGAGTTTGGTGAGATCTAACCCCTGCAACATCTTTATTTATCTGTTTTTAACCTCTGTCTATAGTTGTGTTTTACTTTAAAAACCACAAAAACATCTTCTTTATTTTTGTCCTGCACTAAATCTGTTTTAAAGTCCTATAAAACCAACTAAAATTTGTGTTTTTACTGTTTTCTTGTGAAAAACCAGTTCAATCTAGCTAATATCTACGTGAACACTGCCTATATTACGCAAATCCCTTGGGAAAACGATACTTGGACTTATCCATTTACTACTTGTTCGATTGGTGTACTTGCCAAACGTCGTTAACACATGCGCCTTCCATCATATTCGGTTGACTCTTTCACCACCTTGGTCGCTCATTTCGGTGCCCAATACGCCACTAGTCGACCTCATCACTTGACATCAGTGGCCTTGGCCAATAATCGGTAAGAGGACAACGAATCCCTTAGGGACTTCATAGAGAGATTTGCCGAAGTCTCAGTTAAAATTCGAGACCTGAATCCTCAAGTTGCACTGGCTGCCATGCTAATGGCCCTGAAGTCTGGACCCTTCTCGGACAACCTCTACACCGACGCTCAAGTTAGAGGCAGAGGTAGGAGGCAGGTATCACAATTAGGTATAGAATTTCGTACCTTGATTGGAATGAGTATTATTGTATTTATATAGTGTAAAGAGATAGATTTGATAGGGTTATTTTTCTATCAAATTTTATCGAATCTCGTTAATTATGATAGAGATAGGCTTATCTTCTATCATGATCTTGTGTCTTAATCTTTGTATATCTTATCTTTTAGCAAGATATACTTTCCGTTATAACTACCTTGGTCCGAGTAAGCTTATACTACTCGGCCAAATCATCTACTCGGTGGAGTGCCGAGTCCGAGTAGTACACATGCCCTCCAAACTCTGAAGCTATGTAAGAGCTTAAGCGGTGATCTTGCCGATTTCGAATTTTCATTTGGCCGAGTTGGCATTGTGTTTTACTCGTCTCATTCAGTCAGATTCGGCTCTAAAAGGTCGTGTCACTTTGTTTTCGAGTGGTTGCATCACTTCAAACCTATTAACTCGTAATGTTTCCCGAGGGGTGGCGGCAATGATTATTTTTGAATTTTGAAATGTCCTCGGGATACCCAAAGGTCTCAAGCCTCCCCAGCCATTGATTCATTTGGTGAAGGGTCTTGATCCAACGGTCTGAGCCACTTCACCCTTTCACATTCGAGACGTTTGGGACCCTATATAAGGGTCATTGTGCATGCCTTCTTCTCATTTCTCCTTCTTCTTTAAGCTTTTTTCTTCTCCGATGATTCTGTCTTCTTCCTTCTTCCTCCTTTGTGCTCAGGTATGCCCCACCCTTTTCCCCTCTTCTTACTTCAGTCATGTCTTCTTTGAGTGTGGGTTCGAGGCATTCTGGTGGCGGCAAAATGTTGCCGTCGGAGGTTCACTTGATAGAAGAAGATTCTGACGGTGGCCATTCCTTGCGTCGTTCTAACTCCAATGGGGTTAGTGATGGCGTGTCAACGGCAAACACCGTTGCTGCGGATGTAGGAGTGATTCGCCCTTCTGTTGATTCCGCGGGTGCCTCTGGCTATCCCTGTCGAGGGGGTAATGGTCTTAGATGATTCTGAGGCTACGGAGGTGCGTCCTTTAGTTACTCGGCACACACGGCCTCCTCTCCCTCCTCCCTCTTTCCCTCAACCTATAAGTCTAAGGGTTCAAAGAAGTCCTATCTCCCTATTACTATTCCGGGCTATTTCTGGGTGAATGGTGAGGTAGGGGCTTGCTTCTCCCGGTATCAGACCGAGGAGTCCTTAATTTTTCTTTTCAGGAAATTGATTTATGTCACTCGGAGAGGTCAGGTATAGTTCATGTGGAGCCTTGTGGGCTTAACGAGCATGTTTTCTTTCGGCCCTTCTGTGTTAGTCTCATTTCACATATGTGTACGAGGCTTTGTTCTCGGCTCTCGGCATCACTGTTCCTTTTGATAGGTTCGAGGCTGATGTTCTCCGGGAGTTGAATGTTGCTCCTACTCAGTTGCATCCGAATGTCTGGGCTTCTCTTCAGGCTTTCCGGGTGCTCTATAGTAAGTTCTATATCACTCCAACCGCTCCCAAATTTCTTTACCATTATTCGATTAAGGAAAGTAAAAAGGGTGGCTTTCTCTGACCGGAATCCCTGGTCGGTCTATCTTAGGTCCTTATACCTCTTCTTGGAAAAACTTTAAGAGTGGGTTCTTCCGAGTTCAGCCGGGTCCGGAAGGGGAGATTGACTTTTTGCTATAATTGGTCATCTCGGCAGGTTGTGGACATGTCTCTTGAAGATCGGGATGACATGGTTACTCTGTGCAAGTTGCCACGTTTATTGCATTGTAAAACTATAGTGGGGATCCCTGTTTCTCGAACTCCAAGAGAGGATTGGGATAGTGAGTGCTTTCTTTACTCGGCTTTTATTTCTTTTGTACTTGTCTATTTTTGCTAACCATTTTTCTTATTATGCAGTTGTGATGGGGAAGTTTGATTTAAAAAATGCTAAAAAGATTCGGTTGGAAAAGTTGAAGAGAAAGGAGGCTGCGGCCAGGGAAGTCCAAGTCGCTTCTTCAGTTCCCCCTCCTCCTTCTCCTAAGAAGAGGAATCCCAAGATGGTTCAAAGGGAGGATGGCCTTTCCAAGAAGGCTAAGCCGAGTCCGCCTTCTGCTCAACCTGTGGCTTTCCAGGTCGAGAGGCATCCGGCTTTTCTTTCCATGAAGGATGGGCGGACTTCTTTATGGGGTAAAGACTTCAACCCCCAAGCCCTCATCAGTGCCAAGAATCTCGGTTAGGCTGACCGGGACATGTTGAGGGATGTTGATCTCCGAATCTCCATGGAGGCGATATCGCGCTTCCAGGCTTGTTCTTGGGCTATTGCCCAATTTTGGACTGAAGAGTTTGATCGCGGCCATCGCGAGCTGGTTTTGGCTCAGGATACCGCTTCAAAGGTCAAGCAGGCCTTGGTGGATGCTACTCGGGCTAATGAGACTCTACTTCATTTAGTTGAGGAGTCTCGTAAGTCTCTTGAGTCAGCAGAAGCAAAGTTGAAGGAAGCTGAGGTCCGAGAGGATGCTTTGAAGCTTTCCTTGACTCTGGCTGAGAAGTCATCTGAGGATCTCCAGGCCGAGGTGGAACGTCTCAACCTCGATGCCGAATCCCGAGGTTCTTAAAGAACTCTTCCAGGTTCTTTTCGATGAACTATTTTTCGTTGTCGGAGACTATTGAGTGTGGGATGCCAAATCAGCAAATGATGTTTCTCCATGTGAACTTTTGTACATTGTTGACTGTGATGGTGGCTACGGGTTCGGCTTTGATCCACTTCGTGAAGTAGTCAATTTCGACCAAGAGAAATTTGACATGTCCTTTGGCAAGTGGGAATGGTCCCAAGATATCCACTCCCCACATGGTAAAGGGTCGTGGTGCTGTGATGTTGTGCAGTTCTTCCGTTGGTAGGTGTGGTAGGTGAGATATGTTGCCATATTTTTGGCATTCTTCACATTTTTTCACGTACTCAGCGCAATCTTGACGCACTGTCGGCCAGTAGTATCCGGCTCGTAATTCTCGGGTGGCCATGGCTTTTCCTCCTGAGTGCATTCCACATATTCCTCTATGCATCTTGTTTACCACGTACTCCGCCTGTGCCTTCGTAATGCACTTTAGCAAAGGTGCAGTGAAGCCATTTCTGTAAAGGTCTTCTCCTTCTATCACATAGTAACTCGACCTTCTTCTAATCTTCTTGACCTCCTCTCGGCTTTCGGGGAGGGTTCCTTCTTTCAAGAAGTTCCAGACTTTGGTCATCCATTCTCGGTCTGCCTGTTGACATTGGAAACTTCTTTGTCGATGCTCGGAGCGGATACCGTCTCTTGTATGACAATTCGGTGTTGGCCTTTCTTCTTTGTACTTGCCAATTTTGATAGCACATCGGTCCTTTCATTTTGCTCTCTTACGATGTGGTTGAGTTCGAACTCGGTGAATTCGTTCTTCAACTGAGAAGCTAAGTGCTAGTATCTTGTCATCTGGGGATCCTTTGTTTGATAGGATCCATTCATCTGCCCTGTGACCAGTTTTGAGTCATTTTAGCACCTAAGGTGCTTTGCTCCTACTTCTTTAGTGAGTTTTAGCCCAGCTAATAGGGCTTCATACTTGGCTTGGTTGTTAGATGCATTGAAATCAAACCTGAGTGACTGTTCTAAAACAATCCCTTCAGGACTTTCGATTATGATTCCTGCTCCACTGCCTTTGGTGTTTGAGGAGTCATCCACGTAGAGGGTCCACCATGGTGAGGGTGTCTTTTCTACTGGTGTTAGTTCTGTAATGAAGTCGGCTAAGCATTGGGCCTTGATAGCTCCTCTCGGTTCATACTTGATGCCAAACTCTGATAGTTCTACTGACCAGGATATCATTCTTCCGGCGAGTTTTGGCTTCCTAAACACTTGTCGTATTGGGTGGTCAGTTCGTACTACCACTTGGTGGCTCTAAAAGTACATCGTAACCGTCATGCTGAAGTGACCAAGGCTAGTGCCAACTTTTTGATCATCTGATACCTTGTTTCAACCTCTTTCAGCACTCGGCTTACGTAGTAGACTGGTGTTTGAGTCTCCCGAGACTGCTAAGTATAGCACCATGTCTTTGCCGGGTTCGGGTCGAGTTAGGACTGGTGGTGAGGTGAGTAGTTTTTTCAACTTTAGGAAGTTCGCTTCACATTCTTCACTCCAGTCAAACGTTTGTTGCTTCTTGAGGAGTTGGAAAAAGGGTCTGGCCACCTCTGCCGTTCTCGGTAGAAAACGGGGTAGGGACACCAGCCTTCCAGTTAACCTTTGTACTTCCTTCATATTACTCAGGCTTCTCATGTTTATGATAGATACGCACTTCTCTAGGTTGGCCTCTATGCCTTTGTGTGTGAGCATGAAGCCAAATAATCTTCCACCTTGTACTCCGAATACGCAGTTCTCCGGATTTAGCCTCATATTATGCTTTCTGATCTCATCAAATATTTGGCTAAATCTCCTGAATGTGAGTCCGTGTTTTGGCTTTTGACCACCATGTCGTTTATGTAGACTTCTAGATTTCACCCAAGTTGCTCCGCAAATATCTTGTCCATTAGATGCTGGTATGTGGCTCTCGCGTTCTTTATACCAAATGGCATTATCGTGTAGCAATAATTAGTCATATCAGTTATAAATGTCATTTTCTCCTCATCAGCTGGGAACATGGGTATCTGGTTGTAACCGGAATAGGCATCCAGAAAGCTCAAGATAGGGTAGCCAGATGCTCCGTCCACCAGTCTGTCAATACTCGACAATGGGTATGAGCCTTTGGGGCATGCCTTATTAAGGTCTGTGTAGTCTGTGCACATCCTCCATTTGCCATTTGCCTTTTTTACCATCACGACGTTTGCAAGCCATGTGGTGTAGTGTACTTCTCTTATGAAACCGGCATTGAGTAACTTTTAGTTTCCTCTCCGACCGCTTTTCCTCTCTCGGCCCCAAGTTTTCTCTTCTTTTGGGAGATTGGTTTGGCCTCTGGGCAGATGGCAAGTTTGTGACAATGGAAGCTTGGGTCGATTCTAAGTATATCGGCTGCTGACCATGCGAACAGGATGGCATTCTTTGATAAGACTTGGGTGATTACATTCTCGATTTTGCTGGTTAGTTGAGTCTCGAGCTTTATGCATTGACCTGCTTCTCTTCCTAGCTGAAAGGATTTTACCTCCTCGGTGGGTTCTACTCTCGACTCACCCTCCCTGGGGTCCAGTTCGGCCTCGTCTGTTGGTCGTACCATGAACAAGGTGCATGCTACATGCTTTATTTTCGGTTCTGGGACCTTTTTGCCGCTGGCTATCTTTAAACTTGCCAAGTAACACTCATGGGCTGTTTCTTGATCTGCTTTTATTGTTACTATTTCCCCTTCCGTGTCGGGGAACTTCATTGCCGGGTAGGGAGTTGAGATCACTGCTCCTAACTCGTTGAGTGCAGGTCTGCCTATAAGAATATTATATGAAGTGAGGGCATTGACTAAGAGGTACTTAACTGTGATGGTCTTGGACCCCTTGTCCTTGTCATCTCCGAAAGTGGTGAGGAGGTCTATGTAGCCTCTGGTATCCACTTTTTTGCCTGAAAATCCGACTAGCTGTTTGGTGTACTGCTATATCTTGCTCTCGGGGATGTCCAGTTGTTTAAAGGTGGACCAGCACAGGATGTTGGCCAAATTGCCCTGATCTACAAGGACCTTGCATACTAGGAAGTTGGCGACCTCAACCTTGACCACCACTAGGTCATCGTGGTTGGGTTTTATCCCTTCGAAGTCCACGTCAGTGAATGTTATGGGTGGTAGGCTTCTCGGTGTTCTCAATCTTATAGAAGCCGAGTTGATTGACCAGATGTCACTTAAGTGTCTCTTCCTTGCCGAGCTCGAGCTCCCTCCTCCTGCGAATCCACCTGCTATTGTGTTGATAACACCTCGGAGCCAAGTCTCGGGGGATTACTTGGTCCCTCTTGTTGGTTCTCTTTTGTTCGACAGGATTTTCTGTCACGATCTTCCTCCTTATCTCTGGTTCATTCTCGCTCAGATTTGCAGTTGTCATATTGGATAAAGCGTCACAGCTTACCTTGTTGGATAAGTTTCTCAATCTTATCTTTAGTGTAGTGCAGTCTTCGGTGGCGTGTCCATGCACTCGATGGTATCTGCAATACTTAGACCTGTCCACTTTTTCTGGGGACCGGTTCTGAGTAGGCAGACTGATCAGTTCGGCATTGTAGGCTTCTTCTAAGACTCGACTTCTACTTTCTATCAAGGGAGTGTAGTGAGCGAATCTGGCTCGAGGCTGCTTATCGGCTATGGATCTGCTGCTCGAAGTTCGCTCTCGACTTATTACTGTTTTCTCGCGTTCCTCATGCTTCTTACGAGATTCCCCTCTGATGCATTCTCAGAACTTCGTCATTTCCTCTATCTGAATGTACCCTGTTGATAATCTTATATTATAGTTGTCCTTTTTTTGTTTTTTGTATTATGTTTTCTTTTTCCACAAAAAAATTATAATATAATTGAATAATCTTGTGTTGTTTGAAATCAATTTTTTTTTAAATATTTGAATAAATTTTAATAATATTATTTTAAAACAAAAGGAATAACTGTTTTTTTCTTTATAATTCTAAATTAAAAAAGGTTAAAAGGGATTACAAGTAAAGCAATGAGAATAAAAATGAAAAAAAAAATAGCTTATAAACTATAAATTAATTGTAAAGTAGCTAATAAAATAAATTAAAAAATATTAATATAAGTTCATATACTAAACAAAATTATTTTTATCGAATTAACTTAATTATAAGGTAATCAAATTAACTTCTAAACTGATAGAATAATTTGCCAAACATCTTCTCAATAGTGGAGACTTCATAGATCTCTTGCAGTAGACAATTACTTGATGGAGGCAAAGCATCATGATTGAAGGGTTAGAAAAGAACCATAATAGATCTGTCACTCTCTCAACATGGGTCATCAAGACTTAATTACTATTAATTACCATCATATCAGTTGCTCGTTTTCACAAAAAAGCCAACAATCAATTACAACCTAGCTACAAGTAAATAAATTTTAACATGCCCCCACTTTGAAATAAAATAACAATAGCCTTTAAAAAAAAAAAAAGAAATAAAATAACAATAACTATGTCATTCTACTATGAAATGTGGCTAATTTTAAAAGAACTACATCTGACCCCAAAACACCTTACACGGAGAGAGGTTTCGTGTTAAAAGGCAAGGAGTTACCAGTTGAGTTGATGTCCTGATTAATCTCTCTACTTTTTTTTTTAAAGCGATTAATCTCTCTCCTTAGGCCTAGTAAATCCTCTCTTTTTTTTTTTTTTTTTTTTTTTTTTTTAAGAAAAGGAAAGGATCCAAGAGGAGTATTAAATTTTGAGGAATATTAAAAATCAGATTAGACTGATAGATTTAACATCATGATGCGATTAATTTTTCGGTTCGATTATGTAGGTTGGCCATGCATTGATATGATCGGTTAAATTAATTGAATTATGACTCAAAGGTCTTACTGATTCAATTCTCAATTCTCAATTATGTACCCTAAAAGACGTCCCCTAGCTACATTGCCTACTCTTAGGCTTATTTGTCCCTAATTGATCTTAAAGATAAGAAACACATCGTGATCCAATTTTACTTTTTTTCCCCCTCCAGGTATAAAGATATTACGAAGATCGATTTAATTAGATTCATACAAGCTATAACATGTGTAATTCCAGGAAAGCAAAACGATGAATAATCTAATTACCATTTACCAAAGAGGTCATCAACTCGTAAATGTTGACGTACTTAAATATAAACTTTTAATTTAAAAGTGTAATTTGCAACATAATTAATTTAATTACTATTAAAAAGGATAAATTATATTGTAGTTAATGTAATTTCAATTAAAAAGGTAATTTATATCATAATTAATTTATTTACTATTAAAAGGTAACTTTTTTGAAAAAGTAAATTGTATCTTGAATTAACTATACACCAAAAACTTGTTTCAATCGTGTTAATTTATTTTTTCATAAAAAAATAACATAACGAAAACAAGTTTTCTTTGTATTATTTTAATGGAAACACATTTTCGTTGTGCATTATTTAGAATGAAAATGTATTTTCATGAAGGATATTTTGATAAAAAAAATTTATAAAAAAGTAAGAGGTGAACTTACTGAAAAGGGGAGGCGAGAATAAGAGTTCCCTTGGATCAGATGTAGCTTTTGAAGACCCTAATTCGATTTGATTTGGACAGTTGTTTCCTGTGCTCCCTTCCCATAATGTAAATTACATTTCATATTAGTCTTTCTAGAATGTAAAAAGTTACATTGTAGAATGTAAAAAGTTACATTGTAAAAAAATTTATCTATAATGTAAAATTACATTTCGAATTAGTCTTTCCAAAAGTTTAAAATTAAATGACGTAGGAAGCAAACTTTAAGCAGCAGGAAGCAAGTGCCTTTGGTTTGAGGTAACTCACTAGCCCCTATTCTGGTGCTATCGTATACGTACGAGAAGACATTATTATGCATTTCATGTATGTAACATATATATTCCAAAGTACCTATATATTCCACATTATTGAATCAAATTGAATGAGATATATAGTTTGGTCAGTATGTAACAAGCGACAAAGGTGGGTCCTCATATTTATATTCCTAATAATTTAAGAAGAAGTGTATATGTTCCAAAGGTGGGGTTCTCATATTTACTCACGTGAGAGGTTCTCAGATCTGAGTTGGTAGCAGTTACCCATCACGGACCATAAGAGAGATACATATATGGGTTTTGTATTATCAGATCATATGGTCGTGACTGCTGCGTAAGTAATTAGTTAGCAACCATGCCCAAAATGGGAAACCTTGTTGGAAAATGTAAAAACACATAAATGAAATTTTAGTATGATAAAAAAAATATGAAATTTTAGTTGTTTTCTTTAATTTCTACCTTGAAAAAAATTCCATAAATTGATTTATTGTGATTTTTTTTATGTTTACGTTAGATATTTATAAAATATAAATAAACCGTGGATCCCGGGTTTTCTCTCTGGTTAATTATACAAAGAAAGAATAATAATTTTTTTTAAATAATATCAATTCTTTAATCATACAAAATAACATTAAGTTTATCATTGTGCGAATTATCAAAATTATATCTGTAAATAAGTTCAACTATTAGTAAATTATTCTTATTTAATCTGTTAAATGTTAGATGAAGTTCGTCTTTATTAATTAAGCAAATAAGTTTAAATTTAAAATTAAATTTAATTATTTAAATGAGTCAAACTTATGTTTTATAAATTTGATATTAACAAATCATAAATAATATTGAAATAACTTATGTATGTCAGGTTGAGAGTTTGTCACTCATAATAGTTTTAGATACATAATTATATTAAATATTTAAATTAAATATTTAGAAAAAGAATTTGTTATCCATAATAATTTTACAACCCTTATTTAGTACACTATGGAGTTTGGGATAGGTACGTAGAACAGCTTTGCTGCTTAAGCCTTAGTGTTATTACTGTTTTCAGTATACACTTGGTTATTTTATTAGTTAGGATTGTGAGGAGGTGTTTACTTGCAATTTTGTTTCTATTTTCACTTTTTAATTATAAAATTGACATATTATTTTCATTATGTTTTCTATTTTTTAATATTTGTACAGGAAATACTGAAAATAATTTTTTTTTGTTTTCTCCGTTTTCTGTACAAATTTTTTAAAACAGAAAATAAAATGAAAACAAGGTGATAATTTTGTAAATTAAAAGATGAAAATAGAAAATGAAAATAGAAAACAGAAAACAAAATTACAAGTAAACGTCACCTTATTTCTTAGCACATGCCATATTTTGATTAAAAAATTCAAACTTATTTTCATAAAGTGATTGTTGTAAGGTATATTCCTGCTATTTTTCAGGGGATAACAATTCTTTCTAGCTATGAATTAAAGTAATCTTCTTCTAAGTTAAATTATTTTTTGTTGTCTCTTTCCCATTATTTTTTTTTTCTTTTCATGTGAATAACTTATTTTCACTTCAATAGTCATTCCTCAGGAAAGATTTTTTTGTCCATTTGTCTAGAGTTCTTATTGGGTGTATGAATCGAAGTGGGGTTTGATTCATCGTTGTCTAGCCAATAAAATAGGATAAAGTATATGTTATTATTCACATACTAAATGAAACATGTCCCAAGCCAGCAACATTCATACATGAATGAGTTATATTTTTAAAATGTTATGTATTACATTCAAAAGCAATGATACATGATTAGTAACTTGAGTTAATTTAATTTTACAAATTATAAAATATCATAGTTCTTGAAATTATAAAACAACAATAATTCTAGTCTTTAACATTATTATGCAGTGATTTTACTCTCTGAAATTACAAAAAAAAAAAATAGTAATAATAAAAATTACCAACATTTAGATAATAAAATGCTCTTTTTGTAATTTTTGGAAATAAATTAATTGATATTCATACTTTTAAAGACTAAATTAGTAAACATATTCTATATCATCAAGTCATATTTAAATGTAGAGGAGTGTTAGCGACACTCTCTTTTAGACACTCTTCCTGAAATTGATTGAAAATCACCAATTTTGGTGGATCCCAAAATAGGTGATTTCCAATAAATTTCAACCAATCATAACTAATCATAGGGAAAGTGTCTAAAAGAGAGTGTTAGAGATAATGTCGCTACCATTTCTCTTAAATGTATATAAGATTATATCATAATTAAAAAATTAAAAAAGTGACATATTCAATATAATATGGAATATTAATCCTACTAGATAACCTACTTGTAAGAGGTTGGATTTAGATAGTTTGTGTGAAATTTTAAGTTCAAATGTCGGTATCGTTATTTTAATTTTTTAAATAATAATAATAATAATAATAATAATGTATCTTATGTTGCTCTTATTTTCCTCTTGAATTCAGATATGTCGAAAAGCTGTGAAATGTTACATAATACATTCATTTGGACTTATTATTAATTTCTATAAAGAAAAAAGTTGAACCAAATTGACATTAAAAAACCTACTGGACAAAATCTAAAAAATGGTTACAACTTTAAAACTAATTGAACTCATACCCAATAATAGGAAAATCTTGACAGGAAAATAAAAGACAGTAAAGTAGCTATATATGTAAAGAATAAAAATTTACCATCATATAATGAAAACTTAATTACTACAAATGGGTACACACAAACATAGAGGCAGAATTTTGTTAAGTGCGTGTTTATATTAGTATTTTACTGCGTGTTTTTAATTTTAATTGTTTGCATTGAATTTTTCAAGTTTTTAATTATTTAAATTAAGTCTCTCACCTTAATTAAACTTCATCAAATAATTAATAAAAATGTAACAAAACAAAGGTGAAATATATTATTAGTTTGTATAAATTTATAAAGAATAAAATCTGAATATACCGTAAAAAATCTGAATATTTATATAAAAAAAAAGATTTCCATTACATTTTATATATATATTTTTTTATTTTTATTTAAACCTTTTATATATTTTTCTTTTGTGATCAATCTATACTAGTTGATAAAACTTTTTATTGTTAATTCCTTAATTAATGGCGTTAGACCATTAGTTTGGCGAGACTTAATTATATTTAAATGCAGCACAACTCAGTTCCCAAATATCATGTATTCAAACTTTAAAAAAAAAAATGTCAAGAGGAGTAGTTTTATAGTTTTAATATCTAAAACAAAAAACATTTTTAACTACAAGATATGTATAGAGGGGAAAAGAAAATGAACTACAAGAACAGTAAAATAAAACGAGGGTGAATAATAATCAACAATTTTTATGAAAAAATAAAAATAAAAAAGTGGAAAGTGGGGTTTGTTACAGTTAAAAAGGGTCCCACATGACACCTCTCTTACTAATGCCACCTTCTCTACCGCCTTAATTATAGCTTTCTTTTTTCCGCATTTATCTTCTTTTTATATCAACTCTTTCCATTTTCATTCTCCACCTCTCTTCTCCGGCGACCCTCGCCGGAATCTCACCGGAAAATCCGGCCGGAAAATTAAACTTCTTTTCTTACAAAAATTCACCTTCCTTAACATTGTACTTCCAAGTAACACACAGTTCACAACACTCTTTTAGATAGTTTCTTCTCTTGTTCTTCGGTGTTGCTATTCATTCACTTCAGCAATGCAATTGAAAACCTGTGAATATTAGACCCATTTTAAGGAATTTCAATTTCAATTCACAAATTTGCTTCTGGGTATTCTTCACTATCCAAGCTCATGGTTGCAACTTGCATGATCTTGAATGTAGTATAGTAGTAGTAGTAGTTGTTATGTGAAAGTCACAATGCTAACAATCTTTTAGTGCTGTGGATTCTGAAAATTCAATGAGGTTTTATGGTTTCAAGGTGTCACTTGCTGCTGTGAGTTAATTCTGAGCGTTTCCTTGTTTGGTGGGGTGTGGGGGTTTAATGATTTCTTCTTTTGGTTTCAGATTTTAATTACTATTGTGAGGTCAATGGTTTTCTTTTAATTAGCATTTAATTTTTTAGTTGAAAGTTCCAAATTTCAGGCCTCAACATTGGTTTTGGCCTTGATTCATGGCATTTATTAAGCATCAATAAATTCAAGATTTTTTGTTTTGTTTTGTTTTTAATTTTGTGTGTGATTCTTGTTATTGTTGTATTTTTAAGCCTTTGATTGAAGACTGAGGAGTTACGCTCACGCCACTGATTGGGGTGTAAGCAGAGAAAGTGAAGGGAAATAAAAAAGGCAATGATGTTGAGGTGGGCAAAGGTTTCTGATGGAAAAGGTGATCACTGTGACAGTGAGGAGATGGAGATGGGGTTCAATGTTTTGGGTGGTGATGAGATTGTGAAGTCCAAGAGGTTGATTGTGAGACCTAGGATCAAGGTGTGGATGGCCCGTGCCATCACTACAGTGATTCTTTGGACTTGTGTAGTTCAGCTGATGGCAACTGGGGAGTTGTGGGGACCAAGGTTGTTGAAGGGCATGCCTTATTGTTTCAGCCACCAAGATGCATCTCCAGCTGTGGCAAAGGCTTATGTTCCAGCCAAGGTTTTGCTCCCACCAAAAAGTAAGTTCTTGGTTTTTCATATGATTGTTGATGTTTCTGTAGCTATCTCTTGACCATTAAGGATTAAGGTTTTAAATTGGGGTTGCGGTCACAATATCAATTTCATCACGATTTTTTATATTGCGGGAAACAGTGATATATACGTGGATGCAACCATAATTGTGATCGCAGACACCCTAAAAACCTTGATGTTGTGGTCAAAATTGCAATCACAAATTGTTTTTTAAACCTTGTTAAGGATTTCTTTAAAATAAGGAAATTCCTTACTAGATGGTCTGTGATTCTTCTTCAAAGAATGGTGAACATTGTATATATATTTGCTAAATTTTTTTTTGACTACATATGAATGAGCGCTGAATTTGATGATTCTTTTCATCAGGGATTCATAAGAATAATGGTTATCTTATGGTTTCGTGCAATGGAGGACTCAACCAAATGAGAGCAGCAGTGAGTGCCAGTGCTGTGTTAAATTCACTGCAGGCATTAACATTCAAAGTCTGATTCTGTCTTTCTCAAAACTTTGTTTTAACTTGTACAGATATGTGACATGGTTGCTATTGCAAGACATTTAAATGTTACTCTTATAGTTCCGGAGCTGGATAAATCGTCTTTCTGGGCTGATCCAAGGTTTGCACATTTACTATTCCTACATCATGATTTTAGTTCAGGAAGTGTTTCTATGTATGATTATCATCCTGATTTCTTAATTGAAATGTTGTCCTCATTTCTGTTACCTTGATGTGGCAGTGAGTTCCAAGACATATTTGATGTGGATAATTTCATTGGATCCTTAAGAGATGAAGTTAGAATATTAAAGCAACTACCACCTAGGCTCAAGAGAAGAGTTGAACTAGGATTATTCTACTCATTGCCACCAGTTAGCTGGTCTGATATTTCATACTATGAAAAGCAGGTCTTTACTGGGCTAACATGGTTTCTTTTATAATTTTATTACTCAATATTTTTGGTTACTTGAATGCAACTAATTTTCCAACTTGCTTATCACAGATCCTTCCTCTGTTACTGAAACACAAGGTTGTGCACCTAAATAGAACCGATGCTCGACTTGCGAATAATGGACTGCCTCTGGAGATTCAAAAGCTGCGATGCCGAGTAAATTTTAATGCTCTGAGGTTTACTTCCCAGATAGAGGAACTTGGTAGAAAGATAGTCAGAATTTTGAGGAAAAACGGGCCCTTCCTTGTACTTCATCTTAGATATGAGATGGACATGTTGGCCTTCTCTGGCTGTACTCATGGATGTGACAGCAGGGAGGTGGAGGAACTCACAAGAATGAGGTATGTTAAATACTGAATTACTGTGTCAGTGTCAATTTTGTTTTTCTAGTTACCCTTTGAATGTAATCTTGGAAAATTGTAATTTTCAGATATGCTTATCCCTGGTGGAAGGAAAAAGTCATTAATTCTCAGCTTAAGAGACAAGATGGTTTATGTCCTTTGACACCTGAGGAAACTACACTAGTATTGACAGCTCTAGGCATAGATCAAAGTATTCAAATTTATATCGCTGCTGGAGAAATATATGGTGGAGAGAGAAGGATGGCAAGTTTGCAAGCAGCTTTTCCTAATGTGGTCAGTAGAAAGTAGCAAAATCATACTTCTATATGTATATGTGTGAATTTGTAATTTGTAAACTGTATATGCTTTAACTGCAACAGGTGAGGAAGGAAACTCTGTTGGAACCTTCTGATTTGATGTATTTTCAAAACCACTCATCACAAATGGCTGCACTGGATTACCATGTTTCTCTAGAGAGTGATATATTCATTCCAACATATGATGGCAACATGGCTAAAGTTGTGGAAGGCCATCGAAGGTATTTCTTACTACAATGGCAGATGTTTTACTATGAGTCATCTTCTCAGTGACCTCATCCTTTCATGTGTGGCTAGATGTTTTAATTTCATTTAGGCTCCAAGTCTATAATGAACTCTATGATGACATATTTTTTCACCTTTTGAAAAATGCTATCTGATAATATAAGGAAATTCATGATTGATTCAAGTTTTCAACAACTTAACAACCATTATACTCTTACTGTGGATTTAATTTTGTCCATGCAACACTATCTGAGTCACAGAGTGCACTTGCAAACCAAGCCTCTTTCTTTTTCTAAATTTTGTTATTGATGCCAAAACTATCACGTTTAGATTGCATGATATCATGCTTTTTCTTTTCTCTTTTTACTAATATCATTCTTTCTGCTCTTCAGATTTTTAGGCTTCAAAAGGACTATATTACTGGATAGAAAGCATTTGGTGCACCTCATAGACCAATACACCAAAGGGTCATTAAGCTGGGATGAGTTTTCCATTATGGTGAAGAAAACTCATGCCAATAGGATGGGAAACCCCAAAAGAAGAGTTGTCATCCCAGACAGACCCAAAGAAGAAGACTATTTTTATTCCAATCCTCAGGAGTGTTTGCAATTCCAAGATGAACCATTCAGCAACACGTGATCTTTTCTCATCTAACACGTGTCTCCTCTATACAGTTTCCTCCATCAGAAGGCAATGCCAATTGGTATTTACTTCAGTGGGAGGGCCCTCATTCTGTACATGAAGTAGGTTTTCAATGAACACAAGGAACTGTGTGCGGCTATTCCTCACTAGAATCGTTAAGATAAATTGGATAAATTTCATGTTTTGAGGAACAGGCTCTTGTGTAAAGCAACAACAAAGTGGAGTTATATCTTCTATACTGTAAAGAAGAGCAAAAGATATATAGAGTACTTTTACTATTAACTTTTTCTCTTTTTCTAATTTCAAAGATGGTTCTTCACATAATACTCATAGTTGAGCCTTGAAATAATACATGTAAAAGAACAACGCTGAAGTCTCTTCGAACCTTCTTGTCTATTAAGATATTGTATTTGCTTTATGCTGCATATGATAATTGTCTGCGATTATGTTTGTGGACCAAAATAAGATTAAGTGGGAAGAATCTAAAATGGGGTGGTAAGACTCAAAAATAGTTCGTTGAAGGCTATTGGTGGGCCATGAGTCATGATTAGCATTATAATATTTTTTTTTTGTATCGTTTTAGGAATAACAGCTACTTTTGTGGTTTAAGCAGGGCTAGAACAACCAACTTCAAGCAATTCTTAATGGAGACTCATGGTGGAGAGGTGTCCTCTTATTTCATATGGCTCTTGTAAAGTGAGAAATTCACTTTAAAGAAAAAAAGTTAAGTAATCTCAGTTGTTGATGAAAAAATCCATTGTAAACATTAGGTATGAGCATAACAAATCTTGAATGTGTTGAAATATTAACTATCATTCTTCTCGTCAACAACTGAAATTAGTTACTTTATTCTTATTCATATTAAGAAATTCAAATTCATTTCATATAAGGATTTGGATTCTCTTACAGAGTAACATGATATGATTATAGGAATTTTTATCAAACATAATTCCTAAATCTTAATAAAAGTTGTGTTTATTTTTTCATCATTAACACAAATTAGGTTACTTAAAAAACCTAACTAGAGCCGTCAAAATGGCCCGGCCCGGCCCGGCCCGACCTTGGCCCGCGTGGGTCATGGCTAAAAAAGCCCGCAGGGCCAAAAAGCCCACAAAGCCCTGTGGGCTAGGGCTAGCCCATGGGCCTTAAGTTTCAATACTATGACATACTTTTTTTAATACTCAAGTTAAGGTCAGCCGAAAAAAATCCTAATTGAGGTCGGTTGAAAACAGCCTCGACAGAGGTTGGCCGAAAACAGTTTCGGTCGAGTCGGCTGAAAACTGTCCCGACAGAGGTTAGTCAAAAACTGTCCCAGCAAAGGTTAACAGAAAATGCCTTGGTTGAGATAGACCGAAAATAACCCTAGCCGAGGTCGACCAAAATAAATCCTAGCCGAGGTTGCCTGAAATAGTCCAGGGCGAGGTCAGCTGAAAATAACCCTGGTTGAGGTAGGATGAAAACAGTTTCAGCCGAGGTCGGCCAAAAATTTCCCTTGCCGAAGTCGGCCGAAAATTGCCACGACTAATTGTTGATTGAAAATGTCCCAGCCGAGGTCGTCGAAAATAACCCTAGTTGAGGTCGGCCAAAATTAACCCTAGTTGAGGTAGTTCGAAAACAGCCCTGGTCGAGGTCAGCCAAAAATAGTTCAGCTCGTGGCCAGCCGAAAATTGTCCCTACCAAGGTCGGCCAAAAACTTCCCCGACCAAGGTCGATCGAAAATAACCCTAGCCAAGTTCGGCCGAAAACAACCCCGGTCAAGTCGACCGTAAAATGCTCCGTCCAACATCGGCTGAAAATAACTTTAGCCGATGTCGACCGCAAATAACCCTAGCCGAGGTAGGCCAAAAATAACCCTAGCCGATGTCGGCCGAAAATAATCCTAGCCGATGTCGGCCAAAAATAGTTTCGGTCTAGGTCGGCCTAAAATTACCCTAGTCGAGGTCACCAAAAAACAACAATGACAAAGGTTGGTCGAAAACAGCCCGGTAAAGGTCGGTCAAAAACTGCCCTGGCCGAAATCGGCCAAAAATAATCCTAGTCGAGGTCACAAAAAACAACGATAACCAAGGTCGGCCAAAAAAAATCGCGATTGAGGTTGGTTAAAAATTGCCTCGGCCGAAATCAGCCTAAAATAACCCTAGCCGAGGTCATTGAAAACAACCCTGACCGAAGTCAATCGAAAATGTCTTTGCTAAAGTCGGTCAAAAATAGCCTCGGTTGAGGTCTACAAAAAATGCTCTGCTCGAGAGCGAACGAATAGCATGACTTGTGGGGCTAACCCCTTAAGCCCTGGCCCTGACCCCATATTAAGTGGGACTTTGTGGGTTAGGGCCTTTTAGGGCCCTCATTAGAAGGGCCAAAAGCTCCTAGGGCCATTATGATGGGCCAAGTGGGGCTGGCCCTAGGGCCTAGGACCAAAATGACAGCTCTAAACCTAACGTATTTTAGTACCACAAGATTCGTCACCATACAAATGTAGGAAAAAAGTCATTGTATGCAGTCTTATCCTTACATATGCAAATATGTTTTTCGAACCCATGACTAATCGGTCATCAGAATACAACTTTATCATTGTGCCATAACTCGCCCTCATTAGGTTACTTAACAACAAGAAAAATTCAAAATCCTTTCATATACTTTTTTCCATTTGCTTTTTAAGTGTTGGGGGTGTTGGTTGACCTTTGCATCCCGCGTGTCCATCTCCTTATATTTTATTCTGCGGCAGTACCGCTGCAATTTTATATTATCATTATCTCAAGTCTGAAGTGGGCTTTTACCCAATTATAATGATCCCCTATAGATTGCTTAATGCTTACATTTTAATTTAAGCCTCCTTCCTTCTGTTTTATTAAATTAATAATCACATTAATTTGGAGGATAGAGTTCGTTTAATCCAATAACGATTTCACATTACGATTACTTGGGAAGTGCATCACCAAGACGTCACCATCCTTAATTTTTCAATGTGTATATTACATTACATGCTGCTTGTTCTAGTTATAAGATAATTACTCTTTTTTTTTTTTTTTTTTGGATAAGAAGATAATTACTCTGATGTGGTCCTGAAAGCATATATAACATGGTCCAGCACACTGCTAGGCCAGAGTAATTGAAATTGTCTTTAGTGGAGCAGGTCCAACACACCCAGACAGCAAGATGCCATTTAACATAAAGGAAGCAGCTGAGTCCAAAAGGATCAGCACTACTATTTATAAGTTAATATTTAGGTGTATGAATCCAAGTCCCAGCTGGATTTATTTCTTTTTGTGAAAAAAATATTTATTTTTGTTCGTTTTTATGATATGTAACTAACTACTTTCAAAATTTGAGGACTCGATCCTCTAATAAGTTTTCTTTGTATTTTCTATTGCAAGTGTATTCCAATTAAATTTGAGGGCACTGCTTAAGGAATTAAAAGGAGAAAGAATTTATTGTGCAAATCATGGGAGAGCGCAAAAAAAACTATGGATAACACAATTTTGCACATCCCAATAAAAATATTTCTCTTTTTAGTTTCTTAATTAGCGCCCTTAGGACACTGGTTAGCATTTGCCTAAATTTTATTGGAGCTAAATTTATATACAATGACACTATTAGCACAAACTTATAATGTCTATATTAATTGTTTAAGTTTGTTAGACAGAATATATTAACAAACACAATTCTAATGCTTAATATTTTTGTCTACATGTAATTAAAAGATTTTTTTTACCAATGCTAAATAGTAACCAATATCCTAAAGGTACTAGCTAGTTAAGAAATCAAAAGATTTTTTTAATTAAAAAATGTTATTAACCAACTCCCATCAAGATTTTCAATTCACCTATAGCATGACTTTTAATAAAAAAAAATATTTATTAACTCACTAATAAGTGCCATTAGGACACGAGGAGTATTAGGAATACACTTTCTAACACACTCCTTGAAACACACTCTCTCTAATTAGTTAAAATTTATTAAAATCTACAAAATCAGGAGAGAGAATAATTAAATATGACGTAGGATCCACTAAATTTTGTCATTTTCAATAAATTTTAACCAATAAGATAGAGTGTCTAAAAGAGTGTGTCAAAGAGTGTCTTCTTAGGACTTTGCTTGCTTTGCAAAACTAATTTTTTTGGGTACTAGCAAATATTGCACTGACCACTTCTGGACATTGCTCCAAGGTTAATTAGATTTTTAAATGGATTTTTTGAAGTTAGTACTTTTTTTTTATACCATAATGGCAATAAGGATCGAACCTAAGTGCTCATGTATCTATCCCAACCCCTAACTACTATGTCGAACCTAGTGGTTTTGTAAAGTTAGTATTTAGTACTGCTCCTTTGACATTCAAGTTTTATCTAATAGCTACCAAAATAAATCATTCAAATAAAAGAGAAAAGGAAGAAAAAATTAGTGCCAAAGCCAAAACAGATCTTTCCTTTTGAACAGTGCAACATAGTACTTTATATATATATATATATATATATATATACTAGACATTTCTTTCTTCATCTATTTAATGCCATATTGTAATAAATATCAAATGTTGCCTGCTCATGGTCATGAAAGCCATTTTAATTTTATGAGCAATCAAACTATATATGGCTTGTTCAAGAGTCATGCAAGCTAGATTTTCCCTTCATTTTTTTTATCCGTGGGAATCAAAGACAGATACCTGGGTTTACAACAACTCACGCATTTACTCAATCAACTAAGTTAGAACCCCTACTCAGTTGATTTTGTTACGTTTCTTAATTCAGGCGAGAGAAAGAGGTATTGGGCCTATTGGCTGGGCTCAATTCATTTTTGCCTAGATGGTTGCATACAGAGATAAGGTGTACATTTTTCATGATTTTGGTTTTGAAATATGGACAATCCGAAATAAAATGTTGCATATGTTTGAATTTTTGAAGAACTTATTTTTCTTTTTAAAGGCTGCGTGCTTCATGCTTGATAATTTTGTAAAGAATTTTTCAACCATTTAATGGGTCAGTGACATTTAAAAAATGAAATGAATATAACCTTTTAACATTGTCCTACTTATGTTCACACATTATTCAACGAGTTTGACTACATTCACTCTTGTACAAAATGTAGTCTAGTGATGAACATTGGAATTAATAATAATCTGCAGCAAATCCCCTGTTCTACACAGTACTGCATCCCTATTGGCTCCAGTGTGCCCAGTGCTTTTAGCATTTGATGTGTCAAAATCAAAGACAACCAATGCATAATTACCACAGTACATATATTTAATACAAATTTTGCTGTCTTGAACAGAATGAGGTACATGATCTACAATGTTGCATTCCTTTAGACTATACTACAACAATATACTGAATGCAAGTGCCAAGTTACAAACTATTGAAGAAATAATGTTCATGATAAAATAACAATTGAGATAAGAAGCATTGTTCCTAGTTCCCACATCCATGCAGAAAAAAAAAACGGTAAGAGGAAATCCTAGTTGAATTTTATAACAATCAGATCTTCTCCCTCTGAATAAAACAGGTGAATTTTATTGATCGTTGAGTTCAAAAAAATAGTTGAGTTCTACCCAATGTTACATAAATTAGAGTCTATGCAACAGGAATAAGCAGGGAGTTTTTTTTATTCATATGAATTAAACTCAGGTACCAAAGGATTTACAACAACTTATGCACATTGTTCAACCAACTGAGCTAAACTGTCTTGGTAAGCAGGGAATTTTCCTAGCAAAAGGAATTATTATTGAACTAAACCTTATATTCACTACTTAGATCATGCTAGATTACATACAAATTGTAGGATCAAAATATTATTCTGTATTTTGCAATTGAGAACTTGAGCTCAAAACTACACAACGTTACACATGATTCTCGACTAGTAAATAGTTTCTTAAATCATTGAGTTCCAAAATCACATTTAAATAGCTTTCCTACTTCTCTGACTCAAAACTTAATCCAGTAGGCAATAGTTGGATGCAACAATTGATTTTATACATAACTGAAGAGGAAGTGATTCCATTATCAATTGTTAGATGCAGCGTCAAGCTCTTCTAGATCATCAAATTGATTTTCTTTGTTGTTAACTTCTCCATTGCTTTCTTTATTTACACCATTTATCCCAGGGAAGAATCCAGATGATAACAAGTCATCCTCATCTAGATCTTCATTTTCCTTCTCTTTTACTTGTGAAATTGAACCAGTGTCTGTCCAATGGCAGAATAAACTTGAGAAGTTGAAGAACTTGAAGAATTCTTTGATGTCTCAAAGGATTTATGCCTCAAACAAGAACATTCAGGGACTAGATGTGAGAGAAAGGATAATGGTTTAGAATTTCTTGATGCTTCTATGATTCCAACAAGTAATGTTTTTCTCAGATGCCTGACTTTAGCCATTTATGATTGTCTTGATAAATTTGGTAATGAATCTCTTTAATAAGTTTGGCAGCTTCCTTTCTGCATCAACCGAAGTAATATTGCAAAGTATTCAGAATTGCAAATCCTCACCAACTTTCGAATAACATTACTTATGCTTGTTTATAATCTTCCTATAAGCTCTAGTTAACCAATTTCAATAAGTTTCATAGTTAAGCTTATGAACAAACTAGAATTTAAACCCGTGCGTTACATGGGATCGTTTAATTTTTTTTTAATTTTTATATATTTATTAAATTTCTTTATGTAATTAAATTTATTTTTTTATAATATATATATATATATATATATATATATATATATATATATATATTAACATTGAAATGAAGTTTTTTGTGTTTAAAAAATGTTTTTTTTATTATGAGTTGGTAAAAATTAAAATAAATTATAAATATGCCAAATATTTATTGATTGATTAAATTATTATGAAAAATATATGCAATATATATAGTGTGATTTTTTTAAATATAAACATTTTTATTTAATTTAAATTAGCATCATTAACAATATAGTTGGTTTTAAATATAAATATATATATTTTTGGTTTGTCTACATTGATTTTTTTTTAAATTAAACAAATAAATTACATCGAAACAACTACATGAAATTTATCTAATTAATAATAAAATATTTCAAACTCACTTTTTGAGATTTTTTCTCAGCGTTCACGGCTAACAAAAGTTAAGATATACTATATTTTTACAAATTAATATTGTAATTAATGTGGGTGACGGAGCACTTACGCCTTGTTATTTCTAACTTACTATATTTCGTAATTGATAATGCTCCTAGTGACTTTGATCGTGGAATTGTATAGGGATAGGGGGAGATTATGCGGTGATTGAAATAACAAATGAGTTGAAATGTAGTGATTGATTTTTTTTTTTCCTTACCAAATTTGATTATAATATAATTTATTAGAGAAAGGGAAAAATCTTAAAAGTAATCATATTAATTAAAATTAATTGTTATAGAAGATTTGTAAAGCGTGAGAGTAATCATATAGATAGTTCTCAATAAAATTAATTAAAAAATATTATAGAATATTTTTTAATTAAAATATCTATAAGCATGTTTAAAAATAAATAAAAAAGAAATATTAAAAGGCAATCACAATCATTAAACTAGTAATAAACATTACTCCAATAATTTAAATTTAATTTTAAAAGCATCAATTGCTTAATAACAATAATACATAATGACAATTAAACAATAAAATTTGGAATCAATTTATTCTTTTTTTTCATTTGTCTTCAATTTCCAAAAGCCCCTTCTCCTTTGTATCATTTGATTCTTCTTCCTCTCTGATTGCAGCCTAACCTGAAAAAAATTATTAATATTTCAAATAAATTATTAGCATTAAAAAATATATTACATGACTGACTGTAGTGTAACTAAAGATCAAAATAGAAGTTGAGACCTCTTCATCAATTAGCACCATATTTGTGCTAATTAATTCTTTATTCCGATAAATATTAAAAGCATCCCACAGTCGCGAAACTCGAACCTTTATGATGCTTTCATTTGTCATAGAAGAAATATTATTCAACAAAATATATCTGTCAAAAGGTATTAAAGATGTTTAATAAAATTCTTCATTTTTAATAGTAGAAAATTGTTACTTCTTGATTGTGTTTATGCATATAGCCTTTGCTTCTTGAATATTACGGAAAGTAGCGTTTGTTTCTTGATCATTGTTGGAGGTAGTCATTCTTTGCTAGCATAGGAGTAAGAAATAATATAGGAATAGGAATAGTGTTGAAAAGATGTAAGAAGATAAATTCTGTCAATATGAAGTTGAAACATGGTATTTATAAAGTTCATGTATTGAATAGTAATTATATTAGTAATTTATTTGACTGTTATGAAGATGAAAAAAAATTATATTTTATTATTATTATTTTTATTTGTGAATTAATCATTGATTGAATTAATAGTACTATAAAACAATTTCACGAATAAATAATAAGCTACGTTTCTTTTTTGGATCTTTACTTTGATTCCGCATAGCTACGTTACTTTTAAGTTCTATAGTAATAATTTTAGATGTCAATAATTATATGAAATAAATTAATAACATTTTACCAGAGGAGTGTAAGAATGCTCTCTGGTTTGATTTCATCGGAACTGTTTACCCCCACAATGTTATAGTCTAGTTTGGCCTTTCTAATAAAAAGAAAATGAATAACATTTTCAGAACTGTTATCGTTACTTTTATTACTATTACTATAACCAAGAGTTATTGTTGGGTTTTGAACGAATAGGAGATCTTTTTTGTTTCTCCATTTGACGTGATCCTTAAGCTTGGCGTGATACACATTGTATGGTGTTAATTTTGGAAAAACAATAATCATATGAATTAAATTAATAACGTAACGTTTTTAAAACTGTTATAAATTTTATTTGAATTAAATTAACATTCTATTATTAAAGTAATTAAATTAAAAATGAAAGGTTAACGGAACTTATGGTTAATCATAAACCCATAATTATTTCACTGTTAATATCATATTTTAAAATAGAAATATGATAATTATTTGATTATTTTAAAATCAAAATGATAAAATATGAGTATTTAATTAAAAATGTATTTTATTATTATGAGTTGTTAATATAAAAAATGTATTTTATTACGAGTTGTTAAAAATTAAAATAAATTATAAATATGCTGAATATTTATTTATTGGTTAAATTATTATAAAATAATTATTTTAATTTATTTTAAATAATAATAGATTTAAATTATTATTTTTAAATTATTTTAAATAATAATATATTTAAAATATGTTGTCTTAAAAATGTATTTTATTATGAGTTGTTAAAAAGTAAAACAAATTATAAATATGCTGAATATTTATTGATTGATTAAATTATTGTGAAAAGTATATTCAGTATTAATAGTGTGATATTTTTTAAATATAAACAGTTTATACTTAATTTAAATTACATTTAATATATTTATATAAAATATAAATTACCATGTGCATATTTTGAAAGGGTTTAATTTTTATTTTATAAAATATTTTAAATATGTGCATAAATTATTACTATACATATATTAAATTTAATATATCTAATAATTAATAAATTATTAATATTTAAAAGTAAATAATTATTTTAAAAATAATTTTTAAATTTTTTAAATTAATAGTACATTATCTATATTTTGTTTAGTTTCCTCCATTTCTATTTAATAATAATAATAATAATAATATATTTAGATATGTTAGACAAAACTTTGATGCATTTCAATAATTTAAAATATGTAGCTTTAATTATAAAATATTTTAAATTTAATTACATATTTAAAAAATTATTTATAAACATAGTTATATTATACTATACTTTTCATCAATAATAAAATATATTTTTAATTATATAATTCAATCAACGACTATTGTTAATTGTAACTTTCGATCAATGGCTCATATTAGTTAAAGTGAATTTTACATAGAAATTCAATCAACGACTAATGTTAATTACAACTTTCGATCCGACGGTTCAAGTTAGTTCAATTGAAATTTACCTATATATATATAGATAAGAAATTCAATCAACGGCTATTGTTAATTACAACTTTCGATCCGACGGCTCATGTTAGTTCAAGTGAACTTTACATACATATATATATATATATATATATATATATAGATTCTTATTTTTTTATAAGAGAGTATCGAATAAGTACTTGTTGAGATTGTGAATCAGTATCTATTTTATTTTAATTTATTAGAGTTTATGGTAGAATTTCTACTGTTATGGCTGTTACAAGTTTATATTTTTATGTGAGTTTATGGGCTGTTACAAATTTATGAGTAGCTTTATTTGCCATTATTTTCTGGTTATGCATCTTTTGTATTTAAAGATTGGCAGTATGAAGTAATGAATAAGAATTTCAGCCTTCATTTGTTCAGTCTTCTCTAAATTTTCGTTCTTATTTCCAACAAAGTGGTATCCAGAGCTCAATTGTTCTTGAGGGACTTGGTAAGGAGAGAGTCCACCAAACACCCAAACACCTAAACACTTACACTGAAAGTTGAAAATTCAGTCTGATAACTCAGCCATAACATTGCCAATTTTTTAGGTGACAATTATCACTTATGGGCAATCAGAATGGAGGTTTATCTTGATGCTGGTGATCTTTGGGAAGCTGTTGAAGAGGATTATGAAATTGATCCATTACCAGACAATCCAACAATGGCACAAATAAGGAATCATAAGAAAAGAAAGCAGTGAAAATTGAAGGCAAAGTCCTATCTATTTTATGTTGTTTCTCAAGCAATCTTTACCAGAATTGTGACTCTAAAGTCAGCAAAGGCGATATGGGATTTTCTCAAGTAGGAGTATGAAGGAGATGAAAAAATCAAAGGGATGCAAGTGCTGAATTTGATCTGGGAGTTCGAGATGCAACAGATGACGGAGTCAGAAACAATCAAGGAGTATTATGATAGACTTCTAAGCATTGTTAACAAGGTGAGGTTGCTTGGAATTGAGTTTCTTGATACAAGGATAGTTCAAAAAATCCTTGTGACTCTTCCTGAGAGGTTTGAATCTACTATTTCCTCTTTGGAAAATTCCAAAGATTTGTCAAAGATTACTTTGGCATAATTGGTGTATGCTTTACAAGCCTAATAGCAAAGGAGACTAATGAGGGAGGAAGGCATGATTGAAGGAGCTTTACAGGCCAAACTAAAACTCAATCAGGGTCAAAAAGCAAAGAAGAAAAAGACCCATTGGAATAAATTTGAAAAAGGAGAGAGTTCCAATAAAGGGAGTAAAGCTGGAGATGAGAAGGCAGAATATCCTTCATGCCAACACTGTGGAAAAAGGAATCATCCTCACTTCAAATGCTGGAGAAGGCCTGATATACGCTGCAACAAATGCAACTAGCTTGGTCATATTGCAAAATTTTGCAAGACCAAAAGGCAGCCTCAAACTGAAGCTCAAGTGGTTGATCAACAACAGGAGGAGGAGGAGTAGTTATTTGCATTGATGACTTGTTTGATCAACTTCAGGGATCTCAATGTTTCTCAAGATTGATTTGAGATCTGGATATCATCAATTGAAGATAAGGATGGAGGACATTCCTAAGACCGCTTTTCGTACCCGATATGGACATTATGAGTTTTTGGTTATGTCTTTTGGACTAACCAATGCTCCTACAACTTTCATGGATTTGATGAATCGAGTCTTCAAGCCGTTCTTAGACCGCTTTGTGATAGTCTTCATTGATGATATTTTGGTGTATTCTATGAGTAAGGAGGAGCATGAGCAACACTTGAGGTTAGCCTTGCAAACCTTGAGGGAGCATAAGTTATATGCAAAGTTCTCCAAATGCGAGTTTTGGTTGGATAGTGTGACCTTTTTAGGCCATGTGGTATCTAAGGATGGAATAAGTGTAGATATAAAGAAAGTGGAAGTGGTTCAAGCTTGGCCTAGGCCTACATCGGTGTCAGAAATTCGTAGTTTTCTTGGACTTGCAGGATACTATCGTCGATTCGTTAAGGATTTTTCCAGACTTGCAGCTCCTTTAACCAGATTAACACAAAAGCATGTTGTATTCCAATGGGATGTGAGCAAAGTTTCCAGCAGCTAAAGGATTGTTTGACATCCGCTCCTGTCTTAGCCTTACCTTCGAGTGGTGGTGGTTATGTGGTCTATTGTGATGCATCTAGAGTAGGATTGGGGTGTGTGTTGATGCAACATGGAAGGGTGATTGCTTATGCTTCTAGACAGCTCAAAAGGCATGAGCAAAACTATCCTACGTATGACTTGGAGATGGCAGCAGTGATCTTTGCTCTTAAGATTTGGAGGCATTATTTGTATGGTGAGACTTGTGAGATCTACACTGATCATAAGAGCCTTAAGTATATCTTTCAGCAGAAGGACTTGAATTTAAGGCAAAGGAGGTGGATGGAGCTTTTGAAAGACTATGACTGCACGATCTTGTATCATCCGGGTAAAGCAAATGTAGTTGTTGATGCTTTGAGTAGGAAGTCTATGGGTAGCCTGGCTCACATAGTTGAAGTTAGGAGACCTATAGTGAAAGAGTTTCAAGATCTTGTAACTAATGAAGTGAAGTTTGAAGTCACAGGCACCGGATCACTTTTAGCTCATGTTCATGCTCGTTCCACTTTAGTGGATACCATTAAAGCAACTCAAGGTGAAGACCCTCATTTGAGGAATATTTTGGAGGAGACTCAAACAGGTAAGGTTTCTGATTTTGTGGTTGATTCTGAAGGTGTCCTACACTTTGGCACTCGCCTATGTGTTGCTAATGTAGGAGACTTAAGGGAGAAGATTTTGGGAGAAGCCCATCATTCCTTATATACCATTCATCCGGGTTCTACTAAAATGTATCAAGATTTGAAGGAGTTTTATTGGTGGGAAGGGATGAAAAAGGATGTAGCTGAATTTGTATCTAAATGTCTAGTATGCCAGCAAGTTAAGGCAGAGCATCAAAAGCCCGCAGGGTTGTTTCAGAGAATTGATATACCTGAATGGAAATGGGAGAGGATTACTATGGACTTTGTGACGGGATTGCCTAGAACCTTAAAGGGTTATGACTTAGCTTGGGTGATTGTAGATCGGTTGACCAAGTCAGCACACTTTTTGCCTGTGAAAACTACCTACTCAGCAGCTCAGTATGCTAAGCTTTATATAGAGAGAATAGTATCCTTGCATGGAGTGCCATTGTCTATAATATCAGATCGAGGACCTCAGTTTACAGCTCAATTTTGGAGATCTTTTCAGAAGGGCTTAGGGACTAGATTGGATTTGAGTACTGCTTTTCACCCTCAGACGGATGGCCAATCCGAGAGGACAATACAGATCCTAGAATATATGCTTCGTGCTTGCATGTTTGATTTTGGAGGTAGCTGGGATCAATACTTGCCTTTGGTAGAGTTTGCTTATAACAATAGTTATCAGTCTAGTATTCAGATGGCACCTTTTGAGGCCTTGTATGGAAGTCGTTGTAGATCATCGATTGGTTGGTTTGAAACTGGAGAGTCTAGACTGATAGGTCCAGATATAATTTAAGAAGCTGTTGAGAAGGTCAAGATAATCCGAGATCACTTGGTGACTGCTCAGAGTAGACAGAAGTCTTATTCAGATCGAAGACGTCGACCTTTGGAGTTCAGTGTAGGAGAACATGTGTTTTTGCGTGTGTCTCCGATGAAAGGTATCTTACGTTTTGGCAAGAAGGGTAAGCTTAGTCCTAGGTTTATTGGTCCTTTTGAAATTCTAGAGAAGGTGGGACAAGTGGCTTATTGCTTAGCCCTCCCACCTAATCTCTCTGGAGTTCACCTAGTTTTCCATGTGTCTATGCTTTGGAAGTATGTCAATGATCCATCTCACATTATTCAACATCAGTCGGTGCAACTTGATGAGAATCTAAGCTATACAGAACAACCAATGGCCATAGTAGATAAACGCGTGAAGCGTTTACGTTCTAAGGATGTTGTGTCAGTGAAAGTGGTTTGGCGAGGAGCAGCAAGTGAGGAGATGACTTAGGAACCAGAAACAATTATGCACGAGAAGTATCCTCACTTGTTTGAGACTCAAGGTTAGACATAGATTAAATTCGAAGACAAATTCTTTTTAAGAGGGGAAGAATGAAACGCACCGTTTCAATTTTAAAAAAATTATTATTATATAAAACAAAGACTTTTCTTCCCTCCCCCTTTTTCTTCTCAAGCAGAGACCATTTCCTTCCCCCCCGGTGCGCTTCGTTTTTTTTTTCTTTCGTTCAAATCTTCTCTTCTTCTCATTTCGTCTATTCTCTTTTCCTTTCTTGTTCCAAAATCCATCAAATTTCTTACACTCTTGTGGTACTCAAGCTTGGAAAGGTGATTGAGTTTAGGGGAAACAATACCTATCTCTTTTCCTATTTGAAGCTTTTGAGGTAAATCCATGAACAACAAAGCTAGATAATTATTTTTATAGCATAGATTAGTTATAGGTTGTGTGTGAAAGGTGTTGGAAATTTAAATATTTGGATTATTGTGGTTTCCTCAAAAACCCTGGGTATATTAAATTGGGGATTTTATCTAATTTTTCATTCTCTTGTTATTAATGTCTAGATTCCTTGGAAAACACAGTGATTGCTCCTCCCCACGACACCGGAAGGCATTGATTGAGTTCTCTTTGGTAGTGAGTAGTTAAATTTACCTAGTGGCTTTTTCATTGGTATTTTTAGGAGAAGCAAGTATATTTTAAAATACGTTTTCTTAGTGATCTTAGTTCCTATGAGTACTTGAGAAGGAAAAATATGTATATTATTTATTTTGCTTGGTTGGAATTGATTCTTTATGATTTTTGGTAGTTTGAATAATATAATTTAAATGTGGAAATTGAGTTTTTATTGTGAGTTTTGAGATTAATTACTGTTCACCACAACGAAGAGATAACGTGGTCTATGAGTTGAACACTCATAGTATATGTACAATTTCCGTTTGCTACAACGAAGAGATAATGTAGCCTATTGGTTGAATACCTATAGTTTATATATTTTCCGTTTGCTACAACGAAGAGATAATGTAGCCTATGGGTTGAATATCCATAGTTCCTATATTTACCGTTTGCTGCAACGAAGAGATAATGCAGTCTACGAGCTAAGTGCTGTAGTTTTATAATTTCCGTTTGCCACAACGAAGAGATAATGTGATCTATCTATACACAGTAGAATTAAAGTTTATATAAAGTTTGTTAATCTTGATTATGATTTGATTTTAATTCTTATGAGTTAGCAAGGGAGTAAATATAAGTTTCATTAAAAATGAGCTGTATTTATTTCACTTTAATTTAAATGTCATTTAAATTCTTTTTGAATGTAAAAACTCGTGCCATGATCGTTTTCTCCTTCTTGTCCACTTTGTATTTTTATGCTCTCACTAAGTCCTTGTGACTTACCCCATTCTTTCCTTTTCCTCTCAGATTCATAGGTGATTGAGTAGCAGACTTCCTGGGATTTGCTGATCTCCCCAGGAATTTTGTTCATCTTTTGGTAGGCCTTCATTGCATATGATGGAGAGTATATTTTGGTGACTCCAGTATAATGCAGCTATAGGGATAGGGACAAAAATAGATATAGAGTAAATCGCTTTATTTTGAGTTATAGGTGAAACTCCTATATAAACATGTTGATGTAATTATGATGTTTTGAGAACGACGATAATTATGAGCTATATTATTATTACTAGTTGATGTATTTGGATATATCCATGTCAAGGGCCTATGTTGTGATGTGTGGCCTTGATATCTGCCTGTGGATCTGAATATATATGTATATATGATTTCACAGGTGGTTCTATATATTTGGTTTGTCCTGTTTTTAGGAGAGACTCTGCCGGATTTTTGGTAGCCCCCTTTATTTGTCTTTATTTATGTCTTAGTGTTCAGGCTAGCCAGACTAAAGAATATGTAGCCTGTGCGCCGGTCATGATCCTAGGATGGATCGTGACAATATTTGAAAAATTTGAAACAAATAACAAATTCTTAAAAGATAAATTAAATTATTCAAATTTCTAAATTAAAGATATCATACATATTCTCAACCGTTTTTATATATTTTTTCCACTTTTTAGTATGTTGAATGAATCTATCTGTTAACGCAAGTGAAGTGCCAAAATAAAACTATCTTTTGTGTACAAACATGGATGGAGTTTTCTTCCCCAGAGATCTAAATGATATTCATTTTCCCCTTTCGTGAATTTGAATTCCAAGTGGTGCTCACGTTAATACCAATTGTTGGGCTACATGCCTGTTTTCTAGCTCTTGGTTGGTCCCCTTTCTCAATAAAGCAAGTAGAAAAGGAGTAGTGAATAGCATTCATTGGTTCAATTTATATTCAAGAAATGCATCTAATTGTTGGGCTAGTCCAATGGGGGACCTAACCCGACACATTTGGGCATCGGAGCCCGCTCAAAAGGCAATTGTTAAATGAAATCCATAAATTGCTAAATGTACCTCACTTTATATATTTCCTCAAATACCCTTTTCTGGAAATTGGTTTCCGGAAGCAACACTCACTTTTCATTCCTCAGATCAGGGCACATCAACAGCTTCAGCATGCATCACTTCCCACCATCCATCTGCCATCTTCACAACATAAAATCAAGCGCTAAAATTCCGAGGTAAAAATTATAATGTTTTTTGCCTATAAAAGTAAGAAAAGAAAAAAACAAATGTTGTTATTGTTACCTCTCTTTGCGTTCCCATATTTGCATTATACGAGGCTTGTTATGTCAAGCTCGAACCTACAACTCCTCTTTCCTTCACCACCTTGTCATTCTCTATGTCCAATGGCCAAAGCTCTCTAACAGTGGATCCCTACTGTTCGGACCTGGAACATTTCAAGGTAGAAGCAAACATCTATTCACCAAAAAAAAAAAAAAAACCGTGACCTAAACCCATGCCTTCAAAATAGTCTTACTCTCTAATGTGAAAAGGGGAGATAGTTGGGGATGGGGAGCAGGGATGAAGCAGAGAAAAGAACAAAACAAAATTATACATCGTAAACGAACAAATTGACAACCCAGCTGCTAGAATTTTTTAGGAGTAATTGTTCAAAAAGCATTCTAAGACCAAAATGTGCAAGGAATTAGAAGACTAATTTCTGGATGGAAATATAATCGGGTAAATGACCAATGCAATTTCATTTCTGATAATATACTGAATACAATAGCACCAGGTTACAAAATATTGTAGAAACAATGTTCATGATAAAATAGTTGAGATTAGCATATTGTTCCTAGTTCCCACATCAATGCAGTGAAACAAAAGGGGTAAGAGGAAATCCTAGTTGAAGTTTATAACAATCACTTCTACTCCCTCTAAATAAAACAGGTGAATTTCATTGATCGTCGAGTACAAAAAAGTATAGTTGAGTTCTACCCAATGTTACATAATATGCAATACGAATAAGCAGGAGGTTTTCCCAGCAAAAGGAATCAATATTGAACTAAACCTTATATTCACTACTTAGATCATGCAAGGCTACATACAAACTGTAGGATCAAAATATTATTCTGTATTTTGCAATTGAGGACTTGAGCTCAAAACTACACAATGTTACACATAATTCTGGACTAGTAAATAGTTTTTTGAATCATTGAGTTCCAAAATCACATTTAAATAGCTTTGCTGCTTCTCTTACTCAAAACTTAATCCAGTAGGCAATAGTTGGATGCAACAATTGGTGTTGTACATAAGTAACATAACTGAAGAGGACGTGATTCCATTATATCAATCATTAGATGCAGCGTCAAGCTCTTCTAGGTCATCAAATTGATTTTCTTCTTGTTTACTTTTCCATCGCCTAATTTATTTAAACCATTTTTCCCAGGGAACAATCCAGATGATAACAAGTCATCCTCATCTAGATCTTCATTTTCCTTCTCTTTTACTTGTGAAATTGAGCCAGTGTCTGTCCAGTGGCAGAAAAAACTTGAGAAGTTGAAGGACTTGAAGAATTCTTTGATATCTTACAGGGTTCATGCCTCAAACAAGAACATTCAGGGAATGGATGTGAGAGAGAGGATAATGGTTTAGAATTTCTTGATGCTTCTATGATTCCATCAAGTAATGTTTTTCTCATATGCCTCCGAACTGATTTTAGCCATCTGGTAAATTTGGTAATAATCTCTTTAATAAGTTTGGCAGCTTCCTTTCTGCATCAACAAAAGTAATATTGCAAAGTATTCAGAATTGCAAATCCTCACCATCTTTCGAATAACATTACTTATGCTTGTTTATGATCTTCCTACAAGCTCTAGTTAACTAATTTCAATAAGTTTCATAGTTAAGCTTATGAACAAATTCTTATTTTTTATAAGAGTGTATTAATTAAGTACTTAACTAAATTGTTTATCTAAATGCACCATTAAGACACTTTAAAATGTTTCCAATCTACACCATGATCTAGACTAAGTAAATAAACACTCTGTATGGAAGTTCTCAAAGTGATTCTCTGAATAACCTAACTACTTGAAAGCATCAATAACATATGTAGGCACATATTATATTGTTGGTTACCAGAGTAACAAGATAATAACTCACAACTAAAATAAGAGATGAGAAAAATAGGAATTGACACACAATATTTTAACGTGGAAAACCCTCAACGGATAAGGGAAAAACTACGGGCAAGACCAGAGAAATATTTTCACCAAGTGGAAGAAAATTACAACCTCTCTCTAACTATAAGGAGAGAACAATTTCACTCTCTCTTATAATAGGAGAACACACACACCACTAGTGTTGCTAACTCTCTCTAAAATTACTACCATTTGTAATGGGATGCTAAGATGAGCAAAATGGCTTGCTATTTATAGGCACAAAATGGAACTCATGCATTAAATGCCATGAGAAAATTTCTACCCTTCAACCAATTTTGTAGGTCTAGTTATGTAGAGGTAAATTTTTTCAACTATTCCTTTTTGACTTGCATGCCACAAAAGTGGCTTTACGGTTCACAATCTCCCACTTAAAGCTACTTTTGTGAGTTTTCAAATATCTCTCTATCTTGCCATTTTCTTGCTGCTTACATTTCTAATAGGCCAAATAAGGATCGACACCATACAAACTTGTTTGTATTGATTGGCTTCGTCATAACATCTGCTAGGTTATCTTTGGTGTGAATCTTCTACATGTCCACGCTTCCTTCCTCTATTACTTCTCTGACAAAGTGATATTGAACACCTATGTGCTTTGTCCTGGAATGAAAGGCTGGATTCCTTGCAATGTGCAAGGCATTCTGACTGTCACAATACACAGTAATCTTCTACTGCTTGTGCCCAAGTTCCTCCAATAGCCTTTGAATCCAACTAGCTTCTTTGCATGCTTGGGTAGCTGGCATGTACTCAGCTTCTGTAGTAGCCAAAGCTACAACAGTCTGTAATTTGGATAACCAGTTCACTGTCCCTCCTACAAGTGTAAACACATAGACAGTAGTAGACTTTCTTTTATTAAGATCACCTGCAAAATCTGAATCAACATAGCCCCTGACAATAAATTCTTATCCTTCAAAACATAATGCAACATCCAAGGATCCTTTGATGTATCTAAGGGTCCTCTTAACAGCATTCCAATGCTCTTTACCAGGATCTGCCATGAACCTACTAATCTTTCCCACTACTTGTGCAATGTTTGGTCTTGTACAAATCATGGCGTACATAAGGCTTCCCACTGCTGATGCATACGGTACTCGAGACATTTCCATCCTCTCTACTTCATTGCTAGGACTCATACTTGAGGATAACTTATAATTGACGGGAAATGGGGTAGAAATTAGCTTACAGTATTCTCTTCCATGGTCTGTCCTCAAGCACTTAATTCTTTTTCCAGTTTCAAGCTCCACTTGTGCTTTGAATTCCTTGAATACTGGAAACACATCTGACTTCTTCTTAATTGGGTACACCCACAATCTCCTAGAATAATCATCAATGAATGATACAAAATACTTTGCTCCTCCTAGGGATACTTTTGGTGATTCCCACACATCCGAATGGACCAAGTCTAGTATGTGTTTGCTTCTAGTAATTACTTTAGCAAACTTCAATCTATGTTGCTTACTTATCACACAATGCTCACAAAACAGTAAATTGACCGTTTTGAGCCTAGGCAGGAGATTACGTTCAACAAAGACTTTCAGGCCTCGCTCTGACATATGTCTAAGTCTGCGATGCCACATAATTGTTGCTTCTTCTTGACTTGTTGCTGCAACTGATGCATCTACTTCTTGCAACGTATCTCCTAAAAGCATGTATAGATTAGTTGTGATTTTCTCAACTTTCATCACTACAAGATTGCCTTTCACTACCTTTAAGATCCCACCTTCAGTATGGATCTTGCACCCGAGATCATCCAAGAGCCCAACGGACATAAGTTCTTCTTCAAGCCCTTCATATGTCGTACCCCTTGAAGTGTGCAAACAATACCATCATACATTTTTAATTTGACAGTACCGACTCCAGCAATTTCCAAGGCATGATCATTTCCCAAGAACATAGATCCTTCCAAGATAGGCTCATAAGTGCAAAATCGATCTCGACATGGAGTCATGTGCCAGGTTGCACCCGAATCCAATATCTAACAATCATGAAGTTGTCTTCCGCCTTTAGAACTAATTGTTGCCTCACTATACAGGATTTCTCCATTATCTAAGGTACTTGCAACGCAACCTTGAGAGGTTGATGCTTCAGAATTCTTTCCTCCATTTTCTTGTGCCAACAATCTTTCTTCAAATGCCCTATCATGCCACAATTGTAGCATTTGATGTTCTTCCTTCTTCTAGACTTTGATCTACCATGATTTTGACTCCCACCGGAACCACGTTCCGTTGATCTGCCTCTCCTCATCGTCCAGGTAAGTTCCCAGGAAAGAGAGGTGGGTCACCAACGGACACGCTTAAATACCAAGTCTTTCCTTAGCCAGAACTTTCCTAGACATGCACTATCACACTACCTCACTCTATATCCAGTAATAAGAATAATTCTTTTCTGATGTGGTAGATTAGACTATACCGCAACCACAGAGCATACTAAGAATTTTCTCTGACACTATACCAGTGTACCAGCATGTATCGCAGTGGAACAATATCAGAACCTATTGGCTCTGTTACCACTGTTGGGTACTAGAGTAACAAAATAATAACTCACAACTAAAATAAGAGATGAGAAAATAGGAATTGACACACAATATTTTAACGTGGAAAACCCTCAATGAATAAGGGAAAAACCACAGGCAAGACCAGAGAAATATTTTCACTAAGTGGAAGAAAATTACAACCTCTCTCTAACTATAAGGAGAGAACAATTTCACTCTCTCTTATAATAGGAGAACACACACACCACTAGTGTTGCTAACTCTCTCTAAAATTACTACAATTTGTAATGGGATGCTAAGATGAACAAAATGGCTTGCTATTTATAGGCACAAATTGGAACTCATGCATTAAATGCCATGAGAAAATTTCTACCCTTCAACCAATTTTGTAGGCCTAGTTATGTAGAGGTAAATTTTTTCAACCATTCCTTTTTGACTTGCATGCCACAAAAGTGGCTTTACAATTCACATATATCCAAATACTGGTATTTACTGCTCAGAGAAGTCCTGTCAACAACATTTTCAAACAAAGTGTGAAATGGAATCAATGTCATTTCGTCACAAAAGATTTCTACCCTAGAGACATAAAGAATTGTGTCCCATGAGTATCCATAGCTTGCAGAAGAATACGGCTCTACAAGAGATCCAAATTATAGATCCTATAATCAACATGAGAGGTTCCTTTTCTTGATATAGTTCCTTGCATTTAAACATAAACTTTAACATAAATTTGAACAACTATCAAAAACATGTTTGGAAAGTCTATCCAATACATTGACACAGAACAATTTAACTTGGGAGAAGTGTAACTAAAGCATGTATCACTCTCTTACCTCCTCTCCTCTGGCATTAAAGGACAAGCCTGCCGTTTAGTCTTTCCTAAGTTGGGTTTACTGAAAGCTTCCCCCTGACAGGCCTATGGTTCATCAAAAAAGTTTTGTGTTGAATGAGTTCAGTATGTACATCCTTGCGAATAATTTAAAGACATAGCATAGCCACAGATATGAAAAGCTGATGTTGGAAATCCTACATTCGACTAGAGATATGGCAAAGAGAATATATAAGTGGGAGGCAACCCTCACCCTATGAGCTAGCTTTTAGTGTTGAGTTAGGTCTAAACCCACATTATAAGAGCTGAGAAGGTTTCATTGAGTTAGAACTTAGAAGTCATCTATATTAGAGGAATTGAGTCATCATGTACCTAGAATAATTCAGCACTACTGTGATATGATAGAGCATCTCCATCTCTAGTCATGCTAGGATCAAAGGCAATAATAGGGTGACCAGGAGCTCGTAACCTATAATTATACCCGGAGTTATACAGAAACCAAAGGCAGAAGATCAAACAACTTGACAAAATGAAGTTCCTCTTGCCTCTGCAAAATCTTAGTAGCAAGATCCTGGACTTCCTATAGGAACTGAAGGGCGTGAAACTAAGCCTATGATATTTTTCAAAACAAGGTGGAAGAATAGCCTAAAAGGACAAGGGAGAACCATAGTATGAAATTAACCATGGACATTTAAATTTACCAAAGAAGAAATTAAGTAAGCAATAAGAGAAAGATATAGAGCTAAACATTCAATAACTTGATAAAGAAGAGAGAAATAATTAGAGCACTGTTTATGAATCTGCTATTTATAATTATATAATATTCAATATAGCATATATTGTGTGACCATCACTAAAAAACAATTATAGTATATTAGGGATCAAATAAGTTAGGTTAAGATTTAATCTCATGATCGATCCTTTGAAAAGTGAACTTAAAGGTCCTTTACTATACAATCAAATTAAGCATATAAGCATGTCAATGCAAAAGAGATGAAGCTTGCTATTATATATTGAATCTTAGCTTGGTCATTTGACCTATTTCCATAACAAACTACATGTCTCATGCCTTAACATATTACATAAGGGGAAGTTCGGATTAAAACATGATACAGATCGAACAGTTGGCACAGTCTTTACCTGCAAGTATCCCCCATTAGACAAAACTAGTTCAACCACCAAATGCTTCTTCAATAGCGAAGGGAGAACATGATGCAAATAATAATATGGTTACGCTGAATGTGGCACTTTAAACGCTGGAATTTCTTTCTTTCTCCTTGTACCTTTTAAGATTTTTAGGAAAGGTTCTCACATTTTTCACTTCTTTGGCTTGTGCTAGAACAAATTGGTCCTCATGAAATAGATGCAAAGCTCTTGAATTGAGTGCTAGCTATATAAATAATTATAAAAAGATATAGTTAAAATATATCAACTTAGCACCTTAGACTGAGTTGAATGCTAGTTTCAGTAACTCCATGGAAGAACATGAACCTTATTCCCTTGCTAATTAGCATTTAGAAGTAGAGAAACCACAACCACATCACTTATCCTAAAGAACCACATAATTATACACTTTCACCTTCCCCCTTTTTCTTTTTTTCAAACGCCCGAACTCCCCTTTCTTCATCCTTTTTTTTTTCTTTCAAAGTAAAACCTTTCTCCTCATCTCTTCTTCCCACTCTTCTTTCCTCCATTGTTCCAAAACCCATCAAATTTCTTACACTTTTGTGGTAATCAAGCATGGGAAGGTGATTGGAGTTAAGGGGAACAATACACATCTCCTTAAAATTCTCTATTTGATGCTTTTGAGGTAAACCTATAAACAACAAAGCTAGATAATTATTTTTTTATGGCATAGATTAGTAATGGGTTGTGAGTGAGGTGTTGAAAATTTAAATATTAAGATTATTTGTGGTTTCCTCAAAACCCTAGGTATGTTAAATTGAGGATTTTATCTAAAATTTTATTCCTTTGTTATTAATGTCTAGATTATATGGAAAATAATGTGGTTGCTCCTCCCCACGGTATTGGAAGACATTGATTGGGTTCTCGTTGGTTGTGAGTAGCTAAATTTACCTACTGGCTTTTTCATTAGTATTTTTAGGAGAAACAAGTATATTTCAAAATACGTTTTCTTAGTGATCTTAGTTCCTATGAGTACTTGAGAAGGAAAAATAAGTATACTATTTATTTTACTTCGTTGGACTTGATTCTTTATGATTTTTTATAGTTTTGATAATGTATTTTAAATGTAAAAATTGAGTTTCCATTGTGAGTTTTGAGATTAATTACCATTTGCTACAACGAAGAGATAATGTAGCCTATGGGTTTGAATACTCATAGTATATATATGTTCTGTTTGCTACAACGTTGTAGCCTATAGGTTGAATACCTAGAGTTTATGTATTTTTCGTTTGCTACAACAAAGAGATAATGTAACCTATGAGTTAAATATCCATAGTTCCTATAGTTATCATTTGCTGCAACGAAGAGATAATGCAACCTACGAGCTAAGTGTCGTAGTTCCTATAATTTCCGTTCGTCACAACGAAGAGATAATGTGGTCTATGTGTACATAGTAGAATGGAAATTTATATAAAATTTGTATTCTCGATTATGATTTTGATTATATTTCTAATGAGTTCTCAAGGGAGTAAATATTAGTTTTATTAAAATGAGTTGTATTTATTTCACTTTAATTTAAATGTCATTCAAATTCTTTTTGGAAGTAAAAACTTGTGCTATTGTTTGCTTTCTCCTTCCTGTCCACTTTGTATTTTATGCACTCACTAAGTCTTTGTGACTTACCCCATTATTTCCTTTTCCCCTCAGATTCACAGGTGGTTGAGTAGAAACCTCATGGGATTTGCTGATCTCCCTAAGAATTTGTTCATCTTTTGGTAGGCCTCAATTGCATATGATGAGAGTATATTTTGGTGACTCCAGTATAATGCAGCTATAGGAATAGGGGCAGAAATAGATATAGAGAAAATCCCTTTATTTTGAGTTGTAGGTGGCCATCCTATAAGGACATGTTATTGATGTAATTATGATGTTTTGAGAAACTAAGATGATTATGAGCTATCTTATTACTATTAGATGTATTTGGATATGTTCATGTCAAAGGTCTATGTTGTGATGTGTGGTCCTAGTATCTGACTATTGGATCTGAATATATATGATTTCATAGGTGATTCTATATGTGGTTTGTCTTATTTTTAGGGGAGACTCTGTCGGATTTTTGGTAGCCCCCTTTATTTGTGTCTTAGTGTGATTTTACTCTCAAGTTAGTCAGGCTAAAGGACATGTTGTTTGTGCGCCGGTCACGATCCAGGAATGGGTCGTGACACAAAATAAACCCTTTTGTTTGTAAACTAGGATCTGTCAGAAGAGAGGTACCTTTACTGACAGAGAAATATAAAATGATTCATAGTAATCTATTGAAATAATTGTTTTATTCACCTCCCCTTCTGCAAGCAAGACTATTGTTTAATTTTACGTACATTCCAATGTTAGAAAATACAGGAAATGATATTTAATTTAGGCTAAAATGAAGACCCAATATATCAAGAAACAAGATTGCATATACAAAATAGTTAGCAACATATATACAGATCCAATGAGTAACTGATATGTATGGTGAAACTTTTATGAGCAATGCAAATCTGATTATAATCATGGCATGCATTGTACACAGTAAAGGTAAAACTTGATACAGAAAAGGCATGCAAAAATAATATATAAGATTTACATCACTAATATTTGCTAGAATTTTTGTGCATTGACCCAAATTTATTCTACGAATCAACCAATTGGTTATGCTAATATAAAAGAAACTAGATACCAAAATAAGCCATGTCAGTTCATTATGCAGATTAGCAATGAACTTTCATTTCGCACTTGGCAAACAAAATCAATGAAACAGACAACAAAACTTTTATTTCGTACAGATAATTGTCAAAAAAACAACATAGACACCTACTATTTTAAGTAGTAGAATATGTTACACCAAGATAAAATGGAAAACTACTACAACAACAACAACAACAAAAGCCTTATTCCACAAGGTGATGTTGGCTACACAGATCACACGACCCCATTAAACTTGGTTAAAAACCAAATTCTAAGAGATGTTATTTGCCATTAGATCCTTCTTAATAACTTCCTCCAATGTCTTTCTTGGTTTTTCTCTTTCTCTTTCCATAGGACTAAAAACCATGCCAATGGAAAACTAACCAGCATAATATCCTCTGGGATTCGGGTCAGAATGCAATGGTTCAAGAACCCTTAAAGGACCCCACAGTCTTCTGCATGAAGGACACTGCAGCAAAAGTTATTAGCTCAGAATATGAAATAGAGCAATAAAAAATTACAACACAAAAACAAAGTCCACAATCTCGTAAGCTTATTACTCCAAATGCTTACAAGCTAAATTGAATATCGAACCAAATAAACTATTAGCAAAACATAATCAACAAACAAGTCAAAAAGCTGAGATCTTTGTTCATGGTTCTAGCATACTATTATTACATTTGTTGATAAATCTGGTTTCTCAAAGCTGTGATTGAGATTGAAAAAATAATACTGAGGTTAAGTATAAGGATTGAAAAAAGAATTTGAAAAAAAAATCTTCTTAGATTATCTTATAACTATATATTACTAAAAACACACACACACACACACACACACACACACACACACACACACACACACATATATATATATATATATATATATATGAATTAGGTTAAGTATGTTTTTGGTTCCTAAACATTTTGCAAATCTCACTTTTAGTCCATAAACAATTTTTTTTAGCTTTTTTTAGTCCCTATACTTTTCCTTGGTTAATAATTTTAGTCTCTGTTGTCAAGTAACAACATTAATGACGTAACAGTGATATTAGCAGCCCAATGACTTGTCATGTTATCAAAGAATCTAACGGGGCAACCACATGTAATTTTTTTTTGGTAAACTATATTTTTTATTCATCATCATTAATGATGTTAGACTAGTTGATGAGGGATTAAAAACAATTTACCAAAAAAAAAATTACACGTGTTGTCCCATCTGACTCCTTGATGACGTGACAAGTTATTGAGTTGCCAATGTGACTGCCCCATGCATCATTAGTTAACATTGTTACTTGACAGCATGGACTAAACTTGATAAAAGAGGAGAAGTATAGGGACTAAAAATGCTAAAAAAATTTGTTTAAGGAATAAAAGTGAAATTCGCAAAAACTTTAAAGACCAAAAACATAATTAACCCAAATGATTTTTATGTAACTATATCTGGGGATAGAAATCAAATGAGTTAAAAATGATAAAAAAAAAAAGGTGAAATAAAATTGTTTTTATTGAAAGAAAGATATTTGAAAATTTTAATTTTAAAAATTTAAATAATATGATGTTATGTTTATATGTTAACTTTAAGTGGTATAAAGTTTAATAAAATTATAATATTATCATGTTATTTTGATGCATAATATTTCAATATGAGATTATACATTTGAACCTTCAAAGTTTATATTCAATTTTCTTTTAAATTGAAATATGATAAAGTTAGATGTCCATTCTATCAACTACTCCCTCCGTCCCAAAATGACTGCAATTTTAGCCTTCAAAAAAATTCCAACTTGATTGAAGTTCTCAATTTTTAATGAGATATTTAAACATCATTGTCTTGAAAGACTTAATAATATATTTATTGAAATTAAGAAAGAGAATAAGGATATTTCAGTAAAATTGTCCCCTATTAAATACTATTATCTTATAATACTTGCTTTTCTTAATTTGTATAAAAAAAAAAAACTTGGAAATAGAAAAATCAAATCATTAATAATTTAATTAATATTGGTGTACAATAAGCAATTAATATCATTGATATTCATGCTATTAAAACAAAATTAGACGTGTTAAATACTTTACCTTTCAGTCTTTTCATTGTAGCCGCAAAGATAACAATTCTTACATATATCCAATCATTTATGTTGTTGAAGAACTGAAAATAGGCATGTCTCCATGAACTTTTTATAATTAAACTTCCACAAACACCCCAAAATCCAGCACAAAATCCCAACCCGAGGCTGATGTAAAAGCCAATATTTATGAGTTTATCCTCGTCTTCCTTAGTGTCATTTATTTCAACTCTTCCAATTGGTGGGACCACATCTCCTAGGCATTGATTTGTGAGAGGTGGGCCACAAAGCCCGGTGTTCCCTACATATGTAGAGGCATCAAAAGTTTGTAGTTGAGTGCTTACCGGAATTTCTCCTGATAAGTTGTTGAAAGACAAGTTCATATAACTCAGAAAACTCAAATTTGAAAAACTTGTTGGCATTCCACCATAAAGATGGTTTCTTGACAAGTCAAGTGATTCCAACATTTTCATGTGACCAATGTTGTTGGGAATGGATCCTGTGAGATTATTTCTTGAGAGATTTAAGCCAGCTAATGCCACAAGTGTTCCTACACTTTGGGGTATCTCTCCTGTTAAGTGGTTACTAGAAAGATCAATGATTGTCATGAATCCAAGATTTTTCCCATATTCTCTGTTTTGTCCTTTCCACACTAATATTGTTTCATCAACAGAAGATAGACTTGATGCATCATCAGTATAACCTTCTCTGTCATAGAAAATAGTTCTTCTTGAAAACTCCATATTTGACAAAGCAGTTATGCGACTGAGGCATTGTGGTATTTCCCCTATAATATTATTTGCAGAGAGATCCAATACTTGAAGAAATAATAGATTACATAGACTTGTGGGTATGCTTCCTTGGATCTTATTACCTCGTAGACTCAAAACAATTAAACCATGCAAGTTATGGCCTACCCATGCTGGTAATGTTCCTTCAACAATGTTATCTCCAAAATCAATGACTCTTAAGCTTTTACAAAGAGTCAAAGATGGAATTTTGCCAGAGAAGTTGTTGTTATTTAAATGCATTGATTGAAGTTGTTGTAAAGTTCCAAATGACTTTGGTATTCTCCCTGATAAATTATTGTTTGCCAAATTCAGAACTTCCAAACTTTGAAATTTCTCCCAACAATCTGAAAGTGACCCTGCTAGTAAGTTACTAGACAGGTCAAGATAATTTAAAGACACTGGTGACATTGAACAAAAGGAAAATAAAGACCCCGAGAACATATTATTTGAGAGAAGTAGAGCATATGGATCTGAAGGAAAAAGAGGTAGTGAACCAGACAAATTGTTGAAACTAAAATCCCATATATACTCTGTTGTTATACTTTGTAATGATTTTGGTAAGACTCCACTAAGATTATTATGTGAAACATTCAAGTAATTCAAACTTGAAGATATGTCCCAAAACCATTTAGGAAACGAATCTTTAATACTAGTATTAGAGATTTGTAGCACCACAAGTCTCCTGTGGTATTTGAGCCACGTTGGGAATTGAGGCCCCAAAATGCACGATGATGCATATAAAAAACGCAGCTGGAAAGGTGGAACCCAATTTGGATTCAAGTTAAATGAAAGTGAATTTCTAGTTACATCCAATATATCCAATCTAGATAGGCTTAATAGATGCGCTTCACTAATGATACCATTCAACTTATTCGAAGAGAGAGACAAGGTCGTGAGATTAGAAAGTTTCCCAATGGTATATGGAAGCGTCCCACTCAATTCATTATTGGAAAGATCCAACTCCTCTAAATCATGTGCAGAACACAATTCTGGCAAGTAGTCACTGAGTTGGCCAGACAATTTATTGAAACTCAGGTACAACTTCTTTATTTGACACAAAGTCTGGAAGGATTTTATTATGCTACCATCAAGTTCATTAAATGAGAGATCTAGATATTGAAGGGAATTCATGTTTGCAAAGCCATCTGGAAGACTACGCAAAGAATTGAATGAGAGATCAAGAATTGTGATGACTTTGCTCCCATTAAGCACCAATGACACAATTGAAGAGTTTAAATTATTTCCTGAAAGATCGAGGATTTGGAGAGAAGTTGAAGAATTCATGCGGAGAATAGATTTAGGATTGACTTGAGGGAGCCAACAGTCATCTAATAAAAGCTCCACTAGATAAGGGATCTTACTTATCGAAAATGGCCAATCATCAACTCTACTAAGATTGATACTTGAGAGACCAAGGTATCTCAAATTAGAAAGGTAAGAAAGCCATTTGAGGTCATTTGCGACCAAATGATTATTTCGAAGGTCAAGATTTTGCAGATTGGAAAGGTTTGCAAGAGTATGAGGAATGAATCCAACAAGTTCATTCAATGCAAGTTTCAACTCTATCAATTGACCGAGTGAACCAATGCACTTTGGGATCTCTCCTTCTAAGTAATTATCACTGAGATCTAAGAAAGTGAGATGCTGCAGTTCACATATTGAAGAATCTATCTTACCTCCCAATGGTGCAGAAGTACTAACATATGACAGATGTGATGTAAACTGGTTGAAATCTTCATCTCCTAGTGATGGAGAATAATTTGAAAATCGGAGATCCAGTCTGGTTACATGAGAAGTTAAATTATTGCATGAAATTCCTCTCCATTCACAACAATCTTCACCCTTCCACGAAGATAGAATGTCCCTTCCCCGAATGAAACCATCTTTTAACTTGAGAAGAGCTTGCTTGTCTGTCTCTGCGCACTTCTTTGTGTGGTAACTTGCAATGCATAAAGAGATGCATAAAACAGTCACCACACAAAAGAGACAGAACCTGCTGCTAAACATGGTGATCAGCTCAAACTTTGGTGAAAATGATTTAGGATATTAAAATTGAAGATTGCGACTGAATTATGAATTGAAGCCATTTATAGACAGCAATTTAAAAGGCCTGAACATCAAGTCCGTGAAAAACGTTATGTCACTGTTTAAGCTTCCACACGCAATTTTAATTTGTTATCATAATTAATGATGGTGTATCATCTAGCTTCAAGTCAACTAAACTTGAACCGAGTGGTAAGACTTGTGTGCATTAAAGCGACGCGTGATACATGATGATGGCAAGACCTGAGTGCAATAAAGCAATGCGTGTTCCACGCTAGAGTATTGTCTTTTCCAGAATGAAGTACATAATTTACGCGTAGAATTTTTTATCTTATTATAGATATTACATGCAAGAATTGAAAATTAAAATTTTTAATACTATAGCTTTAAAATAATTTTAATTATATTTATGTTTTTCAAAAAATTAAAAATAAGAATTTTTTAAATATATAGAAAATTTTAAGATAATCCATCACAATTTATTCAAAACTATATATATATATATATATATATATATATACACACACACACACACACACACACACACACACACACACCCGTGCGTTGCACAGGAACTAATTATTTTTCCTTTTTAATATTATAATTATTAACCTAATATAGGTTTAGAATTAATTTAGATTTAATATAAATTTATATATATAACAAACCCATGTTAAATATATAGCCACTTGATGCACATGACAAACTTGTAGAAGTCATAATTTTAAACATATACTAATCGTTTACTTATGTTTGATTAAACAATAAGATATTAAGTAAACGAGATATAAAATACTAAAAAAATCCTAGCTATCAATAAAAGATATGTTTCTTTCGTGAGACACTATATTTAACATATATCGTCACTAAATTAAAAACAAAGCAAAAATGAAATAGTAAATCTGATCCAAATGAGGTTTCTATAACTGTGGGATATATATAATTTCATGTAATTTATTTTTATTCTATAATTTACATTGATTGTTAATTAATAATACTCTTCAACTGATTTTATTGTATATTCAAAAGATGCTCTTTTATAATTGAAACATTTTTTCTTCTTCAGCATTTCATTTCTCATGCCACAATGAATTAAAGGTTTTCCATGCTTCATTTTTTTTTTCAATCTATTCAATTGAATTGTTTCATATATGTTTATCTCTTTTATCAGGTCACAGTGAAAGTTTCCCAAACTTTTCAATTCTAATAAACAACTACAACTTCAACGTTTCGTTATTTTCAGACAATTGTAACAATTAGATCACTTAAACTTTCAACAATTGGAATTAAAACCCCGTTCATCCAAGAGGAATGCTGAAGAATCAATATTGATTCATTATTTTGGTCTGTCTTTAATTTGGTATCTACGACATTCTAATTTTTAGAAATTGGACAAGTATGATTTGTATGCATGTTAACAGGAACAATATGAAAGTCTCGTATGAAAAAAATAACAAGGGCATTTAGTAGTACCTAGGTGATAACAAGGCAAATGAGGGACTTCTCAAGGAGAAAGAATGTTTCAGGAGCTCTTCAAGGACAGTGAAGAAAGTGGTGTAAAAACTTATCTTACGAGAGGCTAAATTCACACGCCAAATAATTTACTTTATCTACAGTAGTATTGATAACTGTGAATATATTAATATTTTATTATTGTTTTGTCCAAACACCTAGAGCTAATAATGATTTTGAATAACCTGTTAAGAGTTTTAAGTTCAATCTATTTATTAATTGATCATGTTTAACCCATATATGTTTCAACATAAAATAAAATTATAAAAAAAAGCGTTTTTAATAACATTTCATTTGAATTTCTTCGTATTTCTTATATTTTCTAATAATACAAGCAACATTTGCAAAATAAAATTTTGAATCTCATTGTATTCGTTCTATAAAAAATAATGTGACTTAATTTATCTGATATATAAAATATCCTATAAATTACATAACATATATAATTTTAATCAATCTATTATTTATTTGTAGTCAATAAAATTTGAGTTACTATATTATATTCATAAAGTAAAACCTGCAATAAAACAATGCCCGACACATCACGATGGCCATCGTTTCTCATATGTTGTCCTTCCCATCTTTTTCTTGTACAGTGAAGATTATTTTCTAGTCTCTAATTATAATTACGTGTAGTTATTGCCTTTGGTAGGCTTGGCACGTCAAAAGTTCAAACACTAATTAATGGAATGAGGGGATCATTATGTGAATTCGAATCTGCACTGTTGGGCAGTTTCTGTTCCAATTTCATAAATTTATCGTTTGCTTATTTTATATTTTGGTATATTATTAATATTTTCCTCAATCACAAGTCGTAACTTTATAAAATTTACCAATAATTCTGTTCTCTAGTCAAATTGAAAATTTTACAGCACAAATAAACCATTTAATAAGTTACTAGAAACTCCATGTCTTATACTCTTATTTATACAAGTAGTCAATACTAACTATTATAGATATGCATGCAGGGTTACATAGTAACATTAAAATTCCTTAAGCTTGCAAAGGTTCACCGGACAAGCCAAAGAATACCTATCACTGAAAATGACATGGGTGTAGCAAGCAATTCTTCTATATACACATATACTTTAAAGTCGGTATATTAAGGTGTGAGAAATTTTCAAAATTAATGAAAGATTGTATCTTTTCATGAAGTTATGTGTCTATTCATATAAAGGTGAAAGTATGAATAGATATGACTATTCTTCAAGAGACATGAGATGAGACTCTTAGTCAAGAGTTACGAGATGTGACTCTTTACTAAGGGTCATGAAATGTGACTCTTTACCAAGGGTCATGAGATGTATCTCTTTGAAATGTTAAATCTCTTCACTAAAAGACATGAGATGGTCTATAAACAGAACCAATCTACATGCAGAAAAAGACTACATAATAGAACACCAAAAATAGAGAAATCACCAGATTCTTTGTATCCATATCATTTTCTTTCTTCTCTTATGCGCAAAGAGAATTAAGGAAACTATTATTCTGTAAACTGCCATTGACAATACGGTTGATGTGGGTATGCAAACCATGTCAACAGATTCCCTTGTATCCTGAAGGGGATTTGCCAAGACACCCTATTGCATCCAATTCTATAGAGATTGGTGGGGGCAAATCGAACCTAAAGGTTAGTGTTTTACACATGCCTTGGAGATTTGCGTTTTTCTTTGTTGTTTCTTCTTTCTTGTAGGACCATCATCATCAATGGTTTCTTCTTTGGAATTTCTTCATTGTTGTGGAGCCATTACCACCAATTTGCACCAACAATCTTTAGGTTGGAGTACCAGCCTACAAAGATTGTTCCAACAATCTTTAGGTTCGAGTACTAGCCAACAAAGAATGTTCCAACAATCTTTAGGTTCGATTTTGCTTATGACAACAATGGCTGCAACTTTGAAGAAGATGACCTCTAATATTGTCAAACTTGAGAGATTTGATGGTGAAAAGTTTGTTCATTGGCAAACGAAGATAGAGTTCCTTCGTACTACTTTAAAGGTGATGTATGTCTTGAACACCCTAAGACTAACAAATAAGGAAGATGAGATCATTGCTAAAAGCTGTTAGAAAACAAAAGGGACAATGATAACTATATTTGGATGAGACACAATTTAAATGGTATGTGACACTTTGTTTGATATGTGTCAAAACTCTAGATTAAGGTACATGATGGGAGACATAACAAGTAAGAAGTTTCTTGTTAATTGTTTTTATAATTATAAGATGATTGATAGTAGGCCTCTTTTGAAACAAATGCATGATATTGAATGTATTATTAATATCTACAAACAAACATAATATGCATATAGATGAAAGTATATGATTGTATCTTCAACCATTGACAAAGTTCCTTCCTCATGGAAAGACTTTAAAAAGTCTAAAACATCTAAAAGATGATTCTTTTCTTGAACAATTGAGGCAATCACCTTCGTTTTGAAGAAGAGTATCATAATAAAATGGTACTAAGGATTTATATGTTCAAGAAAAGGTGTATGTAATCGAGGAAAGAACATGGGGGTAATTTCTCTAAGAAAAGGAAGTGAGATTTTGTTATTTTCGTAGTTTCACAGGGCAGTCACAGTAAAATTGTATATACGACTTTGTTAACCGTTGGATTGGGCTGGAATTTTATGATCCGGTTCAGAATACATGATTCTTAAATATGAACGGTTTGATCGTTGATTGGTTGCCCGTGGTGATAGATATTTAGTATGAAATTTTTTATACTTTCATCTTCTTGATTCTCTATTTGTATGTTTGTTGTTTTAGTTGTTTGGTTAACCAATGAACATGATTTGTGCACTAACTTGAGACTCTTTTGAACTTCTATTTTGATAATAATGGAAAATCCAAAAACATTGGACTTAACCATAGCTATGTGAAGGATTTAATTGCAAATGGAATGATATCCATTGTCTTTATGAAAGCATAAAGAAATCTTGCAAATCCTTTGACGAAAGGATTGACAAGGGATATAGTGTGTAAAACACCATTAGGGATGATATGCAAGCCTATATCTAATTGATCACCAATGATGGAAACCCAACTCACACTTGAGTAGCATCAAGTCTTGAATTCAATGATGAAAGTACATTATTAGAGTGATTGCAAGTACTTAACAATAATAGATACATCCCAAAGGTTTTAAAAGTACTTGGACCATAAAGTAAATAAAAGGGGAAGGTTGAACATTTGTTCTTAATGGACTTATAGCATGTATGTGCTTGAGTGTTTATTTATGGGGAACTTTTGATAAAGTCTACTTATATAGGAGTGAAGTGTGGCCGCCTCTTAGAGTTAAGGGCTTAACTCTTAAAACTCTCATGAAAAGGATACATGACACAAGGCCTTATCAAATGTGTCACTTTAATAATTCGTTCAATGGTACCGATATTGCATGTGTAGGTTATGCACGCTTGTTCTAATGATTATTTGGTTCAAAGCTTGTCTACCATAATATTCGGGATGAGTGAAATCCATGACTTACTAAGTAAAGGTTCAAATCGCGAGATACCTTTATCTGAAACCATATGATTTCTTGAATAATGGGATTTGGATATATTTTGAAAATGGTGGGGGATTGTGAGAGATTTTCAAAATTAATGAAAGGTTGTATCCTTTCATGAAGTTATGTGTCTATTCATATAAAGGTAAAGTATGAATAGATACGACTCTTCTTCAAGAGACATGAGATGAGACTCTTCATCAAGAGTTATGAGATGTGACTCTTCACTAAGGGTCATGAGATGCGACTCTTCACCAAGGGTCATGAGATGTGTCTCTTTGAAAGGTTAAATCTCTTCATTAAAAGACATGAGATGGTCTATAAATAGAATCAATCTACATGCAGAAAAAGACTACAGAATAGAACACCAAAAATAGAGAAATCACCAGATTATTTGTATCCATATCATTTTCTTTCTTCTCTTATGCGCAGAGAGAATTACGGAAACCATTATTCTGTAAATTGTCATTGACAATATGGTTGATGTGGGTGTGCAAACCATGTCAACGGATTCCATTGTATCCTGAAGGGGATTCGCCAAGACACCCTATTGCATCCAATTCCATAGAGATTGGTGGGGGCGAATCGAACCTAAAGGTTAGTGTTTTACACACGCCTTGGAGATTTGCGTTTTTCTTTGTTGTTTCTTCTTTCTTGTAGGACCATTATCATCAATGGTTTCTTCTTTGAAATTTCTTCATTGTTGTGGAGCCATTATCACCAATTTGCACCAACAATCTTTAGGTTTGAGTACCAGTCAACAAAGAGTGTTCCAACAATCTTTAGGTTCGAGTATCAGCCAACAAAGAATGTTCCAACATAACGTAGATGGACAGTGAGTATATTCAATATTTTAATATATAATTGAGTTAGTTTATTAAGTTACTTAGCTGTATGTGCATATAGTTCTCTAGTTAGTTTATCTCATAGCTACAATTACACAGTTTACTTCAGTATTATTAAATTCTACACATACAGTTTAGTTTTATTGAAGTCAAAAGATCTTCAGGTCAACTAAACTTAATTAAGCCGAGGAGCAAGACTTGTGTGGGGAATGATACCTCGTATGCATCATGATGCCCCTCCTTTTCTTACGTAAAAAGTGTCCCCAACAATAGCTTTTGCTCCTTCCCATCTTCTTCTTGGGACAAAGTACGTTATTTACTTGTTTTGCTATAACAGGATGAATATAAAAATAAATAAAAAATTCAAAAAGATTCCAATGTGATTTGTTGTGAACATTCTTTTAGTCTCCAGATGTATGAATATCGAGTCGACTTATCAGAACTGCCTGCCAGTGCAGGACAATAAGATAAAAAAAATAAAAGAAAAAGGCAAGCACGTAATTAAGATTTGCCATTAGATTATAAGCCACCACACTCAAATAATTCAAGATGAAATTCCAACCCTTTTAATCAATTTAGATCAGAGTCACATAATTCGTTGAATTTCCATGGAACCGTGAATTGGTTCGTGCGTACCAATTCGCGGTTCGTTTTCGTACCGGTTCGCAAGAATTCGTGGTTGAATTCGCAGAGAAGATGAACCAAAAAAGCTGATAAAAAAATGAACCAAAAGGAGAAGCTTCAGAGAACTATTAACAGGGAAGCAGATTGATTGAAGACTGGGAAAGGAGAAATAGTTGAAACAAATAAAAAGAGGGATTCGTAAACATAAAATAGGAAAAGAAAAATTGAGAAACGAGACTTGAAAGAAAAAGTGAAGAACAGAGCAGTTACAGATGGGAAAAGGGAGAAGATGAAAGGGTTTTTAGTTTTTTAAATAAATAAATAACTAGTTAGAATTGGATTCCCTACAGCGCCAATTAAATTGCTGCATGATTTTCCGTTTTAGATCTAACGGTGATGAGTGATGAGTTTGAAAATATATTTCCATGCTTTTAATATAAAACCAAACATTTTGAAAGGTAATCATTTGGGCAGTTGAAAATATAACTTGAGAACATCCGTGCTGGTGCCGGTTTGTCTTTTGAGAGTTGACGGTTGAGTTTCCAAAAAATCATTTATTTATTTGTATAAGTTATTGTGCTGTGAACTTACTTTTTTATTGAAAAAAAAATTATTTATGTTTATAATATTGATAATAATTTATAATATTTTATAATAAAATTAACATAGATTAAAAACATGTATACATTAAAATAAAGGTTATAAAAGAAGTTAGAATATAATAATATTCTTTAATAAAAATCTCTTTTTGCATTAAAAAAACAATAATGATATTTCAAAAAGAATCAATACAGGAAAATGTATAAGTGAAGAATTCAATTTAATATCGCTAAAAAATATGTCCAGTGATTTGCGTGATTTTTTTTATAGGAGTTTTGTCATATTTAATGTTTGAAGTTATTTTTTTTATATATGATATTTTATATTTGACTTGTGTAATTTATAATTTTTAACTAGATAAAAAAATTATTGGAGGAATATTAATTTATATAATATAACATACTATAAATTTAAATAGCGTACCGAAACGTACCTACTAGGTATATCCCTCACGTACCAATTCTTTACAAGGTCGCGTACCCGTACCCGTACCACATACCGGAACGTATTGCGAATTATGTGCCTATGATTTAGATTGTAAGCCATCAATATATATACTCTACCAAATGCTAATTGCCGGAGTAAATGCTATTGGTAGGTTTGGTAGAAAGTCCAAAACTAATGGGAAATTAGGTCATATTTAACTTTATATCACGGCAGTTTAGAATTCTTGAGGAAGGTAGTAAAAAGGTTAATAGACACCAAGCATTTAGGTTCCATCTTGGATCTCTAGACCAGTAAACTTTACAAGCCAGAGTAATATTTTCTCTGTAAGTCGCAAGCAAAGGAAGTATTAACATAAAAATAAGAAAGAAATGCACTATATTATCGATTGTCTTACCCATTTTCTCAAACTATAGAGATATATTTGAAACAGGGTCATTAGGTTTTATAGAATTTTTTTTGTGCAGAAAATAAGTATCTGCTAAAAGAGTGATGAACAACTTCTAACACAGCTGTGGGATGGATGGTACAAACTACAGCGGTATTCAATATCTGTAGACATAAGGAACAGTGGTTGAGAGCTTCAGAAATTCATTCACTTTGAGGCTTGTATTGCGTGTCAGAAGGTAAAGCCTGAAACATATAGGTAGTTGTAACGTAGGCGTTTTATTTTTCAACTTTGAGAATTGAGTTGAGAGTATCCAGCTGTAATTAGAATACCAATACCAATATTGTCAGGGAGAAAACCTATGCCTCTGCAGTTAGGGGTGATTGTTTATTTATCAATACATGTGAAGACAGTGCAATTATTTGTTTTTATATTTTTTCCACTTGTTAGTATTTTGAATGAATCTATCTGTTAACGCAAGTGAAGTGCCAAAATAAAATTATCTTTTGTGTACAATACATGGATGGAGTTTTCTTTCCCAGAGATCTAAATGATATTCATTTTCCCCTTTTCGTGAATTTGAATTCCAAGTGGTGCTCACGTTAATACCAATTGTTGCACTACTTGGCTGTTTTCTGGCTCCTTATACATAAGTTGCTCTTGGCTCGTTCCCTTTCTCAATAAATCAAGTAGAAAAGGAGTAGTTTGCATTCATTGGTTCAATTTATATTCAAGAAATGCATCCAATTGTTGGGCTAGCCCAACGGGGACTTAACCCGACACATTTGGGAATGAAAGCCCGCTCAAAAGGCAATTGTTAAATGAAACCCCATGAATCGCTAAATATACCTCCCTTTGTATTTTTTCTCAAGTACCCTTTTCCGGAAATTGGTTTCCTGAAGCAACACCCACTTTTCATTCCTCGGACCAGGGCACATCAACAGCTTCAGCATGCACCACTTCCCACCATCCATCTGACATCTTCACGCCATAAAACCAAGCGCTAAAAATAAGAGGGAAAAATAATATGAGGGAAAAATATTACGGATTGAACATTCTATAATGTATTCTATTACGGATTACACAATCCGTAATAGAATACATTATGAATTGCTCAATCCGTAAATGTATTAAAAGGCTTACGAATTGTATGATCCGTAATTGGTGTAATAGAAATACGGATTGAACGTTCTGTAACAAAATATACATTACGGATTGTTCAATCCGTAATTGTATAACAAAAATTATGGATTAGACATTTCGTAAGTCTTTTAATACAATTACAGATTGAGCAATCCGTAATGGAAATGCTGTTACAGATTGCTCAATCTGTAATATAATTAGGAATTTTCAAAAAAAAATTCTAGATTTATGATTTTGCTATGATGAAACCTGTTTAACTTCAATGAGTTGAAATTGTATATTTTTCAATGCATGTTTAGTTAATGGTAATTAAATTATTGTTTGTAACAATGTGGGCAAGTTGTTGGATGAATTGTTGTGTTTATTTAGTTGACTGTTATTTTTTTGAAATATTAGATTTTGTGGAGGACCATTATATGAGCAAGATGTCGGATGAAGTGGACATGGACGTTGATTAGACAATGGATGAAGATATAAGAATGCATTATGGACTAGACATTAAAAAAGATGATGACTGTACTGATGTATTCACAAATAAGGTAATTGCTTTGTTTAATTATTTAGTGAAATAATTGGAAAGGTGAATAGGCATACTGATGTTGTATGTTTTTTTATGCAAGTGTTTCCCAGTCGTGATGAGTTATTGAAATGGGCTCGAGCAATTACATTTTAGATGGATTTTGTCATTGTGATTTTGAGGTCAGACACATCAAATGGAATACCAAGAAGGAAGACATTTGTTTTGTTGGGTTGTGAGAGGGGTGGAAAGTATAGGCGAAACAAAAAAGATGTAGTGGGCAAGGTGACTGGGACTAGAAAGTGTGATTATCCCTTTAGATTGAGAGGAACACCACTTAAGAATGGTGAAGGATGGACATTGAAGTTATTGTGCGGGTCTCATAATCATGATTTAGCTGAGACATTGGTTGGCCATCCATATGCTGGTCGTCTAACATCTAAGGAGAAGACAATGCTCGTTGATATGACGAAGAGTATGGTCAAACCAAGAAATATTCTCCTCACATTGAAATAGCACAATGAAAATAGTGTAACTACAATAAAATAGTATATAATGCAAGGAGTGCGTATCGAAATGGTGAAAAAGGCCCAAGGACACAAATGCAACATTTGATGAAGCTACTTGAGCGTGATATGTATATTTATTGGTATAGAATCCATGATACATCGGAAGTAATGCGTGATATTTTCTGGACACATCTTGATGCAGTGAAGTTAGTGAATGCGTTTAACATAGTTTTTATGATGGATAGTACATACAAAACAAACAGATATAGACAACCATTACTTGAGATTGTTGGTGTGACGCCTACTGGGTTGACCTTTTCTACAGCTTTTGTGTATTTAGAGGTTGAACGACAAGAAAACTTTGTTTGGGCACTTAAGAGACTGAGAGGACTTTTTTGGAGACTGGATGGACTTCCTAAAGTGTTTGTGACTGACAGAGATATAACCCTGATGAATGCAGTGAAAATTGTGTTTCCTGAGTCTACTAATATATTGTGCCATTTTCACATTGACAAGAATGTGAAAGCGAAGTGCAAGACATACATGACTCCCAAAGAGGCATGGGACCAAGTCATGGATACATGGGGTAGTGTTATGGATTGTCCGACTGAATCTGAGTATGAAGACCGTGTCACAAAGTTTGAAGTTGTTTGTTCACCATGGATAATCTTTGTTGACTATGTCAAAAATACATGGTTATTGCCTCACAAGGAAAGATTTGTAAAGGCATAGACAGATAAAGTTATGCACTTAGGGAATACAACAAGTAACAAGTATGTGAATTTGTTATACATAATGTAATTTTGAAACAAATATGCAAGCATAAGATTCTAACAAGAACTTTATTTATTGTCAAAGTTGAGTCTGCGCATTAGAGCTTAAAAAGGTTGCTTCAAACTAGCATGGGGGACTTGTGTAATTGTTGGGATGCCATGAACAACTTGATAATATTGCAACATACCGAAATAAAAGGCTCATTTGAGAATATCATTAATGTTGTGGGTCATAGTTTCAATGTCACATTGTATAAGAGAGTGCACGGATTTGTTTCAAGGTATACGTTGAATCATATTGCAAATGAGTTTATCGAGTCAGCTTTGTTGGTGTTGATAGTGCTCGTTGTGGATGCACAGTAAGAACCACACATGGTCTCCCATGTGCATGTGAACTAGCTAGATATGTCGTGGGTAGCATACCACTGAGCGCAGTTCATATATTTTGGACCAGACTAAGCTTTAATGACATGGGGTCTAATAAGGAATATGCAGAATTGTCTATGTAGCAAGAAGTTGATGTCATACTTAAACATTTTAAAGAGGTTGACATTGGTGGGAAATTGACTATAAAAACCAAACTTCGCGAAATTGCATACCCTGAGATGACTTCAATGTGTCCGCCTACTCTGAAGGTCAAGACTAAGGGTTCACAAAAGAGGCGTGCAGCCAAATTGGAAAGGTTAACTAAGCGTGACCCTTCGTACTTTGAGCATGTGGATACATTACATTCTGTACATGACAGCTCATCCAGTTTGAAGTATTCCAAAAGATCATCTCAGCAAACAACGCGCCAAAGGAAGCCTCCCATGATCGATCAATTTAATGTAATTATGCACCCATATATATTGGATATTGTTGATGTCAAAGCTGATGGACATTGTGGTTACCATGCAGTTACGGGACTACTAGGTATGGGTGAAGATTCTTGGCCCTTAGTGCGTAATGATTTGCATAAAGAACTTGGACAGTGGCATGATGAGTATGCCACTATATTTGGAGGTTATGAGCGTTTTGAGCAACTAAAGCGATCGTTGCTTATTGATGATCTTTCAATGGTAAAATAATATTACTTGTTTTTGTGAGATTGAAAATTTAGTGTCTTATAATTAGTTCCATTGTACTAACTTGAATATGAACAAGCATCTGTGGAAAAATGGATGACTATACCAGTCATGTGATATGTTATTGCTTCTAGGTATAATGTGATAATAGTTTTCTTATCACAAAAACAAAGCATGTCATTCTTCCCTCTTAGAACTCAACCTCCCAATAACAACTCAGTGCATCGTATGATATATTTAGGCCATGTAAATGGCAATCATTTTGTACAGGTATACCATTGGGTACAACCTCACATTATGTTAAAACTATTGTTAAAAAAAAGTCCATGTTAACTTGTTTGTAGTTATTATTATGCAGGTTTTTTTGCAAGATCGTTGTCTGATACCAAATGCTGATGTGTTGTGGTCTACATATTGCCATCCTATTGTCAAAGCATGGGTCTCTCCTTACATTGGACGAATGCAACAATTCGCACAATTACTTGGGGTGACACGTCATTATGTCAACATTGCAGAAGATTGATTAGTTATTTGTACTTTATTGCTTAAAAGACAACGTACTTAGCTGTCAACATTACTATATGATCGATCAATTACTTATTTGATTTGCAGGATACTTATTTTTCTATTAAAAATTTGGCAGAACCTCCCCTAAGATATGGACATCCTAAGTACGAACACTTGGCATAAATGTCTTTAAGTACCAACAAGTTAATACAATAGTCATGTCTTAAAATAATCGTTGTCCAATTTCAACAAGTTAATAAAGTAAACAAAAATTACTAATTCATTGTGTCCCTGCCCAAAGTTGTTGGCCACCACGACCTCTCCTACCACCACGACCTCTCCTGTTATAAACATTTCCTTCCTCAGTGACCCCTTAAGCTAACATTAATGCTGCATGTGTTGCATCCCAGGCATCAGTGCCTTCAGTCACCATCCTTAAATCAATCATACGCTGTAAGTGTCCAGCTATCCTACGACATACAGCCTGTGAACATAGAAACATAACAAACACATGATAAACATTTTTGTCATAAGTAATTACCAATGTATGATAACAATAACTAAAATAAGTACTTACAACAGTAGTGGTATTTGCATGCCTAATAGATTAGGCCTCTTCTACCACATGCTCGGGCTCGTGTCTGTTTCTGGTATCATCGGTGGGACTATATGAAGAAGACCTGCATTACATGGGTCTACAATTGGGTGGGAGATCTTAAAGCACCCCTCCATGTACCCTGGGACACAATATGAGGGATCCACTGCCAGCTCTCTCGGCTTGATCAAGTGATTTGCAAAATGCAACCACCTCTCATCAACTTCTTCTACAGATGAATAAATAGCTGTGAACACATTAGGGTGTCGAGCAATAGTCTGCGTATAACCATATTGGCGCAATAACCTCTCTGGAAAATGCAAATGTATGTCAGAGTCCCATCTAATGAATTCGGAGAATAAAGATATCAACTCAAATGGACAAACTACACGATGCTCATCATATGGCCTCCAACAAACTTTATCTGTGTTCAACTCATCCAACTGTGAACGATAATGGCTTACTGATAACAACTTCCTAGGCACCCAACAGTTGCATTGTGGTAATGACTCACTGTATCTCTTAGCTAGTGTCCTCAACCCGATAGTAAGGAAATGCTTGTAGATCCATGCCTATGTCAAAAACAACGAAGCAAAAATTATGGTCAATACGTTTAGTTTATATTTATTTTAATATATAAAAGGTACCATATTAGTAATTACCTATAGAAGAGTAACATAACCGCCGACTTGCCTTGTCTTAGCAAAATTGGCATCAGCCAGATGCTCATACATATGAACCAATGCAGCTACACCCCATGCATAACCCCCACACAACTGAAGGTCACGGAAAAGCGGTAAGAATCTCACGCTTACAGCGCCAAAACTCTAGTCAGCAAAGATGGTAGACCCCACTAGATGTAACAAGTATGCTCTAGCTGTATGCATCCATTGCATCGTCGAGCACTTCTTTGCATACACGTCTCGCAAAAAGCTTAGGCGCACATCCCCATCTGGTGAATCTGGTCTCTGCATATGCATGTTCATATGACACTCCTAACAAGTCCATCAACATGGGATTAGCACTTGAAACATCCAAATGAGGGTAACTGTAAAAAGCTCCAATAACGAGGATATGTAGCAAAGATGACACATCATCAAGTGTGATGGTCATCTCTCCGATGGGCAAATGGAATGTGTTGGTCTCCTTATGCCACCTCTCAACAAAAGCACACAACAATCCCTTATCTGTAGTTACATAAGTACATTCAATCAATGGGGATAAGCCATAATCCTTCACTAAATCCTTTATTTGCTGGTGTGGGGGACCAAAGGCTCTCAATTTACGTCCGTGTGATAACACCTTTAACTCACCCCGATCCTAGAAGTAATTACAAATGATAAATAATTAAAATTAATGAATCAATGCAAAAAAAAACATGTATTATTTATTAAAATAAATTATGGAAAGATGTATACCAATCCCTGCCATAAATCTCGGGCTACGTGATCAACATATAATGTGAGGATTGATGTGTCCTTAGGCCCACCACCAAACTCAATAACATTAGCTGCTTCTGGCTCCTCCTGTTGCTCCATCTCCTCATTCTCCTCATGCTGAACAACATCATCAGCTCGTCCATGGTGCCTGCATGCAGATGCAATCGGTCTCACACGTTGGGACGGATTGGCACTCCCACCTCTAGTCAGTGGCATTTCTATACATGTATAAAATCAAATATATAACAACCACAACTAAATGACGTCTAAATATATATAACAACAATGACATACAAATTCTGTCACATATGAATAATTTAACTGTCAAATTCTAATTAAACCTTTGCCTTTTTTATTACTAACATGGCATCACACCCCTTGTTAAATTTGTTCTATACAATTCTAATAAATTTATGTTAAATATCATCTTATGCAATTACAAATTAAATTATACAATTCCATATTAAATTATATATTTTTAATTTCTAACGGATTACAAATTAAATTATACAAATTATTTTCTTACGGATTACAAATCAAATATCATATTATACAATTACAAATTAAATTATACAATTATAAATTAGATTAAATATCTTACGGATTACAAATTAAATATCATATTATATAATTACAAAGGAAATTATACAATTAAAAATTAAATTATAGTTTTTTCCCTTAATTACGGATTATTAAATCCGGAGTATATATCGAAATATGGAATTGTATTACGGAATACCCATTCCGTAATACATTGTTGCATTACGGAATAGGATTTCCGTAATAGCTTTCCGGAGTTCCATATATACTACGGATTATCCAATTCGTAAACCACTAATAGGTGTGTCTTGCATTACAGAAAAGGAAATCCGTAATTGGTTTTATATATAGTACGAAATATCCAATCCGTGATAACACAAAAGGGGTATGTGTTGCATTACGGAAAAGGATATCCGTAATATATAGTATATATACTACGGATTATCCAATCCGTAATAAGTCTTAATATATGTTGCATATGGAAAAGGAAATCCATACATTATACTACGGATTATCCAATCCGTAATAAGGTGAAAGTGTGTGTTGTATTACGGATTAGCTAATCCGTAACACAACAACACTTTCACCTTATTACGGATTATCCAATCCGGAATTTTAAAATAATAATAATAATAATAATCAAACAAAACAACCACTTACCGGATTCAATGGCGGAGGAAGAGGATGGCTTCAATGGCGGAGGAAGAGGATGCCAACAAAGCTCCATGAAGACGCACCACCTCCAGTGAGGTGTGATGTGCTTGAAAGGAGTAGCGGGAGGGGATGGAAGCAAAAAAAATTGAAAGTTTGGCAAGAAGATGGGTGCGACGGTGTTTGAAGGAAAAGGAATGAAAGGGAGAGTGTTAGGGTTATGGGGTGCACAGGTGAGGGTTAGGTTTAATAATTAAAAGGGAAGAAGGGTAGAATTGTCTCATCATATGGGTAATTATTTTTCATGTGGTGCACCGAGAAAAAAAGGGGTGCCTTAAGAAAAAGCCACACATTTGGGCATGGAAGCCCGCTCGAAAGGCAGTTGTTAAATGAAATCCCGTAAATTGCTAAATGTACCTCTGTTAATAGTTTTTCCTCAGGCTCAGATACCCTTTTCCGGGAACTAATTGTTAAATGAAACCCCATAAATTGCTAAATTGCTCTCTAACGTTATTTGTCGTCTAATAGATGCTCACAGTGGTCGTTAAGAATGTGCAAGATCCCTACTGTTTGGACCTGGAACATGCATATGTTATAATTTTATATCTTATCTGTTTTGAGTAACTAATTTTACTTGACTGTAGTGTCAAGTGTGATGTTCTCCATATTACATAATTTGTATAATATGAGATACTTGAGAGGGATACCATAAATTATGATATTTATATGGTAGGTTTTTCATTGTATTAGAAAATACAATGATGTTAAAAGGATTTTTTTTATCTATATGAGATAAAATTCACTAGAGATTATGTCATTGCACTTGGTTATAATGTGTTACTTAGAGATCAACTAAATAAATAATAATTGAGTCAGAGTTATTACTCTTGAGATGATTGATTAAGAGGCTTAGTGGTTAGAAAAATCATTTAAGCAAATATTCCTTTTGAAAAATAAATTGAAGAATAATGTTATAAAGCAACTGTTTAAGACAGAAATTTATTGTCTATGTGAAGTTAATAATGGATTCGGCCAATACTGAGACTTAAACACTTAGGGAAGAAGAATTTATTGTATAAAATATCAAGAGAAATGGGACTTTATCAAATCAGTTGAAAACAAACAAGCCTCCTTCTCTCACTGATGAAACCCTTCCTCTTATTCTCGAACCTCTTTCTCAAGTTGTTTTTGACTCTCGCTCAACCCCCGTTCACACAAAGCCCGTTAACTTCGAGGGTCTCTTTTATCGCCGAGACATAACCTACTACGAGGCTCTATCACCACATAATACCCTGGTTCAAGCCTTTGTTCAGCGGCGCTGACAAGAAAGCCACTACGAGCCACTGTCAACGCAACCACAGGCATGCATCAACTACGCTCGAACACAGAGGTGAACGACATCTTCCTTAAACCCTAACTCGATGTAGTATCTTGTATTTTTATATTATTTGAAGGTGATTAGGGTTTATTTGAGATTTGGGGTTTGTTCAATTTGAGGTGTTCATTGCTGGTTTGTTTCAAATTTACTAATTTTATTCAATTGCACAAGTGTTTTTCATGCTATCTTTGGCTTACTACTGTTGGAGTCTCTGATGGCTTGAATTGAAATAGTTATATTACTCTAATGACATAAGTATTTGGATTAAATCTTCAACTATTTTGTTAGTTTTGAAACTACAGCATTTTCCAAATTGTTTATGAGCTTTCTTGTCTATATAATATATGTACTTGTTGGTTCTTGCCTTCTTGGACACTGAGAATTTGTATGCTTGCAGTTCAGCTTCTAGATCCTTATTAGTGTGTTTAATATGAACAATTATGGACATTAATATGATTTCCCTGAATCTTTTTGGCAAAAAATGATGCATTGTTCTTAATTGATAGCTCTTCTGACTCATTTTATTGGACACTAGTTCGCTGCTGTGGTGGCCAACAGTTCAGTGTTTGCAATGACAAGTTTGCTGGGTGTGATTGGTCAATGCAGGGTTTGTTTGGTTCAGTGTGTTTATTGACAAGCTTTCTTGTTGATGGTGAAGTGAGGCTGTAGCTGTATGTGGTAAGGTTGGAGTTTGGTTTGGTGCCTACAATGGGCATCTAATGGGGGCAGATAGGTCTGAGGGAGATGAGATTGTAGGTCATGGTGATGATAAGGGATGGTGAAGAAATGTGTTCCTGAGTTTGTTAGAAAATAATTAATGTTCTAGATACATAAAACTAGGACACCAATTTATTTTCTTAAATGTAAATGTAATAACTGTGAAAAGAATTCTAGAAAGAAAAAACTTTTTTTTTTTTTCTGAAAGTTTATGATAAGCTATTGCTTGTTGTGTGCATGAGAAATTTTCATATATTATAAAACAAACATATATAATTATTAAACATGAGCATTGAATAGGTCATGGGTTCCAAAGAAATAATCTTTACATAGATTCAATTTCTGAACATGAATCTAGAGATTTTTTAATGCAATTTCTTTAGTGAAATGTGCTCCTACACACAACCACTCTGCCAACACACTAGAGGTTAAAACTACAACATATATAAATCTGCCAGTTGATCTCAGCCACTCAAGTTATCTTAGCAAGGTCAAATGCAGTATCTGTATAAAGTCTAACTGATAATAATGAACTTCCAGAAAGGGGAATGCTCGATAGTTGTTAGTTGCTATAATTACTTACTTTTCAAGTAGTTTTTAAGGCAATTATCTATCTTTCTCTCTCATTTGGAGTGTTGTTTTACTCAATTTCTGTTAATATTGCAATTTAGTTAGAATTTCTTTAGTTTTTCTAGTTTTATGGTTATATCTTAGTGTTTTGCCCGACTTTTTGTAGGAATTGGAGATTAAAGTTGAAGAAACGTTTGGGAGCTGCATTCTGAGCTTTGGAGGCAGTGGAAGGTCCTTTGTAAGAGAAATCTGTTGAAGTGCAGAAATTTCAAATCAGCCAAGCCAAAATTCCAGGCTGAGCCAAATGTCACTTTGGAGAAATTCTGCACATGTATATAAAGGACCGACCCTCAGAAGTTCAGAGAGGCTTGGATATTTTTCAGTAGTAGTCTCTGTAGCTCGTTTTGTATTGTTGTAGTGGAGAGAAAAGCTCTCTCTTTAGTTCTTAGTGTTCTTCTTCTTCTCCTTCCCCTCCGTGTGTAATTTCCAGCTGCTCATTCCCATGAGTGGCTGAGTTCTGTAGTTGTTAGGGGTTAGATGTAACCATTCTCAAAACTCCCTTGTATCTTTTGATATTATCTATATATATTCTACATATTTGTGTTTAAAGTTAGTATTTTGCTTCTTTTCTTAAAGCTTGTTGTGGCTTGATCACCCATAGCATGATCCTTAGACATGACTGTTGTTGGGAAACACTTTCGTTGTCTAGAACTGAAGCAATATACCTCATGAACTTCGTGTCTAGGAATGGAGCTTAGTTCACGGGTTATCTTGTGGTCTCTAGACTTAAAGCTAGTTGCTTCGTTAAGTTGTTGAGGAATCAAGGCTTGGGGGAGTAATCTAAGACTCTCTGCACCTAAGGAATTAGGGCTGAGAATGTTTTTATTGGCTGATTTTAACATTTAAATGCAAAGAGAATGTATATTGTGTGCATGCAAGAAGAGAGTAGAGAATGGTGAAATCTAATCCCTGCAACATCTTTATTATTTATTTTAACCTCTGTCTACTGCTGTGTTTATCTTAAAAACCACAAAAATATCTTCTTTAATTTCTGTTCTGCATTAGTTCTGTTGTAATCTTTCACAAAACCAACCTAAGTTTACGTTTTTATCGCTTTCTTGTGAAAACCAGTTTAGTCTAGTTAGTATTTATGTGAACATTGCCTATATCAAACAAATCCCTTGGGAAAACGATACTTGGACTTATCCATTTACTACTTTGTGACTGGTGCACTTGCCAATCCGTCAACAAGTTTTTGGCACCGTTGCCGGGGATCTGCATCTGAATATTAGGAAACTTCACATTCATATTATCCTAGGCTTTATTCTTTATTCTTTTATTCTTTGTGTTTTTATTTCTGTCTTATTCGCTATTTTCTTGTGCTAACTTTCTGTTCTAGTGCTCTGTTTCTTTTTCCTTGTTTATGCACACAAGAAGTTCAGCTGATCCTTTGTATTTCGACCCGAAGATTGAGAGGACAGCAAGACTTACCAATAGCTGGACAAGGAAAAGGAAGGCTCTAGAAAGACTTGCTAGCCAAGAACCACTTTCTCCTGCTTCACCATATCTGTCTTTGACGTCCATCCCTGAAGAAGAAGAATTTATAATGGCAGAAGAAGGGGAAGTGAATCAACCAAGGCGTACTTTGAACGATTATTGCGCCAACATAGGGCCGAGATTCTTCAACACCATTGCCAGACCAGAGGTGCAAGCTCACAATGTTGAAATGAAGGCATCTCTCATCCACTTGATTCAACAAAACAAGTTCCATGGTCTTGACCAAGAAGATCCTTATGCTCATTTGACTACTTTTGTTGATATCTGCAACACAGTGAAGCTACATCAAGTTAATGATGATTATATTTGGATCAGTCTTTTTCCATTTTCTCTTGATGGAAAGGCAAATGATTGGTACAGAGTCATTCCTCCTAACACTCCCTTGACTTGGGACGAGCTGGTTGACAGATTTTTGAACTGTTTCTTTCCTCAATCTAAGATCAACCAGAGGAAGACAACTATCTCCACTTTCACCCAAGGAGCTAAAGAACCCTTGTGTGAAGCATGGGAGAGATTCAATGGCCTGTTAAGGAAATGTCCAGCTCATGGTTTCAATGAGGTAGCTCAAACCAACACCTTCTTAGTCGGACTTAGACCTCAAACCAAGCTTATGCTTGATGCTTCAGCTGGAAGCAAAATCATGTACAAGACATCGGATAAGGCTAAGGAAATTATTGAAAATATGGCCTCTAATGACTATGAGGTGCAGCATGACAGAACTCTCGTGCAAGTGCAGAAGAGAGGAGTTCTTGAATTAAATTCTCAGGATGCCCTCCTAGATCAAAATAAGCTTCTCACACAACAACTTGATGCACTCACTAAGCAACTTGCTAAGATGCCTCAACAACTCCAAGGCTTACAAGCTACTCAGTCCAACACTCAACAAGTTCTTTGCTGTGAACTTTGTGGAGGTGGTCATTCAAGTGGCCAATGCATCATGCCACCAAGTTCCCAAGAAGAAATCAATTATATGGGAAACCAAAATTGGCAAGGCAATTCTTATGCTAAACCTTTCAATCAAGGTTGGAGAAATAACAATGCTGGTTGGAAGCAAGAAGTTGGCCCTTCGAACATACCTCCTTACCAAAGTCATCAACAACAATATCAACCTCTTCATCAAGACCGTGTTTCTAAGTTGGAGGACACTCTCAATCAATTCATGCAAGTCTTTCTAACCAACCAAAAGAACACAGATTCTTCCATAAAAAATATGGAAGTGCAGATGGGACAATTTGCTAAAGATTTGGCAGAACTTAAAAGTGGAGCATTTTCAGCCAACACTCAAGCAAATCCCAAGGAGCAATGCAAGGCTATAACTACAAGGAGAGGTACAATAGTGGGAGATTTGAGTAAAGAAAAAAGTGAGCAAGAGGTAGTTGTGGAGGAAGTAAAAGATGATGAGAAAGAGAAAAATGAGCTGAGTGAAAAAGAATTGAGTGAGGAAGAGAAAATCAGTGAGAAAAATGCAGAAAAAAGTGAAATCAAGGAGGCGGCTGAGCCAAAAATGACTAAACACCAGAGGGTGAGAGAAGAGAAGAAGAAAAAGGAGTCAAATTCTGTTCCTCCACAAGGATTACCCTATCCTCATGTACCAACTAGGAAAGATAGAGAAAGGCAGTTTGCACGTTGCTTAGACATCTTCAAGAGATTGCAAATCAATCTACCTTTCTCGGATGCACTTGAGCAAATTCCAACTTATGCCAAGTTCATGAAGGAACTCCTCACCAAGAAGAAAAAGTACATTGAGAAAGACATAATTGAATTAGAAGCTGGATGTAGTGCTATAATTCAAAAGCCATTGCCTTTTAAGCACAAAGATCCAGGTAGCTTTACCATTCCCTGCACCATTGGAAATCTGTCCATTGGAAAAGCTTTGTTAGATTTGGGAGCAAGCATAAATCTTATGCCACTGTCCATGCTTAGCAAGGTGGGGGATGTAGAAATCAAGCCTACAAGGATGACACTTCAACTAGCAGACCGTACCATTAAGCTTCCATATGGAGTTGTTGAAGATTTGCTAGTGAAGGTGGATAAACTTATATTCCCAGCTGACTTTGTAATTATGGATATGGAAGAGGATGCTGAAGTTCCCCTCATTTTGGGGAGGCCATTCATGATGACAGCCTGTGCCTTGATTGATGTTAGTGATGGCAAATTCAAAATGAGGGTGCAAGATGAAGAAGTCACTTTTAATGTGTTTGAAGCTATGCAGCACCCTAGTGAAGATAAATCATGCTTTAGAGTGGATATTCTTGATGAAATTTACACCACCTCTAGAAAGCAAGTGCCTAGTTCCACTCCTCTTGAGAAAGCTTTAATTGATGCATTTGAGTTACTCAATGAGGAGGAAGAGAAGGAAATTGACGAATGCTTGAAAAGCGTTGATACTTTGAAGGAAATCCCTCCACATGAAGAAATTGCTGAAGTTTTGAAGAAAGATGAGAAGGTGGAGGAAACCAAACCCGAATTGAAGATGCTGCCTCCACATTTGAAGTATGTGTTCCTTGAAGAAAATGGTGGCAAACCAGTCATCATTAGCAATTCCTTATCTACTGTAGAGGAGGAAAAATTAATTGAGGTTTTGAAAGCTAACAAAGGAGCCATTGGATGGTCTATCTCGGATCTCAAAGGGATAAGTCCTTCTTATTGCATGCATAGGATCTTCATGGAAGATGATTTTAAACCCGTGGCTCAACCTCAAAGAAGACTCAACCCTGTAATGAAGGAAGAAGTAAGAAAGAAAGTCTTAAAGCTCTTGGAAGCTGGATTGATCTACCTTATATCCGACAGTGCATGGGTGAGCCCCGTGCAAATTATTCCTAAAAAGGGTGGCATGACAGTGATTTGCAATGAGAAGAATGAATTAATTCCTACAAGAACTGTCACGGGATGGAGGATGTGCATAGACTATAGAAAGCTCAACAAAGCAACAAGGAAGGATCATTTTCCCCTTCCTTTCATGGATCAAATGTTTGAGAGACTGGCTGGTCAAGCTTTCTGTTGCTTTTTAAATGGTTACTTAGGATATATTAAATTGCAGTGGATCCTAAAGACCAAGAGAAGACAGCCTTCACTTGTCCTTTTGGAGTCTTCGCATATAGGAAGATGCCATTTGGGCTATGCAATGCACCTGCCACTTTCCAAAGGTGTATGCTAGCTATCTTCTCGGATTTGGTGAAGAAATGCATAGAAGTCTTCATGGATGACTTTTTTGTTTTTGGTGGATCATTTGAATTGTGCTTGTCCAACTTGGAAACTGTTTTGAAGAGGTGTGCTAAGACAAATCTCATTCTTAATTGGGAGAAATGTCATTTTATGGTGACCGAAGGAATTGTTCTTGGCCACAAAATTTCAGCAAGAGGAATTGAAGTTGACAAAGCCAAAGTAGATGTCATTGAAAAGCTTCCACCACCAGCAAATGTGAAAGGAATTTGAAGCTTCCTTGGGCATGCTGGATTCTACAGGCGCTTCATCAAAGATTTCTCCAAAATTGCCAAACCATTGAGCAATTTGCTGAACAAAGACACACCATTTAATTTTGATGCTGAATGTTTAAATGCTTTTAAATTTTTGAAGTCTAGTTTAGTCTCTGCTCCAATACTCACTGCACCTAATTGGAAAATTGATTTTGAACTCATGTGTAATGCTAGTGATTATGCAGTAGGGGCTGTCCTAGGCCAGAGAAAGAACAAAATTTTCCATCCCATACATTATGTTGGCAAGGTGCTCAATGAACACTAAGTGAATTATGCAACAACTGAAAAAGAGTTGCTAGCAATAGTGTATACTTTGGAAAAATTTCGTTCTTATTTAATTGGCTCCAAAGTAGTTGTGTACACTGATCATGCTGCAATTAAATACTTGCTGTCGAAACCCGATTCCAAGCCTAGACTCATTCGTTGGGTTCTGTTGCTGCAGGAATTTGATCTTGAAATTAAGGACAAGAAAGGAAGTGAAAACCAAGTTGCTGATCACTTGTCACGGCTTGTGAATGATGATTTAAAATCTTAGAAAGCAAAATCTAATTTATAGGGAGGTTGTGAGGGTGCTCGAAGATAACATTAAGATATAATGTACAACATTGAGGGAAAATCTAGGTTTCTGATTTCATAATAGTTTGGTTTTGACTTTGAATTATCTTAACTTTTAGGATCCAGTTTTCACGATGATAAACAAAGTTACATTCACAATTTATTTGGTTCTAGAACTCTGCATTCTTGGGTATAACAATTAAATCATCCACTTTGACAGTTTTAATTTGGTGGTGCTATTTTTTCAGTTTCACATTTGTGGTCCAACCATTTTATATTTTGTCTGGTCATTCTTGTTTGTTGATATATACAAGCTATGCTTAATTCCTTCATTCATTGTTCTATACAGCCTATATATAAGCATTCATAGGTACAAATTAAGTGCACACGAAGACAATGGATGCGGTAGTTGCAGTTGTGAAGATAATGTCACGAGTGATACTATACTATAGTAAAGTTGAAGCTGTAATGTTGCAAGACTAGTTGAAGCTGTAATGTTGCAAGACTAATTTAATAATTTTCTCAATTCTTAGATTTATGTATCTTTATGATGAGTTTTAAATTTTCATACATTATATAAGTATATTTTCTTTTACAGATTGTCAATGAGTACAATAAATTGCTCGCTACGTAACTTGAAAACCCAAAATTATTAAGTTTACTCTATCGCTACCTTCCATTCCATGTAGTTAGCTGTTTTGCTTTGAAGAATTGCTATATTTTGGGTTTCAAATTTCAATATTGATTTAGCTGATTTTGATATTTTGCTTGTCTTTGTAGGGAAGTTCGGTACACTTGTAAATCACCAAGAATCTCTCAGGTCAAAGGTTAATGAGACTAAGTCCATGGTCAAATTCCAGCTTATGAAGGAGCTCTGCATGGGAGTAGCTGCGGGGAATGTTAGCATGGATGAAAAGCAAGTCTTGCAAAATGGTACAACTAAGTGTTAACTTCTTTGTCTCATTATTGATAAGGAAACTGGTAGAATGTGAGTAGTCCACTCTTAAGTAAAATTGTCACATTGTTTCCTTGTATTTCATTATTGACATTGGTATGCATTGGTGTTCATCTTACAGCTGTTACCTGCCCTGATGCCACGTTAATTTTTATATCATCAACCCTGAACAATAAATCTTTTAAATAATATTAATAGTGATGATAAATTTATATGTAGCTTATATTTGATTAGGTAAAAGCAAGATGAGTAGAGGTATATTGTACGAGTTTCACTTTTTTAGATTAAGATGTAAGGTTGATGAGGAAGTTGATCCTTCATTTCCTAATGCAATTGGTGACTAAAATCTATCTCTACTAAATTATAATTGGATTCATAGTCTCCACTTATCCAACACATTTAAATTAGACTGCTTTTCGGGTAAGAGTTTGATCTTACTATGTCCATTCTGAATATATTCTTTTGTTAACTCATCATTATCAATAAAAAAAGCTTAATTTAGTTAGGAACACTCTTAAAAAGATCAGGGACCTCATAACAGTCTGCAAGCAAAGGTTTAACATAGAATAAGATTACTAAAATACTTCAAGGCATTGAGTTTGATTCGTTGGTTACTAAAATCCCCTTATCAAATTTGTTGAAGGAATATTTCTAAAACAAGTTTATAATATAGCTTGTGTCCTTATATGTTAATTATATTATCAATATTGAAATGTGTTAGAAGATATATCTTGACTAGGTAGCTTCAGTCTAATATGACCCTCCATTAAATTGGAGTTTTTTTTAATCTCATACATGACAGTTTAGAAATCAGAATTATGTCAATATTTGTTAAATTAAGTCTCATCCTAATTCAGGACTCTCAAACTTAGGTGAGTTGCTGTGTGGACCAAATTAGATTGGTAATCTTGCACTCTATAGTCATGTGATTTAAAGAAATATTCTCAGCCAGTGATATTAAAGCTACCATGGAGAATTGCCTTCTGGAGTGGTCAGTTTTTGTTCTGTTCTTTTTCCTTTGTTTTTTTTCTTTTTTTTGGGGGGGGGGGGGGGGGGGGGGCGGGCTCTATGTTTTTGTATGTGCATGATTAGAGGATAGCAGAGAGACACACAATGTTTTTTATATACCATAAGTACAACCATAAGAATCTATATTCTATGGGCACAAAATTATTTAACATTGGCAATGTGATTAGTATTTACTCACAAGCTTTTTATGGCTTCAGTTCAGAAAAGATTTATACTTTTTTGCTTATAATTTTTATAATGCTATGCTGCTCAAAGGCAGTGGACAATTCTAGGAAGCAGTGGGAAAGTGCCAACTTGTCCCTCTGTAATCTCCAGAAGAACAATCTTGCAGAGATAAAATCTTCAGTGAAGTAAGTTTTGGTAGTTAATGTTACAGACTTGTTCTTCATGAGCTAGAATCTAAAGAAGTCATAGTGTTTTAAACTTTTAATAATGTGTAACAGGGAAAACATCTTTGACAAACCATGCTCTGAATCAAGAATTTGTGTCTGCATCATTATCTATGGATTCAGATTATGATGCAGTAACACGCAACCTGCTGGTAGATGTAAATGGTAAATTTTCTTGCATTACTACATTACTAGTTTATTCCCATTTGATTATTCTCTTTCATCTGTCTCTTATTGAACTGAGTCAAACAAACTTGCATTACTCCAGGTGCACTAATGCTGGACCATGAGAATAAGAAGACAATTGATTCCATGACTACAAGATGGTTGGAGAAGCTTAACTCATTACAAGATAAGCATGGTGAAGATGTATCAAATATCCATGTTCAAGCAGAAAAAAGCCTGGTTAAAGATTACTTGGTACATATTTTTTTCTTGTTAATGTATAGTGTCTATTATGGGGTTTTAGAAATGCTTGTATGGGCTGTTAGGAAATGAGGAAACTAGTTCAATTGGCAGGAGGGATGGTTTGGCTCATACATAGTTATCAGTGGCAATAGGGGTGTTTGACTGATACACGGTTATCAGTGGGTGGGTTTACATGTATTAGTTTTTTTGATAGTTGATGAATCTTTATAATGCCTGGAAAGGGTGGCCTGACTTGTGACACTAGTCCAAGCTTAGTTTATAATATGATTTCGTTTTGCTAATGTTCCCATAGAATTTGTGCCAGCAGCAATTTGGCCAAGATATACTTGTTTACTTCTATTCTCCCATTTGGGTATGACATTGATAATTGTGATATTTTTATTCATTTACAGCTGTCAGACTTCTTTTACAACTAATCTAGCATAGCTTGATATTCAGATAGATCATATAGGAGCAAATTGAATCCGACATGACGAAATCAAATTTAAAAATAAAATAAATTAGAGTCGGCTAAGTCGACGCAAAGAGAGACAAACTTAAAATAATAAAATAATCTAGAGTCGGCTAAACGGACGCTATTTATGAATATTTAATTTAAAGAATAATCAATGTTAGCGTCGGCATGACTTCTATGACGGCTTAAGTGTCGGCTAGGCCGACTCAAATAGGGTCCACCTCAAAAACCGACGCAACAAAATTTAGCTTCAAGGGTTTTAGCGTCCACGGGACATCCGACGCGTAACCGGCGCTAATCCATGGGATAGAGTCCAGTTTTCATTGTTAGAGTCGGCTAAAAAGCCGACTCTAATAGCCTGTTTTCTTGTAGTGTGATTTGGACCTAGCTAAGAAGTTGGGGTGTAAGGTGGAAGCTGTAACTCCTATGATAGTGACTGTAGGTGTTGGTACAACACTACAGGCCCTTTATATATGTAGGGGTTTTACTTGGCAACTTCTGCAATCAAAGTTCACTGCTGATGTGATGGTGCTTCCCTTAGGTTGTTGTGACTTAATATAGTGTATCAGGGATAAAATAAATTTGGTTAATTAAGATTTAATCTCAAGTTCATTTGAAAAGTGAACTAAATGATCAATTATTGTGCAATCAAATTAAGCAATATAAGCATAGCAGTTAAAAAGAGAGGAGGCTTGCTATTATATATTGAGTCTCAGCTTGATCATTTGACCTATTTCCATTAAACATAAAATACATGTCTCGTGCCTGAACATATAACAATCTGAATTTTAAAAAGAACTTAAAAAAAACACTTTTTTTTATAATAAAATAAGCAGTTTTTTGCTTTTTTTTAAGAAGCAATTCCTACCTGCTTAAAAAATCACTTTTTTAAAAATAACTTTTTTTAGAATCACTTTTTTTTTAGTTTAAATTAACAAACTGACCCAAGGAGAAGTTCGGATTAAAACATGATATGGATCGAATAGATGACAGTCTTTACCTGCAAGCATCCCCCATTAGTTCAACCACCAAATGGTTCTCCAATACTGCAGGGAGAACATGATGCAAATAATAATATGCTGATTCTGAATGTGGCAATTTAAACACTGGAATTTCTTTCTTCCTCCTTGTCCCTTCAAGATTTTTTGGAAGAGTTCTCACAATTTTCTCTTAATTGGCTGGTGCCATAACAAATTGGTCCTCATTATACAGATGTCCATAACTCTTGAATTAAGTGCTATATAAATAATTATATAAAGATATAGTTCAAATATATCAACTTAGCACCTTAGACTGAGTTAAATGATAGTTTCAGTAACTCCATGGAAGAATAAGAACCTTACTACGTTGGTGCTTCTTGTTGATTGGATCTCAGGAATTGATAATGTAGCATTAAGAAGTTGAGAAACCACAACCACATCACATATCTGAAAGAACCAAATATAATTATACACTTTCACCTCAATATTATTTGAATTCAATATGATACTAAGGTTGAGCCTTGAGGCTTGATATCCTCATGAAAGCCACTCTGTATGCAGATAAAAATAAACTCATTTGTTTGTGAGCTGGGATCTGTCAGGAGAGAGGTATCTACACAGACAGAAATGTAAATGATTCACAGTAATATACAGAAATACCTGTTTTATTCACGTCCCCTCCTGCAAGAGTATTGTTAAATTTTACATATACTCCAAAGTTAGAAAAAACAGGAAATGATATTTAATTTAAGCTAAATCCTAGACCCAAGATATCAAGAAACAAGATTGCATGCATATACAAAATAGTTAGCAACATATGTACAGATCCAATGAGTCACTAATATGTAGTGAAATTTACATCACTCGTATTAGCTACACTTTTTGTGCATTGACCCAAATTTATTCAAGGAATCAACCAGTTGGTTATATTAATATAAAACAAACTAGATACTGAAATTAGACATGTCAGTTCATTATGCAGATTAGCATTGAACTTTTACTTCGCATTTGGCAAACAATATCAATGAAAAAGACAATAGAACTTTTATTTCGCAAGTTTGATCAGCAGATAATTGTCAACAGAACAGCATAAAGTCTTACAACTTAAAGCAGTAGAATATTTAACACCAAGATAAAATCGAAAACTACAAAAACAACAACAGAAGCCTTATTCCATTTGGTGAGATCGGCTACATGGATCACACGACACCATTGAATTCAGTTAAAAACCAAATCCTTAGAGATATTATTCACCAAGAGATTCCTCTTAGCAACTTCCTCCAATGTCCTTGTTCTTCCCCTCCCTCTTTTCATAGGATTAAAAACCATGCCAAGATATAGAAAACTAAGCAGAATAATATACTCTGGGATTCGAGTCAGGATGAATGATTCAAGACCCCTTACTGGACACCACAGTCTTCTGTATGAATGACTCTGCTACACAAGTTATTAGTTCAGACGTCAGAATATGAATTGAGCAAACAAATTATACACACACAAAAACAAAGTCCACAAGCTCGTTAGCTAATTACTCCAAATGCTTATAAGCTAAATTGAATATTGAACCAAGTGAACTAGTTGCCAAACAAAGTCAACAAACAAGTCAAAAAGCTGAGATCTTTGTTCATGGTACTAGCATTCTGTTATTACATTTGTTGAAAAGATAGTGATTGAGGATTGAAAAAATAATACCAAGCTTAATTATATTTTAGCCAACTTTATAATCACATGTCACATTTTTATTTGGATATATAAAAATGATTGTTTATAACCATTGCTGGGGCTGGAATATTCTTTCTTAAAATTAAATAAAATATAAGATTAAAAAATGATAAAAAAAAAAAGTGAAATAAAAGCGTGTAATTGAAAGAAACATATTTTGAAATTTTAATTTAGATTTTAGATTTTTAAATAATATGATGTTCTATTTATTTTTTAAAATAATATGACGCATAGTATTCGGATATGAGATTTTATATTTGAACATTCAAAGTTTAAGTCAAATACATTTTAAAAATTGACAAAGTTACATGTGCATTCTATCAACAAGTAAAATAAAAAAAAAATTAAATCATTCATAATTTCATTTACGATGCACAATAATAAGCGAATAATTGGTATGCTGTTATAACAAAAAAATAAGAGGTATCAGTCACTTTACCTTTTAGTTTTGGATTTGAAATCTCCTTTTCACTTTCGCTGCAAAGACAACAACTGTTACATATATCCAACCATTTATGTTGTTGAAGAACTTGAAATAGGCATGTCTCCATGAACTTTTTATAATTTAAAGTTCCACAAACACCCCAGAATCCAGCAAAAAATCCCAACCCAAGGCTGATGTAAAACCCAAAGTTTATGAGTTCATCCCTATCTTCATTAGTGCCATTTTTATCAACACTTCCAATTGGTGGGACCACATCACGTGGGCATTGGTTTGTGAGTGGTGGGCCACAAAGCCCAATGTTCCCTACATATGTAGAAGCATCAAAGGATTGTAGTTGAGTGCTTATTGGAATTTCTCCTGATAAGTTGTTGAAAGACAAGTTCATGTAACTCAGAAAACTCAAATTTGAAAAGCTTGTTGGCATTCCACCATAAAGATGGTTTCTTGACAAGTCAAGTGATTCCAACATTTGCATGTGACCAATGTTGTTGGGAATGAATCCTGAGAGATTATTTCCAGAAAGATTTAAACGAGCTAATGCCACAAGTGTTGCTAGACTTTTGGGTATCTCTCCTGTTAAGTGGTTATCAGAAAGATCAATGATTGTCATAAGTCCAAGATTTTTCCCATATTCTCTGTTTTGTCCTTTCCATGCTAATATTGTTTCATCAATAGAAGACATACTTGATGCATCATCATCATATCCATTTCTGTCATAGAAAATAGTTCTTCTTTGAAACTCCATATTTGACAAAGCAGTTATGCGACTAAGGCATTGTGGTATTTCCCTTGTAAAATTATTTGTAGAAAGATCCAATACTTGAAGAACTAATAGGTTACATAGACTTGTGGGTATGCTTCCTTGGATCTTATTACATTGTAGGCTCAAAACAATTAAACTATGCAAATTATGGACTATGCTTGTTTGTAATGTTCCTTCAACAATGTTATCTCCAAAATCAATGACTTTTAAGCTTTTACAATGAGTCAAAGGTGGAATTTTGCCAGAGAAGTTGTTGTTATTTAAATGCATCGACTCAATTTTTTGTAAAGTGCCAAATGACTTGGGTATTCTCCCTGATAAATTATTATTTGCCAAATTTAGAACTTCCAGACTTTTCAATTTCTCCCAACAATCCGGAAGGGACCCTGCTAGTAAGTTACTAGACAAGTCAAGATAAATTAAAGACACTAGAGACATTGCACAATAGGAATATAAAGACCCTGAGAACATATTATTTGAGAGAAATAAAGCATAAGAATTGGGAGGAAAAAGAGGTAGTGAACCAGACAAATTGTTGAAACTCAAATCCCATATATACTCTGTGCTTATAATTTGTAATGATTTTGGTAAGACTCCACTAAGTTTATTATGTGAAACATTCAAGTAATTCAAACTTGAAGATATGTCCCAAAACCATTTAGGAAACGAATCTTCAATTCCAGTATTTGAGATTTGCAGCATATAAAGTTTCCTTTGATATTTGAGCCACGTAGGGAATTGAAGCCCCAAAATGCATGATGATGCAGATAACCACCGCAACTGGAAAGGTCGAACCCAATTTGGATTCAAGTTTAATGAAAGTGAATTTCGACTCACATCCAGCGTCTCCAATCTAGATAGGCTTAATAGCTGCTCTTCACTAATGATACCATTCAACTTATTTGAAGACAGATCCAAGTACATGAGATCAGAAAGTTGCCCAATGGTATATGGAAGTGTCCCACTCAATTCATTATAGGAAAGATCCAAATCTTCAAGACTGGGCAAATGATCAAATGATAATGGCCCAACAATATTGGTGTGTTGAAGTGATAATCTCTTCAAGGATGAAAACCATGAAAAATCAGGAAGCGGCCCACTACTAAATGGGTTCTGGTCAAGATCCAACTTCTCTAAATCATGTTGTGCAGAACACAATTCTGGTAAGTAGTCACTTAGTTGGCCAGACAATTTATTGTCACTCAGGTACAACTTCTTTATTTGACACAAAGTCTGGAAGGATTTTATTATGCTACCATCAAGTTCATTAAGTGAGAGATCTAGATATTGAAGGGAATTCATGTTTGCAAATCCATCTGGAACACTATACAAAGAATTCCATGAGAGATCAAGAACCGTGAGGACTTTGCTACCATTAAGCACCCCTGATATAATGGAAGAGTTTAATTCATTTCCTGAAAGACTGAGGATTTGGAGGGAAGTGGAAGAATTCATATGGGGAATAGATTTAGGATTGACTTGAGGTAGTGCACAGTGATCTAAATAAAGCTCCAGTAGATATGGGATTTTACTTATTGATAATGGCCAATCAATAGCTCTACTAAGATTGATATATGAGAGAGAAAGGTATCTCAAATTTGAAAGGTGAGAAAGCCATTCAAGGTCATTTACAACCAAATTATAATTATCCTGAAGGTCGAGATTTTGCAAATTGGAAAGGTTTGACAGGGTATGAGGAACAGAACCCACAAGTTGATTCAGTGCAAGTTTCAACTGTAACAATTGACCAAGTGAACCAATGCACTTTGGGATCTCTCCTTCTAAATCATTATAACTGAGATCTAAGAAAGTGAGATGCTGTGGTTCACATATAGAAGAATCTATCTTACCTCCCAATGGTGCAGAAATATTGAAAAGTAGTCCTGCCATCACATCTACAAGATTGTTTAAATCTTCAGCTCCTATTACTGGAGTAAAATTTGAAAATCGGAGATCCAATCTGGTTACGTGACCAGTTAAATTACTGCATGATATTCCTTTCCATTTGCAACAATCTTCACCGTTCCATGAAGATAGAATGTCCCTTCCTCGAATGAAACCATCTTTTAACTTGAGAAGAGCTTGCTTGTCTGTCTCTATGCACTTCTTTGTATGGTAACTTCCAACGCATAAAGAGATGCATAAAACGGTCACCAGACTCACCACACAAAAGAGACACAGCCTATAATTAAACATGGTGATCAGCTCAAACTTCTATGGAAATGTTTTTGGATATTAAAATTGAAGAATGTAATTAAGGGCGAACTGAATTGTGATGTGAAATCTAGTTAGGGTCATTTATAGCCAGCAATTTAATGAAGATGACATGAAGTCACTGTTTTAGTTTATTGCGATTTTAGGTTGATATTATATTGATGACCGTGTATCATTTTAAACCATTGAAATTTAATCCCTTGTATCAATTGTACTTGATCACTGGCTTCTAGTCAACTAAACATGAGCTAAACAAAATCCTCGACATAAGATAATATCTTTTTGAGTAAATTATAACGATTTTTGTTGAGGTTTACCTTAATTTTGGTCGACACTCCTCCATTTTTTTACATTACTTTTAACCCTTGACTTAACAGGCTCAACCTACTGTTAATTAATTTATAAAAGAAAAAAGAAATGAATTATAATAATTTAGTAATCCGATTTTGCCCCTCTCACTAAGATCAGAGTAGGGTTTCATTTTGCCCCTTTCAGTGAGGTCTACGCCGGCTACGAAGACACCAACGGCAAAATGAGCGTAGAGCCATGGAATCTTCCCCGTTAGCACATAACTCTATTCTTCCCCCTTTCTGTGGTCTCAATTGATTATTAGCGATAGGGTATCAAAAATTGAAAGTTTTTAATTTGTTTCAGCTATGTTGAAGTTGAAGACGAAGGACTTGGAATGGTACTTATTCAGCGCCCTGCACCGAAAATATGGAATCAACTCCAGGACTAGCTGCGTCACCGAGAAGGGCTACCGGAACACCACCGGAAAAGACAGGCTAGTGACTCACAGCGACTGCACCGCCAGAATTAAGGGTGGCAAATCAATCCATTCCGTCATCCATGAAATCTATCCACTAGTAAATCCATCCAATTCATCTATTACAAAAAATAAAAACTAAACAGATTGGATCCAATTTATCCATTTAATTTCTTTGATGGTTAATGATCCATCAATTATTTTTCAAAATCCAACGGATCCATTAATCAATACCTAATGGATCAAAATTAATCCAACTAATATTTTCATATTTAAATCTTTCTTAAATTTATATTTTAAAAATTGTTTATAAAATATTTTTAAATATTATTTAAAAATATATATTTTGCCCGACGTCGACCAAGAAAGTTATCGACCAATGTCGACTAGGGTTTTTTTCGATCGATGTCTGTCGGGGCTGCTTTTCGGTCGACCTCAGTCAGGGTTTTTTTGGCCGACGTCGGCCAGGGTAGTTTTCGGCTGACATTGTTTTCTTTCAGCCGACCTTAACCATGATTTTATTTTGTTTTGCTGACATCGACAGAGGCTATTTTTCAGCCGATCTCAGTTATTTTTTTCGGCAGAACTCAACCATGATTTTTTCGGCCGTCCTCAGCTAGGTCTTTTTTAGCCGACGCCAGCTAGGGCAATTTTTGGCCGACCTTGACCAGAGTTTTTTCGGCAGACATCGGCTGATATTGTTTTTTGGCCGACCTCCATCAGGTTCTTTTTTTAGTTGACGTCGGCCAATGTTGGTCAGAATTTTTCAGTCGATGTCGGCCAGGGCAGTTTTTGGCCGACCTCGACTAGGGTTTTTTGGCTAACGCTGGCCAGGGCAATTTTCGACTGACCTCGGCTAGGTTTGTGTTTTCAACGAGAGAAGTTTTCAGTTGTCATCGGTCAGGACTATTTTCGGTCGACGTTGATTGGGGCTGTTTTCGACCAACATCGGCCAGACTATTTTTCGGTTGATGTTGGTTAGCGGTGAATTCAACCAACATCGGTGAGGGCTATTTTTGGCCGCCATAAGCTTGGTTTGGTTTTTGGCCGCCATCAACTAGGTTTGTTTTTCAGCCAACATCGATTGAGGCAGCTTTCAGCCATCATCGGCCAGAGTTGTGTTCAGTCGACCTCGACCGAGGCTGTTATTGTTTTAAAATATGTTCTTAATTTTTAAAAATATATTATTTCTAAATTAAAAATAATTATTTTTTAAAAAACATATTATTTTTATGGATGGATTGATTATCCATCCATGTAAAATTTGTTAATTGATGGATTGGATGAATTTTTATCAAATGGATCGGATTGGATAAGATTTTTTAAATAAATTTTTAATGAATCCAAATGGATTAATAGATTATTTTGATCCGATCCATTTTGATCCAGATTAAAATTTATCAGATCCATCCATTTTGTCACCCTTAGTCAGAATGAAGAGTTGATTCACTTGCCACCAACAAAACAACATCACTTTGATTGTGATCCCTGTCTCATTAACGTGAAAAACTATTGCAGATGAGTCCTGCCGGAGAACCCACCCACGGCGGCGGCGGCTCCGGTGGTTGGACGTTGGTGGTGGGGGTGAAGATGGACTCCCCCAACAAAGAATTGCTCATGTGGGCTTTAGTCAAAGTTGCGCACCTCGGTGATGCCGTAGTTGCTCTGCATGTTCTTGGGAACCATGGAAGGAGAAAAAATTCTATTTTTTTTTTCTTTTGGGTTTTTGTTTTCTAACGTGAAGATTGATTGGTGAGTCACGGCTACTGGAAGGTGAGGTTGATTGTTTTCCTTTTTTTCTTTCTTTAATGTGGAGATTGATTGGTGAGATTGAGTCACAGGTATTTATTTTTTCGTGATTGCGGGTGGGATGCCACTGCTAGTGATTTTTCCGCTGCCGCCTTCTCCTTTTATCAAGGTTGGATGAGCTCTTCAATTTTATGCTTTTTCTATTTTTCATTTATCAAGAACATGCATTTTCAGATTTTTGAGAAAGATAAGGTGTGCAAAGTAAAAGGAAGGGGGTGAGGACATTGTGGGTAAAAAAAATTCATTAAAAGGCATGTGCTACTCACATGACCCTTCCAGCTTAACATTTTTAACGTTTAATACAACCAAGGGGTGGCAGTGTAACATATCTCCAATAATTACATGATTTTTTGTAGGGATAAAAAATGGAGGGGTGTCGGATGTAATTAAGGTAAGCCTTAAGGGGGGGTCATTGCAATTTTAACTATCTTTTTAAATCTAAATAATATTTTAGAGATTTGATATTGAAAATTAGAATTATTTCCCAAAAATACTTCCCTTAATTAAAATTTCTAAATTTCATTTTGTCATCATCGATGCTCGCAAAAATATGTTTTTGCTCCACAAACTTGGAATGTTTCCCACATATATGTTTCGTGAATATTGGATGGTCTCGACTTATCGACTTGTACCGTTGTTACCTACTACCATTAGAACACGCCACTTGACTTTCGCATCACCAAGAAGACAGCTTCCTCAAGCTTCAATACTCTTCTTTTCTCTAGCCATCAGGCTCCAGGAACTACCAGCTCTGATACCACTGATATTTTTAGTGTGGGTACTGTGTAGAGATATATTTGTAAAAGAAGCATTTTTTTTTTTGTGGGTAGAGATATATTTGTAAAAGAAACAAATATATTATATAGAGGAACTTCATTGATATTGTATTCATCTTCATTACAAGTTTTCTACAAAACCTTGTAAATTACCTTCCCTTCACATGACCCCTCTCTCATCTAGAGTGATTAGGTGGGGGTGATTATTCTTATCTCAATAATCTCTATTTATAGACTTGGATCCTAATCTTAAAAAAGCAAAACAAATATCTAATTTACAAATAATATCTTGAAATCTAAACAAAATTCTAAAGATAAGATAATATCTTTTTTAAATCTAAACAATATCATAAAGACTTAAATTAGAAATTTGAATTGCTTCTCAACAAGACTTTGCAAGAAAGCGTTGTCTGATTTAGTCATATCCTTTAGTCATTTCTTTTTAGTATTGGTCATTACGCGTTTGCGGGTTTGGTCTAGGTCGATTAGAACCAAAATCACATCAAAATCATAGTTAACGTAAAAGCTTGAAAAGATAGCTTCAGTTTTCCATATTCATTATGCAGGCATTGGCCACTATGATGCCAAGTCAAACACAGACTTAGTCATCTTAGTCATTACACGTTTTATTTGTTGACTTAGCTGCTGGATGGATGGTACGAGCTAGAGTTGTATACAATATATGTAAACATTAATAACAGTTGTTTAGCTTCAGAAATTCATTCACTTGAGACTTGTATTGCATATCACAAGGTAAAGCCTGAAATATATTGATAGTCAAGTGTAATAGAATATCAATATGGTCATGGAGAAAACTTCAATTTTGCCTATGAAGTTAGGGGTAATAACATACTACCTCCTTCTCTATTTATAAGATGTTGTTGACTAAATTACGTTTATTAATAAAGTTAGTTAATCTAGGTATTCATAATAAAGTTGTATGTAACTATAATATTTTTCTAATTTTACCCTTGACATTATTGGGATTAATAATAAGAGTCTATTCACCTTTTCCAATCTTCATAAGAGAGAGAAAGACACATTCATAGTAACATTCAATTAATGTATTATAATAAATAAGTGTATTTTAGACAAAAAATAATTAATGCATAAGATAGTCAAAATGAAGTCTTATAAAAAGGGACAAGAAATTTTCAAAACAACGTCTTATAAATAGGGACAGAGGTAGTATTTATCAATAGATGTGAAGGCTGTGTAATAATTTGTTTTTATATATTTTTCCACTAGTTAGTATACTGAATAATTATATGGATATATATTTATAGGATGAAGTGTACATATTTTTTTTAGCAAATTACAACAACACTCCCTGAACTTTTATCAAATTACATTTAACTCCAATCTTTTTTATTTTCGTATACTATCCCCCCTTTAAGTTTGAAAATATTACATTAACACCCCCTTATATGTTTGAAAAAATTACACTGACACTCCTCAAACCTTACACTAACACCCATCCCATACAGGGGAGGCGAAAGTAATGATTAAAACAGTAGGGGTACTTGTGTAATTACATGAAACTTCAGGGGGTGTTACTGTAATTTGCTCTTTTTTTTAAGAGATAAAATTTAAGAGATAAGTCATTATTATAATATATCAATTCCTATATATTACAGAAATGTACATTTGAATTTTTCCCTTATAAAGAATGTTTTATAAACTACTAGTATTATTTAAAATCTTAATTAAACAACTAAATTGTGTTGCAAAATTAATTTTTAGATTTATTTTTATATATATATTCTCTTATCAAATGACAATGAATTTTTAGTAACATAACATTTGAATTTTATAATTATATTTTAAATCATTTTAAATTATATTAATATGTATTTTAATTTGTTTATTTTAAAATATATTTTTTAAATAAATAAGAAAGTTGTTGGCACTAAAAAATGACCAAGGCCTGGATTAGCCATTTGCTGACGGCTAAATTAGTTGCTTTCAAACTAGCGTAACAAAATTGGGCTTAGAAGTGGTCAAGGAAATAGGCCCTGTACTGGAAAGATCAATCTGGAGGATAAATTTGAACGTTGGAGAGCAGTTGAAGCAGTTTTCTAGGTCTGCATGGATCCATTCATCCTAATACATCCTGATGACCCACTTTTTCTGATGTAAAGTGTCCACAACAGTAGTATTTTTCAGTTCTCAGTAGTATGCAGGTTTGGTGCTAACTAACTTCAGGTCAACTAAACTAATTGAGCTGAGGGGCAAGACTTGTGTGCAAGAAAGCAATGCCTGATTTAGTCATTACGTGTTTTAGTTTTAGTCATTACGCGTTTGTGTGTTTGGTACTTAGGTTCTACGTCAAATAGAACCAAAATCACGTCAAAATCATATTTAACATAGAAGCTTGAAATGTTAGCTTCTTATTTCCTTGTTAATTATGCAGGCATTGGACACCGAGACGCGAAACCAAACACAGACTTAGTTATCTTAATCACTGCAGGTTTTATTTGTTGGCTTAGTCAGCAGCAGGATGGACGCTACAAAGCATACAATATCTGTAGACGTAAACGAAAGTTGTTGATCAGCTTCAGAAATTCTTCACTTGAGACTTGTATTGCATATCACAAGGTAAAGTCTGAAATATATAGATAGTCAGGTGTCATAGAATATCAATATGATCAGTGAGAAAACTTCAATTTTGCCTCTGATGTTAGGGGTGATTACTTATTTATCAATAGATGTGAAAACTGTGCAATAATTTGATTTTTTATATTTTTCCACTTGTTAGTGTGTTGGATAAATCTGTTAAGGCAGCTGCCAAAATAAAATTATTTTTGTGTACATCAATAAAATTATTTTTGTGCCAAAATAAATCTGTTAAGGCAGGTGCCAAAATAAAACTTCAATATACTGTTTTTGTTTATTTTTGTTCATTATAATTAAGTTCACGGCTAAGGATTGGGTAATTGATTACGGTGGACTATTATTCTTGTGTCTTTATAATAATACAGTTTGATGTCAAAGTTTTATGTCTCATTTCTTATCCATAGACCTTTTAAGATAACTGCCTATCTATTGGTTATTGGTGACTTATGCTTTAAATCTAATGAAACTCTTCCCTGCTGCAGCTGCGTGCATGAAGAAACAAAATAACAAATTTCTACTGTTATATGTACAGGATGAAATGTGCAGATTTTTTGTATTGTATTGAACAAATGAAAGGACAGTTCACGTAAGAATTAAGGAAGGATTCTTAGGTCTTGATCCAGCTAGTGGTTGAAGGTTGGGAGCAGGGTGGTTGATCCATGCAAGCCTACTATTCACGACCCATTGGGCCTTCCATTTTGTCCATTTACAAGAATGTGGATAAAGAAAGTGAAAGAGGTATTAAATGGGCTGATTCAAGAGTTGGTGGCAAATCAAGTAGCAAAGGAGTAGTCAAGAGCATTAATTTAATTTGTTCAATTCAGATTCAAGAAATGCATCACAATGAGGATTAATTAATTCCATTGAGATTTAAAGAGTAGATTATAATTATAATGGGTAGTAAAGAGAAGATCTTATATAGAAGGTTCAACTAATGTCAGAGTTGCAGCCCTTTACTTTCATGATTAAATGTAAATAGCTACAAGTGGATACACGGAAGAGTTGTGAGGGTTCAAGACATGAAGAGTTACGAGAGAGTTCGCTACATCAATCATTAACTTTTGAATATACATTATATTTTCATTTATTTTATGGTATAATTTATAAACCATTTGTATTTCTTTATTTTTATTTTATTTTGGCTTATTTTAAAGTCTAGTTATTTAGAGATACATAAAACAGAAGAGTTGTAATAGAAGAGTTAGCAAATTGAAATTGAAGAAAACAGGTTTTTTTATCTCTAATTTTTTTCACTATAGTTTACAAGAACTTATTAAGGAAACCTCTCATTGTGACGTTCACCCTGGACTTATCAAGGCCTTTCCTAGTGGCATTATCCTACTTTTATCATTTGGGTTCTTGTCTCCTTTATAAACAACAATCTAGGTGCCTTTTCAAAACTTTTTAGCATTCTTGATTCAATATCAATATTGATGTTAGGTTTTTTGGTTTTGAAGGGTTCTACTTCTCTTATATGGGGGTGTTAAGGAAGACTTACCAAAGAATCCTAGAGGGGAAAAGATAAGTAGGCACACTGCATTATGAGATTTCAACTCACAAATTCGTACTCTATCTTCTAGAACTCTATTAATCAAGCTGTCACAAGAGACAAAATATTTCAAATTGAGCTGAACAAAGGTGGTTTATTCTGTAAATGGCTGGGAAAGAATGAAGAATAATGATTTTGTCCAATTGGTGTGCTATGTCAAGTTAGTTTGAATAATAATAACAAAGATAACTGGGGTAGTCGTCTCGTTTCAAAGTAATATGCAGGAACACTGGTTTCTCCCTTCCATCAGAACAGTCACGGTTCAGATAGTGAATTTGCCCTCCACTCCATGAATTAAAAATGCCATCATTGCAACATTGATTAATATTTTGCAATAGTAATTGTTTCATTAGATTTGCTGTAAAATTCCTTGATCACCCAATATACAAGTAATTGTGTTCATACAGTTTCTGTGAGGCTAATGGTGACCATCATACTCAGTTCAACCTGTAGATCCTCTAATTGACTCAGCTAGCTCGAGAAAAGTTATTGCTTGCAAAGGACAAGTTCTCTTCTGTTACACAGCACTGGCGCCTTTGCATTTTTCTTGATATACCCTGTAAAACCTCACCTATAGAGGGGCGTTTCCTAGGTGATTTGTGCAAATATTTGAGTCCAGTTTTAGTAATCTGCCTCACTTTTTCACGATTGCATTTTCCAGTTCCACAAGTTGCTTGTCAAGTATCTCATGTACACACCATCATGATCACTTGCATCCTTGCAGTAAAAGATAATAAATAAGCAAATCAAACAGAAATTGTGAAGTCTATATGAAGTGCTTTTCCAAAGAAAAGTAACTTACAAGGTTAGTATGTTCCATCAAATTTTTGATGTGGATTTGATGGGGGTGGATGGTTATGAGCTCAAAAACTATGATACTGGAGCTGTACGTATACATCACTCTTTATTGTTAACTTGCATCTGGAAATGCATGTGGGATCTATGTAACCAAAGAAAATGTATGTAGAAACAAGAACTTTACAGGCATTGCTCCTCAGTTCCATGACTATACTATCAGGCTAGTTATTGTTCTCACTGTCAACCCTCAATGTTATATGATTAGTGCCTTGCTGGTGGTGGTGGAAGTGGACCTGCATTCTTCCCAGCTTAACCTTTGTTGCTTTTTCAATGAAAGGAGCTGGCCCAGGATAAGTATCAACAAGGCTAACACCTTCCCATAGATTTGATTCAGCTCCCAAGGAGTGCTAAGAGAAGTCCTGTCAACAACATTTTCAAACATAGCATGAAGTGGAATCAATGTCCTTTGACTGCCAAAGATTTCTCCCCAAGATACATAAATAACTGTGTCCCATGATTAACCATATGCTATTCTCACAGAAGAGTACCAATTTGCAAGAGATCCAAATTATAGATCCTATAATCAACAATAGAAGATCCTTTTCTTGACACAGGTCTTTGCATTTAAATATTAACTTCAACATAAATTTGAACAACAACTATTAAATACAAAGTTTGGAAAGTCTATCCAATTCATTGACACTGAACAATTTAACTTGGCAGAAGTGTAACTAAAGCATGTATTATTCTCTTACTTACTCTGGCATTAAAGGACAAGAGCCATATAGTCTGGCCTCAGCTGAGTTTACTGAAAGCTTCCCCTGACAGTCCCACACTTCATCATCCAAGATCTTTTGTGTTGAATGAGTTCAGTATGTACATCCTTGCAAGGAATTTAAAGGCATAGATCAGATATCAAAGCTGAAAAGGTTTCATTGAGTTAGAACTTAGAAGCGTCGTCTATTAGAGGATTGAATCATCATGTACCATCTGGAAGAATTCATCACAACAATGACATGCTAGAGCGTCACCAGTCATGCCAGGATCAAATGCAAGAATAGGGTGACCAGGACTCCATGAGCTCGAAACCTATAATGATATCAGGATTTATACAGAAACCAAAAGCAGTGGGAAAATACTAGGGAAGAGAAGAACAAAGAACTAAAGAAATTCTTGAATTTAGTTGTACATTAAAATTATATAAAGATATGGTTCAAATATGTCCACACATCACGTTTGACTTAGTTAAATGTTAGTTTCAATAACTCCATGGAAGAGCAAAAACCTTATTCCCTTGGTATTTGTTGTTGATTGGATCTCAGGAATTGCTAATGTGGCATTAAGAAGTTGAGAAACCACAACCACATCACATATCAGATGGAACCAAATAATTATACACTTTCACATCAATATTATTTGAATTTAAAATGATACTAAGGCCAAGGCATTATATCCTTGCTGAATTTGGGATTTCATGAAAGCCACCCTGAATGTGGACAAAAATAAACCCATTTGTTTGAGAACAGGGATCTGCCAGAAGAGAGGTATCTTTAATTACAGAGAAATATAAAATGACTTACAGTAATATATAGAAATACCTGTTTTGCTCCCCTCCCCTCCTGCAAAAGTATTGTTCAATTTTACATATACTCCAAAGTTATAAAAATACAGGAAAAGATTTTTAATTTAAGCTAAATCCCAGACCCAAGATATCAAGAAACAAGATTACATATTTGAATGCATATACAAAATAGTTAGCAACATATGTACAGATCCAATGAGTCACTAATATGTATGGTGAAATTTTTTTGTGCAACGCAATCTGATCATCATGGCATGCATTGTATACAGTACGGGTAAAACTTGAAACAGAAATGACTTGTAAAATTAATATAAGATTTACATCAATCATATTAGCTACACTTTTTATGCATTGACCCAAATTTATTCCACGAATCAACCTGTTGGTTATAATAATATAAAAGAAATTAGCCATGTCCTTTCATTATGCTGATCAGAATTGAACTTTTACTTCGGCTTTGGCAAACATCAATGAAACAGATAACAAAACTTTTATTTGACAAGTTTGATCAGCAGATAATTGTCAACAGAACAGAATAAACTCCTACAATTTAAAGCTAGTAGAATATTTAACACCAAGATAAAATGGAAAACTACAACAACATCAACAAAAGCCTTATTCCACTGGGTGAGTTTGACTACATGGGTCACATGACGTTATTGGTACCGGTTATACACAAAATCCTTAGAGATATTATTCACCATGAAATCCCTCTTAACAACTTCTTCAAATGTCCTTCTTGATCTTTCTCTCCCTATTTTCACAGGACTAAAAGCCATGCTGTGATAGAAATCTAAGCAGCGTATTACACTCTGGGATTTGGAATATGAAATGATTCAAGACCCCTTACAAAGCTGCACAGTCTACCGTATATGAAGGACTCTGCAGCACAAGTTATTAGGTTCAGAATACAAAATGAGCTATCAAAAAGTACACAAAAAAAAAAAAAAAATAGTCCACATGCTCGTTAGCTTATTACTCCAAATGCTAGAAAGCTAAATTGAATATGGAACCAAGTGAGCTATAGTAGCAAAACAAAGTCAACAAACAAGTCAAAAGGCTGGGATCTTTGTTCATGGAACTAACATACTATTATCACATTTGTTGGAAAATGTGGTTTTTTTTTTTTTTGATCAGTATGAATTGAAGACTTAGGGATTTACAATACTCACGCACCCTATTCAACCAACTGAGCTACACTCCTTTGATTGGAAAATGTGGTTTGCAAAGATGGGTCACCACTCTCCATGAAAAGATAGTGATTGAAATTGAAAAAATACATAAAAACAAGCTTTAGTATATTTGGATGGAAAAAGGACTTGCAAAAAGAAAAAAGAAAAAAAACTCTTTGATTATCTTATAATAATATACTAACAAAACAACATATGAAAATGAATTTTATATGACTATTACTGGGGATGAAATAATGTTTCTTAAAATTAAATAAAATATATATGAGTAAGAATGATAAAAAAATGAAAAAAATTGTTTTATTGAAAGAAATATAAATTTGAACATTTTAATTTTTTAAATAATATGATGTTATATTTGTTTGTTGACTTTAACTAATATAAAGTTTAATATTAAAATATTATAAGTGTTATTTTAATGCTCAATATTTGAATGTGAAATTTTATATTTGAACACAAATATTTTTTTTTAAAAATGAAATAAAATGAAGTTACATGTCCATTTATCAACAAGTATAATTAATAAAAAATTAATCATTCATATTTTAATTTATATTGGTGTACAATAAGCAATGAATCATTGGTATGATATTATAAAAAAAAATAAAAAAGAGGAGTCAATCACTTTACCTTTTAGTCTTGGATTTAGAATCTCCTATTCATTCTGGCAGTAAAGACAATAAATGTTACATATATCCAATCATATATGTAGCTGAAGAACTGAAAATAGGTATGTCTCCACGAACTTTTAATAATTAAAGTTCCACAAACACCCCAAAATCCAACACAAAATCCCAACCCGAGGCTGATGTAAAATCCAAAGTTTATGCGTTCACCCTCATCTTCATCATTGCCATTTTTATTATCTCTTCCACTTGGCGGGACCACATCCCCTGGGCATTGGTTTGTGAGTGGTGGGCCACAAAGCCCAATGTTCCCTACGTATGTAGAGGCATCAAAGGTTTGTAATTGAGTGCTTACTGGAATTTCTCCAGATAAGTTATTGAGAGACAAGTTCATATAACTTAGAAAACTCAAATTTGAAAAGCTTGTTGGTATTCTACCATAAAGATAATTTCTTGACAAGTCAACTGATTCCAACATCTGCATATGACCAATGTTGTTGGGAATGAATCCAGTGAGATTATTTCCTGAAAGATTTAAGCTAGCTAATGCCATAAGCTTTGTTATGCTTTGGGGTATCTCTCCTATTAAGTGATTACCAGAAAGATCAATCATTGTCATGAGTCCAAGAATTTTCCCATATTCTCTGTTTTCTCCTTTCCATGTCAATGTTGTTTCATCAACAAAATAGGTTCTTGAGCTAGAATCAAATATAACTTTTCCAGTTGTGTCATAGAAAATGTTTTTTCTTGGGAACTCCATATTTGACAAAGCAGTTATACGACTGAGGCAATTTGGTATTTCCCCTGTAATATTGTTTGTAGAGAGATCCAATACTTGAAGAAATGATAAATTACATAGACTTGTGGGTATGCTTCCTTGGATCTTATTACCTCGTAAATGCAAAACAATCAAATTTTGCAAGTTATGACCTACCCATGTTGGCAATGTTCCTTCCAGAATGTTATCCCCCAAATCAATGAATCTTAAGCTTCTACAAAGAGTCAAAGATGGAATTTCGCCAGAGAGGTTGTTCTTATTTAAATGCATTGACTCAATTTGCTGTAAAGTGCCAAATGACTTGGGTATTCCCTCCGATAAATTGTTGTTTGCCAAATTCAAAACTTTTAAACTTTGAAATTTCTCCCAGCAATTTGGAAGTGGCCCTGCTAGTAAGTTACTAGACAGGTCAAGATAAGTTAAATACTTTGGGGACATTGTACAAAAGGAAGATACAAACCCTGAGAACATATTTTTTGAGAGAAATAGACCATATAGATTTTGAGAAAAAGGAGGCAATGGACCAGACAAATTATTGAAACTAAAATCCCATATAGGCCAATATTGTGTTTTTATACGTGGTGGTAAGACTCCACTAAGTTTATTATGGGAAACATTTAAGTATGACAAACTTGAAGATATGTCCCAAATCCATTTAGGAAATGAATCTATAATACCAGTATTGGAAATTTCCAGCACCACAAGTTTCCTTTGATATTTGAGCCATGTTGGAAATTGAGGCCCCAAAATGCAGAATGATGCAGATAATATTTCCAGTTGGAAAGGTGGAACCCAATTTGGATTTAAGTTAAATTGAAGTGAATTTCGACTTACATCCAATGTGTCCAATCTAGATAGGCTTAATAGATGTGCTTCTGATGATCCCATTCAACTTATTGGAAGAGAGAGACAAGAACTTGAGATTAGAAAGTTTCCCAACAGTATATGGAAGTGTCCCACTCAATTGATTATAGGAAAGATCCAAAACTTGTAATGAGGCAAATTTAGTAACCTCGAATGTAGGCAATGATCCATTCAGATGGTTTAATTTAAGATCCAAAGCTTCAAGTTGGGGCAAGTGAACAAAAGATAATGGCCCAACAATACTGGTGTTTTGAAGAAACAATTTCTTCAAGGATGAAAGCCTAGAAAAATCAGGAAGTGGCCCACTATTAAATGGGTTATGGTCGAGAACCAACCCCTCTAAATCATGTGCAGAACACAACTCTTGTAAGTAGTCACTCAGTTGGCCAGACAATTTATTGAAATCCAGGAACAACCACTTAAGTTGACACAAAGTGCAAAAGGATTTTATTATGCTACCATCAAGTTCATTATCTGAGAGATGTAGATATTGAAGAGAAATCATGCCTGCAAAGACATCTGGAACACTATGTAAAGAATTTGATGAGAGATCTAGATATTGAAGAGAAATCATGTTTGCAAAGCCATCTGGAACATTATGCAAAGAATTTTCTGAGAGATCAAGAAGTGTAAGGACTTTGCTAACATTAAGCACCCATGACAGAATTGAACAGTTTAATTCATTTGCTGAAAGACTGAGGATTTGAAGAGAAGTGGAAGAATTCAACAGGCGAATAGATTTAGGATTGACTTGAGGGAGCCCACAATCATTTAAATAAAGCTCCGATAGCAAAGGAATTTTACTGATTGATGATGGCCAATCAATAGCTCTACTAAGATTGATAAATGAGAGACCAAGGTATCTCAAATTAGAAAGGTGAGAAAGCCATTCAAGGTCATTTACAACCAAATTAAAATTTTGTCGAAGGTCAAGATTTTGCAAATTGGAAAGGTTTGCAAGAGTTTGTGGAACCGAACCATCAAGAAAATTCAGTGCAAGTTTCAACTCTATCAATTGACCAAGTGAACCAATGCACTTTGGGATCTCTCCTTGTAATTCATTATAACTGAGATCTAAGAAAGTGAGATGATGCAGTTCACATATTGAAGAATCTATCTTACCTCCCAGTGGTGCAGAAATATTAAAAATTGTCATTGGCATCACACGTGCAAGATCGTTTAAATCTTCAGCTCCACCAAGTAATGGAGAAAAATCTGAAAATCGGAGATCCAATCTAGTTACATGACCAGTGAAATTATTGCATGATATTCTTTTCCATTTGCAACAATCTTCACCGTTCCATGAAGAGAGAATTTGCCTTCCATGAATGAAACCATCTTTTAACTTGAGAAGAGCTCGCTTGTCTGTCTCCGCACACTTCTTTGTATGGTAACTTTCAACGCATGAAGAGATGCATAAAACGGTCACCACAGAAAAGAGACAGAACCTACGACTTAACATGGTGGACTCAAACTTTCGTGGAAATGTGTTTGTATATTAAAGTTGAAGAATGTAAGGGCGATGTGTCAATTGAATTTTGAAGTGAAGTTGGGACAATTTATAGACAGCAATTAAAAGAAGCTAACATGAAAGTTCATGAAAAATGTTTACTTGCGTCACTGTTTTTGTTTATATAGATTTTAATTAATTTGTTATTATATTGATGATCGTACGTGTATAATATTAATCCAATGAAAATCGTCCCTTGTATCAATGGTACTCGACCACTATCGCTTCAAGTAAACTAAACTTAATTTAGATGAGGGGCAATACTTGTGTTCAATAAACAATGTGATTTAGTCGTATCCTTTCAGTCATTACGCGTTTTATTTGTTGTTGACTTAGTCAGCTGTGGGATGGATGGTCAAAGCACAGAGGTATACAATATCTGTATTGCGTGTTACAAGCTAAAACCTGAAATATATAATAGTCAGGTGTAATAGAATATCAATATGGTCAAGGAGAAAACTTCAATTTTGCCTTTAAAGTTAGTGGTAATTACTTATTTATCAATGGATGTGAAAGACTCTGTAATAATTTTTTTATATATATATTTTTCCACTTTGTTAGCATGTTGAATAAATTTGTTAAGGCAGGTGCCAAAATAAAATGATGTTTGTGTACATCAATGGAGTTTTCTTCCCTAGACATCTAAATGATATTCATTTTCCCCTTTTGGTGAATTTGAATTCCAAGTGGTGCACGTTTATCTATTTATAATATATAATTGCTGAGACACAAAGTCATATGCTGCCACTTCAGTCTAATCATTTTTGCCACATCAGGAAATATTCTTACGTGTATGTCTCTCCTTATTCTAATTCTAACTTCTAAATTAACTCCTCCACATCTAAACTGAGAAGCACGAACCCTCACTTCTTTCTACGTTCTCTTTCTTCGTTCTCAGCATCCGCACATTTAGACATGGAAGAGGATTTCGACAGGTCAGCAGTGGAGACCAAGAGCGACGAATTCCACTTTACTGGCGGCAACCTCGACAATAGGAACCTTGTCCTCAAGGTCGCCCAAGAGAAGGAGATTGGGAAACAGGGCCTGAAGAACAAAAAACTCAACGAAGGTGAAGGATGGGTCACCCCTGAAGGTACTCTATATGTTGCATTTCTTGCTGAAACACACCTATTAGACAATTAACGTTCATTCTTCTTTCATTGGGATTTGGGGTTTTTATCGTTTTTTCTAATTTCTGAAATAATTTATGCCCCACAGTTCCCTCACACACAATGATGAAATCACAGAACCGCACGGTGAGGATAGCTAAGTGCTAGGGCAGGGACAATCAAGAAATCACAGAACTGCAGAATCAGACAATTCAACGCAGACCCACAAAATCCGAGTGTTGCAAATTGGGTTTGTCCCTCCTGTTGGAGTCAAATGCAAAATCACAGAATCGTAAAATAAAATCGTTCAAGCAAAATCAGAGTGTTGCAAATTGGGGTTTTCCCTCCTCTCGGAATCAAATACAAAAATTGAAGAGGTTGAAAAATAGGATATTATATGGCAAAAAGGTTACAATCAGTCTATTTTTTCCCCCTTTAATCATTATATTTGTTCTGTGTCGCAAGGTTGTAAATAATTGTTGTATAAAGGAAATTTGTTACCAACTAAATGGACAAATGAGGAACTTGTACAAAAATCCATTGCTGGAAAAACCTCAAAATAGAGGGATAGATTTGGAATCAAAACAGATCGAGGGAGGCCTGTCAAATAGCAAAGCTGGAAAACATGAAAACAGATGAGAATAGTGTACTCTTGGGTATGTGAACAAATTATACTTTTTATATGTAAATTATGTTTTTTTTTTTAATGTATCATGTGGAAACTTATCATTTCAAATTCGAATCACATAACAATTATTTGGCAGTTAAATGGAGGAGTTATAACATATTTATGACTTTACAACAGCATCTATAGCAATCATCATCTTCTTAAGAGGTACTTAACTATAACTTCATACTTTTTTTTCCTTCTATCATTTGAATATGATGAATCACAACACTTACACTCCCTCTACCTTCTATTTTCATAGACACTCCTTTGTTTATAATGATAGCAATCAGAAATTGACGTACAAAATATGTAGATTAAAAAGGCGTATGAAGATGCTTTCCAACAAAAGAGTGATTATATCTATGCAACACATGCTTTGGTCTCTTGGTTAGATTCTCATTCCAATTCTGACCTTTGTTTATTCTCTGTAAAAACAATATTAATTTTATTATGTTTCAATTTTAACAACTTCAAATATTTAATCTATCTTTGTGGAAAGCTAAGTTAATATCTAAAGGCAGGTCTAATATTACCCCCAAAACCTTTATTTGTAAAACAAAAATTTCAAATAAATAAACAAGGAAAAGAAACTACTATAGTGCTAGGTACCCAAAATAACAAGCATATCGAGTATAATGGTGCATTGCAATTTTGTAAACGTTCCTTCTGATTTAGAACTCATTTCCTTCTGATTCTAATCAGTCTTTGATCAAGCCATTGGGTTTTTATTTATGTAAGCGATTCACAAAAAATTAAGGAGGGTAAACTATTGGAATAATGATTTAGTAAAAAAATGCATCTGGACACATATATTAGTTTTTCCATAGACTAAGTGGTCTTCTCACAGTTCAATGCACTCACTAGCTTGTCGAAAATAAGCATACTAACCTATCAGTGATTAACTCTATCTATCACAGCTATGTTTTGTCCTGAATTTTGAATCATATTCCGACTTCTCAACCACTCTCCAACTGATGTGATGTATTTAAAAGCTTTTCCTGTTATTTTTTTCTTCCAACAATTATGAATCATGGAAAAGTTACCATCTGTGTTATCATTTGCTTGACACATTCTGAATCATGATTTAGTAGAAATGAGGTTTTAAAGAAATGGTACGTTTCATGGCAATTCATATTTGATGCTTGCACCATTCATGGGATCTTTGGGTGTAACAGCACTTGTAATTATGATCCTCAAAAGAGAATGAGATGCTCGTGTCTACCGGGATACAAAATAAAGAATCACAGTGATTGGTCTTATAGGTGTCAACCCATGTTTGACCTTACTTGCAATGGAAATGAGTCTTCCTTTTTGGAGATGCAGGGTGTTGAGTTTTACGGTTATGATAATAATTATGTCCCAAACAATACCTGTAAGAATTGTGTGAATTTATGTCTGCAAGATTGTAAATGCAAAGGGTTCCAGTATGGATATGATGAGGACAAAGGCTCCTATAGCTGCTTTACAAAGATACAGTTGCTCAATGGGAAGCTTTCACAAAGTTATAAAGGAACAATTTACTTGAGACTGCCAAAGAAAACTTCTCCAAGGAAGAATCTCTGAGTACATATTATGATCATGTTTGTTCCATGCAGCTTCACAAACACTATGTTAGAAAGCCAGCACATTGTTTGGTGAGATTTTTCCTGTGGCTTGCTACTGCATTTTGGGATTTAGCAGTGTTTTGATTTTTGATGATTTCGGGTTTCTTGATTTGGAACCGCCAAAAGTCTGGTGCAAATCAACAAGGCTACGATCTTGCAGTATTGGGATTCAGAAAATTTACTTATTCGGAGTTGAAGGAGGTGACAAAGGGGTTCAACCAAGAGATTGGAAGGGGTGCAGGAGGGGTTGTGTACAAAGCATTTTATCATATCAAAGACATGTTGCAATAAAGAAACTCTATGATGCTAAACAAGGAGAAGGTGAATTCCTTGCTGAAGTGAGCATCATTGGTAGGCTTAACTACATGAACTTGATTGAAATGTGGGGATATTGTGCTGAGGGAAAGCATAGGTTGCTGGTGTATGAGTAGTGAGTACATGGAAAATGGTTATTTGGCAGAAAATCTTACATCCAACACACTTAATTGGAGTAAGAGATATAAACATTGCTCTTGGAATGGCAAGGGTTCTAGCATATCTGCATGAAGAATGTTTGGAGTGAATTTTGCACTGTGATATAGAGCCCCAAAACATACTTCTTGATGCTAATTATCAGCCCAAATTACTAAACAGAAATAACCTCAACAACAATTCAAGCTTTTCAATGATCAGAGGAACCATAGGATATATGGCACCTGAGTGGGTTTACAATTTACCAATAACCTCCAAAGTGGATGTTTACAGCTATGGAATTGTTCTATTGGAGATGATAACTGGAAAGAGCCCAACAATGGATATTGAAACAGTTGATGGAACAGAGCCACACAATGGGAGGCTGGTAACATGGGTGAGAGAGAAAAAGAGGAGAACATCTAAATCAAATATTGGATCCTTCAAGTGGGCCAAATTATGATATGACTATGATGGAAATTTTGGTTACAATTGCTTTGGACTGTGTTGAGGAAGACAAAGATGTAAGGCCTACCATGAAGCAAGTGGTAGAGATGCTTCAAAGCCATGAAAGTGATGCACAATGATGGATATACTAAGCTAACCAATTCTATGTGTAAGTCATAGCTGATGGGTTTATGAACCCATTGTTTATCTGTGGAAATTGGTAGGTTGATTTCTCTGTTTTTCTTATGTTCATTCAAGAAATTTAGGTGAAAGTGAAACATTTAGAATTAGCATTTAAACCTATATTTAAGTTTTAATCCCTTAGATTGATTGTGCTTCTGTCTCTATGTTTTGTACTGAATTTTGAATCCCATTCCGACTTCTTAACCACTCTCCAACTTATGTAATATATTAAAAAGCTTTTCCTGTTAATTTTTTCTTCCAACAATTCTGAATCATGGAAAGGTTACCATCTGTTTTCTCATTTGCTTGACACATTCTGAATCATAATTTAGTAAACAGATGCATCTGAACACATATATCAGTCTTTCCATAGACTAAGTGATCTGGTCACAGTTTACACGGTATGAGACTAGGGTAATAATTAACAATATGTCATTAAAGAATTAAACAAAATGTCATTAGAGTATTAAAAAATTGTTTATGATCTTTGACATCTTTAAAACCACAATTTGGTTGCAACTTAGGGAAGTATATCATAATTGTAGCAGTTAAAGAAAAAAAGGGTGTCATGCTTTTTGGTGAACCTTAATTATTCTCTAGATTAATGGCAAGTAGAAGATAATTATCAAGGGATCCTGCAACCAATTTTAAATGAAGTTGGAAGGAGTGGTCTAGACCAAAGTTGAAGTTTATATGCTACCTAAAACAGGATTTTATAAATGTTAAGTAAAATATGGAATACTCAACTCTGGTTTAGAGAAACATGTAAACAACTTCAAATATTTGATCTATCTTTGTGGAAAGCCAAGTTAATATCTAAAGCCAGATTGTAATAGTACCCCAAAACGTTTCATTATAAAAAAAAATTTCAAGTAAACAAAAAAGTCAAAGACACTGCTATATTGTTGAGTACCCAAAATAACAAGCATATCCATTATAAAGGTGCATTGCAATTTTGTAAATTTCCTTCCTATTCAGTACTCATTTCCTACCGATTCTGATCAATCTTTGATCAAGCCATTGGATTTTTTTCTGACCAAACTTTTCCTATTTGTTTTACTTACTAACATGGAATGCTTATTAGTATGCTCATGTTGATTCAAAGGGACCCTCAAACCTTGAATGCTCTCCCTAGCTTGACTCCCAAAATAGGCATCAACACTAACTAACTTGTCCAGTGACTTAACTCTATCTATCATAGCTATCTTAGAGTATTTAGAGAGAGATCCTAAAATAAAAAACTTCTTTCATATTTTAGAAGTGTTTATTTTGATAGAGAATTTGAAAATACATTTACATTTAAATTTAGATTTTCTTAATTAAATTTGACTTATGTACACAATAACAAATGAAAAAAAAAAATTACGCAAGTTTATGAAAATTACCATGAAGTCAAGTGAAAATATTTTTGTCACAAGCAAGGGCAACAAATAGGAGAGCTTCATATCAGCAATCAAATTAAATAGCAATCAGATTAAATATGTTTGCAAATTCCTCCTTAGTGCGTGGCTTTAAGTCCCTATTTCTAAATAGTGTAAGAGGAATTGCAAGTTTGTCTGTTTCCATTCAGCATTGGTCCCATCAGAATTAGTCTTAGTTTATAGAATTTTCTAAAACCTTGCAATTGCATACGAAAGACGAATGCCTCTTAGATAGAGTCCTTAAAATATCAAGCTTTTTTCATATTTTAAAAGTGTTTTTTAAAAGATAGATAAAAATTGACATAATTATCATATTTCACCCTTATGGTCTAAAAAGGAATTGTATAGTATGCAACACATGCTTTGCTCTCTTGGTTAAATTTAAATTTAATGGATTTTATTATGATTTTCACTATAACTTATATATTATTATCTGGTTTTGATGTGAAACATACTCAATTGAAGAAGCTGAACAACATCGGGTCCGTATAGCCACTCAATGTCGACAATCAAGGTTTAGAAGAAAGCAATTGCTTTATTTGAAAAGGAATTCATTGCTGGTTGCAAATTCAAGTGACTAAATTGTTAGTAAATTAAGATAGTCACAAAATCTTAATTTTTTACAGCTTCTTTTTTTTTTATTAATTACTTTTTTAAAATGTTAATTATAATTTCCTTACATTAATTTAATTGTTAAAAATAAGATATATTATTTTATATAAGAAGAAATTATGTGTTGATGATAGTTGTCTCCACTACAATGGCTTCTCAAATTGGTAATTTATGTAATAAGTACACTATCACATAGATCTCATTACATTTACATTTTATTCATTGTAGATAATAGTTTGAAACCAATTACTACTTCAGATGGTGCAACTGATACCTCTGCTACAATGACTCGTGATATTGGTAAGTTATGTAACAATTAGCAAATACAACGTTGCTAAATATTTAAACCATTTTAATATACGTGTCATAAGATTTTTTATATATAATACATTTGTACACAAATTCACATAAAACACATCATTATACACTTTTAATTGGATAAAATAATTTATGATCATTTTGTGCCTTTTTAAGTTAAATGTCATATTTATTACGTTTACTTATTTGGGTACACCATAATTTAGAAAAACAAAATACAAATATACAGTAAAAGACTCACAATAAGTGGATCTCAAAAATAAAATATTAAGTTTTTTGATAACTATAAATTGATACAAATAAAAATAAATCTGATTGTAATACTAAAAATTCAAACGGATAATTTTACTCAATTGTAATACACACCTGCCTTTATAGTCATACTAATTTTAAATGTAATCTATTTAAAATATATTTAAATATATTTTAAATATATTTATTTAAATTATATTTGAAATTCAAAAGTAAAATTAAACTTTTAGGAGGTTTTCATTTACAATTACAATGGTAAATGCTTCCATTCCTATATATCCCACTTTCACAATGGTACATGCATGGATTTGTATGTTGTATAGATAATTTAGACAATATTATATATTTTTAATGAAAAAATGTTTTTATTCTAATTTTTCATTTAACCATTATCTTGACAAAAAACTTTAATATGTTTATTATTTTTCATTTGAATATTATTTAATTGTTTTTTCCTTTTGCAAATATTTAGATAACACTTTTGCTGCACGACTTGAACAATTTCGTGAAGCAAGGTCTAAAAGGAAACAATTACTTAATTTAAGAAGGTCAAATTTGTCTCGCAATACAAGTTTACATAATTCTCACAAAACTATTAGAAACTGTGATACTATAAATGTTTTAAATTTTATACAGTGCACTAATTTGTTATTCATATACATTGTTATATTTTCAGATTCTGCTTTAAAAGTTGGACATGCTTTTTCTGCTACATCAAGTGTTGTGAATCACTCTATTCGACAAATAAGTGAGTTATTTAATTGTTGTTCCATTATTTTGTACAACACAAATTACCCCTTATGTTTATCATGAAATTAATTTTTCTACGATAATTTACTCACAAAATACTAAACATTTTTATTTGTTTAAAAATTTATAATATAAATATATGTAATTGATGTTTATAGGTTGTATTAGTGAACCTTGGAATTTTGGAAGACCAACATGTGTGTGTCAATATTGTGGAGCACTTCATTGGTATGAAGAAAGAACTGGAAAGAGTAAACGTCCGAATCACCCAAAATTTACCATGTGTTGCATGGAGGGAAGAGTACAATTGCCTCTATTAAAACAATCTCCTTTGTTGCTTACTAATTTGCTTGATTATTGTGGCAATAAGTCTGCTAAAGCTTTTCATCGTAATATTCGAACTTATAATGCAGTTTTTGCTTTTAATCTATGGGTGGAAAAATTGACAATCAAATCAACAAACAATGTGGTCCTTACAATTTTCACATAAATGGTCAAAATTACCACCTGCTAGGGTCTTTAGCTCCATTTGATGGAAAAAAGGCTAAATTTGCACAACTTTACATACATGACACTGAGAATGAGATTGCAAATAGGTTGGGTGTTGTTGAAATAGAAAATGGGAATAATTCACTTCAAGAAGGTATTGTAAGAGATATTTTGTGTATGTTGGATGAACACAATGTTTTGGTTCAGTCCTTTAGGATGGCTAGAGATAAATATCGTGAACATGGAGTTGGTGAATTCAAATTAAAATTGAAGGCACATAGATTGACTGATGGAAGACAATACAACTTACCTTCTTGCTCAGAAGTTGCTAGACTTTCAGTAGATCAATCCTGTCAAGAAGAAAGTCATCATGATATAATTGTGGAACACAAAACAACTGGTCTACAAAGAATAACAGAATTGCACCCGAGTTTTATGGCTTTACAATATCCCTTGCTATTTCCATATGGGGAAGATGGATTCAGAACAGGGATAAGTCATTGTAATCCAGAGACAGGTAAAGTGTACAAACGACAAACAGTGACTATGAGACAATACTATGCTTTTCGCTTACAACAACGAGCTGAAGAATCACAAACTGTGTTGCGAGGCGGATGCTTATGCTTACATAGAGAATGGAAGACTAAATTGGATCAGAAACAATCAAAAGCAAATACGTGCAGAGTTATATAGTGGATTAAAAGATGCAATCAATCAAGGAGATGTAATTACAGATAATGTCGGCAGGATAACAATACTTCCTTCATCTTACACTGGTGGGCCTCGATATCGAGTACAAAACTATCAGGTACATAACAATTCCCCATATTATGACAAAAAATAGTAATGTGCTTTTGTAGATCATTCCCAGCATTTTCTTTTACAATTCCTTCATTTTTTTGCTAAACAAATTTTATAATATGCATAGAAAAATTAAACATGGCTTGTATAAAGTACTAAATTATATTTATCCTATATTTATCATTTCTATTGTGTATGATAGGATGCTATGGCAATATGCCGCTATGCTGGATATCCTGACTTATTCTTGACGTTTACATGTAACCCAAAGTGGCCTGAAATTGAGTATTTTATTGAAAGCATTAAAGGTCAAAAGAGTGATGATAGACCTGACATCGTTAGTCGTGTTTTCTCTATAAAATTATGGGAGCACATCAATGATATAAAGTGGCGCTGCATATTTGGTAGAGTCATTGCAGGTGATTTATCTTTTCATTTATAACATAATTATAATAATTATCAAGTTGTTATATACAAAATAAGTCTTCTCCTTTATATGAGAAGTTGTACATTATCTACTTTATATGAGAAATTGTACATTACTTTGACCTTTCTTTTACATTTGTAATTAGTTGTCTACACAGTGGAATTCCAAAAAAGAGGCCTACCTCATGCACACATATTAGTTTTCTTGCACCCGGAAGATAAAATTCATTTAGCATCACACATTGATGATATCATATCAGCAGAAATTCCAGATAAGGAGGTTGACCCTCTTGCTTTTAGTGCAGTTGACAGATTCATGATTCATGGACCTTGTGGAATATTAAATCGTTATTTTCCATGTATGGTCAATAACAAATGTTCTAAGCATTATCCCAAAAGATTTCATGATAAGACATCATTAGCTGAGGATGGATTTCCCATATATATGAGGAGAAACAATGGTAGGTACATTTACAAGAATGGTGCCCAACTTGACAATCGTCATGTGGTCCCTTATAATAATCTTTTAGTAAAATTTGATGCTCATATCAATGTTGAACTTTGCAACCGATCAAGGTCAGTTAAATATCTATTCAAGTACATCAATAAAGGCCCAGATTGAGTTACTGCTGTTATCTCAGATGTAGAAAATTCTGGTTCTGCCTCTAGAAATTCAAACCATGACTATGATGAAATAAAGGCCTATCTTGATTGTAGATATATTTCTGCTACTGAGGCTGTTTGGCGTATTTTCCAGTTTGACATGTTTTTGCGAGAACCAGCAGTCGAGCGTCTATCTTTTCATCTTTCAGGTCAACATACAATTTATTTTCCAGAAGCTACTACAGTTAACAACATTTTACATCGTCCAGGAATCGATAGGATAATGTTTACTGAGTGGATGAGATTGAATTCTGAAAACATGGAAGCTCGACATCTAACATACACGGAAATCCCTACAAAGTTTGTATGGAACAACCGTGAAAAGATGTGGACAAGAAGGCGTACTGGTAGGTGTTTTGGCAGAATATACTATGTACCTCCCACAACAGGTGAGAAATATTATTTGCGGATGCTTCTAAATATTGTTCAAGGTTGTTGTTCTTATGAACAAATAAGAACTGTAAATGGTGTCTTGTATCCTACCTTTAAAGAGGCATGTTATGCTCTCGGTTTATTAGATGATGATAAAGAATGGGATGATTGCTTAAAAGAAGCTGCAATGTGGGGTACAGGAACACAACTTCGTCAATTATTTTCCACAATTTTGTTGCATTATGAGATCACTGATCCAGGTTGCATTTGGAAGTCACATTGGCAATTACTTTCGGAAGACATTTTATACAAGCAACGTCGATTGTTAAACTTCCCTAATCTCCATTTGTCTGATGAACAAATACAAAACTATGCCCTTTTGGAGATTGAAAAGATTCTTAGAAAGGTAGGAAAATAATTGGGAGATTACCAAGGAATGCCTATTCCCAATGATAATTTAATGACCCAAGTGAACAATCATCTTATTACTGAAGAATTAAACTATGATAGGGTAAAAATGCAAGAAGAATACTCTAAACTACTCTGTGGCTTAAATTCTGATCAAAAGTCAATTCATGATATTGTACTTCAGTCTATTAACATGAATTTGGGAAAGTTGTTCTTTGTTTATGGTTCAGGAGGAACTGGAAAAACATATCTTTGGAGAACTCTACTTGCAAAAGGAAGATCTGAAGGTAAGATTGCTATTGTTGTAGCTACTTCAGGTATTGCAGCTTTATTGCTACCAGGAGGTAGGACTGCCCATTCTAGGTTCCACATACCTTTAAACTCGACAGAAGAATCAACATGTGCTATCAAGAAAGGGACACAACTTGCTGAATTAATTATGCAAACAACATTAATAATTTGGGATGAGGCACCCATGGCAAACAAATATTGCTTTGAAGCTGTTGATAAATCTCTTCGTGATATTATGAAGACTATTAAAGATGATTGTTTGACAAAACCATTTGGTGGAATAACTACTGTACTTGGTGGTGATTTTAGGCAAATTTTGCCGGTTGTTCCAAGGGGTGATAGGCATGACACTGTTCAAGCTTGTATAAAGACTTCTTATCTTTGGGAATTTTGTGAAGTCTATTCATTACAAGAAAATATGCGTCTACAATCAAATAAATTGGATTCTGCATCAAAAGCTTCAATGAAATCTTTTGCAGATTGGATTCTTGATATTGGTGATGGGAGACATTGCTCGGATAATGGAGAGTCATGGGTTTCAATACAATCAGATTTGATGATTGAGAGATCATCTGATGGTGTTCAGTCCATTGTCAGAAGCGTCTATCCAGATTTGGAAAAACATATTGGAGACTCTAATTACCTTGTGCATCGAGCAATCTTAACTCCTACAAATGAAATCATTGAAATAATAAATGATCATATTATGCAAAGATTACCAGGGGAAGAAAAAACCTATTTATCATCAGATTCCATTTGTAAAGCTGATTTTAACATTGAGGATCAAGATCTTCTATATCCGACAGAATTTCTGAACACACTTAAATTTCCGGGTTTTCCAACATATATGTTGAGCCTAAAAAAAGGAGTCGCAATTATGCTGTTGAGAAACCTTAACCAAGGTGCTGGCTTGTGTAATGGTACAAGGTTGAAGATAACACAACTAGGAAAATGGTTTGTCGAAGGGGAAATATTGAGCGGCTCAAACATTGGAGATAAAGTCCTTATTCCAAGAATAACATTGTCACCTTCAGAATCTAAGTGGCCTTTTGTTCTAAAACGAAGGCAATATCCCATATCATTATGTTTTGCAATGACTATAAATAAAAGTCAAGGCCAATCTTTACAACATGTTGGTTTATACCTACCAAAACAAGTATTTAGCCATGGACAATTGTATGTTGCTGTGTCAAGGGTCACCACTAGAAATGGATTACGCATCCTTACCACTGATGAAGAACAACCTAAGCACAACACAGTCTTAAACATTGTATATAAGGAGATTCTTTAAATTTCCATTCGTACCTCATACGTAAGGTAAATATATATAAAACTTTCTATTTTTTGTTTTATATATATGTGTGTGTGTGTGTGTGTGTGTGTGTGTAGTGCTTTCACACATTTGTAATATTTATTGAACATTTATTTGAAGATAGTGTAACCCTTGGGGAAGAGGAAGCCAGGAAAAGAAAACTGCATAAGACAATTCTTGATAGGAAAGGACCCCTTACATTTTCATGTGCTGTACTGATGATGTCTAAAATTGAATGTTGTGTTCATCATAGATTAGATGTAAGTGTGAATGTCATTTTGTCGGTAGTCCTAACCTTCTATAATGAAGTATTTCAATTAATATCTAATTGATATAGTATTTACTTAGTTCTTTAAATTGAAGTCTAATTAGAAAATATCTTTCATTACAGGAAAACCTCCCTTGTTAAAAGTCCATGACCATGTTCTTCAATATAAGGTAAGAGCATCTGATCTTCCTCGGGAGTCCATGCTCATTTCTTTTAACGTACCTTGTCGCAGCATGGGGATTGTCCCATTTGCAAGTGCAAAATAACACTAAAAACTGTAATAGCTTTTCCTCTTATTTATATAGCACAATGATGAGAAGAAAACTATGTCGAGAGAGAGGGATAGAGAAACAAAGACAAACATCGACTTAATTATAAATGAAGAGATGGGCAGGGAAGAAAGGTCAGGGGCATAAATGAGATAATAAACAAAACTAAATTAACAATAATGTCCATGTGTGTGGAGTATATCATTACAAGAATATCCTTCGCTAAAAAATGAATTCTCTGTGGTATAGTCCACATTTTGTACTTTCCTTAATATATATATATATATATATATATATATATATATATATATATATATATATATATATATTATGCAATAATACATTGATGAAGAGATCAATTTGAAAAGCAAGGGAGTCCATTGACTTTTTGAATTATTTCATTTTGGTAGAATTTTTAAACCATGGACAACAATTACCTATACTATGTTATAGCCATAATTACTAGGTCATATGTCATCTAGCAGTATTTATTGCATGGGTAAGGCCGGTTATTAATGATACAATGTCTTCTTCTCTATCAGGAGGTCCGGCTTGCAATAAAGTACATTGGGATTCCTGGTGGAAAACCTGTGGAACTTCTTCCTAGACATTATGAAATTATAGCTTTTACTTCTGAAAAGTCAGGTACGGAACAAAATTCCATGTTGCAAATTCTTCCCTTGATGCTAAATAAAAATAAATAAAAACCCTCTAAATCTACTGTTTCACGCAATAAAACAAGTGCTACCTCTGTCTACTGGTGCCAGCGGCAAACACCATTCTCACCATAATTCTTATTTTGCCTTAATAATTCAATTTTTAAACCAATTCTAACATATTTCACTTCACTGCTCCCTGCATGTATGATGTATGTAACATGTACAGTCATGCAAGTGGTGTAAATAATTTATTTTATTACAAGGTAAGATAGTGGGAAACACATGATACAATTGTAAGATACTGAGGAAGTAGCAAAATACGCAATTTTGGTGAGACAATCCAGCAGCATCAGGGTATGTTGGCCTCTTAATGTTTTTCATATTTTGCCTGAATACTTCAATCTTTACTTAGGCACCTAGAGTGGACCTCCTTGGCCAACTCTAACAGCTTGTAGCTAAATTGGGGTGTCACATTTATGACAAGGGTTTGAACCTCCACCAATCTACCACTTCTTGTACCAATGTATGTATGTATGTATATTGAAAAAATCTACATAAATGTTAAATATCATGATTATTACGTGAAAGATAGAGACAGCATGAGACATACCAAAGAGAACATAGGCATGAACTGCAATGGCAGGAGAAGTATTTACATAAGGTATAAATTATAGTATGTAACATTGTTCTATCAATTTACTCTGGTCTGTTTTGTTCAAATTAGTCAACCTTATGTTATTTATTCTTGCAAGCTGAGAAACTAAGACAGATGGAAGAACTACGCAAGGAGAATGAGGCAGCAATGATTAAAAGTGCTAATGAGAGACTCATTGCTCAAAGAATTGTCAAAGAATCTATGGAACTTATTGAAGATGATTGCCTGGATCTCATGAAATTAGCTGCATCAAATAATTTCATTTCTTCAAAACTGACTCTTGACTATGAAACTATTCAAAATCTTTATTTATATGGTGGTAAATAAATTGATAATTTGCTTAATTTTTTTGATTATTTGCATTTTCTATCTTATACTACTATTTATTTGCTGAATATTGAGCAGTATGGTAATTGAAGTGCTAAAATTATAATTTGTTTTCTGACATTTTTGTTATGCTTATGTGCTCAGCTTCTAACTCATTGAAAGCCATGAAGTTGAAGTTTGTATATGCCGCACATTGAGTATCAAGTAAATATTGTGTGAACACAAAATAATGTTCAAAGTTTTTAATAGAAAATACCATAAACCCTATTACTTAAAGGATCCATCCTTTTTATTTAAAAATATCTCATTACAGTTCACAAATGCAGGAACATTAATCACTCAACCTCTTCCAGCGACCTTACACAAATTTTGTTACTCAAGAATGTCCTCTTTTAAAAATAAATGGCATTAACACATACCTGCAACCACAATCTACAAGGAAGTTTTTTCCTAACTCAACTTTAAAACATACATATTACTTTAACAATATTTTTCACTATTTATAGATTTTAACTTCTATAAACTATGATTAAATTCACAGTCTACAGGTAAAGTAGAAGAGTTGAAGCAGTTGGTGATGAACATCACAAAGCTAGTTGGAACACCAAACTTGGCAGCATTTTTCCAGTGTAAAAGATCGATGGTTGACCCACAAGGCTCAACATTAATTTCAAAGGATAGCAAGTATATGTACAACAAATATGACTAAACACCTCTCATATGTAATTAATCTCCTCTCATGTCTTACCTATTGTTATTTATTTTAAACTGTAATTATTTTTTAAAATTATCTATATATTTACATAGTACACTGAGCATCATTGCTTTATCACCATTGGTCAAAGCTATGTCAAGTATAGTGTATATTTACCATGAAAACTCAATCATGTTTAACATGATGTTCACAAAACTATATTACTTTAAAACGATTCTTTCATTTCTATCAATCTTCTTTCCATCATTTCTTTTGAATTTCCTTTTTGTATCTATTTTTTTTCCATGTTATTTTTTTCTCTCCGTTAATATGCTTCATGATTTTTAAAATATGATTGGCAAACATACAACTACAACCTTTTACTCTTTTACTCATGATAGACATGTAATTTTGGCTTTTAATGTGATGAGTATAACTATTTTTCATTTAAATTATATCACATAAGTCAAATCCCATCTATAGTACGAAGCTAAAAAAATCCCATCTATAGCGTATTGCCAAATTCCTCCTTATTGCCTTACAAACAAAGTAGAAAAGCCTAATATCATGTGACGATTTACAACATATGTTGATATGCTCTTGTCATTTCATTACTATTATGAAGGACGTCCATTTGATTTATTTTTTTAACCATAGTATCCATTGAAAATTTTGTTAATTTTCCTTATTTAATAACAAGTTGTATTCCTGTTTAAATATTTTTTTACTATCCTAAATTTGCAGATAAGGATGCAAACTTTCTTCTAATCACCTTATATGATCAAAGAAAACTTCAAAGGGTATCAAAGTAAATGAAGCTGACAAGAAAATCTTATAATGAAAGAGCAACGGGAAACATTCATCATATTGCTACAAGGTAAACAAATTTTCTTATTTTAAAAAATTAAACAATTTTTTAACCAATTCAATTGTCATAAAAAGCTGAATTTTTTATTTCAAGTGCAAAATTATTCTTTTATAAAAGTTTTATTTAATAATATTTTATAAAAACTTAATCTTTAATCAAATTGTGTATTTTAAGTACAAAATAATGATTATTATATAGATACTAATCAAAATCTTATCATTACAAAATTAAAAATTAAAATTTAATATTGCGTTCATATTAAAATAATTAATATTGTGTGTAAGGTTACAAATTATTTAAATTTGCATTCAATAGTTACACTTTGATTACGCTCATTGAAAACCTAAAATTATATATATAAATATATACATATATATATATATATATATATATATATATATATTATAAATTTAAATTTCCATTATGACATAATTGTCTGAATTTATATTTCAATTTAAAATATTTAATACAAACTTTAATTTCATTCTTATTCTCTTTAATGTATGATACCCTTTATGTAAATTAATTTTAATAAATTACTACATTTAAAAATTCTTTATTAATTTATTCTTCAAATCCCACTAACCTAAAAGGTCTACCATGGTATTTCCTTCCCTGACCACCACCACTTATTTAACTGTGTAATCTATCAACATACTTTAATTTCAAACATTTTCACAATAATTTAATTTAATAATATAAAACCTCCATCATTTGAAGTATTAAAAAAATGTTTTAATTGTACATTATTATTATATTTAATTGTATATCTTTTATTAAATTTAACATCATTTTCAAAAAATATTTTAATATTTGTAATTTTAACTACTCAAATTTTATTTATATAAAATTCATTCAATATATTTTAAATCAAACTATTATGTCAAATCTTATGATACATAAGTTAAATATACAATAAGGATTTTGCAAATTAAGTGTCATTTAATATACCTTTTTTCAATTTCAAATACTGTCATTATTATATTTTTAATGTAGTAAACGTATAACGTATAATTCAAAATATATTTAAAACATTTATTACCTCACAAACCAAATTTTTATATAAATATTAGAAGGTCTTATACAATGACAAAACTTTATCTACTCTACCTTTTCTTTTCTCATTACAAACCACCAAATTGAGATGGAATATCAATTTCTACAGGACCTCAAAACAGATCGCGACGATTGGCTTCTCAAAGTTCGAATAATTCGACTATGGAATGCTTTTACTCCAAAAAATGATCAAGATCCATTGTTCTTGGAGATGATCTTTCTCAATGAAAAGGTAAGCATTTCCATTTTAGTTTTTCATTCTATACATTATTAACATAATTACTTCATATATGATGTTTAATATTTTCTAAATTTCTACTATATTTCATGTAAAAAAAATACTATTATATTTTCTCCTCTACAAATATAAAAATATTAACATCAACAAAGGTCAAGTTGCTGTCAATTTATTATATTTATACTTATTATTGTCAATTTTAAACTAATTATATTTATTTAATATCTCAAACTCTTACTTTTTTTGTACTTTTAAATATAATGCAACAGCAAACTCCACTGCATGCATCAATAAGGAAAGATTTGATTTCAGATTTCAAAAATCTTTTACAAGAGGGAAACCTTTACACCATAAGAAATTTGAAAATACTCCCAAATGATACGTACAAACCAGTCAAAGGAACACTTAAAGGGTGGTTTTTAAGTACAATTGCTGTTACCAAAATCAATGACTCATCCATTACCATTCCTCTACATTACTTTGAGTTTGGTTCATTTGAAACTCTATCACAAAGAGTTGATGATAAAGCTGTATTAACAGGTACATAATTAATTTTTACACAAAATTATAATAAAATTATTTCACTCTGATACAAAATCTAATAACCATTATATATCTCATCTTTTATTTCAGACATTATTGGAACGCTTCATGCACTCGGACCTGAAGAACATGTACAAGTCAATGGCAAACCAACAAAAATAAGAAGATTGGAATTGCTACTCAAAGAGTAAAGATATTATTTATTTTTAAATTTTTTACTCACAAACTAATTATATATTTATATAATTTATAATTTTATACTTCACCAATATATATATTTCTTTTCAAAAACAAAGTAATATACAGGATTATATTTTCACATCTATCATTTTTTTTATTGGTTAATTTATAGAAATGAAATTGTGAAAGTGACTCTGTGGACAAACATAGCATTGGAATTTGAAAAAACAATCAGCACCCAAAAAGAAGGCACAAAGATAGTTGCAATCACCTCCACTATGGTGAAGACATTCAAAGGTTTTAATACGTTTCATACACTTAATATTTGTCATAATTATATATTGTTACATGTTTTGCCTACAGTTATGTTATAACACATTATCTTACTATTGTTTCTCTTTTCTTTATATGTAATTATATGTAATCATATCATGTTTTATTTTTTAATTTTATAAATTTATAAACTACATAATTTATTTGTTTGTTAAAGGACTATTGATTGCTCAGCCACTTTGTTCTCTGATTATTTTTATTCTCCTGTTATACATTAAAAAAAATTATTATCAATATCTATTATTTGAAATGACTTCTAACCAAACACGTTTCTTATATTTAGGACACTAGGAAAATAGTTGAGGTAGTGAAGTTCATAATTTAAACCTATATATATATATATATATATATATATATATATATATATATATATATATATATATATATATATATACTTTTGCCACAAATGGTTTTATTTTATGGTAAATTATTTGAAAATTTAAATTTCATATAAATAAATTTATTAATTACTTATATATTAATTATTATTATATAAACATATTTTTTTATTTGTCTCAATTCCTTCTAAAAATTTAATTGTCATAAAAACCTCCACATACTTTTATTATTATTATTATTATTATTATTATATTATAATAATAATAATAATAATAATTATTAATATTATTAAGATGATATTTATAATATTTATCGTTTTGAATCGGGTACAATTCTTTTAAATTCATCTCTAAATCTATACTTCTATATTGCATGAAAAAGTAAATTGTAAATCAATTCACAATATGTTTTTACTAATCTTTTAAATTTCTTTATATTTTTTATGCAAATATTTAAATGTATTTTATGGCCCACAAATTTTTCTTTAATTGTCTAATATTCATTATTTCATTTTTATTTCTCATACCCTTTTCTTTAGTAAAATTATTTTTTAGAGTTTGAGTTATATTACATTTTGTTTAATAATTTTTCATATTTAATTATTCGTGTGTTTATTAGCATATCTACGCACAAATTTATAAATATTAGCAATATCGAATGAAATAAATCATTAATTTTTATTCGTGTGTTTATTAACTATCTTAATTATTCATGGATTACTTCAAATCTTTAAAATTAACATTTACTATTTAATCAAATAATAAATTTGCAAAGTTTAAGAAAGGGTAAGAACAACTTTACTTTAGTTTTTTCAAAAATATTATAATACATTTATTAAAACATTATACAAATTCTAATTCTTCCTTTTTATTTTTGTCAAATCATATATATATATATATATATATATATATATATATATATATATATTCCATAACAACTATTATGTAGAAAATCAATGGACCAACATCAAGTAAAAGAACTATCGTCTCCAAATTCTGCTAACAACGATCTTCACAACAGAATGTCTAAAAATAGAAGATCTTTGCAACATATAAACTCAATGAAATGGGTTTCAGATTCACAGGTATGGTTACATGTCCTACCCTTCCTATTCACAATATTTAATAATATATTAATTTATTCATTTTATAACATATAAAATTACAGGATAATGTATTTACAATCCAAGCAACAATCAATGAAATCGACGACACATATGGATGGAATTATATTGCTTGTGAAAGATGCCAAAAGAAAGTAATCAAAGATGGGAATCAATACATGTGCAAAACTTGCAACCAATCATCAAAGTACCCAACAACTAGGTTGAAAAATTATAAATATTGTTTTATTTTCAATATCAAATTTAACTAAATTTTAATAAATATATATGTACTTATAATTTTTTATTTCATGTTCAAGATACAATTGAAAGTATCTGATGATACAGGTGTAGCAACATTCACAATGTTTGATCGAGATGCTCAACAAATTCTTAACACAACAGCTGCCGAACTCCTTGAAACCCAAAATGGAAATAATGCAAAAATACCACCAATACTGCATAACCTTTGCAATCGATCTTTTATTTTTGAAATCAAGCTCACAGCATACAACCTTAAAGAGGGATTCCAAGCCTACACCATCACAAGGACTTTTATCCCAAAAAAAACCCTTCAAGATCTACCACTCCACAAAGAAATTAAGCAGGTAATAATATTTAGCATTTATTTACATTGTTTACTTCTCTTACAAAATATCAATCATTTCATCCACTAATTAAAATTTTATAAACAAGGAGCCTATTTCACCACAACAAATATCATCAGATGAAGAACCACTCACAACAAAAAGGGAAAAAATTCAATCATCCAAGAAGCCAAATGACACATCTTCATCGTCAAATGAGGACAGATATTCAATCTTAAAGACACCTTTAAGGAGAAAGGCATCTACACAAATTATTGACAACTCCTCGGATGAAGAGCAAATCTTGATTCAAAGTTTAAAGAAGACCACACCAAAGAAAAAAAAAATCAACAACTCACAGGGAAAAAAAAATAAAGGAAAAAAAATCGTTTCAATAATAAAGTAAATCAAAAACATTTACTATTTTCCTTTCAGTTCAATATTACACTATGTTACAGTGATGTGTTTTCAACTTTTAAATGTTTCCCCTTCAAATATATCAAAAAATCTAAAGTATTTTGACTTCATCTTATTGTACAAGCTCACATAATTTTTTTTTAACCTTTATTTCATTTTGGAAAAAATAAACATATTATATCATATAAACTTTAATTTATAACCAACGCGCGGGTCAACGTCTAGTTTATACTAATTACCTTCCCTATTTTCTAGCTTCTTAAACATAAGTTGCTCTTGGCTGGTCCTCCTTGTGTTCAATAGGTTTCAAATTGATCATGGAATAGGTGATTATTTAGCTTCAAAAAGCTGATTTTTTTTTTTTTTAATTTTCCGCATCTGCAGTTATGTGTGCATAATCAAGTTCTACGAAGCCAAGGATTGGATAATTGATTACGGTGGGTAGACTATTGTTCTTGTGTCTGTCAAATATAGTTCGGAGGTCAAACGTTTTTATTCCTTATTTCTTATCGGTAGGCTTTTAACATGAGTAATGATATTCATACATCCAAAAAACATACACCTAGTGTCCACCCAATGCATGTTGTTAATTGCGTATATAAATATGGTTAATTTTGTTTCGGAAGTGGTTAACTTTTATTAGGCATTTCAATAAACTCTTAACACGTTAACCCCTTGTGAAATAAAATTAACCACTATTAAACATTTCAATAATCTTGTGGTATTATTAACCACATATCAAGGTATGTAAGGTGTTATGACTTAGAGAGGTGATGTAAGCCCAAGTTGGGCAAATCAGAGGAAGGAAAGATTATGCATGTTCTCATTCAATGTAATAGTAAAGTGAGACCTTAGTGTGTGGTCAAGAGTAAAAGAATGATGTTTTGATGCCTTAGTGCACTAGTGGCCTTAGATTTGGCGCATAGGAGGCCAACTCTAGGTGCCTAATTAAAGGTTTAGGTATGATCCAAGGAAATAGTAATGTTGATGTGATAGGGTAATAGTTGTGAGTGTGAATATCAAGAAAAGAAAGGAGAAGCCATGAGAGTTAAGAAAATGATATCTAGAATAGAATAGAGTCATCCTAGAGTCCTTAGAGCCCTCACTAATACATCATGTCTCATCCCTTTTAGTTTCATGTTTTTATAGGTTGAGCAGGTGGCCGCCTTATGAGAGAAGCTTGGAGCATAGAGTTGTTTGCTTGGAGAAAGACGTTTATAGTTGTATCTCCCAATGTATGGGAATTAGTTTTATATTTTATGTACCTTGGTTATGTTTTGTAAGGCACAAAGTGCCAAAAGCTTTGTATAAATTTTATTCATGTTATGTTTCATTACGTTTTAGTTTTATCATAGTAAACTCTGATATTCTTATATTATAAGTTTTTAACATTTAGTAATATAAGTAGGCAAAAGGTAATATCTTCTAGGGTGTTACATTTTTACACCAAGATAACATGGAAAACTACTACAACAACAACAACAAAAGCCTTATTCTACAAGGTGAAGTTAGCTACATGGATCACACGATACCATTAGACTCAGTTAAAAACCAAATCGTTAGAGATGTTATTCACCATTAGATCCTTCTTAATAACTTCCTCCAATGTCCTTCTTGGTTTTCCTCTCTCCCTTTTCACAAGGCCAAAAAACCATGCCAAGATGGAAAACTAACCAGCATAATATCCTCTGGGATTCAGGTCAGAATGCAACGGTTCAAGAACCCTTACAGGACCCCACAGTCTTCTGCATAAAGGACTCTGCAGCACAAGTTATTAGCTCAGAATATGAAATAGAGTCAAAAAGTACACACACAAAAACAAAGTTATTAGCTCAGAATATGGAATTTTGCAAGTGTATTGAGCTACTTTGCTGTATGTGCATAGTTCTCTTTAGTTGTTAGTTTATCACGTAGTTACAATTACACAGTATGAATTAAAAAAAAAAACAATTACACAGTTTACTTAGCATTATTAAAATAAACACACTTTAGGAGGATTGAAGCCAAAGATCTTTTGTTCAACTAAATGTGAGGAGCAACACTTGTGTGAAAAAAAAGATACTGCATATGCATCATGATGTGATGTCCCTCCTTTTCTCATGTAAAGAGTCCCAATAATAGTTCTGCTCCTTCCCATCTTCTTTTTGGATCAATTATTTACTCCTTTTGCTTTATTTGGATGAATATAAAATATAAAAAGCAAAAAGACATTCCAATAAGAGGGTTGAATGTTGACATATTTCAGAATTGCCATTAGATTGTAAACTACCACTCAAGTGAATTCAAGAAGAAATTTCAACTCTTTTAAATCTTTAGCAAAATATGTTGATCAAACTAGATTGTAAGCCCTCAGTACACAGTAAGGTTTTAAAAATCGCTCTGAATCGGAAATATCAGCCGCATCATATCGGTATCGGACCACTCCGTTACCGTTACGCACCGATATTGAGGAGCTATCGAAAATAGCGTGTAACGGACGCGACGTAACGGTGTTGCGGCCGCAACAAACGCAAACAGAGACACAACAGAACGTAACGGGACTTTGGCGCGGCCACCATCATAAGTTCGTTTGCGTCTTGCTTCTGCCACGCTCACACCATCTTCGATTCCGAGCTTCTGTTCCAATTTTCGATCTTCACTCAGGTTTGGTAATAAGACTTTGTGATGTTTTGATCTTCTCCCTTTCCGATTTCATTATTTTGTGAGAGAGGAATAAAACAGAAATGTAAGACGGTGAGAGCCTAAGAAAAGAAAAAGTATATTGAAAGAAGAGGGAGAAGGGAGAAGGAAGAACTGAAGAAGGAAGAGGAAGAGGCTTTATCTCTGACTGACTCGTGTGCTGTGGATCAGGATTCTCTGTAGTCAAAAAATAACTACAGGATCCTGCAGTCAACATCCAATGGTTTAGTTTTTTTTTTGCATTATATTTTACTATTTAATTTAATATATGTAATTTAATTTTCATGGTTGAGATTTGATTTGATTGAGTGAAGACAAATGAAGGGGTGAGGCCGTGAGGGACGTGGTGGGAAGTGGGGTTGAAAATTAAATTTTAAATTTGGGATTAATTGAAAAAGTGGGAGTGGAACCTGGTGGGAAAAAAATTGGAAAGTGTGAGAAATGAAATTTCAAATTCATTTGAAAATGGATGGAGGGAGACGTGAGAGATTAGGAAATGAATGAAGAAAGATGTGTGTGGAATAATATTCATAGATTCATAAAATTAGAGTTATTTATTTTTCTTCTTACTTTTACATTTATTTTTCTTCCAATGATATGTGTGATTTGCAATAAGTAATTAAGTGTAAAACATGTATTATTTGTTAAATATATTAGTAATTTAGTAACAACTAATTTAATCTTATTTTAGTAGTATTTTTTAATTATATTTTTACTTTAATATCTCATAGTGATGAAAGAAATATTACTTATAGATTATTATAGACTATATAATAATATAAAACATTTTAATATATTTTTTTTATATTACTATTATACTTATCTTATGATTTTAATTTCAATTTTCTTTTTGATTAATTGATTTTTGACTTTTTACTATTTTTCATTAAAATATGACTCTATAATAATTATTAGCATTTTAATATTTTTACTATCATAATAAAACTTTTACAATTGATAATATTAATTTATTTCAATAAATTAATATAAATCAGTTTTCTATTATTTTCTATTTCTTATTTATACATAAGTACGAAATATATATGGCTAAAATATTAGACATTATAAAAAAATTCATATATAATTTTTAATTAAATCGGAAATTTAAACATTCATTAATTACATGTTGATAAAAATTATTTGAATGAAAATAAATGCTTACCTATTTAATATTTTTTTTAATTAGAAAAAATAAATGGTTATTAATTTTAAATAAAATAAAATATTTTGAAAATATTTGAATGTTATTTTACTATAACAGTAATATCATAGGGTCAAATTAGTTTATAAGTATATATTTAGTTAATTAAAATATTTTTTTGAAAATTTTTAATATAAAGATTAATTTAAATGTGAAATATACTAAAAAATTCAACATAAATCTATTATTTAAAGACTAATATAATTAAAATTATAATTTGAGTGATTAATTTAATTATGTATTTTGATGTATAACTTTTTTAAGAGAAAAAAGACTATGTACTGACAGTGGAAAATAGTTTACACTATCAGTGCATCACTATTAAACTCTTTTTTAATCTTACTTTCAATAAATAAACATTTCAATTATATAATCAATAATTTGTTTTAAAAAGTGCTATTATTTTCAATTTAACATTGAATATTAAAACATCTGGGGTTTGAAAATAGACATGACAAAGAACTCTAAACCTTTGGGTACCCACCTGAGTCCACCCCAACTTTGACGGGAAATAACTACTTTGACCGAGTATGGGTATTACTTGATTTTTTGAAACAGGAATGGGGATCGGGATGGAGATGGGTATATAACCACTTGCCACGTACCCATCTCACACCATTACTTTTTTTTTTTTTAAGATTTCTTTTATCAGTTTTTTTAACTCTATTTTTATAAGGTCAAATTTTTCAAAAGTTGTTTTGGTACTATTGGTGTAGAAAGCTTAGTGAAAAAGAGATATGCAAATTTGTTGAATTGCCAGTTACTGTCACTACTTTTTACATATTTGGGGATTCTAATTGGGGCTAACCCGAGGAGAGAAGAAACTAGGAACCTAGTTATCAATAAGTTCAGCAACAAGTTGTTAGCTTGGAAATGCAGGATAAAAATTTTATTGTTTTATTTTTATTTCTTATATTTTAAAAAATGCAAAATTGATAAGTTTAATAGTTAAAAAATTTAAATTCTAATAATAATTAAATAACAAACTTAAAATTATATATTTAACTAAAAATATAATTATTCTTAATTTTTATTTTCAATTCTTTTTGTGATTTATTATTTTTATATAGTATTTGAATTAAAATATAATTAATAACTTAATATATAATTTATTTTAACGTGTAAAAGTAAATTAAAATTATAAACAAAAATTGTGTGACAGTTACCCGTGGGTTTCTCCGAACATGATAAAATCCAACAAAAATGAGTATAAGTATTAAAATTTTAAACCTGAACCTGAACCCATCTCGCCTTTTGCAAAGACGGGATTTGGAAGAGTCAAACCAGTTCTTGACGTCCCCCTTTTTCATGCCTATTTTAAAACTTTATAAGTTCATAATAATATATTTTAATGATCACCTATAATAAATATTTTTTTGTATATTTTTCCTACTTTTTCCTCCCTATATAAATTCTTATTTAAAATTGGAATTATTCTACATTTTAAATCACTAAATTATTTTATATATTAAATGATTATTTGAGGTAAAAAAAATTATACGAAAAACATTTCAATGAGTATATTAACTTTGTAAAATCTATATAATTAAATAATAATTTTACTTTGTTATTTTTATAATATTATTTTTAATAAAACTACTTCTAATTCTAATAGTTTATAATTTAGTACATTTTCTTCTCACGAGACAAATATAATTCTAAACATCTATAACATCTCATTTTATATAAGTACCAATGAAATAAAAATTATCTATTAGAAATTAAAATAATAATTTATTTTAAGTGATATTTGATTTCAATAGTTTGCATCTAATTTAATTAATTTTACTTTTTACAATTTTTAAAATATTGTTTATAAACTATAGATATTATAAAATTAATAATTTTTTATTACAATATAATTGTAAAATAATTGAACTATTTTACCATTTCACATATCAAATTAACAAAAATATTTAAATTTAACATAAGGTAAATACTTTTTAAAATTTTAAACATCAATTTCTAATACAATTTTATAAATATTTTAAACACTAGATATATTTTCTATTCGAATACTTTCACTCTTCTTACATTTTTAGAGAACTTAAATAGTTAATTATGTTTGTCTCAATATAAAATTTTAATTTTATAAAAAAAAAAAATTTCAAATTTTCCAAAAAACGATATTCATAACTAGAGCCGGGCACTTGGGCTTGAGCCCGCAGTCACCCGCATAACCCACAACCCGCATGGTATATGAGTTTTAATTTTTTGAGCCCATTTAAATTGCGGGCTTTTTTTTAGCCCGACCCATTTAACCCGCGGGTTAAACGGGCTTGACCACGAGCTTCACGGACTGTCCGTGGGCTTTTATGCCTTAAGTAAAAAAATTTTTTTTTTTTGTGGTTTAGTAAAAGTAAAATAAAAATAGAAACTAGACTACTAAAATAAAAATAAAAATGTTGTCATTCTACTTGAAATCTATAAACAATACAATGGAGGATGCCATTTTACTGTTCATTGTAGAGATAGTAAAAAAATTATTATAATAATATTTGTTGAGAGGATATTCAATTATTTGGAGGGTAGGTGAGAAAAAAATACAAAACAATGAAGATATTGAAAAAATATTTAATATATCTATCTATTTACTACATTTTAATTTTTTAACCTTTTCTTTTTATCTTTTTATTTTACCTTTAATTTTTTAACTTTTTCTCTTACTTAAAATTTTTTCTTTTTTTATATTTTTTCTTTCTTTTCTCTACTTACATTTTTTTGCATTTTTTTTACGTTTCTTTCTTTCCTTTTTTTTACGTTTTTTATTTTTTATTTTTTTTATGTTTTTTCTTTTGACTTTTTTTTATTTTTTCTTTGTTTTTACAGTTTTATAATTTTTTATATATTTATATTATTATATTAATTCCGTTTTATTATTTAAATTATAATTAATTTCTATAAGTAATTATATAAATTTATCATTCATTTAATATAAATAATAACATATTTTTATGTAATAATGAGGATATTATTTATTAACTATTTCAAGAATATGAATTTTATAAATAAAATATATAAATCAGTATTAAATAATTAAATTAATGATAAATTTATATAATTACTTATGTAAATTAATTATGATTTACTTAATAAAATTTAAGTTAATTAGTTAATATATTTAATATAAAATAATATTTGAATTTTATTTTTAATAACCTTATATGTGAAGATTTTGTTTATTACAAATAATTTATGTTACTTCTTCAAAATTAAAAATTAGTTCTTAACAATATTTTTAATTTCAAATACACATAATTTTTAATAAAATATCTTCTTCACATAATTTTTCAATCAGATATTTTATTTTTTAAACCTACATGAATAAAATCAATTTAATTATTTTATGTGTTTTATTTATAAAATATTATATTCTATAAACTATATTAACATAAATAATAATAAAAATATTATGATTTTATCAACTTGATATTTAAGTTTTTTTGAAATATTTAATATAATAATATACTCAATATAATATAAAAATATGTTATTATTATATTAACTGAATGATAAATTTATCTAACTACATATTATGTTGATTAATTTTTATATCATAAGATTAAAAAATTTATACTAAAAATTAATTTAATTAATATTTCACAAATAAATATTTATTTGAATAATATAAATAATTTTTTATACCTAATTATTTTTACTTAGAAATTGTATAAAATCCCTTAAAATTATTTTTACTTAGAAATTGTATAAAATAATTTCATAAATAAATATTTATTTATTTGAATAATATTTATATTATGAGGTTGAAATTTTTATAAAATTTAATTAAAATCTAATTAGTTAATGTATTTATTACAAAATAATATTTTGACTCTATGTTTGATAACTTCATATATGAAAACTTTGTTGATTAATATGTATATAATAATATTAATTTTTTAAATAAAAAATATATATAAATATATTAAAATTAATTTATTAAATATATTTTTATGACAAAAAAGTTTTAAATTACTTACTCAATAATATCATAAATTAAATTATTTTAATTTTTTTATGAAAGAAACCACAAGTATCATTTACGGGAGACAATCCTGTTCGACATCATCATGGGTGACAAAACTCTTTTTGCAAGTATTTGACACTGTTGCATATCAAAGACTCAACAATATATAATTACTTTTTTACAAAATAATATATTGACTTTTTGTTTAATAACTTCATATACGAAAAATTTTGTTGATTAATATTTATATAATAATGTTAATTTTTTTACATAAATATATGATAAATATATTTTTTATGACAAAATAATTTAAAATCAATTACACAATCATATCATAAATTAAATTAGTGTTAATATTTTTATGACAGAGACCAAAAGTATCATTTATGGGAAACAATTGTGGACCTCAAAGCTTTATTTACGAGTGTTTAACATAATTGCATATCAAATACTCAATAATATGTATTTTTAATTTGAAATCCTATAAAATCAATTTTACTTAGAAATCATATAAATTAGTTTTAAATAATTTTATAAATAAATACTTTGTTTAATAATATTAATATTATGTGGTTGAAATTTGTATACTGAAAATTAATTTAAATCTAATTACTTAATATATTTATTATAAAATAATATTTTGACTCTATGTTTAATAACTTCATATACTAAAATTTTGTTGATTAATATTTATATAATAATGTTAAATTTTTTTTTTACATAAATATATAATATATTAAAATTAATATGTTAAATATATTTTTATTACAAAATTCTTTTAAATTACATACTCAATAATATCATAAATTAAATTAATTTTAATTTTTTTTAGATAGAGACTACAAGTATCATTCATGGTAGATCACAAGTAATATTGATTTCAATAGTTTGCGTATAATTTAATTAATTTTTCTATTTCAAATTATTCAAAATATTATTTATAAATTATAATATTATAAAATGAATAATTTTTTTATTTACAAATATAGTTGTAAAATAATTAAATTATTTTATTATTTAACATTCTAAAATTAAAAAATTAATTAAATTTAACAAAAGTTAAATCCTTTTTAAATTTTATACATAATAAATTTCTCAAATAATTATATAAATATTTTAAATTAAATAAAAAATATATTTGACACTATAATTAAATATATATTATCTACTTGAATGCTCTCTCTCACTCTTTTTATCATTTTTGAGAACTAAATCAGTTAATTATATTTATCTAAATAAAAATATTTAATTTTATAAATAAATATGTTTTAAACATGTGTGTAAACAGTAATGACCTGTGCATTTGCACGGGACCTTCCTAGTTAGATACATTTCAAAATAACCAACACCAAACCAAAACCCATAAAGAATAATTCTCATATATCTAGTGATTAATTGGACTATAAAATGATAACAAAAGGATTTTTAAAAGGGGTTTTAATTTGATATTTAATCACTTTTTTAATTTGATATTTTTTTAGACAACTGTTTTTAAAAGGTTTGAAAAATGAGTTAAATTTCATATTTTTAAATTTTGATTTTCTTTTTTTATTTTTTATTTTTTGCGGATGCGGGCCCGTTTAGCCCGCGGGCTAAACGGTGCGGTTGCAGGCTCGCTAAAATAGATCAAGTTTAAATTGCGGGCTTTGCGGGGTGGGTTATGCTGGTTTTGCGGGTGCGGGCTCAAACGAGCAGGTTTACTAGTTTGCCCAGCTCTATTCATAACCTGTGCAAATGCACGGGTATCTTACTAGTTTAGATTGAAGGAAGGCATCAAATTGTTTTGGGCTATCCGAATGGGGGCTTGAACCCGACATATAGTGGGCCTGGAAGGCCACCTCACAATTCTCCTAAATACAACTGAAGACAAAAGAAGGAATAGTTCATTCCTATGTGTTAAATTTTATATTTAATTTTTATTTTAATATATTGATATATACAAATCAATGTACAAAAAAAAATATTCATGTAATAGAAAATAATGAATAATTTATTTAAGTGAGTAGATAATAAATAAAAAATGAATAATTATTTGCTTAAAAATTAACACTAATTTTAGATGGAGAAAATAATAGAGATTATGTTGATTTAATTTGATTTTTGAAAATTAAAATCAATTGCTAATCACCTTATGAATGATGTTCCATCAATTAATATCATTGAAAAATGTTAATATATTTGTCTTTGTAGTCTGAAACTTCCTTTAGATCAACACTGATACACAAATTTGTATCGTGAAAAGTATTTGATTTATCCATCATGCCCGTGTGATGCACGGGGTGAACAAAGTATGTGGGAATATTATTTACATTATTTATTTGGATTTTTGTATGTTAAAATTAGTAAGATTGTTAAAAAATTATTGATAAGTAAATATAAGCTAACATGAATATAATACACTCTTGCATGTGTAGCTACAGGTAAAGTGACGCAACCCTCATACAAATAATAACAAAACTCAATCAATTAGTTCTTTTTTAACAACTGTAACGACTTTTTAAATTTTTGTTTTAAAATTTTTGTGGTTGAGCCTTGTGTTCCATCATCTTCAAATAGGGAAGCGATTTTCATGCCATTGGTTAATATTTTTCCATTTGAGTGGCTTAAATAAGTGACGGTCTCGTTAAAACATTCCAACATTTTTAAAATTCCAAAGGCAATCATGATAACCCATTACTCCTTATTATTTCTTTTTTAATTAAAATAATTATGTATTCTCTTACAATTTACATAATTTATATCATTTAAATAATAAAATAGTTTGTAACTAGATTTTAAACCCGTGTGCGATGCACGGGTTTGATTAAATTATATACTTTTTATACTTGTATTTAGTACTTGTATAAAAAAATATATGTACAATATTAATAAAATTAATTTTTAAAATATTTAGTAACATATTAATTACATTTTTAATTGAGATGTTGTCTTAAAAAATATTAAGCCTATTGAAATTTATTTTAATTTTTCTTTCTCCAAACAACAATTATGCATTCGTTAATATAATTAAATTTGTCATTGATAATTAGGTCAGTTAAATTTGAATAGAAAAGATCAACAAATATTGTAAAATTCAAGTATCCATCACCAACTCACGTTACTTTTAAAACATTACTTTTAATTATTATTTTTTGATATATATTTAAATAAATTAATTAAAAATAAAGTATATTTATATACACACATGATAATTTATTTATTAATTTATATCCTTAGTTATTACATATTATGAATTATTTTAAATTTAACTATGTATTTATAAAATTATTACTTTAAATTATTATTTTCGTGAAATATATTTTAAAGTAACTAATTTAAAAGAATGTGCATGAGATGTAATATAATATTTATGTTATTACTTAATATCAAAATTATCAAAATTAACACTTAATTATTAAAATTGTATAATAAATAACATGTTATGCTATTACTTAATATAAATTATCCAAATTAATTTTTACTTAACAAAATTGAATATTAAATAGTACTAATGTGAGTAATTTAATTCTTCTTTAAATAAAGTATTAATGTGAGTAATTTAATCCTTCATTAAATAAAGATGCTACGGGAAAGAGAAAAAAAAAACATGATAATGGCTATTATAAAATTGATGTTTTGATCAATGACTAGCATTTGTTCAAGTGAAGTTTACTAAAATTGAAGTAATAATACTTTTTTTTCCTCTCTTTTTACTAATGTCATGCTTCCTGCACTTCAGAATTTTAGGTTTCAAAAGGACTATATTACTAGATAGAAAGCATTTGGTGCCCCTCATTGACCAATACATTAAAGGGTCATTAAGCTGGGATGAGTTTTCCATTATGGTGAAGAAAACTCATGCCGATTGGATGGGACCAATACAATTGGCTATGTACACAACTGCACAGGACATGATTCCATTATCAATCGTTAGATGCACCATTAACTCATTATGTTTATATGTCTTTATTCCCTGCCTCAAGCTCTTCTAGATCTTCAAATTGATTTTCCTCTGTGTTGTTTACTTCTCCATTGGCTTCTTGATTTGCACTACTTTTTCCAGGGAACAATCCAGATTATAACGAGTCATCCTCATCTAGATCTTCTTCATGTTCCTTCTCTTTCACTTGTGAAATTGAACTGGTTTCCTTCCAAGCAGGATACTGATGATCAAGACCAATAGCAGCAAAAACTTGGGAAGTTGAAGGACTTCAACAATTCTTTGATGTCTCAAAGGATTTATGCCTATAAGGATAATGGTTTAGAATTTCTTGATGCTTAAATGATTCCATCAAGTAATGTTTTTCACAGATACCTCTGAACTGATTTTAGCCATTTACAATTTGCTTCATAAATGTGGTCTTGAATCTCTTTGGTAAGTTTGGCAGCTTCCTTTCTGCATCAACAGAAATAGAATTACAAAGTATTCAAATTGCAATCCTCACCAAGATTCAAATAGCATTACTTATGCTTGCTTATGATCTTCCTGTAAGCTCTTGTTAACTAATTTCAAGAAGTTTCACAGTTAAGCTTATGAACAGTTCTGATTTGATAAGGCTTATTGAATAAGAAGTTAATTAATTGTTTACCCAAATGCACTCTTGAGAGACTTTGAAACATTCTGGCATTTGATTTCTAACTTGAGAATTAAGATGGTGACATTATAGTAAATGTTTCCAATCTACATCATGATATAGACTAATTATATAAACACTCTGTATGAACGTTCCCAAAGTGATTCTCTGAAGAACCTAACAGTACTTAAATGCATTAATAACATATGCAGGCACATATAGCCAAATACAAAATTACAGATATTTACCTCTCCGAGAAGTCCTGTCAACAACATTTCCAAACAAAGTGTGAAGTGTAATCAATGTCCTTTGGGCACAAAAGATTTCTACCCCAGATACATAAAGAATTGTGTCTCATGAGTATCCATAAGCTCGCAGAAGAAGACCAATCTGTAAGAAATCCAAGTTATAGATCCTATAATCAACATGAGAAGTTCCTTTTCTTGACATAGGTCCTCTGAAAATTAAAGGACATGCCGGCCATTCAGTCGTGCCTAACCTGAGTTTACTGAAAGCTTCCCGCTGACAGTCACACGCTTCATCAAACAAGATTTTTTGTGTTGAACGAGTTCGGTATGTACATCCTTGTGAAGAATTTAAAGACATAGCTCAGATATGAAAAGCTGAGAAGGTTTCATTGAGTTAGAACTTAGAAGTCATCTATATTAGAAGGATTGAATCAACATGTACGGGGAAGAGTTTAGAACAACCATGATATGCTAGAGCATCTGTAGTCATGCCAGGATCAAAGGCAATAAAAGGCTGACCAGGATCTTGCAACCAAAAGCAAAAGCAGTGGGAAAAATACTAGGGAGAGAAGAACAAATAACTAAAGAAATAGGTGAAAAAACTGCAGAACTCTTGAGTACAGTACTACGTGAAAAATTATATAAAGATATAGTTCAAATATTTCCACTATCATGTTTGACTTAGTTAAATGTTAGTTTCAGTGACTCCATGGAAGAGCAAGAACCTTATCCCCTTAGTATTTGTTGTTTATTGGATCTTAGGAATTGCTAATGTAGCATTAAGAATTCGAGAAACCACAACCACATCACATATCAGAAAGAACCAAATAATTCTACACTTTCACCTCAATATTATTTGAATTTAATATGATACTAAGGCTGAGGCATGATATCCTCACCGAATTTGGGGGATCTTAAGAAAGCCACCATGTATGCAGAAAAAAATAAACCCATTCTAGTGAACAGAGAGGTATATCTTTATGGACAGAGAAATTTAAAATGATTCTCAGTAGTCACAGAAAAACCAGTCTTACTTACCTACCCTCCTGCAAGAGTATTATTCAATTTAACATATACTCCAAAGTTATAAAGCACTGGAAAAGATATTAATTTAGGCTAAATCCCACACCAAATAGTTAGCAACATATGTACAGATCCAATGAGTCACTAATATGTATAGTGAAATTCTTATGAGCAATGCAAATCTGATAATCATAGCATGCATTGTATACAGGAAGGTTAAAACTTGAAACACAAATGGCACGAAAAATTAATATAAGATTTACATCCCTCATATTAGCTACACTTTTTGTCCATTGATCCAAATTTATTCCACGAATCAACCAGTTGGTTTATAATAATATAAACGAAACTAGATAATGAAACTAGCCATGTCAGTTCATTATGCAGATTAGAATTGAACTTTCATTCCGCATTTGGCAAACAATATCAATGAAACAGACAACAAAACTTTTATTCCGTACATATAATTGTCAACAGAACAGCATAAACTTCTACTATTTTAAGCAGTACAATATTTGACACCAAGATAAAATGGAAAACTACAACAACAACAAAAGTCTTATTCCAGAAGGTGAGATCAGCTGTATGGATCACATGACACCATAAGATTAAAAACCAAATCCTTAGGGATGTTATTCGCCATTAGATCCTTCTTAGCAACTTCCTTCAATGTCCTTGATTTTTCTCTCTCCCTTTCATAGTACAAAATACCATGCCAAGATGAAAAACTAACCAGCATAATATCCTCGGGGATTTGGGTCAGAATGCAACGGTTCAAGAACCTTTACAGGACCCCACAGTCTTCTGCATGAAGGACTCTGCAGCACAAGTTATTAGCTCAGAATATGAAATAGAGCAATCAAAAAGTACACACACAAAAACAAAAGTCCACAATCTCAATAGCTTATGAAATAGAGTAATCCAAATGCTTAGAAGCTAAATTGAATATTGAACCAAGTGAACTATTAGCAAAACAAAGTCAACAAACAAGTCAAAAAGCTAAGATCTTTGTTCATGGTACTAGCATACTATTATTACATTTGTTGATAAATATGGGTTCTCAAAAATGGATCTCCATGATAAGATAGTGATCGGGGTTGAAGAAAATAATACCGATCTACTAGGATTGGTAAAAGGATTTGAAAAAAAAAATCTTAGATTATCTTTTTTGCTTTTTTTGATAGATTCTTAGATTATCTTATAACTATATATTACTAAAAACATATAAAAATGAATTTTATGAAACTATTACTGGGGACGGAATAGTGTTTCTTAAAAAATATAAATAAAATATGAGTAAAAAATGATAAAAAAAAAAGGTGAAATAAAATTGTTTTATTGAAAGAAGGATATTTGAAATTTTTTATTTTAATTAAATTTAAATTTTAAATAATATGATATTATATTTATATGTTGACCTTAAGTAGTATAAACTTTAACATTATAATATTATCATGATTTGATCCATAATATTTCATATGAGATTATATATTTGAACCTTCAAAGTTTATATTCATTTTTTTTAAAATTGAAATACAATAAAGTTAATTACATGTCATTTCTATCAACTAGTAAAATGAAAAAAAAAAAAAACTCAAATCATTCATAATTTAAATAAGCAATTAATATCATTGATATTAATTAACATCAAAAAATATATCATTGATATGTGCGCTATTATAACAAAATAAGAGATGTTAAATACTTTATCTTTCAGTCTTGGATTTGGAATCTCCTTTTCATTGTAGCCACAAAGATAACAATTCTTACATATATCCAATCATTTATGTTGTTGAAGAACTGAAAATAGGCATATCTCCATGAACTTTTTATAATTAAAGTTCCACAAACACCCCAAAATCCAGCACAAAATCCCAACCCAAGGCTAATGTAAAACCCAATGTTTATGAGTTTATCCTCATCTTCCTCGGTGCCATTTTTATCAACTCTTCCAGTTGGTGGTACCACATCCCGTGGGCATTGGTATAGGAGTGGTGGGCTGTGAGAAATTTTCAAAATTAATGAAAGGTTGTACCCTTTCATGAAGATATGTGTCTATTCATATAAATGTGTAAGTATGAATAGATACGACTCTTCTTCAAGAGACATGGGATGAGACTCTTCGTCAAGAGTCACGAGATGTGACTCTTCACTAAGGGTCATGAGATGCGACTCTTCACCAAGGGTCATGAGATGTGTCTCTTTGAAAGGTTAAATCTCTTCACTAAAAGACATGAGATGGTCTATAAATAGAACCAATCTACATGCAGAAAAATAGAATACTAGATGACAAAAATAGAACAACAAACATAGAAATCACCAGATTCTCTGTATCCAAATCATTTCCTTTCTTCCCTTATGCGCAGAGAGAATTGAGGAAACTATTATTCTGTAAACTACCATTGACGATACGGTTGATGTGGGTGTGCAAACCATGTCAACGGACTCCATTGTATCCTGAAGGGGATTCGCCAAGACACCCTATTGCATCCAATTCTATAGAGATTGGTGGGGGCGAATCGAACCTAAAGGTTAGTGTTTTACACACGCCTTGGAGAATTGCGCCTTTCTTTGTTGTTTCTTCTTTCTTGCAGGAGCATTACCGTCAATGGTTTCTTCTTTGATATTTCTTCATTGTTGCGGAGCCATTACCACCAATTTGTTCCAACAATCTTTAGGTTGGAGTACCAGCCTATAAAGATTGTTCCAACAATCTTTAGGTTCGAGTACTAGCCATTAAAGATTGTTCCAACAATCTTTAGGTTCGAGTACTAGCCATTGAAGATTGTTCTAACAATCTTTAGGTTCGATTTTGCTTATGACAACAATGACTGCAACTTTGAAGAAGATGGCATCTAATATTGTCAAACTTGAGAGATTTGATGGTGAAAAGCTTGTTCGTTGGCAAATGAAGATAGAGTTCCTTCGTACTACTTTAAAGATTAAGGTACATGATGACAGACATAACAAGTAAGAAGTTTCTTGTTAATTGTTTTTATAATTATAAGATGATTGATAGTAGGCCTCTCTTGAAACAAATGCATGATATTGAATGTACTATTAATATCTACAAACAAACATAATATGCGTATAGATGAAAGTATATGATTGTACATTGACAAAGTTCCTTCCTCATGGAAAGACTTTAAAAAGTCTAAAACATCTAAAAGATGATTCTTTTCTTGAACAATTGAGGCAATCACCTTCGTTTTGAAGAAGAGTATCATAATAAAATGGTACTAAGGATTTATATGTTCAAGAAAAGGTGTATGTAATCGAGGAAAGTACATGGGGGTTAATTTCTCTAAGAAAAGGAAGCGAGATTTTGTTATTCTCGTAGTTTCACAGGGCAGTGACAGTAAAATTGCATTTACGACATTTTTAACCGTTGGATTGGGCTGGAATTTTTTGATCTAGTTCAGGATACATGATTCTTAAATCTGAACGGTTGGATCGTTGATTGGTTGCCCGTGGTGAGAGATATTCAGTACGTACTGTGTACAAAATTTTTTTATACTTTCATCTTCTTGATTCTCTATTTGTATGTTTGTTGTTTGGTTAACCAATGAACATGATTTGTGCACTTACTTGAGACTCTTTTGTACTTCTATTTTGATAATAATGGAAAGTCCAAAGACATTGGACTTAAACATAGCTATGTGAAGGATCTAATTGCAAATGGAATGATATCCATAGTCTTTATGAAAGCATAAAGAAATCTTGAAAATCCTTTGATGAAAGGATTGACAAGGGATATGGTGTGTAAAACACCATTAGGGATGATATGCAAGCCCATATCTAATTGATCACCAATGATGGAAACCCAACTCACACTTGAGTAGCATCAAGTCTTGAGTTCAATGGTGAAAGTACATTATTAGAGTGATTGCAAGTACTTAACAATAATAGATACATCCCAAAGGTTTTAAAAGTACTTGGACCATAAAATAAATAAAAGGGGAAGGTTGAACATTTGTTCTTAATGGACTTATAGCATGTATGTGCTGGAGTGTTTATTTATGGGGCACTTCTGATAAAGTCTACCTATATGGGAGTGAAGTGTGGCCGCTTCTTGGAGTTAAGGGCTTGACTCTTAAAGCTCTCATGAAAAGGATACATGACACAAAGCCTTATCAAATGTGTCACTTTAACAATTCGTTCAATGGTACCGAGATTGCATGTGTAAGTTATGCACGCTTGTTCTAATGATTATTTGGTTCAAAGCTTGTCTACCATAATATTCGGGATGAGTGAAACCCATGACTTACTAAGTAAAGGTTCAAATCGCGAGATACCTTTATCTGAAACCATGTGATTTCCGGAATAATGGGATTTGGATATATTTTGAAAATGGTGGGGGATTGTGAGAAATTTTCAAAATTAATGAAAGGTTGTACCCTTTCATGAAGTTATGTGTCTATTCATATAAATGTGTAAGTATGAATAAATACGACTCTTCTTCAAGAGACATGGGATGAGACTCTTCGTCAAGAGTCACGAGATGTGACTCTTCACTAAGGGTCATGAGATGTGACTCTTCACCAAGGGTCATGAGATGTGTCTCTTTGAAAGGTTAAATCTCTTCACTAAAAGACATGAGATGGTCTATATAGAACCAATCTACATGCAGAAAAATAGAATACTAGATGACAAAAATAGAACAACAAACATAGAAATCACCAGATTCTCTGTATCCAAATCATTTCCTTTCTTCCCTTATGCGCAGAGAGAATTGAGGAAACTATTATTCTGTAAACTACCATTGACGATACGGTTGATGTGGGTGTGCAAACCATGTCAACGGACTCCATTGTATCCTGAAGGGGATTCGCCAAGACACCCTATTGCATCCAATTCTATAGAGATTGGTGGGGGCGAATCGAACCTAAAGGTTAGTGTTTTACACACGCCTTGGAGAATTGCGCCTTTCTTTGTTGTTTCTTCTTTCTTGCAGGAGCATTACCGTCAATGGTTTCTTCTTTGATATTTCTTCATTGTTGCGGAGCCATTACCACCAATTTGTTCCAACAATCTTTAGGTTGGAGTACCAGCCTATAAAGATTGTTCCAACAATCTTTAGGTTCGAGTACTAGCCATTGAAGATTGCACCAACATGGGCCACAAAGCCCAATGTTCCCTTCATATGTAGAGGCATTAATGGATTGAAGTTGAGTGCTTATTGGAATTTCTCCTGATAAGTTATTGAAAGACAAGTTCATATAACTGAGAAAACTCAAATTTGAAAAACTTGCTGGCATATTACCATAAAGATGGTTTCTTGATAAGTCAAGTGATTCCAACATTTTCATGTGACCAATGTTGTTGGGAATGAATCCTGTGAGATTATTTCCTGAAAGATTTAAGCCAACTAATGCCACCAATGATGTTAGACTTTGGGGTATCTTTCCTATTAAGTGGTTTTCAGAAAGATCAATGATTGTCATAAGTCCAAGATTTTCCCCATATTCTCTGTTTTGTCCTTTCCATGCTAATATTGTTTCATCAACAAAAGAGGCACTTGATGCAACATCACCATATCCACTTCTGTCATAGAAAATAGTTTCTCTTTGAAACTCCATATTTGACAAAGCAGGTATGCCATTGAAGCATTGTGGTATTTCCCCTGTAATATTATTTGTAGAGAGATCCAATACTTGAAGAAACAATAGATTACATAGACTTGTGGGTATGCTTCCTTGGATCTTATTACGTCGTAGACTCAAAACAATTAAACCATGCAAGTTATGGCCTACCCATGTTGGTAATGTTCCTTCAACAATGTTATCTCCAAAATCAATGACTCTTAAGTTTTTACAAAGAGTCAAAGATCGAATTATGCCAGAGAAGTTGTTGTTATTTAAATGCATCGACTCAATGTTTCGTAAAGTGCCAAATGACTTAGGTATTCTCCCTGATAAATTATTGTCTGCCAAATTTACAATTTGCAAACTTTGAAATTTCTCTCAACAATCTGGAAGTGACCCTTCGAGTAAGTTACAAGACAGGTCAAGATAATTTAAAGACACTGGTGACATTGCACAAAAGGAAAATAAAGACCCCGAGAACATATTATTTGAGAGAAGTAGAGCATATGGATCCGGAGGAAAAAGAGGTAGTGAACCAGACAAATTGTTGAAACTAAAATCCCATGTATACCCTATTGTTATACTCTGTAATGATTTTGGTAAGACTCCACTAAGTTTATTATGTGAAACATTCAAGTATAACAAAGTGGAAGATATGTCCCAAAACCATTTAGGAAACGAATCTTTAATACCAGTATTAGAGATTTGCAGTACCTCAAGATTCCTTTGATATTTGAGCCACATTGGGAATTGAGGACCCAAAATGGACGATGATGCATATAAAAAACGCAGCTGGAAAGGTGGAACCCAATTTGGATTCGAGTTAAATGAAAGTGAATTTCGACTCACATCCAACATCTCCAATCTAGATAGGCTTGATAGATGAGCTTCACTAATGATGCCATTCAACTTATTGGAAGAGAGATCCAAGTACGTGAGATTAGAAAGATTCCCAATAGTATATGGAAGTGTCCCACTCAATTCATTATGGGAAAGATCCAGCACCTCTAAATCATGTTGTGCAGAACACAATTCTGGTAAGTAGTCACTGAGTTGGCCAGACAATTCATTGAAACTCAGGTACAACTTCTTTATTTGACACAAAGTCTGTAAGGATTTTATTATGCTACCATCAAGTTCATTACGGGAGAGATCTAGATATTGAAGGGAATTCATGTTTGCAAAGCCATCTGGAAGACTACGCAAAGAATTGGATGAGAGATCAAGAATTGTGATGACTTTGCTCCAATTAAGCACCCAAGACAGAGTTGAAGAAGTGTTTAAATTATTTCCTGAAAGATCGAGGATTTGGAGAGAAGTGGAAGAATTCATGTGGGGAATAGATTTAGGATTGACTTGAGGGAGCAAACAGCCATCTAAGCAAAGCTCCACTAGATAAGGGATCTTACTTATTGATGATGGCCAATCAACAACTGTACTAAGATTGACACTTGAGAGACCAAGGTATCTCAATTTAGAAAGGTGAGAAAGCCATTTGAGGTCATTTGCAACCAAATTATAATTATACCGAAGGTCAAGATTTTGCAGATTGGAAAGGTTTGCAAGAGTATGAGGAATGAAACCAACAAGTTCATTCAATGCAAGTTTCAACTCTATCAATTGACCGAGTGAACCAATGCACTTTGGGATCTCTCCTTCTAAGTCATTATTACTGAGATCTAAGAAAGTAAGATACTGCAGTTCACATATAGAAGAATCTATCTTACCTCCCAATGCTGCAGAAGAAGTATAAAATGCCAGTTGCGATTCAAAATCATTGAAATCTTCAGCTCCAAGTGATGGAGAATAATCTGAAAAACGGAGATCCAGTCTGGTTACGTGAGAAGTTAAATTATTGCATGAAATTCCTCTCCATTTGCAACAGTCTTCACCCTTCCACGAAGATAGAATGTCCCTTCCATAAGTGAAGCCATGTTTTAACTTGAGAAGAGCCTGCTTGTCTGTCTCCGCACACTTCTGATAATTTGTATGGGAAGAACTTTCAATGCATAAAGAGATGCATAAAACGGTCACCACACAAAAGAGACAGAACCTACAGCTAAACATGGTGATTTGGTGAAAATGATTTAGGATATGAGAATTGAAGATTGTAAGGGCGGTGCATCAACTGAATTCTGAATTGAAGCCATTTATAGACAGCAATTTAAAAGGGCTAACATCAGGTACTCGGTCATTGTGTGATACATGATCATGGCAAGACTTGACTGCAATACAATACTTGTGTGCAGTTAAGCAATGCGTGATACATGATGATGGCAAGACTTGAGTGCAATAAAGCAATGTGTGTTCCACGCTACAGTATTGTCTATCCCAGAAGAAAAATGTTTCATGGACACTATGAGACACACCTAGGGAGAGAGAGAAAAAAGAGAGAGAAATATAGGTATTATAGGATTTATGAAGTGATAGAAAGAGAGAGATAGAGAGCAATGAGAGATATTGGTGAGGTGTTTAAAATAAATGGATGTTTGTCCGTAGAATTTTATCTTATTTTAAATATTACATGCAAGAATTGAAAATTAAATTTTTTAATACTATAGCTTTAAAATAATTTTAATTTATATTTATGTTTTTCAAAAAATTAAAAATAAGAAAATTTTAAATATAGAGAAAATTTTCAGATAATTCATCACAATTTATTCAAAACTAGATATATACCCGTGCATTGCACAGGAAATAATTATTTTTCCTTTTTTAATATTACAATTATTAACCTAATATAGGTTTAGAAATAATTTAGATTTAATATAAATTTATACATAACAAACCCATGTTAAATATATAGCCACGTGATGCACAAGTGTGACAAAATTGTTGAAGTCATAATTTTAAACATATACTAATCGTTTACTTATGTTTGATTAAACAATAAGATATAAAGTAAACGAGAAACAAAATACTAAAAAAATCCTAGTTATAACTAAAAGATAATGTTTCTACCGATAAGTCATTGGTTCGAATAGTATGGACTTGGTTTCCTTAAACAATATCTTAGGTGATGGGTTATATTTTGTTGTTTAGAGATATATTTGTAAAATAAGGAGATATATTTATGAGAGCTCCGTATATAAAGAGCAAAAGTGTAATACAAAATTCGAACATTGATAAAACCCTATCCTTAAAACAGGAAACAAATCCTAAAATATTCTAAACAAATTCATAATATTAATTTTTAAATCTAAATAATATCTAAAGGTTTGAAACAAATAACAAATTCTTAAAAGATAAACTAAATTATTATTTTCTAAACTAAAGATATAAGGCATATTCTTAACATCGGATTCGAGGCTTGTGAATGGAAAAAAATGTGGTTTCGAAGGGAGACTCCACTAAAGATGACCAACCAGATTCTTTGACAGAGATTACTCATCGACAAAGTTAAATTTGTTTGGGTTATACAGGTTATTGGATTAGAATGTACAACCTAACTCAATTTGTTTGGGAAAGTCATATGAGTTGATCCACCAGTCGATTCCGTTCTTCAGGTTACTTTTTCTTTTTTTGGATGAATGTTTTACAGGTTACTAGACACGTAATTGACCCCTTGTTATCTTATGTTTTACATAATACTCTAAATTATTATTTTTAAAGTGAAAAACCGAAAATATTTATTTAATGTAAAAAACTGAAAACATTTACCAGTAATTCGCCGTAGTAAGGTGGAGATTCTCCACTTGTATGGACAGAAAATCGCATTAGTGTGGACTGTGTAGTGAGCTGGAGACCCGTTTCGGCGTTCCCACTGATTAATTGATGGATAAAATCACATGTCTCCCGCTATCACTGTGCGACAAACAATTATTTTCTCTTTTAATTCAGATATTAGACGAATTTGTTTAAACATAAAAAAAGAAAGAAGTGTTTTTTAGAAAAGTAATTTTAAAAAAAACATAATAGTATCACTCTCACAGTTTTCACTTCTCTGGCTAGTGCCAGAACATATTGGTCCTCATGAAATAGATCCGAAACTCTTGAATTGAGTGCTGTATAAAAATTAAATAATTATATAAAGATATAGTTTAAATATATATCAACTTAGTACCTTAGACTGAGATGAATGTTACTTTCAGTAACTCCATGGAAGAACAGGAACCTAATTCCCTTGCTAATTAGCATTTAGAAGTAGAGAAACCACAACCACATAACTTATCCGAAAGAACCACACAGTTATACCCTTTCACCTTAATATTTTTTTTATTTTACTATGATACTAAGGCTAAGGTATGCAGAAAAAAATAAACCCTTTTGTTTGTAAACTGGGATCTGTCAAATAACTGTTTTATTCACCTCCCCTTCTGCAAGAGTATTGTTCAATTTTACGTTCATTAAAAAGTTAGAAAATACAAGAGATGATATTTAATTTAGGCTAAATCCGAGTATCAAGAAACAAGATTGCATGCATATACAAAATAGATAGCAACATATATGTAGAGACCCAATGAGCCACTGATATATATGGTGAAATTTTTATGAGCAATAATGCAAATCTGATAATCATGGCATGCATTGTACACAGTAAGGGTAAAAGTTGAAACATAAATGGCATGAAAAAATAATATAAGATTTATACATCACTATTATTAGCTACAATCTTGTGCGTTGACCCAAATTTATTCCACGAATCAACCAGCTGGTTATATAAAAGAAACTAGATACTGAAATAAGCAATGTCAGTTCATTATATGCAGATTAGCAATGAACTTTCATTTCACATTTGGCAAACAAAATCAATGCAACAGACAACAAAACTTTTATTTCGTACAGATAATTGTCAAAAGAACAGCATAAATTCCTACTTTTTTAAGCAGTAGAATATTTTACACCAAGATAAAATGGAAAACTACTACAACAACAACAACAAAAGCTTTATTCCACAAGATGAGATGTTGGCTACATGGATCACACGACGCCATTAGACTCGGTTAAAAACCAAATTCTTAGAGATGTTATTCGCCATTAGATCCTTGTTAATAACTTCCTCCAATGTCCTTCTTGGTTTTTCTCTCTCTTTCCATAGGAATAAAAACTATGCCAAGATGGAAAACTAACCAGCATAATATCCTCCGGGATTCGGGTCAGAATGTAATGGTTCAAGAACCCTTACAGGAACCCACAGTCTTCTGCAGCAAAAGTTATTAGCTCAGAATATGAAATAGAGCAATCAAAAAGTGCAACACAAAAACAAGGTCCACAAGCTCGTTAGCTTGTTACTCCAAATGCTTTGAAGCTAAATTGAATATTGAACCAAGTGAACTATTAGCAAAACAAATAAGTCAACAACCAAGTCAAAAAGCTGAGATCTTTTATCATGGTACTAGCTTACTATTATTACATTTGTTGACAAATCTAGTTTCTTAAAGATGGATCTCCATGATAAGATAGTGATTGAGGTTGAAGAAAAAAGGATTTGAAAAGAAAAATCTTCTTAGATTATCTTATAACTATATATTACTAAAAACATATAAATATGAATTTTATGTAACTATTATTGGTGACGCAATAATGTTTCTTAAAAATTTTAAATAAAATGAGTAAAAACTGATAATAAAAAAAAAGGTAGTATAACTATATATTACTAAAAACATATAAAAATGAATTAGGTTAATTATATTTTTGGTTTCTAAACATTTTGCAAATTTCACTTTTAGTCCATAAACAAATTTTTTAGCATTTTTTAGTCCTTATACTTTTATTCTATTGATAGTTTTAGTCTTTGTTGTCAAGTAACAACACTAATGATGTAACAGCAATGTTGGCTGGCAGCCCAGTGACTTACCATGTCATCAAAGAGTCTAAGGGGGGAACCACATTTAATTTTTGTTTGGTAAACTGTTTTTAATTCATCATTGTTGGTGATGTCATACTAGATGATGAGGGATTAAAAAATAGTTTAATTACCAACAAAAAAATTACACGTGTTGTCTCGTTAGACTTATTGATGACGTGACAAGTCATTATGCTGCCAGCGTGACTGCCACATCATAAATTAAAATTTACTTGACAATATGGACTAAAATTGTTAAACAAAGACAAGTATAGGGACTAAAAGTGCTAAAAAAAATTGTTTAAGGACTAAAAATGAAATTAGCAAAAAGGTTAAGGAAAAATGATTTTCGTGTAACTATTTCTAGGGAGGGAAATAAAATGAGTTAAAAATGATAAAAAAAAAGGTGTAATAAAATTGCTTTATTGAAAGAAAGATATTTGAAAATTTTAATTTTAAATTTTTAAATTATATGATGTTATATTTATATGTTGACTTTATGTAGTATAAAGTTTAATATAATTATAATATTATCATGTTATTTTGATGCATAATATTGCAATATGAGATTTTTTTTTATCCGTAGGAATCGAAGATAGTACCAGGGGTTTACAACATTCACGCACCCTATTCAACCAACTGAGCTAGACCCCCTTGGTATATGAGAATATATATTTGAATCTTCAAGGTTTATATATTTTTGTTTTTTTGAAGTTGAAATACAATAATGTTAAATGTCAATTCTATCAACTAGTAAAATGAATAAAAAATGTAATGATTCATATTTTTATATTGGTGCACAATAAGCAATTAATGTCATTGATATGCATGCTATTATAACAAAAAATAAGACGTGTTAAATGAAGTGGATTAGAAGGTCCCTAGAAGGAAGGTTGAATAGTGGCACTTGACAAGCTATGGCTTAATATGCTAAAGAACATGTAGCTTTTGAAGTTTCAAAAATAGATCAGGGTTTAAATTTCACAAGCCTTGTTAGGAGCATAGCTTATCCCTCTATAGTATTTTGTATGAAAATGGTTTTTTGATAAAATCTTACAAATATATACTAACATATACTGCTTCAAAAACTACTAAAAAATATCATACTCTATCTAATGTAGATTATGGTTTTATATTTTCTTGAAAAGAGTAGATGTTGCTTCTGAACCTTGAAAACCGTTTGAGAAAACTTCTTAAAGTTTATATCAAAGATATAACTTTCTAAAATATGTTTTCCAAACCAGTGAACATAAAAATAACCAATCAGAAGCAGCAAAGAAGAATAAAGCACACAAAATTTACACTAGTTCACTCATAATCTTGGGGTATGTCTAGTCCCTACACCTGTAGGATTTTCACTAACACAAGCACCAACTGTGGTATTCTTTCTTTCCTGAAGCCTCCATAGGCTCCTACACCAATATTCTCCAAGCTTCTATAGGCTCTCCTAAAAAAGCCTTTGTAGGCTTCACCTAAATATTCTTTCTAAAAGTCTCTCCAGGTTTCTTCACCAGTATTCTCTAAGCCTTTGCAGGCTCTACCCAAGTATTTTTTCAAAAAGTCTCTCCAGGCTTTGAACCCAAAGTAGTAACTGCTACTTGACTCACACACCATTTTGTTATGCTTACTCTAAACCTTCAAAAACAACAATCCCCTGACTACTCTTCTGAGGTTCCTATCCTAAATGGGTTTTGTTTAAGGACAAGTACCTAATACACCTTTCAGGAAAAACTCATCAGTAAAGCTTCCCTTGAGAAGATGTTTACAGACATTCTATGGCTAAGGATTTGACTCTATATTCCTAGAGAGTTCGAGCTAAGGAAGACTAGTATCAGAAGCAAATGATATATATGTACAATGAGACTTCTGATCTATACTCTCTCTATCTTATTTTCCTTCCTAGCAAGGAACTTCAGCTGCATTTCATCGTCCTTAAATAGAGCTTTGAAGATGAGTGTTGCTCCTAATTTTTAGAGTCTTTAAGGATAAGGAGATCCTTTGTGAATTGTCTCCATCATCACAACTAGTTCCTCCTTCTTCATTAATTGGAACAGCTTGCACAAAATTTAAATTTGAAATTGTGGCCGTTGGTGCTTACTATTGTTAGTGGCTCATGACTTTTTCATTCTCTAGCATAGTCATGAGTTTTGCTTCTTGAAAAGTGAGCCTTCTACAGGTTAGTCTTCTTCCTTTTTGAAGCATTGCAGATATTTTTGAAAACTCATTTTCTTATCTCTAGTTGCCTTATTGATGTTGGACTTGCTGTTGGTGACTCGCTCTATCTTCTTCAATCTGACTTGTGTCTTCAGAAGAGCTTATCACTTAAAATGATAGTGCCTCAATACATTATTGCATGGTGTCTTCTTCATAGCTTATGGTGCGTGCTTCTGAACTGTGTAGACACGTCTGTCTTCATTGTTCTTCCTAGCAATGCATCTTTCGATGATCCTTAAGCCATGTGTAGCTTCTAATATCTACCCCTTGACTCAAGTTACCTCCAGAATCATGCTTCTAGTCATATGCAGCTGCACTTTGACATGTAACTCATGATTACCCTTCTGCTTCTGGTTTCGTTCTTCTAAAGTTGGTCAGTCTTCAGATTTGAGATTCCTTCACCGTATGCCAATGCTTCACACCTTTCTCCATGCTTCTTAATCAAATATTGTCTTTTAAAAACACTCAAGACAAACCATTAGTAGCATAAGTCTAAAGGACTTAGAATTTACCTCTTAAAAGTTTGTTGTCATTAAAACAGTTTAACTTAGAAAGGGTTCTGCTTCAATATTCTCCCCCTTTTCTATGATGACAAACTTTTAGAGCAAATTTTAAGTTTGTAGTTTGATCTCTTGCACCCCGATTTCGGGGGTAAGCAAAAACATAAAAAAATGATCGAATCAGATGGTATGAGTTCCATCACCTTCCATTCCCTTCCATTCTTTTTTTTTTTTTTCTAATCTAAACAATGGATATTAAATGCTTGTCATTCCATCCCTTTCCATTACATCTCCTTCCTTCAATCCAAACATGGCATTAGTGTAACTAAACTTTGGTGGGGGACGAACTTGGTACATCTTGTATTGGTTTTGCCTTCCTTTTTTATTAAATACATTTTGTTATAGAAAAAATAAGCAACTCAGATAACATGATCGATTCATCAATACAACTAGCCTTTATGCACCGAAGATGAGTCAATGTATACGAAAACATGTATGACTTGTGGAAGAGTACTTCCATTTTCATTGTTTGCATTTGGATTTGTACAAAAAACAAAATGCTTATGATATTCCATGACATCTTTCCTCATTTTGACATTACCATCAATTTATTTGTTGCCATAATCATTCTTTCTTTGGTTCCCAATTTACAACTCAAAATACAAATCAAAATTTACAAACATTTAACCTTTTAAATCAATCATTAGACATGCTAAAAGAGAGGACATAATATGATGAAAAAGTAACAACTTTTGGCTCATGAGGAAGCATTTAGAGTATTTTAATAATTTAAGAATCTACAAGGCGCACTCAAATCTATATACAATTAGTTCAATGTCTATTAGTGCAGCTTGTCTCAAATCTCAATATTCATGATCCATTTATAATATCTATTAGTTTAGAAATGGAACAAAGATGATCTCATTATGAGGGTTAAAAGCCACATGAAAATAATCGAGTTATAAGTAGTATGAAATAAGGGATTTTGTTATAATTAGACATGCATAAAGCATATAGGAATAAATAAGCACAAGAATTAACAATTGATCAATAAATTCGATGATGTGCAAATACATCACAATTTAATAGTTTATATATACTATACTTATTCATTACAAGACTATTTTTTGTATCACAACAAATTTCAGTAAGACTATTCCACTTTGTGTGGTTTGCCATATAACTATCTTATTATAGTTGCAGTCTTCATGTTTTGGAAATGATGGATTCAAGTGTGAAATGAACTTCAATAAAACCATTCCACTTTGTGGTTGTCCTAGAAATGGTGGACTCAATTGGGAAACAAACTTCAATAAGACTAATCCACTTTGTAAGGCGCTTCTCACCTAGCCTCTCTATGTTTCAAAAATGGGGGAATAAAAAATGTAGAACAAACTTCAATAATACTATTCTACTTTGTGAGTGTTTCTAAAATGGTGCACTCAAGTGTGAAGAAAATTTTAATAAGATAATTCCACTTTGTCAGACTTCAAACCTAGTCTTTTCTTACAGTTATATTCTTTAGGATCAAAAGGAACAACTCGTATAAATTTTAACATTTGTCTTTGCCTAATCTATTTGTAAATATAAAATGAAGTAATGTCACCATTAAGACAAGGACCTTATGATGCAATTAATCAAGGAAATCACAGTTGTTGAAAAATTCATCAGTGCCATATTCTCCACAGGAACGAATCAAAACACAACAAAGATGGAGGAGAAACACAAACTATCTCTTTAATGAGTCACATAAGATCATATCTTCAACACTTTCAATCCAAATTGTGTTGACCTGTTTGCTAGCTTAAGGATCTGATGGAGGAGACTGCACAACAAGCTTGGACAGATCGCAAGAACTTAAAAAAAAAAAACTGAAAGAATAAGATATCATCGATGAATGAAGAAGAAATTAAAATTTGTTAATGGTGGAAAAGAAGACATGTTTGTTGACGCCTATGGCAACATTGGATTGAGGGAGGATGGATATTCTAGTTGGTGTGCGGCGGAGTATGTTGGAATGAAATTTTAGTAGTGAAGGAAATATTTGAGAATAGGAGAGACTAGAAGTTTTGGAGGAAGATGCTACTTGTATAATTGATCACTTCTTGTTTTTGGCTTGATACAAACTCTAGGACATTACCCCTATTTATAATAGTGGCTCCTCCTAAATATCACAAGCTATTAGATTTTAATTAATATTGCATTAACTACATTAAATATTTTTATGAATACTACATTAATTACATTAAATATTACATTGAATATTTTTATGAATACTATATTAATTACATTAAATATTATATACATTGAATATTTTTATAAATACTGCATTAATTATATTAAATATTAAATATTATATACATTTTTATGAATACTGCAATAATTACATTAAATATTACATTAATATTTTTTTTTATTCGAAGGAGGCCTAACGGCAGAAAAGACTAGACAGCAATAGTTCTGGGCTCCGAAAGGCCCATAGCATCACGCATACAAAGCATAGCTAAAAAAGACACTCCAGGAACCAGGATCAATGTTATGGGCGAGATTAGCCATCATATTTGCCTCTCTATACACATGGGAGAAAGAGATGTTCCAAGATCTCTGTTTATAAAGCTGAATCGACTTTACAGTTTGAAGGTCAAATTAACGTTTCTATGTCTCATTGATAATCCTTGGGCCTTTTTAACATAATTGCCTATCTATTGGTTATTGGTGACTTTTAAATTTAATCAAACTCTTCCCCACTGCCGGAACTCTTGTTTCTCCCTTCCATCAAAACAGTCACGGTTCAGATGGTGAATTAGCCCTTCCACTCCAAGAGTTAAAAAATTCCAACATTGGAACATTGATTTCAATAATTTGCAATAGTAGTTGCTTCGTTAGATTAGCTGTAAAATTCCTTGGTTCCCAGTGGACCACATAGATTTTATTTTTAACTCACCCCATATACAAGTAATTATGTTCATACAGTTTCTGTGAGGCTAATGGTGACAGTCCTACTTAGTTCAATCTGTTGATCCTCTAATTGACTCAGCTAGCTCGAGAAAAGTTATTGCTTGCAAAGGACAAGTTCTCTTCTGTTACACAGCACTGGCGCCTTTGCATTTTTCTTGATATACCCTGTAAAACCTCACCTATAGAGGGGCGTTTCCTAGGTGATTTGTGCAAACATTGGAGTCCAGTTTTAGTAATCTGCCTCACTTTTTCACGGTTGCATTTTCCAGTTCCACAAGTTGCTTGTCAAGTATCTCATCTACACCATCACTTGCTGTAAATTTAAAAGATAATAAATAAGCAAAACAAACAGAAATTGTAAAGCATATATGAAGAACTTTTCCAAAGAAAAGTAACCTAAAAGGTTAATATGTTCCATCAAATTTTTTATGTGGGTGGATGGTTATGAGCTCAAAAACTATGATACCTGAGCTGTACGTATACATCACTCTTTATTGTTAACTTGCTTCAGGAAATGCATGCGGGATCTGTTGGAAATAAGAAAGAAAATTTAGAGAAGACTGAACAAATGAAGGCTGAAACTCTTATTCATTACTTCACACTACCAATCTTTAAATACAAAAGATTCATAACCAGAAAATAATGGCAAATAAAGCTACTCATAAATTTGTAACAGCCCATAAACTCACATAAAAACATAAACTTGTAACAGTCATAACAGTAGAAATTCTACCATAAACTCTAATAAATTAAAATAAAATAGATACTGATTCACATTCTCAACAGGATCCATGTAACCAAAGAAAATGTATGTAGAAACTAGAAATTTATAGACATTCTTCCCAGCTTAACCTTTGTTACTTTTTCAATGAAAGGTGCTGGCCCAGGATAAGTATCAACAAGGTTAACCTCTTCTCGTAGATTTGATTCAGCTCCCAAGGAGTGCTCAGAGAAGTCCTGTCAACAACATTTTCAAACATAGCATGAAGTGGAATCAATGTCCTTTGACTGCCTAAGATTTCTCCGCAAGATACATAAATAATTATGTCCCATCATTATCCATATGCTATGCTCACAGAAGAGTACCAATCTGCAAGAGATCCAAATTATAGATCCTATAATCAACATGAGAAGATCCTTTTCTTGACACAGGTCTTTGCATTTAAATATTAACTTCAACATAAATTTGAACAACTATTAAAAACAATGTTTGGAAAGTCCATCCAATTCATTCACACTGAACAATGTAACTTGGCAGAAGTGTAACTAAAGCATATATTATTGTCTTACCTCCTCTGGCATTAAAGGACAAAGAACCATATAGTCTGGCCTCAGCTGAGTTTACTAAAAGCTTCCCCTGACAGTCCCATGCTTCATCAACCAAGATTATTTGTGTTGAATGAATTCAGTATGTACATCCATGCGAAGAATTTAAAGATATAGCTCAGATATGAAAAGGTGAGAAGGTTTCGTTGGGTTAGAACTTAGAAGTCATCTATTAGAGGGATTGAATCATCATGTACCTGGAAGAATTCAGCACAACTATGAAATATGATATGCTAGAGCATCTCAAGTCATGCCAGGATCAAAGGCAATAAAATTTTAAAGGGAGACCAGGAGCTTGCAACCAATAATTATATCAGGAGTTATACAGAAACCAAAATCAGTGGGAAAATACTAGGGAAGAGAAGACCAATGAACTAAAGAATTGGTGAAAAAAAATGCAAAACTCTTGAATTCAGTTTTACATTAAATTATATAAAGATATAGTTCAAATATATTGACTTATCATGTTTGACTTGGTTAAATGTTAGTTCAGTAACTCCATGGAAGAGCAGGAACCTTATTCACTTGGTACTTGTTGATTGGATCTCAGGAATTGTTAATGTAGCATTAAGAAGTCGAGAAACCACACCACATCACATATCAGAAAGAACCGAGTAATTTTACACTTTCACCTAAATATTATTTGAATTTAATAAGATAGTAAGGCTGAGGCATGGTAACCTCACCAAATTCGGAATTTCATGAAAGCCACCTTGAATGTGGCCAAAAATAACCCCATTAGTTTGTGAAGAAGAGAGGTATCTTTACTCACAGATATATAGAAATGCCTGTTTTACTCACCTCCCTTCCTGCAAGAGTATTGTTCAATTTTACATATACTCCACAGTCAGAAAAATACAGGAAATGATTTTTAATTTAAGCTACATCCCAGACCCAAGATATCTAGAAATAAGATTTCGTGCATATACAAAAATAGTTAGCAACATATGTACAGATCCAATGAGTCACTATGTATGGTGAATTTTTTTTCGGCAACGCAAATCTGATCATCATGGCATGCATTGTATACAGCAAGGGTAAAACTTGAAACAGAAATGGCATGAAAAATTAATATAAGATTTACATCACTCATATTAGCTACATTAATTTTTACCATTGACCCAAATTATTCCACGAATCAACCAGTTGGTTATAACTTAAAATAATATAAAAGAAACTAGATACTAAAATTAGCCATGTCATTATCAGTTCATTATGTGGATTAGAATTGAACTTTCACTTCACATTTGGAAAACATTATCAATGAAACAGACAACAAAACTTTTATTTCAAAAGATTGATCAGCAGATAACTCTCAACAGGACAGCATAAACTCATACAATTTAAACCAGTAGAACATTTAACATCTGAGATAAAATGGAAAACTACAACAGCAACACAAGGTTTATTCCACTACATGGATCACACAGCTACATAGATCCTCCCTCTTAGTAACCAAAACCCATGCCGACATGGAAAACTAAGCATCATAATATCCTCTGGGATTTGGGAAAGGACGCAATGATTCAAGACCCCTTACAGGACCCCACAGTCTTCTGCATGATGGACTCTGCAGCACATGCAAGTTCAGAATATGAAATGAGCAAACAAAACATACACACAAAAACAAAGTCCACATACTCGTTAGCTTATTACTCCAAATGCTAGAAGTTAAATTGAATATTGAACCAAGGGAAATAGTAGCAAAACAAAGTCAACAAACCAGTCAAAAAGCTGAGATCTTTGTTCATGTACCAGCATACTATTAGTACATCTGTTGAAAAATATGGTTTCTCAAAGATGGGTCTCCATGAAGATTGTTGGAAAAAAAAAAACAACCAAGCATAAGTATATTAGGATTGAAAAAAGGATTTGCAAAAAGAATATAAAACTGAGTTTTATATAACTATTACCGAGCTGAAATAATGTTTCTCTATATTAAATAAAATATGAGTAAAAGGTGATTAAAAAAAAGTGAAATAAAATTGTTTCACAGAAAGAAATATATTTGAAAATTTAATTTCAATTTTAAATTTTTAAATAATATGATGTTCTATTCATTTGTTGACTTTTAAGTAATACAAAGTTTAATATTAAAATATTATAAATGTTAGGCTTAATTATTAATTTGGTCCCTAAATTATTTAAAATGACTTAATTTGGTCCCTAAATTTCCAAAAACTCCAATCAAGGTCCTTTCCGTTAAATTCCGATGATTTTCACTTACAAATAGTGGTGGTTTTCATTAATGGTATCATATCCAATTTAACAAAAAGAACTTGATTGAAGCATTTTTTAAAAATTAGAGGACCTAATTAGAGCGTTTGAAAATTTAGGGATTAAATTGAGTCATTTTAATTAATTTAGGGACCAAATTAATAATTAACCCTAAATGTTATGTTGATACATAATATTTGAATATGAAATTTTAAATGTGTTAAATTAAGATAGCTATAAATATGAAAACATAAAGCAAAACCATAAAACCATAGAAGAAGAGTGGAAGGGGAGAACAGAGCTATTTTTGTTTTTGCTGCATAATCATTATGTTTCCATTCTCTGATTAATATTTAAGTGCAAATACATAAGAAATGACAGCCCATCATGATACCCATACATGTTGTCAACAAAAAGCATGCACCCACTCACATTAAGAGTGCAGTTTTGCCCAAAATAAAAGCAAACTTAAACCCACTAATCAAAACATTACTTACTGACACAAGCAAACATACTGAAAATAAGCAGCCATAATTACAGTAGTAAAACAATATTTGGAAAAGTTTTATAGTCCATTAATTTAACACTCCTCCTTAAAACTTTTCTTGAACACTCCAAGCTTGCTCCTCAGCTCATTAAACTTAGCACATGGAAGTGTCTTAGTCAAAATGTCTGCAATTTGCTCTTCAGACTTGCAATACATCAATTGGACATCTCCATTCTTCTCAGCTTCTCTTATAGCATGAAATTTGACATTGATGTGCTTGGTTCTCCCATGCTGAATTGGATTTTTAGCAATAGCAATGGCTGAATTGTTGTCACACCATAACACAGTAGGTTCTTCTTGCACATAATGCAAGTCGGCCAATACCTTTCTAATCCAAATAGCTTGATTTGAAGTGGTTGTTGCAGCAATATACTCAGCTTCAGCTGAGGATTGAGCAACTACATCTTGCTTTTTGGAATTCCATGTGAACACTCCACTGCCAAGTGAAAAAATATACCCAGTTGTGCTCTTTGAATCATCAATAGAACCAGTCCAATCACGATCAACATAACCTTCAAGTTTTCCATCTCCTTTGCAGTACCAAATGCCAAAATCAGCAGTACCTTTCAAATATCTCAGCACTCTTTTGCCTACACTAAAATGTGTTAAACTTGGTGAATGCATGAACCTTGAAAGCAAACTAGCAGAGAACATCAAATTTGGTCTAGTTGCAGTCAAGTAAAGAAGGCAGAACCAAACTTCTATACTAAGTTACATCATCAGCCTTTGCATCACCATCATTCTTGGAGAGCTTTTCATTTACAGCAAGTGGAGTTGAAACAGGATTACAGCTCTCCAATTTGAATTTTTTCAGCAAATCATTGGCATACTTTCTCTGTGAGAGAAAGATTTCATCATCAAGCTGATGCACTTCCATTCCCAAAAAATATCTCATCACTGCAAGATCTGTCATTTCAAAGACTTGCAGCATGCTCTTCTTAAATTTGTCAATTTCATCAACATCATCACCCGTAACAAGCAAATCATCTACATAAAGTGAAATAATAATTTTCTTCCCATTGCGACAATCTTTGACATAAAGAGTAAGCTCACTTTGGCTCCTCCTGAAATCATTTTGCAAAAAGTGTGAGTCAATTCTGCTGTACCAAGCTTGGAGCTTGTTTCAGCCCATACAAGGCTTTGTGAAGCCTATAAACTTTGTCTTCATGACCTTCAACAACAAAACCAGTAGGTTGCTCAACATAAATTTCTTCCTCCAATACTCCATTTAAAAAAGCTTATTTGACATCCAAGTGAAAGATTTTCCATCTACATTGAGCTGATAAAGCAACAATTAATCTAATTGTTTCATGCCTAGCAACAGGCGCAAATGTATCACCATAATCAACTCCAGCCATTTGAGAATATCCCTTCACAACAAGTCTAGCTTTATGCTTGTGAACAAAACCATCAGGATGTAACTTGGTTCTATAAACCCACTTCACACCAATCACATGCTTGTCCTTGGGCCTTGAAGTAAGTTCCCAAGTACCAATTTTGTTAATCATAGTCAACTCCTCCTTTATTGCATCATTCCATTCTATTTTCATTAAAGCATCTTCAAAACAAGAAGGCTCATTCACAACAGAGCTGCATTTTTCATATATTTCAGCCAAAGACTTTGTTTTTAGCACCGGGGAATCAGATTCAACAATCTGAATATCATCATTCTTTATAGCTTGCTGCTGTTCAAACTTCATGCTTCTTTGAACTTCATTATTTTCCCAATCCCAATATGCATTTCCATCAAACTGAATATCCCTGCTGATCACAATCTGTTTTGACTTCAGATTGTACACCTGTAACCTTTGGAGCTTGCAGCATAGCCTATGAAAATCCCCATTTCAGCTTTGTCATCCAATTTGGATCTTTTAGTTGCTGCAACATGAATATAGCATATTGATCCAAAAATATTCAAGTGTTTTTTATAGATGCTTTATATGCTTACATATCTTAGCATTTATCTTACATTTTTCATGACTTAGAACTTTGTTTTAATCAATTTTAGGCTAATCTAACTATTATTTAGAAGTAGTGTTAATATTGCTAATCCTTTAGGAGTTTTTCTAGCTTTTGATATTTTGTTGTAGGAATAGAAGAAGAATTAAAGAATTTGGAGCATGAGTCAATGGAAGTTCAAGCCAACATCTTTGGAAGCATATTTTGAAAGCCAAAAGCCAACATCTTCCTTTTATCTTGTTGAGGCTAGGCTTGAGAGATTTGAGGCTGGGCCTGAGAATGAAGAAATTTCCCTTTGCTTGCTGTCAACCTGAGGCTGGGCGTGAGGACCTTCAAGTTGCACCCCTGATGCCTTTTTCTAAAGCTGAGCTTGGGAAGACTTGAGGCTAGGCGTGAGACTGTTGAGGTGGTGTTAATGATCCTGAAACAAAAGGATAAAAGGCCCAATTGAAGGGGAATTCAGAGATTTGTGTGGGGGAGCTATCTAGGGCATAGTGAGGGGCTGGGAAGCTCCCACTTGTTCTCCATGGTTTCCCTACCAAGTCTAATCATTTTCTGCATCCTTTTCTCTTATTCTTCTTGTAGCTAGGTAGTTAGGTTCACCCTTGTTGGGTTTGATCTAACTGAACCATCTTCATGTATGCATTCTAGTTATTAATCTATGTTTATTGTTCATTATTAAGTGTTTTCTTCTGTTCTCAATGCTTGCCTAGGCTTGATCACCCTTTGCTTGATTTTGTGGTTTGAATTCGATTGGAAAATGTTTTTAAACCTAGAAATGGAGAAGAACACCTAATGGGTTTTGTTGCTAGGAATAGATCAAAGCTTGTTAGTCATCTTTTAACTCTTATTCTTAAAGCAAGTTACTTGGCTAAACTAATTCAAGGGATTGATAGTTTGGTTAAGGGACTTAGGCTCTTTCTATCCAAGGAATTGGAGTTTGAGTATTTTGTGAGTTGATGATAATAAATGAACCTTAAACTAGATGAGTGACCTTTGTAGGCATGAGGAGATGGTTTGATGAAGTCAATCCCAACACTTTTATTCATTGTTATTTTATCCTTTTTTATCGCATTCCAAGTGTTTGTAAAAATTCTCCAAAAAGATCTGTTACTTTACTCATTAGTTTTATGTTTACTTAAGTTCTTGCTATTTACATTATTGCATTCCAATTAAAATAATTGTTTTTGATAGCCATAGTTAGTGAATGTTGCTATTTTGCCAAATATTGAACAAGTCCCTGTGGATACGATACTTAGACTTCCATTTTATACTACTTGTACGACTTGGTTCACTTGCCAAAGAGTTATCAGTTTTGCAGTGGGCTTCACTTCCATCTAAGCTTCAATTGGTGTTTTCTCTTGAACATTTCTTATGGGTAGCTTATTCAAGAGATACACTGCTGTATAAACAACTTCAGCCCAAAAACTTTTTGGTTGCTTCTTTTCTGCAATTAAGTGTCTTGCCATCTCCATAACCGTTATGTTTTTTCTCTCAGAAACTCCATTTTATTCAGGGGTATAACTAACTGTCAATTGATGAATAATGCCCATATCTTCACAAAACATGTTGAATTCATTGGACGTATACTCCTTCCCATTGTCTGATCTTAGCACTTTAATCTTGTAGCCACTTTGAGACTCCACAATGGCTCTAAACTTTTTAAAGACATTAAAAGTTTGAGCTTTGCTTGACAAAAAATACACCCATGTCATTGTTGTAAAATCATCAATAAACAAGATGAAATACTTGTTTTAATTTGGCTTAGAGAAGGTATGCTCATAGGACCACACAAATCAGTGTGAACAAACTCCAATTTGCTCTTTGCCGTTGTAACATTTGCTGCTGAAAAAGACTTTCTGTGCATTTTTCCCAATTGACAAGCATTACATAAATCATTAATATTGTCTACCACGGGCATGTCTCTCACAATATCATCACTTTGCAAAAATTTCAATGCTCTTATATTAAAATGACCATATCTTTTGTGCCATAGTCCGGAGTCATCATGTTTAGAAACAAGTGCAGATTATTTCACTTGATTCAAATTCATTAGAAAGCTATTATCACACATTTCAACCTTAATAACTTCATAATCATTTGAATCCAAAATGATATAGCGAATATTTTTAAAAGAGAGTGAATATCCTCTCTTCATTAACTAAGCAACACTAAGAAAATTATGATCCAAGTCTAGAATCAACAAAACGTTATGAATAAATTTAGAACCTTTGCTAGTGTGAACAGAAACAGTACATCTTCCTTCAGCCTGAACAATTTCTCCATTTCCAAGCTTTACTTTGGTTCTGACAGCCTTGTCTAAAGAGGTGAAAAGACTTGAGTCCCTTGCCATGTGGTTTGTGCACCCACTATCAACATACCATACATCCTTTGAACCTGAACTGCATGCTAGGGTAGCCATAAACAAGTGTTCTCCAGCTTCAAATTGCTCATCAGTGAAGTTGACTTGATGTGCAGGTTGTGGGTGAGATTGATTCTGCTTGAATCTGCAGTACCTCTCTCTATGTCCCCACACTTCTTGCAAATGTTACATTGAATTTGAGGCTTCCCCTTGTACCAACAATCTTTGGACAAGTGATTTGTTCTTTTGCATGTAGAACAAGGAGGAAAATTGTCCCTTGTAGCAGCTTCAGTTGAAGTCCCATCCATCTTACTCTTCCCCTTTTGATCACCACTTGTTTTATAATTTTGCTTCTTTTGATTTTTCTGACTAGGTTGCTTCCCCTTATGTCTAGCTTGAAATGCACATTCAGTTACATCTTCCATTCTCATAGAAAATCTTTGCTCTTGAGCGTGCAATTTACTAACCATCTCAGAAATAGTTAGTTTCTTCATATAACATGATTCTTCAATAGCAGCAACTTTGGGTTCAAATTTTTTGGGTAGGCTAATCAGCATATTTTCGATCACCTTGCTGTCTTGTACAACCACACCATACAGCTTCATTTGATTCATATATTTGATTTTTGAAAATTAAAATCAATTGCTAATCACCTTATGAATGATGTTTCATCAATTAATATCATTGAAAAATGTTCATATATTTGTCTTTGTAATCTGAAACTTCCTTTAGATCAACACTGATACACAAATTTGTATCGTGAAAAGTATTTGATATATCCGTCATGCCCATGTGATGCACGGGGTGAACAAAGCATGTGGGAATATTATTTACATTATTTATTTGGATTTTTAAGGTAACATATACTCCCTCCGTTCCAAAATAATGGTCTTTTTAACTTTTTGTTTTTGTTCCAAAATAATGGTCCTTTTAGCTTTTTGAAGCTATTTTTTCCAATAATACCCCTAGACATAATTAAGAAGATCAATTAATACTTGCATTTGAAAGAGACATCTGTCATAAAAATAAGTTAGTGGATAGCATGATGTTTTTGTTATTGGTGGATAGTGGTATAATTAATGACAAGAGTAGTTGAAAAAGTAAGGATTTTTTTGTCTAAACTTATATCAATTGAATGTTTCTTAATCAGTGTGCCACAATCTTAAAAGACCATTATTTTGGAACGGAGGGAGTATATAATACACTCTTGCATGTGTAGCTATAGGTAAAGTGACACAACCCTCATACTAATAATAATAAAACTCAATCAGTTGGTTCTTTTTTAATTTAAAGACTTTTGAAATTTTTGTTTTAGAATTTTTGTGGTTGAGCCTTGTGTTCCATCATCTTCAAATAGGGAAGCCACTTTCATGCCATTGGTTAATATTTTTCCATTTGAGTTGCTTAAAGAAGTGACGGTCTCGTTCAAACATTCCTACATTTTTAAAATTCCAAGAGCAATCATGATAACTCATTACTCCTTATTATTATTTTTAATTTTTTTAATTAAAATAATTATGTATTCTCTTACAATTTACATAATTTATATCATTTAAATTATAAAATAGCTTGTAACTAGATTTTAAACCCGTACAATGCACATGTTCAATTAAATTATATATTTTTTATGCTTGTGTTTAGTACTTGTATAAAAAAATATATGTACAATATTAATAAAATTAATTTTTAAAATATTTAGTAACATATTAAATATAATTATATTAAAATTGAGAAAGATAATTAATTATATTTTTAATTGAGATGTTGTCTTAAAAAAATATTAAGCCTATTGAAATTTATTTTGATTTTTCTTTCTCCAAACAAGGATTATGCATTCGATAATATAATTAAATTTGTTACTAATAATTAGGGCAGTTAAATTTGATTAGAAAAGATCAACAAATATTGTAAAATTCAAGTATCCTTCGACAACTCACCTTACTTTTAAAACATTACTTTTAATTATTATTTTTCTGATATATATTTAAATAAATAAATTAAAAATAAATTATATTGATATACACACACACACATAATAATTTATTTATTAATTTATATCCTTAGTTGTTACATATTATGAATTATTTTAAATTCAAATATGTATTTATAAAATTATTACTTTAAATTATTATTTTTCGTGAAATATATTTATAGTAACTAATTAAAAAAATGAGCATGAGATGTAATATAATATTTATGTTATTACTTAATATCAAAATTATCAAAATTAACACTTAATTATTAAAATTGTATAATAAATAGCATGTTGTGCTACTACTTAATATAAATTATCAAAATTAATTTTTACTTAGCGAAATTGAACATTAAATAGTATTAATGTGACTAATTTAATTCTTCGTTAAATAAAGAATTAATGTGAGTAATTTAATCCTTCATTAAAAAAAAAAAGATGCTACAGAAAATAAAAATAAAAACATGATAATGGCTATTATAAAATTGATGTTTTGATCAATGACTAGCATTTGTTCAAGTGAAGTTTACTAAAATTGAAGTAATAATACTTTTTTTTCCTCTCTTTTTACTAATGTCATGCTTCCTGCACTTCAGAATTTTAGGTTTCAAAAGGACTATATTACTAGATAGAAAGCATTTGGTGCGCCTCATTGACCAATACATGAAAGGGTCATTAAGCTGGGATGAGTTTTCCATTATGGTGAAGAAAACTCATGCCGATAGGATGGGAAACCCCAAAAGAAGAGTTGTCATCTCAGACAGACCCAAATAAGAACTACACAATGTTACACATGATTCTGGACTAGGAAATAGTTTCCTTATTCATTCAGTTCCAGTACCACATTTAAATAGCTTTGCTGCATCAATCACTCAAAACTTAATCCAGTAGGCAATGATTACAATTGGCTATGTACACAACTGCACAGGACATGATTCCATTATCAACCGTTAGATGCACCATTAACTCATTATGTTTATATGTCTTTATTCCCTGCCTCAAGCTCTTCTAGATCTTCAAATTGATTTTCTTCTGTGTTGTTTACTTCTCCATTGACTTCTTGATTTGCACTATTTTTTCCTGGGAACAATCCAGATTATAACGAGTCATCCTCATCCATATCTCCTTCATGTTCCTTCTCTTTCAGTTGTGAAATTGAACCCGTATCCATCCAAGCAGGATACTGATGATCAAGACCAATAGCAGCAAAAACTTGGGAAGTTGAAGGACTTCAACAATTCGATCTTTGAAGTCTCAAAGGATTTATGCCTCTAAGGATAATGGTTTAGATTTAGAATTTCTTGATGCTTCTATGATTCCATCAAGGATAAATGTGGTCTTGAATCTCTTTGGTAAGTTTGGCAGCTTCCTTTCTGCATCAACAGAAATAGAATTACAAAGTATTCAGAATTGCAAGTCCTCAGCAAGATTCAAATAGCATTACTTATGCTTGCTTATGATCTTCCTGTAAGCTCTTGTTAACTAATTTCAATAAGTTTCACAGTTAAGCTTATGAACAGGTTCTGATTTGATAAGAGCTTACTGAATAAGAAGTCAATTAATTGTTTACCCAAATGCACTCTTGAGAGACTTTGAAACATTCTGGCATTTGATTTCTAACTTGAGAATTAAGATGGTGGCATTATAGTAAATGTTTCCAATCTACATCATGATATAGACTAATTAAATAAACACTCTGTATGAACGTTCCCAAAGTGATTCTCTGAAGAACCTATCAGTATTTAAATGCATTAATAACATGCAGACACATATAGCCAAATACAGAATTACAGACATTTACCTCTCAGAGAAGTCCTGTCAACAATATTTTCAAACTAAGTGTGAAGTGTAAACAATGTCCTTTGGGCACAAAAGATTTTTACCCCAGATAGATAAAGAATTATGTCCCATAACTAAGCTCGCAAAAGAAGACCAATCTTCAAGAGATCCAAGTTATAGATCCTATAATCAACATGAGAAGTTCCTTTTCTTGACATAGGTCCTCTGAAAATTAAAGGACATGCCGGCCATTTAGTCGTGCCTAACCTCAGTTTACTGAAAGCTTCCCGCTCACAGTCCCACGCTTCATTAAACAAGATTTTTTGTGTTGAACGAGTTCAGTATGTACATCCTTGTAAAGAATTTAAAGACATAGCTCAGATATGAAAAGCTGAGAAGGTTTCTTCGAGTTAGAACTTAGAAGTCATCTATTAGATGGATTGAATCAACATGTACCTGGAAGAATTCATGATATAGTTCATGTCATCTATTAAACCATGATATGCTAGAGCATCGGTAGTTATGCCAGGATCAAAGGCAATAAAAGGGTGACCAGGAGCTCGCAACCAAAAGCAAAAGCAGTGGGAAAAATACTAGGGAGAGAAGAACAAATAACTAAAGAAATAGGTGAAAAAAATGCAGAACTCTTGAGTACAGTGCTACATGAAAAATTATATAAAGATATAGTTCAAATATCTCCACTATCATGTTTGACTTAGTTAAATGTTAGTTTCAGTGACTCCATGGAAGAGCAAGAACCTTATTCCCTTAGTATTTGTTGTTTATTGGATCTTAGGAATTGCTAATGTAGCATTAAGAATTCGAGAAACCACAACCACATCACATATCAGAAAGAACCAAATAATTCTACACTTTCACCTCAATATTATTTGAATTTAATATGATACTAAGGCTGAGGCATGATATCCTCACCGAATTTGGGGGATCTTATGAAAGCCACCATGTATGCAGAAAAAAATAAACCCATTTTAGTGAACAGAGAGGTATATCTTTATGGACAGAGAAATTTAAAATGATTCTCAGTAATCGCAGAAAAACACCCTCCTGCAAGAGTATTCTTCAATTTAACATATACTCCAAAGTTACAAAACACTGGAAATGATATTAATTTAGGCTAAATCCCACACCAAATAGTTAGCAACATATGTACAGATCCAATGAGTCACTAAAATGTATGGTGAAATTCTTATGAGCAATGCAAATCTGATAACCATGGCATGCATTGTATACAGGAAGGGTAAAACTTGAAACACAAATGGCATGAAAAATTAATATAAGATTTACATCTCTCATAGTAACTACACTTTTTGTCCATTGACCCAAATTTATTCCACGAATTTATAATAATATAAAAGAAACTAGATAATGAAACTAGCCATGTCAGTTCATTATGCAGATTAGAATTGAACTTTCATTTTGCATTTGTCATACAATATCAATGAAACAGACAACAAAACTTTTATTTCGTACAGATAATTGTCAACAGAACAGCATAAACTTCTTTTAGGCAGTACAATATTTGACACCAAGATAAAATGGAAAACTACAACAACAACAACAACAAAAGCCTTATTCCACAAGGTGAGATCAGCTGTATGGATCACATGACACCACTCGGTTAAAAACCAAATCCTTAGGGATGTTATTCGCCATTAGATCATTCATAGCAACTTCCTTCAATGTCCTTCTTGATTTTTCTCTCTCCCTTTTCCTAGTACTAAAAACCATGCCAAGATGAAAAACTAGCCAGCATATTATCCTCTGGGATTTGGGTCAGAATGCAACGGTTCATGAACCTTTACAGGACCCCACAGTCTTCTGCATGAAGGGCTCTGCAGCACAAGTTATTAGCTCAGAATATTAGAGCAATAAAAAAGTACACACACAAAAACAAAGTTCAGAAGCTCGTTAGCTTATTACTCCAAATGCTTAGAAGCTAAATTGAATATCGAACCAAGTGAACTATTAGCAAAACAAAGTCAACAAACAAGTCAGAAAGCTGATATCTTTGTTCATGCATAATATTATGGTACTAGCATAATATTATTGCATTTGTTGATAAATGTGGGTTCTCAAAGATGGATCTCCATGATAAGATAGTGATTGAGATTGAAGAAAATAATACAGAGCTTAAGTATATTAGGATTGAAGAAAGGATTTGGAAGAAAAAAAAATCTTCTTAGATTATCTTATAACTATGTATTACTAAAACCATTCAAAAATGAATTTTATGTAACTATTATTACTGGAGACGGAATAATGTTTCTTAAAAAATTTAAATAAAATGAGTAAAAAAAGATAATAGAAAAAGGTGAAAAAAAAATTGTTTTATTAAAAGAAAGATATTTGAAAATTTTCATTTCAATTTTAAATTTTTAAATAATATGATGTTATATTCATATGTTGACCTTAAGTAGTATAAACTTTAACATTATAATACTATCATGTTATTTTGATTCATAATATTTCAACATGAGATTATATATTTGAACCTTCAAAGTTTATATTCAAATATTTTATTTTTAAATTGAAATACAATAAAGTTACATGTCCATTCTATAAACTAGTATAATGGATAAAAAAATATCGAATCATTTAAACCTTCAATTTATATTGGTGCACAAAAAGCAATTAATATCATTGATATGCACAATATTATAACAAAATAAGAGTTGTTAAATTCTTTACCTTTCATTCTTGAATTTGGAATCTCCTTCTCATTGTAGCCACAAAGATAACAATTCTTACATATATCCAATCATTTATGTTGGTGAAGAATTGAAAATAGGCATGTCTCCATGAACTTTTTATAATTAAAGTTCCACAAACACCCCCAAAATCCAGCACAAAATCCCAACCCAAGACTGATGTAAAACCCAATGTTTATGAATTCATGCTCATCTTCATTAGTGCCATTTTTATCAACTCTTCCAATTGGTGGGACCACATCCCCTGGGCACTAGTTTGAGAGTGGTGGACCACAAAGCCCAACGTTCCCCACATATGTAGAGGCATTAAAAGTTTGTAGTTGAGTGCTTACCGGGATTACTCCTGATAAGTTGTTAAAAGACAAGTTCATATAACTGAGAAAACTCAAATTTGAAAAACTTGTTGGCATTCCACCATGAAGATGGTTTCTTGACAAGTCAAGTGATTCCAACATTTTCATGTGACCAATGTTGTTAGGAATGAATCCTGTGAGATTATTTGATGAAAGATTTAAGCCAACTAATGCCATAAGTGTTGTTATGCTTTGGGGTATCTCTCCAATTAAGTGGTTACTAGAAAGATCAATCATTGTCATAAGTCCAAGAATTTCCCCATATTCTCTGTTTTGTCCTTTCCATGCCAGTATTGTTTTGTCAACAAAAGAGTTGCGTCCACTATCAAGGAATATTAAGCCTTCATATATATCATAGAAATTTCTTTTTGGAAACTTCATATTTGACAAAGCAATTACGTGACTCAGACATTGTGGTATTTTCCCTGCAATATTATTTATGGAGAGATCCAATACTTGAAGAAATGGTAAATTACATAGACTTGTTGGTATGCTTCCTTGGATCTTATTTGCTCGTAAATGTAAAACAATCAAATGATGCAGGTTATGGCCTACCCATGTTGGTAATGTTCCTTCGAGAATGTTATCTCCAAAATCAATGAATCTTAAGTTTTTACAAAGAGCCAATGATGGAATTTCACCAGAGAAGTTGTTGTCATTTAAATGCATCGACTCAATTTGCCTTAAAGTGCCAAATGACTTGGGTATTCTCCCAGATAAACTATTGTTTGCCAAATTCACCAAATGGGACAGCTTTGAAGTGTACTCCTTGACAGACTCATTTTCCTTCATCTTCAGCATCTCAAACTCTCTTTTAAGAGTCAATAGCTTGATGGACCGTACCCTTTCATCACCTACGTGCCTCTCATTCAGTTCATCCCATATTTGCTTTGCTATTTCCAAATGCATAATACTGGTAAACACATCATCTGCGAATGAAGACATGAAACAACTTTCTCCTTCTTCAAAGTCTCTTCTTCATGTTGCCTAATTTAAGCTATCGTAGGATTAGTTCCCAATACTGGAACTTGCTTGTCTTGATCTACATACTCCCATAAACCAAAAGATTTCAAACATGATCTCATTTTGACTACCCATATGTGAAAGTTTTCCCCAAAAAATTGAGGAACAGAAAAGATAGCATTGTTCCCTGAAGCCATTTTATCACTCACTCACTCACAAGTGTTTAATCTCTCCTATCAATTTTTTTCAGACCCACAACCTATAAGAACAAAGCTCTAATATCACTATTAAATTAAGACAGCTATAAACTTGAAAGCATAAAACAGAACCATAAAACCATAAAAGAAGAAGAGTGGAAGGGGAGAACAGAGCTATTTTCGTTTTTGCTGCATAACCATTTTGTTTTCCATTCTCTGATTCATATTTAAGTGCAAATACATAAGAAATGACAGCCCATCATGATACTCATACATGCTGTCAACAAAAAGCATGCACCCACTCACATTAGGAGTGCAGTTTTGCCCAAAATAAAAGCAAACTTAAACCCACTAATCAAAACATTACTAATTGACACAAGCAAACATACTGAAAATAAGCAGCCATAATTACAGCAGTAAAACAATATTTGGAAAAGTTTTACCGCCCATTAATTTAACAAAATGGCTTTTACCCAAATTAAAATACTGTATAAATAACCAATGTACAACCAATCTACCCCACCCATGCACAAATAATCATTCTTTTTTACATGCATAATCACTAATCAGTCCCTAGGTAAACCCTTTTACACAAATAACCAAATCCCTGCAACATACATCATTTGAAACAACCCTCTCATAAGAAAAACTAGAAAACCAACGACAATCTCCATCCTTCGCTACTAGCCTGTTACACCAAAAACATCACTTGCATGCATCAATTTAGTACTCACCCTCTGACAAATTCTGCATCTGCAAGTTGTAGACATGGCTCACATGACTGCACATGTCATATGCTTTGGCTATCTCCCTTCAAATTAACCAAAACATTGCACATATCATTATCTCAAATAGTCCTTTAGCTACCAAATATTAAAAAAAAAAAAAAAGATCATCTCAACTAGCGTAGATTGTGTGCAAGTTATAAATAAATTTTAGTTTTTTTCACAAATTACAATGGTGCCCAATAAGCAATGAATTATCGGTATCCTATTATAACAAAATAAGAGGTGGCAAAGACTTTACCTTTTAGTCTTTGATTTGGAATCTCCTATTCACTTTGGTTGTGAAGACAACAACTGTTACATATATCCAATCATTCATATTGTTTATGAACTGAAAATAGGCATCTCTCCAAGAACTTTTAATAATTAAAGTTCCACAAACACCTGACAATCCAACAAAAAATCCCAACCCGAGGCTGATGTAAAACCCAATGTTTATAAGTTTATCCTCATCTTCATTTGTGTCATTTTTATCAACACTTCCAGATGGTGGGATCATATCCCATGGGCATTGGTTTGTGAGTGGTAGGCTGCAAAGCCCAATGTTTCCTACATATGTGGAGGCATCAAAGGATTGTAGCTGAGTGCTTACCGGAATTTTTCCTGATAAGTTGTTGAAAGACAAGTTCATGTAACTGAGAAAACTCAAATTTGAAAAGCTTGCTGGCATTCTACCAAAAAGATGGTTTCTTGACAAATCAAGTGACTCCAACCTTTCCATATGCCCAATGTTGTTGGGAATGAACCCTGTGAGATTATTTCCTGAAAGATTTAAGCCAGCTAATGCCATAAGTGTTGTTATGCTTTGGGGTATCTCTCCAGTTAAGTGGTTACCAGAAAGATCAATCATTGTCATAAGTCCCAGAATTTCCCCATATTCTCTGTTTTGTCCTTTCCATGCCAATATTGTTTTGTCAACAAAAGAGTTGCGTCCACTATCAAGGAATATTAAGCCTTCATATATATCATAGAAAATGTTTCTTTTTGGAAACTTCATATTTGACAAAGCAGTTATGTGACTCAGACATTGTGGTATTTTCCCTGTAATATTATTTATGGAAAGATCCAATACTTGAAGAAATGGTAAATTACATAGACTTGTGGGTATGCTTCCTTGGATCTTATTTGCTCGTAAACGCAAAACAATCAAATGATGCAGGTTATGGCCTACCCATGTTGGTAATGTTCCTTCGAGAATGTTATCTCCAAAATCAATGAATCTTAAGCTTCTACAAAGAGCCAAAGATGGAATTTCACCAGAGAAGTTGTTGTCATTTAAATGCATCGACTCAATTTGCCTTAAAGTGCCAAATGACTTGGGTATTCTCCCAGATAAACTATTGTTTGCCAAATTCACAACTTTTAAACTTTGAAATTTCTCCCAACAATCTTGAAGTGTCCCTGCTAGTAAGTTACTAGACAAGTCAAGATAAACTAAATCCATTGGCGGCATTTCCCAAAAGGAAGATATAAACCCTGAGAACATATTATTTGAGAGAAATAGAACATATAGTTTTTTAGGAAAAGGAGGCAATGGACCGGACAAATTGTTGAAACTCAAATCCCATGCAGTTGCACTCACAAGCCCTAATTTTATATTTGGTAACGATTTTGGTAAGACTCCATTAAGTTGATTATGTGAAACATTTAAGTATGTCAAACTTGAAGACATCTCCCAAAACTATATAGGAAACGAATCTATAATACCGGTATAAGATATTTGTAGCACATCAAGTTTCCTTTGATATTTGAGCCACACTGGAAATTTAGGCCCCAAAATGCACAATGATGCATATAATAAGTACAATTGGAAAGGTGTGTCGGAATGTGCTGCAAAATTCTGGAAGCTTACACAAGTGTAGCTTTAAGAAATAACTAGAAAGATCTAAGACATATAGCATATAAATGTAAAATATTCTAGAATTATCTTGACACTTTTAGTTAAATGTTAGAATACTCTAGAATGTAACAATTAGATAAATCTAGACTATTAAAGTATAGAAATTTCCTGAACAAAGGTGAAATGTTTCACCAACCATAGGAGCCTATAAATAGGCAATGTTGGACATATTGTAATGAGAGTTTGAGTTTGAGATATCAATTCAAGCTCCTCCACTATTGTATAAGAGCTACACGGCCACTATACTATTTCCCTTCAAAAAGCTAACTTACTAATCTCTCCTAAATTCTAACCCAATAACCTACAAACAACTAACCCACCTTTCTATTCCCTTAAAATACTAACAGTGGCATCAGAGCTACGTTCGGTCATCTACTGGGCGTAGATATATTACCCAACTATTTCCAAAAAATAATCCTACTATATTCTACATCACTTCTACATTTTCCTTAAACCATGGCCAATACTTCCCAAGCTTCATCTATTGCTGTACGTATTTTCACAGGAGAAAATTATGATTATTGGAGCATTAAAATGAAGACATTTTTTTGCTCTCAAGATTTATGGGATATTGTAGAAGAAGGATTTATCACTCCTACAGACACTTCTACTCTAACTGCAGCTCAGAAGAAGGAGTTAAAGGAGAATAAGCAAAAAAATTCAAGAGCGTTATTTTTTCTACAACTAGTAGTGGGAGACACAATTTTTCCAAGAATAATGGATGCAACAAGTGCTAAAGATGTGTGGACTACACTGCAGGAGGAGTTTCAAGGCAGCGTTAAGGTACGTGCCATTAAACTTCAAAGTTTAAGACGTGACTTTGAGTTAATAAAAATGAAGGAGTTTGAGACCATAAAAGACTACTATTCAAGGATAAAAGAAATAGTTAGTCAAATGAGAGCATACGGGGAAAATATTCTTGACAAGAAAATTGTTGAGAAAATTCTAATTTCTATTCCCCATAGATATGATGCAATTGTGACTGCAATAGAGCAAACCAAAGATCTGTCTACTTTATCAGTGACAGAGCTTATGGGCTCTCTTGAAGCATATGAGCAAAGATTGAAAAGGCATGATGAAGACTCTGTCGAAAATGCCTTTCAATCAAAGCTCAAATTACGGTCTCAAATAAAGAAAATGATGGAAAGAAAAATGTAGAAGTTTCTAGAAACAAAGAGAATTCTAGAAATTTCTCTAAGACCAATGAAGACAAATATCCTCCATGTGGCATCTGCAAAAAGACAAGTCACTTGGAGAAGGATTGTTGGCATCGTGGAAAGCCACAATGTCACTATTGTAAGAAATTTGGACACGTGGAGAAGAACTGCTGCAACAAAAACAAGCATCAAGCAAATTTTGTTGAAGAGCATGATAATGAGCAGCATCTTTTCTATGCTACCCGATATTCCAGTGATGAAACAAGTGGAAACTGGTACTTGGATAGCGGTTGCAGCAATCACATGGCTAATGATAGGAGCATCTTCAAGGAAATTGACGACAGTGTCAAAGTGAAAGTTCGACTGGGAAATGGCACCATGGTGGAGTCAAAAGGAAAAGGCACTGTCATGGTGGAGACAAAGAAAGGTACGAGACTCATCAAAGATGTCTTACTAGTTCCTAATCTTAAAGAAAATCTCTTGAGCATTGACCAAATGATGGAGAAAGGCTATGCTCTACACTTTGAAGGAGATACATGCATAATTTATGATAACCATAACAAAAGGCAAGAGATTGCCAAAGTTAGAATGGATAGAGGTAATAGAAGTTTCCCGATAAGCTTCAAGTATACTACTACTAACATTGCCATGAGAGCAAAAGTTGATGATTCATGGCTATGGCATCGAAGATTTGGTCACTTCAACACTAAAGCCTTGAAGCTACTATATCAGAAGAATATGATGAAAGATCTCCCATGTCTAGATGAAAATAATGAAGCTTGTGAAGGATGTCTTCTCGGGAAGCAACATAGATTACCGTTTTCAACTGATAAAGCATGGAGAGCTAAAAACATGTTGGAGTTGATCCACATTAACATCTGTGGACCGATGAAGACACCATCGCTAAACAACAACAGGTACTTTATCATGTTTATAGATGACTTTTCTAGAATGACTTGGGTCTACTTCTTCAAAGAAAAATTAGAAATCTATGGAATATTCAAGAAGTTCAAAACCTTTGTCAAGAAACAAAGTGGGAAGCATATAAAAGTACTTAGAAGTGATCGAGGCAAAGAGTACAACTCACACGAGTTTGATAAGTTCTGTGAAGATGAAGGCATTGAGCGACAACTTACAGTCGCATATTCTTCGCAACAAAATGGCATGTCTGAGAGAAAGAATCAGACAGTCATGGAGATGGCTAGATCGATGCTAAAGGAAAAAGGCTTGCCTAATACTTTTTGGGCAGAAGCAGTTTATACTGCAGTCTACATACTCAACAGATGTCCAACTAAGGCAGTCCAAGACAAGACTCCTATTGAAGTATGGAGTGGACGAAAACCATCCGCTAAGCACCTAAGAGTATTTGGATCTATATGCTACATACATGTTCCAGATCAGAAGAGACACAAATTAGAGGACAAGACTATATGAGGAATCTTCTTGGGGTATACTCCGTCCGATCCTTTTTATAAGAAACAAATAACTAAATCATCAAGACCAATAAAAATAGTTAAGTTAGTTAGTTATAATTAATAATGTCATAAATTTTAATTGTATTCCAAAAGTACCCCTTAAATTGATTGGTTTAAGTAGTGGTTACATTAATGACATTGCACCTCCACCAATAAGTGTAACTTGTATTGTTAATAGACCAATAAATGCATGAGAAATGAGTAGCTGTCTCATTAATGGATTTCACAAGATGAAGGGTAAAAAAGAAAACTAGCAATTAATACATCTTAAAGTGTGTCTATGTTTCTTATAATTAGGACCAAAAATGAACATCCTTTTGTTTCTTATAAAAAGGACCGGAGGGAGTAGTACACAGTCAAAAGGCTACAGAGTCTACAGCTTGCAAACAAAAAAGCTCACCATCAGTAGAGATCTTGAGATTGATGAAAATGTTGCTTGGAATTGGGAAGCAGAAAAAGTTGCAAGAAGCAACATTCCCTTTCCAGTGCAACAATCTCAAGAAGAAGTTCAAGAAGTGATAGAAGAAGCAGGTATGCTTTCGTCACCTCCACAACAAGATTTTTCACTAGAAACTACTCCAAGACGAGTAAGATCTTTGGTGGATATATATGAAACTTGCAACACAACTATACTGGAACCTAAATGCAATGAAGATTCATCAAAGAAGCAAAGCCAACTAAGGAAAAGTCCAAGGTGAGCACTAAAAGATAAAAGACCAAGAAAAGACCAAGTTGTGGACGTTTCTACGAAGCTACTACAAGTCTGAGCTATGCATGGAGTTTCCGAATTTTGCATCAAGGAGGAGTGTCGGAATGTGCTGCAAAATTCTAGAAGCTTACACAAGTGTAGCTTTAAGAAATAACTAGAAAGATCTAAGACATATAGCATATAAATGTAAAGTATTCTAGAATTATCTTGACACTTTTAGTTAAATGTTAGAATACTCTAGAATGTAACAATTAGATAAATGTAGACTATTAAAGTCTAGAAATTTCCTGAACAAAGGTGAAATGTTTCACCAACCATAGGAGCCTATAAATAGGCAATGTTGGACATATTGTAATGAGAGTTTGAGTTTGAGATATCAATTCAAGCTCCTCCACTATTGTATAAGAGCTACACGGCCACTATACTATTTCCCTTCAAAAAGCTAACTTACTAATCTCTCCTAAATTCTAACCCAATAACCTACAAACAACTAACCCACCTTTCTATTCCCTTAAAATACTAACAAGGTGGAACCCAATTTGGATTCATGTTAAATGTAAGTTTCCACCCACATCTAATATCTGCAATCTGTAACGGTACCATTCAACTTATTCGAAGAGAGAGACAATGCCATGAGATTAGAAAGTTGCCCAAGAGTATGTGGAATTGTGCCACTCAATTGATTATGGGAAAGATACAATTCTTGTAACGAGCCAAATTTAGTGACCTTGAATATAGGCAATGATCCATTCAAATAGTTAAAACTAAGATCAAAAGATTCAAGATGGGAAAAATGATCATATGATAATGGCCCAACAATATTGGTGTTTCGAAGTGACAATGTCTTCAAGGACAAGGATGAAAGCCTAGAAAAATCAGGAAGGGGCCCACTACTAAATGGGTTATTGTCCAGAATTAATGACTCTAAATCCTCAACTTGACACAATGTCTGAAAAGAGTTTATTAGGCTACCATCAAGTTCATTATCTGAGAGATCTAGAAATTGTAGGGAATTCATGTTTGCAAAGCCATCTGGAACACTATGCAAAGAATTTGATGAGAGATCAAGGGATGTGAGGACTTTGCTTACATTAAGGACCCATAATAGAATTGAAGAATTTAATTCATTTGCTCTAAGACTGAGGTGACGGAGAGAAGTGGAAGAATTCATGTGGGGAATAGATTTAAGATTGACTTGAGGGAGCCCACAAGCATCTAAATGAAGCACTGATAGATAAGGGATTTTACTTATTGATGATGGCCAATCAATAGCTCTACTAAGATTGATAGATGAGAGAACAAGAGATCTCAAATTAGAAAGGTGAGAAAGCCATTCAAGGTCATTTACAACCAAATTATTTTCCCGAAGGTCAAGATATCGCAAATTGGAAAGATTTGCCAAAGTATGAGGAACGAAACCAACAAGTCCATTCCGTGCAAGATTCAACAATATCAATTGACCAAGTGAACCAATGCACATAGGAATCTCTCCTTCTAAATGATTATAAATGAGATCTAAGAAAGTGAGATGCTGCAGTTCACATATTGAAGAATCTATCTTACCACCCAATTGTGCTGAATTGAAAATGAGCATAGGCGGCAGCTCTAGATCGTTTGAAAATGGGAGATCCAATCTAGTTACATGACCAGTTAAATTATTGCATGAAATTCCTTTCCAGTTGCAACAATCTTCTCCTTTCCACGAAGATAGAATGTGCCTTCCATGAATGAAACCATCTTTTAACTTGAGAAGAGCTTGCTTGTCTGTCTCCACACACTTCTTTGTATGGGAACTTCCAAAGCATAAAGAGATGCATAAAACAGTCACCAAACAAAAGAGACAGAGTCTACAATTAAACATGGTCGTTAGCTCAAACTGCCTTGGTAATGTTTTCGGGTATTAAAATTTAAGAATTTATGGGTGGTGTGTCCACTTAGTTCGGAGCAATTTATGAATTTATAGACAGCAATTTGAAGAAGCTAACATAAGTTCATGAAAAATGTTTACTTGCGTCACTGTTTAGTTTGTTATTATATTGACTATCGTTTATCATTTTAAAATTTAAACCAATGAAAATCATCCCTTGTATCAATGGTGCTCACTCGCTTCATGTCAACTAATTAACTTGGGCTAAGGGGCAAGACTTGTGTGCAATTAAACAATGCATGATACATCATGATGGCCCACCTTTTGTCATGTATTATCCTTCCCATCTTTTTCCTGTGCAGTGAAGAATACTTTCTAGTCTCCAATTATAATTACGTGGAGTTATTGCCTTTGGTTGGCTTGGTACATAAAAAGTTCAAACACTAATTGGAAGAGGGTATCATTATGTGAATCTGCAATATTGTGTAGTTTTTGCTTCAATTTCATAAATTTAGCTTTGCTATTTTTTATTTTGGATATTTCCCTCAATCATAAGTCATAACTCCATAAAATTTACCAATAATTCAGTTCTCTAGTCAAATTGAAAATTTTACAGCACAATAAGCCATGTAATAAGTTATAAACCTCATTATGTTTTTAGAGAAATTAGAGATCTTTTCTGTGCACAAAACTCAAGCATAAACCAACTAGTATAATAACCTACCAAAACTAAAAACCATATGACATAACAGAAAAGCCTTTAAAAATACTGATTCAAACAAGCTGATGACAGCACAACCCTAAAAAATACACACGCAACCAACTGGCAGTTAATTTTTTATACTATCCCCAACCAAGCAATCTGTCCCGTAGCAGTTGACTTTGTAAACTGATATAATGTTACATCATTGGCAAGTGTACCAAGTCGTACAAGTTGTATAAAATGAAAAATCCAAATATCATACCCACAGAGACTTGTTCAATATTTGGCAATTTACGCACTTTTTACTCATTAGGCAAAATATAAAGCAAACTTGAAGTATCAATGATGAAAAATAATGATAAAGATAAAAACTAGGAAATAAAACTAATAAAAGGGGTTTTGATTCTCAAATATTTAGATTGCGGAAAGGAGTTGAGAGAAACGATGATGATGAGTGTTGGGGTTCAACTTCACTAAACCACTCCCTCATGCATATACAAGATATTAATCAATGTTTATCATCTGTTTGTTATCACAAACTCATAAAAATGCTCAATCCTTAATTCCTTACGAGAAGAGTCTAAGTCCCTTGACTAAACTACCAATCCCTTGCGTAGCTTAACCAAGTTACTTGCTTTAAGAAAAGGAGTCAAAGGTGACTAATGGGCTTTGTTCTATTCCTATAAACAAGACCCATTAGGTGCTCTTCTCCAGTTCATAGTTCAAATACATTTTCCAATTACATTTAAACCATAAAATCAAGCAAAGGGTGATCAAGCCAAAGCAAGCATTAAGCAAAGAAGAAAGCACGTAACGGTGAATAATAAACATAAATTAATAGCTCAAAAGATACACATGAATTTGGGTTTAGTTACATCAAACCCCAATGAAGGGGAGCTCAACTACTCATGGGTGAGAGGAGCATCAAAATGGTGGAGAAGAGATGAAGATGAAAAAATGGAGTTTTGGGAGTGTCCCACATAACTGCACTTGTGCCACAACCTAGGTAAGAGAAGAATGCCCTATTCTCCCTCCAAAAAGCCCTTTTAATAGCTTTGTTTTTACCAAAAAGTGTTAAGGACGACATTTTTAGTCCAGCTGAAATTATGTTTCAGCTGGGCTGAAACTTCAGTAATGGTCACTGGGACAATTATAACTGGGCTTACCAAATGGTTTGGCTGGACTGAACTTCCTTTCTCAAAATTAGTAACTCTCTATCAGTTTTCGAGCTGGGCTAGTCAACTGTTTCAGCTGGGCTGGAATTGCCTCCAACAAATGAAGTGCTACTTACTTGATTTCAGCCCAGCTGGGCCGAAATTTCTCCAGAGAATGATTGCTTGGGCCGATGAGAACTTTCGACTATGATCTTGATCTTAAGCTATTTCAAAACACATCTCCAAATTCTATGTATCAAAAAATACTAAAACATGAGACTAAGTTCCAAATTTACATAACTAAATATATATCTAAAACTAAATCTTTTTTTAACTAAAAAGAGGTAGAAACAAGGTTTAAATAAGGGATACATGGAATAATTGCACTAATATGTACCAAAAAGGATAAGTATAAAATGCAATAAACATATAACCGGCTAATGAAAACGTCAACAAAGGAAACAAGAAGCAAAACGCTTCTCAAAGGCTCTAACACATAAAAATAATATCAAGAACATGAAAGAACAACCGTAGCATAAGCTCAAAAAAAAAAAGCACCGGAATTCCATCTTCAAATCCAAATCCATGCTATAGAATAGATTCAATTATAACAGATGAGGAATCATTTTGCGCTATAACTAAACAAAATCAAACCCTATCTACATCGAATTATGTTCTCACTTTGGTGCTGACGACAGGGCAAGGTTTCATCGATCCAGGGAATACCATTAACATATTTTTAGAGAACTATATTAAAAAATATTTTTTCCAACTGTTTATTTTTCCTCATTCTTTTGGACCTCTCTTACCCCCTAAGAAAATCTATATATTCTTTTATACAATAAACAACAAACTCGTAATAAAAAAAATTCACCAGATAGATAAACATACTAATATCCTACTTGTACAAGCAAGAACTTGATACAAGGCAGAAAATAATTAATAGATAGAAATCCGAAATCTGTGAAATAAAATAAAGCATAAACCATGCGACTAGAATAATAACCTACCAAAACTAATTAACAACCATAACATCAAGGAAAAGCCTTTTAAAAAAACTGATTCAAACTAGCTGATGACAACACACCCCTAAAAAATACATACGCAACCAACTAGTGGTTAAATTTGCAAACCAATATAACCAGCTAAAACAAAAACTAAAGGCAAAATGCTACTTAAAGGCTCTAACACATAAAAATGACATCGAAAGCATGAAAGAAAAACTGTACCATAAACTAATTAAAAAAAAAAAAAACTAACTTATCATGGTGCCAAAGGCTTCTCCTTGCATAAGTAAAGAGATTGTTTCTAGATTCGAACCCCCATGACCAACCTATCATCAAGCCCCAACTTTACCGTTGTGCCAAGACTTGCCCTTGTAGCATAAACTTAAAACTAAAAAAAGAAAAGCACCAAAATTGCATCTTGAAATTCAAATCCACACTATATAATAAATTCAATTATAACATATGATGAATTAATCATTTTTCACTATAACTAAAAAAACCTATCTACATCAATTATGTTCTCACTTTGGTGTTGACCACAGGACAAGGTTTCTTTGATCCAGGGCTTTTCATTAACATATTTTTGGAGAAATTAGAGATCTAATCTATATTAATAAATGGTGTTTCTTTTTTTTTCAAATGTTTATTTTTCCTCATTCTTTGGGACCCCTTTCTTTCCTCCTAATAAAATATCACTTCTTTTATACAATAAACAACATAGGCATAATAAAAAAAGAAGGCACTAGATGGATGGATAAACATACCAATATCCTACTTATACTACCAAGAACTTGATACAAAGCAGAAAACTTCTAATAAATAGAAATCAGAAATCTGTGCAGAGAAGTCAAGCATAAACCAACTAGCTAGTATATAATAACCTACCAAAACTAACAACCATGACAACATGGAAAAGCCTTTAAAAAAACTATTCAAACTAGCTGATGACAACACACTCCTAAAAATTACATAAAAGATGCATTCAAACTAGCTGATGACAGCACACTCCAATTTCCATCTAGGATCTCTTGACCAGTAAAAATTTCTCGAAAAATGTTTTATAAACACCCATTGTTCAATTTTATGTACATTAAAAAGTTAGAAAATACATGAGATGATATTTCATTTAGGCTAAATCCGAGACCTAAGATATCAAGAAACAAGATTGCATGCATATACAAAATAGATAGCAACATATGTACAGACCCAATGAGTCACTGATATATATGGTGAAATTTGTATGAGCAATAATGCAAATCTGATCATCATGGCATGCATTGTACACAGTAAGGGTAAAAGTTGAAATAGAAATGGCATGAAAAAATAATATAAGATTTGCATCACTAATGTTAGCTACAACTTTTGTGCACTTACCCAAATTTATTCCACGAATCAACCTGTTGGTTATATAAAATGTTCCAATCTGAGGTTGCTGGGGTAATCTTCAGTTGGTGTCTTCTACTCGAGGCCCTCTACATTTGTTGGGAAGGGGAGGATACCTGCAAAAGACACTCCGATGCTCAAGTCAGGTTTCGGCTCGAAGCATTTAATGTAAGTAATAAATGAGGGTCAAAAGTCGTTAACCTTAAGGGTTGGACCCCTTTTTATACTTATCTTGATGGGCCTGGACCCTTATGGGCCCTGTCCTTTTCTTAATGACCAATCCATAGTAATTAAGGTTGTTAAATCACCTTCTGATCTTCAGTTTACTCTGATAATAGCCTCTTAATAGGATTTTCCTTATCCGAATTCTTCCCCTAGTATTCGGCCATAGTATTGGCTAATACCCCTGCTAGTATTGCCGAATACTCCTGCTATAGTTTTTAGTGATATGGCTAGTTGAGTTGCGAGGAGCAAAGAGTGTTCGGCCATGCATAGGCCGAACACCTCCCTGTTCATGAGGTGTGTTCGAGTGTTCTAGGGTGGGGGTGTTCGACTGTTCATGTAGCCGAATACACCTCCTTATTCATGAGGTGTGTTCGGGTGTTCTGGGGTGGGGGTGTTCGACTGTTCATGTAGCCGAATACTCTACCAGTATACATGCCCCCCATCCTCGAGTAATCGGTCGTGACGAAGAGGCTTTAGTTCGAAGTGCTTTCCTCATTGTTGTGTCGTTTCAAATTTGTCAATATGGTAGAAAAGAGCCGTTGAGGTGAAGGGATCGAAGCGTTGCATTTTTGTGGGCCGTTAGATCTGGAATGATCTAACGATTGGCAACGTTAGAGACCTTTGGACCATTGTGGGCTTGGGCCCTATAAATAGGGTGAGGGGACATCGTCTTCGCATCCCTTATTTACAATCTCTTTTTTTTCTTACTTTACTCTCGGTCGAGTACTCTTGTCTAGCCTCGTCTTTTTTCGTCTTAACCAAGGTACGAGAGTTCAGCTTCTACTTTTTCTTTTTTCATTATCATGAGTCCGTCTAGTCGTATGCTTTCTGGGGGAACCGAGGTGGTTGATATTAGGTCATCCTCCTCGGCTAGTGGAGAGTCTAGTGAGGAGTCTTCGACTTCTTCGTCTTCTTCTCTTTCAGCTTCTTCCCATTCGGCATCCCCCTCTTCGTCCCATGTCCGAGAGGGGGTGGGTGAAAATGTATTGTCACATTCAATTGGAGAGGATAGTTCCAGCCAAAAGCCGAAGCGTAGGCCACGAGTTACGCAAGGGAAAAGAGTGTTCCTGCCGATTACCCTGGATGGGTATACATGGGTAAACTAAGAGGTTGGGTCGTATTGGTCTCGGTATGACAACAAACGTAGTGTGTCCAATTTTGTAAACTATGTAGATGTATCTAGCATCTTTGAGGATGAGCTTTGTCCGATAGCATTACAATGTTGTCGGCGTGAAACGAATGCTGAATTTGTTTTCATGGGAAGGGGCGAGTCTGTAAGGGACTTCTTTTATATGTACAATTACGTGTTTCGCGACTTACATGTGACGGATCCTTTTGACGACTTTACAATGGGGGTGCTTCGGATTTTGAATGTGGCACCCTCTCAATTGCATCTAAATGGGTGGGCCGCGGTCCAGGCCTTTCGTTCCCTTTGCCTTTTCAATTTTATAGAGCCTTTGGTGAGTGTATTCTTGTACTCGGCCCAAGAGTGGTTTATGGGTATCCCTAATAAGGAAACCGAAGAGGCCCTTATTTCAATCTATTACTTCCTCATACAAAAATTTCAAAACCGACTTCTTTAAAGTGGTAATTAGGCCGAGTATAGGGGCTAACCACTTCTATGATAGTGGTGGGAAGCCCCTATTTTCTTTTTATTGGGAGAGGACCCCTTGGCATTATGATAAATTTTTTAAGTCTATGATAACCGAAAGGGAATGCGAGGACCTCCTTTTTCTTGAGTCCCTCCCCTGAAAGCTTCCCGCTAGGCTGCTCGTGGCCTTATTTAATTCTTAGATTATTGTAGCCAATATGTGTGGTGAGGCTTCGATTTTTTATTTTCTATTCTTTTTATACTTGGTTCTGATGAATGACTAAGTGTTTTGTGAGGTGCAAGTATTATGGCGGATGCTGGTGGTGACATTCTTTCATTCCGGAATGCTCGGAAGAACAGGGCTCAAGTTGTTAGGAACACTTCAGGTGTTGCTTTGGTGCCCCCTGTTGTGAAGCAACCAACCCCGAGGCCCACCCCGATGGATACCGTCCCCCCTCTGGCAAGGGAGAAGAAAAACAAAGACCACAGCAAAGGCACCGAAGTCGCGAGGGCTCGAAAGAGGAAAAGGGGAAGAAGCTGAAGCAACAAACTTTGGATTTTTCGGCTTCGACTTCGCTGGCTTCCATTACTGTCATGACTGCCGAAGGATTCTTCTCAAAGGATTTTCAGTCAAAGAAGATGGCCAGTTCCAGTGATATTTCTGAGACTAGAAAGAATATATTGAATAACGCTGATAATGTCTCGAACTGGTCGACCTACTGTGAGTTTCAGGCAAGGGCTTCGGTCATTGCTTATCACATGTTCATGAACCCAGTGAAAGAGCCCGAGAAGCTAAAGAAAAGCTTGAAGGAGCCTCAGGCCTCTACACAACAAGCTCTAGACACCAACATAGTGTTAGCAGATGAGAACACTCGTCTAAAGGACGAAGTGAAGCACCTGTCGGCTAATCTGAATGACTTGAATACTAAAGTCATAATTGCCGAGAAGGATGCTAAACTTCAGTCCAATGAGATTGAGCGTTTAAAGATGCTATTAGCTTAGGCTGAAAAGGAAAGGGACACAGAACGTGCTGCCAAGGAAAGCCTCGTCTCTTCGGCTCAAGAGAAGATTTATGCCGAACACGAAGCTGGATTTCTTCATGCTGTTCGGCAAATGTTGCATTATGACGTCCAGAATGCTGCCATATTGGCATGGATAAGGATATTTATCAAGGCCACTTGCTACCTCTTGATAATATACCTGAGGATGCGGTGCTTGATAATCCTCTTCAGCAGTCAGCTTCGGAGGGTGAGGGGAACGCTGGGGCTACCGAGGAAAATGAAGAGGACGTTGCCAAGGCCGTGGCCCAAGAGAATCCAGCCAAATGAAGTATTTGTATCTCGGGCCATTAGAGCCTTTTTTGTCTTCTTTTTTTTTAGAACTTTTTGTAAATCTCCTTTTGTGATTAATGAAATATAGCCTTTCTTTTTCGGCATTCATTTCTGAATTTGCCCTTAGAATAATTTTACGAATTTACTTATGGCCGAGTACTTGTAAGACTTGCGTCCTTTTTGTTAAAAATGGATTCTTTTGAAGAATTTTGCAAAGAAATTCCGAATGATGGGTCCTTACACGAGTAGGAGTACTCGAGGGAAGACCATTTGTGAAGAAATTTCGAATAGTGCATCCTTAGCCGAGTAGGAGTACTCGGGGGAAGCCCATTTATGAAGAAGTTTCGAATGGTGGGTTCTTACCCGAGTAGGAGTACTCGGGGGAGCCCATTTGTGAAGAAATTCCGAATGGTGAATCCTTAACCGATTAGGGGTACTCGGGGGAAGCTTATTTATGAAAAGATATAACTTTCTAAAATATGTTTTCCAAACCAATGAATATAAAAACAACCAGATCAGAAGCAGTAAAGAAGGATAAAGCACACAAAGAATTTATACTAGTTCACCCACAACCTTAGCTATGCCCAGTCTATACATCTGTAGGATTTCCACTAACACACACACCAATGTGGTATTCTTTCTTTCTTGAAGCCTCCACAAGCTCCTACACTAGTATTCTCCAAGCCTTTGTAGGCTCCCTTGAGTATTCTTTCGAAAAGCCTCTGCAGGCTTCACCCAAGTATTCTTTCTAAAAGTCTCTCCAAGCTTCCTCACCAGTAATCTCTAAGCCTTTGCAGGCTCTACCCAAGTATTGTTTCAAAAAGTCTCTCCAGGCTTTGAACCCAAAGTAGCAACTGCTACTTAACTCACACAACACTTTGTTGTGCTCACTTTAAACCTTCAAAAGTAGCAGTCCCCTGACTACTTTAAGGATAGGTACCTAATACACCTTTTAGGGAAAACTCATCAATAAGCTCCCCCTGAAAAGATGTTTACAGACACTCTATGGCTAAGGATTTGACTTTAAATTCCTAAATAGTTTGAGCTAAGGAAGACTAGCATCAAAAGCAAATGATATATATGTACAATGCAACTTCTGATCTATATACTCTCTATCCTATTTAATTTCCTTCCTAGCAAGGAACTTCAGCTGCACTTCATCATCCTTAAATAGAGCTTTGAAGATGACCGTTGCTCTTATTTTTTAGAGTCTTGGAGGACAAGGTGATCCGTTGTGAGTTGTCTCCATCATCATAGCTAGTTCCTCCTTCTTCCGTAACTGGAATATCTTGCACACAATTTAAATTCGAAATTGTGGCCATTGGTGCTTACTGACTTCTTCATTCTCTAGCATAGTCATGAGTTTTGCTACTCGAAAAGTAAGCCTTTTGTAGGTTAATCTTCTTCCTTTTTGAAGCATTGCAAATATTTTTGAAAACTCCATTTCTTATCTCTGGTTGCCTTGTTGATGTTGGACTTGCTATTGATGACTTGCTCTATCTTCTTCAATATGACTCGCTCAAGCTTCTAATATCTACCCCTTGACTCAAGTTACCTCCATAATCATGCTTCTAGTCATATGCAGTTGCACTTTGACATAGAACTCATGATTACCATTCTGCTTCTGGTTTCGTGCTTCTAAAGTTGGATAGTCTTCAAATTTGAGATCCATTCACCGTAGGCCTATGCTTCACACCTTTCTCCATGCTTCTTAATTAAATCTTGTCTTTTAAAAGCACTCAAGGCAAACCATTAGTAGCATAAGTCTAAAGGACTTAGAATTTGCTTTTTAAAAGTCTGTTGTTGTTAAAACATTTTGACTCAGAAAGGGTTATGCTTCAACATATTCTCTCCCTTTTTTATGATGACAAACTTTTAGAGCAAATTATAAGTTTGTAGTTGAATCTCCTGCACCCCGATTTGGGGGGTAAGCAAAAACATAAAAAAAAAATGATCGAATCAAATGGTATGAGTTCCATCACTTTGCAATTCCCTTCCTTTATTTTTTCTAATCCAAACAATGGATATTAAATGCTTGTCATTCCATCCCTTTCCATTCCATCTCCTTCCTCCAATCCAAACATGGCATTAGTGTAACTAAAATTTGGTGGGGGATGAACTTGGTAAATCTTGTACTATTTTTGCCTTCCTTTTTTATTAGATACATTTTGTTATAGAAAAATAAAATAAGCAACTCAAATAACACGATCAATCCATCAATACATCTAGCCTTTGTGCATCGAAGACGAGTCACACTATACGAAAACATATATGACTTGTGGAAGAGTACTTCAGTTTTCATTGTTTGCATTTGGATTTGTACAAAAAAAAATGCTTATGATATTCCATGACATCTTTCCTCATTTTGGCATTACCATCAATTTTGTTGCCATAATCATTCTTTCTTTGGTTCCCAATTTACAACTCAAAATACAAATCAAAATTTACAAACATTTAGAGCCCGTTCAGGGTATTTACGAGTTTTTGGTTTTTGATTTTTAAATGCAATTTTCAAATCAAAACGCGTTAGGCAAAAATTGAGCTGAAATGATTTTTAACTCAATTTCAAAACACTTTTACATTCATTTTCAAAACCAAGAAAAGAGGTTTTGTAAATTTGGTTTTTAATTTTAAAAAACATTCTCACCACCACCACCACCACCACCACCACCATTACCGCTGCCTCCGCCACCCCACCGTCACCGCCACCGCCACCTCTGCCACTGCCGCCTCCACCACCACCACCACAACCACCACCACCACCATTCCACCACTGCTGCCACCACCACCACCACCTTCGCCACCGCCACCATTCTACCACCACCGCCATCATCACCACCACCATCACCACCACCATTCCACTGCTGCCACCACCACCACCACTATTCCGCCACCACCACTGTCACTGCCACCACCACCTCCTCCATCATTGCCACCACCACCACCTCTGCCACAGGTTTAATTATTTTTATTTATAATTATTTTATGTGTCGATATTTTTTTATATTACATTATTTTATAGTGGAGCGAGATAAGATAGAACGGTTGACTCATTATCCATCTTCAATTTGCAACAACTTTTTTAAAAATAAAAACAAAAAAGAATTGAAACTAAAAACTCAAAACTAAAACTGGTTTTGGTTTTTAAAATTTTCAAAACTAAAAATGGAAAAACACCTCGAATGGGGCCTTAAATTTTTAAATAAATCACTAGACATGCTAACAGAGAGGATGTAATATATTGAAAAAGTAACAACAATGTTTGCCTCGTAAGGAAGCATTTAGAGTATTTTAATAATTTACAAATCTACAAGGCGTGTTCAAATCTATATACAACTAGTTCAAATGTTTATTAGTGCAGCTTGTCTTAAACCTCAATATTCATGATACATTTATAATATCTATTAATTTAGAAATGGAACAGAGATGATCTCATTATGAAGGTTAAAAGCCACACAAAAATAATCGAGGTATAAGTAGTATGAAATAAGGGAATTTGTTATAATGAGACATGCATAAAGCATTTAGGAATAAATAAGCACAAGAATTAACAATTGATCAATAAACTCAATGATATGCAAATATATCACAATTTAATAGTTTTTATATACTATAATTATTCACTACAAGACTAATCCACTTTGTGATTGTTCTAGTAATGGTGGACTCAAGTGGGAAACAAACTTCAATAAGACTAATCCATTTTGTAAGGCTTCTCACCTAGCATCTTTGTATTGTAGAAATGATGGATGGTGTCAAACATACTTCAATAAACTATTCCACTTTGTGAGGCTTCTCACCTAGCCTCTTTGTGTTCAAAAAATGGTGGAATAAAAAATGTAGAACAAACTTCAATAATACTATTCTAATTTGCGAGTGTTTCAAAAACGGTGGACTCAAGTGTGAAGAAATTTTTAATAAGACAAATCCACTTTGTCATACTTCCCACCTAGTCTTTTGTTACAGTCATATTCTTTAGGATCAAAAGGAACAACTCGCATAAATTTTAACATCTGTCTTTGCCTAATCTATTTGTAAAGATAAAATAAAGTTATGTCACCATTAAGACAAAGACCTTATGATGCAATTAATCAAGGAAATCACAGTTGTTGAAAAATTCATCGGTGCCATATTCTCCACTGGAACAAATCAACACACAACAAAGATGGAGAAGAAACACAAACTATATCTTTAATGAGTCCCATAAGATCATATCTTCAACTATTCCAGTCCAAATTGCGTTGACCTATTTGGTGGAGGAGACCGCTCAACAAGCTTGGACAGATCATAAGAACTTAACAAAAAAAACAAAATAAAAACTGAAAGAATAAGATATCATCGATGAATGAAAAAGAAATTAAAATTTGTTAATGATGGAAGAGAAGACATGTTTGTTGATGCCTGTGGCAACATTGGATTGAGAGAGGAATGATATTCTAGTTGGTGCGCAACGGAGTATGTTGGAATGAAATTTTAATAGTGAATGAAATATTTGAGAATGGGAGAGACTAGAAGTTTTGGAGGAAGAGGCTACTTGTATAATTGATCACTTCTTGTTTTTGGCATGATACAAACTTTAGGACATCGCCCCTATTTATACTAGTGGCTCCTCCTAAACCAATGGTTAGGATTTTGCCAACACAAATTTAATCTAATGGCTACAAATGATTCTCTAGAATTTTCTTCATAGATGCAAACCTACTCACACATTCTAGATAATTCTATATGCTACTCTAGAATAATGTTCTAAAGAGTTTCTTCTAGAACATACTTCTAGAATTTGAGGTTAACATGTTTCTAGAAATTGGGCTTTTGTTTAGGCCCAAAATCAAGTTTATATTTCAACAGAGTAAAAATTGCAGTATGTAACTAGGTTTATGTGTGTGAGAATGTAAGGACTGTGAAGCTCATGTGATGAATATCAAGGAGTCGTGACATGTGATGGATGAGGTCACTGTGTATCTAGAACTTTCTACTAGTCAAAGCACATGATGATGGGGTCAGGTCATTGTGTGTCGAAAAGAGTTTAATTTGTTCAATTGAGCATTTCACTATCTCAGCTATACAAAAGGAGAAATTATTAGGTGGTCCTGGAGCACACAGTCTAGATTAATCTCCACATCCTATGTAATCAAGTAATTTTATTTTTCTCGTAAATTGAAAAACTTTAATACATGTCTTATAGAGATTGATTAGAACCATAGACAAGTGGTAGTCCTTGACCGCCTAATAATTTCTCATACAAAATAGTTATTTAAAAAAATGCAAAATACATGTAGAAAATATTACAAGTTATTAGATTTTAATTGATACTGCATTAAATATTTTTATGAATAGTACATTAATTACATTCAATATTACATTGAATATTTTTATGAATATTGCATTAATTACATTTAATATTATATTGAATATTTTTATGAATGCTGCATTAATTACGTTAAATATTACATTAATATTTATTCACACACACATTATTTTTTAGGTATTTAATTTTGTAATAATTAGTATTTACTTAATAATACTCCCTCCGTTACTTTTTAATTGTCGGATTTTTGGAAAAAAAAATTCTATTTATCTGTCATTGCAAAGTTTAAGATCATATTAATTGCTCTTTTATCAATTATGCATGTACTTATCTCCTTATCTTTAATTAACTTACCGATGCATTTATTGTTGAATGGAGAGAAGAGTTAAAATAGGAAACTCCACAACTATTTTATTATAATCAAGAAAATTTATTGCATTTCTTGATTTATACAAAACAATCTTAAAAGACAGATAAAAAGGAACGGGGGTAGTATATTTTAACATATCTAAATTCATTTGAAAAAATGCACATTTAATAATTATATATTATACTTTTTAATTTAATAAATTTGTTTTATTTAATAAATATAATAATTAAGAACTATGTCCCATGAGTATCCATATGCTCGCAGAAGAACACCAATCAGCAAGATATCTGAGTTATAAATCGTATAATCAAGACTATAAGTTCCTTTTCTTGACACAGGTCCTTGCATTATAAATATAATCTTTAACATAAATTTGAACAACTACCAAAAACAAAGTTTGGAAAGTCTATCCAGTTCATTGACACTGAACAATTTAACTTGGCATAAGTGTACATCCTTACCTACTCTGTCATTAAATGGGGATGGGGATGGGGATGGGTACTATAGTACGGTCTCACCGTCCAGCACTTATTATGTATATATATTAATTTAATTAAAATATCTTCCATATATAAATTATATATTTTATTAATTATTAATTTAATAATTAACACATAATATTAACTTCTTTTTTGATTGTTACAGTGGAGGCTGAGTGAAGGTGAACCCACTGGTGGAGGCTTTGGTTCTAATTAGTAAACAATATGCAACTCATGTCAGTGCTCGTGTGCTGCAAGGCTTAGGTGGGGGCGTGTTGTTTTTGGAAGTCCGATGAGATGCTAATGGGGTGGCACAACGTAAACAATAGTACTAGAATTTGACACACGTTTTTGGTTATGATATTTTTATATTGTTAATTTATAATGGTTATTCATGTCTACTACGTTCCGTAATCCTGAGTCACCACTGTCTTTTCAAATCAGAGCCCCGGTAACCTCCATTCTGTAATCTCAAAGTCGCAACTCGCAAGCTACGTCAATGTTTTCCCCCACCACGTGGCATGTGCTGATTTGCAGTCCCTGAACTTGTTTCTCATTGTGCTTCTCTTCCTTAATATTGAGCCCTTTATGCATTAACTACATACTGTAGCAAATGTCTCCCGTTACAGAAACTATAAACATCTTGCCCAAATGCCTTCTAAATTCATGTTTGGAGGAAAAAAACATTCCAAACGTGAACAACTCATAAATGGAAAAAAAAAAAAAAGAGAGAGAGAGAGAGAGAGTTCATAAGGGATTATGGCAATGTGAATTTGCAATTGGAAAGAAAGATCAAGATTATTTCAACCCAAATATGAGGAGAGTCATAATGTTCCAGGTTATTGGGGATCACCAAAATTGCATAGGTGCATAAACACAGAGGTGAATTCGTAAGTTCAATAGGGTGCGGAAAACAGTAACGACCTGGGAGAGAGAAAAGGGATAATAAAATTAAATTACATAATTAAAATAAAATAAATTTACCTTAGTATCCTTTAATTTATTTAGGTCTAAATAAAATTAGAATGATTATTTTGTCCAAATGAAAAGGTGCAAGATACTAACTAGGGATGGCCAAAAAATCCACATCCACGGATACCGCAGATAAAATCTGCAACGGATAGAAGATGGATATCTAAATGGATATCCACAGGTAAATTAAACGGGTTTTTTCAATACCCGTTTGTTAAATGGGCAGGCACGGGTATGATACTATCCGTCCCGCGGGTATATGCGAATTGCATAATTTCGTTTTTTTTTTGTATATTTATTTAGACTTAAAGAAATTGAAGCACTTTAACTTGTTTTTTTATTGGACTTATGTTTTAGATAAAGTAATTTTATTTGGACTTATGTTTTAAAGAGATTAATTTTATTTGAATTTATGTTTTGAAGTTATGTAATGGACATATGTTTTAAAGCAACTAATTTTATTTGATTTTTTAGAATTTTTTATATTCTTCTCTTGATGTAAAGACACTTCTTATGCTCATTTTTATGATGTAATAAAAAAAATTCTTTTGCCAATCAAAAGAAAAAAAAATTAATTTTTTAAACTTTTTTCGAATATCCATGGATATCCACGGGCATCCGCAAGTTTACCAAAAATCTGCGGGTAATTCTCTATGTGGGTACCCACAGGTTCGCGAGCGAGTACGAGCGGATTTTCTAACATGCGGGACAAATGGCGGACAGCTACTACCCCGCACCCGTTGCCATCCCTAATACTAACTTACACCTATTTTTTAAGTGGGTCTATGTTAGCAATCACACACACACACACACACACACACACACACACACACATATATATATATATATATATATATATATATATATATCTTATGAGAGAAATGCATCTTATATGAGAGTGGGAGGGGATATATATCTAGTGGGATGACATATCTTATATGAGAGTGAGAGGAATAAATATTGACCACTAGATCTTATTTGAATGGTCAAGATTAAAGCACACATTAAGTCATGTGAGTTTTTTAAAAAGTCACATGACTTTTTTAAGTAGTCACATAACATTAAATCTTAACCATTCATGTATGGTTATATGATCCAGATTTAATCCTCTCACTCTCATATAAGATATCTTCCTCTCATAAGATATATATATAACTTTTGAGTTGTAATAGAAGAGTTAGTAAATTGAAATCAAAGAAAACACAAGTTTTGTCTAATTTTTTCACTAGAACTATTATCAAGGAGACCTCTCCTTACGACATTCTCACCGTACTTATCAATGCCTCTTAGTGGCATTCATCGTACTTTTATCATTTGGGTTCTTGTCTCCTATATAAAGCAATAGGTCTAGGTGCCTTTTCAAATCTTTTTAGCATTCTTGATTCAAGTTGTATTGATGTTGTTAGGTTTGGAGACTTTTCCTTTTCAAGGGTTCTCTTAGGGGGATTTCAAGAAGACTTACCAAAGAAGCCTAGAGGGAAAACGATAAGGCACACTGCATTGTGAGATCTAAACACACAAACTTTTACTGTACAGAGCTCTATTAATTAAGCTATCACAAGGGATAAAGTATTTCAAATTGACCAGAACAAAGGCAGATATCCTGTAAATGGCTGGGAAAGAATGAAGAATAATGATTTTATCCAATTGGTGTGCTATGTGAGAGCTAGTTTGAATAATAATAACAAAGGTATCTAGAGTAGTCATCTTGTTTCAAAGCAACATGCATGAACTCATGTTTCTCTCCATCTGAATAGTCATGGTTCATATGGTGAATTTTCCCTCCACTCCATGAGTTAAAAATGCCAACATTGGAACATTGATTTCAACATTTTGCAATAGTAGTTTTTTCATTAGAGTAGCTGAAAACTTCCTTGGTCCCAGACTACCAGTGGACCAAAATGATTTCATTTTTCACTCACCCCATAATAAGTAATTATGTTCATACAGTTTCTGTGAGGTTAATGGTTGACATCCTACTTAGTTCAACCTGTCGATCTTCTAACCGACTCACAGCTCGAGAAAAGTTGTTGCTTGCAAATGACAAGTTATCTTCTGTTAGACGGCGCTGTCGCCTTTGCTTTATTCTTGATATAAACTGTGAAACTTCACCTACAGAGGGGCGTTTCCTAGGTGATTTGTGCAAGCATTTGTGTCCAATTTTAGCAAGCTGCCTCACTTCTTCAAGATTGCACTTTCCAACAAGTTGCTTGTCAAGTATCTCATCTACACCATCATGATCCATTGCAGCCTTGCAATAAAAGATAAATAAGCAAATCATACAGAAACTGTGAAGCCTATGAATATCTTTTCTGAAGAAAAGTAACTTACAAGGTTAACATATTCCATCAAATTCTGATGTGGGTGGATGGCAGTGATGAGCTCAAACACTATGATACCGAAACTGTATATGTCACTCTTCGTTGTTAACTTGCTTGTGGAAATGTATGCGGGATCCATGTAGCCATATGTACCTTTGAGACCGGAATTCCGGCCATCAAAGATCTCTTCCTTTGAGAGCCCAAAATCAGCAACCTGCAGAGTATAATTTTGAAGATAATTTATATTTGAATAGAAGATTATCAATGCCATAAATGTCAAATTTATCTATTATCTATTATAATATATAAAAGTAGAGACGCGAGCTTTTGAGAATGCCACCTAAGCTTCATGAATTTCTATCATTCAGCATATAAGCAAATTTTACACATCTTTGCTCTCTGGTCGAGTGCCTTCTTAATTTTCCTTTTGACAACTATTAATCTTACCATGAATGTAAAATAATAAATTTAACAACTATTGACCTTATATATCAACATCATTTTTAATGTCATTTTTAAATATTAAATTTCTTTTAAACTTTTGTTTTTAATGTAAACTTATGTTTCTTTTAACTTATCATGAAAGCTATGGTGCTTGAGGTTGCAACAAGATCATTTGTAGTTTATGCCATTATTTGTTCTAGAGGAATATAGTTTTTATACATTTGTTTTTAGTTGTACAAATACCTTCATTTATTTTTCTACTAATTTTGTAAGACTTAACATCTGTATTTCAATTGATTCTAATGTCAAACATGAATTAAACCTTAACATATAACCTTTTTCTAAAACATTTAAATTTTATTTTCAATTTAATTAATTTGTTATTTTATAATGGATAACAACTTCATGAAATCCTACAAAAAGATGTTACTTTCTACAAGAATATTAATGCTTAATTTTTTTTAATATATTATGACACTACTATCAAAATTTGTACTATGTGCAATATAGGGTTTAGATGCAAACATGTCTTGCCGTTTCAGGTGATTTATGCTAAAATTTGCTCACTAAGTGTTATTATCATATCTCACTTAATAGTGTCAATTGCATTTTAGGAGAAAAATGATTGAACAGCTCACTATGATGTTTCACTTCTCTCTGATTATTTTTTCATTCATTTCTTTTGGACAACAATCACCTAACCAGGGAAGGATAACATTGATTAATTTAATATCTATGCAAATTTAGGAAAATGCATTGGCAATCTGACTATCAAAAAGAGCTTACACAAACAGTATTACCTTAGCTCTCATAGAGTGATCTAGCAATATGTTGGCTGACTTTAAATCGCGATGTATGACAGGTGGGACTGCCTGTTCCATGCATATTCATATTAACTAACACATTTTCACATAGATTAAGAAAAACAAAATACATCAATGAACACACATACTCCTTCATGAAGGTATTCTATTCCCTGTGAAATATCAAGAGCAATTTGCAGCCTTTGATCCCAACTCAATTCCTTTTCTTCACCTAGAAACATTCGCAGACTATTCTCAATTGAGACAACTTAGTTTGACACGTGACGTGACAACTAAAAACATGCAAAAAAAGCAAGACACATAATTATATAGACACTCGACAAACAGCCTTCATGTTAAAAAAAAATGAACAGGAAAGATCTTCCTCTTACCATATAAAAGATTTGCCAAACTTCCATTACTCATGTATTGATAAACCAGTATGCGGTGTCCTTTATCTACACAATATCCAACCAAATTCACAAGATTCCGGTGATGCAGTCTTCCTAGCAGAAATACCTGAAGCAACATGTTAAATATAAAAAGTTCAACAAACCTAGTTAGTGGCTGATGTTATAGTGCTGAAGAAGATAATTTTTAGAGAGTAAAAGTGAGAGAAGAAGATAAAACAGTGCAAGAAAGAACGTACGTAACAGAAAACTAAAAATAGAAAACCAAAACAAAACAACTTAGAGATGTTCTGTTTTTTATCATAAAAGCTGAAAAGGATATATTAGTTTTGAAAATAGTTTTCAAAAATTAATCTTATCAAACAAGTTTTTCTGGTTTTAAAAAAATTTAAATTAAATTTAATTAAAAAAAAAACAGAAAACTGCTTTCAAGAATATGAATCAAACAGCCATACATTGTCTGCATATATACTGAATTTCTGAATTAAATAATGAAAAAAAAAACTTTTTAATATATAGGGTACTTGAAGCAAACACGGATATAATCATCACCTGCTTCGTTTGTCTAAATTTATTACTTTGATTCAAGTCAAACAAACAAGCATCAAATCATCTATGAATTTTGCAATGGTTTAAATACTTTTAAAATTTAATGTGTTTATGAGTCTCTCAGTCAAAGGAAGGAAATAAAAACAGCTCAGGAAAAAATGTATAGATAATTATGGAACCTTTTTCCAGTACTATACAAATCTATAAAGATTACAAAATATAAAAAATTCTGCATCCCACAAACCAAGTATCAAAATAGTTTTTCCTATACCTCTGTTTGGAATTCCTTCTCCCCTTGTTTGGAATTGGGTGCAAGCACCTTCACTGCTACAACCTCCCCTGTAGGCATTGTCGCTTTATAAACTGTGCCAAATGATCCTTGTCCCAATGTAGTTGTGAAATTTTGTGTGGCCTTTTGAATTTCTCTGCACCATGTAAAGTGTCAGATACATACCATTAAAACGTTAGTACTTAGTAGTTTTTATCTGTAAATACTTTACATCTCCATTTCCCTACTTTCTCCTTTTCTTTTGTCCTCTGAACTAAGGTACAATGCAAATCAAATTTTGCAAGGCAATTCATCTGATTTAAAAAGAAACTTCCTATATATAAAATTCCGAATTCCACAAATCAAAAAATCAACGCATTTTGATATCAATAGTTATATCATATATGCTTGCAAATTGCAATTTAATGGTAGTTTTTCATAACCAGAACAATTAGAAGAAAAAAAAAGAAAAGTAAACCTCATGCTCAACAGCTCAAGAGAGAAATGTACATACTTGTACGAATACTTAAGAATGCCTGATGCTGAAGCAAACCGATCTTTATTTTGATGATTCCACCAAGTAAAATGGGAATTTTTCTTTAGATTTTCTGACCTTGACGTGGCTATGGAACTATCAAGAGATGCACTAAAGTCAGTACTTGTTCCCAATCCATTTGTTCGTATTGGAAGAGTAGTTAAACTAGACTCATTTGCAGATCGTCTAATATGAGCACGTTTCTTGTACCACCTTATGCCGAAAAATATGAGGCAAGATATCAGAATTCCAAGGGCCAAACCAACAGAAACACCAATGATAACTAAATCAGCTTGACGAACCATTCTTTGATCTCTCTTGATACTCAAACAATGAAATCATCTTGCAGAAGACTAGTAATGCAGAGGCCCACTGTCACAAAGTTGGCACAATTTTATGTTAATTGAATACAAAGATCTAACTGACATCAATTGAACTTCAAGATAGTAAGTGATTCAAATATAAATCAATGACTCAAATGCAACACGATTTGCAAAAAAACATATGGTAAACAAATGGATGAAAGTTTATTATGCAATTGCAAAAGGAGCTAAAAATGGAATCTCAGCAAAACATCCATACCATATATCAATATTGAAACACCTAATGCTCTCTTTAAATATCAGAGCTAAAAATGGCTTAATTAAAGACTGTAACACGGACACCTTAATTCTGATAACAATGACTAAATGCATGTCTGAGTTACTTAATTTTGAAGAAATAATTATCTTTTCATTTTGCAACTTCCTAAAAGAGCTTTAGAAAGAAAGAAAAAGAAAAGCAATAATTTCATAAAAGATAAGAAGAAACAAAAACACAAGCTAATTATCTTTTACCATTGGTAACTATAAGGTAAATCCATAAAGAACTGAGCCATATTACTAGTTTCCCTGAAGATAGATCACACATCCAAAACATTAGGAAAATCAATAAAAACACGTAACCAAAATATGCCCTTTTTATCTATTTTATGATTCAGATAACAGTAAATGAAGCAAGGTTTGGGAGACAGTGTACAATTCACAAACTCATCGACATCAATTAATTGTTCATTCATTTTGCACTATTTATCAAAGATGAACATATCAAAAAGATGCCCATTTCCCACTAGGCCACTACCCTCTTCAAACACTGAAAACATAAACAAAAAAACAAAAACAAAAAAAAAAAAACCACAAAACAGCAACAAAACTCTCCCCCAAAACAAACCCATCAAGCCAAATCAAAAAAGCTAAAAACTTGATCAGAACCCTTCACTGATCTTCTGAGAAAAAACCCACATACCTAATCAGCAGAAGAACGCCCCCATGATGAAAAAATAAGATTTTTTTTGTTCTGGGGTGCGAGAATTGTGAACCGTGATTCAAAAATTGACCCTCTTTTGGTTATCTGAGCTTGTGGCTGACTTTGGGGTCCAAAGTCAATGGCATGAGTGGAAGAAACAGCGACCCATTTGAGGGAAAAAAACAGTATTGTTTGTGGAGACAGTGAAAGAGTGAGTAACTGAGAAAAGGTGGAAGAGGTTTGAGTTGGGTTGGATGAAACTGAGTGGAAATAAAAAGAGGGGTGTGGAGTGGGTGGGGCGTTAAGTGTGGTTGAATTGAAGTGAGAGAGGATTTTAAGGTTTTAAATAAACTTGGGGAAATGGGTACGTGGCTGGGAATAATTAATTGGCCATTTGGGAATGTTTGTTTTTTTGTCTTTTTATTCTTCTGGTGTTTGTATTTTTATTTTAAGGAAAAAGACTTGGGGTTTTTTTTACAGTAAAAAAAAAAAAACTTGGGGATGTCACATGCTAGTTGATACTTAAACAAGAAAAAGAGAAAAAAAAAAATGGACATGATAGGAGATATAGAATAAAAAAAGAGAGATAACAAAAAGGGAAAAAAGTATTCAGTCATCTTAAACTTTAATTTTATTTAAATCAATCATTAAATTTTACCTCTTTCACACATAGACACCTATATTTCAATTTCAAGTCAATTAATTTTTAAAATTTATCCCTTTCATAAATAATCTCTTATATTAAATTGAAGTTAAATTACTAACAAAAAAATCTCAATTGTTTATTTATATAATCTCAAATATTTATTAATTTTATTTTTATAAATCACTTTTCCAAATATTAAAACATAATAAACTTAGAATTAAAAATAAAATAAAAACTTTATTCCCTTTTTTATATATATTTTCTAAATTCATATCCTTTATTATATTTTAAATATGGAAAAATAAGTTGTAACAAAAAAAAATGAATGATTAACCATTAAGATAAATAATTTGAAGGAAAAAAACTATTTGTAAAAAGAATAAATTTTAAAGATCAGTTGAAATGCAATTAAAGTTTAAGGTGTCTATTTACAAAAAAGTTAAAGTTTAAATATCAATCACAATAAATTTAAAGTTCATGGTGTCTATTTACAAAAGAGGTAAAATTTAATGATTAATTGGGACAGAATTAAAGTTTAGGATGTCTATTTGCAAAAGAAGTAAAGTTTAGGGGGGCTTAATACTATTTTTCCTAACAAAAAATAGTAGATAGTAATATAATGTATAATATATAAATGTGTCTAAATTGAGTAAATTATGTCAAAAAAATGTGTGTAAATATGAATACGTTTTTTTTTTTTCTGGAGTGATGTAGCAACTTCACATCTATGTATGAAATATCCACTCATGATTTTATGAAAACAAATCTCATTTCTATGTACAAATTTTTCTTTTTTTTTTTTAGAAATTTCTATGTACAAAACTACAATTTTTTCTACTAATATTTTTTATTGCATTAAAAATTAAATAAAAATAAATGTATTTAATGTCTTAAAAATATAAAACATATTTAATATTTTTCATTATACAAAAAGTATTAAATAAAAAATAGAGGCATTTAATAATATCTTAAAAATACAAAACACTTAATACTTATCATACAAAAGAAAGTAAGAGGATTACTACAAAGATTTATAATCATTGTTTTTTTTAAATCACATATGTATCCTCCATTGAAGGTAGGATTAATATATATGTTAAATTCTCTCTCCAAGTACTTAACGCAATTACATACTTAAAGCTCAAACTTGAGAGTGAGACTAATGATTAAGCTAAAACAATCCGTGTTAGTTGATTCACGCGCTTGATGATATTTATTGTTTAATGTATATTCATTGTTTTTTTCTTTAAGTGAAAAGTGTATTTGATATTAAAGTGTATAATTATTTATTTAAAATTTAATACAATTAATTTTAGTGATTTGATAAATTTTCTGTGTACATGTATTTTATCTTGATTTTAATCATTATTTTCTATTAATGATTATAACTTTATAATTTTTAAAAAGTAATATTTATTATATTATAAAAAATAAATACATTTAATGTCTTAGAAATATAAAATGCATTCAATATTTAACATACAAAAAGGAAGTAAGAGAATTAGTAAGTATTCTTTTATGTATTTTTTATAAGGATCACAGTCCCTCCACTAAAAGGAGTTGTATATTCAAGGTTCAAACTCAAGATCACTCATTAAGCTAAAATAATGTGTTAGTATTTTGGAGGATCACCATGACATTGATGCGAAGTATCCATCAGCTTTGCTGATAACTAATTTTCGTCGAGAAACCTGGTTGGCCACCTTTAATGAAGTCTCTCCTCCCAATCATGTTTTTCTCATCCACAAGGTTCAAACCCTAAACCTTGCTTAAAGAGGCTGAACCCAATACCATTCAGACCAATGACTTGTTGATACAATCATATGTTAGTTGATTCATGCACTTGGTGTTAAGTATTCATTTGTGTATATTCATTATTATTATTTTCTTTAAGTGAAAAGTGTATTTAATCAAGAGAGAAATGCTAGCTAGCAACACTCTCTAACTCTATCTTTCTAACACACTCTCTATGTGATTAGTTAAAATTTATTGAAAATTATCATTCCTCTTCTAGAAATCAAAGGCTTTTTTTTTTAAATGTAAGAATTGAATATAGGTAATGGGAGTTTACAATAACTCATGCATCTTTCTTAATCAATTGAGCTAAATTCCTTTACAAAATTATAGAAAATTAAAAAAAAAAAAAAGGAAACTATTGAAAATAACTAATTATAGAAAAATAGGAAATTAATTATCTCTTAACAAAACAGGAAATAGGGAAAGTAATTATCTCATAATAAATAGAAATTAATTATCATGTGCTACGTGAATCTCCTCCACACGAAGAAGACTTTCTCCTCGAGCTTAACCTAGTTCCTTGATCTCTACAAAGAAGGCAGAACCCCTTATATTAGTAAACATTGACTTATCTTCCTTTGTCATGGGATCGTGTCAGGTGGTTGAGATTGTGGCTTTAAAACATATTTTTTACCAAACTACCAAAAGACAAATGTATTATCTCGCCTCTTATATGTAGCATCCATGTCACATAGGGACTCATTCTTTTTAACGATGATAGAAAAGTTGAGTCCCTCTCTTTAATTTTATATGTTTTATATAAGGGTTATTATAGTGATATTTCTTCAATTAGTAAAGCAGAAAATTAATTCAAAATTAATGGACGAAAGAAAAAAATGCAAAAAAGGAAAAACTATTTGTATAGTTAAAATTACATATTTTCATTAATAATAAAAAAAATTCTTTTCAATATAGTAAAGGAATCTCTTAACCCTAAAATAATGGTTCAGTGTAACATGATAATATCTCATAACTATTAAGTCACGTGTTGATCCCGTCTTTATTAGTCTCTTTAAAATAAATGTTTAATTGTATATTTTATCACTCAACTATAATTATTTTACAAATTTTATCACTAAAGTTTTTTTCACACATTTTTCTATCATATATTTTTTAATTTTCATGTATTTTATCCATTAAATGTGTAACAATATGCTAATATGTCCCTAAACAAAAGTTAAAAAACATCGTTGGGTAACAAAACAACATCATTTTGCAAAGATTGGTAGTAAAATAATGTTTTTTTAAAAAACTTTTTTAGGTAACATATCAATAAAATGCGTAAAAATTGAAAAAAATTTCACAAAAAAAAAACTTAGATGATAAAAATTCACAAAATAATAGTTTGGTGTGTAATTAAGCCTAAAATAAACGTATATCTTACTTTTTTTAAATTAAAAGATTTTTCTATCTTGAATTACATTTTACATTGTATCTTATTCTTCTGAAATTTCATTAATAAAATGATCTCTTATTTCACAATGAGATAAAGATTTCATTTTAACAAAACACACAAAGCCGGTAAATCTAGTCTTGTTGTATTGTATTGGATGTCTCTATCTGTGTTTGTTTTGTGTGGAGCTGTGACTCATTTCCCTCAAACCTAGTCCTTTCCGCCTTTTCACCTATATATATTTCTGCCTCTTGATGCCTGCATCTGAATCTTAACTTGTTTTTCCATAGTTTAATGTTGGATGTTACAAGGTGGGGTGATTTTTAACTTATTAATTTTTTGGTGTATGTTTTTGTTTGTTTTGGTGCCACTATATATTGAAGTTGTTTGAGTTTGTATATGTTATTTTAAAGGTACGGATTTGGTTTAGGAAGTGGATAATTGACTTCAGATAAGAACTCAAGATCTTCTAGTCCACTCACTACAAGAATAAAGTACTTTATTATAAAGTCAAGTTAATTAAAAAAAGAGTTGCCACTAGCACATACTTTTCTATGCACATACACTTATAAATAAGTTTTTCCTCTCTTTTTTTTTTTTTAAATGCTTAATTGCAAAGTCTCGTAATCTAAAACAAACAACCCATGAGAGGTAGGGTAGTGGGACAGTGTATACTGTCACCAGAAGGAGAGTCTCCTCCAGGTCTCTTTTATGTAATTTTCTTATTTATTATTTATTTGTTTTACACCCCAAGCTATAATCTACCTAGTTCTGCTTGATAAAAAGGATATGTACTTCTTTACTCATTTTTTCATTTTTTTTTCTTAAATGGACAAAAAATGATAGAAAATTTGAATCTATAATATTAAAGGAATGTTTGTTTGTTTGATGTAGAACTAAACAAAATTGAAACAGCTTGCCTTCATATATTAATCCTTAATCTGAACCCTATTTTAAGTTCATGCTAAGATTCTTTACAGAGCATGATGCAGTTTAAAAAGTGTACGTAGTGTTAATAACTAATGTTTAGATTATTTAAAAGTATCTTAGTTCAAGTATTACAAATAAAGAAAACATGTGAGTTAAAAAAACTCTTATGTATCCTCTTAAATAGGTCTATCTGAGTGGACTCAAATTAATAGGATTTCAGAAAGAAAAAAAATATAGTTATTCATATTATAATAAAGTATAAGCACACAAACTCGTAGATTTTGGCATGGGTCTCTTTAAAGTGTTAAATTATCTATTCTTCAACTTGCATGACAATTTCTTTGAGCAATGATTTTATTAATTACTCATTATTTTTATTTTGTTTTTTTCTATTTTTTTTAATAATAGGATAAGAAAAACACATGTACTCCGAATTTAATTATCTTTATTTTCCTAAATATAAGTAAAAGGAGCATATATATGAAATTTTTTACGCAAATAACATAACTCTGTTTGAGAGATGTTACACACGTAGTGTTACAGTACAACCAATGAAATTTGTTCATATACATGTATAATCTATATATGTGGTTGGTGATGATCGCACAAAACATTACAAGGCATTCTTCTTTCTTCCAGTTCTTCATTTTTTCCATTTTCTTTTCACAACTCCCTCTGTAATGTTCTTGACTTACGTACGCTTTGTAAATTACAGTTAAAGTTTTTGGGTCTTGCTAACCAGTGCTCTTACGACACTGGTTAAGAAATTAAAAGAAGAAAGTATTTAGTGTGAAAATCATAGGAGAGTGCAAAAAAACTATAGGCAACACAATTTTGCGCATCCCAATAAGAATCTTTCTTCTTTTAATTCCTTAACCAATATCTTAAAGGCTTAGCATTTGCCAAAGTTTTTTATCTTCGGAGTTCGGACACCTCTCATATAATACGTTAACATTTTGCAATTCTCAAACCTACTACTATTTTTATTTTGCTGAAATATATTTTTAGTCTTTTATGTTTTTCATGTTAAATGCAATCTATCATATAAAGAAATATGGAAAAACAAGATTACATTCTAAATCAACAGTTTAATCCCTAATTGTAACATGTATAATATAAGGTTTAAATACCTTTTTAGTATTTGCAATTTAGCGTTTTTTTCTTTCCGCCCTTGCAAAAAAAATTTGATTTTAGTCCTGACAAATTATGTTTGTTTTATTTTTCGTCCTTAAAGCGATTTAGATAGCGCTTTGAACAGTGAAAAAAATGCTTTGAACAGTAAAAAAGCGTTATCTAGACTGCTTTAAGGACGAAAAACAACACAAACATAATTTGCAAGGACTAAAACCAAAAAAAAAATTGCAAGAACGAAAAGTAAAAAAACGCTAAATTGCAAGGACTAAAAAGGTATTTAAGCCATAATATAATAGATAGTAAATTTAGAAATGCCTAGATAAGCAGAAGACATTTGATCCATTAAGTAGTTCCTGTGATACAGGAGAGAAAATATTCTTATTTGAGTGTGTGTTTTCTCTGTGAAGTCCCAATGGGGCAACTACATTGCAGAGTGGTTAGAAATAGAAGCCTCTCCCTATGTTAAATCAATATGAGCTTACTTACCCATAATAAAAAGCTCACATAGAAGGCCCACCACATCCACATATTACTAATAGTGCTCTATAATAATAATATTAATCCCAATAAACATTAATATTAATGATCACATAATTAGGACTAATAAAACAACATAATTTTATATTTTTGACATCCAATTAATCTAAGTTTTAGGGAAAATAATAACATTGACTATGATGTCCACTATAAAATAGTCCAACATTTCATTATATTCAGTTTGGTTCCTTATTTGTTTAAAAATTCAATTTAGTTCTTTATGTTTTTAAAGTGAGTCAAAATGATCATTCTGAAGTAAGATATTTATGTTTTTGAAACACGATTTTAAACTCTCTCTTTTTATTTTATTACCAAAAAATCTCTTTTTTTAATTGATATTCGATATATGAAACTTGTCTCATTAGATTTATGTACATAAAACTATAGAACGCAACTGATGTTCAAACCAAAAAGAACCGTAAACATGATGAAAATCACGTAAAAAGTGAATCCAACGAACAATTGAAAAATAAAAAAAAATCTAATATTATATTTTATGACCTTTATTGGTTCAAACATCAATTAGGTTCCATAGTTTTCATGTAAGTTAATCTAATGGGATAAGTTTCACGTTTCGAATTAGTAAAAAAATATTCAAAATTGTGTCTCAAAATCGAAAACAATTATTATTTTAAAAAAAACATTTTGACTCACATTAAATACACAAAAGACTAAGTTGAACTTTTTAAAAGATAAGAAACTAAATTAAATATAATTGGAAAAAAAAAACTAAGTATATTTTGCTGGTCATTCAGATTTACATGGTATGGTGTTTAAAGTTTAAACATATTTGGAAAACTTTGGCCCTCCCAGAGTCATTACTTCTGCTAGGCAAGTCCTGCTTGATAAATTCCCTTTCAATGCCAACCTTTTTCACAAAAACATTATTATTGCTCACGAAGATCTGTGTTTTTTTTTTTTTTTTTTTTTCTAGTTCTCATCACTCTGAATCTCGCTATCATTTTTTCTACACATGTGATTGTATCTTAAGTATGAGGTACAAAATAATGGGCTGGGCTCCCCCTTTTTAAACAAAATACAAAATAATGGGCTGGGTTGTTTTTTCTTTTGTATCTCCTGGGGGAATTTGTTTGATTTGTATCATCAATTTAATATTAAAAAAAATGATATCAAAAGAAAACAGAAAAGGATTTGGGTGTGATCTGGTTTGCTGGTTTATGGACTATATGGATGATTTGTAATGAAGCGATTTTCATATTATTACAACCTATTAATTTTGTTCGTATGATTTCATCAAGGTTAGATATCCTGGAAGTGGTTCTTTATTAATTAAAAAAAAATTGTTTTAGTTCCTACTGTCAAGTAACAGTAACTGATGACGCAACAATAATGTTTGTCATCCATTGACTTGTCAAGTCATCAAAGAGTCTTACAGGACAATCACGTGTATTTTTTTTTTTTTTTTGTAAAGTGTGTTTTTAAATCATCATATCTTTAGAACAGGGCAGTCACATGTTCAAGGTAGTCTGATGAGAGATTAAAAATACAGTTTACCAAAAAAATTATATGTGACTAGCTTGTTAGACTCTTGATGACGTGGCAAGTCAATAGGTTGTCAATGTTGCTATTATATAATTAGTTAATGTTAAAACCAAAAATTTTAAATTTTACAGGACTAAAACAAACAAACAAAAAAAATACTTTAAAGGACTAAAACAAAATATAGGGTATTTTATAGTGATCAAATTGTTATTTAAACCAAAATTTTAAATCAGTGCTCAACCTTGTTAGCTTAGGTAGGAAAGAAAATAAAAAATAATTAAATTTACTTTATTTTAAAAATCAAGTAATCTAATATTGGTTAAAAGAATTTGAAAGTTTAAAATTATACATAATCATAGTTTGTTTGGACACGCAATATCGTAGTTTCACGTAAATCCAAATTTTCACGTTAAAAATGAATAAAGACGCAAAAGGTGCATGTAATAATGCGGATCTATTGCATCATAACGCAATAACGAGGATCTAAAGAATCACTTATATATATATATATATATAGGGGATTGTTAATATCCACCCTATTCTTTCACAAATTTAATTTAAATATATTATTGTATTTTACCATTTAAATTAAAAATTAAAAAAATCTTTTTTCTCTTTCCTATCTTTTTTCCCCACGTTTCTCTCTCTTATCTCATTTATTAGTTGTAACTTCTTTCTCTATCTTCCTTTTTCTCATTATCAAGAAATATTTGGTATAATTTACCCATTAAAATTTCTTGATATGGAAGAACGAAAACACTTTTGTTTCAAAATAAAATTGTAGAAAATTATTTATAAGTGTTATTTTATACGAAATGTTTTTTTTCTTCTTCCTTCTTCCTTGTGTAACTGAGAGAAGAGAAGATAGAAGACAGAGAACGTGGGGAAGATGACAGAGAAAAATAAAATAACTTTTTATTTATTTTTAATTAGATGAGAAGAGAGAGAACGAGGAAGAAGTTGTAACTGACAGATGAGATAAGAGAGAGAAACGTGAAAAAAAAAGGTAGGAGAGAGAAAAAAGATTTTTTATTTTTTAAATTATAAATGGTAGAGTACAATAATACTCCTAATTTGAGAATCAAAAGAATTTATTGGCTTTTTTGTCCAAATTTTTTAGTGTTGAATGCTAATGCACACCAACTAGAAAAAAGTAGGATGGATATTAGCAGCCCTCATATATATATATATATATATATATATATATATATATATATATAGGAGTAAATATTGACAACCCATAAATAGGAGAAATTGTTACATAATCCGGAGTAGTATGTCCTGAATCTCAACCAATCGCATGAAGTTAGAGCATCTTTAGCGCAGGTGTTTATCGAGTTCCTTAAAGTTAAACAATCTTGCTTAACAATTTTTTTTCATTAGAACAGATGACATGGCAATGAGTTGCTTAAGTGAGTTGCTTATATAAGCAACAGTTGCTTAATTGATTCTTACCAAAAAAAAAAGAATCATTTTCTCAATCACAAATTTAATGTGGCTCAAGTTAAACACCCACTCTAGCAACTTTAGCATTGAAGTAAATTTTTGTGTAAAGTTCTTAAGTCTATGTGGCCTTGTAGGACTCACAAATTCATGATAAATAACTCACCTAAGCAATCATGCATTGTAGATGCTCTTAGTAAGTCACATTTTAAGTTCTTCAATTGGCACTCAATCTGTAAAAAAAAAAAAAAAAACTAAATTGGCGCTCAATACTCTATTAGCTTAAGTAAAAAAGAAAATAAAAAAAATAAACTACATATACTTAGAGAAAAATGACTATGCACTGACAGTGTAAAATAATTTTACACTATCATCCCATCACAGCCCACCATATATGGTAAGTTTGTTGACTTTTAGAAAATTATCTTAAAAATCATACAAACGGAGATTTGTGATTGAATAACCGTGTAAAACTATTTTACACTATCAATGCATCACCATTAAACTCATATACTTAATTTTAAAATCGAGTAATTTAATATTGGTAAAAAAAAATGAAAGTTTAAAATTATACATAATATAACTGTGTGTTTGGACCGGCATTCTAGATCCACACAAATCCAATTTTTTACGTGAGAAATAAGTAATGACACAAAAGCTACATGTAAATCATGCGGATTCGTTGTATTAGAATGTTGATCCAAACACATGGTAAAAGAATCGGTGCTCATGTGTCGGGATACAAGCAACTCGGTGGATATGCAGTCAGGATTTTAATATGCATTTTATTTACTGGGTTTGTGTCATTCATTCTTAGGGGCAGAGGATATATTTACTGGGTTGATATATATATATCATGTGGTGATATATATAATTATGCTGGAGATGAGTCGAAATTGCCAGCAAGTGGTATGGTCTTCTCTATGGATTTCTTTTTGGTATGGTCTTCTCTGTGGATTGATATTTGCCTTAAAAGGATTGATATTTCCATACATAAGTATGCTAACAATGTCTTTGGACACGACTTCTAGAATCACACAAGTCCAAATTTTCAAGTTAAACATAAGTAAAGATGCAAAAGCTACATGTAAAATGCAGATCCCTAGAGGATCCGGATTTCCTGCAGTCTGAAAATTCTCGCATTCATGCAGTCAGCTGATCTCAACCGTTAAATATAGATCGGACCACTCATAATTTATCTTGATAAATCTAATTTTAAATATCAATATTCATTCAATGGTTCCAATTGATGAATGCGTGATTGCGTGAATGTAGATAATCCATTTCCTTATATATAAGAGTTAATTAATATTGACAACCCATAAATAAGAAAAATTATTCCATGGTCCGAGACTTTTAAGATTCAAAACAATCTTTAAGTAATATCTAATTGAGTATTATTAATGCTTTCTTGTAAATTGAATATCTCAATTATATGACGTGTGAAGATTGATCTGAACCATAACACATGATGGTGTGAGAGTATATAATAATTTCTCCATAAATAATCTATATTTGAACTCATTACGTTACACCTGGTGCAAAGAAATTGCGAGTTGAAGACAACACGTCGTTGCATTGCCAAATGCCAACTCATCTAAACCATGGCATGCATTGTGCTTTAACCTTTATTTCTTTTCCCTTGATTTGATCCAGATTTTTTGCTCAAACACATGATAACAACTCCATGCCATTATATCTGCTACATATATATAATATGTCACAATGCTTGCACTATGAGCTGTGTGCACCTCTTTTGCATCCACCCCACCTATAAAACTTCATGTGTTTGGTCCTCTCCTTTCGAGATCTCTCCCAAAATCAAACCAAAGAGACAGACACACTCCACCTTCTCTCATCTTTCTACTTTTCCTTCAACTATTAGGTGTGTGTAGTTGTGGGAAAATGTGGAAAATGAGATCAATGGCACAAGTGATCATCTTTTTCTCCTTGGTTTTCCTTCACCTTATTGTGTCACCCATTTGTGCCCTACCCATTGCACCTGCATTGTACGTGTTTGGGGACTCCTTGATGGACAGTGGCAATAACAATTTTCTGCCCACTTTTGCCAAAGCCAATTACTTGCCTTATGGAGTTGATTTCCCCAAAGGTTCAACAGGAAGGTTTACTGATGGAAAAACAGTTGCCGATTTTATAGGTATTTTTTTTATTTATGGTTTAATTAATTATTTAGTCTCTATGTTTGTTTGTGTCAACTTTTTGTTTTAGTTTCTATATACCTAACAACTCTACATTTTAGTCTTTATACAAACAATTTTTTTACGTTTTAGTTCTTATGCCTTCATTTTATGGCAGTTTTACATTACCAGAAAACTAACAACAAGGACTAAAACATAAAAAATTTGCTCATATAGAAACTGAAAATGTAGAGTTTTTAGGTATAGGAACTAAAACAAGTTGAGATATAGGGACCAAATAATTAATTAAACCTTTATTGTTTGAGAATATAAGTTATACATTGACAATGTAAAGTAATTTTACATTGTCATTTAATCACAAACCACCATGTATAGTAATTTTGTTAACTTTTACAATAACTATTTAAAAATTCATACCAACGATGATATGACTAGTTAAAATTGAAAAAAGTTTCTACATTAATAGTGCATATATAGCCATTAAACTCTTTTTTTTTACATGGTAGTTGAATTTTTTTTTTTTGTATGATTAGCCAGACAAAACTTGAATATATTATTAATGTTGTTTTTTGTTCAAAATTGGCAATCACCTTTCGATTAAGGGTTTGTTTGGATAAACTTTTTTATAAATACTTTTAGGAGAAGAAAATAAGAAGAAAAATTGAAATGAACTTTTTCATAAACTAAAATTAGCTTATGCATAAGATAGTTTGTAGAATCTCTCGTATATTAAATTTTCTAAAATATAACTTGTAGTTTATGGAGAAACTTATTTCATTTTTTCTTTTTATTTTTTTTCTCCTAGAAGTGGTTATAGAAAAGTTTATCCAAATAGACCTTTAATTATCGAGATTAAAGTAAGAATAATTGTTAATATGAAATATCGATTTTAATTGGACAATAGTATAAATATTATCTTATCTTTTGTCTAAAGTTTAAAAAATGGTATGCAACCACAATTGTAACAACAACATCAAGGTTTTTTGAGTCAGTTATATTGCGACTATCTTATCTTCTGTCTAAAGTTTTAAAAAGTGGTACGCAACCATAATTGTAACAACAACATCAAGGTTTTCTTAGTCAGTTATATTGAGATTATCTTATCTTTTGTCTAAAGTTTTAAAAAATGGTACCCAACCACAATTGTAACGACAACATCAAGATTTTTTTAGTTTGTTACATGGTGACTATCTTTTTTTTTTTTTTTGTTTAAAAATGGTACGCAACCTACTTATATAGCGACTATCTTATCTTTTGTCTAAAGTTTTAAAAAATGGTATGCAATCACAATTGTAACAATAACATTAAGGTTTTCTGTGTCAGTAATATTGCGACTATTTTATCTTTTGTCTAAAGTTTTAAAAAATGGTACACGACTACAATTAATATAAATGTAACATTAAGATTTTTGGAGTCTGTGATTTTATTGTGACTACAATTGTGGGCACATAAACTATATTTATATTTATCTGCATTTTTTTTGTAATATCAAAGATTGTCATATAATTACAAAGTGTGACTGTGACAGTAATTGAAAACCTTGGTTTTGTCCTTTCCCAATTTCTCTTTGACATCTTTTGATGATCTCGTGATTATATTATTATATTAATAGATTAAAACAAATTTTTTTTTTTCTTTCTATGAACAGCTGAATATCTTGGATTGCCATATTCTCCCCCGTACATCGGTTTCAAAGGTCCAAGGTCGTTAACTGGAATCAATTATGCATCTGGTTCATGTGGAATTCTGCCAGAATCTGGGTCCATACTTGTAAGTACACACACACACACACGGGGTGGAATATGATTTTCTTAATTTCTATATGTTTTCTCTCCCATATGTGTGGTTATCTCTCTCTCCTATCCATTTTATAGGTCTTTCTTCCTTGTTCTATGTTTATTTGGTTTGGGAGTTTTTAATATTTTATGTTTTGTAATGCTGATCCTATACTAGTTAGCTGAGGAAAATATATTGCAATCCCATTTTCTATACTAAAGATATGGTATCAGAGCTGGTTCTGATACCATATTAAATTTAGCCAGGCATCCGAAAGGTCCCCTTAAAAACCGGTTCATAAGGGGGTGGCCTACCCAGTTATATAAGCAATTGCCAGGCTCGTTAACCACCCGATGTGGGACTCGAAACAATTTCAACTGAAAGAAGACAATAATAAAAGAAAAATCACACCCATAAACTAGAGGATATATAGGCTCATCGAGTCAACAATTACGAGAGAGTAAAGTGATATTTAATTAAGTGTATAGCCTGAATTTTTTTTGGGTTTTGCATGCTTTTTTTTTGGGTTGAAAACAATTTTCAAAAAACATTAATAAAAAATAAAAAGTTTTTTAACAAAAAAAAAAGGATATTCTCTTAATTAAAGAGGCTTCTGTCTCATTATTTTGAAAATAAGAGTTAGCTTCTTTTTCCTTTTCCAATTTTTCCCTAATACATAACATTTGAACTGAACAATGAACACAATACACAACGTTGATTGCAACCTGGTGCTAATCAACTTGAGTCTGCTAACCTCTATGTGTACACACATTTGTTGCTATACATGACGTGGTTTTTCATATCTGGATCGAAGCTTGTACATAACGGAAGCTTTTGCATCTTTAACTCATTTGATTTCTTAGCTTTCAATCCACATTACTGTGTGATTTTTCGTATCCGGATTGAAGCTTCTACTTGAATCTTTTGCATCTTTAACTTATTGACACGATTTCTTAAACTTATTTCTAAACACAAAAGGACGTGGATTAATTGCTTGTAAGAGGAGCATTAGTAGCACATTCATTTTAATACATATTTTATTATTGATTAAAATTTATTAAAAATTATAAAATTATAATAGAGATTTACTACTAAATAAAAAGTGATACCTATAAAAATGTGTAATTTCTAATAAATTTTAACTAATATATTAAAAAAAGTGTCAAAAAGTACAATACTACTAATTGTGAGGTATGGTAATGTAAAGGACAACTTGGATTTGTCCGTATTAACTAGAGTTAGACATTTAGGCTTGGACTCGCATACCGCCTGCATAACCCGCAGCCCACGTGGGCTACGGGCATCAATATTAGGAGTCCATTTAAAAAGCAAGCTTTTTAGCCCAGCTTGTTTAACCTGCGGGTTAAACAGACTTAGACCGTGATCTCCACGGGCAGCCCGCAGTTTTTATAAGGGTTAACTAAGTTTTTAGTCCCTAAACTTTTTCAAAATTCGGTTTTTAAGCCCTTAAACTTTAGTTTGACTGGTCAAGGTCTCTAAACTTTTTAAAAATTCGATTTTTAGTTCCTAAACTTTAGTTTGACCGGTCAAGGTCTCTAAATTTTTTAAAAATTCGGTTTTTAGTTCCCAAAATTTTTAAAATTTCGGTTTTTAGTCCCTGAAATCTCATTAATTCAAGAACTAAAAACTGAATTTTTAAGAGATTTCAGGGACTAAAAGCCAAATTTTTAAAAAGTTTTGGGACTTTGACTGGTCAAAATTTTGTTTAAGAATTAAAAAACACGAATTTTTAAAATGTTTAAGGACCTTGACTAGTCAAACTAAAGTTTAAGGACTAAAAATCAAATTTTGAAAAAGTTTAGGGACTAAAAACTTAATTAACCCTTTTTATAATGTGTTAATTTTTTAAAAAAATATAAGTGAATACTAAAAGTCTAAAACAAGAAGCTTGTGTCCCTTACTGCTATTGTTAAGGTTTTTTTGGTTTTGTTTTACTCTTAGCTTGAGGCTTCCTAAGTGCTAACAAGTTGCGCAACTGTTGTTCCAGTTAAATATATACTTCCTAAGTGCTAACAAGCTGCACAGCTATCGTCCTAGAACACAAAGCTGCGCTACTGTTATTTTATTGTTGTACTCTGTTTCTTTCTAATTTTGCCATGTAATATATATTTTTAAATCCTGACTTGCGTCTATATCATAGTCCATGATGTATGAAAGAGAGGCTAAGAACATGTATAATATAATGTTGGATAATAAACCTTGATAAGCCTTAACAAAATGTTTTCTATCTTGTTGGTAATAATGAAGGGGATTGCATGCTAAACTTCTTCTGTGAGAAGTAGTGGTTGTTTCTGCGCCACCACATGTTCCATTTTATAAATTTATGAAGCACCAAATTACTAAAATGAATAGAATGTTTTTTTAATTTTGAATTTTTTTAATTTATTTCCTTATTTTTTTTACACGGATGCGAGCGACCCATTTAGTCCGCGGGTTATGCATTGGGTCGCGAGCCGCCTTAAATGAAGTCCGTTTATTTTGCGGGCTTAACGGACGGGCTAAATGATTTGCGGGCTATGCGGGTGTGGGCTCAAATGGGCGGGCTTACCCGTGTACCCAGTTCTGGTAGTAATTATAAGTGGTTAAGCTCTAGGAGCTACTCCTATTGATTATCTTTGAGATGGGGCATGCATGGGGGGTCTTGGTTCACACAACAATGGCCATGACATTATGTAAAATTTATGTGTTTGGGAACCAGTTGCATTTAACGTAATGACCGTTAAAAAAAAGTTACTCTCACATTACTTTTACTTTTATGTTTTGAAACGCGTGTTTTTTCGTTAAAAGTGGATTCAAACAGTTAACTAAACACACATAATGGTGACAAATTGACAGTAGTTTGAGTGGGAGAATAGTTCCATACGAGGAAAAAAATTTCATTCGGGGTAAGTCTTTTCAATGAGCTAATAATTAATAAAGTAAGTATAAATTAATGAACTTTATATTTATATCTAATGATGTTTTATTATATAATTTAATGAATTTGATATCTTGTATTATTATTAAGACAATAAAGCTATTTAAAAAATACATTGAAAATATATTAAAATTAAATTTCAAAACAAATTAAATACCAAATAGTAATTGGCTTTACAAGAAGTGAATTATGAGATGGACAAACTTTACTCCAATATTATGAGCTTAAATTTTTTTAACATTATTTATCATCATTTCTGTATGATTTGGTTTGAAGAGAGGAAAAGAGAAGGAAAATAAGGGATAAAATCCCTCTCCTACAATATTTTTGTCTCCCACTCTCTCCTCTAATTAATATTAGAGATATTTTGTTTTCCTTCCATTCTGTGAAAATTCTTTCTTTCCTTTATAAACCAAACAATTCCCAGAGAAAAAGCATTATCTATGAGTAAACAAATAAAATTTATTATTGTGTAGTTTCAAACTTTGGCAATCATAATTTATCTAATGAATTATTGATTTTGTTTGGTTTCAAATAACAATTAATATTTAATGTTCTTTTAATTTACTTAAAAGAAATGTTGTCTCGATTTTGCAGGGAAAATGCCTGAATTTGAGGGAACAGATTAACTTATTTCATAGGACAATTAAGAAGGATTTATCCAGGAAGATAAAAAACCCAACTCAATTATCTGAGCATTTATCAAAATCTATTTATGTATTTTCTATAGGGAGCAATGACTACATCAACAACTACCTTGAAACCAAGTATTATGATACAAGCAAGCGCTACCTGCCTCAGCCCTTTGCTCAACTCCTCATTGAAAAGCTCTCCGAGCAATTTGAGGTAAACATTCATCTCCTAAATTAGTTTTGCTAAGCCAAGGGGTCTAGATCATTTAGTTAAGCAGGATGTGTGAGTTGTTGTAAATCCTCTGACACATTCCTACGAATGAAAAAAAATTGATTTTGCTAGGAAAACTTACGAATCCAAATTCCCTACAGTTGATTTTCCATACATTTACACAGTTGATAACTAACAACTGTCAGATGAAGATCAGACAACTCATATTTTATCTTGGTAAATCAATCTTAAAAAAACAAATTTGAAATATGATTTACTCGATCTTCATTCAATAGTCACAAATATCTTGAGTGTGTGAATGCGTGCAAAATTGATTGCACCCAATTCGGTTCCAAACTTATATATTAATTGATTTTCTATAGGGACCTCATCTCTCATGTGTCACTTGTTTGATGAAATTGTTGTTTGTGACAGAAATTGTACATGTTGGGAGCCAGGAAGATAATAATTTTTGAAATTGGACCTGTGGGATGCATCCCATCAGTCTTAAGGAAACATTCACACACAGGTGGCTGCATAGAGGAAATAAACCAAATGGTGACATACTTCAATGAGAGGCTTCCTCCAATTTTGAAAAATCTGACATCCAGTCTTCCAGGCTCCACCTTTGTTCTTGGTCGTGCCAATTCCCTAGTCTATGATGCAATAAAAAATCCATCCAAATATGGTAAAAATCTCAAACAAGAATATTAATTCATGTGAAGTAGCTCATTTACCTTCTTCTAAACACTACAAGGATAATTACACAAACTCTCCTTAAGATTAGCACTGCTCTTCCTAATTGAAAATTATACCTCTCTTATTTTGTTATTCTTAACAAAAAATAATTGGTAGACACCCAACAATCTATTTAACACCTAGTGAGAAAAAGAGAAAGAAGAGAGAGAAGTATGGGTATGATAGATTATATGTATATGATATTTCCTTTGGATCAAAACTATTGATGTTTAAGGTTAATGTACACATCATAAGAAATTAATACTACTCACAAATTACATATTTAGTCTAAAATTTCATCATTTAATATTTATAATAGGAGTAGTTATATTTATAATAGGAGTAGGTGGAATAGATCATACTCCTATCTAGGCCATATTAATTAGGAGTATATGTGGAAGAAAATAATTAATGAGACTTTAAAACCGTAAAACATCAATAATTTTGAAAAAAAAAAAAAAAAGAAGCTAAAACATCAATAGTTTTGGTATAGAGAGAAATTTTCAATAAAAAAAAAGATGTACATAGTGCTAACATAAGGGAGGTCTTTATAATTAGTCCTGAACTAAACTCATTTTCATTCTCTCTAAATCATGTTCATATGTATATTTTGTAGGTCTAACGGATGCAAGCAATTTGTGTTGCACCACTTGGGCAAATGGGACTTCAGGATGTATCCCATTGTCAAAACCATGCCTAAACCCAAGCAAGCATATCTTTTGGGATGCTTTTCATGTTACAGAAGTTGTATATTCAATCATAGCATCAGGATGTCTCAGTAATAGATCTGTATGCACACCCATGAGCATTCAAGAGCTAGCCAAAATGTAAATGATAATGGGTAGAGATCAAATAGTTATTGGTGAACCATATAGTTTCTATAAGGATCATGTATATATGATATTGATAATGGTGAAGGAAAAAAATGAATTAATAAGAGAGGTCACATATATGATCCATTATTTACATCCATTGCAATAATTAAGTGATGCATGGAGTTCTTGTGTTGATTTTATTTTTCTGGTCCTAAAAGGAAGCATTGTGTTCAAGGATACTCGTTTATTACTTTCTCAAGGTCTTTTTTAATTTTCTAACCAATAATGGATTCAAGAAGGACAAATACATCCACACAAATCAAGAAATTGAAGCTCAATAACACTGTTCAAACTGAGGAAAACACGTTATAAAGTATCTTACTATTAAAATTGGGGACTGCTATTCTCAACCCCTAATTGCTATTCTCACCCCCTACTTTTTCAAAATTCTATGAAAAGACATTATTGTCCTCATTACCGTTTCTTCACACCCCCTCCCCTCCCTTCCTCTCTCCTTCCGCTGCTTTTTTTCTCTCTCTCTCTCCTTTCTATTTTTCCTTCACACCCCACATAATATTTTATGTTTTTCTTATTTTTTAACTTTAAATTTTATTAAAATTTTGTATAGATATATTTCAACTTAAATTGTTTTAAAATTGTGTGATATATGTATATATTATATGTATTCATTATGTAAGTTGTTTAGATTTTATGTTATAAAATTAATAAATACAATTTTTGTCTCTTTATTTTTTAAAATCCATAATTTTGGTTTTTCTATTTTAAAATAAAGACATTTAGTTTCCATATTTTTCAAAATCCACAATTTTGGTTCCCCTATTTTAAAATAGAGACATTTAGTCCCCAATTTTATAAAATCTGTAATTTTGGTCCTTCTGTCAAACTGAAAGTGTTAACGGTTAAGAAATTAATATTGACTATGGCGTGGATATTAAACAAATAATTTTGTGCCGTGTCATTAAATTTAGGTCACATCAGGTTAATCTCTTATCGGTCAATGTTTTGAATTTGATGGAAGGACCCAAAATCAAGAATTTTATAAAATTGAAGGACTAAATGTCTCTATTTTAAAATAGAGGAACTAAAATTGTGGATTTTAAAAAATATAAGGACTAAATGTCTTTATTTTAAAATAGAAGGACAAAAATTAGGATTATAAAAAATAAAATGACCAAAATTGCATTTAAGTCATTTATATTTTTTGTTAATTTAAATTTTTAATATTTTATATATATATGGATTTTTAAGTTTTAACATGGTTGTTGAAATTTAAATTTAAAATTTTTAATATTCATATTTATTAAAAATAAATTTCAAAAACATAAAAATAAAGATGACAAAGAAAGAAAAGGATCTTCAAATAGCAAAAGTTATAAAATATAGCTCTTTCCTTCAACTGAATTACATTTCCATTTCATTGATTGAATATAGTATAATGGAAGCACAGTGTTTCATTGAGTGTAACGGAAATGTAATTCTGTTTCGTTGCAACCAGGTGAAAAAAAAAAGTAACAGAATCATGCTTTCGTTGAGTTAAGTTTTTTTCCCTGTATATTATAACGAAATCATGTTTCTATTGTGTATTTTTTTTACACCTTATTCATTGCAACGGAAACACGATTCCGTTGTACAAATGTACAAAAGAATCGTGTTTTCATTGTGTATTTTTTTTTACACCCTATTAATTGCAACAGAATCACGATTCTGTTATGTTATGTACAACGGAATTGAGATTCCGTTGTGTATTTTTTTTTGACACCCTATTCATTGCAACAGAATCATGATTTCGTTGTGTTATGTACAATAGAATCATGATTACGTTGTGTATTTTTTTTTACACCTTATTCATTGCAACGGAATCACGATTCCGTTGTGTAACGTGGAGGTGAAAAAAATGTAATAGAGGAATCCTGATTCTGCTATATATGTTGCACAATGGAATCATGATTCCATGAGAAAGGTAATTTTGAAATAAAAAAAAAAACCACCCATGTGGGTGATGAGAGTAGAAAAATATGGGGTGAGAATAGCAACTCCCAAGTTGAAACAGGACTCTAACTAAGCCAGAAATAAAGATTATCACCATGGAAAAAAAAAATGAGTCTATTTAAAGTCTATTTAAAGAAATGTGGAATTTCAGAAGAATAACAAATATAAATTTAGAGTTTAATTTCTATGTATCGTTGTGTAAAAAAAATTTACACAGTCAACCAATAAAAAAATATAATAGTATGACTTTTAAGATAATTATTATAAAAGTAAACAAACTTATTATACATGATAATTTCTTATTACATAACAATATGAAAAGTCTTTACAATATTAGCATATATATTATTTACTCATAAATAATTTCTTATAAAACAATTTTACACTGTCATTTAATCATAAATCACCATATATGATAAATTTATTGACTTTTACAATAGTTATCTTAAAAGTCATACCAACGATGATTTGTAATTAAATGATAGTATAAAATTATTTTATTATATCAATGCATGATCATTAAACTTTAAATATTTGTGGTGGGTGGTGGGAGGTTTATTAATTAATGGTCATGAAAAGTAAAATTCTCCTCCAAAAATAATAATGGTTCAAAATCTCAAAATTATAGAAGATAAGATTACTTAAATCTCTACAATTTATTTAATTAGGATTTTATTAAATATTTATATTCCTAAAATTAGAAATGCCACAAAATATTTTTATTGGTCTTAAGTTCTTAATTAAACCTTCATATCTCACGTAGGAAAAACTTCACACTATAATTATTAAAAAATTCAATTTAGTCATTAATTTTTAAAATTGATACAATATTACCCTTTCTATCCAATTATGAGAACTGATATTAACTTCTTATATGTATACCACAACAAAAAAATGACATTCGTTAGAAATTTAAACAATACTGACCAAAACAACAATATTACTTTAATTTTAAAAATTAAGTGATCAAATTGAAGTTTTTAATAATAGATGGACCAAATTTAATTAATTGAATAAACAGAGGCACTAAATTAATATTTAGCCTAAAATAAAACCAAATTAATATGATGACCTATTATATTGATTCGATATAAAAATTATATTCTTATTTAATCTAATTTTAGTTTTAATTATTCTAATGTCTAAATACTAAATACTATTACCTTCATTTTTTATTTTTCTTTTATGAAGAATACTTTTGTTCTTATTTATCTAGCATTAAAATTCTGAGCTAATATTAATTATTAATATTTTAATTATATTCTTATTAAAAGGAGAGGAAAATAATAATGTACAAAATTTTAAAATAATAAATGAGAAAAAAATGATATATTAAAAATTATAAATAAACATATTAATTTTATTTCATTAGTCAATATTCAATATTATAATCTTAAATTAGATAAAAAGAAATAACGAAAATAACTTAGAATTTTATAGATTGGCATGAACTTATTTTGGATTGCCATTTCAAACAGCGCTTGGGTCATGTCGGCACATCACGTGACAGCCCAACGTAGATTCTGCAACAAAACAAATAATAGAATTTATTAAAACCTAATTATTAAAGTTGAAAAGCGAAAAAAAAACAAAGTTGGATTCAAAATCCCCTGCAAAATTACAAACACAACAAACCACGACTTGACAACCTTCTTAAAATAGTTTATTCAAAATGAAAAAGCAAATCAATGATTAATTATTTTTTTTAAAAAAAGGAGCGTTTACATTTTAACACCGACCAATGAAAAACTCCTATGTGAACACATGAACGAAGACTTCTATTATTTATACACATTTTACATATGTTAGCAGAAAATAAATTATTAATTATAATATTCTACATATTCACTTTATTTTATTTTTATTTACATTATTCATAAGTAAAAATGTATTAATTTTTTAATTATTAACTTATTTTCTTATCTCAAAATTATAAATGAAATGCATAACATCTCGATTGATTATTGAACTAATAACCTATTTTACTTTATTATTAGCCTATAACTTACTCTATTATATATATATCATTAAAAAATTACATTTAAATGAAATTAATTTCACAACCAACCACACATGTATATTTTTCTCTTTAATTAAAAAAATATTAGAGAAGAGAAAATAAAAAAAAAAAAAGAGAGAAAAGTTACTTTTTGAAAACATTTTTTATTTTCTCTTTAATTCAATTTTCAATTTTTTTTTTCTAAAATAAATAGAGGATTGGTTTCATACTTTCTTAACGTAGCTGTCTTTGTAATTAACAAATATTTTTACATGTTTTAAATTTTAAAACTTGAAATTCAATTTAATTATTACATTATTGAATTCTAAATACTAACTCATAGAACATATTTTATTCCTTCACATAATATCAATCTTTTGTTTCATATGAATAAATAAGAACACAAATAGTATATACTTACTTTTAAACTCTTAACTAAAATTTCCAATTTACATTAATACCTATAATCCAACTGTAAACAAGATTATTTTTAATTTTTATATTATCAACACCAAAAGTAATGATTTAGCAAAAGCTGTAGGATCTTTTATTCGAGCCAACTTTCGGGAACAACGAAGAGAGACCCCAATTCAAAAGCGAAAAATCATAACGGACACGTGGCGAGCATTGATGAAGCGTGACCGTTTGTCTCTGAAACATCGCCGCCCCACCCAATCATTCCCTCCTCTCGCACGTGCCACCTTCCTCATCCGCGCCGGAAATCCCTCTCTCTCTCTCTCTCTCTCTCTTCTCAAACCCCACGCTCTCCAACACAGCTCATTCAACACCAAAAATCCCAAACCAAAAAGAAGAAAAGAAAAAAAAGAAAAACCCTAAAAATAAAACGTTAAAACTCAACTTTCCTTTTGCGTTTGTCGCAACGCAACGCAATTCCGCTCCAACCAAACGCTCCCCAAACCCCAAAATATAATCATACATACAAATACAATCCCTCCCCCGACTCCAGAACCTTCCATTCTCAAAAATGCGCTTCACTCTTTCAAAATCATTAACCTAACGTTCTTCTTTTTTTTTTTATTTAATTTAAAAATTTCTCGGTGTTTTTATTTTTGGTGTTTCGATGGGAGCGGTGACGTCGTCGATGGCGGCGAAGTTCGCGTTTTTTCCGCCGGATCCGCCGTCGTACACGGTGGCGGAGGAGGCGGAGGGGAGGGCGCGGATGGTGGAGGTGGCGACGAGGGAAAACGTCGACGTATTGAAGGTGAGAACGGAGAGAGGGAACAGCGTTGTGGCGATGTATATTAAGAATCCAACGGCGTCGTTGACTTTGCTTTACTCGCACGGAAACGCCGCTGATCTGGGTCAGATGTACGAGTTGTTCAGCGAACTCAGTTTCCACCTCCGAGTTAACCTCATGGGGTCAGTTTCTCGAATCTTCTTCTATTTTTTATTTATTTATTTTTGTAAATTTAGTACTTTATTTTTTATGTTTAAATAATTTATTTGTTATTTTTAAAATTCAGTGTTTGAAATTGAATTATTCAAATTGTTTCGTGTTGGGCTTTTTACTAAAATTAGCCAATAGACTGAATAGTTTCTTGAATAGCAAAATTAGGTCGTGGGAGATATAACATAGTCTTGTTATTTTTCCGGGAAATGGGAATTATCACGTGCGCTCTTGAAAGAGGCTTTTTGTTGATCGAATTAGACCTTTGATTAATGGTAGTAGACAAAATTATGTATTTTGGGGACCTAATTTTGTTCTTTAGGGATTAATATGATTGATATAATATCGCTCATAAAGGACTAAATTTAAATTTGTTTAAATTTTAGACTAGATAGTCATTAAAGATTTCCCCGTCCCTTTCATTCTAATTTAGAGAGGCTGAAATGTTGGTTTACTTGTTCTGATTGGAGACCTATGGCAATTTCTGAAAAATGTCTGTTTTTTTTCCCTCTCTGTAGTTATGATTATTCTGGATATGGGCAGTCGTCTGGGAAGGTATGTATATTTGTTTTTAGCATGTGTATTGCACTAGATAAATGTTTATTTTTGTATAATTATAATTCATAATAAATGAATATTTTTTTATATATAAAATTATAAATTATATCATAATTAAAATTTATAATAAACAATTTAAGTTGTGATGTAAGATTATTTTTAACTGTTGATCATTTCTTTTAAATAAGTAATGAAATTTAATTAAGAAATAGAGATAAAACAGTAGATTAAGAGGGATATGTTGTTAAAAAAAACAGAGTAGATTAAAAGGAGAGTATTTTTGTACAAAAAAAAAAAAAAAGTAGTTTGAGAGAATTTTTTTTGCTAGTTACAGCCTTACAGGAATAGTAAGTGTAATGTACATCCAGAGGAAATAATATTGAAAATATCAGAGTGAGGACTGAGGAGAGTAAGAGCATTATTCTCCAAGTTGTGCATTTGAATTTATAACATAGGAATATATTTTTTTGAGGTTGATTTACACAGTTTTAAAATACTATACCCCTTATTTACTTACATTATTTCATTTGAACTTGAAATAGTAACTGTAATATAAATGTATGTATATACTAATACTGAAATAGTAACTACAGTATAATTTAAATTTAATAGTAAGCATTTATTTGAATAAAGGCGATAAATTATTGTTTTGTCACAGATTTTCATGACTGTGTAATAAAATCTTGGGAATAATACACAAAATTTTGTCAGCTTTTACTTTTTCTCAAGTAACTTTAGAATTAAAACTTCATTCTATCCTCTAAAATTCTAAAATTAGTAATAGGATGTTCAAAATTAGTTGTTGGTGACCCTAAAGTTGGAATAAGATCAAAATTAGGAGACATATTCACAATTATTGATCACTTAAAGAGTTTCATATATATTGAAAAGGATTAAAGTGTAACTCATTCATCTCTTAGGGGAGGAGAGTATATTTAAAGGAAAAGGGAGGGAGAGTATAATTTAAGTATTTCTTAGGGGAGGAAAGATTAATTTATTCTAAATTTAATAAAGAAAAAAGGGGAAAAAAGAAGAAAGAAAATCAGGGGTATAGATCATTGTGAGGTTGCTTCATGCTATGGTAGCTTGAGTTTAACAATTTGATATTTTTCTTTTTGGACAGCCTAGTGAGCAGAACACTTATGCAGATATAGAAGCTGTTTATAAATGCCTGCAGGAGAAGTATGGGGCAAAAGAGGAAGACATTGTTCTGTATGGGCAATCTGTTGGTAGTGGACCCACTATAGATTTGGCTTCTCGTTTACCAAACCTTAGGGCTGTGATTCTCCACAGTCCAATCTTATCTGGCCTTCGTGTCATGTATCCCGTGAAGCGCACGTACTGGTTTGACATTTACAAGGTTGTACCTATATATGTCAATGCTAAATTGGTGAATCATAATCCATAATGTTCAATTTTCATCCATTTTAATATTAATGCTCTTCTTTTGATGCAGAACATTGATAAAATTCCCTTGGTGAATTGTCCAGTTCTGGTGATTCATGTGAGTATTCTCATTTCTGACAGCTGTTTCTTTTAGTTATAGTTATAGTTAGAAAGTAGATATACTATTGCATAGAGGCTGCAATATTGAAGTAATAATATGGTGTATTTTCTATAGTTGCTTGTTAAATATTTCTATAGTGAGATGGTTCTTTGTATTGCCTTTTATATTTTAGGGAACAGCTGATGATGTAGTGGATTGCTCCCATGGGAAGCAACTTTGGGAAAATTGTAAACAAAAGTATGAGCCCTTATGGATTAAAGGAGGAAATCACTGTGATTTGGAGCTTTACCCTCAATATATAAAGCACCTCAAGAAATTCATCACAGTCATTGAGAAGTCACCACATCAAAAAACTGGATCTGGACATCTTCCTGACCAACTGGACAAACCTAGGAACAGCATAGATTTTCGAGAGAAATCCAGACCCAGCATGGATCAAAGGGAGAATTTGAAGAGTATTGATCAGAACGAAAAGCCTAGTGCAAGCACAGACCATAAAGAGAAGTCAAGAGCCAGCATAGACAGAAGAGATAAATCAAGAAAGAGTATAGATCGCCCTGAGAAGTCATATAATGGAACAGATATACCCGAAAAAGCTAGAAATAGCATTGACCGGTGAGATACACACCATGTCCAATGTAGTGAGTTCAAATGATGCAGTAATGGTATTTTTTGACTTTATTTTTCTATTGTGGTTGCAGTTTTGGGGAGATGGTGAGATCGGTTGGATTGTGCAATATTGATTGTTTCAGGCCCACAGCGACTCATGCATAAAGAAGATGGTGGAGCGTATATGCAGAGCTTGTATTTTTCTCATTAATTATTTGATTGGTTGCCTTTGCCAAGGCCTGTGCCATGCCCTGGCCTTGGAATGAGGTAGCCTACCCAGGCCTTTAACTTTTATTTTTTCCCCAATATATATATGATTGGTTGGTGGGGTGTCTGGGGTTAGGTAAATGTTGCATTGTGCCTGATTTATTTTCTAAAGAAATAGATAGGAAAGTAATTTAACCATGTAGATCATGTACCACTAAAATCACCATCGAGTTCAAGTTAATAGTCTAACCTGTCTTTCTGGACATGCTAACATAGATGCCTTGAGTTTGATTCTTTTCTTGGGGTATGGACACGTATGAACATGTTAATTAGTAAACTCAATAGTCAATAGATGAACTGAGTAAACTAGCAGAAGGTACTCGTATTGCATCTATTTCGTAAAGTGATATGTGACAACTGACATGCAAGCTAAACTACGAGTTGTTGCTTTGCCTTTGGCGATAAGCACAATGAAGAGATTCAGGGTGAGAATAAGCTTGATAATTGTGTTTGGTGATTCAATCAGTACAACTAGTTGTTTCCAACAGAGCTTGTCCTATTAACCTGGCACCAGCTCTTGGATTAACCCTGTATTTCTAGTATTAAAAAGGAAACACAATAACGTTCTATTTATAAGCCTGATTTTCGAATGCCGTTGAGTTTTTATGGGTTTATAATCAGATTTAAATTTATAAGGTTGACCAAATTAAAAAAGGCTGGATAAAGAATAAATATAACACATCCTTACCTATTCTATGAGCACATTTAAATACATGTTCGGTAACTTCTATTCAACTTGCTTAGTGGAAGGTGACAAAAATTATACTTCATAGGATCTAATGGTGGCATTATAAAATATATAAAATATATATATTACATTTAAATGAATTATGTTTTTAGTAAAATTAATTAGGGAAAAGAACATTCAGCCTTCCTAAACTTTACTCCTTTTACAAATAGACATCATAAACTTTAATTTTGTCCAAATTGATCCTTAAACTTTATTTCTTTTACAAATAAACACCATAAACTTTAATTTTGTTTCAATCAATCCTTAAACTTTACCTCTTTTACATATAGACACCTAAATTTCAATTTCATCTCAATTAATTTTTAAAATATACTAACTTCATAAATAATTTTTTATATTAAATTAGAGTTAAATTACTAATAAAAAAAATCTCAACTAATTATTTGTTTAATCTTAACTATTTATTAGTTTTATTTTTTTAAATCACTTTTCCAAACATTTGTTTTATAAGCTAAATAATTCATTAATATAAGATTGCTTGTTATGAGCACAAGAGGTGTCCAAAATAAGACTCATTACAAGAGCAAGTTACTGAATAAAAAACATACAGTAAACTGAAGCTAACATTTACGTATTACAATACAATTTCACTCATAAATTTCTATACTCATTGTATAGCTATTAAATCCTCACCAAACTGCAAACGTGTGCCTCGGACCTTTCTCTGATTATTTTTCCAAACATTAAAACATAATAAAATTAAAAATTAAAAATCAAATAAAAACTTTTTTGATTAATGTTATTATTTCTCCTTTTTATATATCTTCTAAATTCATATTCTTTATTATATTTTAAATATTAAAAAATTAGTTGTAATAAAAAAATTAATAAATGATTAACATTTAAGATAAATAACTTGAAAAAAACTATTTGTAAAAAAGATAAATGTTAAAGAAAAATTAAAATGCAATTAAAGTTTAAGGTGTCTATTTACAAAAAAGTTAAAATTAAAGTATCAATCATAATAAATTTAAAGTTTATGGTGTCTATTTGCAAAAGAGACAAAGTTTAAGGATTAATTGAGACAAAATTAAAGTTTAGGGTGTCTATTTGCAAAAGAAGTAAAGTTTAAGGGGGCTTAATGCTCTTTTTCCAATTAATTATAATGTTTTTTTATATTTTAATAATTTTCTTTTATATATAAATCGTGTAAAAACAAAAATAGGACAATCAGTATGCCTTGTTACAATAAAAGGATTTTACTTACTTCAACCACTATTTTCTTTCATCATTATTTATTATACTCTCAACAAAATAAAAGCAATAAGTAATAATGTGCCAAAATGTTAATAGATGTCAATGTAAAACACAAAAACTTGCCGATTAAATTAAAGAAACGATATTTAAGAGTTTTAAACTTTTCTGTATTAAATACTCTTAATTATTATTTTTTCATTATAACATCATATGCAACCTTCTGTCAAAAAATAAATAAATCATATACAACCTAATAATTTTTATTCTTTTTTGAAAAAGGCAAATCATATACAACCTAATAATAAAAAATAAATCATATGCAACCTAATAATATGTGAAAAATAATTTAAAGAACGAGATAGCATACTGTATATTAAACATGTTAGCTGATTCTATGAAAGTATTCAAAAATTAAGTATACTAATTAGACTTAATTTTTAAAATTTATCAATCATACATATAAATAAAATAAAGCATATAATAGTAAAATCAAACTTTAATGACTTAATTATATATTGATGCAGAGATGATAAAAAAAATGAATATGACACAATGAAAATGTTATAGTTATTGACATTTTTATATCAACATTAAACATTTTGATATTTCCAAATTAGAAAAGCTAAAGGCTGGTTTAAGATAATTACGAGTTTTGGATTTTAAATACAAGTATCTTGATCTACACCAAGGTCATGAAGAAGACTACAACGATCTTGAAAGAGTTATGAATACTTTCATGGCTCAAGCACACAAGATGATGTTGTGACTCTAGCTATTGTTAACACGAGTCAAGTCAAGACCATTAGGCCGTAGCAAAGCCATTAGCAATCTCAGAATTTACAATGTGTGAACAATTGATGTGCCTCAAAGGTGATGGGACATGGGTTGAGGTAGGGTGATGTTTTGTCCCGTTCTTATTTTTAATGGCAACTTAGGGTTCAGTGTTACGAAGAATAAAGTAAAGGATTTGGAATTGTATACTGGTGTTCAGGTAGGGGACAACAACATCCACTTCACATTTACAATGTGTTGCTGATACACTTGTTTTTGGAGGGGCCAATTGGTAAAATATTTGGGCAATCAAGGCAATGTTTCAACTGTTTGAGATTGTATCTGATTTAAAGGTGAACTTTCATAAGAGTGTTTTGGTAGGGGTAAATGTAGAGGATACGTGGATGCTGGAAGCAGCTTTGACCCTAAAGTGTAAAGTTGGGAGTTTTCCGTTGAAGTATCAACATCTTTCTTTTGGAGGAAGGACAGTCCTTTTAAGGTCGGTATTGACAACTATACCAATTTTTTTTAAGGCTCCTGCTGGGGTCATATATAAGATTGAGTGAGGAGGTTAGAAAGGTTCATTGGGTGGCATGGGATATGGTGTGCAAAGAGCGGGAGGTAGGTGGGTTGGGGATTAAGAACTTGAAAATGTTCAATATAACTTTGTTGGGAAAGTGGCAGTGGCGAATGCTTATGAAAAAGGAGAGCCTATGGTACAAAGTATTGGTTGGTTTGTATGGGGAGTTAGATGAGAGGTTATGTAGTGATAGGAAGGGGGTCTCTTTGGTGGCAGGATTTGTGTTGTGTGGAGGATGGTGTAAAGGAAGGGTGTGGAGGATGGTTCTGGGGGTCAGTAGTGAGAGTTGTGGGGGATGGGAGAGAAACATCTTTTTGGAGGGATACTTAGATTGGGGAAAGGCCATTGAGGGATTATTTTAATAGGTTGTATAACATTGCTTGTGACAAAGTCACTAAAATGATGGATTTAGGAGGTTGGTTGAATGGATCATGGGAGTGGAATTGGTCATGGAGGCGAGAGTTATTCCAATGGGAAGTAGAATTGGTAAAATCGCTTTCACAAGTTGTGGGAAGTAATGGGTTGGTATAGTGAAGGCTGGACAGATGGAGATGGACAAAGGATACATTAGGAGTCTATATCGTTAACTTAACATATAAGTTACTCATGGATTGTAGAGGAAGAAATGGTAGAAATGGGGATATAGCTTGGATGAAGGTTGGGATTAAGGTGGTTCTTTTGAAGGTGTTTATGTTTGCATGGAAATTGATTAAGAACAAAATTGCTACAAAAGATAATTTATTGTGTAGGGGTATTTTGTCTAATGATGAGGGATGGTGTGTAGGGTGTCATAAGGAAGTGGAATAAACAAATCACCTGTTTCATGAGTGCTCATTTTTTTTTCACAAGTGTGGGTTGATTGTTTAAGATGGTTAGGATATCACATTGTGTTACATAATGAGGTGTTACCACAATGTCACCAATTTTTGGGATTGATAAGTTGTCTAGGCATTGACAGAAAAGGTTATGCAGATTAGGGATATTGTAGAATGTGTAAAAATTAAGTCTTGGAATTGGCTTAGAGTGAGGAAGAAAGGGTTTGTATACTCTATAGGCTTTTAGTTTTTAAATCCTTTAGCCTATATAGGTATCACTAGATAGCATACACAAGGAGGATGTATGGGGAGTGATGAATGGGAATTTGGAGAAATTATGATTAGGTCTTAGGGTAAGGAGAGACAAATGAAGATTCTAAAAACAAAGGCTTAATAATCCGATTTGTGAGAGACGCCATTGCTGTTGGGGTTTTTAGGGTTGTTAGAGTTAAGAATTGTGTGAAGTTGGAAGCCATAAAGCATGATATAAATGTCATGGGTATTTTGCATGATGCGGTGGTTGGTGGAAGCTTATTATTTGTGACTTTGAGGCAACAGTTTCTATGCACCAGTATGGCATAATTTGCAATGTTGCATAATTGGTAGGTTCTCAGTAGCTAAGGGGTGCATGCGTAAAGTATTTAGCTACTATATGTTGGATTGCAGGGAACATGTGGTGAAAAGAGATGTGAATAGGCATTGAGCAGCATGCGTTGTTTTGCTACATGGATGTTGAATTATTATAGCATTATTCGAATGGCTAATCAATGGATATCTCATAATTATTCTTCATGGTTTTTGGTGTTGGTTATTTTTTAAATGTATCCAATTTCAACTAGAATGACTCTCCTTGTATGTACTTTCTAGTTAGTTTATTACATTTTTTGTGTTATAACCAATTTTATTAATAATAAACTTGTTGTTTTGCCTTTTAAAAAAATACAAGTTTAACACAATGAATTTGACTAAATTGGAGTTAAAATGTTTTTAATTCAATTTTAAAACACTTATATTAGTTTTCAAACAATTTTTTTTTATAATAATGTTAGCTTTATAAGTGGCTCATTTTTTTTATTTCCTTCAATTTTTTTATTTGTTATTCTACCTTGAATATCCTCGTCTCCTTTTACCACCTTTTTCAACTTTTAACCTACTAAAGTCGGTCGCATGAGACTATAAGTAATTTGCATGAAATTTTAAATTTAAATCACAGTGTGATAATTGTACACCTTCTTCAACTTTTAGTATTTATTAGTTAAATTGGGTGATGAAACTAATTACAGTTGAGTCATCATAAAATATTAACCTTATAATAAGAAAAAATAAAAAATAAAAAGTGTAGCTATAAGTGTTGGGAAAACACACACCCCTTCACGCACAAACAATGATGAGAGAACACACCATAAAATAAAAGTGCAACACCATAAGTTTCCTAACAATTAAGGTGGGATAACTTTAACATAAATGGGAAAACAAAAAGAATATTATTCCTACATTTTATTTTTATATTTTCACTTCACACAACACATCTTATTATACCAAAAAATTGAAGAAAAACTCTTGTTTTTTTTTATTATTTGAAAAACTTATGTTTTTAATTTCTTTTGTTTGAATTTAAACGGAGGCTAGCGTTTCACAACTAATCAAGTCTTGCATCATGCCAAAGGTTTGTGAGCCGTCCATATCTAAGTATTAAAAATCTCAAGGTTGGCATTTTTTTAGGCTAAATGACCATTTTGGTCCTTTATCTTATTTATTTTATTCAAAATGATCTTTTATCTTTTAAAAAGTCACTTTAGTCCTTTATCTTATTTAAAAGGTTCAAAATGGTTCTTTATCTTTTAAAAAGTTCACTTTGGTACCTTATCTTATTTAAAAGGTTTAAAATGATCCTTCAACTATTAAAATATATTCAACTTTGTCCTTCGAATAACACTCAAATAAAGGACCATTTTGAATATATTTAAATAGTTGAAGGACCATTTTGAATATTTTAAATAAGATAAAGGACCAAAGTGAACTTTTTAAAAGATAAAAGACCATTTTGAACAAAATAATAAAGGACCAAAATGAACTTTTTAAAAGATAAATGACCAAAGTGAACAAAATAAATAAGATAAATGACAAAAATGGTCATTTAGCCTTTTTTTTTTAATAGTCTGGACATATTTTATTATGTGTAATGGATTTATTTTTCCATAATAATACATTACATGTGAAAAAGACAAAGCACTGTTCCCCTTTAAAATAACACCTATATGGACCCCCTTTCCCTTTGTCGCAGTCAGAGGTTCCTTATTGCCTTTTCCTATTTCTTCCCTAGCAACATCAATTCGGTCGACACCCGTTGTTTATGGTTGATGCATAAGTGGGTGGGTTTATGTGGTTGGCGATTCATTGTGGTTGATGCTGGTGAGGCATAAGTTTCAACCATTCCATTCTGTTCTTGAAATTCTCAAGGGACTTAACTTTGCTTTTGCCATTAAAAAGATTGTGGATAGTCATTATAAACACAAACAACAATGTGTTGCACAATGTGCTACTCTTGTTGGAACCAAAATTAATCCTAGATGAAAACGATAATCTATAAACCCAAAGTCAATCATGTCAATCATTAAGAAATTGAAGCGGAAGCATAACTGAATTCATGACGACCAAGTGGTCTTTACAAACGTGAAAGACACCAAACCTTACAAATCATCGAAAGCAATTATTTCAATATCAAATCGAAACTTCACAAATGCAGCGCATACTCCAGCAAATTGCTGAAACAATTTATAAAACAAATAAATTGGAACGAAGAGATAAACAAAAAGTGCGATCACAAATCATGATATTATAAATCATGTAAACTAGAATATGCGAGGAAAATAAATTGAAATCATACGAATAAGACTTAATTTCTATAAAAGAAATCCTCTTAATGATCAAACATGATCGCCTCTAATGCTAGTTGGAACCAAAACTAATCCTAGATGAAAACCCAAAGTCAATCATGTTAATCATTAAGAAATTAAAGCGGAAGTGTACCTGAATTCATGAAGACTAAGTGCTCTTTAGAGTTGTGCGATTTGACCTTTCAGATCAACATGTACTCTCTTGAGAGAACCTATTAGCTTTCTCTCTGCCTCTATCTGATGATGGGATGTCAAAAAAGATAAGAATGATAATGATACGTGTGACATGGGGATCACAACCTATTTAATAGACAACTATAGGAATATCTTTTGAATATTTCTTTCTTAGCCCATCATAAAAATAAAATTATCATATTGTCTCTACACATTAAAGACCCATACTCTATTAGATACATTAGAGCCCAAATTATCCAAACCTTGTTAGATCACTTTTAATTGGGCTTAACCTTTAGTGACAGTCCACAATTCATAATTATTTACATGTATAAGGCGATTAAGGATTCAACAACTCTTTCTACCACCTAATGCAATTGATGCAAACAAGATGACAAACTGGCTTCCAAAGTGTACACTACTACCTCAGTCTCAAATACTTTCCTTTGTCAATCATCTTTTAAACCACCCTATTATGCTTTCTAGCTCCTGTTCATTGACACAACTCATGGACCTTCGACGGTGTCAAACACTACTTCAAGTCGATTAAACCCCTATGAGTACTACAGCCAACACAGCAAAACAACGTTAGCTAGACCCACTTGCTTATGCTTATTCGAAATCGGCTTCAAGCACAATGAATCTCCAACCATAAACAACCAGTGTCGACCAAATTGATGTTACTGGGAAAGAAATTGGAAAGGGTAATGAGGAACCTCTGATAATGACAAAGGGAAAGAGAATCTACGTGGGTGTTGTAACATCCTCATTTTATTAATTGTACGCATTTATATATGTATATTATTAACATTTATGCACTATATTTTATAGAAACCTTATGTACATATTCTCTTAATGAAATTAATACAGTTCTACTCAGAAGAATTTTCTGAATTTCCAAATGTCTTTATTTTTGCCGAAATTAATAGTTGACTGGACTGCTATGTCAGACAGCTGTCCAGGATAAATTTTCAAGTATAGAATTTTGAACTCATTTATAACTTAAAAGAAAGGTAATAGAATATAGATTAAAAATATATACAGATAAAGAATTAAAATGCTTATTCAGAATTGTTAGGATTTTTTGAAAGTTAGAACTTTGAGGAATTATTACGGTAAAATTCTAAGACAGAAAATTTAGAGAAAATTCATAGGATATCTATAGAATTATCTAATAATTGTAATATACTTAGAATAATTATTAAAAATGTTTAACCAAGAAAATTTTAATTTAGAACCTTAACCAATCAAAAAGTGACAACTTAGGCTTTTCTAAGATCACTAAATTAAGCTAATTAGGCTTGGATTAAGAGATAAGTAAGACACTACCCCAAGGTTTTTGATAGTGAGGAATCCAATGGTGATGTTATTTTCTTCAAATTCTAATCACATTGTAAAATAATTAGCAGCCCTAATTACCTTCTAGAAATTTCTACAAAGTTCTTGAAATGTTGACTTTTGGGGTAGGCAAGTGACTTGGAACTCCTTTGGCTGTCCAAGTGGATGGGAAAGCTTGGAGAACTGATCTCCCTTGGCCAATAGGGGCTGCTGGACGTGCAGGAGCTGCTGGATGTGAAGGAAACATCCAATTTGGTTAATTCCTTGTTTAATGAAGCAAATAACTTAAGTAAAAGGCAAAAAGTCACAAAAGCTAATATTTTCTCCAAAACAGAACCGTGGGTTCCCTTCTACAGCAGCTGCAGTTCCATTTTTCTTTTCATCTTAACTTCATCATTTCATCCCAAATTAAGAAACCCAACCATCCAAACTTCCAAAACCCTAAGCTAATTCGGCTAGTAGAGAAAGAATTGGAAGAAATCTCAAAAATTCCTACAAGACCAAGGAGTGAGGGAGAAAGGAATTCAAGGCTTTTTCTTCAATTAAAGAGTTTAAGGTAAGGATCTAGGCATTTAATTTCAATTAGAACCCTTGGAATTAGAAGAAAACATGTTGTAGGCTTAGATTAAAATTTTGACCTAGAATCATGAAAACTTGAAATTGATTTAGGGGTTTTGTGTTTTTGATGCTTGTGATTGTAATTCATGGATTGGAATGATGTTTGATTGAATTTTTGATGTGTTGTGATGGTTGAAATTTGGTTTGTTGAATTTTGATTGAATTTGTGATTTGGTTGATTTTTGGTTGGAATTGGAAGTTGTTGCTTTGGAAAACATGTTGGAAATGGTGTGTATACCATTCGGCCAGCCCTAAATGCAAGGGATATTATGTGGAAATTTTTGTAAAATCAAGGGCAAAATGGTCATTTTACATGTAGGGACAAAATGGGAATTTTTGAAAAAGAGCAAGGGTAATTTGGTCATTTCAAAATTTAGGACATAGATGGAATTTTAGAAAAGATTAAGGGTAGTTTAGTAACTTTACCTAATAGTGAATTTTTATAATTTTTATGTGATTGCTTAATATTAATTATTTGTTTATTAGCATCATTGTCATATTGCATAAGCTTGAGTTCTTGGAAAATACAAAGATTTCAAATGAGAACTGAGTATTTATGGGGGAATTGATTTCCAGGACTGTGTTGACTGACCGGACTGCGGTAGTCATGTATTTGAAAATATGATTGAGATTATGAAAAGAGAACTGTGTTGACTGACCGGACTGCGGTAGTCATGTATTTGAAAATATGATTGAGATTATGAACAGAGAACTGTGTTGACTGACCGGACTGCGGTAGTCATGTATTTGAAAAGATGATTGAGATTGTGAACAGAGAATATGATAGTCCTGAGAAATGGGAGAGCAGAGTAAGTTAGACAGGACTGTATAGTCTGTGATTATATAGTCTGTGGGGTGAGGGATGTTGGCAATTCCACATGTGGCTGTAATCTGGACAGAGATGCTGCCGTGGTGGCCTTCCGGGTATCCTGATCTCCTAATTCTGTTTAGTTTATTCGTGTTTAGTAGGGGCTGATAGCTGAATTGCAGTACGTAATGGTAGGCCAGTTACTTACTAAACACTCAAAGGGGAAGTCTCCATGGAGCATGGTCAAAATGAATTTGAGTCAAAAACTGCATTGCATAAATCATACTGCATTTAATTATGTGTGTAACTAATTAAATTGTTATGATATGTATTTGTTTGAAATTGTTTTAATTCTATGAGAAATTAAATGCCTGATCCGGTAATGCTGTCCCCAGATTTTAGGGGAGTGTGATTGCAGGTATTTGGAAGATTAATTAGAAGTTACAGATGCAGACATGGTCCAGAGCTATAGGATGGGGACTATTTTGGGTAGACAATAATGTTGTAGTAGTTAGAATTATTTTGTAGCAGTGTTTATATAAATTTTAATGATGTAAATTACAGAACATATTTTGGATTGTAATAGAACATATCAGAACTTTGAAATAAATATATAAAATAAATTAAATAGTTAAATTATGTTTTATATGAAAGGGGGGTTACAGGTGTTATTTAAAGTGGAGCAATTCTTTGCCTTTTCCACGTGTATTATTATGAAAAAACAAATCCATTACACATTATAGAATATATCCAGGCTATTGAAAAATATCAACTGTTGGATTTTTAATATTTAGATCTGGACGCCTCACAAACCTGTGCCATAGTGCAAGACTCGATTAGTTGTAATATGCTAGCTTCCATCTTGAATTTAATTGTTTTAAACTATTATGATAAAGTTTTTTGGTCTATTTATTATTTTATATTAGTTTCGTTTATACATTGATGAAAAAAAAATGAATAAAAAAGCAGTATAATTTTAAATAACGCTTTATTGTATTGAAAAAAAAAAAAAACTTTATAGAGAGATAAAAGATAGTTTAGATAGTGTTTCACGGATGAAAAAGTGATACATTTCAAAATCAAAAGGAGCAACAACGACAATAAATTCTAGAGGGATTAAAATCCAACTTTATATATTTTACACGAAAAAAAAAGTATTTTACCGATTTGTTTTAGAGTTTATTAATTTACGTTTTTATTCTTCTTACCTCTCGCCTCGCCGCTGTGTCTCCTCGTGACTCTCTGCGACGCATCTGCAGCGTCTTCCTCCGAGGCTTGTTAAAGTAAGCCCTTCTTCCTTTCCTTTTCTCACACTTACTCTTCAATGTTGCTCTTTCTTTCTATCACCTCTTCTCTGAACAACAATACCCTTCGCCACAACAAAATCAAGAACGAAGTGCAGTATTATTATGTATTTTCAATTTCTCATCCATTTGCTTCTTCAGAGTCTCTCTCTGTTTTCAACTTGGTGTCGCAGTGAGAGAGTTTAAGTTTTTTCTAACCCTTTGGTGGTCTTTTTTCCTTCTTCCAAATTCGCGTTTATTCGTTAAGAATTTTGATGAGGTTATGTTTTGCACGCCAACTGTTTGACGAAATTAGATACATGCATGTCTCGGAATCGTGTTTTCTGTATGCGGGGTTGTTACTTATTAGGCTGAATATCTGAAATTCTAGTTCCTGCTTGTCGTGGACTTTGCTCAAGTGTTAATATTTTGATGAGTTATAACTTGCAAGCATTAGCGGTTGAATGAATCTGTTGTGAGAGGGTTGGATTTCAGGGTATGTTAGAGTAGAATTGTTAGATTATTTTAATCTAAGATTAGCTCATGAAATTATGGAATGGCTTTAACGAAAAGATGTCTAACGTGATTGTGTTAGACTTAAAATTGTATTAAAGTCATTGGGGGTTATTTTAGATTTATTAAAATTAATTTCCTCTCTTCTCACTCCGGAAAAGGGTAATTTGGCTATTAAATAGGTAAAAGGGTGAATTTGAAAAGGGAGGTTACAAAGAGGTTGTCTGATTTATATGCTAACAATAATTTGTGGAAAAATTCTGTTTTGGTTGAACTAGGAATGTCGGATCTGCAAGTGTGTGTTGGGTAGAGCTCCAAACAATCTCGCGGTGCTTTGAGGGTGAGTGTGGGTGGTCTAGCGATGGTGGGGACACATGCGAGTTAAATGATGTTTAAGTGCGTAATGGTTCTATTAGAGTTTCAGTACTTGAGTGGAGAAAACGTACCTGAGGGGGGTGCTTGTATTGTGTGTTTATTTATAGGAGGAGTGCTGGGACGTCTTCCAAGCACATCAGCAATCTCCTTACTGTTTTCTGGAGACAGAGTGGTTGCCCATACTATGTCACGAAGTGATTCCAGGAAATATGGTGAGAATTTTGTTCCTAAGGGAGGAAGTGTCAGTTGCTTGTCATGTAGGTTGGTTGGCCAACTTCTGCCTTGCAAGGCGGATCTTGGTCATCTAGGATGAAATACGGGGTGGTGAACTGAGGTGTGTGTTTAGTGGATTGGCCTGGATTGATGCTGGGTTGTTGGTTGCTCATTGGGCCTGAGACTGGTCCGAAACAAATTCTATTTTTCGTCTTTCATGCTTTGGGTATTTGATGGAATAATAATTATCTAAACACTTATATTTATCGTCATGCCAATTCTTGGATTGAATATGACAATATCTACACATCTGCATGTTCAGGACCTTGCTCAAAATTGTGGCGTGTAGGACCTTTTTGGTTGTCCTGTACGTGGAGTGTGGACCAAAGAGTATGCAAATAGAGGATTTTTTAAAACTTTGCATTGGAAAGGGTTAGACCTGAAATTCAAAATGTATCATGGTTTGGTTTTATAGAGTAAGCTTAATATTAAAATACTACTTCAGTCTATAGATCCTCACATGTCATGGTTTCTACTTGAATTCAAATGCTCAAACTGAATAGTTTCAAATGCTTAAACTTGAGTCAGATTTCTTATCTGTGGGTCATTGCTTGTGCTCCATCATTTTAACATATATTTGACTGCTCTCTTTGAATGCCTATCTTAAAACTTATGGAAGGAATCTTAGGACCTGTTTAGATAAACTTCTCTATAAGCACTTATAAGAGAATAAAATAAGAAGAAAAAATGAAATAAGCTTCTTGAAATGCTAAAGTTAGCTTATGCATAAGTTAAAAATTAGTTCTTGGAGAAGCTAATATGAGAGAACTTCTACAAATTAGCTTATGCATACGCTAATTTTAGCTTATGAAGAAACTTGTTTCATTTTTCTTCTTATTCCTATAAGTGCTTAAGGAAAAGTTTATCCAAACACGCTCTTAGTATTGAAAAAGAGATTAATTGAGAAAGAAATCAGAGTAGTCGCTTTCAGCTCCATTTGAAACCCTCCCATAGCATTATAGCAATTCCATATGACATCTCTGCTGTATGTGTGGATCTGATTCTTAGTGGTTATGATATGAACCTTGGGAGAACCACACCACAAAAACTAGCTGTTGTAGTTGGAGACCCCAAGGCCTTATAAACTTCACACTAGATTCCCATACTTGAATGTGGTACACAAGTCTCATACCTTGCAATTGGATCCTATCAGGTTACAATAAATGTAGAGGAGGATAAGTGTTGGGGTATTGAATGATTCTGACTGGTTAGTTTAGTTTTCGTTTTTCTTAAAACTTTGTGCCAAGTAAACAAAAATCCAAATTTTGATTATTTAATAAGGAATATCCTTTTTTATCATTATTCTTTCGTCAGTCACCACCCCACTGCGATTCCGGTTGCGACATTGTTGCATTTTAATATTCGCTAAACTTCATGATTTCATAAACAGAAAAAAAGTATTTCTTATTTCTCTTGCAAACTTTCTGATGCTTAAAATTCAGGTGAGAAAAATAAAAGAGGGAAAAAGAAGTTGATAGTAGCAGAATGGTGGTCTCCAGTACAAATCCCCACAATAAGGAGATAGCCATCAGGAGGAGGATTGCTAGCATGTAATTTTTTTATTCTTATTTTTTTTTTCTTATCACATTTGTATCTTCCTTGCTTGCTTCATATGACATGGGGAGTAATAGATGCTGCATCATATTTAGAGTTCTTAATTGAATAGATATACTAAATATATGGTTTTATCATTACTTTGGAGGTCTTTATTATATTACAATCATTTTGTAGAATAGAAATAAGTATCATGGTCATGGCACTATATTCAACATTTCATGTTAAATCAAATTCATTCAATTTTCTAATTCTGCTAATTGTAAATTTATAGATTTAATAAACGTGAAGATGATTTCCCATCTTTGAAAGAATACAATGATTACTTGGAGGAAGTAGAGGACATGAGTAAGCTTCAATTATCTTGTTTACAGCTGTTTCACTTGATAATTTTTGCTTTCTTTTGATGATTTCCCCCCGTTTTCCCCTTTGCAGCATTTAATTTGATTGAAGGAATAGATGTTGCTGCTATTGAAGCAAAAATTGCTCAATACCAGGAAGAAAATGCAGAACAAATAATGATTAATCGAGCTCGAAAGGTACATCTGAGAATGGACTTTTCATTGATGGTCATGACCTTTATGTCTCAGTAATTTGTAGAATCTTGTAAATCTTTTTCGGGATATCTCCCCTTAATCATAAAGAGTGAAATTTAAGTTTGTTATGCAACTGTAAATTTCCTGCCATACTTTTTAATGTATTGTTATGCTGATATTAATTGAACAGGCAGAAGAATTAGCTGCAGCTCTGGCAGCAAGTAAGGGACAACCTGCACAAACTGATAATGATGCGGTGAGCATTAGATTCCTGATTTCATAAATTGATTATCATTACTTTTTGGCACAGTATTAAAACTATTGAGATTGGACTGTTATTTGACATTGAGTGTATTTATTTGGTTTTATCATGTTACTTCCTCTATTAACATATATATCTTACCTGCACACATCGATTATTGATACAATACAACTACTACCTCTGTTTCATGCGTGGAAAATGTTGTTTTTTTTCCTTAAATCAGCATTTGGTGGTCTTCTGATCTACATTGATAGGAAAAAATGTAAATCCTCGAACCCCCAATTAAATTAATAAATCCCAATCAGATTCTTTTAAAAAAGAAAGCACTTGTGGTTCTTAAGAAGAACCGAAAATGCGCCAATATTATCACATAACAAGCTCTAGGACATTGAATGGTTGATGTCATGGTACATATGAGGAGGATTTTGCAGCAGATGGGATGCTTGAAAGAAATGATCCGACTAAGGTTGCCTTGTGTCTATGCAGCAACTGTGAAAATTTGAATTCATTGTATAAGGAATTATATCACTGATTGGGGTCTAGAAGGTCCTGCTTGGAATTGCTCTTGTACTTTTCGTTTCTCTTTATGAAAATGAAACTTGGATCAGAAGACAGGACGCAAATGCAATTATGCACTTGAGTGTGTGTATTCTTGTTAAGTTGTGTATAATCATAATTTATGTGGTTGATGTGGTTTGCTACCAGTTTTGTGATATCCGATGTGAGAATTTTAGTGAGACTTTTATAACTATTATGGTTAAAATTTTAATCCTTGATGCCTTTAATATCAAGAAAACTTTTGCTTGAAGACTAGTTCTTTCTTTTGGCAGGTGTTTATTTTGGTTGGTATTTAACTATGTATGAATTAGCCAATACCATCTGCATGTTAAGGGGTTTTCTGTGTTATGTTCAAATATCTAGTTTGTGCTACGTAGTCATTGAGCACATTTGCAAAATATAATAATATAAATATATGCAAGATTAACTTTCTCTATGCTCTTGATGCAGGCTGCAAACCAAAACACTCAAGCAGGATTTGGTGCTGTTCCTCAGGGACAATATGCACCTACATTTGCAGGAGGACAGCCAAGGCCCACAGGCATGGCTCCACAACCTTTGCCGCTCGGAGGGGGCGACATGCTGGGCTTTGCTGGTGAAGATGAGGAAACAAAGAGGCTACGAGCTGAGAGGGCTGGAGGATGGAGTGGAGAAATTAGTAGGAAACGGGCACTTGAAGAAGCCTTTGGAAGCATCTGGGTTTGTTGAGACAATAATATTCATGCAAGGCCCGGACATGCTTATTTAAAATGGTGTTTAGATAATTTCTAAATCCTAAGGGCATGCAAATTCCAGTGTCAGAAGCTATTTTAGCATGGATAGTCCGATGTAAATGGTGTAGAATGTAAGATTTGTTGCATTTTTGTTCTGTCAACAATATTGAATTTTATTGTGAGGGGCTTTGGCTCATATTTTCTTTTAAAATTATTCTCTCTTTCTCCCTTTTCTTTGAAGATGTTATTTTTCAAGAAAGAATTTAATTTGAAATGAAGAATTTGGGAAAAACATTTTTTTTTGCCATAGTTTACAAATTGAATATTTGAATAATTGATTTTTTTGATGCATCAAGAAGCTTATGTAGGAAAGGAGTTAAAATGATTTTACATGGATAAATCATATTTTCTGCTAATTGTTTATAAGCAAAAATATGATTACAATGAGATGAAATTCAAGATTTATTTCATAGTTTTCTAACTTCTTACTATTTTATTTTATTGTTTGCTGATTTTTTTCTTTAATTATTATTTATTATTAATAACTTTCTTAAAAAAATTGAAAAAGTAATTATTTACTTTGAAGAATATTATTCCAAACAAGTATCCAAGTTTACGTCTTGTCCTTCCAATCCAATGTTCAAATTCCAAAGTTATTCACTACATTTTTTTATAAGAAGCATCTTCATTTGCAGATAGAAGGGAAAAATTAAAAGAATGGTGACAAATGAAAATGGTACAAAACTATAATTACACAATGATCAAGATAATATAAGAGAAACATTACTTCAAGCAAATGAAATTAATGAAATGGGCACTTATGTTTTTATTGAGACTGTGATTGACATTAGCAGGTCGCATTTTTTTTTTTAATTTTAGTAGAGACAATTGTATTAATATTTTTTTCGTAATGACAATAAATAAAAATCACAGACAATCACTAAAAATGAGGGCATTTATCTTTTGAATCCAGCTTTTACATGAATACTTATATGTTGCGGTATCAAAATTACTAATCGTAGTGGTATGAAGATGCTAAAAGTTATGTCAAAATAAGATGCTAATAAGTGGCAATGATTAAAATATTTGAAACATTACTTCAAATATGATCTATAAAGAAGTTTTAAAGAATCTAAGTTGAGTATGCTACTTATTTATCTATTCTATTTTTTTTTTAATTTTAATATATGCCAATTTTTATATATCTACTATATTTTTATTTTTGTTTTTGTAGAAACTTGAAACTTTATATTTAGTTTTTTGGTATGATTTTATTGATATTATTTTATAATTTTTTATATAAACAGTAATAAATAATATCACTAACAATCATAAAAAAAATCAATTATATTTACATAATTTTTTATTGCAATACAGTAGTGTCTGCATCATTTTATGTCTATATCTTTTATTAACACTATTGTCCATTCTTATGCAACTTTTTATTTCAAAAACTTTTTTTTATCAAAATATATTGTATATTTTTTTGTTGTTTTTTTACCATAACATTCTGCTTATATAAATTTCAATTTAACCAACTTTTATAAATGACTACCATGCAACACTCACGCTAGTTATTAATTAATTGATTAATTAATATCGTAAGAAAATACTAATAATTAAAAAACACACAATAAATTCTTGAGTAAATTGCACAGATCTTCCTTGAGATTTGTCTTTATTACACCTGACATCTCTCCATTTTGGAATCTTACAGAAAATCTCATAATTTTTTTACTTTCATTTCATCGATCATCCTCTTAAGTATAAATCATTATACCGACCTCCATCTTAGGTTTGAAAAATATTACACTTACCTCCTTAGAAATGCTTAAAGTAATATAAAAAAATAGAGAGATATAAAGTATAATAAAAACAGATTTCAGGAGGTAATTTAATCTAAATTCTTAAATCATCACTAAATAACGACACATTAAAAACTCGTCAAAAAAATAAAAAATAAAATAACGACACGTTAAAACGATAATTAAAATGAATAAAAAGAAAATTTGCCAAGAGATCGATCAAAAGGGGATGGAGGAGAAACCCGCATAACCTACATAGGTTGCCCCAATATCAGTATGCTTCCAATTGCACTGCACTCATCCCATGAGAATTAAGCATTCCGATTCGGTGAGTTACACCCCTTTTCCTTGCATTGCACACTATAATCAATTTCCGCTTTTGGTGAGAGTGATTGAAATGAATTTTGGTTTCTACATTCATTTCTCAGATCCCCGTGTTAATGCATGAATTTCCACTTAGCTTAATGAATTGGGTTGGAAGGGAAGCCTGTGATTCAGTGATTGGATTGAATTGGAATACAACATTTTCTTTTCATCTTGAGTTACTTGTTTTCATTTCTGATTGCTGGCCATGTAGGTTTTAATATTAATTGCTTGTTTTTCTTCTTAAGTTTTCTGTTTCATGAAAAAAGAAAAAAGTAGTAAAGTGAGGGACCCCAAATAACAGTAATTTATAATACACTTGTTAGTGTTAAGTTAATCAGTCGGGCTCAAAGAAAGTTTTGATTTTTTCTAACGAATTTTTTAATGGGTCAATCTGGGTTTTGTTCCATTTGCTCTAGAAACTCTGCCAAGGGAATAAATAAGATGATTTTGATTATTAGAGAAAGATGTATTTTTTTTAGGGTTTGTGCTGTTTAGCTATTTTGGATTCAGTACTTGGATTTGTTATTGTCATAGTCTGAAATCTCTGCCAAAGTTGTCGCACAAGGCAAGTGTACTATCTTAGTGAATTTAAAACCTGTAGCATTATCACAATTCCAAAGAGTAAGGTTCATGAGCTCTATGAAGTATGAACATCTCATATTGATATTGATTATTGTAAGGCTATATAAAAGATATGGGAGGGTGGCAGTTGTTATCGATTTTGTGGTATGATTTAATTGTTGATGGTACTTGCACTCACCTTCCCTTGTTGAGGTATCTTTTAGCTATGCTTGATTTGCTTCCGTAGTATCTTAATATAATCACTAAATCATCTCATGAACAGAGAAATTATTTCTTGTATTGTGAATTGTGACTTTTTGAATGATGCTTAAATTTAAGATGAGAAAAATGAGGGGACACTGGATAATTTTTGGAAGCTGAATGGTGGTCTTTGGTACAATCCCCGCAATATGGAGACTTCTCAACTTCTCATAACCAATTTATGAGAAGACTGAGTTAGTGTTTGATTTCTGAGCTTGCAATTACATTGGGTTGTTGTTTTTAAATGACTGCAGTTTGGACCTGAAAAACAACACCTGGTTTGATTGTCACCGTGGGTTGCACAGTTATTACTACGCTTCTCTTGTCAATTGGTCAAATATATGCTCTACTATGGATAATATGAAGAAAGATGAACCCCAAGATCGGAAGCAAGATGAACTTGCTGAATCGCTTGATGATCTATTCAGTAGCGTTTCCACCATGATCAAATCAGAGCTTCAGGTGAAACCCCAAATTCTTTCTTCCTTCCCTCTTTGAAATCCTAATTCTCATTTGTTCAAGGAACACTTGGTGAATTGAAATGTGGCATTGTTTGGAAAGTCCATTGTGATTTTTTATTTATTTATTTTGTTACAATATGACGAGTTTTTGTGTTAGGGGACAAATAATCACCTAGAGCTGTTGGAGAAGATGAATGTAAGGGTGGCAGAAGAGTACAAAGGGTTTGGTGACTTGGCTTCAGGGTTGAGGGTTTTTGTGGAGCAGTTGAAATGCAAGAGTGGTAGCTTTAATGAATATGTTGAGCAGATTGATAACATAGAGAAGCAGGTGACTGAATTTGAAGTTGTGGTCCCTATGCTTGATAAATACGTGGCTTTGTTGGAATCAAGAGTTCAATCCGTGTACCAAACCAAAATCCATCTTCCTAATCAACAATAATGTACAAATTTTGCTTTTCATGATAAACATTTACCTTGTTTCCTAGTCTTAAGGGAATGAATTGCTAGATTTACAATCTTGATTGATCTATATAGATGGAAACTCGAAAATACACATTGCATCACTTGTCTAATCTTCCATGACTTCTTATAATGGTTAATCTTACATGTCTGGCTTCATCCATTTTTTATTCCTCTGATTAATGTTATTGTTATGTATGGGCAATTCTGATTAATGTCAACCTTCATACTGCTAGGGACGTTTAAAAATAGGCTTAATTGCAAATTTTACTCTTAACTTTTTAATTTTTGACGGATTTTATCCCTAACAAATTAATTTAGCACATTTTACTCCCAATTTTTTTAAAAAGTTACAAATTTTATCCTCCACAGCTTTGATGACGTGACATGTTAAATAGTTGTACTTTTTATCCCTAACTTTTTATTTTTTGGCAAATTTTATTCCTAACCTTTTCATTTTTGACAAATTTTATCCCTAACTTTTTACTTTTTGGTGAATTTTACCTCCATTTTTATGCTTATGTCAGCATGTCACGTCATCAAAATTGTAGAGGGTAAAATTTGCAACTTTTTAAAAAAGTTGGGGGTAAAATGCGCCAAATTAATTTGTTAGGGATAAAATTTGTCAAAAATTAAAAAGTTAGGGGTAAAAATTGTAATTAAGCTTTAAAAATATGTTTACTGCAATGTCACTTTGGAATGCCAATTTGTCTTTATTATTAGTAGTAGTACTACTGCTGCTGCCAAGTCTAATATAAATTTTGTAGGTCCATAGAAATTAGAATTCGTAAAGCTGATATATTATGGGTTCGAGCCTTTCTTTATCTTACAAAATCAACTTTATGACTAGCAACTAAATTTTCTTCAAGACAGAAGTTCATATTTTGGAATGTTCTAAGCTTTAAAGACAATTTTTGAAATGTTCTTCAAGCAATGTTTATTTTTAGGCTAAATTACTGTTTTGGTCCTCTAATTTATTTTTGATATTCGATTTGGTCCTCTAATTATTAAATGGTTCAATTTGGTCATCTAATTCTTTAAAATGGTTCAATTTGGTCCTGTCGTTAAATTGAATTAACGGTGTTAGTGAATGCACATGTCATGCTCTGTCATCGCATTTTGTGGCGGTTTAAAACCGTCACTAAATGTATTTAAATTATTATAGTGGCGGTTTCAAAACCGCTACTATATGCAAATCACTTAGTGGCGGTTTTAAACCATCACAAAGTGCGAAAACGTTAAAATTTCGTAACGTCGTTAAGTCAATTTAGACGCAGGACCAAATGGAACCATTTTAAAGAATTAGAGGACCAAATTGAACCATTTAATAATTAGAGGATCAAATCGAATATCGAAAATAAATTAGAGGACCAAAACAGTAATTTAACCTTATTTTTACATATTACTAAGCCCGGTTAGTAGCACCAGAGCAACTGTTTCTAAAGGAATGGTAATTGAAATCCATGACCGCTCATCATTGTTTTTAGGGAAAAATATGTTTTTAGTCCATCAACTTTTCACGTTTTTTATTTATAGACCCTAAATTAATATTTGATCGGTCTTGGTCTCTAAATTATTTTTACATTTGGTTTTTGATCCCTGTCGTTAAGTTTTTTTGTTAAATGATGACGTGACAGTTAATTTTTAATTATTTAAAAAATTTAGTGAAGTAATTTCTGGTGGTTTTTAACTACCAGAAAATGGTAAATACATTTCAAATGATTCCGCTAAGCAATTTCTAGCAGTTTTTAACCACCAGAAAAATACTGCCACAAAAATTTTGAAATAATTAAAAATTAACTTCCACATTATCGTTTAATGGAAAAACTTGATAGCAGGAACTAAAAGCCAAATGGAAAAATAGTTGAGGGACCAAGACATATCAAATATTAGTTTAGGGACTAAGAATAAAAAATGTGAAAAGTTGAGGGCCTAAAAACATATTTTGCCCTTGTTCCTATTGTGGTTGATCTCTTCAAGGCTAGAATTTCTGTTATTTTATTTTATTTTTGCCACAGCAGAGGCCTTAAATGGGAAAGCACAAGGGAAGCACATATCTGTAAAATAATTGATAATAGTGTCTTGTTTTTCTTTTAATTTTAATACTTCTTTTGCTCGCAAATTACAAAAAAGTTTTGCTCTGGCTTATAAAGTTTACTGTTCTAGACATCCAAGATAGAACCGAAATGCTTGCTGTGCATTAACTTTTTACTGGCTTCCTCAAGAATTCTAAACTGCCCTGATATAAAATTCAGCAAGTTATTAAATATGACCTACTTTGACATACCATTCAATATTGGAGATTCTTGTAATGATCCCTACTTCCATTAGTTTGGACTTTCTACCAAACCTACCAAGGGCATTTACTCCATGGAATTATCATTTGGAGAGTACATTGATGGTTTGCAATCTAAATTGATCAGCATATTTTGATAAAGAATTTAAAAGGGTTGAAATTTCATCATCTTGAATCACTGAGTGGTACATTACAATCTAATGGCTAATCTTATATGCTTGGCTTTCTCTTTTGTTTTTCCCTCTTATTGTCATGTACTGGCAATTCTGATATATTTCAGAATTTCAGCATTCATACTACAGAGGATAAAATAAATGATTACAGTTTGGATTGTCTTTTTGCTTTTATTTTTATTTTTTATTTTTTTATTTTTAATATTCATCCAAATAAAGCAAAATGATTAAGTAATGTACTTTGTTCCAATAAGATGGTAAGAAGCAAAACTATTATATATAGGGGACACTTTACACTAGAATAGGGGCGTCATGATGCACACACGGGACCTTTTTTTCACACTAGTCTTGCCCCCAGTTTAAGTTTAGTTGAACTGAAGATCTGTTAACTATCTAACTTCAATAAAACTGAAGTGTGTTGACTTTGACAATGCTGAAATTAACTTGTAATTGCAGCTACCAGATACAAAAGAACTAAGCAAATAGAGCTATTTTTTCTTTCTTGATAAGCAAGCACATAGAGGCTAGAACTAACTAGCTCAGTAAACTAACACAATTCCATATTAAGATAGAATATACTGTGTCTAGTTTCTATCTTAATAGTGACTTTAAAGTATGTGTACAATTTTTGTGTTTGTAAACATAGAAATAGAAGAATTGCTACACCCACGTCATTTATAGTGATACATATTCTTTGGCTTATTCAGCGAACTTTTCCCAGCTTAAGGAATTTTAATATGACTATGTAACCTTATCGATCAATAGGAAGCATTCACTACTCGTATCAATAAGATTTATTTGTGTTATTATTTTTCTATTTGACTAGAGAAATGAGTTACTCGTAAAATTTTATCGAGTTATGACTTATGATTGAGGAAAATGTTAATAATATACCAAAATATATTAAACATAATAAGCTATGCTAAATTTGTGAAATTGGAGCAACAACTACACAATATTGCAGATTCTCATAATGGTCCCCTCTTCCTATTAGTATTTGAACTTTCTACGTACTAAGCCTACCAAAGGCAATTACTACTATTGGGGAATGAAGACACTTTACATGAGACAAGGGAGGGCCATCATGATGTATCATACATTGTTTTATTGTACTCCAGTCTTGTCCCTCTGCTAAAGTTTAGTTGACTTGAAGCTAGTGACCACCCAACTTGCATACTACAGAGAACTGAAAAGTACTACTGTTAGGGACGCTTGTGAAATGCAGGGTTATCATGATGTATCACACAGTGTTTTATTGCACACAAGTCTTGCCCCTCAACTGAAGTTTAATTGACTTGAAGAAGCTAGAGAGCACCACTGATACAATGGACGATATTCATTGGTTTTTACAATGATACACCATCTTCGATATAATAACAAACTAATATTAACCACAATAATCTAAAACAGCAACATAAGTGAACCTTAATTTTTCATGGACTTAATTGATGTTAGCTTCTTCTAACTGCTGTCTATAAATGGCCCGCCCTAACTAGATTTCACTTCATATTTCAGTAGACACCTCGCCCTTACATTCTTCAAATTTAACATTCCAAAACATTTCCGCAGAAGTTTGAGTTCATCACCATGTTTAGTTGTAGGTTCTGTCTCTTTTGTGTGGTGACTGTTCTATGCATTGGAAATTCTCACACAAAGAGGTGCATAGAGACAGACAAGCAAGCTCTTCAAAAGTTAAAAGATGGTTTCATTTGGGGAAGGCACATTCTATGTTCGTGGATCGGTGAAGATTGTTGCAAATGGAAAGGAATTTCATGCAATTATTTTACTAGTCATGTAACCATGTTGGATCTCCGATTTTCAAATGTTACTCCATTACTGGGAGCTGATCATCTTATTCCAGACATGGCGCCCATCTTAATTTTTGATACTCCACCATTGGGAGGTACGATAGATTCTTCTATATGTGAACTGCAGCATCTCACTTTCTTAGATCTCAGTCTTAATGATTTAGAAGGAGAGATCCCAAAATGCATTAGTTCACTTGGTCAATTGATAGAGTTGAATCTTGCACGGAATGGACTTGTTGGTTCCATTCCTCATACTCTTGCAAACCTTTCTAATTTGCAATATCTTGACCTTCAGAAAAATAATTTAGTTGCAAATGACCTTGAATGGCTTTCCCAGCTTTTGAATTTGAGATACCTTGGTCTCACAAAGAACAATCTTAGAGCTATTGATTGGCCATCATAAATAAGTAAAATCCCTTCTTTATTGGAGCTTTATTTAAATGACTGTGAGCTCCCTCAAGTCAATCCTAAATTTATTCTCCACATGAATTCTTCCACCTCTCTCCAAATCCTCGGTCTTCATGGAAATAATATAAATATAAACTCTTCAATTCTGTCATGGGTGCTTAATGTCAGCAAAGTCCTCACACTTCTTGATCTCTCAGTCAAATCTTTGGATAGTGTTCCTGATGGCTTGGCAAACTTGATTTCTCTTCAACATCTAAAACTCACAAATAATGAACTTGAAGGTAGCATAAAATCCTTTCGGACTTTGTGTCAACTTAAGCAGTTGTTCCTAAGTTTCAATAAATTGTCTGACCAACTCGGTGACTACATACCAAAATTGTGTTCTGCACAAGGTGATTTAGAGGAGTTGTTTCTCGACCAGAACCCATTCAGTAGTGGGCCACTTCCTGATTTTTCAGGCTTTTCATCCTTGAAGATACTATCACTTCAAAATACCAATATTGTTGGGCCATTATCATTTGGTCATTTGCCCCATCTTGAAGGTTTGGATCTAAGTTTTAACCATTTGAGTGGATCATTGCCTATATTCGAGGTAACACAATTGGCCTCATTATCTTATTTGGATCTTTCATATACAATTGGGCAACTTTCTAATCTCGAGATCCTTTCTCTGTCTTCGAATAAGTTGAATGGTATCATTAGTGAAGCGCATATAAACCTATCTAGATTGAAGACATTGGATGTTAGTGGAAATTGACTTTCATTTAACATAAATCCAAATTGGGTTCCACCTTTCCAATTGGAGAAATTCTATGCATCATCGTGCATTTTGGGGCCTCAATTTCCAACGTGGGTCAAATATCAAAGGAAACTTGAGGTGCTGCAAATCTATCATACTGGTATTGTAGATTCGTTTCCTGAATGGTTTTGGGATATATCTTCAAGTATATTATACTTAAATATTTCCCATAATAAACTTAGCGGAGTCTTACCAAGTAAAAAAATAAAGCAAGTATATTGGATTCAACAATTTGTCTGGGCTACTGCCTCCTTTTCCTCCAGACGTAGTTGCTCTATTTCTCTCAAATAATATGTTCTCAGGGTTTCTATCTTCCTTTTGTGCAATGTCGCCAATGTATTTAATTTACCTTGACCTGTCTAGTAACTTACTAGCAGGGCCACTTCCGGATTGTTGGGAGAAATTTCAAAGTTTAGAAGTTCTGAATTTGGCAAACAATAATTTGTCAGGGAGAATACCCAAGTCATTTGGCACTTTACAGATAATTTATTCAATACATTTAAATAACAACAACTTCTGTGGTGAAATTCCATCCTTGACACTTTGCAAAAGCTTAAAATTCATTGATTTGGGGGATAACATTCTCGAAGGAACATTACCAGCATGGATAGGCCATAACCTGCATCATTTGATTGTTTTGCGTCTACGAGGTAATAAGATCCAAGGAAGCATACCCACAAGTTTGTGTAATCTATCATTTCTTCAAGTATTAGGTCTCTCTACAAACAATATTACAGGGGAAATACCACAATGCCTCAGTAACATAACTGCTTTGTCAAATATGAAGTTTCCAAGAAAAAATATTTTCTATGACGCATTTGCATCTATTGAATTTGATGACCATGAAAATAAGTCATTTTTTTACGAAACAATATTGGCATGGAAAGGACAAAACAAAGAATATGGGAAAAATCTTGGACTTATGACAATCATTGATCTTTCTCGTAACCACTTAACAAGAGAGATACCCCAAAGTCTAGCAACACTTGTGGTATTGGCTGGCTTAAATCTTTCAGGAAATAATCTAACAGGATTCATTCCCATCAACATTGGTCACATGAAAATGTTGGAATCACTTGACTTGTCAAGAAACCATCTTTATGGTAGAATGCCAGCAAGCTTTTCAAATTTGAGTTTTTTGAGTTACATGAACTTGTCTTTCAACAACTTATCTGGAGAAATTCCAGTAAGCACTCAACTTCAGTCCTTTGATGCCTCTACATATGTAGGGAACAATGGGCTTTGTGGCCCACCACTCACAAACCAATGTCAATGGGATGTGATCCCACCATCTGGAAGAGTTGATAAAAATGTCACAGAGGAAGATGAGGATGAATTTATAAACTTTGGGTTTTATGTCAGCCTTGGGTTTGGATTTAGTGTTGGATTTTGGGGTGTTTGTGGAACTCTAATCATAAGAAGTTCATGGAGACATGCCTATTTTCGGTTCTTCAACAACATAAATGATAGGATACATGTAACGGTTGTTGTGTTCACAACCAAAATGAGAAAGGGATTCCAAATCCAAGACTAAAAGGTAAAGTGTTTCACAACTTTTATTCTACTATAATAGCATACCAATGATTCATTGCGCTTATTGTGCACAATGCAATTTGTTGGAAAAAAAAATCTATTCATAAACTGGCACATAATCAAAGCTTGTTGAGATGATGACTTTCTTCTTTTTAATGTGTGGTAGGTAAAGCTATCTTTGAGACAGTGATGTGCTGCAAAGTTTTGGTTAATGTTAATGTAAAGGGAGACTTTTGTACCATTTGACACGTGCAATCGTGCAAGGCTCTTGAATGATTTTGTGCTAAATTCTGCCAAACTTGATAATATATGTATTTTATTGTTCATATATTTGTTTGATCGAAAATAGTTTAATACTATCATATTATCTTAAAATGCAATAAAAATAATATATCTTGCTCGTGGGCATTCTATTATCATATATTTGTTATTATGTACTCCTCACAGGTTCTTGCGAATTGGCGGATATATTTTCACTGTTTATTGTATTGTAATTGTGCTTGTATACCAGATGGGTATTCGGCACCATAGTAAACCGAATACCCTCCACAACAAGTAAGTATTCGGCAAAGAAGATAGCCGAACACCCCCACAATGCAACCCCAAGGTTCAAGGGATAAGCCGAAGACTCTACATGCTAGAAAAGTATTCGGCATGGTGATGCCGAATACCACGAATAGTACTCGAACAAGGTAAAAACATGATAGAAGGTATCACTAAGATAATCAAAGATTAAAAGGTAATTAAGCAGCTTTGGCATCAACATAATTAAGGCCCATAAAGGTCCAAGGGCCCAATAAGGTTAGTATAAAAGGGGGTATGATTCTCGAAGTAAGGTAACTTTTATTACCCCTCATTAAATGCTCTGAGCTGAAAGCTAACTTGAGCATTGGAGAACCTTTTGCAGGTACCCTCCCCTCGAAGTAAGGAAATTTTCAGACACCAATAGGAGATCACGAATTGGAGGCATTAACGGAAGATTACGTCGTTACCCCCAGGCAGGAACATTTTGGCGCCCACCGTGGGGCCGAACAAAACTTATCCCATGGCCCCTCAAGGAATGGTTACTACTCGGAGTCACGCACACATGGACGTACCCGGATCATCAGAACTAGGTGTGCAACAAGACACAAAAGGACAACACTGTGTTGACGACAACGCGGTGCACGTCATAGATCAGACGAATTTATCTTCAGAGTTAAGACAGTTAAGAGCCGATATATTAGCAATGCGAAAATAGCACGCCCATGAGATATCAGCCCTCCGTCAGGAGAACGCTGAGTTGAAGAGTTTGAATCAGTCTTGGAAGCTCGAAGACCAAACACCTGGTCGGCAGCATGAAGGAGAGTCAACGGCTAATCTCAGCATCCAAGGGGCCACACATCGGCTCTCAACCTATACCACCAACACTCAATCACATCTGTGCAGACATCCTTTCGTTTCCGGGATTATGGAAACCCCTCTCCCCCCATGCTGGAAAAGCCTAAGCTTGGACCAATATGATGGTAGCACTAATCCAGACGAACACATAGATGTCTATGTAACACAAGTTAGTCTTTATACCACCGAAGACGCCATCCTGTGCAGGGTATTTCCCACGTCCCTAAAGGGACAACCCTTAACTGGTTCACTCGATTTCTGCCCAATTCCATTGATAGCTTTGACACACTTGCAGCTAAATTTGGCACCCAGTTCGCAACAAGTAGACCCCATCACTTGACTTCGGTCGCTTTAGTGAACATTCGACAAGATAAGAAGGAATCTCTTCAGGCTTTCATGGAAAAGTTCGGTAAGGTTGCCTTAAACATTCGTAACTTGGACCCAGCAGTGGCCATGCATCACCTGGCGACGGCCCTTCGGCCAGGAGCTTTCTTCAATAGTCTTTGTAAGAAACCTGCACTCGACATGGATGACCTTCGATGAAGAGCAGCCAAGTACATGCAGATGGAGGAATTGGCCGAATACCGGAACCAGGTTCGAGCGGAGGCCAGTACAGGAAGGAAAGAACATGAAAAAGATAATCAAGGGAGGGGAAAAGAGAAGTTTCACAAAGATTGGGAGTATCATGGCCCCCGATACACGAACTACACCCCGCTTAACATTACCCGCTCCCGGGTACTCGAGTAAGCTCTTGTAATCGAAATATTAGTTGTACCAAAAAGAGCTAACACCCCTCCTAAGACCGACTACATCAAACAATGCCGATACCATCGCAACAGAGGTCATTCCACTGAAGAGTGTGCTGCGCTCAAAGACAAGATTGAAGACCTAATCAAAATGGGACACCTAAAAGACTTCATTCACAATCCTAGAACCGAAAGGTCTAATTACTCAAGATACAGAGATGATGATAGAAGTCACAGAAGGAATAGTAACTATGACTGAGAACGTGACAGAAAGCCCGAAAGACAAAGAAGTAGGTATAGGGAGCATCAAGAACCAAAGCCCTATAAACATCCCCGAAGTGTAATTAACATGATTGTGGGAGGATTCGCCGGAGGAGGTAGTATCTCTTCGGCCAGGAAGAGACATCTCCACCTCGTTCGGTCAGTTAGCATGACATCGGCAGTAAATAAGCTGAAGATGCCACCTATTACGTTCACAGATGCAGACTTTCAGGGATCCGACCCCATACAGGATGATCCGATGGTCATCAGCGTGGACATAGCTGACTGCACGGTCCGGAAAGCTCTGGTAGATCAGGGGAGTTCGGCCGACATCCTATATTGGAACACCTTCAGGCAATTGGATATACCCGAAGGGAAACTTATGCCCTATGATGAACCCCTGGTCGGGTTTTCGAGTGAAAGGGTTGACACCAGAGGATCTATAGAACTAGATACAACCTTCGGGTACGGGGAAAATGAGTACAAGACCATAAAAGTCAGATACATAGTAGTGCACGCTAACACTTCATATAATATACTACTCGGACGACCATCCCTGAATGCTCTAGGAGCCATAGTATCCACTCCACACCTGGCAATGAAGTTCCCCTCCAGCCGAGGCACAATAATTACAATTCATGCTGACCAAAAAGCAGCTAGGGAGTGTTACCTAGCGAGCCTCAAGGTCACTCAGCTGAAGGAAGAGGAGTACAAATCGGTGAACATTGTCTCGACAGCCGAATCTTTGGCTCAATTTATAGATCTAGATCCCAGAGCTGATGAAGATAAACGCGCCGAACCTAATGAAGAAACCTGTGCGTTCCAAATTGGCGAAGCAAAGAACCAAGTCACATACCTCGGTAGCAACTTGTCAGAAATCGATCGGCTTCTAATACAAAGTGTGATAAGGAAAAATGCCAATTTGTTCGCTTGGAAGGCCTCAGACATGCCAGAAATTGATCCAAATTTCCATTGTCATAAATTGGCAATATGCCGAGAAGCAAGGCCGATAGCTCAAAAGAAAAGAAAGATGGGAGAGGAAAGGTGGAGAGCCGTGGACGAAGAAGTAGCCAAGTTAAGGGCAACTAAATTCATCTGAGAAGTCAAGTACACCACCTGGTTAACCAATGTAGTCATGGTGAAGAAGCTGAACGGTAAATGGAGAATGTGCACAGACTACACGGATATGAATAAAGCATGCCAAAAAGACGCATACCCACTGCCAAACATCGATCGATTAATCGATGGGGAGGCTAGGCATACTTGCCTCAGTTTTCTGGATGCATACTCGGGTTATAATCAAATCCGAATGTACCCTCAAGACGAAAATAAGACTGCTTTCATTACCGAATCAGCCAACTACTGCTATAAGGTTATGCCCTTCAGCCTGAAAAACGCCGGAGCAACCTATCAAAGGCTAATGGACAAAGTTTTACATAAGCAATTAGGAAGAAACCTGGAGGTCTATGTTGATGATATGGTGGTAAAATCTCCCAATGTCGGCCGCCACAAGAGGGACCTCGCTGAGATCTTTGCCAAACTTAGAAAATGCAGCATGCGACTGAATCCCGAAAAGTGTATCTTCGGTGTTCAAGGAGGAAAATTTTTGGGCTTCATGTTAACTTGCCGAGGCATAGAAGCGATTCCTTATAAATGCCAGGCCATTATTTCTATGAGAAGCCCGAAAACTCCAAAAGAAGTTCAAAGACTAACAGGAAGGATCGCCTCTTTATCGCGATTCCTACCTAGAGTAGCCGAAAAAGCAAAACCTATCATGAAGTTGTTGAAGGCATCCAAGAATTTCTCATGGGATCAACAATGCAAGGAAGCCTTTCAAGACCTGAAGAAAACCCTCTCGACCCCTCCGATACTCAAGAAATTGGACCCCCAAAAGGAACTAATGTTATACATCTCGGTTTCCCGAGAAGCCATAAGTGCAGTGCTAGCCCAGGAACATGAAGAGGGCCAAACACCCATATACTTTATCAGCCGAGTGTTGCAGGAAGCCGAGACAAGATATCAAACGATAAAAAAGGCGGCCCTAGCATTAGTCAACGTTGCACGGTGTCTGAGACAATACTTTCAAGGTCACAAAGTAGTCGTCAAAACCGACTGCCCAATAGCAAAGGTATTAAAGAAGCCGGAGCTGGCCTTACGAATGATGGCATGGTCGGTAGAACTCTCAGAGTTTGATATCTGGTATGAGCCGAGAGGTCCTATCAGGGCACAATGCTTGGCAGACTTCATCAATAAGTTGCACCCCTCTGAGCACTTCAAAGACGAATGGTGGACTTTGCATGTTGACGGCTCGTCCAACCAACGCGGGAGTGGGGCAGGAGTCATCCTGGAGGGACCAAACCAGATATGATTGGAACAGTCCTTACGGTTCGGTTTCAAAGCATCTAATAATCAAGCCGAATACGAAGCTTTGCTAGTCGGACTCTGGTTAGCCAAAGAGATGGGAACTCGGAAGATAAAATGCTGGAGTGATTCTCAAATTGCGGCCGAGCAAATTAATGGTGCTTTTCAAGTCAAAGATCCACAACTGCTGAAATACTATCATACTTTCATGCAACTAAAGGGAGAATTCAATGAAGTCCGAGTAAAGCACTTGAGTCGAGAACACAACGACAGGGCCAACCAGCTTGCCAAGCTAGCTAACACTCAGAAACCAGGGCAACTTAAAACTTTTATTCAGGAATTGCTACCGGATCCGAGCGTGACCGCTGAAGAATGCATGCAGGTTTCGACACCCAGGGACCCTTGGATGGCCGAAATCCAATAGTATTTGTCACATGGTACTCTCCCAGAGGATAAGGAAAAAGCAAAGAGGTTACGCCTCAATTCCGCGAGGTACGTTCTGGTGGTCGGAGAGTTACACAGGAGGGGGTTTTCCACCCCTTTGCTAAAATGTCTTGACAGGGAGCAGCCCGAGTATGTCACAAGAAAGTTGCACGAGGGAGTCTATGGCATGCATTCAGGTGGACAAGCGATGGCAACTCGTGTGCTAAGAGTAGGATACTACTGGCCAACCCTCAAGTCTGACTACAACGAATAAGTCAAAAAGTGCACCCAATGCCAAAAGCATGGTAATCTTATACACCAGCCTACCGAGGAGCTGCATGCTATTTCGTCACCATGGCCCTTTGCTATTTGGGGTATTGACATCCTAGGACCTTTCCCCATAGCCAAAGGGCAGTGCAAATTCTTGATAGTAGTTGTTGATTACTTTACAAAGTGGATAGAGGCTGAACCCTTGGCAATCATCTAAGCCCAAAATTTGAAGAAATTTCTATGGAAAAACATAATCACGCATTTCGGCATTCCGCATGTGATCATCACCGACAACGGGCTGCAGTTTACAGATAGAAAACTAAATACTTTCCTGGCGGAACTAGGAGTAAAACATAAGGTGACCTCGGTCGAACATCCGCAAACAAATGGGCAAGTGGAGTCTGCCAACAAAGTCATCTTGTCGAAACTAAAGAAGAGGCTGGGTGCCGCCAAGGGTGCATGGGCCGAAGAGATACCTGAAGTCTTGTGGGCATACAGATACACTCCGCAATCAACAATCAAAGAAACACCATTCAGAATGGTATACGGAATCGAAGCTATGATTCCGGTAGAGGTGGGGGAACCCACCTTCCGAAGACAAAACTTCGAAGCATCCCAAAATGAAAACTCCATGAGGTTTGAGCTTGACCTGGTCGAAGAAGTGCGTGACCGAGCACGCCTGACCGCCGAAGCATGCAGACAGAGGATGACCAAGAGGTTCAACTCAAAATTGAGGCCAAGAAAATTCAAAGAAGGAGACCTAGTCCTAAGAGTTCAAGGCGATGCACGTAGAAATGTCTGGGAAGGGAAATTAGCAGCTAATTGGGATGACCTATTCAGAATCCGGCAAAACCTCAACAACAGAGCATAAAAACTAGAAGAGCTTTCAGGAAAGGTGGTGCCGAGAACATGAAATTAGATCCACCTGAAATATTATTTCAGTTGATTATGTAACTGGGTGATGTACTCTTTTTCCTTACTCAGTTTTTTATCCCTACAAGAACGTGAAAGGGTTTTTTCCGAGAAGGTTTTAACGAGGCACACCTTTTAACTGAATTAATGAAACACATTGTTCGACATGTCTATGGTTATTTATTTTCCTAGTCATTTTTTCTTCACAAATGGTTTCCCTCCCGAGTACTCCTGCTCGGCTAAGGATGCACCATGCGAAATTTTCTTCACAAATGGTTTCTCTCTCGAGTACTCCTACTCAGCTAAGGATGCACCATGCGGAATTTTCTTCACAAATGGTTTCCCTCCCGAGTACCCCTACTCGGCAAAGGATGCACTGTGCGGAATTTCCTTCACAAATGGTTTCCCTCCCGAGTACTCCTACTCGACTAAGGATGCACCATGTGGAATTTTCTTCACAAATGATTTCCCTCCCGAGTACTCCTACTCGGCTAAGGATGCGCCATTCAGAATTTTCTTCACAAATGGTTTCCTTACCGAGTACTCCTACTCGGCTAAGGATGCACCATGCGGAATTTTCTTCACAAATGGTTTCCCTCCCGAGTACTCCTACTCGGCTAAGGATGCGCCATTCAGAATTTTTTCACAAATGGTTTCCCTCCCGAGTACTCCTACTCGACTAAGGATTCACCATTCAAAATTTCTACACATGGGTCTTTATCGAGTACTCTTACTCGGCTAAAAATGCACGTTTTGGATGTTACAACAACTTCCCAGAAAACCAAGTGTCGGTTCACGTAAGAAATATCCATACTCGATGAAAGGAACACTTCGGCTAAAACGCACATTTGAGCCGAATACATACAACCCAAAAATTTGGTTAAATATTAATTTATTTTGGTTATGCAATAGTGCTTAATGATACCCTCGGTGTCGTAGTCACACTAATTGTAATTTTAAAGCATGCACACAGGTTCCACAGAATGATCGACTATCAACCAAGTCAACAACATTATTCTAAGTACAAAATTGAGAAAGGAAGTGCCGAACAATGAGGCCTTCATCCATTAATCATAGTAGAGAAGTACAAAATAACTTTAAAAAAAAAAAAAGCACCAACGGCCTAACATACAGATCATTCAGCCGGATCCCCTTGATTCACCGCATCCTCGGCATTCTCTTCATTATTTTCATTCTCTTCAACATCCCCATGCGTGTACTCAGTTTCAGCAGTCGCAATCGTTTGCTGGAAAGGATTTTCGAAGGTCGCGTCCTCAGGAATATCATCAAGAGATAGTAGGCGGCTCTCGTACACATCCTTGTCCATGTCAAAGATAGAACGGTCGAGGATGTCACAATAGTATACGGTTTGCCGAATAGCGTGATGGAATCCGACCTCGTGCTAGGCAAAATTTTTGTCCTGAGCCGAAGCCGTCACCCTCTCCTTGGCATCGCGCTCGGCATCCCTTTCCCTCTCCACCTACTCCAACATCAGCTTTAGACCTTCAATCTCCTCGACTTGAAGTCTAGCATCCTTCTCGGCCATCACCACCTTGGTGTCCATGTCTTTAAGCTCAGCCAACAACTAAGCCACCTTTTCCTTCAACTGAGCATTGTCATCGGCCAGAGCGACGTTAGCCTCTAATGCTTGCCGGTTAGAGTTCTGTGCTTCCTTCAGGCTCTTCTTCAACTTCTCGGCCTCCTTCATGGGATTCATGATCATGTGATGGGCAATGGCCGAAGCCCTCGCCTGAAATTTGCAGTACGATGCCCAGTTGGAGGCAGCGTCGGCACTGTTCAGGATTTTCTTGCCAGTTTTCGAAATATCACCCGAGCTGATCATCTTCTTAGGATGAAAGTCCTTAGAAAAGAAACGCGAGAAGTCCAATGTCTGCTGCTTCATCTTTTTTACTTCTCTTCCTCTGAGGTCTCATGGCTTCGGTGGTGCTTCTTGTGCTCGCGATGGCGAGTTTTCTTATTAGCGGCTGGAGGGGGCATGGCATCTTGAGGAGATGGCCTCGGAGGAGGTTGTTTGACCACAGGAGGAATGGAAGCGACGTCCGAAGGGTTGCCAACGGCTTGAGCTCAATTTTTTCGAGCGTTGCGGAAAGAAAGGACGTCACCGCCTGCACCGGCCATAATACCTACGTCCGACAACACAGTTAGTCATCTATAAACACTAGAAACAATAAAGCTAGAAGAAAGAAAACCGAAACCTTACCACACATATCCGACAAAATACTCGAAGAATTAAATAAGCAACAAGCTGTCTAACAGGAAGCTTTCGGGGGAGTGACTCAAGAAACATGAGATCCTCTTGTTTCGGATCGGTCATCATAGACTTCGAAAATTCGTCATAATACTGAGGAGTCTTTTCCCAGTAAAAAGGAAATAAGGGCTTCCCATTATTATCGTAAAAATGGTTAGCTCCTATGTTTGGCCTAATTATTACTTTAAAGAAGCCGGTTTTAAAATTTTTGTAATAGGAAGTGAAAGACTGGAATAGAGGCCTTTTCGGTTTTCTTATCAAAGAGACCCACAGACCACTCCTAGGCCGACTACAAAAATAATACAAGAATACATTTACAGAAGGTTTCACAAAATTAAATATGCAAAGAGCTCGGAAGGCCTGGATCGCAGCCCAACCATTCGGATGAAGTTGAGAGGGTGCCACGTTCAAAACCTGAAGCACCCCCATAGTGAAATCATCGAAAGGGATCGTCACATGAAGGTCTCGGAAGACACAGTCATACATATAAAAAAAAATCCCTTTTAGACTCACCCTTTCCCAAGAAAACAAATTTGGCGTCAGTTTCACGCCGACAACACTGGAGAGCTATCGGACAAAACTCATCCTCAGTAATAGTACATACGGTTACATAATTTAGAAAATTGGACACACTAAGCTTATCATCATAACGGGACCAGTAGGACCCGACCTCCCCGTTTATCCAGGCATACCCATCCAGGGTTATCGGCGAGAATTCTTTTTTCCCTTGCGTAACCCTTAGCTTACGCTTCGGATTCTGCCCTGAGGCATCCTCATCGGCCGAAGAGGGCACTATGTTCTCACCCACTCCTTCCCGGAAAGGGGAAGTAGACAAAGACGAAGATGATGAGAACAGAGAAGAAGAAGAAGACGAAGACCCTTCAGTAGACTCCTCGTCAGACGAGGATGATGACCGAATATCAACCACCTCGGTTTCCCCAGAAAGCTTGTGACCAGAAGAACCCATGGTAAAAGGAATAAAGAATAAAGAGAAAGACCGAACCCTCGTACCTTAGTCAAGACGAAAAAGACGAATCACAAAGTGAAGTATTCGGCCGAGAGCAAAAATGGATCGCTAAATCTAAATAAGTGGAGTGAAGACGACATCCCTCCTGTATCCTATTTATAAGGCCCAGGCCCACAACGGTCCAAAAGACGTGAAGCCTGTCAACCGTTAGATCGGTTAAGATCTAACGGTTCACAAAAATGTAACGCTTCGTTCCTCACCCCCAACAACTTTTTTCTGTCATAATAGCAGGGATACGAAAAGACACCGTGAACAGTGCTAACCGTGAAGCTGATTTAAAGCATAAAGCCTCTTCGTCACAACTGTTCACTTGAGGCTGGGGGGCATGTATACCGGATGGGTATTCGGCAACATAGTAAACCGAATACCCTCCACAACGAAGTAAGTATTCGGCAAAGAAGATAGCCGAACACCCCCACAATGCAACCCCAAGGTTCAGGGGATAAGCCGAAGACACTACATGCTAGAAAAGTATTCGGCATGGTGATGCCGAATACCACGAGTAGTACTCGGACAAGGTAAAAACATGATAGAAGGTATCACTAAGATAATCAAAGATTAAAAGGTAATTAAACAGCTTTGGTTAACGTTAATAGATCATCAACATAATCAAGGTTCATAAAGGTCCAAGGGCTCAATAAGGTTAGTATAAAAGGGGGGTAAAAATTATTTTATGTAGCTGGTCCACAACCATGACCTTATTATAATATAAAGTCATGTTGATCTCTATACTCAGCAATGAAAAATCATAATACACAAGTTCAATTTCTTCTCTATCTCTTTGTTTAAATTTTGAAGTTTTGGTACAAGAATTAAAAAAATATAATTAATGGTCTAAATTTTATGAAAATTCCTTCAATTCTATATTCAATTCGGTACTGTGCAGACTGAGGTACGGTGTGGTTTCTTATTCTTATCTTTCCAGAAAATGAATTCTGGAACTTGACACAAGTGATTCTGTTGTTTAATTTAATCCAGCCCCATTCTGAGAGAAACAGTCTGAGGATTGTGAAGAACTAGATGCTACTGTCGACAACACTTTGCTCTGTCCATCCTCCTCCGTTACCTCCAGCGGCGGCGACATCACAGTCTGAATACACAATCGAACTAAACTGCTACCCGTAGAAACCGTAAAAGTCAAAACCACTGTCCACTTCACATATTACCAACAAATGCTATGCTAATAACATATAATCAATGCAAGACTCCATTAAAAAGAGAAACACTCGTGGCATAAATAAAAATTCCCCAATCATAATGATCACCACATCATTAGCGAGAAACGGAAACCTAATAAACAAGTAATCACAGAATATTGTTGCAGAGTGAGAAATTGAAAATGAAAAACAGGGTAAGTATGTTTAGAAATGGAGTGCAGAGAATAGTTATATAAAAGGTGTTTTTGGAAATAAAAATTGCAAAAAAGGAAAGGGGTATGTTCAGTAATTAGTGTAAATAGCAATTGCCAAAAACTGAATGGACGAAATTGAGGTAAAACCTTCGTATTTAGATTGGTCATTGGTCCAATATCAGTATGCTTCCAATTGCACTGCATTCAGCCCATGAGAATTAAGCTTTCCTATTTGGTGAGTTATGGCCCTTTTCCTTGCATTGCACAGTATAATCAATTTATGCTTTTTGTGAGGGTGATTGAAATGATGTCTGGTTTGTACATTCATTTCTGCGATCATCTTGTTAAACTGTTAATGCACGAATTTTCCTAGTTTGATGATTTGGGTTGGAAGGTAAGCCTGTGATTCAGTGATTGAATTGAATTGGAATACAACATTTTCTTTTCTTGTTTAGTTACTGATTTTAGTTTGTGATTGCTGGCTATGCAGGTTTTAATTTCTAGTTCTAATTAATGTCTTGTTTTTCTGCTTAAATTATCTGTTTCATGAGAAAAAAAAAAAAAAAACAAAGTGAGGGCACTATCAAAAAAATAAAGTAAAATAAAGTGAGGGACCCTAAGTAACAATCATTTATAATTCACTAGTTAGTGTTAAGTTAATCCAGTTGGGATGAAAGAAAGTTTTGGTTTTTCTAACGAATTTCTAATGGCTCAATCTGGGTTTTGTTTGATTTCTTGAAGAAACTCTTCCAAGGCTACAGATAAGCTGATTTTGATTATTAGAGAAAGATATATTTCTTTAGGGTAGTCTATTTCATTTTGTATGGTTGTGCTGTTTAGATTTTTTGGCTTTAGTCCTTGAATTTTTATATTGTCATACATACTCTGAAATCTCTCTGCCAAAGGTGTCACACAAGGCAAGTAACTGTACTAAACTAGTGAATTTAACCTATAGCATTATCACAATTCCGAAGAGTAAAGTTCATGAGCTTTATGAACATCTTATGTTGATTTTCATTATTGTAAGGCTATATGAGTAAAGTATTAGGCTCATATCCCACAAGGATGTGGGTTCGAATCCCACTGCCAATGTGAGGATCTTGTTAGTGGGAGATCTATAAGTACTTTTATAAGCCCTCTTTGAATCTTGAGGCTTGTCCTAGCCTTGGTGAGTCCTCAGGACCCAACTCACCTAAACTTTTTGTCACAAAAAATAAAAAATAAAAACATCAGAGCTTCAGGTGAAATCCCAAATCCTTTCCTACTTCCTTCTCTGAAATCCTAAGTCTCATTTGTTCAATGAACACTAGGTGAATTGAAATGCGGCATTGTTTGGAAAGTGGATTGTGATTTTATTTATTTAGTTAGAGTTAAAATATGACGAGCTTTTGTGTTAGGGGACAAAAAATCACGTAGAGTTGTTGGAGAAGATGAATGTAAGGGTGGCAGAAGAGTACAAAGGGTTTGGTGACTTGTCTTAAGGGTTGAGGGTTTTTTTGAAGCAGTTGAAATGCAAGAGTGGTACCTTTAATGAGTATGTTGAGCAGATTGATAACATGGAGAAGCAGGTGACTGAGTTTGAAGCTGTGGTCTCTATGCTTGATAAATACGTGGCTTTGTTGGAATCAAGAGTGCAATCTGTGTACCAAACTAAAATCCATCTTCCTAATCAACAATAATTTACAAAATTTCCTTTTCATGATGAACATTTTACATTGTTTCCTAGTCTCAAGTGAATGAATTGCTAGATTTACAATCCTGATTGATCTATATATTTACTAAAGCATTCGAAAAGGATGGAAAGTTGGAAACTGGAAAATACACATTGAATCACTTGTCTGATCTTCCATGACTTCTTATAATGGCTAACCTTATATGCCTGGCTTTATCTACTTTTTGTTCCTCTTATTGTTATGTACCGGAAATTCTGATTAATGTCAACCTTGATACTGCTAGGGACTTTTAAAAATGTTTATTGCAATGTCACACTGGAATGTCATTTTGTGTTTATTATTTATGACAAAAGTTCATATCTTTAAAAGTTCTAAGCTTTAAAGACAATTTATTGAATGTTTTTCTAGCAATGTTTAATTTACAGATCACTATACCCGGTTAGTAAGTCCAAAGCAACTTTTTTTAAGGGAATGGTAGTTGAAATCCATGACCACTCAACAACATTGTTCCTATTGTGGTTGTTCTCTTTAAGGCCAGAATTTCTGTTATTTTATTTTTGCTACAGCAGAGACCTTAACTGGGAAAGCAAAAGGGGTCAGGGCAGGGATCTAACAAAACCCATAACTTCAAGCACATCTATGTAAGACAATTCATAATAGTGTCTTTTTTTTTTTTAGTACATTTTTTGCTCGCAACTTACAGAGAAATTTTTGCTTTGGCTTAAAAAGTTTACTGGTCCAGAGATCCAAGATGGAACCAAAATGCTGGCTGTCCATTAACATTTTACTGACTTCCTCAAGATTCTAAACTTCCCTGATATAAAATTTATCAAATTAAGTATGACCTCCATTGCCATACTAATAAAAATTGAAGATTCTTGTAAGAGAAGAGTTAGTAACACACTCTTTTTAACATACACTCTACTATTGGTTAAAATTTATTAAAAAATATAAAATCAGGAGAAGTGAGACCCACCAAAATTTGTGATTTCTAATAAATTTCAACCAATAGTAAAGAGTGTGTTCAAAAGAGTGTGTTGCTAGCATTTCTCTTCTTGTATTGATCCTCACTTCTTATTAGTTTTGGACCTTCTACCAACCTTACGAAGGGCATTTACTCTCTGTGATTAAGCACTTGATGAAGTGTATTGATGGCTTACAAATCGACAGTGATCGGTATATTTTGCTAAAGAATTTTAAAGGGTTGAAATTTCATCATCTTGAATCACTTGAGTGATTGCTGACAATATATCTAATGGCTAATCTTTCGTGCTTGGCTTTTTGTTTTGTTTTTCCCTCTTATTGTCATGTACTGGCAGATAATTATGATATAAGTCAACATTCATACCACCGGGGACTAAAAGAATGTGTACAGCAATTCACATTGAAATGTCTATTTGCCTTTTTTGTATATTCATCCAAATAAAGAAAATGAGTAAATAATGTACTTTGTTCCAAGATGGGAAGGAGCTAAACAATTATTGGGGCCACTTCACAGTTCACACGAGAAAAGGAGGGACATCATGATGCATACGTGGTACCTTTTTCCACAAAAGCCTTGCCCCTCAGTTTAAGTTTAGTTGAACCGAAGATTTATTGACTTCAATAAAACAAAGCGTGTTGACTATAATTATACTGAAGTAAACTGTATAATTGTAGCCGAGATAAACTAACAAGAGAACTACAAGTAGCTCAATAAACTAACACAATTCCATATAAATAAGACATGGAATTTCTAATAACTTATTAAGTGGTTTATTTATGCTGTAAAATTTTCCATTTTACTCGAGAACTGAATTATTGGTAAATTTATGGAGTAAGGATTTATGATTGAGGAAAATATTAAATATATCAAGACAAAAGGCAAAGCCAAATTTATGAAATTGGAACAAGAACTACTCAATATTGCAGATTCTCATCATGATCCCCTCTCCCATTAGTATCTGGACTTTCTATGCACCAACTACCAAGCCTACCAAAGGTGGCAGTTACTCCATGTAATTACAATTGGAGACTAAAGAAAGAATCTTCACTGCACAAAGTCATATTGGATTGTCTTTCTGTCATTTTTTATATTCATTTATTTTTAAAGGAGAAAAAAACGACTGAGTCAAGTAAATTATTTTTAAAGGAAGGACAATACACTACTGTTGGGGACACTTTACATGAAATTTCTTTGCTGCATTCAAGTCTTGCCCCTCAGCTCAAGTTTAGTTGACTTGAAGCTGGCGATGGAGTATCATTCATACAAGGGACGATTTTCATTGGTTTAAAATCGCAATAAACTTAAGCATTTTCCACGGACTTGATGTTAGCTTCTTTTGATTGCTTTCTATAAATGGCCCTAACTAGATTTCTTTTCACAATTCAGTTCACACATTACCTTTACATTCTTCAATTTCAATATCAAAAAACATTTCCACGTCAGTTTAAGCTGATCACCATGTTTAGTTGCAGGTTCTGTCTCTTTTGTGTGGTGACTGTTTTATGCATCTATCTATGCATTGGAAGTTCCGATACAAAGACGTGTGCGGAGACAGACAAGCAAGCTCTTCTCAAGTTAAAGGATGGTTTCGTGCATGGAAGGGACATTCTATCTTCGTGGAATGGTGACGATTGTTGCAAATGGAAAGGAGTTTCATGCAATAATTTAACTGGTCATGTAACCAGGTTGGATCTCCGTCGATTTTCAAATTTTACAACAGTTGAAGATTTAAACTATCTTGCAGATGCAATGCCAACAATGACAATTTACAATGGCCCTGCAGCATTGGGAGGTAATTTAGATTCTTCAATATGTGAACTGCAGCATCTCACTTTCTTAGATCTCAGTTTTAATGATTTACAAGGAGAAATCCCAAAATGCATTGGTTCACTTGGTCAATTGACAGAGTTGAAACTTGCACGGAATGAACTTTTTTCTGTTCCTCATACTCTGGCAAACCTTTCCAGTTTGCAAAATCTTGACCTACGGAAAAATAGTTTGGTTGCAAATGACCTTGAATGGCTTCCTCACCTTTCTAATTTGAGATACCTTTATCTCTCAAATATCAATCTTACTAGAGCTATTGATTGGCCATCTTCAATAAGTAAAATTCCTTTTCTGTCAGAGCTTTATTTAAATGACTGTGGACTCCCTCAAGTCAATCCTAAATCTATCTCCCACATAAATTCTTCCACTTCTCTCCGAATCCTTGGTCTATCAGGAAATAATTTTCACTCTTCAATTCTGTCATGGGTGCTGAATGTTAGCAAAGTCCTCACAGTTCTTGATCTCTCACATAATGAACTTGATGGTAGCATAATAAAATCCTTTCAGGCTATCTGTCAACTTAAGGAGTTGTACCTAGGTTTCAATCAATTGTCTGGTCAACTCAGGGACTACTTACCCGAAATGTGTTCTGCACAACATCATTTAGAGGTGTTGAATCTCAACCAGAACCCATTTAGTAGTGCGCCGCTTCCCGATTTTTCATGGTTTTCATCCTTGAAGAGACTATCACTTCAAAATACAAGTATCAATGGGCCATTATCATTTGGTCTCTTGCCTCATCTTAAAGCTTTGGATCTTAGTTTAAACAATTTGAATGGATCATTGCCTATATTCGAGGTCACTAAATTTGCCTCATTACATTTTTTGGATCTTTCCCACAATCAATTGAATGGGACACTTTCACATACTATTGGGCAACTATCTAATCTATGGTTCTTGTCTCTCTCTTCCAATAAGTTGAATGGGATCATTAGTGAAGAGCATCTATTAAGCCTATCTGGATTGGAGATATTGGATGTGAGTCAAAATTCATTTTCATTTAACTTGAATCCAAATTGGGTTCCACCTTTCCAACTGGTGGCATTATATGCATCATCATGCATTCTGGGGCCTCAGTTTCCAATGTGGCTCAAATATCAAAGGAAACTTCAGGTGCTGCAAATCTCTAATACCAGTATTATGGATTTGTTTCCTAAATGGTTTGGGGAAATATCATCAAGTTTGTTATACTTAAATGCTTCCTATAATAAACTCAGTGGAGTCTTACCAAAATCCTTACCAAGTATAAAAACAGGGCCTGTGAGTACATGGGATTTTAGTTTCAACAATTTGTCTGGCCTACTGCCTCCTTTTCCTCCAAAAGTATATGAATTATTTCTCTCAAATAATATGTTCTCAGGGTTTGTATCTTCCTTTTGTGCAACATCGCCAATGTTTGTAACTTATCTTGACCTGTCTAGTAACTCACTAGCTGGGCCACTTCCAAATTGTTGGGAGAAATTTCAAAATTTGGAAGTTTTGAATTTGGCAAACAATAATTTATCAGGGAGAATACCCAGGTCATTTGGCACTTTACAGCATATTTGGTCGATGCATCTAAATAACAACAGCTTCTCTGGTGAAATTCCATCTCTGACTCTTTGTAGAAGCTTATTATTCATTGACTTTGGGGATAATATTCTGGAAGGAACATTACGAACATGGTTAGACTTGGATGATTTGTATGTGTTGCGTCTACGAGGTAATAAGATCCAAGGAAGCATACCTACAAGTCTATGTAATATGTTATCTCTTCAAGTATTGGATCTCTCTTCAAACAATATTACAGGGGAAATACCACCATGCTTAGGTCACATAAGTGCGTTGTCAGATGTGGAGTTTAAAAGAAAAACCGTTATCTATGGCACATCTGCACCTTTTATATTTCATGATAGTGGAATTGGCTTTTTTATTGATGAAATAACATTGACATGGAAAGGAAGAAACTATGAATTTGGGAGACTTCTTGAACTTATGAAAGACATTGATCTTTCTAATAACCACTTAACAGGAGAGATACCCCAAAATATAACATCACTTAGGGCATTAGTTGCCTTAAATCTTTCAAGAAATGATCTCTCAGGATTCATTCCTGACAATATTGGTCAATTAGACAAGTTGGAATTTCTTGACCTGTCAAGAAACCATCTTTATGGTAGACTGCCAGCAAGCTTATCAAATCTATCGGGACTTGGTAAGTTGGACTTGTCTTTCAACAACTTATCAGGAGAAATTCCCATAAGCACTCAACTACAATCCTTTGATGCCTCTACATATGCAGGGAACATTGGGCTTTGTGGCCCACCACTCACTAACCAGTGCCCAGCGGATGTGATCCCACCATCTGGAAGAATTGAACATATAAACTTTGGGTTTTACATCAGCCTAGGATTAGGATTTTGTGTTGGATTTTGGGGTGTTTGTGGAACTTTAGTTATAAAAAGTTCATGGAGACATGCCTATTTTCAGTTCTTCAACAACATATATGATTGGATATTTGTAAAGGCTGTTGTATTTACTGCAAGAATGAAAAGGAGATTCCAAATTCAAGATTAAAAGGTAAAGTGTTTTACATCTTGTATTTTGTTATAATAGCATACGAATGATTATTCATTGCTTATTGTGAACGATGTAATTTGTTGAAAAATTTAAAATCTATTCATAAACTTGCACACAATCAATAATGCTTGTTGAGATGATGACTTTCTTTTCTTTTATTATTTGGTAGGTAAAAGCTCTGTTTGAGACAGTGATATGCTGCAACGTTTTGGTTAATTTGAAGGCAGATCAGTACCATTTGACACATGTAGTCTAACAAGCCTCCTGAATGATTTTGTGCTAAATTATGCTAAACTTGATAAAAAAAATGACTAGTGTTGCGGATGAATAAATAGAGAAAAAGGGTCATGTACTGAGTGTAAAATAATTTTACACAATCATCAAATTACAAACCATCATATGTATGGTAAGTTTGTTGATTTTTACGATACATAATTATTAAACTCATAAATAATTGTATTGTATTTTTTTTTTTGAAGTGAATGTATTGTACTGTTTTGTTTTTTTACGTTTGTATTGTATTGTTAATATATATATATATATATATATATATATATATATATATATATATATATATATATATATATATAAAGTTCACTTGAACTTTTTACAACCGTTAGATTAAAACTTAAACTCTATAATAGCCGTTGATTTGAGGAAACAATCTGACGCTTGAAATTTGACCGTTGATCAAAACTTAAACTCTATAATAACCATTGATTTGAATCAATCTAATTTAACATTATTGGAAGATTAAATGGTTCACATTAATACTCTTTATTACACAATTTATGCACGTATATATATTTTTATACAACTACTGAATATAACATGCTAAAATATCTATCTATTTATATATGTATTAACATATAATAATAATAATAATAGTAGTAGTAGTAGTAGTAGTAGTAGTAGTAGTAGTAGTAGTAGTAGTAGCTATAGAGATGCACTTCCAAAAAGAAATTATGTTTAAGTTGACCAAATTAAACATTTTAATTAATTAATGTATATTCAATAAATATGGTGTAATAATTTTAAGGTCATAGAATAAGATTAAATATATTTGAATTTAACGCATAAATAAAAATTGACTTTGACTTAAATTAGGGGGTCACACATGGCAATTTTAAATTATCCAGTATAAAGTGAAAGTAGTTATATTAACTCATAAAAATGTAACTACTTTCACTTTATACTGGATAATTTAAAATCAACAACAGAGCGTTTCAAAACGCGCAAATCACAGACATCACAAAGAAATACAATTCATACTACAGTCCATGTGATTGTACCACAGAGCGTTTCAAAACGCGCAAATCACACGCACATAGATGCCCTAGGTTCACATCCCAAGGGTCTTACAATCATTTAAGGCACAGGTAAAATTTACCTACTGCATTACATGCAAACAATTATAATTAAATTAAACATTCAATATACCACAATCCAAATGTCACATTTCAAAGGCAATTTAAGACAGAATCCCTTTTTGGCAGCACCTAATCTCTGTTCAAAATTAATTCACCAAACTATTTTTGTTCTGTGAAATTATTATATCAAATTAAATCCCTTAAAACCTATTTTTCAAAAAGATATCCTACACTCTCAGATTAAATCTACAAAAATTATTAAAATCCCTAGAAGTTCGCAGGTCAGTATGTCCTTTACAGTGAGCATACCTCAAAGATGTGTAATTTTCTCAAACTTCCCAAATGAGATTTTAACTCAATTTTTTTTGGTAAAAAGCTAACATTCATATATTTAAGAAAAGGTAAAACTTAAATCCTAATTCCTCCTACATTTTTCCCAATAATTTCTTTTCTAAGACCTATGTCTCAGGTTCGAAATCTGGGATTCATGCATGTGTTCCATTTTAACCAAATTTGTTAAATTAGTAATTGTGGATAGAAATTTTCTAAAATTATATCATTTTAAAGCTCTGTTTGTCTAGTTTTAGGGAAAAAAAATTAGATTTCAAAAATGGTCATTACTTTGGTGTAAAAAGCTCAAAAACCGAACCTTGTCCGAACCAGTTTCCACAAGCAGAACAGCCCCATTGCATGTCACGGATGAACCTTCATTTGCGGTTATCTCGCAATGGTCTCAAAAGCAAAGTTGGTGCATTTTGAGTCTACTTTAACTAAGGACAAGTTTCATCAAAATCCAACAGCTAGGGGTGTGTTTGGTTTAACGTTAAGATGAACGGACACACTGTTAGTTACTGTAATTACTTACTTTTCAAGTGATTTTTAAGGCAATTATCTATTTTTTCTTCTCTTATTTGGAGTGTTGTTTTACTCAATTTCAGTTAATTTCATAATTTTGTTAGAATTTCTTTAATTATCTAGTTTTATGGTTATATCTTAGTGATTTGCCGCACCTTTTGTAGGGAAAGGATATTGAAGTTGAAGAACACATTTTGGAGCTGCATTTTGATGTTTTGGAAGCAGTGAAGGGTCTTTTGCAGTAGCAATCTATTGAAGTACAGAAATTGCCAATCAGCCAAGCCAAATTTCCAGGCTGAGCAAAATGTCACTTTGAAGAAATTCTGCACATGTATATAAAAGGCTGACCCTCATGTATGACAGTAGTCTGAGGACTCACTCCCATTCTGTTCTGTAATTTTGTTTTGTAGTGTTCTATTGGAGAGAAAAGCTCTCTCCTTTGTTCTTGGTGTTCTTCTTCATCTCCTTTCCTTCCATGTGTATTTTGCTGCTGCTCATGTCCATGAGTAGCTGAGTTCCTCAGTTGTAAGGGGTTAGATGTAATCATACTCAGACTCTATTGTATCTTTTGATATTTTTACATATATATTCTGCAAATTTGTGTTTAATGTTAGTATTTTGCTTATTTACTTAAAGCTTGTTGTGGAATGGCCACCCATAGCATGATCTTTGGACATGATTGTTGTTGGGAAACACTTTTATTGTCTAGATCTGAAGCAATATACCTCATGAACTTTGTGTCTAGGAATGGAGCTTAGTTCATGAGTTATCTTGTGTCATTAGGCTTAAAGCTAGTTTCTTTGTTAAGTTGTTGAGGGATCAAGGCTTAGGGAAGGAACTAAGACTCTCTACACCTAAGGGATTAGGGCTGAGAACGTTTTTATTGACCGATTTTAACATCTAAATGCAAATGGAATATGTATTATGCGTTAATGCAAGAAGAGAGTAGAGTTTGGTGAGATCTAACCCCTGCAACATTGTTATATATATGTTTTTAACCTTTGTTTACTGCTGTGTTCTGTTATAAAACCACAAAAATATCATTTTATTTTCTGTTATGCATTAGATCTGCTTTAAAGTTCCACAAAACCAACTAAAGTTTGTGTTTTTACTGCTTTCTTGTGAAATCTGTTTGGCTTAGCTAATATCTGTGTGAACATTGCCTATATTACGTGAGTCCCTTGGGAAAACGATACTTGGACTTATCCATTTTACTACTTGTGCGATTTGGTACGCTTGCCAATTCGTTAACAAGTTTTTGGCGCCGTTGCCGGGGACTTACGTCTCAATATTAGGCAATTTCACGCTTTTATTATGTTAAGCTTTGTTCTTTTATCTTTTCGTTTGTTATGTTTTTATTTTGTCAAGTTTATTATCTTGTGCTCACCTGTACATTCTAGTTCTTTGAGTTTCTTTTGCAGTAGTCCAGCAAGGAAGAGGAAGAAATTAGATGAGCATGAAAGTCAAGAAGCAACTCTGTCCACAACTTTTTCGCCACCTATCCAAAAAGAAGAAGAAATCATGGCAAAAGAGGAAGAAATTCATCAACCAAGGAGGACTCTTAGTGATTATGCTGCTGACTCACGTTCGAGGTATTTCACTACCATTGCAAGACCTGAAGTGCAAGCTAACAATGTGGAGATAAATCCAGCTCTTATTCACTTGGTGCAAAACAACCAATTTTTGGGACTTAATCATGAAGACCCTTATGCTCACTTGACCACTTTTGTGGAAATTTGTAACACGGTGAAGATCTTTCAAGTGCATGATGATGTCATATGAATTGGTCTCTTTCCATTTTCTCTTAATAGGAAGGCCAAAGATTGGTTCCGATCATTTCCTCCGAATAGTGTTATGAGTTGGGATGAGCTAGTAGACAAGTTTTTGAATCGATTCTTCCCTCAATCAAAGATCAATCAAAGGAAGGTGGCAATTTCTACCTTTGTGCAAGGATGGGATGAGCCATTGTGTGAAGCTTGGGAACGATTCAATAGCTTGTTGAGAAAATGTCCACCTCATGGTCTTGATAAAGGAGCACAAATCAATACTTTCTTGGTGGGGTTAAGGCCTCAAACTAAGCTCCTTCTTGATGTTACAGCTGGTAGCAAGATTATGGGGAAGACACCGGATGAAGCTAGGGAGATCATCGAGAATATGGCTTCAAATGATAATGAGGTCCAACATGATAAAGCTATGGAGCAAAGAAGAGGTGTTATAGAGCTGAATTCCCAAGATGTACTCTCTGCTCAAAACAAGTTCCTCACTCAACAATTAGAAGCACTCACCAAGCAAATCTCAAGGATTCCACAACAACTTCAAAGCTTGCAAGCCACTTCATCAAGACCGCAACAAGTCTTAAGTTGTGAGATATGTGGCGGTGGTCATCAAAGTGGTCAATGCATCATGCCATCGGGTTTCCAAGAAGAGATAAATTATATGGGGAATCAAAACTGTCAAGGCAATTATGGCAGCATTCTATACTCTAATTCTTTCAATCAAGGGTGGAGGAACAATAACAATTTCGGATGGGAACATGATGTCGGTTCTTCAAGTGGATCACCTCACCAAAACCAACAATATCAACCTCTTCATCAAGACCGTGTTTCTAAGTTGGAAGATACTCTCAATCAATTCATGCAATTTTCTATCTCCAACCAAAAGAACATGGATGCTTCCATCAAGAATATTGAAGTGCAAATGGGACAAATTGCTAAGGAATTGGCGGAGCTTAAAAATGGAGCATTTTCAGTCAATACTCAAGCAAATCTCAAGGACCAATGCAAGGCTATCATTACAAGGAGAGGTACACTAGTAGGTGATTTGAGTAGAGAGAAAAGTGAGCAAGAGGCAGTTGTGGAGGAGATAAAAGATTATGAGGAAGAGAAAAATGAGTTGAGTGAAAAAGAAGTGAGTGAGAAAGATAAAGAGCAAAATTGTGAGAAAAATGATGAAAAGAGTGTGGTGATTGAGAATGTTGAGCCAAAGAAGACTATGAGCCAAATTGCAGGAGAAGAGAAGAAAGCCTTAAGGAGCCCTCCCATCAAGAACCTTCCTTATCCTCATGCTCCAAAAAGGAAGGACAAGGAGAGGCAATTTACACGGTTCCTAGAGACATTCAAGCAGTTGCAAATCAATGTTCCTTTCTCTGAAACTGCTGAACAAATGCCATCTTATGATGATAAAAGTATGTGTTTTCAATTGAATGTGCTTGATGAAGATTTTGTGGACAGCAGGAAACAGTTGCATATCTCCTCTTCCCTTGAAAAGCCTCTTAATGATGCAATTGAAGCCCTTGATGAGGAGGAAGAAAAGGAAATTGAAGAAATTTTCCAAAGTCCCGATGTTCTAAAGGAGGTCCCTCCACATGAAGTTAAAATTAAAGACTTGAAGAAGGAGGAGAAGGCAGAGGAAACGAAGCCAAATGATACTTCATGGACTCACTGGACTGCATTCAAAGCACCAATTGACTTGTCTTCCTTCCAAATGGTTTATGGAGAGAAAAAGCTTCAACAATTGCATGAGTTAGAGAAAATAGGGATTGATGCATATGAGTACTCGAAGTATCATAAGCAGAAGGCAAGCTGAAATTCAAATGGTCAGGTCCTTTCATCATCAAGGAAGTCAAATCCTATGGCGTTGTTGACTTGGAGGAGGACCCTTCATCAGGAAGAAGCTGAACTGTCAATGGATAGAGATTTAAGACCTTTTTGAGGGGTGAAATTGAGAGGCTGATCATAATTCTGCATCTAAGTGACCCTTGAGGTCACCAAATGTCAAGCTAATGACATTAAAAGAGAGCTACCTGGGAGGCAACCCAGTTTTCTTGCCCTTTTACTTCTGCATTCTACATTTTGAATTGTTAAATTTAGTTAGTTATGTGTTTTGATCATTTAGAGTTCATGTGTTTGATCCTTGTGTGAATTTTGTGTGTTGTTTGTGTTAATTTTGTTTCTTTGTAATGTGATCATTTAGAAGCATCATTCTGCAGTTGCTCATGTTCCATTTGATTATTACATTGCAGCACTTAGGCTCAATTCTGCATAATTCGCATTTTGGTAATGTCTGTGAAAAAAATTGTTCTCAAGTGACTTTTGGCTCAAGCCACTGATACTGGCTCTAAGCCAAAACCACTGGAAGCAATAATTTAGTTTCCCTGCATTTTTGAGTCAAGCCACGTACCATGGTTGAGCCAAAGTCCACTTTTTCAAACCCTCAGATCTTTTTCGAATTTTCCCACCTCCCAAGACTTTTCTCTTTTACCCATAACGTCTCCACTCAGTCCCAAACACCTTTCCCAGTCACGTTTCCCCATACCACTACTGTTACCTCTTCCTATTTACCCCCTCCTTTCCACCAATCACGTCACCCATGTCACTCTCCCTCCAATCAGAATCCTCTTTCCCCTACAACAGTCACTGTTACGTTTCCCATCCAACCCCTCTTCTCCACCAATCAGATTCTTTCTTTCATTTTTCCCCATCTTTTCCCATTCCTTTATGTTTTCTCCATGTTGCCACACTTCTACTCCCTACTCCTTTTACATCCTCCATAATCATCATCACTTGACCTCTGCTTTCTTCATCTGTCAACTCATCCACCATCACCAGGAGTGTGACCCTTACCTCTCAGTCTACTTGCCCTCCCCACCTCGATCTCAACCTTACTCTGTCAACCTGTGAGTGTTGCTTCTGTCATTCCCTTTTCCTTTTTCGTTTGTCACTCTCATCTCTTTTCAGAAAAAGATTCTAGGGTTCTGTCCATTTGCATCTTTGCACTATCATGTCTCTTTTTCTTTTTCGTTTTGATTTTCGTTTCAGTTCTTGAAGCATGTGCATGTTTAAAAATTTTCTGTTCTTGTTATTTTATTGTTTTTATTGTTAAAGCTTTGACCTTTTTGTGTTTGGATTTTCTGTTCTCTTCCCTTTTCGTTGACAAAGGTCAAAGCTTTTGTTAGAACCTTCTTTTCTTTCTGTTGTTCTGAAGCCTCCCTTGAGTGGGTATGTCTTTTTCTACCTTTGTTTGTTGAAAAAGTGCAAACTTTGTGTGTTTTTCTTTTGTTTGTGCCGTTTTGGGATATCTTTCCCTGTTGGAGGTAGTCACGTGTTTGTTTCCCTTTTTTCCTTTAGTGTTTGTTGTTCATCTTTTGAGAAACCTACCTTTATTCCTTCTGTTTTTGTTTTTCTTTAGTTTCTGTTCTTGTTTTTAACTTATGGATCTATGTAGATCTTGTCCTTTTCGTTGTTTTTGGGACCACTGATGGTTCAAGTACTGGTTTTTCTTAATTTTCTTCAAAGGTTCTTCTTGTCTGTGTGTTCTGAGATCATGTTTTGGTCTCTGTGTTGTGTGTTTTATTTATTATTTTTCTACAATTATTATGTGCTAAAGGGGAGCACATGGTCCTTTGTGAGTTCTCTGTTTTACCCAAAAAGCACCCCTTTGTCTTTATCTTTTTCTTTTTTGTTTTTCTTCTTGTTTGCACGTGTGTTTTTCATTACCTGAGATCTGGGACCAGTCTTGCTTTCTTGTTTAATTCGTCAACCACAAGTGCTGGAACCACATATTTCTGCAAAAAATTTAGAAGTACTAGATTAGTGGAATTTGGCAAAGCCATCCTGTGGATGCTAAGCCAAATTCCCTGCACATTGCTGTGTGCATATTCTGTTCCTGCACTTGTGTCTGACGAAAATTCCTTGCTGTTTTGTGGATTCTCAGTTCTCTTTTTAGTCTTTCATTAGTTTCTTTTTCTATTTTTCTTTTCTTTTCTTTTCTTTTCTTACGTGTTGTGTTTCAATTATGTTTTGTAACTTGTGTTTCAAATTATTTTCTGTTTCTTGTTTCGTATTTTTTGTACTAACTTATTTCATTTCTTGTGTCTCCTATTTTATTTTTGTTTTGTTTCTTTTCTGTTTCCAGCATGGCTCCTGCAGCATCGAGATCTCATGGACGACTCCATTGGCCAACCCCTTTCGAGTTTGCAGCTATGATTGCATGGCCTGGGAACAGACCTCTCTTTTTGGGGGGTGCTGGTGCTGCTGATGCTGCTGGAAATGATGTTGTTGTCGAGGCTGAAGACCAAGGAGCTGCAATGGGAGATGAAGTCGTGGCAGAGGAGGAAAGCGAAGTAGAGGAGGAAGAAACTGAAGAAGAAGAAGAGGAGTTCGGCAGTTCTGAGGCCGAAGATGATGATGATGGGGGATTTGTTGGTTTAATTCCCATTTCACCAGGACAATTTATTTTTTTCTATTTTTATATTTTCAGTATTTTATTTTCAGTGCATAGTTTTATCTTAATTGTTGTTAGTTTAGTATGGGTGTTGGTGATTTTGACCCTTGGCTCAATCACTTTTCTGAACTTAGTATTTTGTTTGTGTTCGCAAGTTTAATTTTCATGTTGTGGCTGTTTCATGATTTTAGAAAATTCCCATCATTCATTTTTCCTAGCTTGCTTCCCGCGCTTTTTAAAGAAAAATGTGATTGCGAAACCATGATTTGTTCAATTTTTATGGCTGCGCGTTTCGTTAGCATAGCTTGGATGCATGTGTGTTTTTGAGAAAATGTTTCAAGCCAAACATGATTTTGAGGACAGATTTGAGAATGTTTGAGAAATGATTCTTGTGAGTTGTGTGATGTCTCAAATGATAATGAGTGCCACCTTTGGCACCACACTTGGTTTTGAACAATTCTCTTGTGATGATTTTTGCATGTTAATAAAGAAATGAGCAAGGCAAATTTTGTTTGATGATTGTGAATCCTAGAGCCAAAAAGCTTTCCTTGTTTCTGTCATCCTTTTTGTGCAGCCCCTTTGAGCCTTAATTGAAATTAACTTCTGTCATGATAACCCAAGAGCCTAAATGAAAAATAATTCACTTTCCTTAACCATTGGATAGGAGAGCAATTGCATGTGTTGAGTTTAGAATAAGTTTGGGGGAAATCTTGCATGAAAGGAAGAACTTGGGAAAAATTGTGGGTCACTTTCATTGAATTTAAAGAAGTGTCACAACTGTGCTTATCTTTTGTTCTGTAAAGTTAAAAAAAAATCTGAGAAAAGAAAAAGAAAAAGAAGATTAAGGAAAACAAAAAGAAATAAAAGTTGTGATACTTGTTGTGATTGTAGTGGCATGTTTGTGAGCTTAAATTTGAGAAAGGTAAGGATTTGGTATCTTTGTCATTGTGAGAAAATAAGAGGGATTGGGTAAAATCTGAAAAAAAAAATGCATTGGTTGCTCTCTTTATCTCATGGTGTTTGTTTATCTAGAAAAACCAATTTCCTTTCAAGCCTAGCCACATTTCAGACCTTGATCAAGTCCATGTGATCTTAATTTTTGTGCATAATTTCGTTGCATTGAGAAGGAAAGCAAAACTAATTCGTGGTTTCCATTGTGTGTTGGCTGTGAAAGATTTGAGCACCTAAATCAATTGGTGCTTGAGTGAGACACTTGAGTGAAAAGAATCAAACATTCTTCATTTTTGAAAAATTTTGATTGTTATGCTTGTTTCATTTCTTGAGAAATTAGGTACTTGCATCCTTGTTATGGTCTCGGTTTAAGGCACCATGTTTGAAATTTAAATCATTGGTTTGGTCCTTTTCAATTCTTAGATGGAAGCATGTTTTGGATTTGTTAGGATGGGATTGATCTTGGTACATGATTTCTGTTTCAATGTTAGTTATTTTCAGTTTAGTTAGTCTGTTAGTTGTGTTGTTTTTATCTTTTGCTTGAGGACAAGCAAAACTCCAAGTTTGAGAGAGTTGTTAGTTGCTGTAATTACTTACTTTTCAAGTGGTTTTTAAGGCAATTATCTATCTTTTTCTCTTATTTGGAGTGTTGTTTTACTCAATTTCAGTTAATTTCATAATTTTGTTAGAATTTCTTTAATTATCTAGTTTTATGGTTATATCTTAGTGATTTGCCGCACCTTTTGTAGGGAAAGGATATTAAAGTTGAAGAACACATTTTGGAGCTGCATTTTGATGTTTTGGAAGCAGTGAAGGGTCTTTTGCAGTAGCAATCTATTGAAGTGCAGAACTTGCCAATCAGCCAAGCCAAATTTCCAGGCTGAGCAAAATGTCACTTTAAAGAAATTCTGCACATGTATATAAAAGGATGACCCTCATGTATGACAGTAGTCTGAGGACTCACTCCCATTCTGTTCTGTAATTTCGTTTTATAGTGTTCTATTGGAGAGAAAAGCTCTCTCCTTTGTTCTTGGTGTTCTTCTTCATCGCCTTCCCTTCCATGTGTATTTTGCTGCTGCTCATGTCCATGAGTAGCTGAGTTCCTTAGTTGTAAGGGGTTAGATGTAATCATACTCAGACTCTATTGTATCTTTTGATATTTTTACATATATATTCTGCAAATTTGTGTTTAATGTTAGTATTTTGCTTCTTTACTTAAAGCTTGTTGTGGAATGGCCACCCATAGCATGATCTTTGGACATGATTGTTGTTGGGAAACACTTTTATTGTCTAGATCTGAAGCAATATACCTTATGAACTTTGTGTCTAGGAATGGAGCTTAGTTCATGAGTTATCTTGTGTCACTAGGCTTAAAGCTAGTTTCTTTGTTTAGTTGTTGAGGGATCAAGGCTTAGGGAAGGAACTAAGACTCTCTGCACCTAAGGGATTAGGGCTGAGAACGTTTTTATTGACTGATTTTAACATCTAAATGCAAATGGAATATGTATTATGCGTTAATGCAAGAAGAGAGTGGAGTTTGGTGAGATCTAACCCCTGCAACATTGTTATATGTATATGTTTTTAACCTTTGTTTACTGTTGTGTTCTGTTATAAAACCACAAAAATATCATTTTATTTTCTGTTATGCATTAGATCTGCTTTAAAGTTCCACAAAACCAACTAAAGTTTGTGTTTTTACTGCTTTCTTGTGAAATGTGTTTGGCTTAGCTAATATCTGTGTGAACATTGCCTATATTACGTGAGTCCCTTGGGAAAACGATACTTGGACTTATCCATTTTACTACTTGTGCGATTTGGTACGCTTGCCAATCCGTTAACACACACATTCCAATGCATATTTTGTGAAAAGTGGGAATTTGGAGCTTTTGATTCAACGGCCATTTGGAGGCCTCCCAACGGAAAGCCAAACATGCACTAGATAAAAAGTTATGCACAAAAAAACTCAAAAATCGAACCTTGTCCAAACCAGTTTCCACAAGCAGAACAACCTCATTGCATGTCACGGATGAACCTTCATTTAAGGTTATCTCGCAATGGTCTCAAAAGCAAAGTTGGTTCATTTTGAGTCTACTTCAACTGAGGACAAATTTAATCAAAATCCAATGGCTAGATCAAAAGTTATACACAAAAAAAGCTCAAAAACTAAACATTGTCCGAACCAGTTTCCACAAGCAGAACAGCCCCATTGCATGTCACGGATGAACCTTCATTTGAGGTTATCTCGCAATGGTCTCCAAAGAAAAGTTGGTCCATTTTGAGTCTACTTTAACTGAGGACAAGTTTCATCAAAATCCAATGGCTAGATCAAAAGTTGTACACAAAAATGTAAGCACTATCCAGGGCTTCTTCGTGAGACAGCCACTGCCAACACCAATTTTCGAGTTTTGAAAATGCATGAGGGTTTAGAAATGAGTTCTAACAAAAATTAGGCATGGTGTCCTTTGTATTGGAGCCATCCCATGAATTTTTGAAAAGGAAAAAGATGAAGAGAGATTTGGACACAGCCACAAGCCACTGCCAAGAAGTTTTTCAGAAACAACACTCAACACACACATGCAAGCACACTTTTCCCAATTCCAGTCAACAAGGGAGACATTTATGCAAAGAGTGGCTGGATCCTCCACCTCCAGCCACTTAGAATCCACAAGGAGTACCCTTACCTTTCTAAGAGGCCCACGTGAAAGAGGAGAAGAAGAGGAGAAGAAAATGTGAAGGAAGGTTGGTGAGATGGGCACTCTAGGCTATGCATGCAAAGCTCCAAAGAGATTCAACAATGGCTGCCTTCTCCTTTGAGTGTCACAGCCAGCAGCTTGGAAGAGAGAGGTTGGAGCTTTCTTGAGGGCAACTTAGTGGCTAAAGTTGTGGTTTGTGAGGAAAAGAGAGAGTGAGTGATTTGAGTGATTAGAAAGAAAAGAGTGATGTGAGTTGTGTGTGTGTGTATGGCCGTGGGTCATAGAGAGAGAGAAGTGGGTTGCTGCATGAAATTCTATAGGCTGTAGGAAAGAAAGATATGATAGCTTAAGTGCCAAATTAATCTACATAATGTAGAATTACACTGTGTAGTCGGAACGAAACGCGATTTTAATTTTCAAAACTAAAATTTTTAAACATCAAATAATTTTTATAAATCTTATGAAATAAAACTTTTTAAAAACTTTCATAAAATTTTCTCTGTAGAGTGATAGCTCACAGATGAATTTTACGAAAGGTAACTTGACGTGCAAGTTTCAGAGTTCCAAAACGATTACAACGGTTTTTCAGTCAAACAAACAATTAATTCACAACAACAAACATTTTTATTAATTCTTACTAACAATTAATCACAGACAAAGGAATTTATTTCCAGATATCTTTATTATTTATTATTAACAGTTACCACAGACAGATGAATTTCATTTTCAGATACCTCAAACATTCAATCCACAGATAAATTTAAGTATTTAAATCTTAAATACTTATCACAGAGCACATCCTTAACTCAAATAAAATAACACAGGAAAGTAACTACAGAGAATTAATTGCAGAGAATTAATTCCAGCGAGTTACTCTCAGAGGACTTTTTATTACAAGCAATTGTTTTAATTAGATTACTCACTTAGATTTTAATTACAGAGGATATTATATCTTTTGATTTTGTAATTTTTTTCCTATTTGACCATTATAACGAATTACTCATATTATTTATTTTCCTTCGTTTTCTTATTTACTCAATTAATTACTAACTGTATTTAATTACTCGAAACATATTATTATTATTATTATTATTATTATTATTATTATTATTATTATTATTATTATTATTATTATTATTATTATTATCATATTAAAACAAACAAATAAATCTTGATTAATTCCTAATTAACCGTTCACGTTTCTACTTACAGGGTTGAAATTTTTAGGGTGTTACAGCTATAGCTTGCCCTAAGGATAAGAAGGTAACCTATGTTACTTACATGTTGGCTGGAAAGGTCCAAGAATGTCCATTCCCCACATTGCAAAAGGCCATGGAGAGACTATGTTATGCAATTCATCTACTGGTTGGTGTATCAGATTGTCATGTCTTTGGCAGTCTGAACACTTCTTCACATATTCCATGCAATCACTTCTAATAGTGGGCCAATAGTACCTGGCTCGTAAGACACGTGTTGCCATTGACCTACCTCCTATGTGAATCACATATATACCCTTGTGAATCTCTTCCAAGATATACTCTGATTGAGCTTTGGTGAGACACTTTAGGAGGGGGGATGAGAACCTTCTCCTATATAACTCGCCTGCTAGGGTGGTATACCTAGCTGCTTAAACCTTCAATTTTTGCGCTTGCTTTGGGTTTTCCGACAATGTTCCTTCTTTCAAATAAGCTAAGATGGGTGTCATCCAATCGACTTGCTCTATATTCACCCCCATGCACTCTTGTTCTCCAACACTTGGATCTGAGAGGGTGTGCTGAATCACAGTGTGGTGCTGCCCTGGCTTCTTGGTGCTTGCCAACTTAGAAAGTTGGTCAACCCTAGAGTTTTGATCTTTTGAAATATGCTTAACCTCCGCATAATCGAACCCTTGCATCAAATTCCTGACTTTGTGGTAGTATCCGAGAAGGTGAGGCTCTTTAACGTGGGATGTTCCTGCTGCCGCTAACTTAGAATCAGTGTGGCATAGAATTTTCTTCGCTCCCATTTCCCGAGCTAAGAGCAATCCTGCTATAATTGCCTCGTATTCAGCTTGATTGTTCGAAGTCTTGAAATCGAACCTAAGAGATTGTTCCAAAATGATTCCCCCTGGTCCTTCTAATATAACTCTTGCCCCATTGCCTAGGCGATTAAGTGATCCGTCTACACACACTACCCAACATGGATCTTTAACCTGAACCAAAGGGTGAAGTTTAGTCATAAAGTCATCTAAACATTGAGCCTTTATAGGCCCTCATGGTTCATACTTGATGCCAAACTCATATAGTTCGACCGACCATGCTACCATTCTTCCTGCCAACTCAGGCTTCCGCAGGACCTTGGCTATTGGATAATCCGTTCACACCACAACTTGGTGTCCTTGGAAGTATTGTCGAAGTCTCCTAGATGCATTCACCAAAGCTAGGGCAAGTTTTTCAATCAATTAATACCTGAGTTTCGAGTCATGAAGCACTCTGCTGGTATAGTATATCGGTACCTGTGTATGATCCACTTCTTGTGTTATGACTGAACTGATTGCTTGGTTCGAGACTGACAAGTATAAAAGCAAGTCTAAGTCTACTCTTGGCTTTGATAAGATGGGAGGAGTGCTAAAAAATTCTTCAATTCTAGGAAGGCACGTTCACACTGCTTATCCCATTAAAAGGTTTAGTCTTTTCTGCTAGCCGGGGTAGGAACCTAGTGAGGGAGGCAAGTCTGTTTGCTAATCGTTGGGCCTCCTTAAGGTTGGTAGGACTACGCATGTCAATCACTGCTTGACATTTATCTGGATTGGCTTCTATGCCCCTGTGCGTCAGTAAAAGGCCTAAAAACTTTCCCCCTCCACTCCGAACACACATATTTACAGATTTCATCAAAAACCTATTACAAGTTGCCTATATGCCCTTCGCTTGTCTCAGACTTTATCACCATGTCATTGACATATACTTCTAGGTTTTTTCCATTCTGGTCCTTGAAAACCTTATCCATCAACCTATGATACGTTGCACCAACATTCGTTAGGCCGAAAGGCATAACTCTATAACAAAAGTTAGTCGAATCAATGATAAATGTTTTTTTGTCCTCATCCCTCGTATACATTCTAATCTAGTTGTACCCGAAATAAGCATCTAGGAAACTTAGAAGTTGATGCCTTGCTGCTCCATTAACCAATCGATCAATATTTGGCAACAGGTATGCATCTTTTAGGCATGCCTTATTAAGATCATTGTAGTTCGTGCACATCCGCCGCTTGCCATTTCCTTTCTTCACCATGACCACATTGGCTTGCCAAGTGGTATATATGACTTCCTAAATGAAGCCTGCCTCTATCAACTTGTCGTTTCTTCGACAACCACCTTTCTTCTTTCTTCCCCAAGCTTCTGTTTCTTCTGCGTAATGGGTTTTGCTTCAGGACACATCGAAAGCTTATGATTGTGGAACCTAGGGTCGATGTTAGGCATGTTAGTGGCCATCCATGAAAACAAGTCCACATTTGCTCGAAAGACTTTGGCAATTTGTTGGTGGCATTCTTTAGATAACCTGGTGCCCATCCTTGTAAATTGTTCAAGCTTTCTGCCCAACTGAAATTGGCAAGTATCTTCATTAGGTTCTGCTCTATGGTCATCATCCACTCGGGGATCTAACTCCATATTCCCAAACATAGTTGGGACTCTGACTTATAGGGGTGTCTCTTTTTCTACCAAAGGTGTCATCTTTAAATTAGCAGCATAACACTCCCTGGCTGCCTTCTGATCAGCGAGCACGGTAACAATCCTTCCTTCAGCCAAGGGGAACTTCATCGCTAAGTGGGGTGTAGATACTATGGCTCCCAAAGCATTAAGAGATGGTCTTCTAAGAAGGATATTGTACGAAGTGCTAGCGTTGACTATTATATACCGAATATTGATGATTCAGTAATCTCTATCACCTGTGTCGAACTTAGTGTAGAGGTCAATATACCCCTTATTATCCACATTTTCACCTGAAAAACTGATGAGTTGATCTTCATATGACTTTATCTCATACTCAAAAATCTCTAACTGCTTGAACGTCGGCCAATAGAGGATATTAGCCGAGCTTCCTTGATCAACAAGTGTTTTCATCACAATGTAGTTGACCACTTCAACGGTAATGAACATGGGGTCGTCTTGTACAGGGTCTAAGCCTTTGAAATCTTCATTTGAAAAAGAAATGACTGGCATACTTTTCGGCTTCCTATAAGACACTACGTTAACTGATCTGACTAGTCTCAGATGCTTCTTACAGGATGAGTTCGTAGTGCCTCCACCTATAAACCCTCCAGCTATCATGTTAATGACTCACCGAATGGGTAGATCATTTTGGTGGTGTTGCTCTTGTCGTCTCTCTCGATTGTCATCCCTTTTATCCTCTTGACCATGTCGACCACTATCCTCCTTTTTGTAGTCTCGACCATGATCCCTCCTATAATCATAGGACATGTTTCTTGTGGCTGGTGGATTATGAATGAAATCCTTCAAGTGTCCATCCCGTATCAAGTCTTCTATCTTATCTTTCAAAGTAGTGCACTCCTCAGTTGTATGACCATAGTTTTGATGGAAACGACAATGCTTACGGCGATCCGCCTTTAGTGGAGTAGGTGCCTTCCTCGGTGCCTAAATGATTTTAGAGCTAAGTGCTTCTTTAATAATCCTTGCTCGATTAGCATTCAAAGGTGGGTACTGGTTGTATCTAAGTCGTAGGGGACCTCTCTCTTTGTAGGGTTCTCGACTTCGCTTATTTCCCACTTTATCAGTATCCTTCTTCTCACCTGATTGTTCCACCCGAGCTTAGTGTCGGAACTCAACTAACTCCTCCATTTGCATGTACTTTGTAGCCCTTCGGCGTAACTCATCCATATCTGAGGCTGGTTTCTTGCATAAGCTATTCACAAAGGGGCCTGACCTTAGAGCTATAATCAGGTGATGCAGAGCCACTGCTGGGTCCAAATCCCTAATTTTAAGAGTAACTTGTTGAATCTCTCAATGAATGTCCAAAGAGGCTCCTTCTTATCTTGCCTGATATTGATCAATGCCACTGATGTCAAGTGATGTGGTCGACTGGTTATGAACTGAATGTCAAATCGTGTTGCTAATGTTTCGAACGAATCTATGGAATAGGGAGGTAACTTAGTGAACCAACTTAATGTCGCACCCTTCAAAGATGTTGGAAAGTTTAGGCATAAGATGGCATTGTCATTGGTATATAGATTCACTTGAGTAACATAGACATCCAAGTGCTCATCCGAATCAGTGGTTCCATCATACCGGTCTAAGGTCAATCCCTTCCAAGATGGAGGAAGAGGAGTCTCCATAATTCCATCCATAAAGGGGTTGCTCTTGGATCCAGCAACTGAATTCGTCAATGCCTAGGTACGTGGCGTTTCTCCTTGCCAGCTTGTCTCTGATGGTATCCTACTTCCCGTAGGTGCCTGAGAGGTGTAATTAGTTCTCGTATCACCATGAGGACCATCTGTTTGATGGGATGGTCGCCAAGTAGGGTCTTGTCGCTGGTTCTGAAGTGTTTCATGTTGTTGTTGAAGGAGCTGCATCTCCTCGGCGTGAAGTTTGCGCATAGCCTCCATCTCTGCACACAATTCTCGGATGGCATCTGAATGGTCAGACACATCCTCCACCTGCACCGAGTGGTCTTGGGCAGGTACTTGATCTCCTTCCATGTTCGTCTTTCTCCTTGTAGTTACCATTACCTATGGGTCGTAGGAAATTTCAACTCGGCCCTATAGTGGGCGCCAAAATGTACCTGTCTGAGGATGCGGTCGTAATCTTCTCCTGTTATGCCATACTCTATCCTTCCGTCTTCGTCACCTTCAACCGTTCTTTGTCGTGTACCAGAGGGGGTGGATACTTGCAAAGGCACTCCGACGCTCAAGTCAGCGGATTACTCAATATAGTAAAAATTAGTAATAATGAGAATGAACAGTGGTTTTACCTTGATAATCTCACCCTATTTATACATATTTTAATGGGCCTGAGATCCATGGGCCTTACCTTGATATTATCGTTAATGTTAATCTTACATTATCATATGATTTATGTTTAATATTTTAATGTTAATCTTATATTTTAATGTGTTAATCTTATTTAGTGATATAGTTCCAGTGGGCCGAGACCTATTCGGCCCACAAATCTTGTTACTTGGTCGGAGGGGTATGCATCAATAGGCTGAGGGGTACATTTCTCACTTGATATTAGCGTATTAGTATAATAGATATAAATTATTTTTTGAGAAAAAAATATTGAACATGACGATAACACTTAGTGTGAGATATGAATCTTAAAAATTAAGTTTTTTTTTTTATAGATCACAAGTATCTTTTATGTAACTACATACTCAAAATTCGAATTCAAGACCACCAGCGTCAGTGGATCACGTGCTCATTTGTAAAATTATGTATTTTCTAGTACAGTAGAATTCTTCTTCTTTTATGAAATTCTTTTATAACAATTTTGTTTCATCCTAAAATGTATAAATATAATTTTAAATTTAAAAATGAATTATATTAAAATTTATAAATATTAATTTCAAATTTTGAATAATTTATAGAAAATTATTTGTTATTTTTAATTTATTAATTTATTACTTTGTGATTATAAGCTTCATAATTTAATCATTATACTTTGGTATGGACCATTTTAATTAGAATTTGATTTCATTCAAGTTAAAATGTTATTTATTTATAGATTTTATATTTATAAAAAATTTAAATTATTACTGATAAAAAATATGATTAACAAAAATTAAGATGAAAATCAGAATAAGATATATAAATTTTCAACTTGTCCGTGTTTTTCTTTTTGTCATTTCTTATAAAGTTCTTGATAAAATCCTTTTGTTTTAAAGAAAGTTCTTGATAAATTATATTCCTTGCAATCGCGCATACTAAAAAGAGATTGCGTTTTGTACAAATTAATTCATGTTATCGAAATATAATAATAAATTACTTCTTTTTATTTTTCTTTTCCATACGCCAACTCCCTTCCTTCCTCCTAAAATAAATGACATCTATTTATTTATTCAATTAGTTCTAAAATTTATTTTAGTTATTCAGGAAAGAAAAAAAAAAGGAAGATTTTTAAGTCTTGGTTTAAATTACAACTTTCTATCTTTACATAATATGTAATTAAATATCATTATTCTTTTTTCAAATTAAAAAAATTGATATATATATATATATATATATATATATATATATATATATATATATATATATATATCATGTAAAAATTGACTTAGACAATAAAAAATAATAACTGTAGATCACCTAATAATTTTTATTTCTTGCAAATGGGTGCTTAATTCCAATACCAGAATAGTGATTGCACAGATACTCATACAAATCTATTTATAATATATAAAAGCTGAGCCACTGAATGTGGCATTGCCATGTAAGAATTTTAGAAATCAGAGATTGTTCTATGTCAGCATTTTGGCTTATGTGGCATACTCCTCACATTTCACAATTTGTCATACTCTCTTTATTTCATAGGTTACTAATGTTTTTCAACTGAAAGCCTGAAACAAATGTCTTTAGTTAGTTACCAAACTCTCATTAAAATCTTTCAAAAATATTAATACCAACAAAATTGATACTTCCCACTCAAAATGTTAGTATTCAGTTTTGGAGAGTGCTGGACTAGTTTGTCACTGGGGAATTATTCTGTTTTGTGTTCTGTACTACTCGGACTCGGCCCTACAGCATCGAGCCAAGGGACCGGCCAAGTAAATGAAGATAGACTCAGGCCAAGCAGTTATAACAGAGAGATATCTTATAAGATAAGATATGATACTAAAGATTGGATAAGCAAATAAATTTATCTCTATTATATTTGATAAGATTCGATAGGAAAATAAACCTATCGAATCTATCTTTACACACCCTATAAATAAAGAACTATTCACCCTGAATCAAGTATGCAATCTAAACCCTTGTGTGATATCTGTTCCATACCTCTGCACCTCTAACTTGAGCATCAGAGTGTCTTTGCAGGTACAGCCCACCGCCTTACACAAAGGAGACGAAAGAGGAGCAACCACAGAAGAAGGTACTGCCAAATTTGGTAGGAACATTTGGCGCCCACCGTGGGGCCGAAGTAAACTTTCCCTGGCCACCACAAAATGATAAACTAGTGGAACGGAAGGAAAAATTGGCAAAGAAGCAAGGATGAATGGTCAGATCAATCCATATATCCAGGACGAATGCCTTTTTCAATTTGGTAATATCATATATCCTATCACAACTGGCGTAAGATGTTAGTGCCAGTTTAATTCTTTGGCATCAATTGCCTAGCTTTTTTCATGAATTATATATGCAAATATTCAATGAGATAGGACCGATAAATCGAGTCTTTAATTTCTAAACCAAGATTGGGCACGATGCTTGAATTACTCAAATACTACCAAATCTTGCATATTCTACAATGTTATGTTAGCATATAATAATATCATGATATATTGAAACAAGATGGCATAATGACGTGATTCGAAAATCAATGCCTAATATTTGGATGTATCATCTAATGCCTAATATTTATATAATAAAGCATGGCATGATGCAATATATTCAAATATGTGACGACAACATCAAATAAAATCCCATCCAATAGAAACACATCTGGGATGTCATTACTCATTATTACATTTGATCATAATCCATGTCATGAATAAACAGCTGTACCTTTATGCTAGATTTATGAAGTACGCATGCATATTTCTTGACATTATGCTATATATCATGACATTAAGGTTAAGAGACCAGTGACGAGCTTGTGAAGGCATTGGGGTTTTCAAAACCTGCAAAGAAAAAGGTTTCATTGACACCTGACCAGTGATGATACATCATACAAGACTCGGACATGGCTTCCGTAGCAGATACTGCCATGGCTACAACACCCTTGCTAACAGGGAAGTTTTAATAATTTATCTAAATGATATTCAGTCATATAAAATTCCATATCAGTAGTCTCATATTAATTTATCCGTGACATTCAATTATGTTGTCAGAGCATTTAATATCACATGCCTTAGCAAGGCTTCCTTTGAGAATTTGGCAAACAGGATTGATGTAGAAGAAGCTAATCTGCCTCGGATCACCAATAAAGAACATACTTCTCTATAACCTGTTAGTCCAAGTAATCAAAGTTTGTGATCAGATGCAATCAAATTATCATTGGGGCCTCATCCCACTGGATTGTGTCAAGCTTGCCATAACCAGCGCACCGAAGCTTGAGCCTCTCATCAATTTCGCAATATCTTTTGTCGCAGCATTAGCACCGAATATTGAGAATCATATTCACTGCTGCCCTTTTCCTTTATAATCCCTTACGCATGGTATCAGGGGAAGTCATTATATTTATTGGCATATGTAAATTGTAATTCACATAGTTTTCCAGGAGATGGTGTAGTAACTAGCTCTACTCACACTTTGCATGGAGTTAATAGAAGAAACACTAGTTATGCACATGAGAATCGATGTGGCACACACTCATTTGCTCACTGTCACAACTGTAACACCCTGAAAATTTGCAACCAAGGATATAGTAGTTATTGTGTTAGTGTATATTGTGATAACTAAATAGATGAGATTAATTACAATTGAAAATTTAATTTAGCTAATTTAGAAAGATCTAAAAAATTTTGTATGATTTTATGTGACAAATTTCGGTAAAATCCTAATTAAACTAGAATTTAATTATGTTGTGCATAATTTCACTGCATAAATTGATACTCTGTAGAGATAATTTGATTACACATTTTCCTAAGATAATTATTCACAATGAAAATTTAATTCAATTGATTAACAAAAAAATTAATTATATGCATGTTAATTTGTGACAAGTTTAAAAAAAATGGACTTAATTAGAATCTAAATTTTACACTGTGTAAAATTGCACTGTGCAAGATTATACTATATAATTTCACACTGTTTGAATTAACACTGAGTGAGATTAATTTGAATTACACATTTCTCTAGATAATTAACACATTAATCAAGATTAATTAGCATGTAATTTACCAATTCTAGTAAAAGCAAAATTTCTATTTTTGCATTAATCCTACTTTAGCCATTTTTTGACTAAATTTTCAAAAGTGAAAATAGCCTAAAAAGGCCTTAGCTTGCTCGGCCAGCTCTCCCCTCCCATCACCTATCAAATTTGTGTCATGGAACTCCAAAAATCCAATAGAAAACAAAACCCATCGACCAACACACTTAGGCACTTAAAAGAAATAAAACAAGTGAGAGAGGCCTCATTTTCTAGTGCTGGCCGTGGGTTTCTGCAGAGGGAGGGAGGAGAATTTGTTCTCTCCAAACCTTGTTCTTGGTGCTTTGGTCTTGAATCCTTAGGTAAATAAACTCCAATACCATTTTCATCTATATATTCCTCTCTAGAATTTCAAGATCTACCTTCCTATGGTTTAAAAATTTTATTTTGGTGACTAGGAAATTTTTAGACACACTAAGTGTCTATCTAGTTCTTGACTTGCTTTGGAACTTGGGTGATCACAACTTGAGGTATGGAGGAGTTCTCTTGCTCTACTCTAAGTCTTTTTGCTGGTTCATGGAGTTTTCTCCATATATATGTGCTGTATGTGGCCTTATATAGTGCCATTTCTCAAGTATCTACTTTCTAACTTGATGTTGTTTACTTTCTCTTATATGACTGCAGCTGTGTTGCTTGTATATAAAAAAAATTGTGCACTTTCTTTGTGAGTTGAGACCATTTCCTAGTAAATCCATGTCTCTGGAACTAATGATGAATTTTTCGGATTTTTCTGGGCACTGTAGCTATTTATAGTTTATTTATTTTCAAAGTCTGTTAGATCTGACCTAAGCACTGTTTTATTCTTTTAAAAATTTTTGGTGTAACTTTTTGGAAAACTGGACCTATAATTTTGCTCTAAAACTTATAGGGGGCATCTATGATTTTTCTTGGAATTTTATGAACCTTGGAAATATTTTAAATTATTTATTTTTCAAAGTTATGGAAATCTGCTCAGCAGTGTTTTTAAATAGATAAAAATAGTTTTCGTGAGAAATAAAAATCAGTAAAATTATATGATACATAAAGAATTTTTAGAGTGTCCTGTAATTTTCTCAAATTTTTAAAAGGTGATTTAGTATTTATTTATGAATTATGTTTGATGAGTCTGTTTTCTTCCAACAGAGAGAAACAATTGTAAAAATGACATTTTTGGTGCAAAATAAATTCTGGAAAAGTTATTTGTTGTAACTTCGATATTGTGGACTGTCCCTGTAAATTATCATGAATTTTTTATGCATGCACTATTTTTGATAAATTCTAGACCATGTTGCCCTGAAATCTGTTACAGCAATAATTAAATTAAAAATCCTATTTTTAGAGTGAAAATTTAGGAGCTTAATTTATTCATAGTTCTATGTTTGATAAGGAGTGTTCCTGTAAAATCTTGTACATTTCTAAGTTAGAATGATATGTCAAATAATTATTGAGTTATAGAATTCAACACTTGTGAATAATGGAAATTTGGTCTAAATTAATTGTTTTGAATGAATTATTGATTTTTATGGATTATGGCCGAGTGGTTCTGCCCTAGAGGGAGACCCATGTACTTCATTATGCATTATTGGATTACTTGCGAATTAATTGCCCTTTTAATTATCCTTATTTGTATTATTATTGATTGAATTGGAGATCGGGAGGAATTGTGATCCTCGGGCAAATTTGTGTGCTGAAAAACTTGATTGCGTGTGTGCTTGTGTATTGATTTGGTACTGTTTGGATGATTAAGGATCATGGAATCCTTGAGGTGGGACAAATGGACTCAAACAACGAGTGCATTTGTGGTAACTAGAACTTATTTCTAGTGTTAATTAAATGTTCACAGTAACAAACAATGAATAAATATTTAACAAGAGTGTGAACCTCCTAATTAAATGGACTTAGTAAATATAGGACCTTTGCACATTGGAGAATGCTCTTGAGATTGAACTTAGAATGAACCACTAGGACCTTTGCTTTGGAGGATATGGACTATGGAGCCAAAATTTAGCATAAAACTTGAGAGGGTAAGGAATTACATAAGACTTAAGAAGACGTGGGATGATTCATGAACTGGGCTCATGAAGTGTGTGAGAGTGCTTGAGGCACTTGCTGTGTGGATTGTGATGTGTTGCTAGTTAGTGCGATTTTGAGAGGGAAAGGAAGCATTCTTCCTTTCTCTTGATGCACGAGGATTGTTGTGAACGTGTTATGTTCGTGGTGTCGCATGTAGAGATGATATGCATTTCGAGGAAATACAAGTGAGTTGTGAAAGCGAGTCATGTGGGGATTTCCAATTGTAATGGGACGTTGTGTCTCGAGGGGGACGATGTGTCTCGTAGATGGGGTTGGTATGGAATGACCACCAGGGGTGGTGAAGATGTTGATCTTCGAATAACATGTCGGGGAGTTGAAGGCGTGGCCTCGAGCTCATATTGTTGACTAACCACCATCAAGTACCATTGGCAGAGGAATCCCACACAGACCTGTAAAGGACGATCCCGGTGGGGAGAGTCGTTGAGGAGTCAGTCCTCAGAGATTGGATGACCACAGAGTGGTACCTGGGAAATGATCGCAAGCGTGATCGACCTTGGGGGTAAGGCGCCAAGTTGTGACTATGGGTCACACAGTCGACTTAGCAACCTCGACTAAACGCGAGCCATTTTCATGTTGGTGAGAGCCCCGTCATTGTACCGTGACAATGGGTGTACTCCCAATAGTCATCCAGCTTAAAATGTGTAAATCCACTGAGTTATGGAAGTTCCAGTGGCAGCGAGCCCGAATGTGATGAGTTAAGGAATTAGTTGAAGAGACGTTTAGGGTTACGAGTGAGACTCGTGAGAGAACCACATCGACGTGGTTAGAGTTTTGTGTGTGACTGTAAGGTCGTTTGTTTGTGGCTTTAGAGGAAGCGAGGGACTCACTTCATACACCTTATTTTTCAGATGGAGATGAATGATTTTTGTGCAATTGTCGGGGACGGAACGGAATGACTATGACAAGTGCTAAGGATACGAATGGATTTGGTGAAGGAAAGTAAAGTTTCACCGAGGATGCCTCATGGGTTAAATGGGTAGATAAGGGTTGTCACTGCTCTGAGTCTCAATCCTTTTCTTACATAATTGAGGGTAGACTAGGTTTTCTTTTTATGATGTATCATTCTCTTGTATGTGACTCGGATATGTTAGGCACTCAATTTCAAGGATGTGAATATGTACTTATATTTGTAAAGTATAATTGCTTAATGATGGAGTTATTGAGGATGTCCAAATAAAATTTAATTGTATTTTTTTTGGTTTATTGGAAATCGAGTATTTTATAAATTAAGTTGTTTCATTAAGAAAGGTATCTCGTTAACGAAAGTTTTTTTTTTTATGATGAATGCATTATGAACAAGTTTCGTTTTGAGCTTCAAGTAATGATGTTTTAAAGTAAAATGAAAAAAAAAAAAAACTATTCATGATTTGGACAGGATGTTAGAAAATAACTTTAATTTGTTTCATAATTTGAAAAATAAAATAAGAATAATTATAATAGTAACTAGGGGTGTTACAACAGCAACCTCATACAAGCTTTTCTGAATTGAATACAAGCTATTAACAGTTGTTCTACTCAGAATAAATTATGATGGATCACGATTTGTCTCCATGATTCCATTAATTCCTCTCGAACACATGATTGGACTCGCAAACAGCATTAATTTCTTTGGAATCTTAGCTTCGAGATCTTGTTCCCAGCTAATCTATTTTTGTCTTTGAAGCAACGTTCTTGCAGGGGGAATCCTTCACCTCACAAGGTGCAAACTCAAACCCCCAACGAGTCCAAGGCAATCGGTATGCTCCGCCATAAACAATGGCCCATGTGACAAAACGCCACTATTATCATGATCCTTATATATTGGTGTCCCTCTCAAAGTGCTTGCTGGCGTACATGTTGTTTCTCATTTGCAAAAGCTATCTTCAACACAATGTGTAAATGGTGAAGCGAAAGATTTACGCTCCCATACAACAAAAAAAGAAGGAAGGGGCAGCTAACTCAAGCATGTCGCAGCTAATTCCACTCTCGTAGTCACGTCAACAAATTGTTACGACTCAAATATGGGAAACAGATGAACTAATTGACTAGTGATATTATATGAAATACACTTTGCATTGGTTTTTCTTTGTTTAAAGAAATCGCAAGACCAATATGTGGCCTTCCCTCTTAGACCGACTTATGTTCGACTCCCCTCCGTTGCGGAGAGTTCGAACAACGGCCGACAACTACACATACTAGCACCACTCGTCATCTCCGATGACCTAAAATAGTGGAATATCGACATGAGATCTATCGAAAACATGAGGTCTATCAATTTAGTAGTTACTCCAAAGTGCACAACCTCACTAGGGCTACACCAAACCTAGAGGATCAGCACATCGCCTTTTTCGGCCAACTTGTGACTGGATTTGAGACGACTTTGATCCAATCCCGAAGATAGACTTCCTTAGTGACTTTCGTAGATCAACTTCTGGGAAATATATATATATAACAATTATTTCGCAGGATGTGCTTTGTCAACCTTCGAGGGTCACCCTACTTAGCCCACCTCAGAGATGACTACGCTAGGTCAACTTCCAGCACTGTCAACTTAGACTTGGCTTAGGGCAAATCCTTGCACTGCCAGGAACCAAAAGATCGAGTACAAGCCCTTGGCACCAAACCAAGTTGGCAATACCAGGAACCAAGCATTATTGCACAGCCTCACACTTGAACTTTCGACAACACTACATGGTAGGAGCTCAACCTATCTTAGATTGACACCTAAAGCTTAGCTTTGCGCCTCGAGCATTCTTAGCTTGGCTTCGTGCCTTGAGCACTTATCTTGATCTCGCACTTCGAGTATCTCTCAAACTCGGCCAAATTGGCCTTGAACATCTTTAACTGTGGCAACCCATCTGAGTATGATCAAACTCCGCAATATGAGGTTATAAACTCTTTCACTTTCTCAATCTCAGAGATTGTTGAGCTCATGGTCTATTTTTAAAGCACGACCTCGAATATCTTACTCTTGGCTTGAAGCACCTTAAGCTCAATCTTTCGCGTCCCGAGTATCTCTTAAAACTTGGTATTTCAGTTTGACCTCTCAGCATTCCAGTTTAACCTTTCGGCATTCTGGTTTGACCTCTTGGCATTCTGAATTGACCTCTCAGCATTTTGGTTTGACCACTTAGGCATTCCAGCTTAATCCAACGACAAGTTGAGAAGCAAGCCAACTCGACATTCCGAATTGACCTCTCGACATTTTGGTTTGACCACTTAGGTGTTCCAGCTTGATCCAACGACAAGCTGAGAAGCGAGCCAACTCAACATTCCAAATTAACATCTTGGCATTTTGGTTTGACCACTTAGGCATTCCAGCTTGATCCAACAACAAGCTGAGAAGCGAGCCAAATCGATTGGATCCCTCTACTTCTCGGCATTCCGAGTTGATCTACATGGCATTCCGATTTGCCTCTCGACATTTTGGTTTGACCCTTTAAGCGTTCCAACTTGATCCAAAGACAAGTTGAGAATCACACAACATTTCAATTTGACCTATTGGCTTTTCCCTCGGGTTGACCACTTAGGCATTTCAGTTTGATCCAACGACAAGCTAAGAAATAACATAACTCAACATTTCGGTTTGACCTTTCCGCATTCCAATTTGACCCTTTGGCATTCCCACTAGACCTACTCGGCTTTCGGTTTGACTATTCATCCAACTTGATCTAAAAATGACAAAGTTGACGATTCGGCATTCCGACTAGACCTACCCGACTTTCGGTTGGACCATTCATCAAACCTGATGACGACTTGACATTCTGACTTGATCCAAAGACAAGTTGAGTCTGACCTCCACACGGTGTTATGGATTGGCCCCACGGTTAAAGACCTCGGCATTCCAGCTTGACATCTTGGCACACCAGTTTGACCTCTCAGCATCACAGTTGGACCTTTTTAGACATTCTAGCTTGATCTAACGACAAGTCGAGCCTGACATATCCTCGATTTTCTAAATTGACTCCATGACATCCAGTTTAACCACCTAGTCATACCAGCTTGACCCAACGACAAGCTGAGTCTGACCTTCATTGATCATCCCGGATTGACCCTAAAGGCGTTCCAGGTTAACCACTTAAACATCCCAGCACGAATTGAACGACCAACACTCGGTTCAAGGAAACCAAGGCAAGGTACTTCTACTCGTATCAGCTTTCTCGTCATGACTCGAAGCTTTGGGGGCATGTACACTACTCAGTCTTGACAAAGCCCCTCAAAATGGCACTTGACCGATTAATGATCAGGACCTACCGAATAGCACTCGGTTCAATGGACCCAGAGTCGAATACTACCCAACCTTGCGATATGCAAAAGAAGGAAGTAGGTCACTGACATTTGAATTATCAAATCCAAACATGGACAAAATCACCTTCAATGGTGAACAATGAAAATACACTATGACTAGTTGGTAGAACAAAAGGCATATTAATTGGAAATCACTCAAAAGCCTCGAGTATCTTAAATTGCCTTGAGCATTTCCAATGCCATTGGCCAATTCTTCCTCAAGTGACTTCAACTTGATCTTGAGTACCTTACACTCAGTCAGTTCCACTTAGAGTATCTTCAACTCAATGAACTCGGCCTCAACTATCTAACACTCAACTCGGCCTCACGCTTTGAGACTCTTCATCTGCATCTCAAGACTTGAGCATGTTCAGCTTGACCATGCATGCCACCTTGAGTATCATTAGCTCAGCCTTGCGCCATGAGCCTAGAGCATCTTCAACTTAGCCTCATGCCTAGAGCATCCTCATTTCAATCACTTGCCTTGAGCATCTTCAACTTGATTTTATACCTTGACCATGTTCAGCTCAGCCTCGCAGCCCGAGAGTCTAGCTCAGCCTTACGCCTTGAGCCTAAAGCATCTTCAGCTCGGCCTCGCGCTTAGAGCATCTTGATCTCAACTTTATGCCTTGAGCATCTCAAGATCTGTCATGCACCTGAAGCATCTTGAGCTCGGCCAGACAGCATAAGCATCTCAGATCAACCACGAGCTTAAAGTACCTGTAACTCAGCTAGAATGATCAGTTGTCAGGGCATAATGAAGCTCGGCTATATAAAAACATCTTATAAGCTCTTACAGCCTACTTCAGAGCTTGGGGGGCATGTGTACTACTCGGACTCGACCCAGCACCGAGCCAAGGGACCGGCCGAGTAAACGAAGATAGACTCAGGCCAAGCAGTTATAACAGAGAGATATCTTATAAGATATGGTACTAAAGATTGGATAAGCAAATAAACTTATCTCTATTATATTTGATAAGATTCGATAGGAAAATAAACCTATCAAATCTATCTTTACACACCCTATAAATAAAAAGCTATTCACCCTGAATCAAGTATGCAATCTAACCCTTGTGTGATATTTGTTCCATACCTCTGCGCCTCTAACTTGAGCGTTGAAGTGTCTTTGCAGGTACACCCCACCACCTTACACAAAGGAGACGAAAGAGGAGCAACTGCAAAAGAAGGTTCTGCCAAATCTGGTAGGAACATGTTCTGTATTGGATTTAAAGATACACAATCCATGATAGATGATGAAAATATAGAAGGACAATTAGCAGTGTGGTGTGTTGGGAGGATTTATTGAGATTGTTGAGGGTTACTGTGATCCACATAAGCAATCACTCTTAGAAGTTGGAGGAAACACTATTGGAGGGAGGGTGATTGGTGGTTACAGGTTCTGTTATAGCGTGATGTTTTTTTTCTTTTTGTTGTGACAAAATTTAATATATAGAACTGAACGAGGCAATGGGCAGCTTTTTAGTATATTTAGGCTTGCTTTCCTAAATGTTTGGGTATGTGTATTGGGGATATGCTACATATATAGCATAGGGACTGTGTCTTATATATTTGTGTAGCTGCTATGTTTTGTAATCTTGTAATCACGTGGAGTTTCACTACTACACACAACTTGTGTTTCGGCAGTGTTTTTAATACAGTTTTTTTTGGCTTTTCAAAAAAAAAATATTGGAGAGTGCTGGATCGGTTTGTGTAGGATAGGAAGTCTGTCATCATTATTTTTATTATGGTGCTGGTCTGCTGATGTTTCAGATTTCAACACTACTCGTGTTTTGATCTGATTACACTTTTTTATAAATAAATTATCCATTTGCTCTTAAAAAAAAAAAATCAACATTCCTATATTTGGACTTTAGACACAAGGTCTGTAAATAGTAAAGCCTACATTTCCAATTAGGTAATGTTCTAATTTTTATAATTTCACATCAATTTCATAATAGTGTTACTATCCACTTGATTAGATGTTGAACCGTTATCTATTGGTAAATTAGATTTATACCAAGCTGATTTATTCCCCAATCACACTCCTGCTATCGATGACATAGCAAATTTCTGCAGAATGCATAATGAGATATAGGTGCTCTTATTTTGTTATCTTTTTTGAAAATTTCTTATATTTTGATCCATTTACAAATATTTAAAAACAATTGTGTATATGATTGTAGAAGAATATTTAGTAAAGGAGAAGATGTCCCAAAGTATTCAAGATGCCATTGGAGGGTGGTACATACGTCATAGATTACATGTGACCCAGAAATATTAAAAAAAATAAAAAAATGATTGCCCTTCGTTGTTTTTTTTAAGTAAAACAACTCATCTATGAAATATTTTTCTTTTTATTATTTGCATGGTGTTATAATTCAAAAAATTATTTTTTATTTTACATTTTCAGCATAATTTTTATACATACTCTTTATTTCGTGAATCTCTCTTTTTTTTTCTTAACATATCACTCATGTTTTTAAATAATTTTTTTCCCTTCTCTTCTCTTTCTCACATCACTTATACATTACTTCTATAATATTATTAATTTTTTATGTCTAACTCTATCACATATTTTGTTATTTGATGAATCTCTCTTCTTCTTTTTTTCCTTTCTTTTTCTTCTTTTCTTTTCTTCTCTTCCTGCATTACTCATGTTTTTTATTTCTTTTTCTTTTTCATGGGTTAAGATATGTATTTTTATTATTTAATTTTTTACAATTAATTAACTGAAGATAAATAAATAGTACCAACTTAATTCTTCTACTCTTTTATATAAAGCCTATATATATAATTATACTTTACTAATTTCTAACCAAATAAAGGTTGAATATTTTAGTAACGAAAATACAATCAAATAATTTTGTCATAGTAGAACATGATATTTGTGTCATATTGTCATGTGTAATTGGTATCAATTATATAACGTTGTTACAATTATTATTAAGTAAATGATAGTTTGAAATTGTATTTAATGAGTAGTTATATATATTAATGATTATATTAATTTGTAATTATTAAGAGATTGAATTTGATTAAAATGTCAGCTATAGGAAAAAAATATAAATAACATGTAACTACTATTAATTATTATTAGTAGAAAATAAAGAATTTTGACAAAAACTTAAAAATCTAGCATTATATGTTTGTGAATAAGGTGTTACATATTTGAAAATAAAAAAAGTTATACAGGTGAGGTAGTATGCAATTTTCCATTTAGATAAAATGTTGATACAAACCATCTTATAATTTATTTGCAGAGATACACACTCTAATAACATTCCAATACATGTTAAAAAAATCATGAGACAGATAATAATATTTAAATAATTTTTTCAAACTAATAGGATTACACTACTATTCATTTGTATATGTGATTGCTAACAGACAATACATACAATGTACCACTAAATTCGATTTGCAACACATGATAATAGAGACGACATATAATAATTCGAATGCTCTAATATTTATATATATATATATATATGGGGAATGCTAATGCACTCACACTTTTTTTTAGTGCATTAGCAATCAACACCATAAAATTTGGACAAAAAAACCAATGAGCTTCTTTGTTGTAATAAGTTTAACTTAAGGATATTATAGTACTTAACTATTCAATTTAAAAATAATTTCTCTCTCCTCTCTGATCAGCATTAAATTTTTCAAATATTTTCTTCTCTCTCCTCTCTCATGGACATTAAATTTTCAATCTCTCTCCTCTCTCATCTCTCACCATACATATATAAATGTATTAAAAAAAATTGTATTATGAAAAAACACTATAAATTAAAATATACAGTTATTTAAAAAATATTAAGTGTGACTGATTCAAATTTATTTTAAAAAATAGTAATAATTGTACTATTTAAATGAAATTGAAAATTAACTAATTTTCTAAAAACAATTTATAGTAAAAAATAATAATAAATTACATTTTTTTTATATTTTTTTCAACCAAATTGTTTTTTTACCTCTGCCAATGTTTTGAATTTTAACGTTATGCTTATTTAACCTTACGATTATAATAATAAAGAACATTATGTAATCTTAACATTATGCTTATTTAATTTATATAAAAAAACAATTATTTTTAAATTTTTAAAAATAGGTAATCATTTCTTTATATTTTTTTAGTTATCATTTCTTTATATTTAATTGTATGATTATTGTGCATTATATAGAAATCAAGTTTTTCATATTAATTTTATTTACTTCCCTTTAATATGTTTCTGAAATTATAAAAAAAATAAAATATATTTATTTTCATAATACATTTAATATACTATGGTAGAGAGGAGAGAGAAGAGAGATTGAAAATTTAATGTCTATGAGAGAGGAGAGATAAGAGGGTATTTGAAAAATTTAATGCTGAGAGAAGAGAGAGAAATTATTTTTTAAATTGAATAGCAAAGTACTATAATATCCTTTAGTTAAACTTATTACAACAAAGAAACTCATTGGTTTTTTTGTCTAAATTTTATGGTGTTGGTTGCTAATGCACTCATACTAAAAAAAGGGTGTGAGTGCATTAACATTCCCCTATATATATATATATATATATATATATATATATATATATATATATAATCTAATGGTTCTAAATTTCTTAATTAAAAATAAAAATAAAAACAAAAAAACTCACGTGACCCTAAAACCTCAAAATTGGCTTAGCTACCCCATCTAGGCAACTCAATTGAATCTAAAACTTGGCCCTGCAACTCTCATCTAATTTGGACAATTACGTGAGTTAAGACTATGCCTCTCTATTCAATTAAAGAATTGGTCAGAATTGAGCGCTCAACTACTTCTCCTCAAGATCAGTGGCTTGAAGGAACTCATGCACGGAAGGGATCGTAAGATCCCAGAAGAAGCTTGCCTTAAAGGCTACCGAAGCTGGTGGCTTCAAATTCTAACGCACATGAAGAAGCTCCATTGGCTGGGACGAAATTAAGAATTGGAAAAAATTGAATAATTCCAAATTGAGCAAAATATGAAATTAAGAATTGTTAAATATTGAATAATTTCAATTGAGCAAAATATGAAATTAAGAATTGTAAAATATTGAATAATTTCAATTGAGCAAAATACCAAAATGTTGAGTGGTTCAATTACATGGTTCATTCATTTCGTGATTCAATTCCTTGGCTTGGATCAACGTGACTCAATAGATTGAAATACATGTGTAAAGTAATCTGCCAAAAAAATGCGAATGACTTAAGAAATTATTGACTTCAAGAAAAACTCAAAAATTACCTAAATCAATTGGATCCAATAACTATTACGAGAAATTGAAAGAGAAATTCTTCGAAACAGCGATTCTTGTACACCAAATCTTTAAAAATGGTACTGTTCACTATTATCCAATTATTCAATTGAATTGAGGGGAGTCAATTGAGAGTCATGTAATTGCCCAGGTGAGAGGAGAGATTCAGTGGCTAAACCAATTTTAGGGTTTTAGGATCATGTGAGTTTTTTCTGTTTTTTATCTTTATTTTTAATTGAAAAATTTAGAACCATTAGATTATTTTAATTTAATGGTTAAGATTTGGTGTAAGTCTAATGACTTACACCTGGTGTCAACTGATCCTATCCCACATATATATATATATATATATATATATAGAGAGAGAGAGAGAGAGAGAGAGAGAGAGAGAGAGAGAGAGAGAGAGAGAGAGAGAGAGAGAGAGAGAGAGAGAGAGAGAGAGAGAGAATGTTTCAAATGAGAACACTCCTTATAATGAGAAATGAGAACAATTAATCTCAACCTTTGGATCTCAATTAAAAAAATCTAATGGATAAAATTAAAACCTAATTATTAAAAAGTCACGTGCCCTGTTACTCCCCTTCCCCTTCTTTCTCTGCTGCACGCCTACCAGTTGCCGGCACACAATTCTGCCACATTGAGATGTCTCACGCCTCTACAGATAATGTAGACCAAGGGCTCGTATTGGAACATATATCCTGATGATTATATATAAGACTAAGGCAAACAAATATTCTACGTATTGGGTTTTATATCATCTCTTCTTGTGTCCTTTGCGATATTGGGTTTTGTGAATTATGATTTTATAAAAATAAAAACCAATCATAATAAAATGATTCATATGTACGATAGTTAAAAAACTCAAGCAATTTCGTTATATATTAAAAAACACTAAAGCAATTTGCTTGTATCAAATTCCCCTTTCCTAATGCAGTGCTTGTGCTGTTGTGCATAGAATCATCGGTAGATGTTAGATGCAGAAGAATAGGGTTGTGCGTTGGCAAGTGGTTGCTTGGATGGTGTGTAATGGTCCAGTAGAGAAAGAAAGGAAAAAGAAAAAAGAAAAAGAGGCACGTGACTTTTTAATAATTAGGTTTTAATTTCATCCGTTAGATTTTTTTAATTGAGATCCAAAGGCTGAAATTAATTGTTCTCATTTCTCATTATAAGGAGTGTTCTCATTTGAAACATCCCCTATATATATATATATATATATATATATATATATATATATATATATATATATATATATATATATATATATTGTTGGAGTGAGCCATAGTGGTATGATATAGTAACGTCCTTAGAATAGGCAGACTATTCGATGATGTGAGATTCATTGAATAATAGAACGCGATTCTTAAAGTGTTTGCAGTCGAGTATCATTGTTAATCAGGACAACGATGATGCATCAAGACTATTGTGTGAGTAGCATGATGACTGCATGTCACAGGTCATGGATATTGGAGCACACAGGTATAAATATTATGAGTAATATTTATACTAGACAGACCCACTATGAGAAGGCTTCATAATAGTTATGTAAGTGTTATAAGCGCTTCTCATGGCAACCATAAGGTGATAGTAGTCCTTCGACTTGAAGTCACTACGATTCCTATATGTAGGAGTTGTATGTTTTAATGCTATCAAACGTCATCTGTAACAGGGTGATTATAAAGGTAATACTTGGGCATGCAATGAATCATGTTGAGGAATGTGAGTGATGTAGATATGATTTATCCCTCCTACATAATAGGAGTTATATAACAGGAGTTATGTCTATAGGTCTCTTGATAGAGTGAGAAGTACAATATGTAAGGCCATGCACAAATAGACTGATATCAGATATTAAGTCTATTTGTTATTAAACGTCTACTTGACTATCGAGAAATAAACGATTGGACCTAATGAGGATAACACTCTTATGCCTCGTGTTCAATTGGGACATTCGGACGAAGGGACAAAGACTACACGGTGGAAATGGTTGTCGTAAAGGTTGAAATTGGATCATCGATTATCTCATAAGCTGGGTGGCAGCGATGCATTACTAGATGTCAATCATTGTCTATAATATTATAAAGATAATGTTATTGCCAGTTTAGTGGAAGCCTATAGGGTCACACGCATAGAGTAATTAATTGGAGCAGACGAATAAATTAAATGTGATTTAATTTATTCCATGATTAATTAATAAAATGTGATTTAATTAATTAATCAACGTGTTTAATTAAATGAGATTTAATTAAATAAGACGTAAAAGATATTAATTAGATATGATTTAATTAATTATCTAAATCAAATGAGATTTGATAAGGTAATTATCTAATCAAATAAGATTTGATAAGATAATTATCTGTATATGTAACCAAATAAGATTTGATAAGATCAAATGAGATTTGATAAAATATTTTATGTGTTTAAGAAAGAGCTCATGTTTCTATATAAAGAGGTGCACACCTCACAACATGACGCATGAGAAAAACACTTTAGTGAGAAGCTCCTTCTAAATCCTACACGTCTACTGTCGGCTAGCACCAAGACCCTGCTCTGATAGTTGCTCGCGTGGACTGAGTAGAGGCATTGTTACTTCGACGCTTGGTGATTAAAGGCAACCAGCCAATTGAAAGCACGCTACAAAGATAATCATTTAAACCCTTGGATATTCACGAGTAATGCGTGATCCATGGGAAGGGGCTAATTCCGCTCTTGGCCTTGAATTTTTTTTTAAATTATAGTCCTCGAAACCCCAATATATATAGAGAGAGAGAGTACGACTCCTGTGAGAACATGAGAATAACTAATAATAACCATCAAATCAAGATTAAAAAAAATAGATGGTTGAGATTAAAATATTTAAAATTCAAATTAAAATCTAATGTAACCATCAAATCTCTAAAAGATTTACCAAACAAAAATCAAATCTATAAAAGACCTCAATTATCATTTTCGAAAATATCTCAATTAACCCATCATCATCACCACCATGACCACCACTGCCACTGCCATGACCCTCACTGCAGCCACCACCATGATTGCCACTGCCGCCACCACCATGATTGCCACTGCCGCCACCACCGTAGCCATGACGACGACGAAGGTCAAGGCGACGGAGGTGGTGATGGTCATGGTGACGATGGTGACTGCCACCACCACCACCGTGAGCGGCAATGGTGGCAACAACGATGACGACGACAACAAAGTTTATGGCGATGAAGGTGGTGGCAGTGATGGTGATCGTGATAATTGAAATATTTTAGAACGTAATAAGATTTGATTTTTGTTTGGTGAATCTTTTAGAGATTTGATGGTTATATTAGATTTTAATTTGAATTTTAAATATTTTAATCTCAACCGTTTATTATTTTTAATCTTGATCTGATGGTTGTTATTAGTTGTTTCCATGTTCTCACATAAGATATATATATATATATATATATATATATATATATATATATATATATATATATAGGAAGGATCGAATTACACCGGTGTAACTTAAACAACTATTTTACCATTCAATAACTTTCAACTGGATGATGTTTTCTTAAAACCTAACATTGGATTGAAAGTTCCTTTCACATAGATCATGTATACAAAATTTCAAGTTAATCCAAAATTATTTGCTACCTCATTCATATAGATTAAAATCGACGTAATATAAACTTTTCAAAATATACTAAAATATGGATCATTTGATTACCTTCTTATTGTTGTTCAATTTTGACAAAATTTGACACAAACAATCTTGGTAATATGTAGATATAATTCAATGGTTGGATCAATAAAAATTTTATTCTATATCAAGTTATTAAAATGGTGTAACTCTTTTAGAGTTGAGTTACACTGGTGTAATTTGATCCCTCCTCATATATATATATATATATATATATATATATATATATATATATATATATATGGGGAATGCTAATATACACCCACTCAAAAATTAGAAGGTGTATATTAGCACCCTACACCTTTTCACTTGGACTAAAAAATCATTCATCATTTATTTTACATCAGCCTAAATTAAAGGGCTGTTAAGTAATTTTAATTTTACTTTATTTTGTTTTGATTTTGAAAATACAAATTACCCTTTTTCTCTCTCCCACGTTTCTATCTCTTCACCCACTGATTTCTCAATTCTAGATCCTCTTCACGATTTCATCTTCTCTTTTATGGGGATAATTGTTGAATTCAATTTTGGTTGGTTGCATAAATGGTTGATAATTTTTTTTCAATGGTTTGAAGAAAAAAAAAATTGTTTCCTTCACTGCAATCAACAAAGTGCTGCAGCCTGCAAGCTCAATAGTGGTTTGTCCAATGCGCCTCATGCCAGACAATTTGTTCCAAGCCAAACTCAAAGAAACTGCCAATGATTATCATCGGACATCCTCAATCTCGGACGATATACAGGTTGCTTGTTCGTGGGGAAAAGAATACAGGATTTTGGGATTTTGCATTTATTTTTAAGAAATCATTAAATTAAAATTACATAACGACCCTTTAATTTATGCTTGTTTAGTGGTCTGATGAAAGGATAAATGGGTTTTTTTGTCCAATAGAAAAGGTGTTGGCTGCTAACTTACACCTTCTATTTTTTAAGTGGGTCTATATTAGCAGCCCCCTATATATATATATATATATATATATATATATATATATTACTTAAACGTAAAGGTAAACTTGAATTCATAGTCACATGTAAAATGATGGAGAAAAAAGTTACTTAAAATTAATTAAGAATGTATTTGTTATTAAATATTTCATTAGGTTAGCTTTTCTAACACTTTATTAAAAAAATAATAGATATATTTTAAAAAAATTACTTTAAAAATATAATAATAATAATGATTCTACGAGATATTATTATTGTCATTTTTTGAAATAAAATGAGTATTAATGAAGTAAATTAGTAAATATTATTTTGACTATTGAATAGTGGTCATCACACAAAGAAAATATTTATTTATAATCTACTAAATTTCATGTATAGGCTATAGAATTCCATGTCAATTTCTTTCAATACTTCTTTCAGGTAACACAATTTCAAACTCCTGAATTTTTAATTAACTTTGTAATTCCTTGAAACCATATTTAGTTTGTTCCAATATAAAGTCTACTCCTAAATCATTTATTAAAAATGTATTAATAATTAATTGTTCAATTTAAACTATTATCACAATCTTAAGAAAAATAACAATTTACTTTTAAATGCTAAGGCTATTCAAATTAGTGGAAAAAGCCAATGATAAAAGTACAAGAGTGTCACATAATATTGTTTCATTTATGCTCATGCTTTCACCTTAAAATCATAATATCTTCTATATCCAACACAATCTTCGTTCTTGTTTTGATTACATTGTTCAATTTGATTTGTTCATATAAATGCATCTTTTTCTTTTTTTGTAAAATTATTTACATCTTTTTAAATTAGTCACATCATTTTTTGTTACTCATACATTATTAACATATTATTCATCCATCCGTTAAAACATCTAACAAGAAATATATGTTTAAGCTAGATTTTATCAAAAGATATATGTAATGTTAGATTATGATAGAGAGATTAAATGTTAAATTATTGTTGTAAATATTGTTTCAAATTTAAAATAAAAATATATAATTTTAGCAATTTAGGTAATTAAGGTAATTGCGATCATGATAATTTTTATAATTTGAACATTTTCAAATTAATAACACAAATCTTTATATATAAAAAAGTACCAGTCATGGGTAAATTTGTAATTTTAATTTTCTCGCTCTTTTTAAGGTTAAAATAGTAATTATATAAATCATTTTTATTAATTATAAAAAGATATTTTACCTCAGATATTTTATAGTAATTAATTTATAGTATTAATTTAATAGTTATAAATGTTTGCACTAATTATGTGGTATGAGTTATTACTTTCCATCTTCGATTTCTCTCTCCTATGCATTAATTAGTTAATTGGATTCAAATATTTCAAATATTTGATTAAATTCTCTTTCTGTCATTTTTTTTTTGCTGAATTGGTCTCCTCTTGTTATCTTCTATGTATTATAAAAAAAAATTATTAATTTTTTTGTTAATGTGTCTAATATCATGAAGAACACTAACAAAAAATTAAAAAGTCAGACAAGCTTGAATAGATTAAAACAAAATAAGAGTGAGAAAAGTTATTTTTATAACATACGGATATATATATATATATATATATATATATATATATATATATATATTTCTTTTTTTCTTTGTCATCAAAAAGTATGTTTGACTTAACTAGTTTTTTATAGTTTAAAGTATTTTTAAGCTAAAACTCAAAATAAGAAATAAAGTAAAATAGAAATTATTTGACAATGGTTATAAAATGGTTAGTTATTAACAAAAATGAATTTTATAACAATTGCTTTAAAAAATATTTTATTGTAAATTGATAGATTTTTAAAATTCAAAAAAATTGTCAAGTATTAACAAAGATCAAGCTTAAAACTATCGTTTACAAAAAAAATTATTTATTATTAATTAGTCGTTAGTATTTTAAAATTTGAAAAAAAAATGGTTAGTTATTAATTAGTCGTTAGTATTTTAATTATCTTTATTACTCTTTATTTGGTTAAATGATGACCTAAAGGCAAAATGACATATTGGTGTTAAGAGATATGAAAAGAAAAACTAACTGTATATTAAACTCAATTTGAGAAATAAATAACTATAGAAATTTGTTTAAAAAACTTAAAAATATTCGGTGAATTAAAACAATTGCAATGCGATTTTACGATCTTATTATTTGTAAATATCATGATACTATTACTATTAAAAAAAATTTTTACCAGCTAATAATAAATATTTTATTCACATTTCTATTAGTATTCATTATAATAAATTAATTAAGTAATCAATTTTTTCCATTTTTAATTCATAAAAGTATATAATTTTATAGTTGTGCTAATTCATATTTATATCTAGGGACGGAGGCAGAACTTCATATCAGGGGGTGCCAAATTAAAAATTATCTTTATAACATATAATAAATTTATAAGAAATATAGAAGTATTAATTTATACAAAATATTTATAATTATATGTTTTTAAAATAATTTAAGAACATATAATCTAAAATATATTTACATAAAAAAAATTAAACATCTTTTCTTTTTTTTAAAACTCAATATTATTACACATGCTAATAAGCTTTGCTTTCCAATATCTAATTTATTTTTCCAAAGTTTACACATTAATATGTAGTGCGCTCAAGGTTAGAAACATGTTGAAACCTCACAAATAATAATAATAAAAGGAAAAAATATTTGTTAATGTAGTTCGTTGGCAAATGTTAATAAACAGTTTTTAATTATCAAATCAATTATAATCAAATTAATATAAAAGAAAGACTAATAATATTATTTGATTACAAATACTATTATTTATATCCTTTAAAATAGTAATAATAAATTATAAAATGAAACTACTACTAAAAAAATGATACTAAAATATTGTCTAAAGAAGAAAAAAAATATAATATCTCTACAATAAAAAAACTATAAAAGAATATAATATTAGCCTAAGAAAAAGAAATCATTATCTTCATAAAGATATTATAAAAAAAGATAATTAATTATTTTAGTAAAAAATGAAAAATATATAATACATAATATTATTATTTTTATAATCAAACTTTCAAATAAAAAATTCATATTTTTTAAAATATCATATATTTTAAAAAAATAAAACTCAAAAAATCAAGGGGGGCCAAGGCCTCCCTTAAGCATATATGTATATCCGTCCGTATTTATATCCATATGTTGCACGAGTAATCATATTAGGACAAATTCATTGGGATGATTTTTTTTTTTATAATCATGGGGTTTTTTTTATGTTAAGAGACTCATAGATATTTATGTTTAAAATTAATATATACAACTTTTATATGAATGATGTTTAAATTTCTTTTATATCAAAATATCCTTCATTTTTTTTTAATTTGAAAGTATAAAAACTATATTCTAAAACTAATATATATTCTACTTATGTTGCGCTAATCCATATTTATATCCATCTGTCGCACGGGTATCGATATTAGGGCAAATCCTTTTGGGTGACTTTTTTTTATAATCATTGGTTTATTATGTCAAGAGACTCTTATATATTTATATTTAATTTTTATGTATACAACTTTTATATGAATGATGTTTAAATTTCTTTTTATATCAAAACATCCTTCAATTTGAAAGTATAAAAATTATATTTATAAACAATTATATATTCTATTTATGTTGTGCTAATCCATATTTATATTCATCTGTAGCACGGGTATTCATACTACGACAAATCTATTTGGGTGATTTTTTTTATATATGATCATTGGTTTTTTTCATTTCAAGAAACTCTTATATATTTATTTTTAAATTTAAGGTATGCAACTTTTATATGAATGATGCTTATATTTCTTTTTATATCAAAACATCCTTATTTTTTTTTTAATTTGAATGTATAAAACATTATATTTTTTAAACTATTATATATTCTATGTTGCACTAATCTATATTTATATCCACCCATCACACGGGTAATCATACTAGGCAAATCCATTGGGATGGTTTTTTTTTTTAATCAATTGTTTTTTATATTAAGAGATTCTTAGATATTTATATTTGAATTTAATGTATACAAATTTTATACGAATGATGTTTAAATTTCTTTTTATATCAAAATACCCTTCATTTTTATAATTTGAAAGTATAAAAATTATATTTTTTAAACTATCCATTTGTCGTACAGGTATCCATATTAGGACAAATCCATTTTGGTGATTTTTTTTTGTTTTACAATCATTAATGGGTTTTTTTTATATCAAGAGACTCTTAGATATTTATATTTAAGTTTCATGTACACAACTTTTATATGGATGATGTTTATATTTCTTTTTATATCAAAACATTCTTCATTTTTTTTAATTTGCAAGTATAAAAATTATATTTTTTAAACTATGATATTCTATTTATGATGCGTCAATCCATATTTATATTCATCCGTCGCACGGGTAACCATACTAGGACAAATCCATTGGGATGATTAATTTTCTTCTTTTTTTATAATCATAGGTTTTTTAATGTTAAAAGACTCTTAGATATTTATATTTAAATTTAATGTATACAACTTTTATCCAGTTAATGTTTAAATTTCTTTTTATATCAAAATATTCTTCATCCTTTTTTAATTTGAAAGTATAAAAATTATATTTTTAAAACTATTATATATTCTATTTAAGTTGTGCTATTCCGTATTTATATCCATTTGTCGCACGGTATCTATACTATAGCAAATCCATTTAGGTGATTTTTTTTTATAATCATTAGTTTTTTTATATCAAGAGACTCTTAGATATTTATATTTAAATTTAATGCATACAACTTTTATATGAATGATGTTTAAATTTTTTTTATATCAACATTCTTATTTTTTTTAATTTGATAGTATAAAAAATTATATTTTTTAAACTATTATATATTCTATTTATATTGCGCTAATCCATATTTATATTTGTGCATGCACGGGTAACCATACTAGGGCTAATTGATTTGGGTAATCATTTTTTTTATAATCATAGATTTTTGGAACTCAAGAGAGTATTCCATTATATCTATGTATGAAAAAAAAAGAACCCTAAAGAATGATTTAGCTAAAATTCACAAGTCTAAAAAGTAGTATTTTTTATAAAAGTAGTAGTTGTAAGAGTAACTATAAGATAAGTATATTCAAATACACTCTTTTTATCGACCCAAAATTTCATATGTGCTCATAAAAAATGTGGCAACTTTATAACATATATGAGGTAATTTGTTTCATGAGGTTTTGCTTCCAGGCATATAAATCTGGACATTTAATCATGGACAAAAAAGAAAAAAAATAATTAATGAAGTCTTTTTTCTAAAACTCTTATGAGTCAAAATTCATAAAAAAGTTAATCTTGAAAAAAAAAAGGTTAACCATTTGTTAAATATATATTTAATATTTATTTTAAAAATATTAAAAATTTCCTTTAATACTTCCAATTTATTGTAAAGTCTATTAGCGAAATATCATCATTTCTTATAAAAGTGGAAGCATTTATTAAACTATTAACAATATAACTCATATTCATTAGTTGAAAAAATTATTCCTTAAATTGAGTAGTGTTATTATATCTAACCACAACTTAAACCAATTAATTCTATGGATATTTTTTAAATAAAATATAAATTTATGACAATATTAATTAAAATGAACTAATTTAACTATTTTTATTGGTCTTGATGAATTAAGTATTTGTTTCTTATATATAAAAATGGGGGTAGTATTGTTAATTATTAATACAAATAATATTTAATTTAATCATTATATCAATATTATTAATATTATTTGTCACATTGTTGGCAAGAAGTCTATGTCTATTTTCATGATTGGTTAAATCACAATAGATACTAAAAAATTTCAAAATAAACATACTCAAACACTTTGTTTATCCCTTATTGTTATATTAGAGACATTTTTTTATTTTATTTTTTGTCACTCTTTGGCAGTTGCCTATGCCTATTTTTACACTTGGGCAAATCATACTTCTATAGCAAAGGTTAAATATTACAATTCAATTTTATTATGTATTAATCCTGTTGTGGTTTTGCATATTTCAAACAAATTCTTAGTAAATGTTACTCAATTGTTCATTTCCATTAAACAAAGATAATAACATTCAAGATAAAATTGTGGTGTTAGTTGGATACAAAAAATAAAATTAAAGTAAAATTTGTCACAATCTTTGACAATTGTCTATGCCTATTTTCACACTTGGACAAATCACATTGGATGAATAACATGGGTTAAATACTACACTTGATATATTAATCATGTTGTGATTTTGCATATTTCAAATGTATTCTTAGTAAAAGTTGCTCAATAGTTCATTTTCATTAAATATAGACAATCACATTTAAGATAAAATTGTGGTGTTAATTAAATACAAAATTAAATTCAAGTAAAATTTGTCACACTATTTGACAATTGTTTATGCCTATTTTCACACTTTGGTAATCACATTGAGTGTATAACATATGTTAAATAAACAATTAGATTTTATTATGTATGTTTATGCACATGTTAAATACTACACTTATTGTATTAATTCTATGGTGGTTTTGCATATTTCAAATATTTTCTTAGTAAATATTGTTCAATTGGTCAGTTCCATTAAATAAAAGTAAATACATTTAAGATAAAATTATGACATTAGTTAGATACAAAAAACAAACAAGTATAAGTTGTCATATTCTTTGACAAACTTCTATACCCATTTTTATAGTTAAATAAAAAAATAAAATTTAAATAAAAACACTCGAACTCTCTGTTTACCCCGTGCATCGCACGAGTCAAAAAACTAGTATATATTATATGATATGATTCAAATTAATTGATAGTACTAATATAAATTCGAATTCAATTTTGGGTAAAAATAATCGAATTCAATTATATTCAAATTAAGAAATTTTGCAAGATTTATACTGATTTCATAACAATTAATTATATAATTGGTAATTTAAACAATATAAATATAGGAGTAACTGGTTTTCTTCGTTATAGAACATGAATGATGATGACTACTTTAGAGTATTGATGTAAAAACCTAGGAATGGTTTTATCCTTTTCTTCTTTTTACCATTGAAATAACATTGATTATTTTGTATATTTTGAGGAACATGGAGAGGAACATGGAGAAATGATGATAAATTGCAGTAAGAAGCCAATTGATAGGTTTTAATACTCTATCATATTTAATTAATTATATATTGTTTTATTTTTTTTATTTTTTTTTGTTTCATTATTTCAATCAAGGTGCGAAGGTTTGGATTTTCCACTCTTTTGGTACATGTGGTGTCAATAGGATGCAAGTGGAGTATTCTCTACGGTATGAATAAAATAAAAGTGGAGTGTTCTCTTTTGTTATGTGATATGCTTCTAGAGTACAAAAAATTGTCATTATTAGAAGAAATTTGTTGCTACTACTGGATTGAATAAGAGTAGCAATTTATTATTTAAATTTTCAAGTGACAATGTAAATATTATTAATGTATATAAAGTTGGGGTTAGTTATTTTTTTTCTATTTGTATAAAGGCAAGAATATACGAATATCAATGAGAATATACTTAATGCATATAAAATTAAAAGTTAGATTTTTTTCCTTGATAGCCGTGAATTATATTTACTAAAAATTGAACTTGATAATAAGAATTAAAATTAAATTTTATTGATATACACATGTCTTATTTATGAAGTATGCAAAATGTGACATGTATTTATTTATTTGTACAATCAATTCACTTAATTAATCTCAACGTATTTTGTTGCTTGCAAGTGTCATAAAAAAATTCTTATTACATTTGTCATTATGTCTTAAGTGGGGTGCTGAAAAATACACATAATTATGCATTAAAGACATTTTTCACATTTTAATTTTAGTTTTAATTTTTTTATCTTAATTGAAATAATCAATTGATTAAATTATGACAAAAATATTTACAGACTTACAGTAATCAATTAATAAGCGATAAAAATAACGAATAAAATAAGTTATTTAATTGTGATATATGTAAAATGTTGAAATTACGTAAATAATTACAAGATTAAAATATTAAAAATGTGGATGTTACATATAAATAATAATGAAATTAATCAAGTTTATGTTTACTTTTTTATTTTATTTTTCTTTATTACTCTCTTTCATTGTAATTTAGATGTTTTATTTTTGTTATTGTTCTGCCATATGAATAATGTATTTACTGAAAATATCATTAAGGAATTTGTTTACTTTTAACCTAAATTTATTTTTAACTAGCAAGGTACCCGTGCATTTGCACGGGTCATTTTTGTTTTCAAGTATGTTTAAAATACATTATAAAATTAAATAATTTTATTGAGACAAACATAATTTACTAATTAAGTTTTCCAAAATGACAGAAAAAGTAAGAGAGGGTATTCAAGCAGAGAACATATATTTGATTATAGTGCCATATATATATTTCTTATTTAATTTAAAATATTTATATAATTATTTGAGAAATTTATTATGTATAAAAATTTAAAAAAGATTTAACTTTAGTTAAATTTTAATCCATAGGATTGACACAGTGGTATAAGGCATCGCTGCATTTACATGTGGGGAACGATATAATTAGTGGGAGAACCTGTGTTCAATTCCCTCCATGTTCAAAATTCCCTTGGGCTAGCGGTAGCCATGTACCGCGACCGGTTTAGCAAGAAAATTCGTGTTCGATTCCCTCTGTGTGCAAAATTTTCTTGGACCAACGGCAGCCATGCACAGTGAGCGCAATCAATCTCTAACCCGATGGGTTGGGGACACCCGTGGTCTCTGACCCGGGACCAAAAAAAAATTTTGTTAAATTTAATTAATTTTATAATGTTAGAATGTTAAATGATAAAATAATTCAATTATTTTACAACTATATTTCTAAATAAAAAATTATTCATTTTATAATATTATATTTTATAAACAATATTTTGAATAATTTAAAATATAAAAATTAATTAAATTAGATGTAAAATATTGAAATCAATATTACTTGTGATCTCCCATGAATGATACTTGCAGTCTCTATAAAAAAAATTAAAACTAATTTAATTTATGATATTATTGAGTAAGTAATTTGAAACAATGTTGTAATAAGAATATATTTAACAAATTAATTTTAATATATTTATTATATTTTTATGTAAAAAAGTTAAAATTGCTATATAAATATTAACTAACAAAATTATAGTATATGACGTTATTAAACATAGAGTCAAAATATTATTTTGTAATAAATATATTAACTAATTAGATTTAAATTAATTTTCAATATAAAATTTCAACCACATATTATAAGTATTATTCAAGAGACTATTTATTTATTAAATTATTTTAAATTATTTCTAAGTAAAATTGATTTTATAAATTTTTAAAATAAAAATAAATTTTAATTTATGATATTATTGAGTAATTAATTTTAAAATATTAAAACTAATTTAATTTATGATACTTTTGGTTTCGGTTATAAAAATAATAAAACTAATTTAATTTATGATATTATTGAGTAATTAATTTAAAATTATTTTGTCATAAAAATATACTTCCCAAATTAATTTTAATATATTTATCATATATTTATGTAAAAAAATAACATTATTATATAAATATTAATAAAAAAAATTCATATATAAAGTTATTAAACATAAAGTCAATATATTATTATGAAATAAGTAATATATATTGTTGAGTCTTTGATATTCAACTGTGTCAAATACTTGCAAAAAGAGGTTTGTCGTCCATAATGGTGTTGAACAGGATTGTCTTCCGTGAATTAAACTTATTTTAGTATATTAACTAATTAGATTTAAACTAATTTTAGAATAAAAATTTCAACCTCATAATATATATATATATATATATATATATATATATATATATATATATATATATATATATATTATTCAACAAAATATTATTTATAAAATTATTTAAAATTGTTTTATACAATTTCTAAGTAAAAATGATTTTATAGGATTTCAAAGTAAAAAAAAATATTCTTGGATCTTTGGTGTGCGATTGCGTTAAATACTCGGAGAAAGAATTTTGTTGCCCATAATGGTCTTGGGCAAGATTGTCTCCCGTGAATGATATTTGTTGTCTATACCATAAATATTTTAAAAATAAATAAATATCACGTCGACAAAACCACAATATTTTTTATTTTTATTATTATTTGTGTTAACGTAGATTATAGAATATAAACTTTTATAAATAAAAGGCATAAAACAATAATATAATATAAATAAAAGAAAATATTAGTTGTTATAAAAAATTGTGTGTAAATAAAAAATAAAAGTGGGAGAGAGAAAAGAAGAAAGGAGTTTTTTTCCATAAAATGTCTTTAAATTTAAATCTGTTCTTAAAATGCCTAATTTTAATAAAATATTATATCTTAATTATTTTATTTATATTATCTACCTTAATTACAGTAAAAGTGAATTGTGACTTTAAATTAAATAACTTTATGTTAAATATCAAGAATCAAAGAATTATTATCCTAAAAACATCCCTTACTTACCAATGTCAATAACTCAAGAATTAGTCTCCTAATTGTGCCTATAGAGATACTATATAAAAAATTACAAAATATTATTAAATATATGGAATAATTGTATAATATATATAAAATATTATATTTACGATGTTAGCAAAGAAATAAATTAAAAATATTTTGTAATAAAAATATAATTAAAATTCATTTTACTCATGTAAGTTTAAAAAATAAAATATCCGATTGAAAATATTATGGGAAGAAGATATTTTATTAAAAATTGCGTGTGTTTGAAATTAAAAATATTCTTAAAAATTAATTTTTAATAAAAATATATTTAATAAATTAATTTTAATTCATTTATTATGTATTTATGTAAATTTTTTAACTTTATCGTATAAATATTAAACAACAAAATCTTCACATATAAAGTTATTAAATATTATTTGTTAAATTATAACTAGTTTCTATAAGTAATTATATAAATTTATCATTCATTTAATATAAATAATTATAGACTTTTATGTAATAATGAACATATTATTATATTAATTATTTTAAGAATATAAATTTTATAAATAAAATACATAAATTGGCAATGCAAAAACAATATAAATATATAAAAGAGTATAAAAACTTTAAAAGAAAAATAAGAAAAAAAACGTATATTAACAAATATAAAAGAAAAAAAGAAAGAAAAAATATAAAAGAAATAAAAAATTAAAAAGAAAAAGAAAAAAATTGAAAGGAAGAAGAAGAAAATGTAAAAAAAAAAAAAAAAAAAACATAAGAAGAATACGTAAAAAAAATCATAAGAAGTAATAAGAAAGAAAAAGGTAAAAAAAGTTTAAAAAATTAAAACTTCTCAAATACTGACACTTGGCAAAAGTAGTCTTGACATGTGGCACAAAAGACTTAGTTTTAATATATAGGTAACAAAAGACTTAGTTTTAATATATAGGTAATAGATTATATTTCTCACTAATTTAAATTTTAACATTTTATAAATATCAATTCTATTAATAAATAATATTTGACTTAAATCATATCAAATTTCAATTAAAATGATTCATGCCCAAAATATCACAATTAAATTATAATTAAAGCTTAATAAATTAAAAATAATATGACACACACATACCTTTCATGCTTATTAAAAAAGGAAATTGAAACGTGACTATTTAATATTGTACTAAATGCAATCAAATTGATGCTTAAAATTAAATTAATTTATATTTAAAATTACACACAAAATATACAAATGTAAATAAAGATGATGAAAAAAACATAAATAATAAATTAATTATCAATTTTAATTTTTATAAGTTTTGTCATGTAGGCAAATGCTATGTGGCAACACAACATCGATACTCTTTTTGCCAAAACGTCACTAAATTTATATTATTTTCTTAATTGTTTTTTTTCACATGTATCTTTTAAAAAAAATACATAAGTATTTGATAATTTATTTATATTATTTAATATATGAAAAGACAATAGTTTTTCAAATAACTTTTAATAAAATTATAATGAAAATGTTAAATTGTTTATCAAAAAAATATATTAAATTGCTATTTTTTATTTTTAAGTTTAATTATAATTTGTCTTTCTAAATATTAGAAAATGTCTCTCCCAAACATAAAATTGCAATATCACATCAAATTTAATACAAATGAACGCAATATATAACATTGTGCTTATATGTAATCATTTAAATATGTATTCTTAAATTTATATTGTTTCATTCATTCGCTTAATTTTGTTTCTAATGTTTTTACATGATGTTAAATTAATGAACTCCATGAAAAATATTTTAATGGAACAATATGTGAGTTCTTTTAGTTAAAATTAATTTTCTTATTATTTTCATCTTATTTTTGTTATATAATTTTATTTGTCTATATATAAAAAAAAAATTTACTTCAAGAAAGTAACATTGTGAAATTTAAATTTATAGTTCTATTAAAAAAAAATTAACTGAGTTGTATTATAAAATAAACAATATAATTATCTTTTATTATTTTTTTAATGAATAAGTTCCTTATTGTGGAAATTTGAATTAGTTTTAGATTTTTTAAAGTAATATAGAAAATTAATAACATTGTCAACATACTTTATACATAAAAATTTCATTCCCTCGTCAATAAACTTGTACATCACACGGGTACTATCTAGTTATATTAAAATTGTGGATGTTGTCTTCAAACATCTTTAAAATTTATTATTTGTTTTTAATAGTAATGATAATGATACAATTTTTGTATGAAACTTATAAATAAAAGGCTAAATTATCATTTTGATCCTTATGTTTTCATGTTTTTCTATTTTGGTCTTTTATGTTTTCCAAAGGTTCAATTTTGGTCATTTCGTCAATTTAACCTTAACACCGTTAGTGTTTTAAATTTTAAACTAATTAATTTAAAACATTGGTGGCTAAAAAGCACTACTATGTGTAAATGCATAGCTAACATCATCAGTCTCGATGCTCTGGCACCATGCGGTGGCTTCTACTGCTTTCGCTGCCTCCCAATCACGGACAGATAGCAACAAAACCCTAACAAGCAAGCTGCCCCGAACCACACCAAAAGGCAGCTTGCTTCATGCTTGTCATTGTCCCGGAACAATAGTATTCCTCTCTTGCCCATGTCCTTTCCCTGGAAGACAACCCCCTTCTCTCAGAATCCCAGGCCATCGACGTCGCGGAACGTCGCAGGCCTTGCTTCATGCGTGTCATTGTCCCTGAACAATAGTATTCCTCTCTTGCCCATGTCCTTTCCCTAGAAGACAGCGGTCATGGTCGTGGTGGCGCGCAACAATGGTCATGGCTACGATGGTGGTGCATTGGCAATCATGGTAGTGGCTGCAGCGGTGGTCATGGCAGTGGCAACAACGGTCATGGTGGTGATGGTGATGAGTTAATTGAGATATTTTAGAAAATGATAATTGAGATAAGATTTGATTTTTGTTTGATAATAAAATCTCTTATCTGAGAACGACTCATGTGATCTTTAATATATATATATATATATATATATATATATATATATATATATATATATATATATATAGAGGGAGAGAGAGAGTATGACTCGAGAACACATTCTTATGTGAGAACATGAGAACAACTAATAATAATCATCAGATCAAGATTAAAAATAATAGACGGTTGAGATTAAAATATTTAAAATTCAAATTATGATCTAATATATAATCTAATAAAAAATAAATCTATAAAAGATCTTAATTATCACTTCCTAAAATATAATTTGAATTTTAAGTATTTTAATCTCAAATATTTTTAATCTTGATCTAATGGTTGTTATTAGTTGTTTTCATATTCTCACATAAGAAAGTGTTCTCACATGATAGTTGTAATATATATATATATATAAAACACAGTTACTAACTAGGACTGGTTGTCCACGTGTCACATTCTGGTGACATTTCTAATTTTAGTATCAATATAATCAATTAATTAATTATTGATTAGCATAATCACAATCTTAATATTTATAAAACATTTAATATGATTAATTTTCTTTCCAGATTTAAATATAAATTTTGAAATTATATTTTGAATGTTTCATAACCTGCATAATATATATTTTAATATTTTAATTAAAGTAATTTTTATTCGATTTTAAAATTATTATTATTATTATTTGATATTTGATTTGATTTTATATTATATATTCAATTATATGCGCAATATATGATATCAATCAATCAATCAATCATATTATATAAAACATAGTTGCTGACTAGGATTGTTATTACATGTGTCACGTTCTGATTGTAAATTGAGGCATTCCTTATTTTACTATAATTAATTAATTAAGATTGTGAATTGTGCTAATCAGGATATATTATTTTAAATAACCAAATATTATAATATTAATTGGCATCAGTTAGTATACAATTGTTATCTATATTAGTTTAAATAGACATGTCATATTAGAGATTAATATGTAATATTGTTTTAAGGAGATTTAAATTTAAAATTATGTTTTTAATTTATTTTATGTATTATTCATTTTATTATTCTATTATGTGTTAATAAATTATTATGTTTCCTACCAAAAAAATATTTTGTTTCTTTAAATATTAATAAATACTATATTGTTCCCTTAAATATTTTAAACAAGTATCAATTCCGTTATTAAATATATTACGAACAAAGATTCTTAACACTTGTATTATTGATCTTACCTTTTTTTATTAATTTATTTTTAATACCGTATTTTCCTTTTTAAAAATTGTCATTTACTTAAAAGTTTTTAATTTACTTTTAGTATATTACAAATACAAATAGTGATTTTTATTACTTTTGATATTATTAAATTAAATCTTTCAATTTACCAATTTTGATTGTTTGTAACATAATTTTGATTTAATTATTCGGAATATAAATATAGTTTAAATAATTTATTTTATATATCATGAACAATGATTTTGTCTTCAAAAGATGAATATTGTACTTTCTTTTTAAAAATATTTAATTGTTATTATAAAGAGAAAAAGGGTCATGCATTGACAGTGTAAAATTATTTTACATAGTCATCCAATCACAACCCATCATGTATGATAAATTTGTTGACTTTTATAAAATTATCTTAAAAGTCATACCAACAGCGATTTGTGATTGGATGACAATGTAAAATTATTTTACACTGTTAGTGTATCACCATTAAACTCTATTATAAATGTTTAGCACAATGAATTCAAACCATACAATTTTAGACTTTGCAATAAACTTCATTTGTTCTACGTCATGTCTTCTAATGGTGATTCAATTGCATACATTGATGTTTAAAAGAAAAGAATGCAAGCCAACGATGATTTCACTCTACCTTCACACCATATGAAGATATTTTCAAAGCAAGTAGAGAAAACAAACTTATTTGGTAATATTACAAACTCTATTTTTTATCATCATATTTTTAGTCTACGTTGAAATTGATATCAAATGTTTTTTTTTATTTGTAGATGTCATTGGAGTGCTACCTTTAAAGAAAGTTGATTGAAAAGAATGTGATGAAAAAATCTCTTATGTTGTCATGTAATTAGAAAATTTTCGGTGAATATTTTTTTATACCTTTGTCTTTTTAATTCTTTTTCTAAAGAGCAATGTTTCATTCATATGCTGAAAAAGAGAAAATTATAAATTATAAATTTTATTATCATTTTTTTAGTATGTATTAAATTTGGTATCAAATGATTTTTTTTCATCTATAGATGCCATTGGAGTATTGCCTTTAAGGAGATTGAATACAAACATTATGAAAAAACCTCTTATGTTGTTATGAAAATAGACAATATTCGGTGAGTATTATTTTTATACCTTAGTCATTTCAATTCATTTTCTAACAAGCAACGTTTTATTTATTTGCAAAAAAAGGAGAAAATCTGATACAAACTTTGTATGAAGATTATGAAAATTAAGTGTTACAGACATACAATGCATTGATGAAAATTTTGATAAATTAATAGTGTTGGTTTAATATAAATTTATTTACAATTTTCTTTCCCAAGTAATGAAAAAACAAAAACTTAAATCACATTAAAATGCTAATTAAAATGGTTCATATTAAAAATATCTAAAAGAAATTATAAAGCTTACGTAAACAAAGTAATAAGACAATAAATTAAAAATAACAATTAAATTAATATGAATATGATATTGTACTAACTTTTAATCATTTGTGTTATTAAATTTACATTTTTTTTTCATTTATTCACTTAATTTTGTTTTCAATATTTTTTTATAGGATGATCTTCATTAAAGTGATTATAATAGAATAATCTATGAGTTATTTTCAATAAAATGATTTTATTATTATTTTCATTTGAGTTTTGTTATGTAGTTTCATTTGTTTATACCAACTTCTTTAACTTCATGAGAGCAATATTGTCAAAATTAAATTTATAGTTGTATTAAAAATAATGTCATTCAATTAACTTTTATTATTTCTTATTAATAATTAAGTTCTATATTGCAGACATCTGAATTGATTTAGATTTTTTTCAATAATATGAAAAATTAATAAAATTATCAATATAATTTTTTTATAATCCAAAAAATTCTCCCTAAAATTTACCCGTGCATCACACGGGTACTATCTAGTATATATATAAAGGAGGGATCCATTTACTCCAAGAGTAAGTATAAGAGACTTACTTTTCATCCTCACCATTCATTTTCTTGAAATCTAATAATTAAGATTAGTTACTCATTACAACCACCATATTTCAAGAAAATGAAAGGTGAAGATGAATAGTAAGTCTCTTATACTTACTGTGGATCCCTCCTCATATATATATATATATATATATATATATATATATATATATATATATATATATATATATATACACACACACACACACACACTACTACTACTACTACACACACAAACACATATAGTAGTGTAATTATTTTCTTTTACTTAAAAACTTTATCTTGTTATAAAAGCATCAATCAAAAGTATATTATCTATATAAATGTGGTAAGTTTATAAATTAATTTATCTTTCACATATACTAATTTCCAAAATAAAAACTACACATTTTTACAACACTTTTACACATAATATTATTTTATGTAAAATAGATGAGAAAAAGGGCTATGCACTGAGAGTGTAAAAAGTTTTACACTGTCATCCAATCACAACCCATCATGTATGGTAAGTTTGTTGACTTTTAAAAAATTATTTTAAAAGTCATACCAACAGAGATTTGTGATTGTATATCTCTGTAAAATAGTTTTACACTTATTAAACTCAAAATAGATATCATTTTATTTTTAATGATCTTGACTACTCCTTTGTTACTTGATTTGCCACTGACTCTTGAATCAGGCCATTTAACTAATGGATCAACCCCGTCCCCAACCTTCAACCATCAGCTGGATCAAGACCTAACAATCCTTCCTTAATTCTTAGCTGAACTGTCCTTTCATTTGTTCAATACAATATAAAAAAATATGCACACTTCATCCTGTACACATCATTGATGTACATAAAGATAATTTAATTTGGCACGTACGTTAGATTTATTCAACATACTAACCAGTGGAAAAATATATAAAAACAAACTATTACGCAGTCTTCACATCTATTGATAAACAAGTAATCACCCCTAACTTTGAGAGGCAAATTCAAGTTTTCTCCCTGACCATATTGATATTCTATTATCCCTAACTTTAAATATTATAAACCACTCATTTCTACCATCCATCCAGAAGCTGATTAAGTCAACAAATAAAACACGTAATGACTAAGAGTGTATTTGGTATTATGTTTATTATGCAGGCTGAAATTAAACCACGTCAAGATTTAAATAAATAAATAAACGCAAGACAGAGTACCCTTCAAAGAGGATGCGCCTCAAACTTTGGTTTTCGTCTCAATGGCCAATACCTGCATAATGGATGTGAAAATTAATCAGAAGGTATCGTTTTAAACTTCTACTTTAAGTCTGATTTTGATGTGATTTTGGTTCTGCATGGTGGATGTAGAACAAAACATGCTATACAATGCTTAATGACTGAAACTAGAAATAAAGAATATAGCAATACGTGAAAACTCATCCATTCCAAACACCTCATTAACCCTCATAAATTTTTTCTATGACTTTCTTCCTATCACATCATATCACCTATTATATATATACTTCTCTCTTCTATTTCTTTCTCTTACTAGATGTTAAATAGATTTGTAGTGTCCACAAAACATTTTTTTAAAAAGAAATGACTAATTCACGTAATCACTAAAAGGATACATTGTTTTATTGCACAAAAGTCTTGCCCCTCAACTTTGACTTGAAGCTGGTGATAGAGTACCATTAAGACAAGGGAACGATTTTCATTGGATTAGAATGACACGCGATCATCAATATAATAACAAACTAAATCGCAATAAACTAAAACAGTGACGCAAGTAAACATTTTTCATGGACTTTCGTGTTAGCTTCTTTTAATTGCTGTCTATAAATGGACATGGCCCTTACATGCATTCTTCAAATTTAACATCCTAGCTAAAACATTTCCAGAAAAGTTTGAGTTGATCATACCATGTTTAATTTAAGGTTCTGTCTCTTTTGTGTGGTGACCATTTTATGCATCTCTTTATGTACTGTTGGAAGTTACCATACAAAGAAGTGCGCGGAAACAGACAAGCAAGCTCTTCTCAAGTTAAAACATGGTTTCACTCATGGAAGGCACATACTGTCTTCGTGGAACGGTAAAGATTGTTGCAAATGGAAAGGAATTTCATGCAACAATTTAACTGGTCATGTGACCAGATTGGATCTCCGATTTGCATCTATTACTCCAGTAATAGGAGCTGAAGCTTTAAACAATCTTGCAGACGCACTGCCAAGGACAATTTTCAATACTTCTGCACCATTGGGAGGTAAGATAGATTCTTCAATATGTGAACTGCAGCATCTCACTTTCTTAGATCTCACTTATAATTACTTAGAAGGAGAGATCCCAGAGTGCATTGGTTCACTTGGTCAATTGATACAGTTGAAACTTGCAGAGAATGCACTTGTTGGTTCCGTTCCTCATACTCTTGCAAACCTTTCCAATTTGCAAAATCTTGACTTCGGGATAATTATTTGGTTGCAAATGACCTTGAATGGCTTTCTCACCTTTCTAATTTGAGATACCTTGCTCTCTCATATAAGAATCTTAGTAGAGCTATTGATTGGTTATCATCAATGAGTAAAATCCCTTATCTATCCCAGCTTCATTTATATCACTGTGGTCTCCCTAAAGTCAATCCTCAATCTATTCCCCTCATGAATTCTTCAACTTCTCTCCAGATCCTCAGTCTTTCAGATAATGAATTAGACTCTTCAATTCTGTCATGGGTGCTTAATGTTAGCAAAGTCCTCACAGTTCTTGATCTCTCATACAATTCTTTGCATAGCGTTCCAGATGGCTTTGCAAACATGATTTCTCTTCAATATCTAGATCTCTCATATAATGAACTTGATAGTAGCATAATAAAATCCTTTCAGGCTTTGTGCCAACTTAAGAGGTTGTTCTTGGATTTCAATAAATTGTCTGGACAACTCAGTGACTACTTAACAGAATTATGTTCTGCACAAGATAATTTAGAGTGGTTGTCTCTCAACCAGAACCCATTTAGTAGTGGGCCACTTCCTGATTTTTCATGGTTTTCGTCATTGAAGATACTATCACTTCAAAATACCAATATTGTTGGGCCATTATCATTTGATCACTTGCCCCATCTTGAAAGTTTGGATCTTAGTTTAAACCATTTGAGCGGATCATTGCCTATATTTGAAGTCACTAAATTTGCCTCATTATATTTGTTGGATCTTTCCCACAATCAATTGGTTGGGACAGTTTCATTTAGTATTGGGAAACTTTCTAACCTCTCGGATTTATCTCTCGCTTCAAATAAGTTGAATGGGGTCATTACTGAAGCACGTCTATTAAGCCTATCTAGATTGGAGACATTGGATGTGAATGGAAATTCACTTTCGTTTAACTTGAATCCAAATTGGGTTCCACCTTTCCAATTGCGGTCATTATTTGCATCATTGTGCATTTTGGGGCCTCAATTTCCAACATGGCTCAAATATCAAAGGAAACTTAGAGAGCTGGAAATCTCAAATACTAGTATTATAGATTCATTGCCTAAATGGTTTTGGAACATATCTTCAAGTTTGATATACTTAAATGTTTCACATAATAAAGTCAGTGGAGCCTTACCAAAATCATTACCAAGTATAAAAATGAAGTATACAACTAGTATATGGGATTTTAGTTTCAACAATTTGTTTGGTCCACTGCCTCCTTTGCCAGAACTATATGCTCTATTTCTGTCAAATAATATGTTCTCGGGGTTTGTATCTTCCTTTTGTGTTATGCCGCCAATGTCTTTAACTTATCTTGACCTGTCTAGTAACTTACTAGCAGGGCCACTTCCAAATTGTTGGGAGAAATTCCAAAGTTTGGTAGTTCTGAATTTGGCAAGCAACAATTTATCTGGAAGAATACCTAAGTCATTTGGCACTTTACAGCAAATTGAGTCGATGCATTTAAATAACAACAACTTCTCTGGTAAAATTCCATCTTTGACTCTTTGCAAGAGCTTAAAATTCATTGATTTTGGGGATAACATTCTCGAAGGAACATTACCAATATGGGTAGGCCATAACCTGCAGAGTTTGATTGTTTTCCGTCTAGGAGCAAATAAGATACAAGGAAGCATACCCACAAGTCTATGCAATCTATCAATTCTTCAAGTATTGGATCTCTCTACAAACAATATTACAGGGGAAATACCACAATGCCTTAGTGACATAATTGCTTTGTCAAATATAAAGTTTGCAAGAAAAACCATTTTCTATTCCGCATATGAATATTCTTATGACTATGGATATTATTACGGATATAATGATGACAGACGTAGCTCTTTTGTTGATGAAATGACATTGACATGGAAAGGACAAAATAGAGAATATGGGAAAATTCTTGGACTTATGACAAACATTGATCTTTCTGGTAACCACTTGACAGGAGAGATACCCCAAAGCATAACAAAACTTATGGCATTAGCTGGCTTAAAGCTTTCAGGAAATAATCTCACAGGATTCATTCCCAACAACATTGGTCATATGCAAATGTTGGAATCACTTGACTTGTCAAGAAACCATCTTTATGGTAGAATGCCAACAAGCTTCTCAAATTTGAGTTTTTTGAGTTACATGAACTTGTCTTTCAACAACTTATCAGGAGAAATTCCAGTAAGCACTCAACTTCAATCCTTTGATGCCTCTACGTATGTAGGGAACATTGGGCTTTGTGGCCCACCACTCACAAACCAATGCCCAGGTGATGTTGTCCCAGATGGTAAAAATGGCACTAATGAAGAAGATGATGAACTGATAAACTTTGGGTTTTACATCAGCCTTGGGTTGGTATTTTGTAGGGATGGCAAAGTGTACCCGGACCCTACGGGTACCCGCAAAAATATCCGCAAGCGGGTCGGGTAAATACCCGCTTATTGGGGCTGGGGCCGGGGCCGGGTATTTACCCACAATTTTTTGCGGGTGCGGGTACGGGTACGGGTACTATAGTACCCGCCCCGCCCCGCCCCGCACCTATCATATATATATAATTAAAATAACTTAAATAAATAATTATGTTATATATATACTTTTTTGTAAAAAAAATAATTTTATATTTTCCATAAACTAACACTAATAGTAAAAGATTTATGTTATAACTTACAATAGTTTTATATTTTATATTTTTAATATTATGTGTGAATGCTTTTGATGTTAAGTTTGAATTATTTAAGCGTGAATTTTCAATTTATTTGTAATAATTTTTTAATTAATATTTTTATAGCTTAAATGCAATTTTGGTTCATCTATTTTGCATAATCCGCAATTTTGGTTCCCCTATTTTAAAATAGAGACGTTTAGTCTCCCAATTTTCTAAAATATGTAATTTTGGTTCTTCCATCAAATTGAAAGCGTTGACTGTTAAGAGATTAACGTTAACCTTAACGTGGTCCAAATATAATGACGTGACACGAGATTATTTATTTAGTTTTTAATTATTTTAAATACTGAGTAGAATAATTGATGAAAAATATATTTTATAAAAAGGTAATATCATTTATTTGATTATGATGTGCCATGTATTTCAACAATGTAGAACTAATTTAAAATAAATGATTAAGACTTGTGATTTCTATTTTAGGACTCACGATTACCCCAACCATTAAAATCAACGTGACATGTTTTTAGTGACGTAGATAAACAAATAATTATTACTCATTATTTAAAATAATTAAAAAATAAATAAATAATATCGTGTCACATCACTATATTTGGGTCACGTCAAGGTCAACATTAATCTCTTAACTGTCAATGCTTTCAATTTGATGAAATGACCAAAATTATGGATTTTACAAGATTGGGAGACTAAATGTCTCTATAGAGGGACCAAGATTGTTGATTGTGCAAAATAGGAGGACTAAATATCTCTATTTTAAAATAAGATGACTAAAATTACGAATTGTGTAAAATAGGGGGATCAAAATTACATTTAAGCCTATTTTTTAATTGATTTATTAATTTCATACATAAGTAAAGTGCGGATAGCGGGTGCGGGTATGGGTATATAGGTACCCAGCGGGTACGGGGATGGGGATTAAAGTTGCTACCCGCGCGGGTATGGGGCCGGGTACGGGTATTTTTTTTAAACGCGGGTATGGGGACGGATACTATAGGACCCTACCCAGACCCTACCCATTGCCATCCCTAGTATTTTGTGTTGGATTTTGGGGTGTTTGTGGGACTTTAATCATAAAAAGTTCATGGAGACATGCCTACTTTCAGTTCTTCAATACCATACATGACTGGATATGTGAAACACATGTTATTTTTATAGCCAGAGTGAAAAACATATTTCAAATCCAAGACTAAAAGGTAAAGTGTTCTATACCTCTTATTTTTCTATAATGGTATACCAATGATTCATTGCTTTACCAAAGTAATTTGGTCCTTTTCAAAAGAAAACCAAAGTAATTTGTTGAAAAAATTTAAAATCAATTTATAACTTGTACGCACTCGATGCTAGTTGAGATAATGTATTTTTTTTCTTTTTAATATTTGGTAGGTAAAAGCTCTATACGTCAATGATGCTGCAATCTTGGTTAACTTGAAGGAAGACATATGTGCAGTTGTGCAAGCTTCGTGAATGATTTTGTGCTAAGTTATGCCTAATTAGATAAGAATATGCGGGTGTTGCATGCGGATGAATAAATAAATGTATTTTATTGTATTGATAAAAAAAAAATGTATTTTATTGGTTTTTTTTAGGGAAAATGTATTTTATTGTTAATCTATTTGTATGATTGAAAATAATTTTATGCTATATTATCTTAAGATGCACTAAAAATAATATATCTTGTTAGTGGGCATTCTTTTAAGAATCAATGATTATTTTACTATGTAACTTCATTTTCCTTTCATCAACGAGATTTTTTAAGGATTTTGCTATTTCTACTCCCCCTTATTACTAATACACTACCCTTTTATTTTATTTTTGGGTTAATTAAATTTTTAGTACCTAAACTTCTTCAAAATTCGGTTTTTAGTCCCTAAACTTTAGTTTGATTGGTCAAGGTCCCTAAACTTTTTAAAAATTCAGTTTTTAGTCCCTAAACAAAATTTTGACCGGTCAAAGTCCCTAAACTTTTTTTAAAATTCGGTTTTTAGTATATAAACTTTTTAAAAATTCAGTTTTTAGTTCCTGAATTAATGAGATTTCAAGGACTAAAAACCAAATTTTTAAAAAGTTTAGGGACTAAAAACCGAATTCTTAAAAAGTTTAGGGACTTTGACCGATCAAACTAAAGTTTAAGGACTAAAAACAGAATTTGTAAAAAGTTTAGGGACCTTGACCAGTCAAACTAAAGTTTAAGGACTATAAATCGAATTTTGAAAAAGTTTAGGAACTAAAAACTTAATTAACCCTTTATTTTTCTCAGAAGTACCCATGAAAATACATTCCCCTCTGCACTCATCCGTATACATCTTCAGAAATTGCTCCGATCCGCATTTTAGAACTGTCTTCAGTTGCATAGCCGCAACAATCTCTCAATTCAATGCTACCCAATATTTTAAAATTTTGTGCTAAGTTACAATATCAAATAGAGTATTTTAAGGTTTTTATGTTTGAATGTGTGATCTAGTAAATTTGCTTGCCCCAAATCAAGAAAAACCATTGAACCAACAGACCCATATGACTTTGCTTCCAGAAAAGTGTTTCCATTGTGCATTTGTCCCACTACCAACTACCGTAACTTCTTGTGCATAACATCATCACAAATTCTCTCTCACAAAGGTAAGAAAATTTTAAAAGTTTCAGAACATGACTCTGACCTCCTCTCTTTGGTTCACAGTGAAAGACACAAACGCACAAGAAAGGGGGAAAAAATAGAAAACTAATTCCACATTGGCAACGCTATCCCCTTCGTCATTGTTAGTTGCTTTCGTGGTGAAGTTTTCTTTCATCAAATAGACTTTTGGAGATAAATAAGGGGAGTATATTTTATTGGGTATTTTAGGGAAAACAAATCTAAAGGGGAGTGCACTAGCAACAAGGGGGAGTGGAAATAGCATTAGCCTTTTTTTAATACAATAGAAAATTTTAATTAGGTTTGGATCATATTTACCAATTTGCTATAGAAAATTTCAAAAGGTGTGGATCATAATATGCTTTTAGTTTTGGGCTTTTAGTTTACTTTCTTACCAAATAAAGTTAATTTGATGTTTTAGCTAGTAACAAAAATCTAATTAGAAAATTCTCTCTCTATATTATCTAGATCTAGATAGACAAATATATAATTTTTTTTTTGTGTAGTTAAATGTAGAGGTAAAAGTTAAATGCAAATTCATAGAATACCAATCTTAACTATGTTCATTATTGTTTTCCTTGTTTGTTATTATTGTTGTTGTGTTGTTATTATTATTAATAGAATGATTGAGTAATATTGTAGGTATGATTTATTTTGATTTGATTTTAGTCAACTATTTTTTTTAATAATATAACTAATAATTTATAAATTGATCTAAATCAATATTTGATTTGATATATTTATTTAACTACTTAAATTGAAGTTGTTAAAAAAATATCAGAAAATAAAAGTAGTTTAGGAAGAAAAAATGAATAAATTTAATGTTTGTCATTTGATATTAGCGTATTAGTATAATAGACATAAATTATTTTTTCAGAAAAAATATTGAACAAGACAATAACACTTAGTTTGAGATGAATCTTAAAAATTAAGGTTTTTTTTATAGACCACAAGTATCTTTCATGTAACTACATACTCAAAATTCGAATTTGAGACCACCCATGTCAGAGGATCACGTGCTTAGTTGTAAAATTAAAATTCTTCTTCTTTTATGAAATTATTTTATAGCAATTTTGTCTCATCCTAAAATGTATAAATATAATTTTAAATTTTTCTATCATTCAAGTCTATTTAAATTTAAATTTAAAAATGAATTATATTAAAATTTATAAATATTAATTACAAATTTGGAATAATTTACAGAAAATTGTTTGTTATTTTTAATTTATTAATTTATTACTTTGTGATTATAAGCTTCATAATTTAATCATTATACTTTGGTATGGACCATTTTAATTAGAATTTAATTTGATTCAAGTTAAACTATTATTTATTTATAGATTTTATATTTAGGCTAAAATATGTTTTAGGTCCCTAATAAAAAAAATTGCATTAAATCCTTGATATATTAAAATTTTTGTTTTGGATCCCTATCGTAAGTTAAGTGATGACGTGGCCGTTAAAAATTTTAAAATACAATTTCTGGTGGTTTCTAAAACCACCAGTATTCATTTAAAAGTTTAAATTACAGTTTCTGGCGGTTTTTAGCCTCCAGAATCAATTAAAAAGGTTAAAATATGTTTTAGGTGCCTAATAAATTAGCGAATTTTGTTTTAGGTCCCTAATAAAAAATTTTTGTTTGCGTTAGATCCTTGATATATTAAAATTTTTGTTTTCGGTCCTTGCCTTCAATTAACTGATGATGTGGTCGTTAAAAATTTTAAAATGCGATTTTTGGCGGTTTCTAAAAGAGCCAATAGTCATTTAACAATTTAAATTACAATTTCTTGTGGCTAAAAACCGCTAGAATCAATTAAAGTAAAAAAAAAAAGATAAAAAAAACATATCTGAAACTTATACACCTTCCCATTATCAACTTATATGCCAAACCATATCTGAAACTCAGACTTGAACCTTATACATTAGATCTGAATCATTATCCAAGCAAAACATAAACCAAAATAACTCAACCAAAAAAAAAACTCATATATGAACCTTTATCTATTAGATCTATACACCCCAGTTCTATACACCCAACAGACGTGATTTTGTGAAATTAGTTTTTGGTTAAATATGAGTTTGAAGTGATTTATGTATTTGAAACTTTCATCTCTTGCATCGTTGCTTCGTTCCATCTAGGATTCGAAAGGCAAGGTGGTGTTTTTGTTACCTGTTGTTGTGCATTAATTTGTATATGAATTTGATCCAAGTATAGCAATTTCTGGCAATTTTTAGCAGCTAAAAATTGCATTTTAAAATTTTTAGCAACCACATCATCACTTAACTGGTCGTAGAGATCCAAAACAAAATTTTTAATATATCATAGATCTAATGCAAAAAAAATTTATTAGGGATCTAAAACAAAATTCGCTAATTTATTAGGGACCTAAAACATATGTTAGCCTTTTTAATTGATTCTAGCGGTTTTTAGCCGTCAAAAATTGTAATTTAAATTGTTAAATGAATACTGGCGGTTTTAGAAATAGCCAGAAATTGCATTTTAAAATTTTTAACCACCACGTTATCACTTAACTGATGGCAGGGATCCAAAACAAAATTTTTAGGGTTAATTAAGTTTTTAGTCCCTAAACTTTTTTAAAATTCAGTTTTTAGTTCCTAAACTTTAGTTTGACTGGTCAAGGTCCCTAAACATTTTAAAAATTCAGTTTTTAGTTCCTGAACAAAATTTTGACCGGTCAAAGTCCCTAAACTTTTTAAAAATTCTGTTTTTAGTCACTAAACTTTTTAAAAATTCAGTTTTTAATTTCTGAATTAATGAGATTTCAGGGATTAAAAACCGAATTTTTAAAAAGTTTAGGGACTAAAATCTTAGTTAACCCAAATTTTTAATATATCAGGGATCTAATGCAAAAATAAAATTATTAGGGACCTAAAACAAAATTCATTGATTTATTAGGGACCTAAAACATATTTTAGCCTTATATTTATATATTTTTTAAATTATTACTGATAAAAAAAATATAATTAAAAATAAATTTAAGATGAAGATCAGAATAAGAGATATAAATTAATTTTCAACTTGTTCGTGTTTTTCTTTTTGTCATTTCTTATAAAGTTCTTGATAAATTCTTTTTGTACACCCTTTTTTGTGCAGCAACCAGCACCATGTGATGTCTTTTATGTGTGCTAAAGTTCTCAGAGGCTCTATTTCCTCATGTTCGAATATGATCCTATTTCGCATCAACCAAATGCACCAACACGTTGCATAGTGTAAGGTAGTTAACTGCGCCCTGGCATGTCACCTTTGAACAAGAAAAGCATAGCAAGCAAAATAACCAATCTCCACCATCTTAGACAGCTCCATGCACAACTCCTCCTCCACTCCCAGCACCACCACAACCACTGGGTGGCGGTTCTCCTTACCAATGCACGCGCCTCCTTGCACCCTCAAACTACACCCGCCACATTTTTCGTGCAGCAACATATCCCAATGTACATGTCTTCACTTGCATGCTCAAATATTACTCCCAAATCGGTGCTACCACAGAAGCAGTTTCTCTCTTTAAACATATGCAATGCTATGATGACATGAAGCCTGATACATCCTTTTATCCGGTCTTGATAAAATCTGCTGGAAAGGCCAGCATGCTGCTTCATGCTCATGTACTGAAATTGGGACATGGTCACGATCATCATGTTCGAAATGCAATCATGGGTATGTATGCCAGGTATGGACACATCGAGCTTGCCCGGAAACAGTTCGATGAAATGCCTGACAGAACCGTTGCGGATTGGAATGTCATGATCTCTGGATACTGGAAGCGCGGGAACGGAGAGGAAGCGAGTAGACTTTTTTGCGCGATGGGTGAGCCAGAAAGGAATGTTATTACTTGGACCGCCATGGTCACTGGACATGCAAAGATGAGGAATTTGGAGGCTGCAAGGATGTATTTTGATGAGATGCCAGAAAGAAGTGTGGTGTCTTGGAATGCAATGCTATCAGGATATGCTCAAAGTGGAGCAGCACAAGAGACTGTGAGATTGTTCAATGACATGCTGAGCTCTGGAAATGAACCGGATGAAACAACATGGGTAACTGTCCTGTCGTCTTGCTCGTCTCTTGGTGATCCTTGCCTTGCCGAGTCAATTGTCAGAAAGCTGGACAAAATGAACTTTCGTTCGAATTATTTTGTCAAGACAGCTCTGCTTGATATGCATGCAAAGTGCGGGAACCTTGAGGCAGCTCAGAAGATTTTTGATCAATTGGGTGTGTATAAGAATTCTGTCACATGGAATGCCATGATTTCTGGTTATGCAAGGGTAGGTGATTTATCTTTGGCTAGAGACCTTTTTAATAAGATGCCAGAAAGGAATACTGTCTCCTGGAATTCAATGATTGCTGGTTATGCTCAAAACGGTGAGTCACTAAAGGCAATCAACCTGTTCAAGGAAATGATCTCTGGCAAAGATTCAAAACCAGATGAGGTGACTATGGTGAGTGTTTTTTCTGCTTGTGGGCACCTTGGAAGACTAGGTTTAGGCAATTGGGCCGTCAGCATCCTCAATGAAAATCACATCAAGCTTAGCATCTCAGGATACAATTCTTTGATTTTCATGTACTTGAGATGTGGGAGTATGGAAGATGCTAGAATAATATTTCAAGAAATGGCAACCAGAGATTTAGTGTCCTATAACACATTGATTTCCGGGCTAGCAGCCCACGGGTGTGGAACGGAAAGCATCGAGCTAATGTCAAAAATGAAAGAAGATGGTATCGAACCAGACCGCATAACGTATATTGGCGTGTTGACTGCATGCAGTCATGCAGGATTATTGGAAGAGGGTTGGAAAGTTTTTGAATCAATCAAAGCTCCCGATGTAGACCACTATGCATGTATGATTGACTTGCTAGGCCGAGTTGGTAAATTAGAAGAAGCTGTGAAATTGATTCAGAGCATGCCAATGGAGGCCCATGCTGGAATTTATGGATCTCTTTGAAATGCTACCAACATTCATAAACAAGTTGAACTAGGGGAACTTGCTGCAGCTAAACTGTTCAAGGTTGAACCACATAATTCTGGCAATTACATGTTGCTTTCTAACATATATGCTTTGGCTGGTAGGTGGAAAGATGTTGACAAAGTTAGGGATAAAATGAGAAAACAGGGAGTGAAGAAAACTACTGCCAGGAGCTGGGTAGAGCATAACTCTTAAGTTCATTGTGGAAAACAGACCACATGAACAATCAGATATCTATAATCTACTAGCACATCTCAAGGTTAAATTGAGGAGGGCAGGATAAGTAATTGAGGATGTTGAATAAGAAGAAAAGGAGGAGATAGAGGGTGTTTACAGTGCCAAGTTGGCTACCTGTTCTGCTTCTAGTCAGTGATACAACTACAAGGTCAGTAACAAGAGTATGGAAAAGTTTAAGGATGTGTCCAGACTGCCATAGAAGCATCAAGGTAATATCTAAGTCACAAGGAAAAAAGATAACTGTCAAGGATAATAACAGATTTCACTGCCTTAGCTTGGCCATGTTGTTCTTGCAAAGATTACTGGTAAGTTGGAGGGAATCTGTGTTTTGAAAATAAGACTAGACCAGCTTATTGAACAGGCCAAATATTTTGTCTAAGGCAAAGGCATCAAATTTGTAAGAGTTTCTCTGCTGCATTTTAATAATATTTTAGACTTTCCTGTAATATTATATCATTTTTTTATTTTAAACAACTGATACAAATTTTTTTTCCAATTAAAATATTTATTTGCTGTTATGCCTGAATCTGCGACAGCCAGATCTCTTTCGTCGTTGTGTTGATTTCATTGTTTTTTCCTCAGATCTCTTTTGTCAAGGTGTTGATTTCGTTGTTCTTTTTCCCAGATCTCTTTCGTGGTGCTATTGATTTGGTTGTTTTTTTTTCACAAATCTCGTTCATGATGTTGTTGATTTGGTTGGTCTTTTCACAGATCTTGTTCGACTTGTTGTTGATTTGGTTGTTTTTTACCCAGATCTCCTTCGTCATGCAGTTGATTTGTTTTTTTTCACAGATCTCCTTCATGGTGTTGTTGATTTCTTCTTCTTTTTTTTTTTGTTGTTGATTCGGTTGTTCTGAGAATAGATTTTAGAAGAGAGGGTAGGGATATTAAGCTAGAAGGGAAAAAAAAAAAACACCGCTAGCCGGAAATCGCTTTCGACGACAGCATGCGGCGGAACTCACGGCGGCTCAAGAATTCCAGAGATGCAACAGTGACATTATTTTAGGTTTAGGTTTTCAAATTATTTTAATAAGGGCAATAAAGTAATTATCTTTTTATAAAAAAATAAATAAGAAAAAAATTACCGGAAACAACCTATGATACCCAGTAATTTTGGTGGTGCACGGGTGGACCATTTGTTAAACTTCTCCACCGTAGACATTAGGGGTGTGCAATGGGTCGGGTCGGTCGGGTTCGGGCCAAAAAACCCAATCCGATCCAACCCAACGGGTTGACAATTGTGGCCCGAACCCGCCCAAATCACACATTCGGGTTGGACGGGTTTCGGTTTGGGCAGGTCTGGGTTTAGGCGGGTGGGTTGATGCGGGTATGGACCAAGTGGGCCAAAATCACATTTCACTGGCCCAATTCGAATTATGTTCTTTTTTATTTTTATTTTTGTTGTTTATCCAATATTTTCAATTTCAAGATACTTTTTAATATCCTTTCATTTGGGCCAACATTATTATTTGGGCCTCATCAAATTTATTTACAGTTTTTTCTTTATTTTGTTCAACTTAAAAATAAATCATAATCCTTGAATTGGGCCAATTAAATTTTAAGTAGAATGACCCAAATTTTAATTTACAACTATTAAAAAAATTATAAAACAATTAAATCCAGCATTTAACATTTTTTTTACTGAGTATACTCAATAAAAATAAAAGGAATACAATCAAATGAATTGTAATGCTGCAATATAATTTGCGAAAAAAAAAAGTCCAATTCAAACACTTCCAAGTGGACTATATGTTGTACATCAAGACAATTCTCAAATTGAAGGTGGACACCTGTAATAATAAATGTTGAAAATTTTAGTTAGTAATTAGTCTTATATAAACAACACCACACTCCAAGTCTGGGATAACTTAAAAATTATAACAATGTAAGCCAATGTAAAATATGATTTTAAATAAATAAAAGACTATATGCAATGTAATTTAACAATTGAATAATAAGCAAATATGAGTTTCCAAGTTGAAAAATAGTTGAAGATTGGATTGGTCCCTAGTATAATAAGCAATATGAGTTTCCAAATTACTACACGTAAGTTTTGCTGAGAATCCTTCAAACATACAATTGAAAAAAATATGATTAAAGAACTAATTAGGAAAATTTTAGGCACTGGAATAATAAGCAAATATGAGTTTCCAAGTTCAAACATAGTCTTTGCCACTAAAGCACCATTTGATTTCGTGCTGGACTATTCAAATCCTTAATTTTCCAAATAAAATGACAGAAAGCTCATGCATTACAGAATGACTTCCAGAACAAACAAAATTGTTGTCTAAAATTAAGTAAAAATAAAATGAAATTGCACTTCAAAGAATAAAATGATATTTTGTTTTTACCATGAATAAACTCTAAACATGCAGCAGTAATATTGCATCCTTCAACATTTAATGGGGTAAGCTTCTCTAAACCTGTAAACCAGAAAGCGAGAAAGGAATACTGGCCCTCAATCTTCAGATCCGCGATATGGTCTTTCAAGAAAGTCTCTTTGGCTTTGGCTTCGGGACTGGAAGCCATAGAAGAGAAAGGGAGAGGAAAAGACGATTTAGAACAAGAAGAAGATTCATAAGAGGGAAATGAGGGGAGTATCTGTGACTTGGGAGAGAACAATATTAGGGTCTGGAAGGGAACCACGCAAGATGAGAAATGAAGTGTGAAACTGGTAAACAAAGCTTTTATACTTAGGGTTTTTTAAATACCCTCTTTTAGATTCGGTCGGTTTCGGGTTCCGATGGGTCACGTATTTGAATCCGAAACCGACCAAAAAAACCCATGTGAAACCGTTTTTTCAACCCAACTTACCCCACCAACCCGCCCAAACCCACCCAAATACCAACTTTTTTTTTTCGATTTTCTCGGTTTCGGTTCGGGTCGGATATTTTGCTCACCCCTAGTAGACATCACCGAGAAACAATGGAGTGAGAAGGGACATGACTTATGAGAATCTCATTAGGAGGATCATTAATATTGTGACATAATAATAGAGAATGTTCCGCTTGATATTAATTAGAGAATGTTTATGTTGCACTAAAATATTTATTTCATTGGAAAATAAACTGGGCTTTTATACATTTTACATTGTTAAAGAATAAAATGGCTAATTTTATGTATAATTTCTTATATATAAGGTAATTATGTGTATATTATAAGAAATAATTTGATAACCTTTTTTAAAATAAAATATATGATTAATTTCCACATTTGCAGCATAATGATCCACTTATAACTTGAAATTAATACCTTTTTATTATATTTAGATTTAAATGGTCAATTCAATTCCTAAGATTTATATTTTGTTGTAGTCCCTGAAACTAAAAATTAATAAATAAGTTCTTGAAATTTTTAGTTATTTCATTTAAATTTCTAAAGTTAACATTTTTTTCATTTTGATATTTAAATATCTGTTATTATTATCATTTAATGTTGAAGTTTAGTTGAATGTTGAAATCAATAAAACTGAAATGTGTTGACAGGTAAACAAACTCTTGAGTTAACTTGTAGACTCTTACAAATTTACAATTCTAGGTAGAGTAAATAAGTTAACTCGATCGCTGTGAAACTGATATTTTCTAATATAATAACTTATGATTGAGGAAAATATTATATAATATATACCAAATTATATATAATAAGCAAAGATAAATTTATGAAACTGGAGCAAAATCTAAACTACACAATTAACCTAATATCAGTATGTTTCTATATGCTAATAACGCTGTCCATCTTTTCCTTTGTTGGTACAGTATATATACTGGTCTAGATAAAGATACAAAATGGAATGAAAATATATGCTTGCTGTTGTGAACTTATTATTGCCAGGTTCAGATCTTCAAGAAGTCTAATTAAACAGCGCCCCCTATATTGAATTCATTATGTTAACGCGTAATTACAATTGGAGACTAAAAATGAATCTTCAATGAACAAAGTCATGTTTTGTCATTTCAAATCCTTTTGTTTTTCATGAAAAAAGAAATGACTGACACGCATAAGTTACCTACAATTCGTTCAAAGAAGATGGGAAAGGCAATAAACTACTGTTGGGGAGACTTTGCATGAGAAAAGAAGGGCCATTACATGTATTATTCATTTCTTTATTGCACACAAGTCTTGCCCCTCAGCTCAAGTTTAGCACAAAGTCAGACTGGAATCACTTTTTTGTCTTTTCATTTTATTTTTTTTAATAAGAAAAATGAGTACGTAACATAATGTCCTCTATTCTAAGGAGAAGAAGCATATACTTTACAACAAAATAAGACATGATGATGTTAATTGCACATCACGAAGAAATTTATGCGAAAGTGTTCATACTAACATTGAAGTTAACTTGAAATCTACCATATTGATGCATGATTTTAATATTCAGCAATGGAATAAAAAATCACATAAGTAACCGATTTTCACGGACTTGATGTTAGATGTTAGCTTCTTTTAATTGCTGTCTATAAATGATCCTAATTACATTTCACTTCACAATTCAGTTGACACATTACCCTTACATTCCATAAATGATCCTACCTATCACGTTTTCCTAAGATATATTTGTTTTTCTGCAACTTCTCAAATGTTTTATCACAGCTTAATCAGCTCTTGCTTTTCCTCATAATATATTAATTTTAATTAATTAAAATATATATTTAATACATAAATTAGTTGTTCAATAAAAAATAATAAAATAACACATAAAATAATAATTTTATCCACCAATTTAATGTTACTATTAATTAGATTTATTAGTTTTAAATAATTAAATTATATATTTGATACATAAATTTAGTTGTTCGGTAAAAAAAATAACAAATAAAATAATAATTTTATCCACCAATTTAATATTACTATTTATTATATTTACTAGTTTTAAATAATTGAAGTATATATTTAATAGATGAATTAAATTGTTCAATGAAAATGAATAAAATAACACAAATTAAATGCAATATTTTTTATTTTATAAATATATTTTTCATTGGAAGAGATAATTAGTTTTAAATAAAACTAATTTTATTATCAAATGACTTTTAATTTAAAAGGAGCATTTAAGCTAATAAAAATGAAAATTGACAAACAGCTTCTACTTATTTTTTTAATTCTTATTTTTAGCTTTAAATTAAAGTAGCTTTTAAGTAGAAAAAAAAAACCTGGGCAAACATACCCTAACTAGAATGTTTATGTTGCACTAAAATGTTTATGTCATTGGAAAATAAACTGGGTTTTATACATTTTACATTGTTAAAGAATAAAATGACTAATTTTATGTATAATTTCTTATATATTAAGGTAATTATGTGTATATTATAAGTAGAAACAATTTAATAACTTTTTTCAAAATAAAATACATGTATATGATTAATTTCCACATTTGCATCATAATGATCCACTTATAAATTGAAATTACTACCTTTATTATATTTAGATTTAAATGGTCAATTCAATCCCTAAGATTATATTTGTTGTAATCCTGAAATTTTCAGTTATTTTGTCTATGTTTCTAAAGTTACCATTTTTTTTTTAATTTGATTCCTGAATATGTGTTATATATTATTATCATTTAAGTTCCTAAACTAGAGACTAAAATGAAAAAAGTGGACTAAACATATTTCATTTAGTTGAATGTTGAAATCAATGAAACTGAAGTGTGTTGACAAGTAAAGTGTGTAATTATAGCTACCAGATTAACTATGCAATACAGCTAAGTAACACAATTCTATATTAACTTAGAATATACTCACTGTCTACCGAAATATTGGTTTTAAATTATGTGTACATCAGTATATATATGATTATGTTCTTGTTGCCAAACTCTCTAGTTAACTTGTAGACTCTTACGAATTTACAATTCTAGGTAGAGTAAATAAGTTAATTCGCTGATATTTTCTAATATAACTTATGATTGAGGAAAATATTAATATATACCAAATTATAAAAAGAGAAAATAGGTTATGCACTGATGGTGTAAAATAATTTTACACTTTGTCATCCAATCACAACCCACCATGTACTGTAAGTTGATTGACTTTTATGATAACTATCCTAAAAGTTAAATTTATGAGACTAGAGCAAAAACTAAACTACACGATTAGCCCTAATATCAGTATGTTTCTATATGCTAATAATGCTGTCAATCTTTTCCTTTGTTGATACAGTATATACTGGTCTAGATAGAGATACAAAATGCAATGAAAATGCTTGCTGTCCTGAACTTATTGCCGGATTCTAATCCTCAAGAAGTCTAAACTGCAACCCCTAATATTGAATTCATTAAGTTAACGCGTACTCCTACGTCATAACAACAAGAATTCTAACCTCCGCGTAATTCCAATTGGAGACAAAAAATTAATCTTCAATGCACAAAGTCATGTTGGATTGCCTTTTTGTCATTTCCAATTCTTTTATTTTTCATGCAAAAAGAAATAACCGACACACATAAATATTACCTACTTCGTTCCAAGAAGATGGGAAAGACAATACACTATTGTTGGGGAGACTTTGCATGAGAAAAGGAGGACACCATCGCATGCATCATGCACTGCTTTATTGAACACAAGTCTTGCCCCTCAGCTCAAGTTTACCACAAAGTAACACTGGAATAACTTTTTTGTCTTTTCATTTGATTTTTTTTTCAATAAAAAAAAATGGGTACATAACATAATGTCCCCTATTCTAAGGAGAAGAAGCATATACTTTCGACCAAACTAAGACATAATGATGTTAATTGCACAGCACCGAAGAAATTTATGCTAAAGTGTATATACTAACATTGAAATTAACTAGAAATCTACCATGCATGATTTTAATATTGAGCAATGGAAGAAAAAACTGACAAAAGTAACCGTTTTTCACGGACTTGATGTAAGCTTCTTCTAATTGATCTCTATAAATGGTCCTAACTACATTGCAGTACTTCACAATTCAGTTGACACATTGCCCTTACAATATTCTTGATATCCAAAATCATTAATTTCCACGAAAGTTTGAGTTGATCACCATGTTTAATTGTAGGTTCCATCTCTTTTATGTGGTGACTGTTTTGTGCATCTCTTTGTGTGTTGGAAGTTCCCATATGAAGAAGTGTGCGGAGACAGACAAGCAAGCTCTTCTCAAGTTAAAGCATGGCTTCACTAATGGAATGGAAATTCTCTCGTCGTGGAACGGTGCAGATTGTTGCAAATGGAAAGGAATTTCATGCAATAACTTAACTGGTCATGTAACCAGATTGGATCTCCGGTTGTCAAATTATTTTGCACCACTGGGAGGTAAGATACATTCTTCGATATGTGAACTGCAGCATCTCACTTTCTTAGATCTCACTCTTAATGACTTTGAAGGAGAGATCCCAAAATGCATTGGTTCACTTGGTCAACTGATGGAGTTGAAACTTGCACTGAATGAACTTGTTGGTTCCATTCCTCATACTTTGGCAAACCTTTCCAATTTGAAAAATCTTGACCTGTGGGGTAATAATTTGGTTGCAAATGACCTTAATTGGCTTTCTCACCTTTCTAATTTGAGATGCCTTGATCTCTCAGGTATCAATCTTAGTAGAGCTATGGATTGGCTATCATCAACAAGTAAAATTCCTTATCTATTGGAGCTTTATTTAAATGACTGTGATCTTGCTCAAGTCAATCCTAAACATATTCCCCACATGAACTCTTCAACTTCTCTCCAAACCCTCGGTCTTTCTGGAAATAAATTAAGCTCTTTAATTCTACCATGGGTGCTTAATGTTGGCAAAAGTCTCACACTTCTTGATCTCTCATTTAATTCTTTGCATAGTGTTCCAGATGGTTTTGGAAACATGACTTCTCTTCAATATCTAGTCCTATCAGATAATGAACTTGATGGTAGCATAATAAAATCCTTTAATACTTTGTGTCAACTTAAGGAGTTGTTACTGGGTTTCAATAAATTGTCTGGCCAACTCAGTAACTACTTACCAGAATTGTGTTCTGCACAAAATGATTTAGAGTGGTTGGCACTTGACCACAACCCATCATTTAGTAGTGGGCCACTTCCTGATTTTTCTAGGTTTTCATCCTTGAAGATACTAGCACTTCAAAATACCAATATTGTTGGGCCATTATCATTTGCTCACTTACCCTGTCTTGAAGTTTTGGATCTTAGTCTAAACCATTTGAGTGGATCATTGCCTATATTTGAGGTCTCTAAATTTGCCTCATTAAATTATATGGATCTTTCCGGTAATGAATTGAGTGGGACACTTCCATATACTATTGGGCAACTTTCTAATCTCTCAGTCTTGATTCTCTCTTCGAATAAGTTGAATGGTGTCATTAGTGAAGTGCATCTACAAAACTTGTCGAGATTGGAGACATTGGATGTGAGTGGAAATTCACTTTCTTTTAACTTTAATTCAAAATGGGTTCCACCTTTCCAACTGCAATTGTTATCTGCATCATTGTGCATTTTGGGACCTCAATTTCCTACATGGCTCAAATATCAAAGGTCACTTGTAGTGTTGCAAATTTCCAATACTGGTATTATAGATTCATTTCCTAAATGGTTTTGGGACATATCTTCAAGTTTGTCATACTTAAATGTTTCACATAATAAACTTAGCGGAGTGTTACCAAAATCTTTACCCAGTGTGGAAAGAAAGCATACAAGTATGTGGGATTTTAGTTTCAATAATTTCTCTGGTCCATTGCCTTTGTTTCCTCCAGATCAATATGTCCTAATTCTCTCAAATAATAAGTTCTCAGGGTCTGTATCTTCCTTTTGTGCAATGTTGCCAATGTCTTTAACTTATCTAGACTTGTCTAGTAACTTACTAGCAGGGCCACTTCCAAATTGTTGGGAAAAATTTCAAAGTTTGAAAGTTATGAATTTGGCAAACAATAGTTTATCAGGGAGAATACCCAAGTCATTTGGCACTTTACGACAAATTGAGTCAATGCATTTAAATAACAACAACTTCTCTGGTGAAATTCCATCTTTGACCCTATGTAGAAGCTTAAAATTCATTGATTTTGGAGATAACATTCTCGAAGGAGCATTGCCAGCATCGATAGGTCAAAACCTGCTTCAATTGATTGTTTTAAGACTACGGGCAAATAAGATCCAAGGAAACATCCCTGCAAGTTTATGTAATCTCTTATTTCTTCAAGTATTGGATCTCTCTACAAACAATATCACAGGGAAAATACCACAATGCCTTAGTCACATAACTGCTTTGTCAAATATGAAGTTTCCAAGAAAAGGCATTTTCTATGACACATCTGAATACATTAGTAATGCTGAGAGTGCAAGTAGCTATTTAGTTGATGAAACAATATTGGCATGGAAAGGAGAAAACAGAGAATATGGGAAAATTCTTGGACTTATGACAATCATCGATCTCTCTGATAACCACTTAACAGGAGAAATACCCCAAAGTTTAACACAACTAATGGCATTAGCTGGATTAAATCTTTCAGGAAATAATCTCATAGGATTCATTCCCAACAACATTGGTCATATGCAAATGTTGGAATCACTTGATTTGTCAAGAAACCATCTTTATGGTAGAATGCCAGCAAGCTTTACAAATTTGACTTTTCTCAGTTACATGAACTTGTCCTTCAACTGTTAAACTCAGAGAGGATTGGGCCAAAAATGGTGTGTTCTCCTGCTGGAGAATTCTCATATAAATACAATTTAATTACAAGCTGTCAATCTGATTTTCAGCCCACTAAATTTGCTAAACTGCTATATATACATTGACACCAGATTTTCCTAATTAGAAGAATAACAGTAACAAATACAATAAATGTACAATTGCATATAATTTGCTTTTGCCATTAATTCTATTGACATCCCCCCTCAAATTGATGCTGGTAGATCTACAAGCATCAATTTGCCAAGTAGAAAATTGTGTCGCTGACGTGTCAATGTTTTAGTGAAAATGTCAGCTATTTGAACAGAGGTTGAGACATGTGGTAGATTGATGATTCTGCGATCATACGCTTCTCGAATTGAGTGACAATCAACCTCGATGTGTTTTGTCCGTTCATGGTAAACTGGATTTGCTGCGATCTGTATAGCACTAGTGTTGTCAGCATGCAGTGGAGTGGGTTGTGCTTGACAGAATCCAAGCTCTGTAAGAAGACCACGCAGCCATATTATTTCAGAACAAGCAGCAGACATTGCGCGATATTCTGCTTCAGTGGATGACTTTGAGACTGAATCTTGCTTCTTACATTTCCATGAAATAGGAGAATTCCCTAGAAACATACACCAACCAGTAGTAGATTTCCTTGTGTCTGGACAGCCAGCCCAATCAGCATCACTATATGCTTGGAGTTGGGGAGATGAATCAGCAGGAAAGAATAAACCACGCTTGGAAGTGCCAAGGAGATATTTAATTATTCGTTGCACTGCTGAAAAATGGAAGTGTCGTGGAGATTGCATGAACTTACTAACAGTATGTACAGCAAAAGATATATTTGGGCGAGTGATAGTCACATAGATGAGACTTCCAACTAGCTTTCGATATAGAGTGGGGTCGTCAAGAAGTTCACCTTCATCTCGTCTATATTTAACATTAACTTCCATAGGAGTGTCAACATGGGTGGCATTTGTGAGTCCAGCTAGATGGACCAAATCTTGAATATACTTTTGCTGATTTAAATAAATGCCTTCGGGATGATAATTCACCTCTAAACCCAAGAAATAAGTGAGATGGCCTAATTCTTTCATGTGAAAAGTGGAATGCAACATTTGTTTGATTCTAGAAATAGCCTCTTGATCAGAACCGGTCACCACAATGTCATCTACATAAACAAGAAGCACCACGATGCCTTTAGGAGTCCTTTGGAGGAAAAGTGATGGATCATACTGACTTTGATTGAATGAAAAACCAAGTAGTGTAGAGCGAAACTTTTCAAACCATACTCTTGGGGCCTGTTTCAATCCATACAAAGAGCGTTTCAGTTTGCAAACAGTATTAGGGGAAGGTGTGGGCATACCATTAGGAAGTTTGATGTAAACTTCCTCCTTGAGGTCACCATGAAGGAATGCGTTTTTAACATCCATTTGATGTAGTGGCCAAGATTGTGATGCAGCAAGAGCAAGAATAGTTCGCACAGTGATCATCTTGGCAACTGGAGCAAAAGTCTCATCATAGTCTAGGCCATATTCTTGCTTATTTCCAAGAACAACCAGTCGAGCCTTGTAACGATCTATAGATCCATCCGAACGCAGCTTGATAGAGAACACAAACTTGCTGCCCAAAGGTTTAACAGATGGGGGACATGGTACTATATCCCATGTTTGATTCTCTTCTAAGGCCAGAAGTTCAACTTCAATAGCTTTTTTCCAACATTCATTCTCCATGGCATGTTTATAAGAAGTAGGAATAGGAATAGATGATAATGTTGCTGTCAAGGAACTTATATACCTTTCTGTTGGTTTACGAATGCGTGAACTGCGTCGTAGAGAGGCTAGTTCTGGTTCTTGTACTGGATCAGCATCCAAGGAATTATCTTGAGGGGGCCCATGAGATTCTGTTGGTTGATTTTGGGTGGCAACACTTCGTCTTTTGTAGATCATGAGAGGTTTAGATGATGGTTGACCTGCAAAAGAGTTGGAAAACAATGGCAAAACAGAAATTGGAGAAGAGAAAGAGTCATGATGTGTTGCAAAAAAATATGTATTTTCTTGGAAGATGACATTTCTGGAGACCCGAATCCGACGAAGGTTTGGATCATAACATAGAAAGCCCTTTTGATGAGGAGAATATCCAAGAAAAGCACATTCAACAGATTGTGCAGTGAGCTTGGTGCGTTCTTGTGGAGGAAGATGGACATAACACACACAACCGAAGATACGAAGAGTGGAGTAATCTGGTGGTTGACCAAATAACCGAGTGAAGGGGGACTCATTACTTATTGAAGAAGATGACAATCTGTTTATAAGATGAACTGCAGTGGAAAGTGCTTCACACCAAAATCGTGATGGCACATGAGACTCCAGCAAAAGGGTGCAAACAACATCAAGCAAATGGCGGTTTTTCCGTTCAGCTACCCCATTTTGTTGTGGGGTTGAAGGGCATGACCTTTGAGATATAATGCCATTGGACTGCAAGAATTCTTGAAATGAATTTGATGTATATTCACCCCCATTATCAGAGCGGAGAATTTTGATTTTGGATGAGAATTGGGTTTGAACATAAGCATAAAAAAATTTGAAAGTGGAAAAAACTTCATCTTTTGAGCGTAGAAAATAGACCCAGGTGAAACGACTATAATCATCAATGAAAGTTACAAAATATTTGTAATTAGCATGAGATATAATCGGTGCTATCCCCCAAACATCACTATGGATGATATCAAAAGGTTGTGTTACATTCGGTTGATGTGTTGGAAAAGGTAGAATTTTACTTTTGCCAAGCTTACAAGGAATGCAATCAAAATGAATAACATTAAGAGATGGAGTGTGTTTATTGCCAAGGAAACCAGATTTTAGCATGTCATGAAGTACATTTGAATTGGGATGTCCAAGACGCTTATGCCACACTTGGTAATCAACAATGGCAGAATTACAAGAAACTAAAGGCAAAGAAAAACTAGGAGACAACGAGAAATGGATAGGAAAAAGACGTCCAACTTTAGGCCCCTTCGCGATTATCTTCCCCGAGTGTTGATCCTGCACAAGACAACCAGACTGTGAGAATTGTACTTGACAATCATTGTCAACTAATTGACCAACAGAAATGAGATTACTAGTGAGACCAGGAGAGACAAAAACATTGGTCAGAGATGAAGAAATATCACCCGTTGCTGTGATAGGCAATTGATTTCCATCAGCTGTATGTATCTTGAGATTCCCAGAATATTTTTTGATATTATTAAGGAATTGGGCATTGCTGGTCATGTGGTTCGAAGCCCCAGAATCAAAATACCAAGGTGAAGAGAAGTTACCTGAAAATCCCATAGCAGAGAATGCTGAAATGATCATTTGTTGAACCATTTCAGGAGTCAAAGTTGGAACAGTAGTAGGAGCATTTTGTTGGACAGGTGCTGGATTGGCAGAACTGCTAGGAATAGTGGAATCAACTGAGGCTGTAAAAGCTGTTGCAGTACGCCTTGGTGGCCTTATTGGGCACTCCTTAATAATATGTCCATCTTTTTTGCAGTAGTTGCAGAATTTCTTTGGACAGTTTGAAGCATAATGTCCAAATCGCTTGCAGCAAAAACATTGAACAGTACTTATGTCATGGCCTTTTGATTTCCCTTGTGCCACGTATGCCACTGGAACAGTAGATGAATGTTGTTCTTCAAGGATGGACTGTGTAAGAAGACGTTGTTCTTCACGTAACAAATCATTGAGACATGCATCCAATGATGGTACAGGGTCTCTGTGCATGAGACTAGATCGGATACCTTCAAAGTCAGATCGCAATTTCATAAGAAATTGGTCTCGTTTAGTAGTTTCATGAACTGTTTGGACTGAACTTAGACCATCAGAAGTCAAGTTTTCATAAACTATGTCAGTGTATTCAGACCAAAGATTCATGAATTGAGAGTAAAAATCAGAGATGGAGAGACTATCCTGTTTAAAAGTAGCTATGTCGTGTTCAAGCTGGAATCGATGAGCTGCATTATTCTGATTATAGACTTTCTTCAAGTAAGCCCACATCATTGCTGCAGTCTTGTAAGGGCGAAGATTCAGGACAATGTTGGGATCAACGGAACCTAGGATCCAGGCCATGACTTGAGCATCTTTGACTTCCCACTTGGCATATTCAACCTTATGTTGGTCTTTGTTAGGGGCAGGAGTGCTGCCATCAACATGACCCCACAAATCTTTTCCTTTGACAAATATCTGGAATTGGAACTCCCATGTTGAGTAGTTTTTGCTATTAAGGCGAACCGATAAGACATCATACTTTTCAGCAGACATGGATCTAGGGAACAAGGAATCAAAGAACAAGAGGGTAATCTGAACTGAGAAACGAATAACCAAGCAGAACGTGAAGGGAAGCAAAAAAGGATCGTGAAACTTGGACGAGGGTGAAAAAACGCAGACTAGGTTTTGGGATCGTAACCTAGGCTGATACCATGTTAAACTCAGAGAGGATTGGGCCAAAAATGGTGTGTTCTCCTGCTGGAGAATTCTCATATAAATACAATTTAATTACAAGCTGTCAATCTGATTTTCAGCCCACTAAATTTGCTAAACTGCTATATATACATTGACACCAGATTTTCCTAATTAGAAGAATAACAGTAACAAATACAATAAATGTACAATTGCATATAATTTGCTTTTGCCATTAATTCTATTGACATCAACAACTTATCAGGAGAAATTCCCATAAGCACTCAACTACAATCCTTTGATGCCTCTACATATGTAGGGAACATTGGGCTTTGTGGCCAACCACTCACAAACCAATGCCCGAGTGATGTTGTCCCAGGTGATAAAAATGTCACTAATGAAGAAGAGGATGAACTCATAAACTTTGGATTTTACATCAGCCTTGGTTTCGGATTTTGTGTTGGATTTTGGGGTGTCTGTGGAACTTTAATTACGAAAAGTTCATGGAGACATGCCTACTTTCAATTCTTCAACAACATAAATGACTGGATATGTGTGACAACTATTATTTTTATAGCCAGTCTGAAAAAGAAATTTCAAATCCAAGTTTAAAAGGTAAAGTGTTCTACACCTCTTATTTTGCTATTATAGCATACCAATTCCTTTCTATAGTAATTTGTTGAAAAAATTTAAAATCAATTTATAACTTTCACGCACTCAATGTTAGTTGAGATAATGTATTTTTTTTTCTTTTTAATCTTTGGTAGGTAATTGTAAAGCTCTATATGTGACGGTGATGCTGCAATCTTCGTTAACTTGAAGGGAGACATCTATGTGCAATTGTGCAAGCTTCGTGAATGATTTTGTGCTAAGTTATGCCTAATTAGATAAGAATCTGGGTGTTGCGGATGAATAAATAAATGTATTTTATTGTTAATCTCTTTGTCTGATTGAAAATAATTTTATGCTATATTATCTTAAAATAATATATCTTGCTAATCTTGCTAGTGGGCATTCTTTTTAATCAATGATTATTTTACAATGTAATTTCATTTTCTTTTTATCAACAAGTTTTTTCTTTTTTTAAAAAAAGAAAATAATAGCAAATAAGATGCGCGCAGATCATATTTACAAATTTGCTATAGAAAATTTAATAAGGTGTGGATCATAATATGCTTTTATCTTTGGGCTTTTAAAGTGGACAGAACCACACTTGACCTTAATGTGTTTTGTATGGTGTTGTTTGTACAACGGATAACTATTTTTAGGGATTTATTGAAGGCACCTCCCGTTTTTTCCTGGTACACCCCATTAAAATTAATTAAGACTATTTTACCCTTTTTCCTTGTATATAGTATTACGGATTCATCAATCCATAATTATATAAAATACATTACGGATTGTATAATCCGTAATTGTATAAAGTATTACGGATTATACAATCTGTAATACTATTAATACAATTACGGATTATGCAATCCGTATATAATCCGTAAATGAATATTGATTGTAAGCTACGGATTGTCTAATCCGTAAGCCTTTCCGCGGGGGTGTATTATAAAGCTACGGATTGTCTAATCCGTAGCCCCTCCGGGGGACGGTTACGGATTGTCTAATCCGTGAGGGGGGGTTACGGATTGAGAGGGGGGTTACGGATTGTCTAATCCGTGAAGGGGGGGGGTCACGGATTGTCTAATCCGTGAGAGGGGGGGGGTTGGGGGGGTTACAGATTGAGAGAGGGTGGGGGAGGTAAACCTTAGCTAATTTTTTTTTTTTAAGAACGCATCACACCCCTCTTTAATTTTCTCCTATAAAATTACAAATTAAATTATGTTAAATATCATGTTATACAATTAAAAATTAAATTATACAATTTTTATTTCTTACGGATTATCAAATCCGGAATGTTTAGGGTATTCTGGAAATGTATTACGGAATACCCATTTCGTAATATATTGTTATATTACGGAATGGGTATTCCGTAAAACATTTCCGGAATACCCTAAACATTCTGGATTGTATAATCCGTAATATTCAGTTGTACTACGGAATAGGCATTCCGTAACATAACATATATTACGGGTTACTCATTCCGTAATATATGCTATGTTATGGAATGCCATAGTACAACTACGGATTGCATAATCCGTCAATCCGAAAAAAAAATTGGGGTGCGCTGCATATAGGGAATAAAGGGAGGAAAAGGGCAAAATAGTCTCTACAAGGGATTTTTTATTTTCAATGGGGTGCCCCAGGAAAAAATTGAGGTGCCTTAAACAATTCCCCTATTTTTACCTACACTTTTATTACTTAGGTGAGTTTGTCTATGCTATTGGGGTAAAATATGTAAATGACGAAATCGTTGTAATAGCCATTGATGTGGACAAGAGGTCACATTAGTAAGTATCAGTGGTGGTCCTAAGTACGGTCGAGGTAGGCGATCGTCTAGGCCCCATTTTTAGAGGGGTATAAAAAAATTATTTAATCTATATAAATATTAAAATAAAAAATTTATATAAATAAAATTTAAATTATATAAAAATTTAATTATAAAAATAAAACAGTTACTAGTAATCAGTCAACTAATTAGTGATGTTTCCATTTTTCAACTAAAATCTACACCCATTATTTTGGAAAATTGAATCGGTGACAATGTAATTTATGCAAAATTCTTCCTAAACATAAAGAGGAAAGTATGAACATGGTATATTATTTCCTTTCATTTCTTTCAGCGTGAACCTCTCTCTCAACATTAACATAAAAGTAAACAAGGGCATTTCTTTCTCGTTTTCGCTTTGATCTCTCCATTTTTTATCTCTCCTTAATCTCCTTGTCGCCCCACCGTCCTAAACAACTTGAACATACTATTTCTCTCTAATCTCCTTGATGATCCACCGTCCTGGACCACTTGAATGTACTATTACACAGAACAATCGTGTTACAACATTGCCAGTTGTGTCATCTCATTGTTTATCTCTGTGTCTCCCTATTGTCGCAGTGGGAGCTTCATCGATTCACGCCTGTGAGAACTAAGACGCGGACCAATGGCAGGGGTAGAGATTGGGTGCTTTTGTTGTAAATTATTGTGTTGTGAATCATGACCTCTCCAACTCCGCTAGAATTTCGAAATCAAACCATGAACCTCAACCTGTCAATCGTTGTAAACTTCTTTGTCACATCGTAGATTAAATAGTCTTGCTTTGATTCCATCAAAATTTTTAAAGAATCTTGATTATGAACATATTATTAATATTTTTGAAACAAAAAAAAATCAAGAAGGACATATTCAAATGATCATGAGGATATCATTTTCTCGGTTTGCCCAAGGCACCAAAAATCTCAAGGTAAACTTTGGTAAGCATTGGACATAGTGTTGGGTATTGGCTCTCTTCCTACATGGAGAAATGCCTATATGATCCTTTGCCTTAGTATTTTAGGTCTTTTAGTGCCACGAAAATTTTGAATTCTCTCTTAAATGGTTCTTGAAATTTTTGGCAGCCTAGGGGGTCAATGAGAGTGTTGGTTTGAAAATTTATTCAAATTATGCTTGTGTATGGCTTTAAAAGGAGTACAAAAAGTAACATTATCAAATTAATGAAAGTTTTCAAATTAATTTTTTTTAGGTCACCATGGCATTAGTGCAAAGTATCTACAAGCTTTGCTGACTAATCTCCACCAGGAAACTTAGCTGACCACCTTTAATAGAGTCTCTCCTCCCAATCACGTTTTTTTTCATCCACAAGACTTTAACCCAAGTCCTTGCTTAAGGGGACCGAGGCAGTACCATTCAGACCAACGACTTGTTGGTAAGTTTTCAAATTAATTTAGATTAATAATTCAAATAACTCAATTAACATATTAAAGATATGAAAGGACTAATTAATCATTAAATATGGGTAGGGATTGGTTGAAGGTATTTTTTTTTTTTTGCTCAAAAAAGTTTTCTCGTAAAGTGCACATGCAATATTAAATAAAATAATTATTTTAATTCGTAATGTCAAAATAAATCTAAAATTTCATAGATACTTATTTATGTTAATAATGACTAGTCATAATAATTTTCATGGAATATTTGATTTTCTACTAACAAAAAATAGTATAAGCTTACACTATCTGTTTTACAATACAGTCTAAATTTTAATTGAATTAACTACTTAAACTTACACAAAAATGCACAGAAAATTTATCTAATTAAATTTTGTGATGTAAATTATCATTTCACTTATAATTAAGTTAAATCAAATGAAACAAAGATTACTAAAGATCATGGTGTTACACTATAGTCCCAATTTGTTGCAAGTCATGCTTCCTTTGCACGTATGTGGCTATGTGCTATATATGTGTTATACTAGTTACATTCACAACATTCTTTCTTTCATTTTAATTAGCATATGCCTAGACTTTTTGTAACACCCCAATATTTGTTTTCTTATGTTAAATAAATATATGTATTATTGTGAAAATATTTTTAATAATTAATTAAATAAATTATATTTTGGGCTATTAATTATGGGAGTTGAAAACGAGTTTTCTATTAATGCACAAGAAATAGAAGAGTTTAAAAAACATGTTTTAATAAGTTAATGTTTGGGCCTTGTAAGTGTTTTGTGGGCTTTTCCCTTAACCCATTAGTTAAACTTAAGCCTTACCAAAAGAGTAAAGAGTCTCATTCCTTCCCTAAGTTAAACCCTAACCCTTTTTCTCCTTTCTCTCCTCACAGAATATATATGTGTCACCGTAAAACTGTCGGAGGAATCCTTGCACGGAGCACCATTGAAGTCGTGAGTCGGATCGAGAAGGGTGCCTCTTTGTTGTGTTGTCATGTTTTCGAGGTAAAGGGAGTGAAGGTCTTCTCTCTTCTTTGCATGAATGACAATGTGCCATGGATAGGTAATTGTATGCTAGCTTAGGTTTATATTTTCTTGATTTTGGACGGGTTGTGAATACCTCGAAGCACTTTTAATTTTGTGTTTGGATCTATTGAATTGAGTGTTTGGATGTTTTAGGGTTCTTGCTCATGTATGCCCTTGATTTGGGAATTATTGAATTGAGTTCATTTATGTTTAATTAATTGTTGTTTTATGTTGGTTTGGGTTGATGTTGAGTGTTGAAATAAGTCTTGAAACCATTAGAGAGTGTTCGGAGAGGTTAGGAGTGATTAAGGAGTGGTTGGGTTTGCAAGAACTCGGAATGGCGATGGCTTTGTCATCGCCAATCGCTTAAGCAACAGAGACTACGAGGTTGGGGGTGGCCTCTAGAGGAGCTTGCCTAAGTGAGGTTGGATTTCACTAAGCAAGGGAGGGCGCTTAAGTGAGGAAGGATCGTACTTAAGTAAAAATGGGTATAGAGACTAGTGTGTCTCTAGAAGTGGATTCGCTTAAGCAGTATTGGATTTCGCTTAAGCAAGGGAGGGCATTTAAGTGAGGAAGGGTTGCGCTTAAGCAAGAATAGGCATAGAGATTGGTGTGTCTCTAGAAATGGATTCACTTAAGCGATATTGGATTTCACTTAAACAAGGGAGGGCACTTAAGCGAGGAAAGGTTGTGCTTAAGCGAGTAATGGGAAACAGAGGCTAGTTGGTCTCTGTGGTTAGTGGTGATTAAGTGATAATGATGTCCCTCTTAAGCAAGGGTACACACAAAGGTTTGGTGCCTCTGTAAAGGTTTCTGCTTAAGCGAGCAAGGAATCTCGCTTAAGCGAGAGAGAAAGATATAAAATACATAAAGTGTGTTGCTTACTTGCTCAAGTGAGAATTGAAACCTCGCTTAAGTGAGAGTATGAGGTAGAGTGAGTATTTCAATGTTTACACCCTTGAATTCTATACTTGTGCAGTATGTGTATGTATCCCTATTGAATGAACAAAATGTTACGACTTAAACCAACTTAGTGAATAATATGTGACCTGTGTTTTAGATTACTTGAATGCCTTGCATTATCTTTAAACTGTGAGTTGTGATATGTGAGTATTAAGTGTCTATCAGTATGAGTTATGACAAATCATCAAGTTTATTTTTTTAGGACATGGTGAATTTTAAAATGTACCATGAATGATTTTAATATGTAGCAATGGCATTTACACCAAACTTTTCTTTGTGTGAATTGCAACATGTGAAATAAGCTTCTTCATGGGTGATGCAACATCATTTGGGATCACCATTGATGAGGGTCTTTGGTGTGGTGTTGTAAGGAAAAAGGTTGTTATTGGAATAAGTGTGTGAGATTGCGGTAGGGGTTTTTGGTGGGTTTGGTTGATATTTAGTGGTAGAGGTTGGTGTGGTGGAAGTTAGTGGAAGAGTGGTGTGGTTAGGGGTGTGCAAAACAATTGTACTGAACCATTAATTTTGAATCGAATCAAATAGAATAAAAAAAACTAAACCATTTTGTGAAAAAATCAAATTGAACCACCTTTTGAAAACAATTTAGTTTGAACCGAACCATTTTCATAAAGCGGTTCAATTTAGTTCAATTCGATTCTTTGAAAAACTGAACCCTACATAGTGTGAAACGGATAACCAAATTGAACCGAACAAAAAAAATCAAATTGAAGCACTTTATAAAAATGGTTTGGTTTAAACTGAACCGTTTTACATGGTTGTTCGGTTTGAACCGAACTATTTTATAAAGTGTTTCGGTTCATTTTTTTTAAAAAAAAAAACTATTTTTTGCACACCCCTAGGTGTGGTGATGGAGGATAGTGACAACATACTAGGAAATGGGACATGTGGAGGTAAATGTGTAACATCTAGCTGCTTTCAAGATCAATGATTATCCCCACAAACTAACACAAGACTTTTCAACATGCTTTGGCCTCACTCACCCATCTTCCTAAAACACTTCCTAAGAGATCACATATCTTGAAATTTCTCCAAGTTAAGCATGCTTAACTGTGGAGTTCATAAGTGATAAACTACTGAAAAGTAAATGCATCTTGTTGGTATAGGTAGTACTAATTATTTCATTTAAGTCATCCTTAATTGTATAGTCCCATACCTGTACAACCTTTGAATCCCCCTGATTCTTATGTGTATTTGATTTATGTGTCCCTCCTACTGGAAGCCAGCTAGGAGTCGCTCCTTGTCCATGCCTTATCTCTTTTGCAGTAGCAATCACTCCCTGCCCTCGTCAGTGCTTGGGATGTTACATGCCCACTAGCTTCCACTTGGTTCGTCCTCAAACCACACTATACTAGGAGAGGCTTGCTCTGATACCACTTGTAACGTCTGACTACTTTTAGGATCAACGACTATCCTAAAAAATCAACACAAGACTTTTCAGTGTGCTTTGACTTTAATCACACGTTTCCTAGGAAACTTTCCAGGAGGTCACCCATCTCGAAATTACTCCTAGTCAAACACGTTTAATTGTGGAGTTCTTAAGTAATAAACTACCAAAAATTAGATGCATCTTATTGGTATAGGTAGTACTAATTAATTCCTTTAACCATCCTCCACCGTATAGTCCCACATCCGCACAACCTATGAATCTCTCTCGTTCCGGTGTGTATTCAATTTATTCATGTGTCTCTCTCGCTGGAAGCTTGCTAGGAGTTGTTCCTTGTCCGTACCTCATCTCTTTTACACTGACAATCACTCCTCACCCTTGTCAACACTTAGGATGTTACAAAATGTACCAACCTATGACACTGCTACAAAATATTTGTCTTATGATATTGTTAGTGGATTGCGGCTTGAGGCTTGGGACTTTTGTAGGTGATTTGGGTTTTTTGCATGTAGTGAGGGATTTAACGTCATGGAATAAAGGTTTAGTGTAACACCCTAAATCTGGGTTTACATATATTCTCATTTATAAACTTATTTTAAGTCAATAGGCGTGTTAACTAACTTTAATTTTTTTCAAAAACTGTGAAGTTAATAAAACATGGATCTGAATTTTACTAAATTTTTAAAACTTTTCATTAATTAATTTCGGAAGTTGCGTATCGCCGCCTCAATTATAAGTATACATGAAATAGAGATTTTCATAACCCAAATATTTTCCAGAGTAATAGTAATATGTACATTTCCAAAGTGTATTCCAAATATATAAGGTAATAGAGTACGAAAGCTGAATGTACATACCAAAAATCCGAAACCTAAGTCTACCCATATTCAAATACATAAAAAGGGAAAACCTAGTCTCAGAGCAGTCATCTCTAAACTCAACCTTGCATGTTAGACCAACCTCCAAACGAAAAGTGACAAAGCTGATGAAAATAACATCTTTATGACATCCACAGGTACTGCCATCGGTTCCTAAAAGAAAAATAAACAGAGGGTGAACTCTCTGCTTCATCAAGTAGTACACACAGAATGACTTCACAGTCACATACACAATCCTACTAGCCACCACGATGTGGTTCTCTAACGGTCACACCCGAAACCTATTCGTTTCCACAACTATTCTTGTAAATTATTTCACACTGGCCAGCTGCCACTGGAACTCCCAAAACTCAGTGGTCTTACACATATTTAAGTCGGATGACTTGCTGGGAGTACACCCTTCACCATGGTACAATGGCAGGGCTCTCACCAACACGGTTGTGCCTCGCATTTGTCGGGATTGCCAAGTCGGCACTGTGGAAGTGATAGCTCCTTGGCAAGTGAACCAAGTCGTGCAAGTAATATCTTGGTAAGTCCAAGTATCGTATCCACAGAGACTTGTTCAATATTTGACTATTTGCATAAGGCACTTACCAGAACAACAAATAAGTAATAAATATGCAATGGAATGGATTTAAAGTAGGAATAAAGCACTAAAAATCTAAGCTTGACAATTAAATCAACTAGAAACTGTTTTTGGAATTTTCTCAAGCAAGTAAAATGCGGAAAATAGAGAGTTGACGACAATAATACGAGATGTTGGGGTTTGACTTCGCTAACCACTCACCCATGCATACAAAAGCCACTAATCAAGTTCATTATCCAAATGTTATCATCAACTCACAAAGATGTTTAAACCCTAATTCCTTAGAGTGAAAACCTAAGTCTCTTGACCAACCTATCAATTCCTTGCATAAATCAACCAAGATACTTGAGAGAAGAACAAGAGTTTAAGGATGACTAATGGGTTTTGCTCTATTCCTAGCAACAAACCCCATTAGGTGCTCTTCTCCATTTCTAGGTTTAAAAACATTTTCCAATCGGATTCAAACCACAAAATCAAGCAAAGGGTGATCAAGCCAAAGCAAGCATTAAGAGAAAGAAAAGTACATAACATGAATAATAAACTTTGATTAAAAACTTAGAGAGTATACATGAGTTTTGGGTCAACTACATCAAACCCCAACAAGGGTGAAATTAGCTACACATAGACATGTGCAGCAGCAAAAATGAAGAAGAAAGGAAGAAACTTGAAGTAGAAGCCATGAGAACCCAAAGGAAGCTCTCCAAGTGTCACTCCAAGCCAAGAAAAGGTCTGCAACGTCAATCAATGCCAAATGACCACTTTTCCCTCATAAATATCTTTGTTTTCGCACCACTTAAGCCACATCAGCACCCTCACGCCCAGCCTCAAGTCTTCCCGCACTCAGCTTCAGAAAAGGCATCAGGGGTGCAACTCGAAGGTTCTCATGCCCAGCCTCAGCATTCTCACGCCCAGCCTCAGGTTGACAGCAAGGAAAGGGAGATTTCTTCATTCTCAAGCCCAGCCTCAAGTTTCTCAAGCCCGGCCTCAGCAAGATAAAAGGAAGATGTTGGCTTTTGGCTTTCAAAATATGCTTCCAAAGATGTTGGCTTGAACTTCCAATGACTCATGCTCCAAATTCTTTAATTCTTCTTCTATTCCTACAACAAAATATCAAAAGCTAGTAAAACTCCTAAAGGATTAGCAATATTAACACTACTTCTAAATAATAGTTAGATTAGCCTAAAATTGATTAAAACAAAGTTCTAAGTCATGAAAAATGTAAGATAAATGCTAAGATATGTAAGCATATAAAGCATCTATCAAACACCCCAAACTTAGACTTTTGCTTGTCCTCAAGCAAAATAAAACTAAGCTACACAACTAAACATAAATAACCTAGTTAACATCAACATAAACATGAAATTATGCACAAACAACATGGTTTGAAAATCAAGCACCACATCACATCCATCCACACATGCTTTCAACTCAAGTTTTTTAACAAGAATTTCCAAAATGAATAACCATACCCTGTGGTGCCCACACAAAATTTCACAGCAAGATACAAATGCAAATAATTCCTTAAGAGAATAACAAGCATGGCAATGACTGAAATTGAAAAACCAAAGAGCACTTGTTCCCTCACAAAAAAGATGTTTCTCTCAAGCACATAAGTGTATCCGGGCAAGTATATCTCTCAATCACACACATTGAAACCACACAATTCAGTTTTGCTTTTCATCTCAAAAGAAACCATAAAACCACACATGCATGCAAAGATCACAAAGGTCTTTTATTAGGTTGAATCTTGGCTGGGCTACAAAGAATTTTGGTTTTTTTTTTGGATAAGCAAAATTACACCACAAGAGAATAGGAGAGCATCTTCTATGATCACAATTCATCCAACAATTCCAACTTCTCAAGTTCAATGAAAACCTTCATTCAATGTATCCCAATGCTGAAACAACCTTGACCAACATCACAACAAGAATTATTGAGCCACCTTGCTTACTTTTCAAACTTTTTTTCTTTTTCTTTTTTTTTTCATTTTTCTAAAATTGATTTTTTTTTTAACATGACACAAGGGTGGCTTGAAAATAAGAAATCACATAAAGATTCCCAACATTGCTATCCTTTCTTGGTAAATCACACAGAAAACCCCAAACTTAAACTCTTGCAATCCACTATCAAAAATGACTTGCTCTCCTATCCCTAAGGTGTGGGAAGCAATTGTCTTTCTTTTAGGCTCAAGGATTCAAGAATAAAAAATGTGCTTGGCTCAAAGAGGGTCATGCAAAGGACAACAAATTGTTAGGTTAGCTATTTGGTCTAGTGACTAAAATTTTCACAAGAATAAAATGCCTTGATCACTTCTCAACAAGCAAATGCAATTCAAGGTAACAGAGATTTAAGCAAAACCAATTGTACACATTCCAATGGTGGCACTCAATCAAATAAATCAATGGAAGCTCAAATACTCACACGGTTAAAATAAGCACTCAATGATTTTCAACAACATCATGCCAAACTCATTAACCGCACGGACTACTACACAACATCCAACTATGAATATTAGAGTACAACCACAAGCATACAATCATATCACAATGGAATTTAACATCCTCAAGAACTCATGCAATGGATGAACTGAAATTGTGTCAAAATCTCAAACCACACACTTAACACATGTTCAATCTAAAAACACATTAATCTAGCACATCACACAAGTTAAACAATAACAACTAACACAACATAAACTGAAGACAAAACAAAAAAATAAAACATAGAAACATAGAACTCTATGTGACTCCCTCAACACCAGGCCAAAAGATCAGCCTTCCTCTACTCCTTCCTCTTCCAAGTGTGCATTAACATCCCCATTAGCATCAGCAGCAGCAAACCCTCCTCCTCCCTGGGGATTATCCTGGTCCCCAGGATATTATGACCAAGATACATGGATAGACAATTTAGCAGCCGCCAGGATAGATATCTTCATGAGCTTTAGAAACAAAAGTTTCATCATCAAAATCCAGGGGTAGTGCTTGCCTAGGAGGGTGGGAGCATTGGGTCTCAGTGAATTTTCTTCTCTTGTAAACCTTTGTTTAAGGGGTTGCCATCCTAAAGCAAATACACAAGAGAACATAACAATAAGAAAACTTAACAACGGAAGAATGAGAAAAAAAACCAAACTTGGTTTAAACAACAACAAGAACTAGTTCTAAGACTAACACAAGGCAACAGAAAAAGAAGAAAAAGTAACTACAATAAAAAGAAACAACTAAAAACACAAGGGAAATAAAGAAAGAAAAACATTAACTAACAAAGAAAGTAGCAAAACACCACAAGATTCAACACCATAAAACTAGCCTTAAACAAGCCAAGAGAAAGTGAAGTTAAGCCTAAGGATCACAGAACAAGTGAGAAATCACAAGAAAATTTCACTTAGGCATTTCACCAAACACTTAAAAGGCACACTTAAAACTAGAAGGAAAAAGAAAAACTTGAACATGTGTAAAACCACAAATTTGAAAAACAAAGAAAGAGAACAACCCAATAGCAGAGATCAACCAGAGACACTAAGAAAAGCAAGTAATGAACATTCAAACTATGGGAAACAAGTAGCAACATTTAAATAAATAAAGAAAGGAAAACATGTTAAGAACTAAGAAAGACAAAGTAGAAGCATGATAGAGAAAGAAAAACTGAACTCACAATAATCAAAGCTCGAAATGATATGAAAAAGAAAAGAAGAAAATGGCGTGAAGAATGTGCTGCTGTGAGTGTGGTTCGAAAGAGAAAGAAAAAAAAAAGCTGGAGAGAAAGAAGTTGGAAAGGGAGAAGTGAAGTGTAAAAACGTGGGTCATGTTCTTAAATAGGCAAAGCTCACGCCCAGCTTGGAAATTTTGAGGCCCGGCTTCAAATTGGCAAAGAATAATTGCAAAATTTGCATTTCACTTCCAATTGCTCACGCTGGGCCTGGGATTCTTGACGCTGAGCGTCAATTTGGCAGAGAGAAATTGGTTCCCTGGAAGCAATTAAATTTCACATTGAGCTTGCCCAAATGCAGGGCGTGAAGAATTTGACGCTGAGCCTCCTATTGGCCGAGACAATTTGAATCCCTGGAAGCAATTAAAATTACAGCAAATTAATTGAGTGCCTGCAGCAAATTAATTTCTGCATAAAGCTCCTTTCAATTGATGCATGGTTTCAAATTGATCAAGACTAAGTGCAGATTTGCATGACAAAATCAATGCCACCACTTGGCTTTAAAAAAAAACAATCATGTGAATCTAGGCTTCATTGTGGCAGCGCATGATTGGTCAATTAGACCAATTAAATTGCCACACTTAATCTCTTCAAATTGACGCAGGGCCTCAATTTGCCAAGAGCAAGTGCAGACTTGCATTCCCATTCAATAGCCACGTTGAGCTTTGCCTTAATGTGTGACAAATGGTTGGCCCATGAGGCAATTAATTTGCCAATTTGGTTGAATGAATGGCTCCAGGGACTTGAACTTGCCACATTAGGCATGAGAATGTACAAAGCTAAGTATCAAAATGGCCACAAATTATGAAATAATTCCACACTTAGCTTGAAATTGACTGAATTTTTTTTTTAGCAACTTACTAAATCAACACTTAAACACTTTGCATCAATGATGTCACTTATTGAGACAAATCAAGCTTTTCCAAATTAGTTCAAGCTATGATAACTCAGCTGCATAATTTTTTTTCTGCAAAATTCTCTTTTAACAAAATGAGCAAGAACTACCAAGGAAAAGCTTGTTTAGCACTCACTCAACATGTGCACCAAAGATGCTAAGTGATCATAAGCAATTAACACTCCAAAACAAAAACATAACAGAAAATTCAAACAACATAAACCAAGTAACAGTTAAACTAACTCAAATGACAGAAATTTAAAAACAGAAAGGGTGAGAAATGCTGGGTTGCCTCCCAGTAAGCGCTTGTTTAACGTCACTAGCTTGACAGGCCAAAGACCTCAAGGGTCATTGAAAAGCACAATGGTAGTGAGTCTTTCAACATCACCACCCAAATATGGCTTGAGTCTTTGGCCATTTACCACCCAACTTCTTTGTGTTGTCGGATCCTCTACTTCAATAGCTCCATGATGTTTGACTTCCTTGATGATGAATGGACCCGACCACTTGGATTTGAGCTTGCCTGGAAACAACCTCAACCGGGAGTTGAAAAGAAGAACTTGTTGTCCCGGTTGAAAGGTTCTTTTCACTATGTGCTTGTCATGATAGGCCTTCACTCGCTCCTTGTAGTGCTTGGAGGACTCATATGCATTTAGCCTCATCTCTTCAAGCTCCTGTAGTTGCAAATTCCTCTTCTCCGCTGATTGAGATGGATCAAAATTGAGAAACTTGAGGGCCCAATAGGCCTTATATTCCATCTCAACCGGCAAGTGACATGCTTTGCCATACACCATTTGGAAGGGTGAGAGACCAATAGGAGTTTTGAATGCCGTTCTATATGCCCATAGAGTGTCATCCAACTTCATAGCCCAATCCTTTCTTGAGGATGCTACGGTCTTCTCAAGGATTCTTTTGATCTCACGGTTGGAAACCTCAGCTTGGCCATTTGTTTGGGGGTGGTAGGGTGAGGCTACCTTGTGACGGACATCATAATGCTCAAGCACCTTTTTCAATTAAGCATTGCAAAAATGTGACCCTCCATCACTTATGAGAACCCTTGGCACTCCAAACCGAGCAAAGATGTTCTTCTTGAGAAACTTCATGACGGTTTTAGCATCATTTTTAGGGGCAGCTACTGCTTCAACCCATTTGGAGACATAATCCAACGCCACTAAGATGTATTCATTGGAGTAAGAAGATGGTAGGGGTCCAACAAAGTCTGTACCCCAACAATCAAAAACCTCCACTTCCAACATGTTTTGAAGTGGCATTTCATGGCGCTTGGAAATATTCCCCGTCCTTTGACACTTGTCACAAGCTTGGGCATGGTGATGGGCATCTTTGAATATAGTGGGCCAAAAGAAGCCAGATTGTAAGACTTTTGCAGCTGTCCTCTCTCCATTGTAATGGCCTCCATAGGGAGAGTTGTGGCAATGCCACAAGATATTCTTGGCTTCCTCATGAGACACACACCTTCTTAACAAATTATCCGCCCCAATCTTGAATAAATATGGATCATCCCACACATAATAGTTGGCATCTCGATAGAACTTCTTCTTTTGTTGCCATGTCATATCTTCAGGAATTACCCCAGTGGCCTTGAAATTGGCCATGTCGGCAAACCATGGTCTTTCCTTCACCATAAGCAAAACTTCATCGGGAAACTCATCTCTAATCTCTTTTTCTTGTGTAGTCACCTCTTCATTGACAAGCCTTGAAAGATGGTCGGCTACCAAATTCTCACTACCCTTTTTATCCTTGATCTCCAAATCAAATTCTTGCAACAAAAGGATCCATCGGATTAGTCTAGGCTTTGAATCGGGCTTGGTGAGAAGGTACTTGATGGCGGAATGGTCGGTATACACCGTGACTTTTGAACCAATCAAGTAAGGCCGAAATTTCTCTAAGGCATAGACAATGGCTAGGAGCTCCTTCTCGGTGGTAGCATAATTCAATTGGGCATCATTGAGGACCTTGCTTGCATAATAAATGGCATGAAACACTTTGTCCTTCCGCTGCCCCATAACAGCTCCTACTGCATAGTCACTTGCATCACACATCAATTCAAAGTCTTGCTTCCAATTAGGGGCCACAATCACCGGGGCGGACACAAGCTTCCCTTTTAGCACATTGAATGCTTTCAAGCACTCATCATCAAAGTTGAAAGGAGTCTCCTTGTTGAGAAGGTTGCATAGCAGTTTTGCAATTTTTGAGAAATCTTTTATGAACCGCCTATAAAAACCCGCATGGCCAAGAAAACGTCGGATTCCTTTCACATTGCTTGGAGGTGGCAACTTCTCTATCACATCCACCTTGGCTTTGTCAACTTCTATCCCTCTAGAGGAGATCTTGTGACCTAGCACTATGCCTTCACGCACCATGAAGTGACATTTTTCCCAATTCAAGACAAGATTGGTTTCAATGCACCTTTTCAACACTAGCTCAAGATTTGCTAGGCACAAGTCAAAAGAAGGACCAAATACGGAGAAGTCATCCATGAACACTTCAATACACTTCTCCACCATGTCAGAGAATATGGCAAGCATGCATCGTTGGAAGGTCACGGGGGCATTACACAACCCAAATGGCATCCTCCGATAAGCAAAAATACCAAAAGGACAAGTGAAGGCTGTTTTCTCTTGATCCTCCGGATTAACAGCTATTTGATTGTATCCAGAGTAGCCATCCAAGAAACAATAATAAGCTTGCCCCGCTAACCTCTCCAACATTTGGTCCATAAATGGAAGAGGAAAATGATCCTTCCGAGTGGCATCATTCAACTTTCTATAATCGATGCACATTCTCAACCCGATTACTGTTCTTGTGGGAATGAGTTCATTTTTGTCATTTTTCACCACAGTCATCCCACCTTTCTTAGGCACCACTTGCACAGGGCTTACCCATGCACTATCCGAGATTAGATAGATCATTCCGGCTTCAAGCAATTTTAGCACTTCTTTTCTCACTTCCTCCTTCATAGTAGGATTCAATCTTCTTTGAGGTTGTGCAATTGGCTTGTAATCTTTCTCAAGCATTATCTTGTGCATGCAATAGGATGGACTTATTCCCTTAAGGTCGGAAAGAGACCACCCTATAGCCTCCTTGTTTGCTTGAAGAACAATCACAAGCTTGTCTTCCTCCATCTTGGACAAAGAGTTGCTAATAATCACCGATTTTTCATCATGGCCTTCTAAGAACACATACTTTAGGTGAGGTGGTAAAACTTTCAATTCAAGCTTTGTTTTCTCTACCACCTCATCCTTCTTCAAGTCTTCTATTTCCTCCTCCCCCGGTGGAATCTCCTTGAGGACTTCAAGTTGCATTAAAATTTCTTCAATTTCTTTCTCTTCTTGCAAGGTAAGATGATCAAAAGCTTTAATCAAGGCCCTCTCAAGAGGTGAATGTACATGTAGTTGCTTTGTAGCATTAACCACCACTTCATCAAGAGTATTCACTCTAAAGCAATCTTGGTGGTCACTAGGATGTTGCATGGCTTCAAAGATATTAAAAGTCAACACTTGGTCTTCTAACTTAAGTTGAAGTTGGCCAACTCCCATGTCCACAACTACTTGGGCGGTCATCATGAAAGGCCTTCCCAAAATAATGGGAACCTCTTTATCCTCCTCCATGTCCATTATGACAAAGTCCACCGGAAAAGTGAAATCTTTCACCTTGACAAGAACATCCTCAATTACTCCATAGGGACATTTGATAGAGCGGTCCACAAGTTGCAAGGTCATTCTTGTTGGCTTCACCTCCATGTTGCCAATTCTTGTGAGCATAGATAAGGGCATCAAATTGATGCTCGCCCCTAAATCAATGAGAGCTTTGCCAATTGATAGCTCTCCTATGGTGCATGGGATGGTGAAGCTTCCGGGATCTTTAAACTTTGGAGGAAGAGTCTTTTGAATAATTGCACTGCAATTTCCCCCCAATTTCATAGTCACATTTTCATCATATTTTCTTTTCTTGGTCAACAAATCTTTCATGAACTTGGCATAAAGAGGCATTTGTTGAAGAGCTTCTCCAAAGGGGATGTTGATCTCCAATTTATTGAAAATATCCATGAAACGAGCAAAGTACCTCTCCTTGTCCTTTTTGCTAGGAACTAGAGGGTATGGCAACTCCTTAGCGGGAACTTCCTTCATCACCTTCTTTCCTTCTCTCACAATTTGATTTTTGCATTTCCGCTCACTTACTCCCTCATCTATTTTTTCATTTTCATCACTCTCTTTTTCATTTTTTTCTTCTTCTTTATTTTTTTCTACCTCCTCTTTTTCCTCACTCTTTTCTCCACACTCATTTTCCCTCAATACTTTTTCACTCTTCTCAACTTCATCATCCTTTAAACCAGCCCCTCTTCCACTCCTTGTAATAACGGCACTACAATTCTCCTTAGGATTAGGGGTAGTGTTGGCCGAGAAATTTCCACTCTTTTGCTCCGCTAGTTGCTTTGCAAGTTGACCAACTTGAACTTCAAGATTCTTGATGGAAGCTTCGGTGCTCTTTTGATTTGAGATGGACACTTGCATGAATTGAGTCAAAGTATCTTCAAGCTTGCTAGTCCTCTCATATATGTTTGGACCTTGGTGAGAAGGTCTATTAGAAGATCCTCCTTGATCTTGCTTCCAATTGTTTCCCGAATGAGTCTTCCAACCTTGGCCTTGACCGTGGCCTTGGCCTTGGTTATGACCATAATTCCCAAAGTTACCTTGGCGATTTTGGTTGGCCATGTAGTTCAACTCCTCATGTGCCCCTTCTTGAATCATGCATAACCCATTCTCATGACCTCCTCCACATAAAGAACAACCCATCACTTGTTGAGAATGACCTTGATTAGAGTTTAGCAATTTGAGTTGTTGTGGAAGTGTAGAAATTTGCTTTGTGAGGGCGTCTATTTGTTGTGTTAAGAGCTTATTTTGTGCCAAGATGGCATCTTGTGAACAAAGCTCTAGAATTCCCTTCTTGGAAGTTGTGCCTTTATCATGAGTAACTTCATAATCACTAGATGCCATGTTCTCAATCAACTCTATAGCATCATCCGGAGGTTTCGATTTGATCTTCCCACCCGCCGAGGCATCAAGCATAAGCTTAGTTTGTGGCCTCAATCCATCTATGAACATGTTGAGTTGGAGAGGTTCACTAAATCCATGTGTGGGGGTCTTTCTTAATAGGCCTTGGAAACGATCCCATGCTTCACTAAGAGATTCATCCACACCTTGATGGAAAGAGAAAATCTCCGTCTTGCCTTGAGTAGTCTTGGATTGAGGAAAATACTTGTTCAAAAACTTTGACACCACTTCATCCCAAGTGTGCAAGCTATGCTCTTTATGAGAGTTGAGCCATAGCTTGGCTTTGTCGGCAAGCGAGAAAGGGAACATATTTAAGCGAATGTAGTCATCCGGCACTTGGTCAATCTTGACTGTATTGCAAAGCTCAATGAAGGTGGCCAAGTGAGCATAAGGATCTTCATGAGGCAAACCATGGAATTGATTGCACTTGATCAAGGTAATGAGAGTAGACGGCATAGACACATTGGCCACTTCCAATTCCGGCCTAGCAATGCTAGTAAAGAATCTTGGACCAACAACTGTAGCATATTCTTCAAGAGTGCGACGAGGTTGTGCTTCATCTCCCGCTATAATGGGCTCCTCAATGATAGGAGGTAAAAGAGATAATGGTGTTCGAGGTGGAGAAGATGGAGGTGAAGAGATAGCTTCTTGCCTAGCTCGCTTTTCTAGTTGCTTTTGCTTCTTGCGGAGAGCGTTGTTCTTGCGACAAGTCTTCTCAATTTCTTGATCTAAGGGAACTAATTCTTCTTGCCGAACCTTACCTCGCATACAACAAAGCAAAAGACACTAGAAAAGAGAATTAGCACAAGCTAAAAATTGGAATGAAAACTGAACTAAACAAAGAATAAATAAAATGGTTAAGTCTAGAAAGTAATCTATATGTCGATTGCCAAATATTGAGACACAAGTCCCCGGCAACGGCGCCAAAAACTTGATAGCTCCTTGGCAAGTGAACCAAGTCGTGCAAGTAATATCTTGGTAAGTCCAAGTATCGTATCCACAGAGACTTGTTCAATATTTGACTATTTGCATAAGGCACTTACTAGAACAACAAATAAGTAATAAATATGCAATGGAATGGATTTAAAGTAGGAATAAAGCACTAAAAATCTAAGCTTGACAATTAAATCAACTAGAAACTGTTTTTGGAATTTTCTCAAGCAAGTAAAATGCGGAAAATAGAGAGTTGACGACAATAATACGAGATGTTGGGGTTTGACTTCGCTAACCACTCACCCATGCATACAAAAGCCACTAATCAAGTTCATTATCCAAATGTTATCATCAACTCACAAAGATGTTTGAACCCTAATTCCTTAGAGTGAAAACCTAAGTCTCTTGACCAACCTATCAATTCCTTGCATAAATCAACCAAGATACTTGAGAGAAGAACAAGAGTTTAAGGATGACTAATGGGTTTTGCTCTATTCCTAGCAACAAACCCCATTAGGTGCTCTTCTCCATTTCTAGGTTTAAAAACATTTTCCAATCGGATTCAAACCACAAAATCAAGCAAAGGGTGATCAAGCCAAAGCAAGCATTAAGAGAAAGAAAAGCACATAACATGAATAATAAACTTTGATTAAAAACTTAGAGAGTATACATGAGTTTAGGGTCAACTACATCAAATCCCAACAAGGGTGAAATTAGCTACACATAGACATGTGCAGCAGCAAAAATGAAGAAGAAAGGAAGAAACTTGAAGTAGAAGCCATGAGAACCCAAAGGAAGCTCTCCAAGTGTCACTCCAAGCCAAGAAAAGGTCTGCAACGTCAATCAATGCCAAATGACCACTTTTCCCTCATAAATATCTTTGTTTTCGCACCACTTAAGCCACATCAGCACCCTCACGCCCAGCCTCAAGTCTTCCCAGGCTCAGCTTCAGAAAAGGCATCAGGGGTGCAACTCGAAGGTTCTCACGCCCAGCCTCAGCATTCTCACGCCCAGCCTCAGGTTGACAGCAAGCAAAGGGAGATTTCTTCATTCTCAAGCTCAGCCTCAAGTTTCTCAAGCCCGGCCTCAGCAAGATAAAAGGAAGATGTTGGCTTTTGGCTTTCAAAATATGCTTCCAAAGATGTTGGCTTGAACTTCCAATGACTCATGCTCCAAATTCTTTAATTCTTCTTCTATTCCTACAACAAAATATCAAAAGCTAGTAAAACTCCTAAAGGATTAGCAATATTAACACTACTTCTAAATAATAGTTAGATTAGCCTAAAATTGATTAAAACAAAGTTCTAAGTCATGAAAAATGTAAGATAAATGCTAAGATATGTAAGCATATAAAGCATCTATCAGGAAGCACGACCACAAACTTGGCGCCAGATCCCCAAGAAATAGCAAGTCAGTGAGCACACCTCAGGTACCACTCTGTGAGGTCATCCAATCTCTGAGGACTGACTCCTCAACCACTCCCTCTCATCGGGTTCATCTCTTATAGGTTGGTGTGGGTTCACTACCAAATGTACTGAACGACGGTCTTCCACAACATATGTTCCCGACATACCATACGGAGATCCACTCTCCACCACCACAGTGGTCACACATTTCGACCCCATTCCTCACGAGCATATCGCTCACCACAGTTGAAGCCCCCACACAACCTCTTTCACAATTGTCCATTCAAGCTTTGTCCAAAAACACATTCGTTCAACCGTCTCACACGACTTGGAGCTGGAGGTTCCTTCCTCCTTTCGGTTCTCACCACAATTCGGACAATTTTATTATGTTTTATATATTCCTTACCCTCTTAAATGTCTTATGATTTGATAAAAGAAAGATATTTATACTTACCCTTATTCCTCCACGCAAAGGTCCTAAATTCTTTTCTATATCCAATGCATAAAAATAAGGAGTTAATTAATTTATTTAATAAAATAAAATCTTACATCCTAATTAATTGTGCTCTATATTAATGTTTCATTTATCTTTAAATAACAATCTTGCCATGAACACTAGAACAAAGTTCTAGTCTTCACAAGTACTCGCGCCCGAGTCTTATGAGCACATCACATAGGCAAACAACATTGTCACAAGATCCATCCTACAATAAAAAGACTGTATCACACATGCATTTCCAAAACATATTTCAAATATTAAATATTCAAGATTCACATCCTTGAGACTTAAAATGAAATAGAATAGGTCAATGGATATTACATATCCACTGCCTTACAAAATTCACACCTCAATAAACAAATATCACAATTCAATAATTTTATCACATTAACAAAATTGACCAAATGAGGTCGATTTCTCTTTGGCAGTACTGAATGTGAGCTCTCACTGATACAAGCAAATGACCTTAGAATTTAAAACTTTTTATATCAAATCGAAACTCTTGAAATCTATTTTATAGAAAGGTATCTCACTTATAAATCAACATCTAGAAAATTTTATAAAATTTTTCTAAGTCAGCAGCCCTGAATTTTGAGTGCTCACTTAACATAGCTCAAAGAAATGTAAATTTCTCCCACTTTCCAAACTTGTTTTGAGCTGAAATTTTTACAGTAGAAAGGTAACATCTTTATCTTTCTAAAAAGGTAACCCTTGCCCCCAAATTATTTCCCTATTGTTCCCAGTAAATTTGTTTCTAACAGCCTAATTTTCAGACTCAAAACAGAGCTCAAAACCCCTTGCCCTGTTTCTTTTTAAAAGTTAATTTAGAAATGGGATATGATAATTTTTGTAATTTATATGGTTAAAAATCTTGTTTTGTCTAGTTTTTAATGGTTCAAAAATGAAAAAGAAACATTAAGCACACAAGTGGGAATTTGAGAAAAACCGAGACATGTTCCAAGGAAACTTGAAAACAGAACAACCATTTTGAAAGCTACGGATGAACCTCAAGACGCGATTTTATCTCTATGGTGTCAAAATAAAAGTTGTTTCTTTTTGTATCTATTTTCATTCAAAACAAATTTCGTGAAAAACCAACGGTTAGATCTTCCAAAAATCGTAAAACTGTGGGAGCTGTTTTGGAGTTTTTTTTTCAACATGCAACCTTCATCAATTAATTTTACGAAAATTAGGCATGGATTCCCTTGTTCCAGGGGCCTTCCCACTCAGTTTCAAAAGAACAAAAATAATATTAAGGTCAGGACATGCACTCACACAGCCACTGTCAAGGGTTTCCAACCCATTTCATCAACTTTTCATATTCAACTATTTAAACAAACACACACAACAGCCAAAGAGGGGCATGCATGTTGTAGGTGATTGAGTCCCCTAACTCTCAACCACTATTAGACTAAAAATAGAATCTACAAAGAGTTCCTCTCACCTTGGGTTTTTGGTTCAGCTGAGAGAGAGGAAGAGAAAATGAGCTGTTGGTAATTGAGAGTGGATCACCAAGCCTTGTATGCAACCAGTCAAGCAACAAAATGGTTTCCCTTCTCCCTTGGTAGCTCTCGGCCAGTAGAGAAAAAAAGAATGAATAGAATAGGAAAAGAAAGAAGCTTGTACACGTTTAAATTTGGGATAAATTTGAAGTTTTGCTATTTGCACCCATCATTCCTCTAAGGACACCCTTCTTCTCTTATTATTATTTTTTTTTCTACAACTTACAGAACTCACGTAAAAGTCCAAAAAAATTCACAATAACACTATGGCCCATAACAAAACATAGAACTTAAGTTAAATATTATATCAATCAACATAATTTAAATTTAGTTTGTTCTTTCATTATTAATCAAACACTTAATCATACAATTAAGAAAACTACAACGTTACAATTCTCCCCAACAAGAAAATTTTCTAATTAAATCTCTCACGTTCATACTTATTGGGTTGTAATTTTTCGGGGTGTTACATTTAGGGATTGTGGCTTGGGGTTTTTATAGGTGGTTTATGCTTAATGATAGAGAGAGATCGAGAGGAAGTAAAGTAGAGAGTGAGATCAAGAATGGGAAAGAATAAGATTGTGGGGGAGAAGGAGATGGTAAGGGTCACATTAGGTGGTGGTCTAAAATCGTCAATAAATGTTAAGTTTAGACAAAAACATAATTAGGTTTTAGGGTTTTCAAACCATCCAAAACTGTATTTTAAACTGCCACAAATCACTTAGTGATTCCATGTTAATAAATTGTTTGCCACATTAGTATTATTACTAATGAAATTAGTGAGAAGTGACTAAAGTCACAAGCTTTCAAAAAATGGAGGAATGAATTCAAAAAATTTAAAACATTGGGACTAAGATTGAATTTGACAGAAAATAGAGAGACCATACACATGTTTTTCCATAAAAAAACATTATAGGGACCAAAAACATAAAATGAGTATATTATAAGGACAACAAACATATTTAAGTTATAAGAGTATTTCCAATGCAAGAACTCAATTTGGGTTCTTAAGTCTTTTTTAGCAGCTCCCTTATTGCCACATAAGATTTAAGAACACTCACCAATCTTTACTCTAATGGTAGAACCAACTTAAGTTTTTATCTTAATTTTAGTAGGTTCCATTTTATCTCTTTCTGCTTAAACAATAAGTCTCATTTTAACTTTAAAAAATATTTTTTAATAGTTAAAAAACTTTAATTGTAGTTGTTAATATAAAAAAAACTTATTTACTCAACCAAAGAAAATCCAATTGTAATTAATGCTAATTTTAAAAGAGGTGAATATAATTATCCTAATTCAATGTCTTAATTTGATATTAAAAATAAAAAGAAAAACAAAAACAAGAGTGTGAATAAGATGAGAAAAGGAAATAAAATTGTATCTATATTAAATTTGGTGTACTTTTGAATTATAGAGTGGTCACATTAAGTTACATGCAAAAGAGTACCTTTATATAAAAAAGTAAAGTTTTATTTATAGTTATATTAAATCCAGTACACTTTGTATTGTAACGTTTAGTCACATTAAGTTACAATGCAAAAGTGTATAATTGTGTAATAAATAAAATATTTATATCAATATATATTTTTATCAGAATAAAATAATAATTATAAATAATTATTATAAATAATAAAAATAATAATAATAATATGTTATAAATAATTATTATAAGGTTAAAATAATAATAAAGATAATATAAATAGTATTAATAAAATACAAAAAATAATAATAATAGACTAATACTATAATGTTAAGAAAAAAATATTACTATAGTAATAATATAATAATTTAAAATCCAAAATTGAAGAAAAAGTAATATTATAAAAAATAAACATAAACATAAAAAACAACACTACACATAATAATAAATTGTTATTATAATAAAAGATTCATTATTGTGTTATCACCTCATAGTAAAAATAGAGATAAAATGCTATGCATTGATTTTGTAAAGTAGTTTTATATTATCATTTAATCACAAACTATTTTGTATGGTAAATTAGTTCATTTTTACAATAATTATTTTTAAAATCATAATAACGGTGATTTTTTATTTGTTGACAATATAAATATCATTATATAATTATTAAACTCATAAAAAAACATGTAGTAAATAATGATAATTTACACACTTTCATGATAAATCAATGTAAAGCAATGTTTCATAAATAAATAAAATGTGTAGTGTTTCTGATTCAACATGTGCATATGCTTTGGCTAATTCAGGATACAATATGGAGTTTGAGTTCTTGATGTATGAACAACCTCTAGTATTTTTAAGTTTGCTTCCCCCCCCCCCCCCCCCCCCCAACAATAGTTTAGGGGTCCCAAATCCCATTTAATTTCCTTGTTACATCCGTTAATATAAAAAAAAAATGTGTAGTAAAAAAATGTTATATATAACATCTCTAAAAGATTCACTATTCTGCGTAATAAAACAATCACACAATATTCATTAGGCTAAAATATCACTTTGATCCATTACGTTTTTGCATTTTTTCATTTTGGTCATTTATATTTTATAAGTCTCATTTTTGTCATTTATGTTTGTAAATAACCCAAAATGGTAATTTTGTCCCTTAAATGATAATTTGACGTTAATTTTATTATTATTTTATTACGTTGTTTGAAGTATTTAATAGGTATTAAACCATCTAGGGTGTAACAATTTTTAGCGATTTTGAACCACTTAATAAAATAATATTAAAATTAATGCCACAACATCATTTAATGGACAAAATGACCATTTTGGAATTCATTCGCAAACATAAATGGTCAAAATGAGACTTTTCAAACATATAGGACAAAAATAAAAAAAATAAAAAAATGTATTAGACCAAAATGATATTTTAGCCTATTAATTGGTGTGAAACTATTGTCACCACATAATAAAAGATTCATTTATTGTATAATAATGTGTGAGAATTAAAATTTCAAAAATTAAATTAAAATTAGAATTATTTATAAGATTAAAATAATCTTAAAATTCAAATGATTTAAACTAAAAAAATAATTATCTCTTAATAATAGTAAAATAATACTATAATAAATATTTAAAATAAATAAAAAAGTAAAATAATAATAATAAATATTGATTAATATTTACAATATTTTTGTTTGTTATCATGTTATATTATATAAAATATCTACCAATTTTACCGATGATTAATGTTTGTTAAATAATCTAATTGACTATGTTTAGTGGGGTTAATATTTATAATATAAAATTATATATATATATATATATATATATATATATATATATATATATATATATATAATCTTCAAGTAAATGTAGAGTAAATAAAATTATTCTAATAATGAATATAAACAATACCAATAAAATATAAAAAATAAAATAATAATAATAAAATAATACAATAATCTTAAGAAAAATAAAAAAAATGTTATTACAATATCAATACAATAGTATTAAATCTAAAATAATTAAAAAGTAATACTATAAAAAGGAAAAATAAATACTATAATAAAAACCACACATAATAATAAAAAATAATAAAAATAAAATAATTATGAATATTACAAAAAATAAAAATATTTACATTTTACACCCGTCTAGTTACTAACTAATACTATCTCTAGTCATAATTATAAGTAACATAGAACAAATCATCAATACCAAAAAAAATAATTATTACAGTTTTTTTTAATTAATTCTGTCATAAGTTCAATTTTTATTTCAAAAATATCCTTTATTTTAAATAATTGTCATAATGCATAAGAAATGAAATAAATAATAAAATAAAAATACAAAAAAAAATTATTTTAAAACTAGTGATTATTATTTATAATTAGAACTAAAAAAAATCACTTCTTATAATTATAATTAGTACAAGAGGTACTAATAATTTCGTTTCGGCGTAGACTCACCGCGATGGTCACGTCACGGAAGCCAAACCTCGAACGTCTCAGAATTTAGATCCTAAACTTTGAACCCTCAAACCCTTCTCAACCTTTCTCTCCGAATTTCACTTCCCTTTTATCTTCTTCAATTATCATTATTATTAGTTGCAATCGCAATTGGGAAGTGAATCAGAATCAGAAGAAAAATTGAATGGTTTTTCTCTAATTGAATTGAAATGAAGGCAGGGAGTGCTGCCAAGTTGATCGTCGACGCTCTGCTTCAGCGCTTCCTCCCTCTCGCACGGCGTCGTATCGAAACCGCGCAAGCTCAGGTACCTACATTGATTTTTTTTTTTTTTTTTTTGGGAAATGAAGTTTCAATTTCGTGTTTTTTTGGATTCGGTAACTAACTAACTGGTGTGAGGGTGCACCGTAGGATGGGCAATACTTGCGACCATCTGATCCGGCCTACGAGCAAGTGCTCGATTCGCTTGCGATGGTCGCGCGCCACACTCCTGTTCCGCTGCTGGAAGCCTTATTGAGATGGAGAGAGAGGTTAGGGCAATTAACTCTTCCTCTTTTCTTTTTATTTCTGATAATCTTATTTAATTAATTAACCATTTGTTATTATTATTTTTAGTATTATTCATATTTTTTGAACTTAATTGGTATAGTTTAGTTTAGGCTAAAATGTACTCTTGATCCTTCATCTTAATTTTTTGTTCTCAGTTTGATCTCACTTAAGTTTAAAAAGTTTTACTTTGATTTCTTGAAGTGTCTTGGTGAGACCAAATAGGTCCTTCGCACTAGACATCTCTCACACTTTGTCACTTGTGACCAAAATAGGGTGTGTTTGGAAAATCATTTGATTCACATTAAGTTTAAGGAAGGTGAGTGTTGGATTGATGTTGAACGTGGGTTTGTTGAACCCAACTAATATGCAAATACAAACTTAGTGTGGTAAACTGACAGAAAGACCAACTCAGTCTAAGATACTTTTAAGGGACCAAAATGAAACCTTTTAAACTTAAGGGACTATACTGAAAAAAAAAAAAAAAAAGATGAGAGACCAAAAGTGTATTTTCACTTTTAGTTTATGTTGTGAAACTTTGCTTGTGCATGAACTTGTACATCTCCAACCCTGTTGTACTTAAATAACTAACTTAAATGATGATTTTTTTCACTGTTGTAGTGAATCTCCGAAGGGTGCAAATGATGCATCAACGTTCCAAAGAAAGGTTTGTGTGCAAGAATTTTGATATGCTAATGAAATAATGAATGCCTGGAAAATTTTGAATTTTGGCACACGTGCTTCGGTTTTGTTTTGAGAACTGTGGTTAGTTGATTCTGAGGTTTATGATAGTGTGTTTTTCATGGAATTTAGCTTGCAGTGGAGTGCATTTTTTGCTCAGCGTGTATTCGCTTTGTGGAGTGCTGTCCACAAGAGGGGCTTACTGGTTTGTACTTTGTTTGTAACTACGTTATTGCGTTTGTTTTACATGTTATGTGCATTTATTGTCTGATGAGTTTTTTACTTTTACTTATTCGCACGTTTTTCGTTACAGAGAAGCTGTGGTCTGGGCTTGAAAATTTTGTTTTCGACTGGTTAATAAATGCTGACAGGTAATGCTGTTGTAGATGGAAGTAGGAACACTGTAGCTTGCTCATAGTTAATATAAAAAATATTTTTTAATAAAACTATAGTCACTGCCAGAGCAATTGGGCCACTGAATTATGTAATATAGGTTCACCTATCAAATACCATTCTGCTTTTTTTTCAGTTCAGACTGTGGAAGCCAATGTTAGGTTCTTAATTGCTTAAAACTGTCGGTATTCTGGATTACGTCATTTTAAATTCTCAACAGGTTTAAACTTTGCCTATATTGTTGCTCATTTTTTATGTAGAATGCTTCGGCAGTGTGAAAGAAATAAAAGTCAGATACAAAAACTTCTGTTGTCTCTCCAATGACTGTTAACCATAGCTTCTGGGAAGTTTTTCTGAGCATTAAGATAGTAGTTACTGATAGTTGAACCCATTCTAAAACACTGTAGCCTAAGATCAATGACACATTCACTAAGTGGTCAATCAGTTCTGTAGTGTCCCTAACCTATATGTTTGAAGAGTTCCTTCTTCTTTTTATAAGTGCACTAGAGAATGAGAAAACCCCCTTGATAAGTCCATGGGTTGAATCTCACAATGAAGCCAAAAGGACAACTTTTTCCAATAAAAAATATGAAGAGAAAAACTTATGATTATAAGTAAAAGCTTCAGCATTTCAATTAAGCTAAAATCACCAGAAACCTGAAAAAGCAGCACACTGCCTCAAAGGATCTTGTTGAAATTATAGGGATTTAGGTAGGGAAGAAGGAAGAAAGAGGATAGAGATTCTGAATAAATTAACTTGTGTATGACGTGATGCTATACAAAAGACATAACACTAAGCTCTATTTATGCTAATAAAAGATTCCTAATCCTAATTAAATAAGGAAACAAAGAATGAAATATAAGGAAATATTGAAACCCATCCTAAGAGATCATATAAGATACTTTAAGATATTCTAACATAAATAATGATATTATGAGATATTTCCTGATATTCTTTTTATAACAGATCTTACACTATTTCTTCAACCAAAATCTCTTAGATGAATATTTAGAAATGGTCTAACAATGCTGACCAAAGTCCAAACCCACTGCTCCTAAGAAATTGTTGAAATCCATTTCCAAAGCTGCTATTAGTTGTAGAGTAGTTAGTCTTCTACTCGTGTAGTGCTTCTGTTATTGGTTACATTGTTACAGTTAGTTAAAACTAACTCTAACTTAATGTGGTTAGCTGTAGTCAGTTGTGGTTTCTGTTATTGGTTAGAGAGAGCTCTAACTATATATTATAATTTTTCTCAGTTCAGAGATAACTTTTCCAATAATAGAATGCTAGTTGTAATTGCATCTCAGATTTCTCTCTGTTTTCTCTAGCTCTTTCTTTCATTTCTGTGAATCTCCAACTATATCAGCTGCCAAGCAACTTAAGAACGAACCAAAACAATGTTTGATTATTTGTCACATTACACTGAGAACTCATAACATAAACCCAGCTGAAATGTTCTTGTGGTGTCTTGAAGTCTCTAATAATTGTATAATCCTCAAGCAACTCTTCTTTTAAATTTTATTTTTGGGGTATTCAGCATTGGGTGTGTTTTCAATATAGTTAAGCTGAATTACAGATAAGATTATATTGAAGGCATTATTATATTTATTCTCATTCAGACTAGAATATGTTGTTTTAGAAACAAAATATGAAGATTCGTGATTAAGTTTCCATTGACTTTTTAATTCTCTTATTCTTCTATGAACTTTGGTATGAACTTAGTGAACTCTTGTTGCAGGGTTGTTAGCCAGGTTGAATATCCCTCACTGGTTGATCTGAGGGGGCTTCTTCTGGACTTAGTTGCTCAACTGCTAGGTGCTCTGTCCCGTATCAGGTATCTGACTTATCAGGGTTGTATTTAAAATTTGTCCAGCATGATTGAAAATTATTTGATGATTATGAGGTTAATACATATTTAATGAATACATCTTCATATCAATCAGATTCATTTGTTTTTGACACATATGCACAATTTTTGCTGGGCTTGATGAGTTATATAGATAACTTATACGCACATTGAAATCTGACTGATCTTAATTTTTTTTTAAATACGTAGTTTTCTTCTTTAGGTGTGTACTGCCTTTTAAGGATAGGTGTTGTACTCGGTCCTGACAAATGTAGACTATTGGTTTTAGGGGAGAAATTAAATAGTTTTATGATTTAATTCATAAGTGAATTGTAGTATGGAAATTTGGTGATACCTTTATTGGTTTTCTCTGATTTATTAGTTGATGCCTTTAATACTAATTTTGAATAAAACAATGGCAATAGATTCTATACAAAAAGAAAATAGGGTTACTAATACACTGACACTTAGAAATTCTCTTGAGACGTGAATCTCCTTCTGGTGCGCTTAGTGCTGGCTTTCCTTGTTAGAAAAGTGAAATTGGACTCCTATGGGCTTGACTTCACGAAAGAATATGATTTTATTTGAGTCTTTATTGCCTTTTTCATTCTGTATTGGGATTACTAATGCTCTATCAGTACCTGACATTCATTTGTTGGCTTAGTTGCAGTAAGGCAACAAAAAGTGTATCTGAAGATATTTTCAGAACATAAAATCTAGTTATTTACCAATTTAGAAGAAATGAATTGTATACTTAAGTTCTCCATCTCAGATGTGGAGTTGTCTACCTAAATATTAAACCTTTAAATTTTACATGGTTAACTTTGTTGTTTTTGTGTGTGTATTAAATTTTAAAATTTAAAATTTGATGGGTGATTCTGGTTCAGTTCTAGTGTGATAAGGCTGTTGTTGGGTGATTCTGCTTCGGTCCTGTATACTTTTGTTCAGTTAGCCATGGCTGATAATATGAAACTGAGCCATTATTGTATTGCTTTGTGTCTGAACTAAAAAATCGTTTTGTTATTTCATGGTATTCCTTTCTTGTTTTTATAGGTTTAGTTCTGTTACTGAGCGGTTTTTCATGGAACTCAACACCCGTCGAATTGATACTAGTGCCGCTAGAAGTGAAACACTAAGTATCATTAATGGGATGCGCTACCTGAAGCTTGGGGTATGTGTAAAAATTAAATGTTTCATGTAAAGTATTACTTGATATTAGTATAATTTAAATATAAGCTCCTTCTCAGGTTAAAACCGAGGGTGGATTAAATGCATCTGCTTCCTTTGTTGCAAAAGCAAACCCTATAAACCGTGCTGCTCATAAACGTAAAAGTGAGCTTCACCATGCTCTATGCAATATGCTTTCAAACATCCTAGCACCTCTTGCAGATGGTGGGAAAAGCCAGTGGCCACCTTCTGGTGTTGAGCCAGCACTTACATTTTGGTATGAAGCTGTTGGACGTATAAGAGTTCAGCTCATGCATTGGATGGAAAAACAGAGCAAACACATTGCGGTATGTGGTTCTCTTACCAATTTTATTATTTTTCCCATCTTCTAATGTTAATTTTGCTAAAGTTTTTATTTCATTTTGTCATCTAGGTTGGGTATCCATTGGTAACTCTTCTTTTATGTCTTGGTGATCCTCAAATATTTCACAACAACTTAAGTCCTCACATGGATCAACTCTACAAACTTCTTAGGGTAAGTTCAAATTCAATTCACACATGCTTAGTTTACATTTGAATTGTGGCAAACAATAAACTTCACAGAATTTAATATATAAGAGGTTAAATGAGATTTGGGCTTGGATTTGAATTAAACAGTTATCTCACATACTATGCATGGTAAAATGCTCATGTTTTAAATAATAAAATATATATATATTTTAAAAAATTGTTTTGTTTCCTTTCCTTTTGCTTACTTCTCTCTCTCTAGGTATGGGGATCCTTCTTCTAAATTTACTTTGTTGAGATTAAGATTTTATTTGATTCAATGTGGTGTATCAACATAAAAAAGTTTCCTCTAATAAAAAAATTGCAGCATTGCTCATATATATTTATATGCTCTCATTGAATTTCTAATGTAGTAGTCGTTTTGTACTCTATAACATTTTTGCAATAGCTAACATTTATTTTATGAAGAGGGAGGAGCATCTTATCATCTACAAAAGTGGGGTGGCATGCTCGCAAATTGACTTCTTTTTTTATAAGGAAATTAGATAGAAAATTTTGCATGGACTGCAAAGTCATTCCTGGGCAGAGCTTAACTACCCAACATAGACTTTTGGTTATGGATGTAAGAGTGGAGAAGAGAATAAGCACGAAAGGCCAACATAGGGTTTCCAAGATCAACTGGTGGCAATTGAAAATTAAAAACAAAGAAGCTTTTAGTGAATAGTTATGGAGGAAGGGTGCCAGGAGGCACATGGAAGTGAAAATGATATGTGGGACGTGATGGCCAAAGGGATTGGGAATGTAGCAAATGAGACTCTTGGTGAATCAAGAGGCTGGACTTAAGGGTAAAGAATCATGGTGGTGGAATTCAAGTGAGCAAGATAAAGTAAGGGTTAAAAGGGATGTTATAAAGCATGTCCTTGTGTAAGAATGCTAAAAATTGGGAAACACATGTGGTAGCTAAGAAGAATACAGAAGGTGGTGAGGCTAGAGTTAGAGTTTTGATGGGTTAACACTTCTTAGGCACCAAAGAGATTTACATATTTGCTAAAAGTAGGGAAAGAAAATCAAAAGACTTGGATTAAGTGAAAGGCATTAAGGATGAAGAAGGTTATGTCTTGGTTATGGAACAAGCAATTTAATAAATGACTCAAATTTTTGCATTTGGATAGGCTAAACACAAGGGATGAAGACCAAAATTATACCTTTTATTGTAGAATTTGAGAGCTTGAGGTTAAAAAACCATGGAAGAGGATGGCAAATGGCTAAGTGGTTGGACCGGATTATATACTTATTATGGTAAGAAAGGGTCTAGGTGAGAAGGGTGTTGGTTGGCTTACAAAACTGTTTAACGAGATTATAAGGTCTAAGAAAATGTCAATAGAATATTATAGTGTTGTTTGATTCATGTAGACATGATTTATAATAGAATATTATAGTGTTGTTTGATTCATGTAGCTTACCTCACCTAGTGCAAAAGACTTGTTGGTTATTGTTATTTGTTGTTGTAAATAACTGTTAAATATATGAATATAAATTTGGGTCATGATTGAATATATGAATATATAAAAGGTGTGTTTTTTTTTTTTCCATTTTTTTGTTTGGTAAAAGAATGAAATTCAAAATAGTCATTTGCATCAAATACACTTGAATTGCATCAAATACACTTGAATTTGATGACTACACATAGGATTTTTTCTTTTCTCTTTCCTGATAAGATTTAGAATTATTAATAAATGCCATGGGGGCTAGTCGCATAAAATACTAGTAACAAGAGTGCTGAGTTATAGTGATTGAATCCATTCTTGGATTCCTCCTATGGTTTTAAGCATTAAGGTTTGGATTGGGTGATCCTAACTATTTTGTCAAGAGTACACAAGTGACGTAGGCAAATTCATATTTGAATCCCTCTGTCAGAATCTCTGAGGATAGGCCTGAATACAATGTTTCCCTCTATAGACAAAATTGATTTGAGAAAGGGAAAACAAGAATTCGATTGAGCACTGGTAGTTGAAAGGCGATACGCAGGAGGAAGGAGTGGTTTGCGATAACAAAGAAAAGGGTTCCCAGAACTAAAGACGAAGATGCAAGATATTTGATGAAATAAAAGAATGTCATATAATTACGTTATTGACACCACATTTTCAACTGAGCCCGTTTTCATTTTCCAGAAAACGTAGAAAACAACTTTCTTTTTTTGTTTTCAGTTTTGGGCCTCATTTTGAAAATATTTTCAAAGAAAACATTTTCTAAAATTGTAACAAACATTTTTAGTTTTCAATGAAAATGAAAACAGAAAATGGCCAAACTAAACAAGCCCTAATTAAGCCAATATATAACTGCATTGAAATATTCAAAAAGACAAGCCGACTATCATCTGAGATACCAATGGATAACCTCTAATATCAAAACTTTAAAATAACCAAAATGATATGAGCCATATTCATACTTTATTCATATATTGTAAATATTCCTAATCTAAGGAATAGGCAAGTCAGAGAAGGGTGGATAAAATGTCCCTTTCTTTTCCTGGTGAAAACACGGAATTTATCTTAACTCCTAATATGTATAAGTGGCCAACTAGAGTTCATAGTTACTTCATTATTTCTGCCCATTTCTTTTTAGTTATATTAAGAATCTATTTCCTGGTTGGTCATGCAGGATAAGAATCATCGTTTCATGGCTTTAGATTGTCTTCATCGAGTTTTAAGATTTTACTTGAGTGTCCATGCGGCAAACCAGGCCCCAAATCGGATATGGGACAACCTAGACAGTGTAACTTCACAACTTTTAGCAGTTCTAAGGAAAGGATTGCTTACTCAGGATGTTCAACATGATAAACTGGTTGAATTCTGTGTAACTATAGCTGAACATAACCTTGATTTTACCATGAACCATATGATACTAGAATTACTCAAGCAAGACAGTCCTAGTGAAGCAAAGGTTATTGGTCTTCGTGCATTGCTTGCCATTGTCATGTCGCCTTCAAGTAAGCATTTTGGTTTGGATATATTTAAAGGTACAATTAATCATATGCCTAGAATAATTGTACATGGTTATGTTTAATTGAAATAGTTGTTTAGAGGTTTATTTTCTGCAGTAAAACTCTGACAGTTTTGTTGAATGAGCAGGTCCTGATATTGGCCACTATATTCCGAAAGTGAAAGCTGCAATTGAGTCAATATTAAGGTCATGTCATAAAACCTATAGTCAAGCACTTTTGACATCATCACGGACCACAATAGGTAATTGCTTCTATTATATGCTAGCTGGATTGAAGGTGTTTAGTATAAACATAACAGTGAAAAGGCTGAATCAAACCTCTAATTATATTGAGGAAAACATATTTCTTTACTTATGACTTATGCGTTTCTTTAATAAAGAATTTTTCTTTGATCATATTTTATGTATTTAAGTTTGCTGCAAAATTTTCTCTTTATTTTATGATGTACAAATAAGTTTCTTTGTGCATTCAAAGTATAGTTTGATAGATTAGTTTTGTAAAATATGTAAAAGGAGAAAGGTGAAGGCATTAAGAATTGAAGATAGTGGAGACAGGGAATGAGAAAACTGGGGACAGAAACGGTGAATGTAATTATCCAAAATATATGATCAATTAAGTATATTTAATATTTAATAAAATATATTATTATTATTATACTTTACAATCGACAATAATGTCACAGTATTTATTTGATTAGCATTCAAGTGGTATATTCTTGACCAAAAAACAGATTGAATACCTGAAACTTTTAGGAGAGTTGATTTCTTGATATGGTATATAAAGTGTATTGCGTATATAATCAAATTTTCAGGAGTTAAATCCTTTCTACCCCATTCTCCGTAACAGCAATTGTTCCACCCTGTTCTACACAATTAAATTAAAATTAGCACAAGGTAAAGTGATCCTATGCATTGTCCACACACTTCAAGCCTAAGGTTATTTTTGGGAGTTGAGTTTTGGAGGGAAAGGGAAGAGGGTAAAATTTTCATTTCTAATAAATATTCTCTAAGTTGATAACTTTTCAAAATAAAAGAAATACAATGATAAATTACTAGAAACTCAATATCCCAACTTTTGGTTTATTTTTATAAACATTATATAACTATTTAAAAATATAAAAATTGCCCTCCGTTCTCTTTTCCCTCGAAAATGTCATCCTGAACATACCCTAAGGGGATCTTTTGTGAGGGGGAAGTGTTAGAGATAAACCCATTAATATGCCTGCACATAATGGCTGAAGCTTTATGGTTGATTTAGTTCTTGACAATAATAATAATTGCACAACTTTGGTTTATTCTTTTAATTTTTTATACAAATCATGAACCTAAGGGCAGTGTCCTTGTTCGAATATTAGCATATCTAGCACATATAGATAGTTTGTCGGCTGTATTCATTGGATCACTTTAAATTAGCAAGTAATTAGCTCCCTGACTGATTGTATCCACACTATAAACAACAGATCTGTGTGGAAACCTAGATTCAATTTCATTTAGCACACCTTGTTTCTTGAATCAGAATCCCTAAGTACTACGTCTTCGCACAATAATGTCTTATCTACAGTTTATAAGATTTGAACTACTCATGTAAAAAGAAAAAGAAAATTCAACGCAATTATTTTTTTCCTCTTCAAAGAAGAGTACAGCATCTCTACTTTTATTTTTTGATTGCTTTCTAAAATTTTTAAAGTGAAATGAAAAGTTGTAACTTAATTCTAGAATTATATATGTTGCCTTGATAGTCTCGTGGTCTTGTTTTAAGAATTTTTTTCTTTCTTTTTTCAATGTTGTGAAACAATGCATAAAAAGATGTTAGTTAACACAGTACTGATTTCTATCAATGTTAGTTAACTTCGCAAGTACTTTGGAACACTGCTGAACTTGATAAAGTACAAGCAGAAATTGAAGAATAAATATTGTTTAGATTTGAGGTCTTGAAGTCAATTAGTCTTTCCACAAAGTTTGAGTAAATTATGTGAGAAGTGAAGATATTTTCAGACTGGTCTGCCTTTCAGTACATTTCTTAATTATGCCTATCGGTACTCCAAAATATGATAGGATTGAAATGAGGCAAACTGGAAAAACTACTCATTTGCATAGGATGGGAGTTCCTTTGTAGTTTTTTTTTTTTCAAATATAGAATGTTGTATATTTGGTTAATTGGTTGACTATTGAATTTGTGCCCGTCATGACACCATAAGAACTATGTTGTAGATGCTGTAACCAAGGAAAAGTCTCAAGGGTATCTATTCCGATCTGTGCTAAAGTGCATCCCAAATCTAATAGAAGAAGTTGGGCGAAGTGATAAAATTACTGAAATAATACCACAACATGGCATAAGTATTGACCCCGGTGTTCGTGAAGAAGCAGTGCAAGTACTAAACCGTATTGTGAAGTACCTACCCCACCGTCGTTTTGCAGTAATGAAGGGAATGGCCAACTTCATATTAAAACTTCCTGATGAATTTCCTCTTCTCATTCAAACATCATTAGGGCGCCTGTTGGAACTTATGCGCTTTTGGAGATCCTGTCTAATAGATGATAGGATACTACTTGATGCGGATGCAAAATCTCTAGGGCATGAAACTGAGAAATTCAGAAAGTCTTCCTTTCAACAATCAGGCGAAGCAATTGAGTTCCGCTCATCAGAAATTGATGCAGTTGGCCTCATATTCCTTAGTTCTGTTGATAGTCAAATTCGGCATACAGCATTAGAATTATTGCGCTGTGTTCGTGCATTGAGGAATGATATTCGGGACCTGAGGATACATGAACAACCAAATCATAATTTGAAATATGAAGCTGAACCAATATTTATTATTGATGTTCTGGAAGAACATGGGGTATGCATTTGCCTTTATTATTTTTAAGGCTCAATTTTGTCAGAATGATATTTTAACTTGTTATGGGCTCAACTCTCATTTATTTTATTTTATTTTGTTTTTTATTTTGAGTTCAATATGTCATTTTAAGCTTTTATCCCCTTAAAGATTTATATACCTTGGCATTACAGGATGAGATTGTTCAGAACTGCTATTGGGACTCAGGGCGACCATTTGATTTGAAACGTGAACCTGATGCCATTCCTCCTGAAGTGACACTTCAATCTATAATATTTGAGAGCCCTGACAAGAACAGGTGGGCTCGGTGTCTTAGTGAGCTAGTCAAATATGCTGCTGAACTTTGTCCAAGCTCTGTTCAGGAAGCAAAGTAAGTATATGTTTCTTTTTCCTTCTTCTGTCTTCACTGAAGTTCAAGCTCTGTAGAACTAAATATATTTTAGAGGAAAATAATGGGCAAAGAAATCCAGAGAGCAGTCAAAAGGAGTCTGGTCTTTTGGTTAAGAAGCCAAGAAAAGGGTTTTCATTTTGTTTCCTGTTTCCAAATATTTGTACAGGAAACAGAGAAAACAAAAAAAAATTGTTTTCAGTATTTCCTGTACAAATCTTAGAAAACAGGAAACAAAATGAAAACAAGGTGACAATTTTATAATTAAAAAGTGAAAACAGAAAATGAAAACAGAACAAAATTGCAAGTAAACCCCCCCCTAAATTTCTTTATGTTTGACAGATCCTAAAATACTCCTGTAACAATTGTCAAGACTCAAAACCCTTTACATAGGGTAGGAGCCTAATAAATAAACAAAAGTCAACCCTTCAATAGAAGAAAGTAGAAGGAATTTGGAAGATAAGGAATCCTCCAATGAAATGGGAGAATGAATAACAGAGACAAAATAGAAAAATCAACAGAGCAAATAACCTTACACTTAGAAGCCAGTCACTTAATCCTGCTTCAAATCAGCTGCTTTGCCAATGATACATCCATAAAAATATGAGCATTACTTTCCAACTAAATGCTTATCTTGGCAAGTTACTCCCTTGATAAACAAGGCTAGGGTCCTCTTCAGAGCAAACTGCTCTTTCAGCTCAGGTTTCAGATACACCCTAAATATAGGAAATATCTGTTATCAGTTATGCAGAAAGTTTGAATAACATAAGACACCTAATGAGTATTTAGGTGGTATTTGGCTCAACATTTTTTGGGTTTCTCTTAAAATAATTTAGGCCAAACACAATTATAAAAAGCCCTAAAAAATAAAAGGAGCTTTGTTTTTCAATGAAGAAAACATTTTGAAGGAAGTTTATAGAAAAGCTAATTTTGGGAGCTTTTCTTTCTCCTCTCTACTCCAAATTCCAACTTAAAGTAACTTTTAAGCTAAAAAAAATATAAAATATAAAATTACCAAATAGGTTTAACTTTAATTTTGAAGTTCTTATTTCTAAAAAGGAAAAAGTCGGGCAAAACACTACCTTATAACCTTTAGATAATAAAATCCTAGATAAATCATAATTAAATTTATAAGCTTTCAAAGTAACAAAAGATTTCTTAAATAAGAGGAAATTCTAAAATTCTATTAATAACATAATTTCAAAATAACACAATAATCCTTCAGTATGCTTGTCCATTTTGCATCATTATCCCCTTATACAAGAACTTGCCTTTGGACAGTTAATCATATTGTACACATCCAAAGAGGTTTAGTTAGACAAAAATTCTCTATCACCATTGCTAATTGATGGAGAATGATAAGAAATCTTAAAAGTTTATGACATGCATTAAAACTGAGACAGTGAATGAAGTGTGGCAGTGAGTTCAAAAGACAACGGGGGGAATGAAGCATGGTAGCAGGACCGAAATTGAGTCTTTGATGTAAATTGATGTAGAACAGTAACCAAGAGCACTCCTTTTGGAAGAGTACCCTTGTAGTAAATAAACCTAGAGTGCTCTTCCAGAGCAGCTTCTCTAACTCAGGTTTCAAATACTCTTTGAATAGAGGAAATATCAATTTATATATTCATCAAAAACATCTCATATGTTACATTGATTTTCTATGTAGTCAAATATCCTAATAAGATAGTCACATTCTAAACTGGAATAAGTTAATACAAAATATTATAAACCCTTAAATAGTAAATGATAACAAATAATCTCAAATTAAAAAACCCTAATTTTAGAATTAACCTTAATCGATATCCTAAAACTATTCATCCAATCTACACCATCTATTCAATGAATGTGGTAAAAATTGGAAAAAGAATTTGAATGAAAACTCCTTAGAAGGATCAAGAGTCCAAATCCTTTTATCCTATTACAAGACAAATAAAGAGAGTTGATGCAATCCAAAAGAGGCTTCAATTCAAACCATTCCCTGTCATTTAAATTACGAGAAAAGTGGAAATTTTCTAGAAAAATGGAATCTTGAATGCTATAAAAATTGTGGTAATAGCTATGTACTGAAGCTGGATGATAGAGATGTGGGAAAATTTCTCTCAACAGGCATTCTCCTACAATCTTACTCCTATCCAGTTTTCCTCCCAAAATTTAACATGAGAACCATTACCACTTCCAAGGGAAGCAAAGATGTAAAGGACACATATAGAAGAAGGTAAAACAAGGCATGGACAGTAACCTAGACATTTTCCCCTTAATCGCTTGATCATTCTTCATTGCAAATTGCTTTACTTTCTCAAAGAGAGGACAAGCCCTGGCACAACGGTAAAGTTGTGCCTTGGTGACCGGTTGGTCATGGGTTCGAATCCAGAACAGCCTCTTTGCATATGCAAGGGTAAGGCTGCGTACAATGACCCTCCCCCATACCTTCGCATAGCGAGAGCCTTTGGGCACTGGGGTACATTAGTTTATTGAAATAAATCAAAAGGATATATATTGTCTTGGTTTATTTATTTTTTCGGTTTTTGAATAGAACACAGTGGTGTTGCTTGATTTATGTAGCCAACAACATCTAGAAGGAAAAAGGCATTGATTTATATAATCTTAAAATATTCGTTCTATTTATTTTGTTTTTGTTTCGAGTACTTGACTTTGCTAGGCTAACAACATAAAGTAAGGTCTTGGTACTTTTACCAGTAATTTTCTTATAAACTATTTAAAAAAAAGAAAAAAAGAAAAAATACTTGCATTGGGTAATTTATGATCATTATGGTGAAAAAAGAAGAAAAAAAGATTTATACTTGCATTGCTCCACCCCTTCTTCATTCAGTCCATTTTTAATTGCTATCCAAAACTTAGTAATCACTTAAATTTGGGCAGGAAAGAGGTAATGCAACGTCTTACTCATATCACACCTGCTGAATTGGGTGGAAAAGCTCATCAGTCACAGGATGTTGATAATAAGCTGGACCAGTGGCTTATGTATGCCATGTTTGTCTGTTCATGTCCACCAGTTGCTCGAGAGTCTACCAAAGATCTTTACCATCTTATTTTCCCTTCACTAAAATCAGGATCTGATGCTCACGTTGTAAGAGCGCCTCACTTAACTTATCCATTAGACTATCTTCACAAGCAGTCTGTCAAAGGATGAAGAGTTGCATGCATACTTGATGTATTGTTTAGTATTTACTTCCATGTTTTCTAACGCAAATGAATAAACAACAAACTTAGAATATTTTGTTCTTGTTAGTTTTTAATATATTCTAATTTTTGTTTCATATGATTAAAACTATTTTTAGTTCCTTAATTGATTGAATGGTAAGACCAATCAAATTCTAATTTGAATGAAGAAATTCAAGGTAAATTGGGTGAGTTATGCAGAGTACATGCTATGCTGTCATAATGTTTCTTTATTTTACTTCTAAATACAATTTTGTGGCGACAGGTTTAGAAACTTTTTAACACTTAAGCATCAAATATTAATCCTTCATTTTACCTATCTTGATCTCATTGTTTTCCTTTATAGTTCTTCTAATTCATGTATGAGCGATAGGAGGTGTATTTAGAATGGTAACTGCCTATAGTTTGACCAAATTTGCTATATCCACACTCATAATTAAACCCTGATAATTTTAAACTATTGATATATCTTTGTGAAGGAAATTTTATGCTTTAATTTTGTACTTTCTCCCAAGAAATTTTTATGAACCAACTATCTCAAAAGCTTAAACTGTTAAGCGAAGACAAATGAAGGATTTTATATTATATCTAGTGATGTTAGAAAACCAAACTTGGAAATTCTTTTTATTCGATTTCTTGCATTTGTGCCTGTTGAATATTATTTTTGTGAGGTTTTACCATTGAAAGAAATCCTTTGATATTTGCTAGTTTTCAGTCTTTTGCTCACTGGTAGAGGTATTAGGAGGATTACTGACTGTTAATTACTGCAGTTTTATTGATATAATAAAGGCATTTAAATTTTCAACTGCCAAATTTTTTATTCATCACTTTTGTTGTCTCTATTTATTGCTAACAAGATTTCTGATATAGCATGCAGCGACCATGGCTCTTGGCCGCTCACACTTGGAAGCATGTGAAATCATGTTCAGTGAACTTTCAACCTTTATTGATGAGGTTTCTTCTGAGACAGAAGGAAAACCAAAGTGGAAGGTATTGTTATGGATCTGTAAAATTTGTTTTTATTTCTATCAGCCATTGAGGACTTGAGGTAGGTAGTTATCATAAATTATAAATGATAAGGACAATATGATAGTGAAAGAAATTTAAAAAAAAAAAAATTTGAATTCTTAAACCTTTCCAGCATAGTCAAACAATGTTATAGACAATATTCCATATTTCAACTTATGGAATCTTTTGTTGTACTATTGTTTAAGATGCTTCTTCTCCTTGATTTTTGAATTAGAGTTTGGCACTTACAAGTTATATTTTATTGATAGAGTCAAAAGGCTCGCCGGGAAGAACTTCGTGTCCACATTGCAAATATTTATCGTACTGTTGCAGAAAATATATGGCCTGGCATGCTAGTACGGAAGCCAGTGTTCCGCCTCCATTATCTTAAATTCATTGATGAGACAACCAGACTAATTTCAACATCTCCTGAAAGTTTTCAAGACATGCAACCATTCCGCTATGCTCTTGCTTGTGTTCTAAGATCATTAGCCCCTGAATTTGTTGATTCAAAATCTGAGAAATTTGATGTTAGAACTAGAAAGCGGCTCTTTGATCTTCTTCTCTCCTGGTGTGACGATACAGGCAGTACATGGGGTCAAGATGGCGTCAGTGATTATAGACGTGAAGTTGATCGTTACAAGTCTTCTCAACATGCTAGATCAAAAGATTCTGTTGATAAAATATCGTTTGACAAAGAATTGAATGAACAAGTTGAGGCAATCCAGTGGGCATCCATGAATGCAATAGCATCACTTTTATATGGACCATGTTTTGATGACAATGCACGGAAAATGACTGGCCGTGTGATATCTTGGATTAATGGTTTGTTTTTGGAGCCTACACCAAGGGCACCGTTTGGTTTCTCACCAGCTGATCCAAGAACTCCATCATACACCAAGTACCAGGGGGAAGGTGGCCGGGGAACTGCTGGTCGTGACAGGCTTAAGGGTGGCCATCACCGTGTTTCTTTAGCAAAATTGGCTTTGAAGAATCTTTTGCTTACAAATTTGGACTTGTTCCCCTCCTGTATTGATCAGGTAATATTTTCACGCTATATTGTGCATTACATCCTAGTAAGCATTGTTCTCCAACTGAAGAATTAGCAATGAAGTTTCATCACTGTTTAAAAGCCATGGGTGGGTGTCATACTATTCAGGGTTTAAAAAGGTAATGACAAAAGTAAATTGTCTCGATGCTGAAGGACATAATATATAAAGTCATTCACGACCTAATAGCTTATAGCATGTTTGTTGGCATTTATCAATGTGATTTCCCACCCACTGTTACTTGATGCTATCTTTTTCCCCCTTTTAACTTAACGTCTGTTTGCCAATTCAATATCATAAGTAAACATGCACTTGCCTCTAAGAGAGTCGATCCTTGACATGTTTCTGAACCTTGTGACCAAAGGGTTAGTAATTTAATCTCTGTTGTCTCCATTCTTCTAAATAAAAATTGAATTTGTACACGTGATGAAAAATTAAAAATAGGTTTGTGCAAGGTTGAGAGATCTTCAGGAAGCTGTAAACTTGGAAGTCAAATAACATGAACGGGGAGGAAAGATCATTTTGTTCTATAAGCAGTTTTGTTAAATTTTTTCCATATGTAATTTCCTTAAGCCACGCCCTTCTGATCTTTGGCTGAGCTATTCATTTTATCTATTTGATTTCCTGCATTTCAGATCATGCTTTCCTTGTATTATTTCTCTTGTGGAGTTATCTGTTTTGTCATACTGGCATTATATTTATAGCTTATATAACTTAATTGATTTCTGCAGTGCTACCACTCTAATTCTTCTGTAGCCGATGGGTACTTCAGTGTACTGGCTGAGGTCTACATGCGCCAAGAGATACCAAACTGTGAAATACAGAGATTATTGAGTCTGATCCTCTACAAGGTAGTAGACCCATCAAGACAAATTCGTGACGATGCCCTTCAGATGCTGGAGACGCTTTCTGTTCGTGAATGGGCTGAGGATGGCATTGAAGGCTCAGGAAGTTATCGAGCTGCTGTTGTTGGTAATCTTCCTGATTCCTACCAACAATTCCAATACAAGCTTTCCTGTAAACTTGCCAAAGATCATCCTGAATTAAGCCAACTTCTTTGTGAGGAGATTATGCAGAGGCAGTTAGATGCTGTTGATATAATTGCGCAGCATCAGGTCTTAACATGCATGGCTCCATGGATTGAGAACCTTAATTTCTGGAAACTCAAGGAAGGCTGGAGTGAAAGGTTATTGAAAAGTCTCTACTATGTAACAATGCGGCATGGAGACCAATTTCCCGATGAAATTGAGAAGCTTTGGAGCACAATTGCTAGCAAAAATAGGAATATCAGCCCTGTTTTAGATTTCTTGATCACAAAAGGCATTGAAGATTGTGATTCAAATGCATCAACTGAAATAAGTGGCGCATTTGCTACATACTTCAGTGTTGCAAAACGGGTAAGTTTATATTTAGCACGAATATGCCCTCAACGGACTATAGATCACCTAGTTTTCCAATTGTCTCAGCGGCTTCTAGAGGATAGCATTGAGCCAGTTGCAAGTAAGGGTGATGCCAGTGCAAATTTTGTGTTAGAATTCTCACAAGGTCCTGCTGTGGCCCAAATGACATCAGTTATGGATAACCAACCACACATGTCCCCATTGCTTGTAAGAGGTTCTCTTGATGGTCCACTAAGAAATGTTAGTGGGAGCTTGAGCTGGAGAACAGCAGGTATGACAGGCCGGAGTGTATCAGGCCCATTAAGTCCAATGCCTCCAGAGTTGAATATTGTCCCAGTAAGCGCTGGGCGATCAGGGCAGCTCCTTCCAGCCTTGGTTAATATGTCAGGACCCTTGATGGGTGTTAGAAGCTCAACAGGGAGTTTGCGTAGCCGCCATGTTTCACGAGACAGTGGAGATTATCTTGTTGACACTCCAAACTCAGGTGAAGATGGACTGCATGCTGGGAGTGCTATGCATGCCGTGAATGCAAAAGAACTTCAATCAGCTCTACAGGGTCATCAGCAGCACTCACTTACACATGCAGATATAGCACTGATACTTCTTGCTGAAATTGCATATGAGAATGATGAAGATTTCCGCCAATACTTGCCTCTACTCTTTCATGTTATCTTTGTTTCAATGGATAGCTCAGAAGACATTGTACTAGAGCATTGCCAGCATTTACTTGTTAATCTGCTGTATTCCCTAGCAGGCCGCCACTTGGAGCAGTATGAGGTGGAAAATAATGATAGGGAGAACAAACAGCAGGTTGTGAGCTTAATTAAATATGTACAATCAAAGCGAGGAAGCATGATGTGGGAGAATGAAGATCCAACAGTTGTCAGAACTGAGCTTCCAAGTGCAGCACTTCTTTCTGCCCTTGTTCAGAGCATGGTGGATGCTATCTTCTTCCAAGGAGACCTTCGGGAGACTTGGGGAGAAGAAGCACTTAGATGGGCTATGGAGTGTACATCAAGACACCTTGCCTGTCGTTCACATCAGATCTACCGAGCACTTCGACCAAGTGTAACAAGTGATGCTTGTGTATCCCTTCTTCGGTGCCTCCATAGATGTCTGGGAAATCCAGTACCTCAAGTTTTGGGATTTGTTATGGAAATTTTGATGACATTGCAAGTTATGGTGGAGAATATGGAGCCAGAGAAGGTGATACTCTACCCTCAGCTATTTTGGGGGTGTGTTGCTATGATGCACACAGATTTTGTCCATGTCTACCGCCAGGTTCTAGAGCTCTTCTCTCATGTGATTGATCGTTTATCTTTCCGTGATCGTACAACAGAAAATGTACTTCTTTCAAGTATGCCCAGAGATGAACTTGATACTAGTGATTTAGGAGAATTTCAGCGCACAGAATCTAAAAGTGGCTATGAACCTCTACAAGAGGGGAGTTTGCCAACATTTGAAGGGGTGCAGCCTCTTGTTCTTAAAGGACTTATGTCGAGTGTCAGTCACAGTGTCTCTATTGATGTCCTCTCTCGTATAACAGTTCATTCATGTGATTCTATATTTGGTGATGCTGAGACAAGACTCCTGATGCACATCATAGGATTACTCCCTTGGCTTTGTCTTCAACTTAGCAAAGACATAGTGATAGGTCCAGCTTCACCACTACAACATCAATTTCAAAAGGTTTGCTCAGTTGCTGCCAATATTGCAATTTGGTGTCGAGCAAAATCTTTCGATGAATTAGCTACTGTATTTATGATCTACTCTCGAGGTGAGATTAAGAGCATTGATAATTTTCTGGCTTGTGTTTCACCACTTCTATGCAATGAATGGTTTCCAAAACATTCAACTTTGGCCTTTGGACACTTGTTAAGGCTACTGGAAAAAGGACCAATGGAGTATCAACGTGTCATTCTACTTATGCTCAAAGCTCTCCTCCAGCACACACCAATGGATGCTACCCAGAGTCCACATATCTATGCAATTGTATCCCAATTGGTTGAGAGCACTTTGTGTTGGGAGGCACTAAGTGTGTTAGAAGCCCTTCTACAAAGTTGCAGTTCAATGACTGGTTCTCATCCATATGAACCTGGTTCATTTGAGAATGGAATTGGTGGAACTGAAGAAAAGTTGCTTGCTCCACAGACCTCATTCAAGGCCCGTAGTGGTCCTCTGCAGTATAGTTTGGGATCAGGACTAGGCTCAGTTTCTACACCTGGACAGGTTGGGTCAACTGAGTCTGGGATGTCACCAAGAGAGGTTGCTCTGCAGAATACTCGTCTGATTATTGGTCGGGTATTGGACAGAAGTGCATTAGGTAAGAGAAAGGACCAGAAAAAGCTAGTCCCTTTTGTGGCCAATATTGGTAACCCATGATTGTATAATTCATTTGCTGTATATATTCTGTCCAAAGATGTAGGGATTGCTACAGGATAGGGGTTGTACATACTGCATAGGCTGGGATGAGAGTTTTGTAACATTCTGTGTAGTTGTAGACAAAATCATTTTGATGTCAAATAGCATGCATAATTTAACTTTGATGGTAACATTGGCCATTGCTATGCTGTTCATCAGTTGTTCCCTCTTGTCCTATAAGATTTTTGCTCCATTTATATATATATATCTTTTTCTTTCACTACAGTCTGCATAGTTTTGAGGAGCCAGGAATTCAGTACGTCGTGTATAATAATCAGAATAAGGACCTTTTTTTTACTATGCTATTAAAAAGACCAAATAATAATCTGGTTAGTTGCTAAATGGTAATTATTAAATATTCAAATATTCATAGTAGACTGAATAAGCCATTTGGGGCAATGTGATCGATTGGTTTTCCTTATTTCTTTTTTATACGTTAATTGGAGATTGTTCTCAACTGTCATGGCAAACCCAAATGAAAAAGTTGAATATTCTATGTTAGACCATAAGATAGAGTTTGACAATTATAGTTACTATTTAAGAAGTCTTTTTTTTAATGATGTAATGATACATTGTTGGATAATAACAATAAAGAAATAGGGGATTGCATAGCACTATAGTAAATAAAATAAAAACTCGATAATACATAACACATGGGACAACCATTGTTTGATATTGGAATAGTACACAGAAGTAGATATAATGGTGTCTTGAGTGGCTATAGAACTTTTGATGACAAGGAGGATCTATGCGTGCTAAGTGGTGACATTAGCTGTGACTTATAGTTGGCTCTGCTAGTCATAGATGTTAGGTGAGATGAGAAGACGAAGGAAAACCAGAAGGTGCAGTTATTAGAAATTAAGTTAAGGATTTAGGGTCGAAATCTAAATGGGAAGCAGAGTGGTAATTGAGGGGTAAAGAGGCATGAGATAGTCACATGGACAATTTTGGAAAAATATTAATCACGTGACAATTAAAAAAAAAAGTTGTGTAACACTTGAGAAACTTGAGTATCGAAATAAACTTTTCCAAAGGCTAGGACTAAGTCTCGTATGATCCAAATTTTTAGGGTGCTGATATGCATTTTTCTTTAAATTATTAAGTCAGTTCTTGAAACATAAAACGCGACATTACGGTAATCTTTCTGTTAAACCTTGTTATGATACCATATAACATGGCGCACGTTAAGTGTTATTGTAGCATGTTTGTTGTCACTGTCTTCATGTTTGCAATAATGTAACAATGCAGGTGTTTGGTTTGACTTTAAATATGTATTGTTTAGTTATAATTTCACGTTAGATATTTAAAAAAGATGCAAATACTACTTCAAATAGCATCTCTTTGACGCAGATCGAAGTTGACGTGATGGGAAAACAAACAAACATGCTAGAAGTTTGGTAAGCTGACCAAGGGTCACGACAACTCACAAAACCAGTGAAATAAAAAAATGTTAAATTTTTCTTACTTATGTTGCTATATTTTTAGACAAATGGAAGCTCACATATATAAGGTCCAAATATGAATTGCTATTTATATTTGGGGAGATGAAGCCTAGGAAATAGAGGGACATCAACAATAACCTCTACAATTACAACAGCAAAGATCACATGCTTTTGAATATATGTTACAAAGAAGGCTTCTTTGTTTATTCTATATTCAACCCATCTGAAAAGTATGAATATACTTGTACTATGGGCTTCAAAGAAATTTTCAAGAAATCATTCATGTATAAGTTTTGTTCTTCTTGATCAAGGCATAAGCATCACTGTATATAGCCACAGCGTTTGACAAGACTGCCAAGACTATCATAAAGACAGACAGAACCTTGTCCCTTTTAGTTGCTATGTTGTGTCGATCCCTGTAATTAAAACAAAAAAATGCTTAATGTTAATTGTTAATTAATTGGCAGCAAAAGCATAAACAGAAAACCATTTTTCTTGCGTGAGAAAGTTGTTGTTAGACACAACAACTGAAGAAAACATTTCAATAAAGATTTAGCTCCTCGTGAGTAAATTATATAATCTCAATCATTAATGAGAAAATTAACAGTCGATATTACATGCACATGCATAACAAATCATGTACGTGTTGAAAAATGACTGAAATTAATTACTTTACCCTTATTCACTTTAGAGGAGCCAAGTCCAATAAACACTACTCATTCTAGAATTGCTCGTCACATAAGGGAATGATAATTATCTCAAAATCCTTAAATCACTACTTTCCCTTCTTTAGTAAAGCCTAAACAATTCCCCATAATTTCTTTGTATAGACTATAGTGGTAAGTTTGTAGAAGGGTGAAGACCATGACAGAATGCAACTTCCAGCACTTTCTGCAGTTTGCTATGTCAGGGATTTTGACAATTCATAATTTGTTATTATTTACCATATAAAGTAGGTTAATGCCATTTTTCCTAGCTAGTTATTTCCTGTGTGTAAGTTTAAGAACAAAATCCTACAATCAAGTAAATTAATCAAATTTGTATTTCTGTTTACTTTTTCTATTCCACTCACTAGGGGGATACTTATCTAAAGACAACAAAAAACCATATTGGAAAACCAAATTCATTGCTGAACTAAGAATTTGGCGATCAAACTCACCGAAGAGTGACAGCAGCTGGAAATATGAATGCTACACAAACAGCAGCTGTTGCTCCAGTAAACTGGAAAATATCCCAAATGCTGGGTATAAAATTTGCTCCCAGGAAGATGATACCAATAAGTGAAATAGTAATTGATGCAAATCTGAAGTTATCTTGACGCAAAGGCCTAGATGATGAAAATATGAGACCATCTAGGTTGACGCGCACTGCATAGAAGACAACTGGGAATACAAGCACAAGATGTGCAGCATAGCTAAATCGAACAGCGTCATTGAGCACGGAACCAAAAGGAATTCCAAGATCAGTGTCGAAATTGGCAAGCACATCATCAAGAGTTCCTTCACCAAATAGGAGGAACCCAAAGAAGCTCGTCAGTAAGTACACTGAAGCACATAGAGCAAGGGAAGATCGTACGACGCCATGCATCTGTGAGGAGTCCTCAAGTTCATTATTTATGCTGTGAACTGCAAATAAAGAGTGCACACAATGCAATCATCAGACTATATATTTATGAAGCAAACAGGAAGATCCAAATAGCTAACTGTGATCATGCTATGCTCCTTTGTAACTGAAACTTCTACAACAATTGTCTGTGTTTAATAGTACTAGGGGAATTGGTTTGAAAATTCTATATCACTTCAAGCAACCAATTATAGGAAGCAAAAGGTATACTTAAAGAATGAACTATAACATGAACAAGTAATTTGATCTCATGGTGTTCCCAGTTTGGACTCATGGTGTGCAGCAAGAAACAAACAAAAATAACAAGGATATTTTATTTTCAAATTAGTTGAACATGCACAGGGCAAGGCTATGCAGTTGTCAGATTGACCTCAAAATATTTTTCATGCAAATTAATAACCAACTTATATAAGTATGATCTGCATTAAAACCAGGGAAATGAAATTTACAATGAGGTCTAACAAATTTTCATACCATTGTAGTGGCAGATATAGGCAGTCACAAGCACAGGAACAACAGTGAACAGTTCAAAAACTGATGCTACGTCTGTAATGATCGGGAAGAGTCTGGGCATCCCAATGCCTCCTATTATAATCTTGAAGATTGAGATTCCCACAGCAATGACAAGAAAAACAACTGCTAGTCCTACTGATAATGCAGATGTGAATTTCAATGAATCTGCAACAACCACAGAGAAGGCACATAAAATCTTTTTAGATTAGTATAAAAAATGAGCCTAGATATATCATGATAAGAAATCTCCCAAGATCCCAGCATATAACTTGAACACAATAAATATTGCTCAAAGGATTTAATTTGTTGGTATGAAAAGCAAGATGTATGAAGGATCAAAGCAACAGAATGGTCCTAAAATTATAGATCAAGTCTATTATTTTGTATCATTCAGGCATCATATTCGTAATATAGTGGCATACTCAGCAATAAAACAACACACAGTTCTCCTAATTTTTCAGTTTTTTGTCCCCTTAATTTCTACCATTAAATATATATTTTCAAACCGTGACAAGAATGAGTAATGTGGAAATTAGAGCTATTAACATGCAATTAATAGAGATTCCCAACTTACCTTAAGCCTTACAATTTGATTGGATTAATGGAAAGGAATGAAATCTAGGGAAAAGAATCTCATGGATTGACATTATTATTGGTTAGATTGTTTAAAATTAAAACAAGGTGGAATGGAATGGAACCTGACTAAATCAACTTGGTTCTCAACACTTCCAACAAAGAGTTTTAAGTAATTTGAAATGACAACAGCCTTTCAGCAACCCCTTAGCATTGTCACAAACAGAAATTGGTAGTCAAAACTAGAACTTAAAAATTCATTTATAAACATGAATCCCAGTGCTACAGTCTTTTTCTTCACACTGTTGTCTAATTTATGGCCAATCATTTTCAGTAATTTGTAATTTAATAAGTGACACGGCTAATAATAAGTCACCAGTCATTTTTATTACTTGAATTAATGACAGAAAAAGCTCTCACCAATTCTCTTAAAGCTGACCAAAGGTGCAAACACTGCAAGTGTTGTAAACAAAAGCACAAATGCTCGCCCAGTCCACCAGTGGACTCCAAACCATCCTTCAAGGACACCAGAATGGTGAGTTCCACCTGAAGATGTTCCAGAAATCACATCACCTTCAATATGAACAACACAAAACTGAATCAGACAACATTGATGAGTAATCAATCAAGGACAACCAAAACCAATGACAACAATGAAACTCCACCCAAATAAACTTTGAAATTTGAAGCAATAGGCTTAAGAACACAGTCCTTACCAATAATAATCATGTAAATAATCAACACACCAATGTTATTGACTATAACACATATCTGCACCAAAGCTTTCCCATATTTCCCAAAAGCATCCCCCATGAGACTCCCATAAGAAGAAAGATTCCCCGCCCGGGAAATCCTAATCATGAACTCAATTGACTTCTCTGTCAAGAAACCTGTTAAGATTATAGCAAGAAGACCAGGCACCATCCCCAACTTCTTCACACATGCTGGCAACCCCATGATCCCAGCACCAATAATTGTGGTGGACAAGTTGAAAACAGCCCCAGAAAATGAAGCCCCATTAAACTCATCAAACCCTGCAGCATCATTCTCCTGAACCTTGGGGATCAAAGGAGCATTCTCATCAACAACTCTCTTGTTCCTTCTCGATTCTGTCTTCTCTGCCTCAGGTGCAACACTTCCACTCCTCATCTTCACCTTTCAATTTTTTTTTGTTCTCAAAAACAAAAAAACACCCATTTTTCAAGTTGAAGAAAAGCATCAAATTTTGGAGCAATTAGCTCAGCACAATTCACACGCTCAGTGATACAAACCAGAACAATGATAATTAAGACACCCCACCAGAATCCAGAAAGTAGTTAAAACATAATAAAGATTCCAAACTTTGAAACCCAACAGAGATTTAACAGAACCCAGTAAATCAAAACAGATACTGAAGTTGGATCAATAAGAAGTAAAATAATATAAGAAGCAAGTGTATTCAATTTCATAACCTCATGTTGTACCTTTAGACACTAGATCTTCTAGTTTAACAAGAGAGGAGTGAATGAATGGATGAATTTAGCTCATGGTCTTCTATTGAATCTACATAGCAAAAGCAAGTTAGCAATCAAAGAGTAAGTACATGTACGGAATAGGTGCTGCAGAATTTACGAAAATATATGTTATAATATATGTTACCTATTTTTTTAATTAAATAAATATAGGTTTAAATAGGATTTTAATCTCTTAAATTTACTTAATTTTTGTTTTTGGTATTTCAAATTTAAATTGTGTTTTTTAATCTTTTAATTTGCTACAAATTGTGCATCCGAACCATAAAAAAATCAATCATAAGAGACTAAAAAAACATAGTTAAATTTTTTTCCTTAAAAAAAACATTTTTTTAAAATTAAGGACAAAAAAACAAATTTAAATTTGGAGATCAAAAACAAAATAACCCAAATATGAAAGGCCAGAAACATATTTAACTCTTAAATATATAAAGGTAAAATAAGTAATATACTTTCCATTTTTTTTGTTTTTATGGTAATTTTTTTTTTCTCTTTTATAGTTGTATGCAATTTTCTTTTTTATTTTTTCTTTTTTTATTAAGAAATTTTCTCTTTTTTTTTTCTCTTTATGGTTAGCATTAAAATGAATATTGAACTTGAATTTCACAAAAGAAATACAAAGAAGTAAATTTTTGTACATACCACTTTTGTGAAATTTAAGTTTTATATTCATTTATTAAATACTTTTTATATTATTTATTAAATAATATTTAATATATATTGACATTATTGAATTCTGTTTAACTAAATTATTTTTTATTTTCCAAAAATATTATTGAACAATATATAGAAGTTTATAAATATTTTATCTTTTGTATTTAATACTTAAATTTGTTTAATTAATAATATATACAATAAATATTTATAAATCATTCTTAAAATTAATTTTATTCATTAAAATAATTGTTGGCATTTCTAAAATTAAAATTTTAAATGTATATTGTCGCAAAGTGGGTTGCGGCAGGATAGCGAGAAATAATAAGTTAAAAACAAAGGAATTACCACCAACGTTTATTAAGAGAAACATGGAAAAACCTTTTTAAAAGAAAATGGTCTTTGAAACCAAATTTGAGTTCAGGAGTCCATTACGCGTAGAGAATGTGTTAACACCCTAAGACGTCTGTCACGAAGACGGTTACCTCTAATTAAATGTACAAACTTTCAATAACTTTAAAATTATTTATTCTACCCCTCAGAATAAAAACAAGAATATATTTTTTTATTTATTGTTATTAGTATATATTTTTAAAGCAAGATAATTTTTATTACTAAAAAAAGAAATTTATTATCATGAAAAAAGGAGAATTGTTACTGTATTTTTTTTCTATGTTTTATGTTTATATATTTTTTATCCTTTTTCTATGTTTGTGTGTTGATTTTTTTTCTATTAAATTTTATTAAATTTAGGATTTCTGAACTGTCTCAATTCATATATCCTAAAATGCGAAGTTGACAGAGGTATACACCCAAGCCAATTCATTTTTATTTTGGTTTTTATCATTTTTTTTATCTTGTAGTAATTTAATTTAATATCTTATTTTAAAGAAGAGTTCCAAGGCATCAAACTGTCACAATTTGTGTCTCAAAATCTCAAGATTAAGAGGATGTCGCATCCAATTAATCCTTTCTCTATTAAATATTATTTTATTGATGCTTATTAATTTATAACCGTTTATTTAAGGCTAAATGTTACTTTTGATCATTTATGTTTGAGGGTTTTTTCGTTTTGGTATATAACGTTTTAAAAGTTTCGTTCTGGTCCTTTATGTTTTCAAAAGGTATCATTTTGGTCTTTTTTTCAATTTTTCATTTAAAACGTTAGTGTTCGGTTAATATTTAAATTTTAAAATAATTAAGTTAAAATAGTGGCGGCTAAAAACCGCCACTATTTTTATTTTATTTCACTACTTCCAAAAAGGGCCCCAATGTCCAAAATGCATGAATTCCACTAACCCCAATGTCCAAAACCAAATTCCACTAACCCCGCACTGTCCAAAACACATGAATTCAATCAATTCATCACTATGCAACCAAAAGCAACTCCAACAACAAAAATGACAACAAAGCCAAATCAAAACGGCAAAACCATGGATAAACGAGCAAATTTCACAAGAAACGAGCGAAGCGAAGCTCTCGCCACTAAAACCCCCTACGAAATTCAAACCGCGACCTGAATCCGCAATCGGAAACCTAATTTCGTAAATGGAATCGAAAACCTAATCAGAACAAATCCACAAACAGCAACAGTTAGAGGCTCAACTTTCCACTTGAAAAGAAAAACAAAGAATTGGGTGGTGAGCGGTGGTCGTGGCGCGGCGCGGCGGTGCTGCGCGGATCTGGGTGGGAAGGGGTCGAGGGTGTTTTGGTGTTTGGGTGGTGGTGATCACGCAGATCTAGGTTTGTGGGTGATGGCGTACGGATCTGGATTAGTACGGGTTTGGAGGTTGGGGACATAATAACACATATAGCCATGGCTATCACAGACAACACAACCTTGTGACTTATGAGTGATTTTTACTATTGTATTTCAATTTCAACTTTTTAAAATAAAATAAAGATAGTGACGGCTAAAAACTGCCATTATGTTAAATTAATTATTTCAAAATATAAAAGCTAACATAACACTAACGTTTTACGCAAAAAATTGAAGAAAAGACCAAAATGATACATTTCGAAAACGTGAAAGACAAACTTTTAAAACGTTATGTACTAAAATGAAAAAAATACTAAAACATAAAAGACAAAAGTAATATTTAGCCTTTATTTAATTATATTATAACTATTAGTGTTATTATTTATTATTGTTTTTTAATATGATGAAAAAAATTCGTAAAGCAAATGTTATTATGGTATATAGCATCCAGTATCGATTCTTCTTGCACAAAATATTTTTATTTTTATTAGTTACTTACTATTTGTCATATATTTAATTAAACCAATCTTTCATGTAAAACTAATACACGTGCCCTGGAACATGTTTGAAGGCTCGGTTATTAAACGAAAAGAAAGAAAAGAAAGGAAAAAAAGAAAACTAAACTAAATAACATCGTGACATGGCTTGGCCCATAAGCGAAAAAAAAATGCTGAAACAAACCCAACCTCACAGGCAGCCGAGGGCTAGGCCCAGATTTAACTTAAAACAAAGTCCCGCAACAAGCTAAAATTTGATGGGAGATGCTATTCTCACCCCACAGTTTTGCTATTCTCACTCTACACTGTGAAATCTCTCTTTTGCCCACTCACTAAATCCCTACACCCACTTCCCTTTCCCTTAGATTTCCCACTCCCCTAACCTGTATCAAGCAACCCCGCGCTGCCCACCACAACGCCCGTGAGACCACTGTGACGCGTGCGCAACTCCCCGGGTGACCCCCTAGCAACCCGCGCAACCTCACGCCGCCCATGCGCCCCCAACACGACCCCTGCATCGATGACCCAGAGGGACCCCGGCTCCGCCTCGCGTGACCCAGTGCCACCCCGTGTGACCCAAGCGACCCTGCGTTGCTCACACCCTGCAACCCATATTCAAATTGATTTGTTTGGTTGTGTTTTGTTGAATGGGTTTGATGAAGTAGTGTCGTTTATGGAACATGTTGCATGAGAGAAGAGTATTGGTAGCGCAACTACGCAAGAGAAGAGGTCGTGTTGTGTTGGTCGCTCAAGAGAAGAGACTAACGGAATCATGCTTCTGTTTTACAAAATACAGCGAAAAGAAAAAAATGAACAACGGAAACACGATTCCATTGTCAACAGAATCATGTTTCCGTTGTTTATTAAAGGGGTGAAAAAAAACACAACGGAAACACGGAATCATGTTTTCGTTGTGTTTTTTTTTTCACCCATTTAGTAAACAATGGAAACACGATTCCGTTGAAAATATTTCAACGGAATCACATTTACGTTGTTTTTTTTTTTTCACCCTATATATTGCAATGGAAACACGATTCTGTTGTACAAATGTATAACGAAATCATGTTTCCGTAGGAAGGACATTTTTGAAAATTAATAAAAGGTCACTCACGTGAGTGGTGAGAATAGCAACACCCAAATATGATAGCAGCATCACATAATCAAGACCCAAGGGATACAAGGTTGTAGTTACCTGTTATGTGCCTTGATCAAATGAACCAGAGTTGTCACTCACTCTCCACTCTCTGTATCTTCTCTTCAACAATTTTGTGATTTTTTCAGCATTCTTTTTCAATGAACTCTCTTCACTTCCATCCCCCTTTTGCTCTCCCTAGGCCATGGTATTTATAGACTTGAATCCTGAACAACATGCCCCGATATTGCTTTGAATTGGTTTGTCTCCTTGCGCTTTGAATTTGTCTTCTAGCGCTTAAATGAAGTTTGTCGTCTTGTAGGAAAATTCTTCTGGAATGTCGGCTCTCTTGGCAAGTTAGTGGTTGGTGTCTCGAGGAAAATTGTGCCAAGATTTGTTACTTTTTTTATTATTATTATTTCGTATCATATGCTGGATTGTCTCACACTTGTTCACTGAGACTTGGGTTGAGGCCCAAAATACTTTTTTTTTTCTATTGAATTTTTGTATTTGGACTTGTAATAATTAGGTTTAAATGTAATTTTGGTCTCCTATTTTGCACAATCTGTAATTTTAGTCTCCCTATTTTAAAATAAAGATATTTAGTCCCTCTATTTTGCACAATCCGCAATTTCGGTCCCTCTATTTTAAAATAGAGACATTTAGTCCCCTCATTTTGTACAATTCGCAATTTTAGTCCCCCTATTTTAAAATATAGACATTTAGTCTTTTCATTTTGCACAATTCGCAATTTTAGTCCCCATATTTTAAAATAAAGACATTAAATCCCTCAATTTTGTAAAATCCGTGATTTTTGTCCTTTCGTCATATTAAAAGCGTTGATCATTAAGAGATTAACGTTGACTACGATGTGGTACGTGCTTCAGTGATGTGAAATTTGTTTAAAATAAATTATTAAGACTCGTGACTTTCATATTAGGACTTACAACTACTCTCGGCCATTAAAATAAATGATTTTACCTTTTTTTAAAATATATTTTCATCAATTCTTCTACTCAGCATTTAGAATAATTAAAAACTAAACAAATAAATTTGTATCACATCACTATATTTGGGTCACGTCAAGGTTGACGTTAATATTTTAACGGTCAATGCTTTCAATTTGATGGAAGGACCAAAATTACGGATTTTACAAAATTGGGGACTAAATGTCTCTATTTTAAAATAGAGGGACCAAAATTACGGATTTTACAAAATTGGGGGACTAAATGTCTCTATTTTAAAATAGAGGGACCAAAATTGCGGATTGTGCAAAATAGAGGGACTAAATGTCTTTATTTTAAAATAGGGGGGCTAAAATTGCGGATTGTGTAAAATAGGGGGACCAAAATTGCATTTAAGCCTAATAATTAATTCAACCTGCATTAAAAATTGGGTTTCTCGCCCAAGATATTTTTCTTTGAATTTTGTTTTTATTCACCTTTTTTTATTTTTTTATTTTTTTTTCAATTTGAATTGGGTTCAAATATGAAATAATCTATATTGAAAAATTAAAGATAATTTTATTTTATCATAATAGAAAAAGAGAAAGTAATAATGAATCAAATAAGACAAAATTGGATGTTGACATATATATTGTAATAGTTTTATGTATTTTTGTTATCATTAAAATAAATTTATGTCGATCACCTTAATTTTACATAACTGTAACCAAAAATTAATTTTACATAATATCTTTTTTAATTAATATATTCTTCTATTTTATGATATAATTAATATTAAATGAATTTAGGATTTTTAATTTTTTTTTCAAACAAGTTTAACTTAAAATGAGCTTTAAAACTAAAAAAAAATTATAAAAAATACCAAACAATTTAACTTTGTCTTATAGCTATAAATATCTAGGCACGTATAACCTTCACAAAAATATCATATTTGTAAAAACACCCATTTTTCAAGTTGAAGAAAAGCATTAAACTTTGGAGCAATTAGCTCAGCCCAATTCACAAACTCAGTGATACAAACCAGAACAATGATAATTAAGACACCCCACCAGAATCCAGAAAGTAGTTAAAACATAATAAAGATTCCAAATTTTGAAACCCAACAGAGATTTAACAGAACCCAGTAAATCAAAGCAGATACTGAAGCTGGACCAATAAGAAGTAAAATAATATAAGAAGCAAGTGTATTCAATTTCATAACCTCATGTTGTACCTTTAGACACTGGATCAGGGGCGGACGTACATACATAGGAGGGGGGGGGGGGGGGGGGGGGGCTTCCCCCCCGATTTTTTTTAAATTTTTAAATTTTAATATATATAATATAATATATTTTAATATTAAATTAATTATTTTTATTTGAAGACTTTGATTATATAAATAATAGTATTTAAGTATTAATATTTGATTTTATTTCTTGACAAAATATTTTATTCCCTTTTAGTAGTATTCATTATGAAAATAATGACATTTTTTTTCTTCTTGTTAGACAAATATACTATTTTTTTTATAAATACTATTTTTTATAGTCTTCATCATTAAAATAATTACATTTTTTATTTTAAAACAAAATATTAGATGTTATTTATTTCCTTTGTTAATATTGTTTTCTTTTATAATGTTTTATTATTATTTTAAAGGTTATAAATATTTACATTTGTAACCAAATCACTTTATTATCCTTTCTTTTATATTGATTTGGTTATAATTGATTTGAGAAATTAAATGTTACTTATAATTAATCTTTGTCTATGAGATAAACTTACACTACATAAGAAATTGATAACTTGAATATTAAGACATACTAATAATTTTTTGTTTCTCTTATCTCATCTTTGTTCTTTTTGTCATTGTTAGGCTCTAATCTAATTTTGGCTTCGAGTGAATGAGTCTAGTTTCAAATTTATGAATCTAAACATCATTATATAAACTTTGAAAAAACAAACCAAAAATTAAGTTATATAAGACATCGTCGAAATTTACTTTAATAGATTTTCGTTTTTTTTATAAAATAAATAGTTAATGTAGATTTTTAAGTTATATTTGGCCCCCCCTAACTTCTTTTGCTGGGTCTGCCCCTGCACTGGATCTTCAAGTTGAACAACAGAGGAGTGAATGAATGGATGAATATAGCTCATGGTCTTCTCTTGAATCTTCATAGCAAAAGCAAGTTAGCAATCAAAGAGTAAGAGTGTGTTTGGCCTGCTTTTTTTTTTTTTAACTTATAAGTTACTTTTAAGTTAAAATTAAAAAAATGAGCTTTAAAAATTAGAGTAAATTACACGGATCCCTCCTGAGCTTTACTTATATTACACCGACACCCCTACTTTTTTGAACCATACAAAAAAATCCCTATTTGTTGGTTCCAAATTACACGGACCTCCCCCCTGCGAGTTTTACTTATATTACACCGACACCCCTATTTTTTTGAACAACTATCACTTGAGCAGGGGTAAAAAGTAATGTTTAAAAAGGCAGGGATGTCGGTGTAATATAGATAAAATTTAGGAGAGATTCGTGTAATTTACTCTAAAAATTAAGCTAAAGTTGTTTGGATATTTTTCATTTATCCCCTTTAAAAGTTAGTTTCAAGCCAAAAGTTGTTTGGGTATTTTCCGTCTTCTTTATGCCACCCAACACCAATCACACTCGTTGCATCATTGCCCAAAAATTTAAAAAATATTATTCATTATTTTTAAATTTATAATATTAATTAATTTTCTATTTAAAAAAACAAATATTATTTTAATCTTATATTATTAATTTTTAATTATTTTTATTTTTATAATTTTAAAAGTAACATGACGTTTGATAATGTTTTAAATGGTTGATTAATAATTTTAGAAATTAGAATATTATTTTTTATTTTATTAACGTTGACAGCGTATTATATATTATTATTATTATTTTTATATAATTTGTTAAATGAAACAGGTTGAATAAAAGACATTTTTCTAATTTTCTCTCATGACCTGAACAATTGGCGTCACTTAAGGATAGAGAAATATTCCAAAATTTGTTTTATATATGTTGTAATTTGTCTTCAATGGGAAAAGAAGAGAAAGCATAAAAAATAGAGTAAATTACACAAACATCTTCTGAAGTTTACTCTTATTATACCCAGCATCCCTCTATATTTTTTACATTACTTTGAGCACCCATAAGGGGGTAAGTGTTATATTTTTTAAGCTTAAGAGGGGGGTCAGTGTAATGATTTATGCCTATGAGGAGGGGTCAGTGTAACAAAAGTCCAAAAATTAGAGGATTTTCTGTAGGGTTCAAAAATGGAGGAGTGTCGGGTGTAATAAAGGCAAACCTCAGGGGATGTCTGTGTAATTTACTCTAAAAAATAAGCTCCACACAAGTAGCTAAGAGTAGCTTATTATAAAGCTCCTTATTTCTATTTTTTCTTCATTAAAAAAAAGTAGCTTTTATTTTTAAGAGCTTTTACTAATTGGTGTTTGGCTCAGCTTTTACTTATAAGGAGAAATTAAGTCAAAAATAAGCTAAGTCAAACATACCCTAAGTACATGTATGGAATATGTGCTGCAAAATTTATGAAAATGTAATTTACTAGCACGGAATGGCATCCATGGGATGCACGGGCCACACATATATAATACATGTTACCTATTTTTTTTAATTAAATATAGGTTTAAATAGATTTTTAATCCTTCAAATTCAGGTCGTTTTGATTTTTATCTCTTAAATTTAAATTTATTTTTTTAATCCTTCAATTTGTCACAAATTATGTATCCAAATCGCCAAAAATCAATCATAAAATACTAAAAAGATTTTTTTTTAAATTAAGGACTAAAAAAATAAATTTAATTTAGGGGATTTAAAACAAAATAACCCAAATATAAGAGGTCAAAAACATAAATATATAAAGGTGAAAGAAGTAATATACTTTCCATTTTTTTGTTTTTATGGTTATTTTTTTATTTTTTCTCTCTTTTAATTTATAGTTGTATGCAATTTTCTTTTTTCTCTTTATGGTTAGCATTAAGAAATTGAATGTCACAAAAGAATTATGTACAAAGAATACTTCTTTGTTCTTTTGTGAAATTTAAGTTTTATATTCATTTATAAATACTTTTTATATTATTTATTAAATAATATTTAATATATTAACCAAATTATTTTTTATTTTCTAAAAATATTATTGAACAATATATAGAAGTTTTTAAATATTTTATCTTATGTATTTAATGCTTAAATTTGTTTAATTAATAATATATACAATAAATATTTATAAATCATTCTTAAAATTATTTTTTTCATTAAAATTAAAATTCTAAATGTATGTATCGTAATAGTTTAATGTATTTTTGTTATCAATAAATAAATTTATGTTGATCACCTTAATTTTACATAACTGTAACCAAAAATTAATTTTACAAAATATCTTTTTTTTATTAGCATATTCTTCTATTGTCTGATATAATTAATATTAAATGAATTTATAATTTTTTTTCCAAATAACTTTAACTTAAAATGAGCTTTAAAACTGAAAAAATATATAAAAATTACCAAACAATTTAACTTTGTTTTATAGCTCGTATTTTAAGCTTTAACTTCAAACTTCAATGTAGCTTTCAAGCAAAAAAGAAAAAGAAAAAGAAAAGAAAAGGCCCAACAAATATGATCTTTTTAATTTTAACCAAACATGCTCTGATCTTTTATATGTGTAATATCATATTTGTTAAAAAATACTTATAAAATTGTCATTAAAAATGTTGACTGTATAACTCTTTTTTTAATGTCACGAACAAACTATGACTTCAAATTGGTTAGAATACAATATTAGTATTTAGTGGTACATTAGCCAATTAATAATTCAAAACTATACATGAGGCTTTAAAGATTGTTATTATCGACCAAGCTCACTAAGAAGTCATTCTTAGAAATTGCTTGCTAAATAGAAATCTGGTTTTTAGCCCATGGATTGCTACAATTTGTTATTTTGTTTAGCCATCATTCCTTTGAAAACCTATATTTGACGTGTTGATAAGGTCTCGTCATTTGAAAAATGGATTAGAAAATGTCTGCAAGTATGCAACTTTATGGTTGTTCAACATATTACAATAAAAATCTTGCATCTAAAGTTTAGAACAAGTTGACATTTCTAATCTTTATATTTAACAAAAATAGTATGTTTTTAGCACGTAGGCTTGTGGAATGCCATTTACAACATAATGGCTACTGCTGATACTTTAGAATTTTTTTTTTTTATCCGTAGGAATCGAAGACCGGTACCAAGAGGTTTACATTACTCACACACCCTGTTCAACCAACTGAACTAAACCCCTTGATTGATACTCTAGAATTTGTTACAATGCTTTGGTGTCTTTGGAAGAGGAGAAACGAAAAAGTTTGGGAAGGTACTCTAAAATCTCCTTTGGTTTCTATTAATATTGCTGAGTCTATCTCTCTTTGGAAAGTTGTCAACAACAGGTCTTCTATCTCTGATCCTATTGACCAACATGCAACGTAGATGCCGCGCTATTTGATGAAGATCATAAGATTGGTTTTGGCATTTGTATTAGAGATGAAAATGCTGGGTTTTATTTAGCAAAAACAGGTTGGAGAACGGGAGCACCGCATGCTGCAGAAGAATATGAGCTATTTTTGAAGCAACCAAGTGGATAAAAAATCTCAACCTTCATGATGTGAATATTGAAACAGATATGATATGATATAATAAAAAAAACAAATAAAGAAAAAAAAAAGAGCAATTTTTTAGTAGTACTCCTATACTGCCTATTTCATTGCAATTAACATTGTAAATTTAAAAACTCCTTTTTATATAAAATTAAGAGTTTAATTTTCATATATTGTATTTTTTTTACATTATTAATTAATTAAAAGTTTTCTTTTTTTTTTTGTTACAATTAAAGAAATATTTTAAAATAAACTAATACAACTATTTTTTTTTCTTTCTAAAAGCAAGGTATTTTCACAACTCAAAACCATGAGACTAATCATCCAAGAAAATAGAGTATCAATTAAGGGACAACCCCTCTTGCCACATGTGTTTCTTTATTCGCATAGCCATAAATCAAATCTTCTTTTTTTTTTCCGCTTACAAGGAAGCCTCAAAGGCTCAAATGAATTGAATCTCTATCATATGTTCAAAGGACTCAAGTTACTCGCCACTTATGTCACACCTTGTGGTGTTGGCGTGATTAGTTAGGATACATAATGATAAAGTTATTTATTCTATTTAAAAATATGTTAAAATGTTTTTATATAAATAGAAACTAAAATTATAGATATAAAAAATAGATATGGATTTATTGTATAAAGAGATTTGAATTCTAAGAAAAATGGATAATAATCTCTCTCTATATATAAATTAAAATAGCTATCTTAAATGAGAACATGTTTTTAGTTTTCATTCTTTAACAAGAACATTTTTAGCCATTTTTCCCTCTATATATATTGTATGTATATTGATCAACAACTATATATAACAACCTCCAGGTTCTGTCTGATCCCAGTTCACAGTCAACTTGATCTAGGTGTGAAGTCGTGCAAAGTAAAGCCACTTTTGTGGCATAAGTCAAAAAAGGCTTGGAGTAAAAATTAACTCTACTATATTGGGCCTGCAAAATTGGTTGGATGGAGGAAAATATTGCAATGTATTAAATGTTTGAGCTCCCATCTTTAGCTATAAATAGCACCTCCCCTCCATTAGATTTTGCATCCCACTACAACTGTAGTAATTCTATCTTAAAGAGTTAGTAACACTAGTGGTGTGTGTGTTCTCCTATTATAAAAGAGGGTGTAATTGTTCTCTCCTTATAGTTAGAGAGAGGTTGTAATTTTCTTCCACTTAGTGAAAATATTTCTCTGGTCTTGTCTGTGGGTTTTCCCTTATCTGTTGAGAATTTTTCACGTTAAATTATTATGTGTCAATTCCTATTTTTCTCATCTCTTATTTTAGTTGTGAGTTATTATTTTGTTACTCTGGTACCCAACAGTGGTATTTGTAAAGGCAAAAATCACAAGAAGAGGGGTTGAATTGTGATTTATAAAAAATTTCGCAAACTTTTTATAAATAGCGTGTAACGTCTGTTGAACAAAAGAGATCGTTTTTGAAGAAAACGTTTTAACAGACGATAGTACACAGATGAAAGCCCTTTTTAACAAAACAGATTTAAATCACAAGACATAGTCAATTCAAACAGTTATAAAAGATAAAAGAGCAAGAAAGACAACACAGAATTTTATACTGGTTCGTCTCACCTCGAGATTACGTCCAGTTCTTGGCAAACCACCAAGTTCCACTAACTTTCACAAGTTCCACTAACTTTCACAAGTTACAAGTGTTGTTCACTACCACTTGTGGCTCACCCAAGTAGTTTTTCACACTTAGCCTCTCCAAGCTAAAAACTAAAGTATTCTTTACTACCAAGCCACTCCTGGCTCTAAAACAAATCACAGAATTTGTTTTTGTAAGGGCGCATAGACTTTTTAACTATCGTCTTACAGATGAATATACAAGATTAAGAACTAAGTTTTTTTCTCTCAGGATATGCAAAGTGATTTGAGAGCTTTTTAACAAATAGAATTTTTACAAGAGAAAGAATGAAAGCTTGAAAGAATGCTTGAATTTTGAATTCAGTTCGTGTGTGTTTTTCAGTACTTCAAATCTTCTTCTATATATAGACTTACTGAGGAAGTAACCGTTGTCTCTAAACGGTATTCTTTCTTTCGTCTGACCAACGTCTAAAGGAAGGTGGTTGAGGGACATTTAATGCGAGCATTAAATGCTTGTCACCAACTAGTCATTCTAAACTGATAAAGCAATCTGCTTATCTTTCTTGAGATATACTCCATATTCTTCTGTTGCAGTTGTCACATCGTTTGCTCAGACAAGTACTTATTGCTAGCTGAGTACGTCTTTTGAGGCAAGGAAAACTTCTGAAACTTTGATTCTTCTTTCTGTTCCCCTTTATGCACTTCGACAGATCCTAGGAGGATGTTCTATGAATATTCTCTGCAAAATAGATTACAAAATGATAGTGCATTCACTATGTCTTTAAATGCTTCTTCAGACTTAAGCGTTTGTCTACGTATCATCTGTATCTTACAAACGCAGATACAACGTTTTCGTCTGTTGGCATTTATAAGACGCGGTCTTTTTACTTAATATTTGTTTTGCATAAAATCAAAATAATTGAGGGTCCTGATTCGTGTTATGACTCAACAGTATCAGAGACAATAGGTTCTGATATTGTTCTGCTACGATACACGCTGGTACGCTGGTATAGTGCCGGAGAAAATTCTTAGTATGCTCTGTGGTTGCGGTATAGTCTGATCTACCACATCAGAAAAGAATTATTCTTGTTACTGGATATAGAGTGAGATAGTGTGAAAGTGCATTTCTAGGAAAGTTCTGGCTAAGGAAAGACTTGGTATTTAAGCGTGTCCATTGGTGACCCACCTCTCTTTCCTGGGAACTTACCTGATGTACTAGTTCACGGTCTACAGTCACTGTTCTAGTAGGTGATACTATATACGGTGGAAGTTGTGTAAGTCGGTTCTTTAGTGTGAAACCATGGCAGCAAAATACGAGATTGAGAAGTTCAACGGGAATAATTTCTCCCTGTGGAAATTGAGGATAAAGGCAATTTTGAGGAAGGATAATTGTCAAGCTGCAATTGAAGGCAGACCTACGGAGATCACTGATGAAAGGTGGAAAGAGATGGATGACAATGTCGTTGCCAATTTGCATTTAGCAATGGCAAATTCGGTTTTGTCCAGTGTTACAGAGAAAAAGACCGCGAAGGAGATTTGGGATACTCTCCACAAATTGTACAAGGTCAAGTCACTTCACACCAGAATATTCTTGAAGAGGAAACTCTACACTCTTCGAATGAGTGAGTCCACTTCGGTGACGGACCACATTAACAATCTGAGTACTCTATTCGCTCAACTTTCTGCATCAGATTTCAACGTAGAAGAAAATAAGCGGGTGGAACTTCTACTTCAGAGTTTACCAGATTCGTATGATCAACTCATCATCAACATAATGAACAATAATATTATCGGCCGTCTAACCTTTGATGATGTTGCTGGAGCTATTCTTGAAGAAGAATCCAGGCGAAAGAATAAGGAAGATAGGCTGGAAAATTCCAAGCAAGCAGAAGCTTTAACGATGACGAGAGGCAGATCAAAGGAACGTGGCTCCGGTGGGAGTCAAAATCATGGTAGATCAAAGTCTAGAAGAAGGAAGAACATCAAATGCTACAATTGTGGCATGAGAGGGCACTTGAAGAAAGATTGTTGGCACAAGAAGAATGGAGGAAAGAATTCTGAAGCATCAACCTCTCAAGGTTGCGTTGCAAGTATCTCAGATAATGGAGAAATCCTATATAGTGAAGCAACAATTAGTTCTAAAGGAGGAAGACAACTTCATGATTGTTGGATATTGGATTCGGGTGCAACCTGGCACATGACTCCACATCGAGATTGGTTTTTCACTTATGAGCCTATCTCGGAAAGATCCGTGTTCATGGAAAATGATCATGCCTTGGAAATTGCTGGAGTCGGTACTGTCAAATTAAAAATGTACGATGGTACTGTTCGCACACTTCAAGGGGTACAACATGTGAAGGGCTTGAAGAAGAACTTATTGTCCGTTGGGCAATTGGATGACCTCGGGTGCAAGATCCATACTGAAGGTGGGATCTTAAAGGTAGTGAAAGGCAATCTTGTAGTAATGAAAGCTGAGAAGATCACAGCTAATATATACATGCTTTTGGGAGATACGTTACAAGAAGCATATGCATTAGTTGTAGCAACAAGTCAAGAAGAAGCAACGATGATGTGGCATCGTAGACTTGGACATATGTCAGAGCGAGGCTTGAAAGTCCTTGCTAAACATAATCTCCTGCCTGGGCTCAAAACAGTCAATTTACCATTTTGTGAGCATTGTGTGATAAGTAAGCAACATAGATTGAAGTTTGCTAAAGTAACTACTAGAAGCAAACACATACTAGACTTGGTCCATTCAAATGTGTGGGAATCACCAGAAGTATCCCTGGGAGAAGCAAAGTATTTTGTATCATTCATTGATGATTATTCCAGGAGATTGTGGGTGTACCCAATTAAGAAGAAGTCAGATGTGTTTCTAGTATTCAAGGAATTCAAAGAACAAGTGGAGCTTGAAACTGGAAAAAGAATTAAGTGCTTGAGGACAGACAATGGAGGAGAATATGTAGATGGTGACTTTCTAGCATTCTGTAAACAATAGGGTATTTTAAGACAATTCACAGTTCCACATACACCTCAGTAGAATGGTGTGGCAGAGTGGATGAACAGAACTCTCCTAGATAGAACAAGAGCTATGCTGAAAACAACGAGAGTAGCCAAATCTTTCTGGGCAGAAGCAGTTAAAACCGTCTGTTTCATGATAAATCGATCACCATCAACAGTGATTGATTTAAAGATGCTGATGGAGATGTGGAAAGGCAAACCAGCTGATTATTCTTCCTTACATGTGTTTGGATGTCCTGTGTACGTGATGTACAAATCCCAAGAAAGAACAAAGTTGGATCCAAAATCCAGGAAATGTATATTCTTGGGTTATGCTGACAATGTTAAAGGGTATCGCTTGTGGGATCCCACTGCCCATAAGGTTGTTGTTAGCAGGGATGTAGTTTTTGGAGAAAATGAATTGCAAAGTAAGCAGAAAAATGACAGCACTACCAAAGACACTACTATAGTGCAGATAGAGAAGATGTCTGGAGAAGATGACTTTTCTGAAGCAGAACAGGAGCACGAAGAACAAGAGCCAAATGAGGTCAATGACAGAGGAGGTCTTCGACGATCAACAGGACAAAAATCTAAACCAAGTTGGCACTCATAGTTTGTCATGGCAAGCCATGATACATACTATCTTCTAACTGAAGAATGAGAACCATCAACCTTTCAAGAGACTTTGAGCAGTTCGGATGCTTCTCAATGGATGGCAGCAATGCATGAAGAAATGGAAGCCTTGCATAGAAACAAGACATGGGAACTTGTTGAACTTCCAAAGGGTCAAAAAGTCATCGGAAACAAATGGGTATACAAAATCAAACGAGATGGCAATGATCAAGTGGAACGATGTCGTGCAAGATTGGTGGTCAAAGGATATGCTTAGAAAGAAGGTGTTGATTTCAATGAGATATTCTCGCCAGTTGTTCGATTGACAACAATTAGAGTTGTTCTGGCTATATGTGCTGCATTTGATTTACATCTTGAGCAACTTGATGTAAAGACTGCTTTTCTCCATGGAGAACTTGAAGAGGATATATATATGCTCCAACCGGAAGGATTTAAAGAACAAGGAAAAGAAAACTTGGTTTGTAGGTTGACCAAATCTCTGTACAGTCTAAAGTAGGCGCTAAGATGTTGGTACAAGAGATTTGATTCCTTCATTATTAGCCTTGGTTACAACAGACTGAGTTCAAACCATTGTACGTACTACAATAGGTTTGATGATAATGATTTCATCATTTTGCTGTTGTATGTGAATGACATGTTGGTGATAGGCCCCAATGAAGATCAAATCCAAGAATTGAAGGCAGAGTTGGCTAGGGAGTTTGATATGAAGGACTTGGGACCTGCAAACAAGATTTTAGGGATGCAAATTCACCGAGACAGAAAAGATAGGAAGCTTTGGCTTTCTCAAAAGAATTACTTACAGAAGGTCTTGCGGCGCTTCAACATGCAAGACTGTAAACCAATTTCTACCCCATTTCCTGTCAATTATAAGTTATCCTCAAGTATGAGTCCTAGCAATGAAACAGAGAGGATAGAAATGTCTCGAGTACCGTATGCATCAGCGGTGAGAAGCCTTATGTACGCCATGATTTGTATAAGACCGGACATTGCACAAGCAATGGGAGCGGTTAGTAGGTTCATGGCAGATCCTGGTAGAGAGAACTAGAATGCTGTTAAGAGGACCCTTAGATACATCAAAGGATCCTCGAGTGTTGCATTATGTTTTGAAGGATCGGAATTTATTGTCAGGGGCTATGTTGATTCAGATTTTGCAGGTGATCTTGATAAAAGAAAGTCTACTATTGGCTATGTGTTTACACTTGCAGGAGGGACAATGAGCTGGTTATCCAAATTACAGACTATTGTAGCTTTGTCTACTACAGAAGCTGAGTACATGGCAGCTACCCAAGCATGCAAAGAAGCTATTTGGATTCAAAGGCTATTGGAGGAACTTGGGCACAAGCAGCAAAAAATTATTGTGTATTGTGATAGTCAGAGTGCCTTGCACATTGCAAGGAATGCAGCCTTTCATTCCAAGACAAAGCACAGAGGTGTTCAATACCATTTTGTCATAGAAGAAGTAGAGGAAGAAAGTGTGGACATGCAGAAGATTCACCAAAGATAACCTAGCAGATGTTATGACGAAGCCTATCAATACAAACAAGTTTGCATGGTGTCGATCCTTATTTGGCCTATCAGAAACCTAAGCAGCAAGGAAATGGCAAGATAGAGAGATATTTGAAAACTCACAAAAGTAGTTTTAAGTGGGAGATTGTGAAGCCGTGGAAAGTAAAGCCACTTTTGTGGCACAAATCAAAAAAGGCTTGGAGTAAAAATTCTAACTCTACTATGCTAGGCCTACAAAATTGGTTGGATGGAGGAAAATATTGCAATGCATTAAATGCTTGAGCTCCCATCTTTAGCTATAAATAGCACCTCCCCTCCATTAGATTTTGCATCCCACTACAATTGTAGTAATTCTATCATAGAGAGTTAGCAACACTAGTGGTGTGTGTTTTCCTATTATAAGAGAGAGTGTAATTGTTCTCTCCTTATAGTTAGAGAGAGGTTCTAATTTTCTTCCACTTAATGAAAATATTTCTCTGGTCTTGCCCGTGGTTTTTCCCTTATCAGTTGAGGGTTTTCCACGTTAAATTATTGTGTGTCAATTCCTATTTTTCTCATCTCTTATTTTAGTTGTGAGTTATTATTTTGTTACTCTGGTACCCAACACTAGGAAGGGTGTCCATCTTCTCATGTATGCTTTGCTTTGCGGAAGAGATAAGGAAATTGAGTGCTCAATTTGAGAAGATTGTGTTTCAACACATTCTTCCTTCGTGAAGCTAACCAGGTCAAGATTGACTAAAACAATGACGGATAAAAGTTGAGAGACTAAGATCAATCAAAAAATTGTTGAGGAACTAAATAAGATCAATTAAAAAATTGTTGAAGGACTAAAACCAGTCAAAAAATCTGTTGAAGGACTAAAATCATTCAAAAAAATTGTTGAAGGACTAAAAGTGAATGTCGTAAAAAGATGAAAGACAACTAAAAACATAATTTATCCAAAATTTTAACATGTGAGTACTACGTTAGATTAGTAGGCCACATGACATGCCAGATGGCTGTCATGTCAAGAGAAAACTATAGAAACTAAGTCCGGTCAAAATTTTGTTTAAAGACTAAAAACAAAAAATCATCAAAAGTTAAGGGACTAAAATCATATTTTTCCCTTAAAAATATTAACAATACCATAAAAATGGTTCAATAACTCTTAAATTCCGTTCTTCTTCACAAACCAAGCTTTTAGGTTTTCTATTTTTTGTCCTTGAAATTAATAAATTAAGTTGGTGACAACTTCATTTAAACGAGAGGAAATTGACTTTGAGGTACAAATTAAAGATGTCATATCACATATTTCAAAGTTTAGATATCTAGGGATCAATATTACAAAATGGTGAGGAAGTTATTTGTGATCGCAAAGCAATTATTAAGCTTGAAAGAAAGTTTTATACAACTAGATATATTTTATGGTAGTTAATATCATATTTTAAAGGGGGTAATAGAAATAAGTATGTTAAGATGAATGTTTGACCATATAAGAAAAGACAAAAAGTACAAAATTATAATATACGAGAAAATATAATGTAAAATTTATTGAGGAAAAGATGAAAGAAAATTAGGTATGATAGTTTGGACATGCGCAAATAAAGCCATTGAAAACATTGATGAGAAGAGTAAATCACATAGTTTTAAGCTATTCAAAAAAGGGGTAGAGGGAGATAAAGAAAGACATTAAAGGAAACTATTAAAAGAGATCTTACCGTGAATGATATTCTTGAAAATTTAGTTTTTAACCAAATCTAATGGCATTGTATAGTTTATGCAACTGACTTCACCAAACAAGACAAGGCATTGTTATTGTTTCCTCATCGCAATTCTAGTTGTGACAAGAGCCTTTCGAGTGGTGACAAAAAAGTGTGAGGGAAAGTCATTGTTCTTTCTTTTCAAGTTTACAAGCCAGGAGTTTCTACAACAGTCCTCTTTCAACCTTAAATTCTATGGGACAACACTTATACAAATATCATCTCACATAGCTAACAATTCAAACTCATTTTTCAAGTCCCACCATTTGTACCATTAACTTTGTTCTATTTTTTCATCTCCTCACTTGAAACTTACTACCTTTGGTCCTAATTATAAGCAACAAATTAATTTTTTCTTTAATCTTAATTATAAGCAACAATCACTAGTTTTTAAAGTAAATTTCTTTTGTACCCTTACTTTATTGTTTACTCTATTTCCTATGCATTATGACAACCACTTAAAGGAAATGGTGTTTTTGAAATAAAAATTAAATTTATGGCAAAATTAATTTAAAAAAGCTATAATAATTACTTTCCTTGACATTGATGATTTGTTCCATGTTACTTATAATTAGGACCAGAGATGATATAATGCTAGGCCATACTCAAAGAAAAACCATCAAGTTAAAATAAATATTAAACGTAGAAATTTTCCTCTTCAAATTATCGAAAGCCTCATTAGTGAAATCCAACACCCAATATACCAAACAACCCAAACTATTGAAGCCCCAAAAGCAACTAACCACCAATTAAACTTTCACTTTCAAAAAGAGCCACCAGTCCACCACTTGAGCAGTCGATCAAAGTATGCTCAGCACGTTTGGGATCCATTAAGAGATTAAAAAAATGAGATATGTACAGAAATCTAGGTGAGGGTTACGGGTATTGTGGTGATTTATACAGAAATCTAGACAGTTACAAAAAAAATTCTCAAAAATTATTTTTAATATTATAGTTAATATTCTGAGTGAAAAATAAAGCTTCTACAATTTTTGCAATTATATTTTGACTAAAAACGATATTCTAGTTAGTTTGATGACACTAAGGGTACTGTGGTAATTATTTGGTATAAAATTATTTAGGCTTAATTACAGATTTTACCACCCAACTTTCATTATTTTGCGAATTTTACCACTCAAGTTTTATTTTTGCAAATTTTACCACCTAACTTTCATCATTTTGCGAATTTTACCATCAAAGTATTTTTTCGCGAATTTTACCACTCAATTTTCATCATTTTGCAAATTTTACCACCAAAATTTTCAATTTTTGCTATTTTACCATCACACTCATAACAAAACGACGTCGTTTTGCGTTTTCTTTAGCTTTTTTTTTGTAAGACATCAGCGATGGTAAAATGTGCAAAAATTAGAAACTTGGATGGTAAAATTTGCAAAAATAAAACTTGGATGGTAAAATTCGCAAAATAATGAAAGTTATATGGTAAAACTTGCAATTAAGCAAATTATTTAACAATCATACTTGGATAGTACTTGATAATCTAAAAGACACTTATGTGTGTCAAAATTTTCGAATTTCCTTTAGATTTTTAAATATAAATTTCGGAATAATTCAGAAATAAAAATTGGTGGAAATCAAGATGCTACAAAGCTTTAGATAAATTTTCAAAAAAAAAATTAATTTTTCATTTTGGTCTTTGTTAACTTGGACGGAAGAAAAAAATATATTTTTTTTTAAAAAAAATACATTTTAAATTTTTTGTCACTATCATTTTTGTCTTGAAAGTTTCAATTTGGTCATGTGGACACCACGTGGAAGGCCACCTAGGAGAGAGACAAACGTTCAAGTCCAGCTTGACACTTAATGTGGGTACTACCGTACATCCATTGACGGAGTTACTAATGGAAGGTAACAGAAGGATTAACTTGCTTGATAGAATGCAGTTTCAGATACCTTTTTGTATTTTTCTATCTTTCAGGATTAACTTGTCAGTGCCTCACACTTTCAAGGAAAAATTTGATGGTTTACTCATTTTTCCTTTGTTAATAGATGTTTCTTCCACGACCTTTCCTCGTGGTTTTTAATTTGTAATTTCTATTTACTCATTAAAAAAATGTCTCAAATTAACTAGAAATATAATGAAAATATTATTTATTAGACTCTTCCACCCTCTAAGTAAATTTTGGAGTGTTAGACACAACCCATTCGTAACAATCTCTGACTTCTTTTATCAAAAAGTAGTTACCACTTACCACCATATTTACTCTATAATGCCATCAAGACCTCCGCTTCCCAATGTGTCTGATGACCAAAAGAAAGTTATCGACTATATTTGCATAGTCAAGTGTCAACATACATATACACTTTATAAAATAACAATATGAATAAATCCACAAGTTACTAATATGTTCTGTAAGATATTTATCTGAAAAATATTTAATCAGACAAGTGCAACACCATAAAGTGCCCAAAGTGTTCTATTTCAAGGGAAATTTATAATACAAGATATTAACAAACACGCTTAGAATTCTCTGTCTCACCCTCAATGCTTGAACCATTATTTCATAATTTACAGCACGCCCCTTAAGTCGTTCAGCCAACACTCTATTTTACATTTATGAGTCAGGTGAACTGGTGAAGCCTGAGAAAGAGGCACAATCAAGAAGAATCTCTAGAACTATGATATAGTAAAGAGCACTTTAATCAAGCCATCTCAAAAAAACATCATTTTCTAGTCTGCCAATAACCCTGCCACTCTTGCATCTGAAAGCATGAAATGTCTGAACTGTGGACTTCTAAAGAAAGTTTCAAGAAATCACTCACCTTTAGTTATACTGTTTTTTATCAAGGAAAAGGCATCACTGTATATAGCCACGACATTCACGAAGACTGCGAGGACTATCATAAAGACAGATAGAATCTTGTCTTTTCTAGTTGCAATGTTGTACCGATCCCTGTAGTAAGAAAACAAGAATTTAATGATAATGTTGAGGTAATTAATCAGCAGCAAAAGCATAGACTGCAAGCAGTTTTCATTCATGACCAAGTGGCTGTTAGGCAAAACCAATCAAAAACACAAGACAACTTCAGCAAGGGTTTTCTTATCATTTTTCTTGTGTGCACTAAGGGTATTCACCAGCCAACATTAATCCCTTTCGACGTGTAGAAAATAGAAATAACCAAAGTGCACTTTTGCCTCTCATATCAATGCCCTTTTTCTTGCCCTTTTCAATTGTTATTCTAAGGGTAAAATATATTTGTGGTCCCTCAAAATATCTTGAAATTAAGTTTTAATCCTTATAAAAATTTAAACGTTTTTAGTTCCTATATTTTAACAAAAATACATGTTTTTAGTTCCTAAAGAGGGACTAAAACCGCATCACTTTTGGTAAATATAGGAATTAAAATCGCATTAAATTTTTATAGAGACTAAAACCGAATGTTGAGATACTTTGAGGGACCAAAAATATATTTTATCCTTAATGTATCTAGAGTTCTTTATTAGTTGTGCAGCTTGTGCCTAATAGATACCGCTCATTCTAGAATTGCTTGCTACATAAGGGAATGATAACTATCTCAATATCCTTAAATCATTACTCCTCCTTTAGTAAAGCTTCAGCAATTTCACGTAATTTCTTTGTATAGACTATATTGACTATAAGTGGTATGCTTGTAGCTGTAGTGGACAACAACACAACTACCAGTATTTTCTGCAGTTTGATATGTCAGCAATTCTGACTATTTAGAATCATGTTAGTTTTTTTTTTTTTTATAGGCTTTAGAATCATGTTAGTGTTTATCACATAAAGTAGGTTAATGCCATCTTCCCTGGCTAGTTATTTCCTCTGTGAAAGTTAAACAACAAAATCCTACAATCAAGTACATTAATGATTAATCAAATAAAATAAATAATATATTCACTATTTTTACAATATCATCCAATCACAAACCGTCATATAAGATAAGTTTGTTGACTTTTATAATAACTATCTTAAAAGTTATACTAAAGATAATTTCTAATTGGTAGGCAATGTAACACTAGCAGTGCAGGCCTATTAAATTCAATCAAATATGTAATTCTATTTACTTTTTTTTTTCTCTTCCCTTCCATTGTGGTTATTTATCTACAGACAATAGAAAAACAATATTGGAATCCAAATGCATTACTGAACTATAAAAATTCAGCATCAAACTCACCTAAGGGTGATGGAAGCTGGAAATATGAATGCTAAACATGCAGCAGCTGTTGCTCCAGTGAACTGGAAAATATCCCAAATGCTGGGTATGAAATTTGCTCCCAAAAAGGCAACACCAATAAGGGCAATAGTAATTGATGCAAATCTGAAGTTATCTAGAACCAAAGGCCTAGCTGATGGAAATATGAGACCATCGAGGTTGATCCTCACTGCATAGAACACAACTGGAAATACAAGCACAAGATGTGCAGCATAGCTAAAACGAACGGCATCATTGAGCACAGAACCAAAAGGAATTCCAAGATCAGTATCAAAATTGGCAAGCACGTCATCAAGAGTTCCTTCACCAAATAGGAGGAACCCAAAGAAGCTTGTCAGTAAGTACACTGAAGCACATAGAGAAAGGGAAGTACGCACAATCCCGTGTATTTGTGAGGAGTCCTCAAGTTCATTATCTATGCTGTGAACTGCAAATAAAGAGTGCATGCAATGCAACCATCAAATCAAACTATGTATCCATGAAGCTTATACAGGTAGATCACTATAGCTAACTGCAGTCATGTCATGCTCCCACATAACTGAAACTTTTTGCAACAGTGTCTAATAGTACTTGGGGAATCTGCTTGAAATTTCTATGACCAATTTCAGCAACCAAGCATAGGATGCAAAAGGTATACTTCCATTCATCTTGTTATTAACACAGAATAAAGTATATGATAAACAGGATGAAGAAATTTTAGGGACCATTTGGCTTAAGAAAATGTTTTCTATTTTCACTTTGTTTCTTGTTTCTAAAATTTATACAAGAAAAAGTGAAAACAAAAAACAATAAAAAGTTGTTTTCACCGTTTTCTATATAAACTTTTGAAAATAGAAAACAATATGAAAACAAAAAATGAAAATAGAAAACATTTTCTTAAACCAAACAGCTCCAGTGCCCCAGTTTAGTATCATGGTGGACAGCCAGAAACAAACCAAAATAACTTTAGCTGGTCTTGACATGCATGGTACAAACCCTTTTACTTTCATTGATATTTTGTTTTCAAATTAGTTGGAAGAGAACAAGGGTGAGGCTCACCCAGTGAGGCCTATGGAAGGAACTGTCAGATTGACCTCACAATATTTTTCATGTAAATTAATAACAAACTTATAGTTACACATGTCTGTTCTCAATAAAAACATTAAAACAAGGTTCAAAACAAAGGTCTGAGAAATTTCCATACCATTGAAGTGGCATAGATAGGCTGTCACAACCACAGGAACTACAGTGAACAGTTCAAAAACTGAGTTTACATTGGTAATGATCGGGAGGAGTCTAGGCATCCCAATGCCTCCAATTGCAATCTTGAAAATTGAGATTCCCACAGCAATAACAAGAAAAACAACTGCTAAACCAAATGATAATGCAGAAGTGTATCTCAACGAATCTGCAAAAGCCACAGAGTATGCACAAAAAATCTTCACTGATTTGTTATAAAAAAAGGAGCTTAACTCCAAGTATGTCATGATAATACCTCTCCCACAGTCGCATCACATAACTTGTACAAAAACAAAATTGCTCAAAGTATTCAATATGTTGGTACCAAAATGCAAGATGGATAAAGTACCAAAGCAATAGAGTGATCCTAAAACTATAATACATGTATACTATGTCTTGGACTCATGTCACTTGGGTTCCTTACTAATAGTATAGCATATATGGAAACAAAACAACACAAAGCTTTCTTAATTTTCAGTTATTTGTTTGCTTAATTTCTGCCATAAAATATATATTACCAAACCATAATAAAACTGAGAAATATAGAAATTAAAGCAATTAACATGCAACTAATAGGGATTCTCAGTTTATCTCAAGCCTCAATGCTAATTTATCTTGGCTGTCAGCACTTCCAATGAATACTTTGAGTAATTTGAGATTACAACAGCCATTGCAGCAACACCTAAGCATTGTCAGAAGCACAACCATTGGCGGTCAAAACCCAACATTGTGCTAATACCATGCTTTTATTTTTCACTTCAATTAATGAAAGAGAAAAACACTCACCAATTCGCTTGAAGCAGGACAAAGGTGCAAACACAGCAAGTGTTGTAAAAAGAAGAATAAATGTACGTGCTGTCCACCAGTGAACTCCAAACCATCCTTCAAGTACACCAGAATGATGAATTCCACTAGAAGATGTTCCAGAAATCACATCACCTTCAATATAAACAACACAAAACTGAATTACAACCCAAAGTTCTCATCTAAACAGATTGAGGGGTTAAACTAAAACCTTACCTATAAATTAGATAACAAGTCCATCCAAATAAAATTTGAGTTTAATTTCATACACAGTCATTGTAAAGATTTTTATACTGCCAACTAATTAGAAATCACCCCGGACATGACTTTTACCACACATGACATATTATGATCAGATGACAACAATGTCAAAAAAATAACATTTACACTATCTGATTCTGAGCATTCTAATTAAATTCATAAAATCTTATGTATTAGGCTTAAGAATATACTTAGTCTTTACCAATAATAATCATGTAAATAATCAGCATTCCAACGTTGTTGATTACAACACATATCTGCACCAGAGCTTTTCCGAATTTGCCAAATGAATCCCCCACGAGATTCCCATAAGAAGAAAGATTCCCTGCCCGGGAAATCCTGATCATGAACCCAATTGACTTCTCTGTCAACAAAGCAGTTAAGATTATAGCAAGAAGACCAGGCACCATCCCCAACTTTTTCACACATGCTGGCAACCCCATGATCCCAGCACCAATAATTGTGGTGGACAAGTTGAAAACTGCCCCAGAAAATGAAGCACCATTGAATTCATCAAACCCTGCAGCATCAGCCTCATAAGTCTTAGGTATCAAAGGTGCCTTCTCATCAACAACTACTTTGTTCTTCCTTGATTTTGTCTTCTTTGCCTTATGTTCAAGACTTCCAATTGTCATTTTCAGCTTTCAAGTTTTCTTTTCCCTTTTCCCTCTTCCTTTTTCTTTGCTTTGAAATTTGAAACCAGCTTAACCACTCTGTAAGAAACAAAATACACCCATTTTTCAAGTTGAAGCTAAGATTCAAACTTTGGAGTAATTAGTTCAGCAAAATTCACACGCTCAATGATACAAACCTGAAAAAAATAATTCAAGACACCCCAGAATTCAGAAAGAAAAAAACACAATAAAGATTGAAAATTTGAAACTCAAGAGAGGATCAACAAAACCCAGATCACCAAATTGCTCAGAATTCAGAACCCAAATCTCTCTAACAAAACAAGCCCCGGAAGCAACAAATGAGAGAGATTTTGGGTGTGTTGGAAAAAGCTTGGAAATATGGAACCGGAGAAGAAAATGAAGAAAGAAGAGGAAAATTAGAAGCCAAAGAAAGTGAACGATGAAGGTTGAATGTGAAACTTATTGCAGTATATGCCAAACAAAGAAAAAGAGAAGATAGAAACGCATCTATAATAGTGTTTGATTAAAATTGATAAATTGTTGTAGGGTAATTCACATGACAAGTGTTAATTGAATATAAAGTTGACTCAATTGCCAATTGTATGACCAAGTCGTAAGGCTCTCTCGCCTATTGGTTTGATTTGAAAAGACAACATACGAACTTTTGTTCTTTTTGGGAATAGACCATTAATTATTAAAATAAGTAGGATTAGTAATTTTTTATTAAATTTTTTTTAATAATTAATGATTTTTAATAATTCTACTAATCACAATTACCTCCTTATAATAAATGAATAATGAATAAGTGCTCTCATTGCTCCACTCTCCCCACTCTTCCCCACGCTAACATATATTGCTTCTTTCTACTTTTTCTAAAATTTCTCTTATCAATTCTAGTAACTACCCACATTCACAATATTTTTATAACTACCTCCATTCACTTTTTTATATATATTTATTTGATGCTTTTTGTTTTTTAAAAAAAATATTTATTTTAGGGGGCTGCTAATATCCACCCTAATTGGTGTGCATTAGCATTCAACACAAAAAAATTTGGACTTAAAAATCCATTAGTTCTTTTGTTTCTCAAAATTTAATTAAAGGATATTAGTGTACTTTATCATTTAATTTAAAAAATAAATAAAAAAATATTTTTTCTCTCTCCTCTCTTTTTTTTCCACGATTTTCTCCACTATTTTAGCTTAATTACCTTTTTTCTTTTATTTTTCGTATTAATACCTTTTTTTTCATGTATGTTTCCATTTTGTAATATCTTCAAACTTTCTCTAATACCTGATTCTCAAATGCCCAATACTCCATAGCTATGGTGAATATTAGGAATATAAATGTGACAAAGGTATTAATACAAAAATGAGATGAAGAAGACGATTACGAAAGAATTTTTCGATGAGAGAAGTTGTAACTAATAGATGAGAGAGGAGAGAGAAAAAATATTTTTTTAAAAATTAAATGATAAAGTACAATAATATCCTCTAATTAAATTTTAAGAAATAAAAGAACAAATTGGTTTTTAAGTACAAAATTTTTTGTGTTGAGTGCTAATGCACACCAACTAGGGTGGATATTAGTAGTCCCCTTTATTTTATTAGTTTTTTAACTCCATTTTTTAATTCCAAAGATTTATTTCTTTCATGAATAATTTCAAATCTTTAATTCAATTTACTTTTTAATTTTCAAAGTTAATATTAAAAAAAATTAAAGTTACATCGTTACATCTTTCCTTAGCTTTTTTTTTTTTAATTATAGTTTCTAATTTATTTTATAATTATCTCTTTTTTAAAATTTCTTTCGATGTGTTATATAATCTTTTTTTTTTCAAATTTCATAGTCTCTAATCTTTTAGATTTTTTTAATATTTCTTTTATCAATTTTCTAACTCTATTTTTTAATTCCTAAGATTTTTGTCTTTCATCAATAATTTCAAAGTTACATAGTTACATCTTCCCTTATTTTTTTTAATTTTATAATTTCTAATTTCTTTTATAATTATCTCTTTTTTAAAAATTTCTTTCAACCTTTATTTTTTTTTCAAATTTATTTCTATTGACTATATAAATAAGATGGTAAAAATTTGAATAAGCCCGTGGAATGCACGGGCTATAACACTAATTAGTTAATAATTTAACGGATGAACCAAAATCGCCAATTTATAAAATTAGGAGACCAAATATTACAATTAAAAATTAAGGGGACCAAAATCACAATTTAGCCTCTCTTTTTTTATAGGCAAAAGATATTTATTAATAAAACTGGTACAAGTACCACTTCCCTTACAATATATATAATAAATCCTAACCTTACTAGTTACTTTAATCTAAGTTTGAACCCTTTCCCAGCAAAGTGAATTACATCAGATACGTAAACCTCAAACTACAAACTATTCAGCAGCAATAATATACCCCTGCAGACCGTGTTATATCAAGTCAGTTTGCACCATTTCCAAATATCCTCTCACAGCCAGTTTACACATTTTGCACCACTTCTGTTAAATACCTTTGCTCCCAAAATTAGACCAGCAGCTTCATATAAGATAAGGCAATTACTAACGACCCCACTATAAACTCATAAATATATATAAACCCGAAAATCACACTAACCCACTAACAATCCCTTCAATTGCGACTTTCCGCCACTTGCACCCTCTTTTTCTCTTTATTTCGTGTATTATATCAGAGACTTTTCTTTTCGGTTACGAATCAAATTGTTGCGACAAAGGACCCAGAGGAGGGTTCTGAGAAGAAGAATGACGCAGTGAGTGGCGAAGAAGAGGATCCAATGGAGCAGGAATTAGGCACCAGTCCCACCGTCTTTTGCATTAGGCTCAAGCAACCCAAGTCCAATTTGCTCTACAAAATGAGTGTCCCTGAAATTTGTCGCAATTTGCTGAATCAATTTCACGGTGCAATTAGTAAACAAAGAGAAAGGGTGTAACCGTAAGGCCCAACGTACCACTATCGTGACGCATCCATGCCATAACAGAGCCGTCGTTGTCATCTCTGCGAATCACCAATTCAATTATGCTGTCACCGAGAGAAAATTTTCAATTCCTTAGGCCAAGTGAATAACAGGCAACAGAGACAACAAAGCAACGAGCATACTTCGATATTAAGGGTGTGTTTTGTTTAAAGTTAAGATGAACAGACACATATTCCAATAAACATTTTGTGAGAAATAGAAATTCGAAACTCTTGATTCAATAGTCAGTTTGGAAATCTTTCAATTAAAAACCAAACATATACTAAGAGGTGTTCTCGTTTATATATATATATATATATATATATATATATATATATATATATAGGTCATATCTTATGAGAGAAGGTTATTTTATATGAGAG